>CM056794.1:0-2500000 GCA_029852875.1 Mythimna loreyi | reverse complement strand
TCACTCTGTACTGGTAGTAGTCGCCTCTGCGGCGTAGGCCTCTCCTAACCTTTCCAGATGTTTCTCTCTCTGGCCACTTGCATCCAGTGATTACCGCATTTGTAGCTGAAAACGTCTCTCCATCTTTTTCCTGGTCTTCCTTTTCTCCGTTTTCTATCTCTTGGTACCCACTCTGTTAAGCGTTTGGTCCATCTGTTGTTCATCCTACAAACATGTCCTGCCCAGTGCCATTTGAGCAGTCGAATTCTTTTTATTACATCTTTTATTTTTGTTTTCCTTCTGATGTCACTGTTACGTATTTTGTCAGATAGTTTGATTCCGAGCATACTTCTCTCCATCTTTCGTTGACACACAGCAATTTTCTCTTCGTCCTCCTTTCTTACTGACCATGTTTGACAGCCGTATGTTAGGCAAGGTAGTATTGTTGCTTCGTATATTCGTTTCTTTATGTTTAGATTCACTGTGCTGTTTTTCATTATTTCCCTCATGCTCCAATATTTCTCTCTTACTTAATACGTGTACATATAATGTACTAATACACGTTCATATAAAATGTTACTGAAATAAATCAAGTGTTAAGTGAAAATAATAATTGTTTAGGTTTATTTGCAAAGTTTATATCCGAAGTTTTTTTAGCAATCTAGCTTTCACATCATATGAGACTCAGAGTATATCCTTACTAAATATGCTGTATATTGGTCTATACTGTTGATTCAATATTGGTTTTTGATATGAAAATCAAACGTGAACGATATAGCAGTTTTAGCTAGGGAAGTGGTTGAACATATCCCAGAGATAGTGTATAAACAGCGCTGTATAATATAGTATTATGTTATAATAATAATCGTATTTTATAAACACATACTTTATGTATATCTCAGATTATGATTAATATTGTAGTTGTTTGACAAAACTCAACTATAATATCTATCATATATATATATAGCTCATATTATAAACGTGAAAAATTTTGCGATTTTATGTATGTGCGTATGTATGTTTGTTAATCTTGACACTCAAACGGCTTCGGATTTCAGTGAAACTTGGCAGATGGGTAGACCGTATCCTGAAATAGTAGGTAAAATACTTTTCATCTCGAATTCTCTTAGAACATGTTTTTCGCGGGCAAACCGCTGGTAGAAGATGGTGGAAGCTCATCATCATCATTTCAGCCAAAAACGTCCACTGCTGGACATAGACCTCCCCCAAGCGCCGCCGCAAAGACCATCCATCCAGATTCCTGCAACCCTGACCAGGTCATTGGTCCACCTTGTGGAAGGCCATCCAACACTGCGTCTTCCGGTACGCGGTCGCCACTCCAGAACGTTTCAGCCCCCGTGGCCATCTGTTCTGCGTACAATGTGTCCTGCCCAATGCCAATTAAGTTTCGCGATTTTTTTCGCCGTCGGCAACCTTGATTCTCAAGCCAGGATATATGACGATATATGGTAGAAGCTACTAAAAATGATTTAAATAGCTCTTCAAGGAAAGGGAAATAATGTAAGTTCAGTAGGATTATTATCGAATACCTCGTGGCACAACCCACTAATAACTAAAACAATCAAAACATGGAAATGTTTCTTAGCAAAGCATATGTAGTTCGTTGAGAAAATTAAGTTTAGATTAAATTAGAAGTTCATGTTTGTGTTGAACTTTGCGATGTAGTAACACGAGAGAAGGTGTTGGCACACAACATAAATGTTGGAAAGTTTGTACATATTATTGGAGGTTCTAAGCTCCAACATAAACATAAGGTTTGCTACGTAAACCTATTGTAATAAAGTTTTAAATGGACTGGCCTGTCAGTCTAGTAGTTAGTGACCCTGACTGCTATGCGGAAGGTCGTGAGTTCGATTCCCACCCAGGACAAATATTTGCGTGATGAGCACGATTGTTTGTTCTGTGTCTGGGTGTAATTTATCTATAATATGTATGTATTTAGAAATATATAAGTATGTTTATCAGTTGTCTAGTACCCATAACACAAGCTCTGCTTAGCTTGGGATTAGACGGCGTTATGTGACAGTATAAAAATATATATATATATATATTTAAATAGTCTTTTTTCTCCAAACTTGAACGGTAATGATGCAATCTGATATCCTGGCTTGAGATCAGCAAATCTAACTGAAAATTTGTAAACATTTAAAAAGTATCAGAACTTAGTCTGTATAAGGAGAAGTTTGCCAAAAAATAATTAGTTCTATAGGAAGGCCTTTAACAAAAACCGAATAAAAAAAAACAGAGCAACTTTTTAATGAAAAAGAACTTTTACTTTGGAAGGCGGTGTTACTATGTTTCTTTGTTATTTGATACCGACAACCGAAATCAAGTTATTTGTCACTTTGTTGTGTTCTTTATTTGTAAACTAAACTACTAAAACTAAACAGTAAGCAATAACTTTATGGTATCTGTATCGATTTAAGAGTTATAATGTCGCAGGTTCAAACCTAGCTTTAACAAGCTTTCGTTAATTGCGCTAAAAAGAAAGAAAAACTTTTCCTTTAAAAGATTTACTGTAAATTTTGACGTAAAAACTTGTCGCTATCATAATATAAGATTGTTGCTATCATAATATAGAAAGTAGTGACTTACTATAAAATTGTTCACAATCATTTATTCAACAAAATTTGGTAACACAATTAAATACTCGTATTATTATTATAAAGAAACAGTAATAATAATCTACTACACCGAATTTCCCAAATGACATACATGCTCACAGAAACCTCGTTACACATAAGAGTCAATTAATGACGTATGTGTGTATGATCACTCGACGACCCTCAGGAGTGCCATCCACTCGATGGCACTCAATATTTGGGGAGGGAAAGCGCAAATAATGAGCACGGTTACACTTGTTGATATGGTAAATTTTTCTATTGAATTATTTACACAAATGATGGAGCACAAAATTTTCGTAACATCAGTCTTATAATGTTGGAACCTTATAAAGCTCTTTTTCTCTCTAGGAGAGGAAATGGACCGTAATCCACCACGTGGGCCCAGTGCGGGTTGATATGTCTTTGAATTTGAAAAACAGTAAATTAATCAAAACTTCGAAAACATGTGACCTCTTTCAACCCGTTTGAGGTGGTTTATGGCCCATTCTCCTACCGAGATAGGAGGCTCCCAGCTGTGAGAACATTATAGAGCTGATGCGATGCTATTTTATTAACAGAAAATGTAGGTGTTTTCAATTAATCCTGTACATATTTTATAAAGACATCTACTTTTTTGTTTGTAGGAGGTAATCTCTGAAAATACTGGTCCTCTTACTAAAATTTAGTTTACAGTTAGAATGCTACTTTATTCCTGAGTCATATAGACTATATTAACATTAGGTACGCGCACAAAATCGCAGGCAAAACCTAATCATCGATAAGTACAGCAAGATTAGAACTGACCTTCTTATTGACTATATAGCTCTACTATCATCATCATCCTACCCTTGTCCCATATTACTTTGGGTTGGCGCAACACGTTTTTTTTCCCCTCTGTCCTGTCACCCGTCACACTATCACTATAACTCCTTTTTTTTTCATATCACTTTTCACTCAATCCATCCATCTCTTCTTCGGCCTCCTTTTTTATCTCCGTGTAAACTTAGAACTCTTTTTGTAACATGCGTTTCATCTCTCCTCTTCTTATAATCATACCAAGACAAACGATTTTCTTTCAACTTTTCAGTAACTGGCGCTACTTTCAAACCTCCTCTAATATACTCATTTTTCACTTTATCCATTCTTGTCACACCAAACATCCATCTCAACATTCTCATCTCCGCAACATGCAGTCTTTTTTCATATACCTTTTTCACAGCCCAACATTATGATCCATACAGTAGGACAGGTCTTACCAATTTATTCAAAATCACTTGAGATTCATAATCTGGTTGAATATAAACCCTTTGTTTGTCAGATATTATTGCTTGTATTATGCACACTGCACAATTGACTTAATTTGGTGGCACTCAATCAATTATGCAGCTGCCGTGGACATGAAGTCATCATTCAGTGTTTACTGCTATATGTCAACTGGGAATATAAAATTAAGCTGTGATTGTAGAGGGGCAAATATCGTTTTGATATTCGTCAGTTAGCGTTTTTTTTTTAATTTGTTTATGAAGCTTTTGTGGAAACGCTAACTGATATGATCATGTTGTGTATACAGGTTGTCATTGACATTTTAACGCAAACGAATACCATAGATCCAGTACATGATTCTAGAACCCCAAGTGGTGGAATTTTTTGTCGGATTTTTTAATTTATTTTTTTAAGTTTTTTTTTTAAATTAAACTGTATAAAAACGTCATTTTAACATTTTTTCCGAAAAACATGAGTGCATTATATTCCAAATTAAATATGTCATCGGATGCGATTAGAAGTTTATTGGGTGTCATCATCATCATCATCAGCCTTTCAATGTTCCCACTGCAGGGACACAGGCCTCCTCTCTCTAGGAGAGGGAATGGGCCATAATCCACCACGCGGGCCCAGTGCGGATTGGTGGATGTCACATGTCTTCGAATTTTTGGTTCTAGGACATGCCGGTTTCCTCACGATGTTTTCCTTCACCGTTTTGAGAGCAGTGGTGATGAAATAAATTACACAAAGTAATGTGCCTGGCTGGGTTTGAACCCGCGACCTACGACTCGTAAGTCGGGGCCGTTACCACTCGGCCACCACTGCTCACTCGGCCACCACTGCTGCTTATTGGGTGTGCTACTTATTAATTAAAAGTAAATTCCTCAAACTAGCAAAATCAATAATGAAAAACAAAAAACAACTACAATCCTTTCACGTAAAATCAAGTTTAGTACTTACTGAGATAAAAGCGAATAAACACACAGGTTTAGCGTTCCATTAGATATTTATAGAAAAGGGTCACGGGCAACAGTTCAAATATTTCAAGCCTTCGATGAAATGTACTCAGTTCCAATTGATCGAAGCGTAAATACTCGACCCGTTTATTGGGTCTAATAGGGGTCCCAGTACATTTCAGCTAGGATTTTCAGTTTTCTACTTTTTTATATGTTTTTTTAATCATACTGTTCTAGTATATTTACTGTTCATATGGAACCGGTAGATTTAATAGTGTTTTGTTTCGATTAGTTATTGAATTTTAACTCGAAAATTTCGTAGCTAGATTTAGTATTTTTTTTTTATACAGCATTATAAATTTTTCTACGACATTAAGAACGCATCTTTTTAATTTTTTTTTTAGTTTTATCGTATACCTATCGTCTTTCTTATGTTATTATGTCTCTAATAACGGTACTCGAAAGTTTAAATATAATCCACATTACATAAACTATATTTGGTATATAGCATGGCATAATTAGTCTTTTGATATTCCTACTGCTCTGAATCAGGTGGTGATAGAATATTGAATTTTTAAAACACTTCAGGAACAAAAGTATCTCCAGTTACTCCCCAGACAGAGTCTTCAACAGCGTATATACAGTGACAATACCGTATATCCGCTTGTAATTCAATCCTACATAACATGATCTGCAGCAAGCAGAGATCCAATTTGATCCGAGCGATGCACCCACATTGTAAACTACGCTTGCTATGCTAGGGTATCGCTGTATTCAGACATTAAATTGGTAGTGTATGTGTAGTGGTGTATTTCTAGACAAATATCTTCGGGTGAGGAAGATATGCTTTGTGTAAGCACCCAAGTGTTCCCTTGCAACTGTTTAAACATTTAAACGTTCAACCACCTTCAATACATAGTATAAAACAAAGTCGCTTTCTGTCCACACGTATTAAATCTTTAAAAATACGCAACGGATTTTAATGCCGTTTTCTTTAATAGTTTGAGTGATTTAAGAGGAAGGTTTGTATGCATAATACATACATCATGTATTTAATATCACCATTGCACCTGTGCGAAGCTTGGGAAGGTCGCTTGTTATTTATAAATTAAAACTTTATGCACTAGTAAGTAACACTATATAAGGCAGATTTAGTGCCTTAGTGATTTAGTTTCTACTAGTCGATCTTAAGGTACGTTTAAAACAATGGTGAATGAGTATTACCATCCAGTATAATACTCGTATTTCTGAATTTTATACTTGATATTTATTGGTTATATTCATCACTAGCTTTTGCCCGCAGCTTCGCCCGCGTACATAAAATATAGCCTATGTCACTCAGGAGTAAAGCAGCTTTCTATTGTTGCTAAAATTTTTCCAATCGGACCAGTAGTTCCAGAGATTACCCCCTACAAACAAAAAAACAAAAAAACAAACTTTACCTCTTTATTATATTAGTGTAGATCATCAGCCTTTTAATGTTCCCACTGCAGGGACACAGGCCTCCTCTCTCTAAGAGAGGGAATGGGCCATAATCCACCACGCAGGCCCAGTGCGGATTGGTGGATGTCACATGACTTCGAATTTTTGGTTCTAGGACATGCCGGTTTCCTCACGATGTTTTCCTTCACCGTTTTGAGAGCAGTGGTGATGAAATAAATTACACAAAGTAATGCGCCTGGCTGGGTTTGAACCCGCGACCTACGACTCGTAAGTCGGGGCTGTTACCACTCGGCCACCACTGCTCACAGTTTTTAGAGTTTTGCGTTGTCCAATAAGACCGGTCATTGTACATTCAGTTTTTAAAAACATTAATACTGACCACATTCTAATGTGTATAAAAAAGTTTATAATAAATAAATAACCAATCTTAATCGAACACAATACGTTTGAATAATAAAATATCAACTTGAGAAATTGAAACGTCTAAAGCATGACACAACAACTGTGTAATTGACAGATCCTGAACCATAGCACGGTTCCAAGAGTTTCCTGTACCAAGAAATGTTACATAAAAGTTATTTTTGCTCGAAGAGGAAAATATTATACAAATACATCATATTTATTTTCAACCACAGCAGTGAGATATTCCTTGCAAGCCCAAAAAATTACAAGAACTACCCTCCGCTTTGACAAATCAGTTCGACGTAAATAGTTTACCTCATAATGAGGTTACAGGAGCCCTTCCTCATGTCTATTGGATTTGCCGTTGGCGCGGAGGTATACTAGGAGAGCAGGCATAGGAAGCGAAAATAACGAACAGCCAGATGTGTTCTCTGGACACAATATAGATATGTATTGTGCTGATGTCGAGGACTTTATTTTCAATCGAATATTCAAACGCGTGTACTAATAAAAAATTAATTTAGATTTCTCAATTTTATAGTACGAACAAAACATCAACCTTTAAATAAACCAAAACTAAATAAATTTCAATAAAATTTCAGTAATTACCTGTGCTACACTTCATTAAAAATAAAACTAAATTTAAATAACCCATTATCATACAAAAAAGTATAACAGGTTAAAACTAGTTCCAAACTAAAAAAAAACGAAATCGTTCCTTATAGAACAATTAGAGCGTATTGCAGGAGAACATAAAAGGAAATCTGAAAACTTAAACTACTACTAACGCAAATAAATCCCGTTAACTGCTTCACTCGACTTTAGAAATCCTTTCTTACAAAGTCGAGAGAGAACAAAATAGCGAGGAAGTACTTGTTAAGGAAGATACGATATTACAAGATGTCAAAGACACTAAAGAAGCGTTAATGCGTATTAATCAGATAGTCGATATTATCGATGAGGAAAGTTGTCATAACTACCACATCGTAATGCCTTAAATGACAGATGATCAAGGACCAACTTGAGTTTTGCATTAGATATTGTAAATCGACATAGCTATTATTGTTTTGGCAAAGGTTTCTATTTCTGAGTTTGTTATTATCTTTCATACTAAAGCAGCAGAATATATTTCCACAAAACACGGGTAGAACATGATTTGAAATAGGAGCTAGTATACTTTTTAATAACTTGAATACAATTGGGGGAGGCCGTGTCCAGCACTGGACGTCTTTTGGCTGAAATGATGGACAAGAATATGTTCCTTTGGGATGATTTTCTACTTAAAACGTAAAGTAACTTACAATTATGTGATAATAGCTGCCAATTCAGCGTCAGAAAGATAACTTTATTCTATCGCTATTCTTTCTACTAACTGCATGAATTGTCAAATTACTGTGTGTAGTGTTAAGTTTTTGTGTAAAGTAAATAATAAAAAAAACAGATGAAGTAGCTACAAACGCCAATAGTTTTAAAATATTCGTAGTATTTGCAATCGAAATGAGGTCAAACATTAAATTTTCTAAAGCCATGCGGTTGCACTCTCAACTATGTTTTTAATTAATCCAGAATTTGAGTTAGAACTTTTAATTGAGAACATCATTTACCAACGACAAATTTTCGTCAGTATTTTAATTTGCTGTGTTGAATTATTTTCAATCTGAGTTTTGTTTTTAAAAATCTTTTTAATCGAGTCGCCATCTATTTCAGGATCATTTACATTGAAAGTAAGAGAAATCTTCGTTTCTCGTGTTTCTGTATCAGAGTTAATTCTTGGATCTAGTCGCACAGCACTGTTCAATTCATCAACATTAACGTCTGACAGCTTGAGGTCTTGCCGCGAATTGTTATAAATTACTAGCAATGCGACTTAGGCGTCGCTTGCAGAATTTGCTTAAACATTTTCCTAAGGATTTAGTTTGATTCCTGCAATTTATTTTCTAGCTTTCAAACTGGTCAAGTTTGAAAGCTAGAAAAATATACTACTATATGAATAGTACATAAATATACGCAATTCATTGAGAATGGCATTATGATATTATTAGATAATAGTATTTCTAATGTCATTCTCAATAAGACTTGCTTATAAATACAGTCGTATTTTAGGATAGTAGCAGGTTGTTTTATATAATTTCATTGAAAATTAGCATGATTTTATGTATGTATTCATGGGCTAAAGAGTGCAACTTTCTTTATTATCTTTTTGTCGTCATTGCAATCAAATTATTATTCTATAGAGCTACACGTTTATTATTTTGGTTCAATCAGTTTCATGTTTCTGTTTCAGACCATTAGCAGACGGTACAACTTGTTATAGGATAGGTAACTTGGTTATTAAGTTTCCAAAGTCTTCACCCCTAGGTCTTAATGTTAATTTTCAAATCTTGAGACCCAAGTTCGAAGCCCCAATAGCTAGAATATTGTATTTCGAGATTATTGTTCCAAAATTTTAAATGGAAAGTCATGAGGAGGATTCAAATTATGTTTAGAATTACTAAACTTAAGATTATGTGGGTGAATTTGGGAAAATGAGATTTCATTTTTCGAACACTGTTATCTAATATGTGCGAAAATATATTGATTCTTGTATTTCTAAGTGAAGCCTTTTGGTTCTTCCGTACGTTGAGATAATTGAGCTCGAAGCCAAGAAAATACCCATCCAAAATTTTCATGCAATATTTTGAGCATGTAGTAAAATCAACTTCCTCATCTCGCTAAAATATTATATTAAATAAGATTTTCGTTGACAAGAAAACATAGGGTTGTCTAACACCATAATGTGGAAAGTAAATGTCCTTACGAAACTGTTTTTCGCGAGTTCCCCTTTGCATGACGTAAAGTAAATATACGCTTATGTTCTTATACTGTAAGGTACATATATTTGGAGAGGCTGTTTTCCTTTTCAAATAATTTCCTCTGTTTGTTTTTTTAGCTTTGCCAAATGAGAGAAACGGAAACGTTCACACTTGTTTGAACATGTTAATTATGAGCCGAGTTTTACTTGTTACTTGAAGAAATTGTCGAGTTGAGTGTGCCAGTGTATCAGGAATCCCTTGTTAGGCATAAATTTGAGGAGTATTTGTCAAAGTTCGTACGAGGAGTTTGTTTTGTCTTATTCCTCTCAACATCTCACGTTTGCGGGGCATTGTTCGTGCCATTTTACCTTGATTTGTCTTATATTACGTGATCATTTTGCATTCTAATAGCATTAAAATGTAGAATTTCAAAGTTGGTTTTAAATTTTAAGGTACATGTTATTCCTTTTTCGAATCAATTTAATGTATGCCTTAAATAAAGTTACTAGTAGCATAAAAGCACAATTTCGAATAAATATCGGATAGCAAAAACTAGCAGTTATATCCAATATGCAAAGTCGACAGCAACAAAGCAAAAAATAAGTACGAGAATATCGAAACCACTAACAAATAAATAAAAATAGGAAATGAGAGAAAGAAAGAGAAACAACAAATAAAATACAATAAATCAGCAATAAACCTGATAAACTTTACTCCTTCCATTTCCATGTCATCGCGAATGTAAAACAAATGGCCAGAACATAAAATAAAACCAACATTCTTTATTTAAAATGCAACAGCAATTTCCCTCAGGGTTATTACTCATGTATCTGATATATTATCCGACTATAAAACTGCTGATATCCGATAAATTACGTCACAGACCCTGTCGTAGATTCGGTTTTTATAATTATCCTCATGATTTTCATGTTCGGAGATTGAATTTTAATTAAAACACGTTAAGCCCTTGTAGGTGATTTTCGGAACCTTCGAGAGATTTAAAGATTAACGGTATTAAAAATAATTTGATGCTGGTGAATTGCGAGATTGCGGTTTTACCATCTGCAGTTTTCCCGGCGTGCATTTTCATCTTCCAAACTATTGTTTTAGTGTTTACATGATCCTTATAATTTAAGCCGAAAGACGTTCACTCGTGGACGCCTTTCCCACAACTAGCTATTATTTGCGTCTGCATCCATTAAATTCCTACGACTTTCACTTGAACATTAGTTGACTTTATGGAAGGTCTTTTAACGTTGCGTTTTTCGATGCGCGGTCGCCACTGTAGAACCTTTCGATCCCATGGATCATTTGTTCTTCCAGCAATGTGCCCTGCCCACTAATACGAGTATATAAGATTGATGATTGTTTTGGTTATATTGTTAAACTTACGTTTTCTGCGGATATTATAATTCATGATCACGCAAGGAAACTCCAGGATAACACTTTAAATTGCCCTTTGGATAACCTTAAACTGTTTGATGAGGTTCAATATGAGTGACCTTGTATTAGAGACGTTTTGGATAAATGCATGTGTATTTTTTACTATTTATCATAATATTTTGGTATTTTTAAGGATGATCTATGTAAAATGGACTATTTTACTAATTATCTCTGCATTATTTTTCAGTAACATCTTTATTGAAGTTAATAACGAATTTGTTGCTAAAAAGGATATGTAATTTATTAATGCTACCCCAAGCTACAGCCCAATAAACCCCTTTGTAAATGGTAATAAAAATACAGAAGAGCCAAGTTTGAGCAAGAGATACACTGATTTCAAAAAGGTTTTGCGCGTTGAATTTAAAATAGGTGATATGATTGTACGTGCAATAAAACGCATTACCGTGATAGATGCAAAACCAGAGTGGAACAATTGTGGCACGTTTTATCTTAACACTTGTCTGTGATATTCAAAATTGTAAGTTGTTAGAAGTACTTGTAATTAATACAACTTGAAATAACTAACCCTACATAAATATGTAATAGTTCAGGAATGTTTTTACTGTACTGCACCTTTTTGATTGATAGGTCCTACAGTTTTGTGTACGAGTATGTGCCAAATATAATACTTGTATTTAATTTTTTCTTTTTTATATTGTACACCTCTGCTGAGCCGTTTGGTAAATCTTTTTTTATTCCTGGCGAAGCGAAAAGTAGTGTTAGATTTTTACTGACCAAAACCTTTCTTTCGTCATTTGACTGAGTCCTTTCAGTTACTTTTTGCATACCTTCGGTGACTCTATAAAACAAACCCCCCAGCATATTCCTTTAGCAAATTCCAAGAAACCTATCTTTTATATTCTGTAGTTTTTTCCCACTTACAGAGGAAAAGGTTTAAGTCTATATACGAGTATGTTTGTTATGTATCAAAACTATTTCTAGCTACAACATTCGGGGCCGTTCAAATCGGCCCTGTAAGTCAAAGGCAACGGGTGCCAGGTGAGACGTATGGCCGGTTTCGGGTCATTGCACAAGTTTGACTTGATTTTGGAAGGTCATATAAGTCAATGCTTGATACAATCTGTTTCTATTTTTCTGCGACTTGATTTTAAGATCAAAAAGAATTCGATTTCGTTGCGCAAATTTACGACGCTATTCTATGAAAATGAAGTGCAATTTCAAATCATTTCTCATTGAACCCAAAAGTCAAAGTTAATATAAATGGTATTTACAGCTCATAAAAAGCCAGCAAACCGAAAAATTACCTAATCGCATCAGCAAAAGAAAACAGGCGAAAATAAATCATCTGAGATACAATTTTAGATAGCCGGTGCTTTCTCCGCGGGGGCATGAAGCCCAAAATTGTTTTAGGCCAAAAACGGTTGAAGCAATTACACGTGAACTTATTTCTCGAAACATTAAAGCCTTAGAACATTGTTCAAGGGTCGTTGAGGCTTCGCTAATGGAAGATCATGGCTTTCGAACCAAGCTGAAAGATGAGAGGAATGAGTAAAGTTTTTGAAGAATTTAAACTGCATGGATTTGCGGAGATAGGCTAAGTTTTAAATGGCTTTAAAAATATTTTAAATTATTGGACCTATCGCCACGTTCTACATTGCATTTTGGTAGAGGATGTAATGAGGTAGTATTAAAGGTGAAACGGACTGACTTTTTGTCCGACCGACACTTAGCAGTAAGACTAGCCAAGTTTATAATCTACAGTTATTACTGCTAGTAGAAAACGAATCAAATGTATGGAAACGACATCATCTCAACAAAGTTCTTGAAAACTGTTTAAACAATGATTATGGCTACATCTTTGAGTTTTATGACATTTAATGATAACTACGCTGAGGCGTATCCATAGTAGAAATTAAGAGACTTCACACGAACGGTTCGTGACCTGGCTAGAAGAGCAGGCTTAGAATTATAAGACCAACAAAATAGTATTTGACCACGTACCTTTTATGGTTTATCTCCGTCTTGACATAAGTTCAGCCTGGAAAGAAAGAAAGACAAACATTAATCTATGGTTTAAAATATTTAATCTAAAATAACAATGACAATTTTATCGCTGACATCGTTATCTAGCAGACCACTTTAGAATGACTAGACAATAATAATTAATTTATAAGGCAATTTTAATAGAGGCAAAAAAATGATATTAAAAAAGAAATTTGGTTCAATTAGCACCCAATAAAATCTACAGCATATTCCGGAACCCCTAAAGTTTATCATAACAGCTGAACACTATAAAGGAAACAATTATGTTCCGAATCTCAGTTAATTATGAGTACCGTTACAAGAGCCGTCGTAAACCAATCTTGTAATAACACTGCGCCTGTGTTTATTGTGCAATTAGTTGTTGCAATAACCATCTAACTGTTTGACTCGTCTACGGGGTAATTAACTTCGGCAGACGTTATTGGACTTGAGGGGTAAAGGCTGGAATGGATAATAATCTATACTAATATAATAAAGAGGTAAAGTTTGTTTTTTTGTTTGTAGGAGGTAATCTCTGGAACTACTGGTCCGATTGGAAAAAAAATTGCAACAATAGAAAGCTGCTTTACTCCTGAGTAACATAGGCTATATTTCATGTACGCGGGCGAAGCCGCTAACAAAAGCTAGTAAATAATAACTAGCTTTTGCCCGCGGCTTCGCCCGCGTGGTATTGGGGTTGGGGTTTTCGGGATAAAAAGTAGCCTATATCCTATTCCGGAGTGTATCCAATGCCTGTGCCATATTTCATCCAGATCCATCCAGCCGTTTTGGCGTGATTGAGTAACAAACATCGTAACTTTCGCATTTATAATATTAGTAAGATATAATAATAATATGTCCACAACTATCACACAACGCTATCTAGTCCCAAGCTAAGAAGAGCTTGTGTTATGGGTACATAAACATACTTATATATTTCTAAATACATACATAATTATAGATAAATTACACCCAGACACAGAACAAATGATCGTGCTCATCACACAAACATTTGTCCTGGTGGGAATCGAACCCACGACCTCCCGCGTAGCAGTCAGGGTCACTAACTACTAGACTGACAGGTCAGTTAAATGGATGAAAGTTAAGTTCTATATTTGGTTACTGGTTATCAACTTGTTGCCTTTGATATTGTTATTTAGGGTCAGCACGTAGGGACCCTGCAGAAAGGTCGAAGCCAATTAGGGCCAAGGGTTTGTGTCTGAAAGAAAGGCTCTGGCCCTGCTATGTATGGCAATGTAGGAACGGGGTAGGTGGTTTAGTCAGTAAGAGTTTGACACTGTTTCCCGCCCCATCCAAGGGCGGGATTCGTCATTTGATGAGTTTAAAAAAAAATTAGGGTCAGCAATATGATTTTTTCATACATTCTCTCCTGTCACCCGTCACGATATCACTGACTTCCTTTTCTTTCACGTAATACTTCCATCTTTTTTTTGACCTCTCTTTTCCTCTCTATTTATTCATATGACGTAAGTATATACTCTTTGGTTATTTGCGTTTCAAACCACTTTTTCACATAAGCAATATTTTTGTTTTTATTATATTGTACTCGTATTTATATTAATGTTTTATTTTATTTTCATAAAATGTAAAAATTTAATCTGAACAAGTTTATAATTAATGTTTTTTCCACCGTTGACAATTTATTTATTATATACTTCATACGTGTGTAACCTCAAAATCTGAATAGAACAAAAATATTTACAAAAACAAGAATACAATAGGTCTTATCGTACTAGCCTATCTCTTATATTAAATTACCTTTGGATAGAATGAATGTAAGGAAATAGATTAATGGCTGTCAGTGTGCATCGTAAGTAATATTATCAGACAAATTAATATGAAATACAAAATTTAAAAAAAATAACTTGTTATCAAATATCAAAATACCTATATAATATTGAAAGAATGGAGAATATATCCAATAGAACCCAATAATATAAAAGCGACTGAACGAATTTAGATGAAAATATGCAATTTTACCCGGGAATCTGTAATCTAATCTCTTTAGATAATAATTATCTGTTTTCACTCTAGAGAAACTATTAGCAAAAAAATAAAAATTTTGCTGCTACTGCAGCAGTTTTATTTCAGACAATGGGTCGCAGTGTACTCGTATAGCAGCTAATACACTGCGACTCATTGTCTAAAATGAAACATCTGAATTCAGACAATAAACGAAATGCAAGAAAAACTTCCTTTGTACCATCCGTCATCAACATTCTAATATCTTTACACATTTCTTTAATTTTAAACCTAATTCTTGACGGCGTAGAGAACAATATCGTGTCCCAAAATTTCAAGTCGTGCAAATTGAATATCCTCGAGTATCGTGCAGGAAATCTCCTTCCATAACAAAAAACGAGTGTAACGATAAGGCAAAACTGCCATCATCTTAACTTTTTTAGCAAAAATATCTGCTTGTAGCAACTTCCTTGTGCCTCTATTAATCCCAAGAGCTTCCTTGATCTTGCAAACGCCATTGCTTTTTCGGAATGTCCCTCAAGCGGCTGTACATAACTCGATGTTTCGAATAAGGCTATAAGTGGAGCATCCCGTCGTTACACATAAGTTGCGTCACTTCGGACCTTGTCAGCTGAAAGAGCTGTATAAGGGTGCTTTATAACCTGAGATGTGCGAGGTAGCTAGGCGGTTTGAGAGGAAAAAAAATTACACCTAATTTTTTTAACTCGTGTTTAACGTATGAAAAGAACTCAAGGATCTGAAACTTTCTACATTCTATTGCTGAAAATAAAACAATGCAATAATTATGAGTAAATAATATCAAAGTCAAGAGGTTTATTTAATTGCTAGTCAATGTAGCTATTACATTATTTTAGCACTTAAAACTTAGCAGCTTTTTACACGAACCCCAATTGCGATTTGATTGACTACCGTAATTACAGATACAATTAAAAGGCAATATGTGTGCGGACATCTATGTCCTCATGGAGCTTAGTAGATAGTATGCGAGAGATGAGAGTAAAGAATATGTGCGCACACAGCAAAAAAAACCGCTTGTTAGCTACTCATAGTCATAGTCGTTTTTTTTTTTTTTTTTTTTTTTTTATGGTAGGTGAAAATCATCCAATGACGAAACCCGCTCTTGGGTGGAGCGGGAGACTAGTGTCAGACTCTTACTGACTAAAAAACCTACCCCGTACCTTCCTTGCCCTATTCCTGGAGTCGAGGTAACAGTTTCCCACTTCCCTCTAGACTCCGGGAGGCTTCGACCCTGAAGGGCCCCTGCAGTTTGCTGACAACTCCTTGAGGCGCGCGGGAACGGTGCGCGCCGTTGACGACTAGGACTCGGTCTTACAGACGACCGGACGGCGAGCTACCCATTGCTCACCGTCCGCGAGCCAGTGTCTACGGTGGCCGGATATCGGCAGGATCGCGGCGGCGACGGCTACGGCGAGTACGCCGTTGCCTTTGCCTTATGCGGTCGGCCTCCTCCTTTACGAGCATTACTGCTTCGCAGAAGGAGGCGACCGCCTGCCATTCCTCTTCGCTGTGGACCATGGCCTGAACCAGGGCCCGGCGCGAGAGGTCGCCGCCGCCGATCACCCCCACGAGGACACGGCGATGCTCTTCCCAAGCAGGGCACACCTCCACCGTGTGCTCCACCGTGTCCTCCGGGCTCGCCTCACAGTGGCGACACCCGGACGTCTCCTCCGCACGAATCCGGTGCAGGAATCTCCCGAACTTCCCATGTCCGGTGAGAACCTGCGTCATGCGGAAGGTGAGGACGCCGTGAGGTCTATCCAGCCACGCCTCAAAGAGGGGCACTACCGCTGAGATTACGGTGTGCCCAGCGCTGGGTTGCGACAGTCGCTGTTTCCACTTCACCATGAGATCTCGCCGGAGCTCCTTCCGCCACGCCTCGACATGTTCGGGCAGCGGATCTTCGCCCCGGCGTTGCACCTCCACGCGCTGGTCGTGCATGCGTGCAAGGACTGTTGCCTCCAGATCCCATGGTGGTAGGCCAGCAAGGAGGCTCGCCGCCTCTCGGGACACCGTGCGGTATCCCCGCACCATCCGGATGGCCATGACCCTCTGGCAGGCGTTCAGCTGGGCCGCCGGGCGTTTACGCAGCGTCGGCGCCCACACTGGTGCCCCATAAAGGGCCATGGACCGGACGATGCCGGCGTAGAGCCTCCGGCAGAAGGCGTCTGGACCCCCAAGGTTCGGCAGGAGCCGCTTGAGAGCAGCCCCCGTCCGATTGAGTTTGGGGGCCAGACGTCGGAAGTGCTCCTCGAAATTCCACCGGCTGTCGAGGACAAGTCCTAGGTACTTCATCGTCGACCCGACGCCGATGTGAACTCCTTCTACCGTTAGTTGGGAACCCGTTGGTGGCGCGTTCCGAGGGCCGTGAAAGCACATGGCCTCGGACTTGTGCAGTGCCACCTTGAGTCCCAACTGCTGGATCCTCTCAACGACTGTCGCAACCCCACGTGTCGCTAGTTCGACCGCCGCCTGGTACGACCTTCCCTGCGCTAGGACCAGCGTGTCGTCTGCGTAGCAGACCACGCTGACCCCTACGGGGAGGTCGGCGCGCAGCACGTAGTCGTACCCGATGTTCCACAAGGGCGGTCCTAGTACCGATCCCTGTGGGACACCGCACGACATCTCTCGCCGTTTTCAATCTCCTTGGTGACCGGGGTAGACTATGTACCTGTCGGACAGGTAGGCCTCGATTGTACGACAGAGGTAGTCGGGCACCCGGTGATACCGGAGTGCCGTCCTAATGCAACTCCAGGGCAGGGAATTAAAGGCGTTGGCGATGTCCAATGACACCGCCAAGACACACCTGCCCCGGGACACCGCATCCCCCGTCGTGAGGGCTCGCACGCGCATGATGGCGTCCACCGTGGAGCGCCTCCTGCGAAACCCGAACTGGTCGTCCGCGAGATCGGGCCCCTTCAGTGTTAGGTGCCTGACGAGGCGGTCTGCAATGACTCTTTCAAAGAGCTTGCCCACCTCGTCAAGCAGCACAATGGGCCGATACGCGGACGGAGAGTCCGCAGGGCGCCCCGGCTTCGCGACGAGGACCAGTTTTCCCGTCTTCCAGGGAAGTGGGAACTGGCCCCTCTCCAAGCATGCGCTAAAGAGCCCCCCCAATCGAGACCCGAGAGCCTCCATGGCCAGGACCCAAGCCTTTCCTGGCAAGCCGTCGGGTCCTGGGGCGGTATTCTTCGCACCCATCCTGCGTACCGCCACTCTCATCTCTACCTCGGTCACTTCCGGAGCATTGGTACCGTCGTCGCTGACGTGGTCCGCGTCAGACACCGCTGGTGGCGGAGCCATGGGCGGGGGGGAGTGGTCCCCCCGCGCAGGGAACAGAGCGCTCACCACACCCTCCACGATCTGTGGCCGGAGACTCTGCGTCAACGGGGGAGCCCATGGGCGGAGTTTCTCTCGCACCAACTTGTATGGGCGTCCCCACGGATCAGCGTTGAGCGTCCCCAGCCACGCTTTGCAGGCCTCCTCTTTGGCCCGCTTTATCTCCGATCGGAGGGTGCGCTTTGCCACCCTGTATCCCTCATACAGCTCCGCCTCTACGGCCTCCGCATCCGGCGGGCGGAAGCGGCGCCTGCGGTGTCTGGTATACCGGTGTCGCGCGGCATTGCATGCGGCGCGCAGCGTCGCAAGCTCCGGCGACCACCAGTACACCTGGCGTCGGGCGCGTCCTGGGCGGAGACGGGGCATTGCCGCGTCGCAAATTTGCGACAGGGCCTCCCGGAACCACTCCGCCTCGACGTCGATGTCGGCAGGCCTGACCGGTGCTTGCACCCAGGCCTGCACCGCCGCGGCTTCCAGGAAGAGCTCCTTTTCCAGCTGCCTCAGCGCCCAACGCGGACCACATGGGGTCTGTCGGACCGGCGCGGTCGAGGTCTGGGCGGAGACGTCAAACCGGATATACCGGTGGTCCGAGTATGTCTCCACCCCCTCCATGACGCGCCAGTCAACTACACGCGGTGTCAGAGCGGGGCTGGCGAACGAAATGTCCACCACGGACTCACCCTGCACCCGCACACACGTGGGGACAGAACCCCGGTTTAGGACGACCAGGCCTGTTTCCAGAGCCCAGTCCTCCACCAACCGACCCCGCTGGTTCGTGAGCCGGGAACCCCAAGCCATGTTCCAGGCGTTGAAGTCCCCGCAGACGACCACGGGGAGGGTACCATATCCAGCGACGACGGTCTTCAGCTCCCTGAGGGAGTCGTGAAGATCGGCGAGAGTTCTGTTCGGGGACAGGTAGACTCCTACCACTGATAGTCATAGTCGTACCGTTCGATTATAATTTAGGTGTATTCAAAGATAGAGTGAGTAGTTCCATTAACGATTGCGTCATTGTTTACTATCAGACTTGATTGCAGTGAAGCACTAGTTTATATCGATAAAAAGTCACATCTTTGTGACATCCTAGCAACGAACAATTTTTTCGCATAATCACACATTTTCACAGTCAGTACCGTTACACATCATCGCACATTTCTGGTGAAAAAGCACCCTAATACCCGTTCCGATCGCCGTTGCGGAAATCTCTTAAAATAATAAGGAGAGGAAAGATGGCGGACGCCGCCTTGGAAGACGGTTGGGGCTTGCATTATTCATTGTAATAAATTAGAGTTCATCGGCTACAAGGCATGAGGTTTGTTGCTAGCTTATGGGATTTTGTATGGGTTTTTGGGGACAGTTATAAACTACATTTATGAAGGGCTTGTCGCTGTTTTGTTTCTGAGTTACTTTTATTATGCTGTTTACATTTCTTTTATTAATAGAAATGTTACTACAAGTTTACTAATGCTTTAATCTTTTATTTACTTGACAGCCAATATCATTGTTAAGTTCTTTTTTTTAAATTGTGGTTCCAAGAAATGGTTATGTGATGTGCATGTTTTATAAATTTCACAATATCAGTGATATTTAAGTATGAAGGAAATTAATACAATCAGCAATAAGAATAAAAACCATCATTTAAAATGTCTTTCATTTGCTTTTAATTGAAATTAAATAAAGTTACAAAGAATAAGAAACGTCTCCGAACAAAGTTATCCAATTGTCTGATTCAATCGTAGATCTTGCAAACTTTGCACTCAAATCGAACACGAAGTTTTTACTACACCAAATTATATTCACTATCTTTCTCTTTGTTTCCCGATAAGTTAGATAATATTTGGATACTTTATGGATCGTTTATTCCAAAGTGCGACCGTTACGGGTGACTAACCGAATGATTTGTCTGAAAATCCCAATTGCATCCGAACTTCACATAAAATTTCGTTGAATTTTCGTTCGCTCATATTTCTTGGGTTCCGATTTGGATAAGGTTACTTTCAGTCTTTCCTTGAATTCTTTTATCGATAAGTTATTTCGAGCTTCAAGGATTTGGACGAACGCTCGTTGGGTTCGATTTATTTCTGAATTTTATTCCGAAAATCAGTTGCTCTTTTTGAAAGAATAAAATTCATTTTAGTAACAGTTCATAAGACACAACAGTACTTGGAAAAACATGAATAATTTCGTTGTAAATGGATATGAAAACAATGTTGTTTCTTCACAAAAGATTTTCATTTTATATGTCTTATCATACAACAGTCATGTACATGTAATATTTAAAATAGTCATAATTAGCTCGATGAGACAAAATTAAATATTTACGTGAAGATGAATGAAAGACATTTACAAAAACAATACTTGATAAAAATGGACAGTCAGACCAAATCAAATATGAATGGATGGAGAGCGAGACGGCGACTGAATAAAGTATGAATGGATTGTATGAGGAATTATGTAAAAAAGGGAATCATGGATGGCGTGACGATTGATAAAATGGAAAAAAAAAAGTTTATGTACTAACCTCAAAGTATACGAAGATGTTAATGACTCGGATAATAACACTCAACTTTGAAGCCGTAAATGATGAAAAATAAGATGGTTATTCCCACATACCATAAAATCGTATGAGAATCATTTTGGTTGGTGTCGGTCCTACCGATGTTGAAATCAATACGATACTCTTTTATCACAACTGCCACATTTTTGGACTTATCCCCAACCAATTCTTTACAAAATTCCTTCATTAAAATATTTCGGACAATCTGAAAATGCCGAAAATCGGGGAATCCTTTGGTTATGGCCGGCCGTTGAAACGGTCGGATTTATGAGGTTCAAATAAATCGTATTGTAGGTTTTGTAACACCGATATCGATATGGGTTCTATGAAAAGAGTTCCTTTCTGAATGTCAGCCGTTTGAACGGTTTTTCATCTTTGGTATGACGTGGGTTTTTTGTAGTTACATACAAAGAGAATCGTGACACATTGTAGTGATATGTTTGGATTTACACGAGTCGAGAATTATCTTGATAAAATATTTTTTCATTTGAAGGAGAACAAATGAAAAAATAAGCTGAAATCGGAAAGAATATTAAATATTACTTTTTGATATATATCATTTTTGGGTGTTCTAGAAAGGGTAGCAAACTATATCTAAAAATAATCATTATACCTCTACTTATAATAGCGGAACGGCCAGGCTTGAGTTTAGTTCAATTTCATTTTCATTTCGTCATTTATTGTTATATAATATATCTGTTACGGGTAAAGCTAGAAGATGGAGTAAACCTAGGTTTACCCGGGTAAACTTAGTATTACCCAAGCTTCTTGGGTAAAGTCCGAATAAAAAGTAAAATCAATTTTAATTCGGGGTTTACCCATGCTCACCTAGGTCTACCCAACTCTGGCTGGGTAATGTTAGGTGTTGCGTTATTTTCGCACCCGTGGCGTAATTTTGGGGGGCCCACGTTATCTGCCGACGCGGCCACGTACGTCGCTTACTTACTGACATAATGGCGACCGAGCAAAGTGCAAATATATCTCCAGAAGAAAGCTTACGAGAGCTTGCAAATGCAAAACTTGCAAATGCAAAATTGACTAAAGAACCTATCCCATTCCTATGTTGCCATATATACCAAGGCCAGAGCCTTCCTTTCAGATGCGATCCCTTAGACCCAGTTGGCTTCGACCATCTGCAGGGTCCCTACGGTTTGCTGGCAACTCCTTGAGGGGTGCGGGAACAGTGCGCGCCGTCGACGACTGAGCTTGGTCCGGACGGTTACCAGACGATTGGACGGCGAGCTACCTATTGCTCCCCATCCACAAGCCCGTGCCTTCGGTGGCCAGAAATCGGGATCGGAATCTCGGCAGCGTCTCGGCCGTGAGCGCCCAGTCGGCTTCCTTCTTTGCTAGCATTACTGCTTCGCAGAAGGAGCCGTCCGCCTGCCACTCGTGTTCGCTCCGGACCATGGCCTCGACCAAGGCCCGGCGCGGGAGATGGCCGCCGCCGATCGCCCCCACGAGGACATGGCGGCAAAATTTTGCAATTCAAAATGTCACATCAGTTTATCTTGTTGAAATAATGGCTGGGTAATATTTTAAATTAATTTGTCTAATTAATTAGTGAAATGAAAATCTGAGTGCAATTTAAACATTTATTATTTAAAAAACATACTAAGGCAAACGTAATATTGCAAGCTACTGAGTAATAAGCAGATAACGCGGGCCCCCCAGAATTACGACACGGGTGCGAAAATAACGCAACACCTAACATTACCCAGCCAGAGTTGGGTAGACCTAGGTGAGCATGGGTAAACCCCGAATTAAAATTTATTTTACTTATTATTCGGACTTTACCCAAGAGGCTTGGGTAATACTAAGTTTACCCGGGTAAACCTAGGTTTACTCCATCTTCTAGCTTTACCCGTAACATATCCATTATTTATAAGTTTATTTTCACACGTTATTATTGTGTATTTATTCTTATATGAATTTGAGATCACTATTATATATGCTGCGCAGATTTTTAAATTCCATTTTCATCCGATTAATTTTTTTATAATATTTTTGAAGAGCGGCAACTAAATGTTTAACCACTGATTGAAGTATAGCAGTCAGTTGCTCTACCACTGCATTGCTGCAATGTTTGGCTACTCTTTAAAGTGCTGCAGCTAATTGTTGTATCACTGCAATACTTGGAGATTTGACCACTTATTCAAGCGTGACATCCAAGTGCTCCACTACTGTGCTTCGATGTTGGGCCACTCGTTAAAACTCTGCAGCTTATTACTCTACTACTACACTTCTCCGATGCATGGCCACCTATTAAGCGTAGCAGCCAATTACTCCAACATTACAATTCTGCAATGTTCGGCCACCCATTGAAACATGCATGTGGTCAATAATCTATAAAACTGGCTTACCCATTTAAAACCTAACATTCCCAAACAATATACAACAATAAATTTTATTGCCCCACAAACTTCAAAGGTTGATCATAAAATACACTGTAACATATCACTCAAACAGCAAGACTGTTACAAATAGAAGATAAATTCCAAGTATTTGTATTCAAACTTATGTCTTAAATTTTCCAATTAATTTATCTTTATCCATCCCTATATCCGCACATACTAACATCACTTCCAGTACTTTGATATTCAGAGTGACTAAATACAGCTTTCTGTGGAAATGATTATATTGAAATAAGGAGTACTGCAAACGAAAATAAATTAAGCGGAAAGTTGTGTAAATGTGAAAGTGTAATTAGAAATAACATCTACATTCTAAATTATACTGCTCTCCAAAACCAGAAAAATTGATGCATTTCAAAAAGATGGCCGTCTTAATGAGACTGAGCAGAATAGAATAAATTTTATTGTATAACAAAATAGAAAAAAAAACTTTGAACCTGACATAAATCTATGGGTACAACAATCTATGGGTGCTAATAGCTAAATGAACAACTTTCATGTTTGGATATGCTTGTCGTATACTTGAGAAACCAAAAATGCATAGACTTGGTGCTCTAAGATAGAGAAACTCATAGCAGAATGACATGATAGAACGAATTGGATAGATTTGACCAGAATTAGGTAGATCACTAGTTGCTGGATAAAAATTAGAATTGCTTTGGAGCTAAATTCTTTTATTTTTTTTAACATATATATAAACCATTTCTAACCTTTTTTAAATTTTCAAGACTTTCAAGTACTCGGTCAGTAAGAAGAGCCTATCCCAGAGTGTTTAAGAATTAGCAAAATTGTGCATGAGCATCGTTAAAATTTAAGTGATTTTAAATTCAAAATTTTAACAAATTTTATTGGCTATGCGTCACTTACGTTACAAGACGTTGTAGCGAAATTAACACTTCAAGTATGTTCTAAATAAAGAGAGAAAAGCGAGGAAATAATATAGTTGACTAGTCTCCATAGACACTTGCACAAACATAAAACGTGAATCACCACCATCAGAAAGATCTTTAGAGATCTAAAAGCTCTCGTAAATTCTTATAAAGAAACCCTCGAAAAAGTATTGAGATATGACAAAAACCATTTTATGATAATGGATCCATGAGGAATCGACGGTACGCCTCAAATATTTCACGTATAATAGCAATTGTGTTATATTTATCAAAAAGTCAAGCACCTTTATTATAAAAGAAGTATAACTGGTGAAAAACCACAAATGACCAACAGAATATCATAAGCGTTTAGATAATATCGAAAACGTTAGCTAAGAAATTCTAACAACACAAATTAAAACAAATTATCCCGGAACAAGAAACAAAATAAAAGATTCCGTTTGATTTAAACTGATGTAGTCGGAAGAAATTATGTATCTTGGCCTTGTTTTGGCTTATTGGATCTTTTATTTGATGCACCCTTGTTATAAGGTACCGTCAAACTGTAGCGCTTTGCAATATTGATAATGGAAACTACAGTAGGTACCTGATAACCTGAAAAATCAACAACAACAACCGACCCAAAGTCTAGCTTTTTCTAATAAACTCTTTTCTACTCATTAACTAAAAATACTAATAAATATCCAATTTTTGACTTACTAATAAAAATATTGCATCGCATTGCGTGCAATCCGTAAATAGGAGATTTTACACAAAAGGAAAAATTTACATGACTTTGGTAAAATAAAAAAGTAGTTTCAAATGTAAATATTGGTACTATTTAATCTACATTAGGTAGTACATCAGGTATTATTTAATCTACATTAAAGGTACTTTTAATTCCTTGATACGTTTATTTCGGGTTCCAATCAATAAATTAGCAATAAATTAACATTTTTATCTACAGTGACGTGCAAAGCCAGTCGTTACCATAAAATAATACATGTTTTCTTTGTAATGAACAACGAGGATTGTCTGATAGGTACTCGTATACTGTACTAAGCCATGCCACACCTGAATGCGGCTTGGTCACCAACCACAAACACAAAACGCTGTCGCCAATTTATTTCCTTTTGTTTTCAAACAATACATTTTATAAGGACTCACCAAACGTGATGACGCCAGGTGGTCGCCATTCAAATTGTCACTACTCACTTCTTGTGGACAGTGTTGACCATCATAAATATGTCAACACAAATCAATCTCGCTGTTACCCTTCTCTCTTCCCTCCAGTTAACTATTTCCATGTCAACACAAAATATCAGCGTATGCCACTCACGCTATCACCTCAATTTCCCTTCAGTTAACTATATATTTCTAATCAAAGGCAACAGACGTGGTTATTTTAACTTTGATTGGAACAATGTTTATGGATACAGAATTGTTTATATAAAATTCAACCCTATCATGCATGTAATAATAAAGTGGCTATCGACCACAAAAGTCTATCACCAATCATAAGTGACTGTCGCGCGCTTCTGTTAGATATACAGTTGCTTCTCAGTTGCTAGGAATTTCCTTAAGACTTGACTACCAATATTTGGCATAAATTAGGATTAGCATAGCAAAATGTCAGCCTTACAATGTTCCCACTGCTGGGACTCAAGCCACCTGTCGAGGAGAGGGAATGGGCCGTCCACCACGTGGGCGTAATGTGGGTTGGTTTTTTTTTTTATGGTAGGTGAAAATCATCCAATGACGAAACCCGCTCTTGGGCGGAGCGGGAGACCAGTGTCTGACTCTTACTGACTAAAAAACCTACCCCGTACCTTCCTTGCCTTATTCCTGGAGTCGAGGTAACAGTTTGCACCACCCTAGGCTCCAGGAGGCTTCGACGCCGAAGGGCCCCTGCAGTTTGCTGACAACTCCTTGAGGCGCGCGGGAACGGTGCGCGCCGTTGACGACTTGGACTCGGTCTTACCAGACGACCGGACGGCGAGCTACCCATTGCTCACCATCCGCGAGCCTAATGTGGGTTGGTGGATGTCACATTTGTCTGTTTTCCTTCACCGTTTTTGGGAGTGGTGATGAAATAAATTACATAAAGTAATGCCCCTGACTGGGTTTGAAACCGCAACCACTCGCAAGTCGAGGCCACCACTATAATAATTATCACAAAAAGACTGTCCGCTTCTGGAATACAGTTCAATAACCTAAATATCATTTGCATACTAAATTTAAATAGTTTGGCGCCATCTTAGTACCTATCAAGTTTAATCAATTCGCTCTCAGCAAATTGTCAGTCTTAATTAATCGTTAAAACCATTTAGGTATTGTCTTTTAATTATGATTTGTTACTTTCATCTCTTTCATCCAACATATACAAAGTGGTGCATATACGACAACGAATAAAAAGAACATCATTTATCTGCACAATACCGGTGACTTTTTTCTCGGTTGGCAAATAAGTTTAATTTTTGTATCGATTAACATCGTATACATCATATAGAAAGAAGAAAGAAAGAAAAATGTTTATTTGTGCCTCACACAATCAAATAAACTAAAAATACAAGCATAAAAGTACGAAATCTGTGCGAGGCCAAAAAAGGGCGCCTAACTCAGCATATGCTGCGTTATTTAAAACGATAAATAAATATAGAAAACGCAGAAAATAAAATATGTCGTATGACTAAACTACTGAATTTATTTGGAGACTGGGATCATCATGAGGAACGAGGTGTACGTAGTTTAATTTATTGCCAAATTGTCAGAGCCACCGTGAATAATGAATACGTGTTGTAGCATATTGCACATATTGAAGCCACAGTAAAAACAAGAATGTCCTTACCAGAAAACGTTCCTACGTCTTCGGATTTTTAATAACATTTTTACTATACCTTCCTGTGGTTTATTTTACGTTCTCTATGACAAACCACGCAACACACTGTCGGCATCTTTTCATTGTTTTTTCACACCCCTCACGGGATGTACAAAACATGAATATAAAATATATTTTATATCTTCCGCTTCGCTTTAGTAACGCCCTTGTGTGTAGTTAAAGGTTTATAGACATGTTGGAATTGTTTGAGATTCAGTGGGTTTTTGTTTAGATTTCTTCTTGTTACAAAAAATAGCTTCGTCAATTTGAGATCTTTTTTTATTGCAACATTTATTGGGAAGAATCATCATAATTACATATTTTTAATGATATAGAGAATGATTATTATAAATTGTTTAGTGTAGTAGATTCAAAATGATTGAACTCATCACACAAACATTTGTCCTGAGTGGGAAAATCAAACTCACGACCTCAAGCATAGCAGTCAGGGCCACTGACCAGGAAGTGTAAAAGTTAGTTAACTTTGAATCCTTAAATAAACATAATAATAACAAAATGTACAAGTGCAATAATTAAACAATACATTATGCATGCTTGAGCCATTTGAATTTCGAATGTACAAAAGAACACCATTTTGTGATAGCGAAGCGAAAAGTAATAACTAAGAAATCGTATTCCAACAGAATGAAGTAAAAATACGTTCAGTAGACGAATCGTGTCGCGTCGTATAATATCAGTTACAATTTCAGCTGTAGCCCCAGGGTACAACGAGAGACTTAATGAATTTCTAGGTGATGGATTAGATATTTAAGCACGGGCTGATGGAATACTCAGTTGATTGGATTCGACGTACACGTGGTAAGTTATGTACTCGTATTGATTTATTTTCAACGCGCAAAAATGTTGGCTCTTTTTTAGAAGTTATTAAAAGACAAATTGTCTAGAATGCTTGGTGACTATGAATTGGTATTGTAGGTCCACCATAACAGTCTGAAGTGTCATGACCCAATGGTAAAGGTGAGCAAACCAATGTGATTTTTTAATTAATATGATCAAGTACATTTTTAAGTTTGTCTAGGACATTACTGATACCCCATTCCTAAACAAACGTGCTCGTATAACCATTATATTAGTCCAGGTTGTCATTAACTTTGTGTCTTGGGATGATTTTCTTCGTACAAAAAAAATTTCTTTGTTAATTTTTTCACTTCTAACTGTAATTTTTTGATAATCCTACTTTAATAAGTCGTGATTTAAATTTTTCGATCATATTTCTGCTTAATTGTGTAATTGTGTATATTGACAGGTAGATGATTTCTCATTTAATTATATTATTGTAATCAAAATTGTGAGAAGAATTTATAATGATACATCTAATAATCGAGAATGGAAGTGTTTGTTCGAAATTTAGTCCAAGAGACCCCAAGCATTTTTCCAGAACCACATTTCTATATCGTATAATCTTTTTGGAATTTCATTAATACTAGCTTTTGTTAGCGGCTTCGCCCGCGTACATAAAATATAGCTTATGTCACTCGGGAGTAAAGCAACTTTCTATTGTAGCTTAAATTTTTCCAATCGGACCAGTAGTTCCAGATATTACCTCCTACAAACAAAAAAACAAAGAAACAAAAAAAGAAACTTTACCTCTTTATCATATTAGTGTAAATTATTATATTAGTGTAGATTTGTAAAATAATTAAACATTTATCGTTAAATCTTTGTTTCTACATTGTAAATAAATAATGTATTAGATAGTAATATAATTCAAATTTCTATGCTGTTACAGGATAAATTGAATGAAGTATTTGCTGAAAAAAAAATTCAATAATAACCGAATTTTTAGAAGTTCATAAACATGAATGCAACAACAGCTATATTGGGAATCTTATTCTAGAGCAGTCTGGTGGCCGAATAGTAAGGTCCCTGACTTACAAGCTGTAAGGTCGCAGGTTCAAACTAAGCCAGGCGCATTAGTTGTTGCGTTGTGTAATTTGTTTCATTACCACTGCTCTCAAAACGGTGCAGGAAAACAGGTGACATCTACCAACCCGTACTGGGCTCGCGTGGTGGATACGATCCCTCTCCTAGAAAGGAGGGCTGAGTGAACATTAAAGATGCTAATGATGATTAATCTAATTCTTATTAAGTTGCTGTGAGTTTAATTCAAGAAAAGATGTAACTTGGTATAACTAGCTCAGCCAGTGGTTTAATCTGTGTGGAAGTAGGTTTTTCCGTACAAATTTTGGATATCCGTGTCATGCCTTTAGAGGGTGAATTTTGGGAAATCTTCTCTCAGTACTCGTCTATACCATAAAAGAAAACCTTATAAAAAAAATTCACACTTCTAGACCTAGTGCGAGTCGTACATGCGCACGAAGAATTCCGTACAGTCTTACATATGAAAGTAATTTCATTCCAAAGTCGAATCTCGAAGATTGAAAAAAGACTACAAAAACCAAATGGTATATTTCAATGAACGAAGCATTTACAAATAGTAAATCACTAATCGAGTTAAACTGGATGCTGGCCGGCATAAATAATGCTAAAACAAAATGCTTAAAGAAAATATGTAAATAATTATAGATTATAATTTACTAAATTTGTTACATTTTCTATCTATATTAATTTTCTATTCATTATTCTATTCCAGATACCAGTTACTTTCCAATACCTTAAGAATACATCAGTTGATTGGAACTATGTAACTATTGATGATGGATATTCCGAACAGGCGCATAAAAATAATGGAACTGAATGGACTAGAGGAAAAATGCTTGGAGGGACAAGTTCTCTTAATTTTATGGTATATACGAGAGGAAGTAAGCATGATTTTGATGGCTGGGCGAAACTAACTAGCGACAAGTCATGGAACTGAAAAAATACACTTCCATATTTTAAGAAAAGTGAAAGGCTGGTCGACCCCATTCTTCTTAAATCTGATGCAGGTGTTTTTCATGGTACTAATGGTTACTTGGGAACAATCAGATATTATACTAAAGAAGGCTCTAAATATCTTGAAGCTTTCAAAGAAGTTGGTCATAAAATTGTTATAGACACAAATGGTATCACACCAGTTGGATATACTGAATGTATGTTTACTATTGCTGACAGTGTACGACAAAGCACTGCTCAGGCATTTTTAAGTCCGATCAAAAACCGACCTAATTTGTTTGTGCTAAAAAACACATTAGTATCGAAAATACTTTTTGATGATGACAAATACGCTATTGGTGTTGAAGCTATCTTAGCAAACAATGAAACTGTATCTTTCAAAGCTAACAAAGAAGTCATAGTATCAGGAGGAGCTATCAACACTCCTCAACTCTTGATGTTGTCTGGAATAGGTCCAAAAGAACACTTAGACAGTCTGGAAATTCCTGTGATTTCTGATCTTCCTGTTGGTCAAGCCTTACAAGATCATGTTATGGTATTAACGATCCACACAATGGGAGATGCACCTCCTGCTCAGCCAGTAAATCCCACAAAATTTCCAGTACCACTTGTTTTGGGTTATGCCGCTTTGAGTAAATGTCAAAACTATCCAGATTATCAAACATTTAATTTTATATTACCCGGACCATCAGGCATGCTACAATTTTGTACTTATTTCTCTTTTAAAGACGAAATATGTAATGCTTTATATGAAGGTAGTGTTGGAAAGGCAGTTTTATTGAACGCGGTATATTTATTGTATCCGGAATCACGTAGCAAAATTTTATTGCGAAGCAAAGATCCCAAAGAACATCCAATAATATACACGGGATACTATTCTAATGATACAGATTTAGACAACCATGCTAAATATATACAAGATTATCTGAAAGTTCGGCGCACAAATTTTTTCAGAAGTGTTAATTCTAATATGGTTATTCCGGAAGAATGTGGTTGTGGAGAAGTTAGAGATACCCTCAAATATTGGAAATGCTATGCGCTTTGCATGATGTTAACAGGATACCATTATGCTGCTACTTGTCCTATGGGGGTTATAGTAGACAACCGTCTAAATGTGTATGGGGTAAAACACCTAAGGGTTGCAGACGCTAGTGTAATGCCAAAAATAACTGGAGTCAATACCAATGCTCCGACTATTATGATTGCAGAAAAAGCGGCTGATTTTATAAAAGAAGACTATGGTTTAATATAGTTTCTGTTAAAGGTAAAAAATTGAAATCGTTTATTCAATACAAAACGTCTAAATAAATCTTGCTTAGTTTTATGTTTTTATTAAAAGTTGTTTTTTAGTGTTTACTTTTGCAATATAATATAAATAGTCAAATAAGAGTCAAATTAATAATTTACTTCTAGGCAAGCGTGCTCCATCGCCGCACAGGTATTATCGTTTTCCACCAAGTGATACAGCGTGTGAAAATAAATTTACTATTTTAAGTTTCATTTCTATATCTGTGCCATAAAAAGTTTCCGCCAAATTTCAGGATTCTGGATCAATGAAAAGTATGGATCTGGATCAATAGTAAAGTTCTTGTTTCTCAAATAACTTTGTTTATTTTAGCATCTTAAAAATGTTGTTTCTTACTTTTTCAACATCGTTATTTTTGTCGTAGTCGAGGTTTTAGTTTTTACTTTTTTCCATTTTTTTTTCTTTCGACATTTTCGTACGAAACAATAAAAACTTGGCACATTGCATGATTCACTGCTGTCTTCTTTGTACATCATACCATTTCACTAGACATATTGATTCAAGTGTTTTTCGAAGTTTGTGGTATGTAAGTTTAAATTTATGCGAATTTTAATAAGGAATTTGGTAATGAAAGTTTAAACTAATACTTAAAACATATTTACTTCTTTCATTTACAAATTCGCAAAATATGGATTATTTAATTGAAAAATAACCAATTTAAACCCAACTGAACTAATTAAAATAAAGGATGAGGTTCTCAACGTGATTGTATTTTTATTACCTTAAAATTCTAGAATTTATAAGCTGTCTGATTAGCGGTGTCCTCGTAGGGGCAATCGGCGGCGGTGACTTCTCGCACCACGCTTTGGTTCAGGCCATGGTAGGCAGCGAAGAGGAGTGGCAGGCGGTCGCCTCCTACTGCGAAGCAGTAATGCTGGGACAGGAGGAGGCCGGGCGCATCAGAATTAGGCAACGGTATTCACGCCATAGTCGCTGCTGCCGCGATTCCGACCCCGGTTTCCGGCCACCGTTGTCGTGGGCTTGAGGACGTTGGGAAGGGGGAATTTCGAATTGCCTGACCGTCTGGTAATCATCCGGATACAGACGAAGGCGCTTTAAGGAGTTGTTAGAAAACTGTAAGGGCCCAGCAGGGTCCACGCCTCTTTAGACCATGGATTTATGTGAAAATGTAGCACTAGGGAGGTCCCTGTTGATTCCACCTGGAATCAAGGCTAGGAAGGAACAAGGTTGTTCGTTTAGTCAGTAAAAGTCTGACACTGTTTTCTTTCCGCCCAAGAATTATTTTTTTACTTTTTCCTACTTAAAAAAAAATACTGCACTACTGTGCAGTTCACGAGTGTTTGCGTATTATAATATTATTTTAATTCGTAAGACGTAAGCCACTATAAATAATATCCGACAGTTCATTTTTGGTGCAGTCGTGTAACAGAGGAACTTAATTTTTCTTATTATATTTTTTAATATCATTATTATCTTCATTTAATATTATAAATAATTAACAAAGGCTTGCATTTTTATTAGTAATTAATAAATTTTAAAAATTGTAATCTGTTTTCACAGATTTTTTTTATCAATGTATGTAATTTTTATTTCTTTTGAGAGACAGAATAAGTCGCTAATAAAAGCTAGTATAATATATATCTGAGATATTAATAGTTAATTTTATGTTTGTAAACTGTATTTAATATATTATGTATCAATTATTATTTAAGTCAACAGATTGTTTTCACCATACGTGCCTACAAAGTGATGACAAAAAGACTCAAATAAAACCAGCCACTGAAAAATATTTAAAATGAGTGCAGCATCGGCAATACAAGGAGTTCAAGAAATTCAAGGAGCTTTTACTATACTGTCTGCTTTACAATTTACTTCGTTTTTATGGGTCCAGCAGGCGCAAGTTCATGGTATGTTTCAAATTAACCATGAAAGTCCCAATCTATTCGAAAACATCAATATTTCAATTCAAGTTTCACGTTATCTTACTTTTTAGAGTAGACTTTAAAATGACTGACTTACTTTTGATTTACTTTTAATTACGCCATTCAACAAGTATACAGGGTGTCATTAACATGTTAACGCAAACGAATACCATAGATCCAGTACATGATTTTAGACCCCCCAGTGATGAAATTTTTTGTCGGTATTTTCTTATTTTTTTTTAATAAGTTTTTAACGTTTTTTTAACTGTATAAAAACGTCAATTTAACATTTTTTGCGAAAAAAAATGAGTGCGTTATATTCCAAATTGAAAATGTCATCGGGTATGATTACAATAACGACTTTATTTGCCTCGATGATTTTTTTATTAATTTTTTTTTTAATTTTTTTTCGTTATCGTTTTTATATTATGTTACGTAAAAGCTCGAATCTTAAGACTTTCCAGTAAAACCTAAGATTTACCAATTATGAATGGTAAATGTCCATACAAGTTAGTTTACGATTCGAATTTTAACCACCATTCACTTGATAAACTTAAGGATTTACATTATAGGCATGGTAAATGTTAAAAAAAATCATATCATAACATGTTCAGCGCATTGACTCGTACTCGTGGCTAGTCGGCCGCCTCCGATACATGCGCGCCGTCTCCATTCCCCTAAGTCACTCGTTTGACACGTTTGAACATTTTATTTCTAGTAGCTTTAACAGTAGCAAGCAAGCCACAGGATTTTTAACCATTTACCGTGATCATTGTCTGTCTAGTCAGTTATGACTTACTAAATTAATTATTTGTTTGATTTATTTATTTTTGGTTTCGAATATACAGTAACAATAATAAACTTCTCATCAAAAAAATCGAAACACTTCCGTTTTCATTGTTTCTGTCCGAATTTAACACAAAAAAGAATTCATACGATGAAAAAAAATACATATATTATAGCTGGCAGTTTGGCCATTACAGTAATAAGCGAAAATTCTAAATTCAAAATTAGAATTTCATTTGTTTATCTTATAAACGAAATGAATCACTGTTTTGAGACAAATGTGTGTTTAGGGTTGGAGTACATTTAGCGTTTAAAAACTAAAAATTGGCGCCTATCCTTAAACTTTTTGTTTTTTATTTCAATACTGTGACTTTGGGACGTCTGAAAAAAGGTTTTTTTTCTAAAACGTATGGATACTTCGCCCACAGAAGCCGCCCAAGTTGTGGCATTGCTGGATTCTGGCCTTAGTCAGCGTGTTGTGGCTGCAAGACTGCATCTAAGCCTGTCATCTGTTCATAGAGTCTATAAACGTTATCGGGAGACTGGTTTGTTCACGCGCCGTTCAGGATCTGGCAGGAATCGGGTCACTTCTGAGCGAGATGATCGATTTATTGTAACAACTTCTTTAAGAAATCGACGCCTTAACGCTTTTTAACTGCAGCAGCGGCTTCGTGTTGTACGAAGGGTGGCTGTAAGTGACTCTACAATTAGAAGAAGGTTGAAGGATCGTGGACTGGTACCGCATAAGCCAGCAAATGGGCCGAAATTAACTGCAGACCATCGAAGAGCGCGCCTTAACTTTGCACGTGAGCACCTAAATTGGTCATACCTACAGTGGAGCAAAGTTCTCTTTTCTGATGAGTGTAAAATTATGCTGTATGGTAACGACGGAAGGAACAAGGTCTACAGAAGAGACGGAGAACGCTATGCACAATGCTGCATTGAAGAAAAGGTCAGCTATGGTGGCGGTTCGTGGACGGTTTGGGGAGGAATCAGCGCCGACGGTAAGACAGAGCTTGCTTTCGTGTCTGGGCCACGTCTGCCTGCACTAAACTGTCATCGGTACGTCGAAGAGTGTCTCGAGCCTCATGTGATGCCCTATGCACATTTTATTGGCAACGGCTTCATATTCATGCACGACAATGCTAGGGCTCACACCGCGGGCGTCGTACGAGATTATCTTAACGAAGTCGATATCTCTATTATGGAATGGCCAGCAAGAAGCCCGGACATGAATCCCATTGAACATCTATGGGATGAATTAAAGAGACGAATTCGAGCAAGAGATCCTGCCCCAGAAACACTTAGCCAGCTGCAAGATGCAATCCAAGAGGAATGGGACAATATACCACAGCATGTGATCGTGACTCTCATCCGATCGATGAAGAACCGTATGGAAGCAGTAATTAGAGCTCGGGGAGGGAATACAAGTTATTAAATAAACGTTTTTTAGCTTTTTTTTTCATTTACGTGTGTTGTTTTATCCATTTCCTTTATACTCCATACGGAATAAAAATGACTCATTTAACAAAATACGAAACCTATGAAAAATTCATTTAAATTTAGAACATTAACATTAAGATTTGATAAGCTCATATTACTCACTATTAAACGACATTTAACATTTATTCCTAAATGTACACATTTTTCTGATAATCCTGACAAAACGTAAACTTGCAAGGTGTTTCGATTTTTTTGATGAGAAGTGTATTAACTAAATGTTTGTTTTCAGATGGCTCTAGTTTTGACTTCATAGTATGCGGTGCAGGGTCAGCAGGCAGTGTGATAGCTAATAGACTCACAGAGATTGAGGATGCTTCAGTGTTGCTTATCGAAGCAGGAGGAGATCCACCAGTAGAATCTGTGGTCAGTATTATTAATTTTAGATACTGGTTTTAATGAAATAATTTTTAATCAACTATAAACATTTACCGGAACGTAATTTGTTTAATGAAAATATAAAGACACGTTAATTATGCAGGTAATAAGAATTTGCTCAGCTTGTTTAGTGATGCGTCGTAGTGTTTCTAGTGTCTCATATAGTGTAAAAAACGAAATTTAGTTACAATTATTTTAATATGAATAAGTTGTAATTCTTTAGACATAACACATAATTTGATGATGTCTATAATACGAGTAGGTACTTTCTTTAGCAATGTATTTTTTAATTATTCACAATTTTTCATTTTAGTTATATTAACACGTGATTTTATACTCTTTAGGTACCAGCATGTATGGATTATATGAAAAATACATCTGTGGATTGGAACTACAGAACTGAAGATGACGGTTACAGCCAACAGACTCACAAAAATCACGGAGTTGAAATGACAAGAGGAAAAATGCTTGGAGGTTCAAGTTCTATCAACTATATGTTTTATACAAGAGGTAATCCTAATGATTATGATGGCTGGGCGAACATAACTGGCGACCAAACCTGGAACTGGGAAAACACACTTCCATATTTTAAGAAAAGTGAAAGGCTGGTTGAACCAATACTTCTTGAATATGATGCAGGTAGGTATCATGGGACTGACGGATATTTAGGAACTACAAGATACTACAACGAAGAAGTTTTAAAGTATTTTGAAGCTTTCAAAGAACTTGGTCATGAAATTGTTATGGATACAAATGGTGGCACTCCGCTTGGCTACACTGAATGCATGTTTACCATTGCTGACCATTTAAGACAAAGTACTGCTCAGTCATTTTTGAGTCCGATTAAAAATCGCCGGAATTTGTTCGTGCTCAAAAATACATTAGTATCAAAGATTTTATTTGATGATGACAAAAACGCTATCGGTGTTGAAGTCATATTGGCAAATAATAAAACTGCCAGTTATAAAGCTAGAAAAGAAGTCATAGTATCTGCAGGAACTATTAATACCCCACAACTGTTGATGTTGTCCGGTGTTGGTCCCAAAGAACATTTACTAAGTCACAACATAACAGTCATTTCTGATCTTCCTGTTGGTCAAGCTTTACAAGACCATGTCGTACTAACTGTAACCCAAACAATGGGGCCATCAGTTCCGTCTAAACCAGTAGACCCGAAAAATTTTCCATCTCCTGTCATTATGGGGTATGTCAGTCTAGACAAAACTCAAAACATTCTAGATTATCAAACTTTTAGTTTTGTAATGAACGAACCATCAGGTGTACTGCATTCTTGCGCTTTCTACTATTCTTTTATAGACGAAATATGTGAATCTTTATATGAAGGCAGTATTGGTAAATCAGTTTTATCGAGCATAGTCGTTTTAGTGTATCCAGAATCCCGTGGCAAAATCTTATTACGAAGCACAGATCCTAAAGAACAGCCAATAATCTATACTGGATATTATTCAAAAGATGAAGATTTAGAGAAGCATGCGACATATTTACAAGATTTTTTGAAAGTTAAAAATACAGATTTTTTCAAAAGCGTTGACTCTGAACTGGTTGTTCCCGAAATATGTGGTTGTGGAAAAATGAATTCTACTCTTGAATATTGGAAATGCTATGCGTTATGTTTGATGATGCCAGGTTACCATTACAGTGCTTCTTGTCCAATGGGAGTTGTAGTAGATTCGCGTCTTAATGTATTTGGAGTACATCGCTTAAGAGTTGCAGATGCCAGTGTCATGCCAAAAATAACTGGAGCCAATACCAATGCACCAACAATCATGATCGCTGAAAAAGCAGCTGATTTTATCAAAGAAGACTATTACTTAAATGCAAAGACTACATAGGTTCCTTAGTGCTGATAAGTGTTACACTATCCTTCTGTTTATACGACACAGCACTATTTTTTATAAAAGTAAATATCACTAATAAAATATGCAAGCAACAAAATACTTTTTTTTATTCCTTTTTTCATTACTCTTCTTTCGTTTCTTGAGGGCTTTGTTGGTTAATTTGAACTCTTTTTTTTATCTTGAGGACACAACGGTTAGTAACTTCCTTTTTTTTGGAATTTATAAACAGTTTGTAATATACTATAACATTTGTTCTATTGTTCAGTTTTATTCGAGTATGCACATAACTAGCAATCACATACCTACCTATTTGCTAACCATGTAAAAAGCATAACCAAAAATAATTTTTATTAGATATATTCTGCTATTTTGATCTCTATGATGTTGAAATATACATCTAAATTTTGAAACTTCTTAACATAAAGGTCTTATAGTAGGCGTTTGATGGAGTCACCTCCGCGTCGACAGATATGGAGAAAGTATTTTGAATAGCAGATAAGCGTTCTCTGACGCCCAGTTCCTTGAAAATGGAAGTGTTTTTTCAAAACTCAGTTCGAGATTTTTTTACCAATTTTGTTTTTGGTAGATATCGCTGTTAGCGATAAGACCGCCTTTGTCCCCATAGATTTAAGTATAAGTTCTGTAACTTTTTGGTGTACAATAAAGTTTAATGTATCTATCTATTTATCTATCTCCAGAATGTGGTGACTAATCTGAAGCTTCTTAAAATTTATAAAATATTTAGACAATTATCGTTGTATCTTCGTCTCTGTATTGTTAATAAAAATAATGTATTAGACTTGATTTTTGTACTTCAAATCACAGATATACATAGCATAATATATAAAATAGAATCTTAAATAAATAAACTAAACTAAACTTGATTAAATTTTAAATTTCTATGCTATGATAGTTTAAAGCGAATTAGAAATAAGCTTCTTTTTATTATTTTTTTTAGAAATTGATAAATGTGAATGCAATTACAGCTACATTGGGAATTCAGACAATCAAAAAAAGGGATGCAGTGTTCTACCTAATTTTTAGCTGACTGCGTTCTTATTCCCACAACGGGCACAGGTTCAAAGTAATAACATATTTTTATCGTCATACACCATAATGAATTTTTATTTCTTGTCAGTGAGGTTAAAACTATGCTCTGGAAAAAAAGGTTTAAAATCTTTCCTTTTTTAAATGGAAAAAAACGGTATTCTGTAAAGTAGAATTATCATATGTCATCTAATGATAGCGAGATACAGAAACGTCAATTAAAACAACACTAAGAGAAGGTGTACATCGAACAGTAAATGTCAAACAGTTGACAAATGACAGTGGTGATGAGCATAGCACCTTACTCATTATCCCAGATTTGATCTCTCCAAACATTATAAATAATAAATATATTACACATGAAGTTCCATACTATGTATGAGTAGTCATATTTCTCTTAATATCTAATCTAAGTGTAAGGTACTAAGTTATAAAATAAACTGAAATTGAATTACGTGGAATATGAAAAAAAAAACATATAAAAAAAATATTACTATATAGTTGTTGGAATAATTATAATTTAAAAGTCATACCAATGCCTTATTGAAACTACCTAATATTTATTATATTTTAATTTACTAGATGGTGCCTATTTTTTGACAGTTGTCGAAATATTCGTTTTTTGCGAAATAAACACCTCTCTCTCATTGTTTTGTTAAATTACAATTTTTTTTTTTTCACTTATTCGAGGAACTGTAGATATTATTATATGGTTTTAAATTCAACTCGATATGTCTACGCGTTTTAGAGCCACGATCTTGACATACAACAAAGTGATCTTATTTTTCTGTTCTTTTTTCATTTTGGCTTATGGAATCCTAAAAAACATGATTCATTGCTTGCTTCACTGCTCAATTAATTCCTCTTTTTCGCTCTTCATCATATATTCTTATTGATTTAAGTGTTTTTCGACGGTTATGGTATGTAAGTCTTAATTTATGCGAATTTTAATAAGTGATTTGGAAATAAATTTGATTGAGAGGACTTTTTGTAAGTAGTAGTTTCAAATTTACGATTGACCTTTTTGAATGTCATGGTTGCACATGCACATTTAAGTTTTATAGCTCAACTGTAGGATCGAAGCCTTCTGGGACCCCGGTCCGGTTTCTGAAAGGAACGTCTGACCCCGATATGAGGGCTACGAAGGAACGGGGTGGGATTTTTAGTCAGTGAGAGTCTCTCCGCCCAACGGCAGGATTCGTTACTAGATGTTTTTTTCCCACCATAAAAAAAAGACATGGAATATTGTGCTATATTGCAAACACTATATGAACTTCCCCACTGTGCAGTACATTCAGTGTTTGCATATTTATAATATTATATTAATTCGTAAGTAAGACTTAAGTCACTGTAAGTAGTATTCGACAGTCGATTTTTGGTGCAGTCGTGTAACAGAGGTATATATATACTGTTCAGATTTTTTAATTATATTTTTTACTATATTAATTTATAATATTTTAATCATAATTTATACATTAATTTTTAATATTAGTAAACTTCACTACTAATATAAATTAATGCCAAAGCTTGAATTTCTATTACTAATTAATATATTCAAAATAGATGTAATTCTTTTATTGAGTGACAAACTACTTAATTTAATTTTACAAAATTTACTTTCATTGACTATATTGCAAGTAGAAGCCAGTATATCTATATATAAGTAGTGTATAGTTATAAATATTTTCATTCACATTTTAAGTTTGTGCGTGTGTGTAAAAATATATTAGATAAATTATCTAATATATATTTTTAATCAACAGATTGTTTTCATCATACTTCCTCTACAAAGTGATGATAAGAAAACTTAAATAATAGCTATTGAAAAACATTAAAAATGAGTGCAGCATCAGCAATACAAGGAATCCAAGAAATCCAAGGAGCATTTACTATACTGTCTGCTTTACAGTTTACTTCATTTTTATTTCCTCAGCAGGCACAAGTTCGTGGTATGTTTTAAATTAACTATGAAATTCCCATTTTATTAAAAAAACATCGATATTTCAATTCAGGCCTCATCTTCTCTTACTTTTAAGAGTAAACTTTGAAATGATTCACTAACTTTTGTAGTTTTATTTACGCGTTATTCACATACAGTTACATAATTTTTTAACCATTTACTGTGAAGACTACCGGCGCAGTAACTGTCTATCAAGTCAGTCATAGCTCACTAAATTAATATTTTATTTGATTCTATTGTCATTGGTTTAGAATATACAGAAATGATAATATAACCTGAATATTTGATTACAGATGGCTCTAGTTTCGACTTCATAGTATGCGGTGCAGGGTCAGCAGGCAGTGTGATAGCCAACAGACTTACAGAGATTGAGGATGCTACAGTGTTGCTTATCGAAGCAGGCGGAGATCCACCAGTAGAATCTGTGGTCAGTATTATTTTTTTATGGAATGATTTTTAATCAACAATATGCATTTACCGAAAAGTATTTAGTGAAAAAATAAAGATACGTTCGCAGGTGAAAAGAATTTGCTAAGTCTGTTTAATGATACATCGTGGTATTTGAAGTGCCTCATATAAAGTAAAAACTAAATGTTGTTAAAGTTACTTTTTGAATAAATAATGATGTTGAAGACATAATACCTAATTTGATCATGTCCCTCATAATAGATTCGAATTATTTCATCGATCTCAATCCATCATTTTAGTTGAATTAAGACGCTATTTTATATTTTTCTAGGTACCAGGATGTCTTGAGTATATGAAAAATACATCTGTGGATTGGAACTACAGAACTGAAGATGACGGTTACAGTCAACAGACTCACAAAAATCACGGTGCTGAATTGACAAGAGGAAAAATGCTTGGAGGTTCAAGTTCCATCAACTACATGCTCTATACAAGAGGCAATCCTAATGATTATGATGGCTGGGCGAACATTACTGGCGACCAAACCTGGAACTGGGAAAACACACTTCCATATTTTAAGAAAAGTGAAAGGCTGGTTGAACCAATACTTCTTGAACATGATGAAGGCAAGTTTCATGGGACTGATGGATATTTAGGAACTACAAGAAACTACAATGAAGTCGTTCTAAAGTATTTTGAAGCTTTCAAAGAAGTTGGTAATGAAATTGTTCTGGATACAAATGGTGACACTCCTCTTGGCTATACTGAATGCATGTTTACCATTGCTGACCATTTAAGACAAAGTACTGCTCAGTCGTTTTTGAGTCCGATTAAAAATCGCCGGAATTTGTTCGTGCTTAAAAATACACTAGTATCAAAGATTTTATTTGATGATGACAAAAACGCCATTGGTGTTGAAGTCATATTAGCAAATAATAAAACTGTCAGTTATAAAGCTAAAAAAGAAGTCATAGTATCTGCAGGATCTATTAATACCCCACAACTATTGATGTTGTCCGGTGTTGGTCCTAAAGAACATTTACTAAGTCATAACATAACAGTCATATCTGACCTCCCTGTTGGTCAAGCTTTACAAGACCATGTTATATTAAGTGTAACCCAAACCATGGGGCCATCTGTGCCGTCTGAACCAGTAGATCCGACAGATTTTCCATCTCCTCTTATTTTAGGGTACGTTAGTTTAAACAAGATTCAAAACATTGTAGATTATCAAACTATTAGTTTTGTAATGAACGAACCAACAGGTGTATTGCAATATTGCTCATTTTACTATTCTTTTATAGACGAAATATGTGAATCGTTATATGAAGGCTGTATTGATAAATCAGTTTTGTTCAGCTCAGTCGCTTTAGTGTATCCAGAATCCCGTGGTAAAATTCTATTGCGAAACACAGACCCTAAAGAACAGCCAATAATCTATACTGGGTATTATTCGAAAGATGAAGATTTAGAGAAGCATGCGACATATTTACAAGATTTTTTGAAAGTTAAGAATACAGATTTTTTCAAAAGTGTTGACTCTGAACTAGTTGTTCCCGAAATATGTGGTTGTGGAAAAATGAATTCTACTATTGAATATTGGAAATGCTATGCGTTATGTTTGATGATGCCAGGTTACCATTACAGTGCTTCTTGTTCAATGGGGGTTGTAGTAGATACGCGTCTCAATGTATTTGGAGTACATCGCCTAAGAGTTGCAGATGCCAGTGTCATGCCAAAAATAACTGGAGCCAATACCAATGCACCGACAATTATGATCGCTGAAAAAGCAGCTGATTTTATCAAAGAAGACTATTATGTAGATGCAAAAACTACATAGAATCTTTAGTGTTTATAAATGTTTTATCATCATCTTTCTATATAGTGTCAATAATAAAAAGCGCTAGAAACAAAATATCTTTTATTGACCCTTTTTGTCATTATTCGTGTCCCTAGGGCTTTAGTAGCTAATTTCTTCTATTTATTTCATCTCGAAGACACAATAATTCGAAGCTACCATCTTCTAGGAATTTAATTAAATCGTTTGCATGTAATAAACTGACTTTATATTTTGTGGCAGTAGTGTATAGGTACATAATATTTTTTCTATAATTTGGTATGTGTTTAATTTCCAACATGCAGAGTAATGCAAGTAGCAATGACATACTTATTTAAAATCCAATTTTATTCTAAATATGTACAAAGCAAAACCAATAATAAATTTAGATAAATATGTTTTGCTGTTTTGATCCCTGTGATGTTCCATCTAAATTTAGGAACAGATAAATCTTCGTAACATAAAGTTCATGCAATAGATTATATTTCCAATAAGCAAAAGGAAAGGTTTATTGTCAAAGAAAATTGACGTTATAGTCATAAATTGGTGCCAGTGACTTCACCTACGTGATAATAAAAATTAATCCCTGGTCCTGGGTAAAAAATATTCGTTCAGCTGTTTGAGCGTGAAGAAGTAAAAAACATACACACAAACTTTCTGTTACAATATTAAAATAATTAGAACTGTCGCAGGACAAGCAATCTGCCCAACCATTTTCGACTATGTTAGTACTGGTTTGAAAATATAAGACAGCTTATATGACCAGGCCATCGTTTAATGTAAACGTTGGTACTCAGCTGCATTTATTATGACTCGAAACAAACTAACTTAATTTGAAAGAAACGTATTGCTATTTCCTATTGAATTTTGTCTGTGCTGGACAAATTAAGTTAATTATAAATCTACAAATAAAATCAACATTTAGGAGAGAGACGAATGTCGTAAAGCGCCTGCTTTACGACATTCCGGAAAGGAGATGTGAGCTTTGTGTAAACAGAAATGTGAGCTGTGAGAGAAGACACGCAGGAAGAAGGCAGATGTGGGCGGGGGTACGTGAGAGCGTACACTGCTCGGCCGCTCAACTAGATAACAGTTATCTAGCTGAGCGGCCGAGCAGTTTTCATCAAAGCTAGGCAGACCTAACCTAACGTAACCTACTACCTGAGGTATCGGGAAATTTTGTTATTCTTGTGAACTGTCCCAGAACAATGCCACATAAAAATTATAAGAAGTATCAAACGTTTTGATCGAATTACACACCGGCTCATAATCGAAGAGACATTGCCTGCACATACTCGTAAGTGAAGACTGTCTTGAGCAAACGGTGATTCGAACTTAAACAACATTACGCAATCAAAAATCGTAACAATTTTGCCTGTAGATGAAATTCAACACTGAGATTTAAGTCCTTTATAAAACTTAAATTGACTTTGAAGAAAAATATATGTTAAAAAATATGTGCTACGTGTAAAATTTGGTAAAATAAATTACCCAATATATTGTGCTTGTGTTTTGCCTATACTGTTTTACTAATATTTGTGTGTTTTTATTCAGTACCTAAAAAATAGTAGTAGTTAATGTTGGTCGTTGTACGACCAACATTAACTACTACTATTTTTTAAATTATAGTAGTACTATTTTTTAAATTATATTAAACATTTTTCTTTTATCAATTTCATTTCAGTTTTGCACAAGGTGCTATGATGTTATTTTACTAAGTGAAACCAAAATATTTATTAAAATATTGTTTAACTAGAGCCTAACAAATAGATTTTAAAGATTCTTAACACAAATTGTCATAAAAAACAAGAAAAGACGAAATAAACGAATATTTGAAATGAATTCAACTATAGCGAGACGAAAAATTAAAGAAATCCAAAGTGCATTGCATATACTAGTAGCTTTACAGCTGACTGCACATTTATGGCCGAAGCAAGCACAAATACAAGGTAAGTAAAATATTAAAAAAATAAATCTCTAATTTCCATGTTGTGTGTAGACTAAAATATTGGTAAATGTAGTGTATGATAGATGGCATGGCTAAAAAAAGGCTAATTTCTGAAATGTGAATAAGTATATTTATTACTTCTTCTCCTCTGTCGTTTCGCTCTTGGCAGAGCGGTCGTGGTCATGTAGAGGCATCCACATCGGCGGTAGAGGCGGACACAGCTCTCCGCACGATCTCCCGCCATCTCTCCCTGTTGGCAGACTGCCTGGTGCAGTCAGACACACGAGTTCCCACTGCCGATTTAACCTGGTCAGTCCAACGCATAGGTGATCTTCCGCGTGGTCTTGTCCCTTCCACCTTTCCCTGAACGACCAGGCGCTCTATGGAATTGCTATCCCGCCTAGAGACATGTCCGAAGTACTGCAAAATGCGCGACTGTACTGCGGCAGATAAACGATAAAATATTTATTAGGACAATTAGAAATTCATTGATGTAAAAGAATTTCTCTCACAGAACCCAATCTATGTCCACAAATTTACAAATTCAGAGGGCATAAATTTCAAGAATGCAGTCTAAAAGGTATTTTTTTCAATGGGTATCGAAATTCATCAGATGGCGATTGTTTCGACTTCATAATAATTGGCGCCGGGACAGCAGGCAGTGTGATAGCCAATAGGCTCACTGAGGTTGAGGATGCTACTGTTCTAATTGTAGAAACTGGTGGAGATCCACCACTTGAATCTGTGGTAAGTAATGTTCAAGTATAGTTTCGGTTGCTGTCGCGGCGCTTGTGGAGGCCTATGTCTAACAGTGGGCGTCTTTCGGCTGAAATGATGATGATGATATTTTCGGTAGGTATATCCGAAAATAATATCCTCAAGATTGTAAATAATGAAAATTTGTGTCCGTTACTTCGTTATTGAATTACTACTTTAGACTATTTCCAATAATTCGAAAATAAACATATTATATTACTATTGTATTTTTATATAAACACATGTCTATTTCAGATACCAGGACTTTTCTTCTATTTAAAAAAGACTTCGTTTGATTGGGACTACGCAACTGAAGACGATGGCTTCAGCCAACAGTTTCACAGAAATAAAGTAGTAGAATTGACCAGAGGGAAACTACTCGGTGGCTCAAGCTCTATAAACTTTGAGCCTTATACAAGAGGAAACCCTCATGATTTTGATGACTGGGCGAAAATAACAGGCGACGATTCCTGAAGCTGGAAAAATGTTCTACCATATTTTATGAAAAATGAAAGATTATTTGATTCCATTCTTCTCAAATATAATGCTAGTGCTTTCCATGGAAATTGTCCATATTTTGATTCTTCTAAAAATTATAAAGCCGAAGCCCTAAAATACTTTGAAGCTTTCCAAAAAATCGGTTACGATATTTTTATGGACACAAATAGTAGCACCTCTTTTACATATACTGAAAATATTTTTACAATTGATGACGGTGTAAGACAAAACACTGCTCAGATATTTTTGCATCCCATAAAAGACCGACAAAATTTATATGTGCTCAAAAATACGCTTGTATCGAAAATTCTTTTCGATGATGATAAAAATGCTATTGGTGTTGAAGCAATCTTAGAAAATAATCAAACTATTATTGTTAAAGCTGATAAAGAAGTGATCGTTTCAGGAGGAGCTATTAATACCCCGCAACTTTTGATGTTGTCTGGAATAGGTCCAAAAGAGCACTTAAAAGATCAAAATATAGACGTTATTTCTGATCTTCCTGTTGGTCAGGCTTTACAAGACCATATAAAGGTTATCATAACACATACAATGGGAAATTCAACTCCAGCTAAGCCTACTATTTTTCCAATTCCAGCCATTTTTGGATATTTAACTTTAAATAAAAGTCAAAATTATCCGGATTATCAGGCATTTACTCTTTTAATGAATGAGCCTACTGCTATGTTGCAATTTTGCACGTTCTACTATTCTTTTGTAGACAAAATATGTGATGCTTTGTATAACAGCAGTGTTGGAAAACCAGTTTTACTAACCTCACACGTTTTATTGTATCCCAATTCTCGTGGTAAAATCTTGTTGCGCAGCAAAGATCCAAGAGTACAGCCATTGATTTACAATGGGTATTATTCTGACAATGTAGATTTAGACATGCACGCAAGGTACATACAAGATTTTTTGCGTGTTCAATATACAAAGTTTTTTGAAAGTGTTGAAGCTGATATGATCATTCCCGAAGTTTGTGGTTGTGGTGATTTCAATTCTACTCATAATTATTATAATTGCTATGTACTATGCATGATGGTGTCTGGTTGCCATTACGCTGGTTCAAGTCCTATTGGGGCTGTTGTAGACTCTCATCTTAAGGTATTTGGAGTGCAGAGGCTTCGGGTTGCAGATGCTAGTATTATGCCAAAAATAGTTGGTACTAATATTAACGCAGCGACTATCATGATTGGGGAAAAAGCAGCTGATTTTATCAAAGAAGATTACATACTATAAAATATATTTTTTTTTTATTAGCCCTTACTGTCCCACTGCTGGGCAAAGGCCTCCCCCAAGTCCCTATATATAAAAATTGATTCAAAGTAATTATCGTTATTTTGCCGATGTTTATAAATGGTTAAGTATATAGTCTTCTTTCTTGTTTATGATTATATCTTGTTTAGTTTGAAAAAAAAATATCAGAATTTTAGATTGTTTTTGGTAGTTTAATGATATTCCTATGGAAAAGTACTTGGAGTATTTTAAATTATTGTCATATTGCCACGTTGTATGAACTTCATTTATTTTTACATTTTACTAGCTCTATAACTTAATTATAAGATTAGCATAAATAACATGCGCTTCCATATTGCCATCGATTTAGTGACACCCAATTAAGAATGTTTTATTTTTAGTTTTATTTAACTAGTATCATCAATTTATTTAAATTTCACTGAACTAAGTAATGATAAAATGACAAATAATATATTTGAATGCTAATTTTATTTACGAACGCACAGTATATAGTTTATCTAGCACCTGTCTAAATTCTAATTATGTTTAAATTATTACTTAGATATCACTTTAATTAACATTTGATTTTGATGTCTGTTTTCTTCGGACCACACTACAGAAGATACGTCTTAGACTTGTTTAGTGTGTTACCGTGACCGTACCTACTTTCAAAATTATTTTTAAAATAAAAAGAAAATATTTTACTTTAGGTTCCATCGTATGTAATGAAAACTAGAAGATTAAAAAAATATACAGAAAAATATTTAAAATGAATGCATCATCAGCAATATTAGAAATTCAAAATATCCAACGAGCCTTCAGTATACTGAGTACTTTACAGTTGACGTCATTTTTATTTCCGCAACAAGCACACGTTCATGGTACGTTTAAAACAAAAAATATCAATACTAAAAATTCCAAAAATTCTAGTGTCACAAAATTTGAAATTCCAATCTGACTCGTTCAGATCACTTTCTGCATTCTTTCCATGCAAGCCAAGCCGAAAATGATTAAGGTCTGTCATCCATAAGGTAAATCGATTATCAGGTGAGCATCACGGGAAACCCATGGTTACGAGATGCATAGGAGCAGTCGTTATGGCGACACTTGGAAGAGGCTTATATCCAGCAGAGGACTTCTTTTGGCTTAATAGTTGATAAAGCAATCAAGGTACTAAATTTATTAATGATATTTTTAATTCATTTCAATAATTTTTAATTCAAATCCATTGTAACAATTCTTAATAGTTGATAAAGCAATCAAGGTACTAAATTTATTAATGATATTTTTAATTCATTTCAATAATTTTTAATTCAAATCCATTGTAACGATTACATATTTTTCAGATGGTTCTCGTTTTGACTTCATAGTATGCGGTGCAGGGTCAGCAGGCAGTGTGATAGCCAATAGACTCACAGAGATTAAGGATGCTACAGTGTTACTTATAGAAGCAGGAGGAGATCCACCTGTGGAATCTGTAGTAAGTAAAATGATCTGATTAAAAATACAATGATTGTGTCAATGAAGTGTTCTCAAATGCGGTAACGCTTCGGCGAACAAGGTTTTTATTTAAATCTTGGAGCCATTTCCAAATCAGTCAATAACGATTATGACATGATATCGTAGGTTAAAAATAACAACAGTTCTCCGATATCGTGTTATTTTCAGCTACTAAAACTGGCTATTTATGAAATTAGTTAAAACAAGTATACAGGGTGTTTGGTGCATCGTTTGCCAAATTGATTTGGCCGACAGGATAGATCATTTGCTATATCTTCAGCCCCAATAAATCATTCCTTGCCACACCGGTTTTTTTTAAACATGTTTTTAACTTTTATTCTGAAAAACACCGGATTTCAACATTTAAGCTTACATAAATAAAAAAGTTATTAGTCTATCCAACAAAATTTATTTTTATATTTAAGTGTACTGTTGTATGGTTCTATGAAATCCAAAATTACTTGCTATTAACGTGTAGTTTTTCTATAAAAAAACCTCCAAAGTGTATGGGATATGACAAAATAATTTTAAAACTCAACTTTAAATTTCTATAAAAAAAAAAACTTAAAGCATTGGAGATCTTCGAATTTTCCAAAAAGTTCTCTAGTTAATGCCCTTTCAAACGGTGTGCAATATGCTTAAAAAAAACCTTTTATTGACTTCACTAATTGGCTAAATGTAAAAAGACAGAGCTCATTTCAGAGACGATTCAGTGTGAAAGTTTGGGCAGGAGTAATTGCAAATCATGTGGTTGGACCGCACTATTTACCTGATAACCTCAACGGGGATAATTATCTTGAATTTCTTCAAACAGAGCCCTTATTGTTATCTGAACTGCCAATTTTCAATGAAGACAGGTCTTTTGTCTTTCAACATGACGGTTGTCCCGCTCACTGGCGATGAACTGTAAGGCAATTCCTAAATGACGCATTTCCAGACTCGTGGATTGGGAGAGATGGCCCTATTCCATGACCTCCACGTTGACCAGACCTAACTCCGCTGGATTTTTACGTCGGGAGTCGGGCCAAAGAACTGGTTTATGCGACGGAAGTTGAGACGAGAGATGATTAAGTGTAACGTATTGAGGCGGCTTTTGTGACCGTTAAACGGAATAGTGGTGGCCGAGTGGTAACCGACCCCGACTTACGAGTTTGTAGGTCGCGGGTTCAAACTCAGCCAGGCGCATTACTTTGTGTAATTTATTTCATCACCACTGCTCTCAAAATGGTGAAGGAAAACATCGTGAGGAAACCGGCATGTTCTAGAACTAAAAATTCAAAGACATGTGACATCCACCAACCCGCACTGGGCCCGCGTGGTGTATCATGGCCCATTCCCTCTCCTAGAGAGGAGGCCTGTGTCTCAGCAGTGAGAACATTAAAAGGCTGATGATGATGTGACCGTTAAAGCAGAAATTCATCTTCGAACTACAACTCGAGATAGGAGAAAGATGTCGCGCATGTATACGAAACAATGGCACCCAATTTGAACAAGATTTGTGATTTTAGTAGAGGAAGAGGTGGTAATTTGGAACCCCACTTTGTTTTTTGAGTATTTTAAGAAACTTATTTGATCAATCATCACAAAACTGTCTCTATATATTTGAAAACTTATTAGCTTTTATATTAGAAACTAATTTATAAAATAAAATCACCTATTATAAGAAATAATTTGCTTTATTTGAAAAATGAAAAAAATGTGTTCGGAGATTTGGTGCTGGTATTATGGAACCCGGGTTCCAAATTACAAGTATGGAATTAATTTACTTGCAAAAATCACATTCATAATACTCCGCGTCGCATCCTGAGCATTCAATATGCGCCACAACCTACATGATTGGCAGCTGAGTTCGAGGCATGACTAAAACCAAGAAAAAAAAGGTATTTAATATATTGCGGGCAATTTGGAACCCGGTTCCATATTACCCGCACCTATCGGGTTCCAAAATTAAAACCTTATTTTGTTACTTAAACATCAAAAAAACAAAAACTAGTTCAAATAAATCTTAAAACTTACCTCTAACAATGTAAACTTATGCGTTTATACTTCGTGTAACACCTAGTGTATTTACTTTTAGATAGAAACAAAAGTTTTGACAGTATTATGAAATAAAAGTAACATTTGCAGGTGACATAAAATTTTAACTTCGTATGACTGTTCAAAACACGATAGAAAAATGGCGCTGTTGGCAGTAATACGTTCAATGGCATCAGTTCAACGTAATTGCATAGATTTTCAACAGATGTCGTTGTCTATTCCGGAGATATTAAGGGGTTCCAAATTATCAGCAGGTTCCAAATTACCACCTCTTCCTCTACCTGCTTGTGAAATAAATTTTTATTTCAATTTTGAGGTAAGTTAATAACCTTTGTAAAAAAAAATAATGTGCGTAAAAATGAGATATCATTATCTACCTACTTAGAGCAAGTTATTTTTTTTTTCTTTAACTTCTTAGTGCATTTAACGTAATATCAAATATCAGCCTTTTGTGATTTGAGTGCACATTTAGCCAGTTAGTGAAATTACTAAAAGATTTTTTTTAGCATATTGCACACCGTTGGAAAGGGCATTAACTAGAGAACTTTTTAAAAGAATTCGAAGATCTCCAACGCTTTTAGTTTTTTTTTAATAGATATTTAAAGTTTAGTTTTAAAATTATTTTGTCATATCCCATACACTTTGTAGGTTTTTTATAGAAAAACTACACGTTACTAGCAAGTAATTTAGGATTTCATAGAACCATACAATAGTACACTTAAATATAAAAATAAATTTTGTTGGATAGACTAATAACTTTTTTATTTATGTAAGCTTAAATGTTGAAATCCGGTGTTTTTCAGAATAAAAGTTAAAAACATGTTTAAAAAAAACCGGTGTGGCAAGGAATGATTTATTGGGGCTGAAGATATAGCAAATAATTTAATCTATCCTGTCGGCCAAATCAATTTGGCAAACGATGCACCAAACACCCTGTATAATCACACTGCGTTTGTATGTACTTATTTTTAACGACTCTCCTATCACAGGTATGCTGAAACATATTTCTTTGGGAATTCGAATCACCTTTATCCTTATTTTTTGTCTTTGTATTTTCATTTTTCAAGAATGAATTGGCTGTAATTGCAATAATTAATGAATTAAACAAGTATATTATTTTATAAAAGAATGCGTATCTACTATCACAAATACACACCTATACATGTATTGTTAAACCAAAACAGTTTTTGATGAAGGAATTTATTACCTAGAAATCAATTTGTCAATTCATAATTGCTAGTTTTTATAATTAGTATATTGCAAGTATATTTGTATAGTTGCGAACCACGTAATTTTACTCTATTCCAGATACCAGGACTTTTTTTGTACTTAAAAAACACATCTGTTGATTGGAACTTCAAAAGTGAAGATGACGGCTACAGTCAACAGTTTCATAAAAATCACGGGGCTGAAGTGACAAGAGGAAAAATGCTTGGAGGTTCAAGTTCCATCAACTATATGCTTTACACAAGAGGCGATCCTCATGATTTTGATGGCTGGGCGAATATAACTGGCGACAAGTCATGGACCTGGCAAAAAACACTTCCATATTTTAAAAAGAGTGAAAGGCTGGTTGACCCACTACTTCTTAAACATGATGCAGGTAGGTATCATGGAACTGATGGATATTTAGGAACTACAAAAAACTACCACAAAGAAGTTTTAAAGTACTTTGAAGCTTTCAAAGAAGCTGGTAACAAAATTGTTATGGACATAACCGATAAGACTCATCTGGGTTATACTGAAGGTATTTTTACTATTGCTGACTATGTAAGGCAGAGCACTGCTCAATCATTTTTGCATCCGATCAAAAATCGCCGGAATTTGTTCGTTCTTAAAAATACACTGGTATCAAAAATAATATTCGATGACCACAAGAAGGCGATCGGTGTAGAAGTTATATTAAATAACAATAAAACTGTCAGTTATAAAGCTGAAAAAGAAGTCATAGTGTCTGCAGGATCTATTAATACCCCACAACTGTTAATGTTGTCTGGTGTAGGTCCAAAAGAGCATTTACAGAGTCTCAACATAACTGTGATTTCTGATCTTCCTGTTGGTCAAACTTTACAAGATCACATACTACTAAATTTGGTTCTAACAATGGGACCATCAGTTCCATCTAAACCAGTAGATCCTACAAAACTTCCATTTCCACTCATAACGGGATATGTCAGCTTAAATAAAAAGCACGACTATCCAGATTACCAAACTCTTAGTTTTGTAATGAACGAACCAACAGGTGCACTGCGATTTTGTGCATTTTACTATTCATTTATCAATGAATTATGTAATTCTCTATATGAAGGCAGTATTGGCAAATCAGTTTTGTTCAGCTCAGTGGTTTTATTGCATCCAGAATCACGTGGTAAAATCTTATTGCAAAGTACAAATCCCAAAGAACAGCCTTTGATATACACTGGATACTATTCAAATGACGAAGATTTAGTAAAGCATGCGACATATGTACAAGATTTTCTAAAAGTTCAAAAAACGAAGTTTTTCAAATCTGTTCATTCTGAGCTAGTTGTTCCTACAATATGTGGTTGTGGAGAAATGAATACTACACTTGAGTATTGGAAATGCTATTCGCTGTGTTTGATGACACCAGGCTACCATTACGCTGGTACTTGTCCTATGGATGTTGTTGTAGACTCGCGTCTTAATGTATTAGGGGTAAAGAGGCTTAGAGTTGTGGATGCTAGTGTCATGCCAAGGATAACTAGTGCCAATACTAATGCCCCGACTATTATGATAGCAGAAAGAGCAGCTGATTTTATCAAAGAAGATCACTATAATAAATGTGATGTAAAATAAATTCTGGGTTTCCAATTGTTTACTGTCGTCTTGGTTGTATAATGGAGTGGGATCATATATTTTTTTGTTCTATGTAATAAAATATATTTATTAGTATTTTTTTCATTCACTAAACACCTTGCCCTTTACTCACAAACATTTGAACTCACATACATTTGTTTGTTAAATAGTTTTGCTATTATTTTCTACTTTTTTTTTAATTGCAATAAACTAGTGCTTGACTGCGATCCCACCTGATGGTAAACAGTGATGCAATTGTTGATGGTAAGGCGCACTAGTTTATTAAGAGCCTATTCACCCTAGCCTTGAAGACACCTAAATTATAATCGGACGGAAAGACTGCAGCCGGCAAACTGTTCCAGTCCCTCGATGTACGCGGTATGAACGACGAGATAAAACGCTTAGTCCGGGCCGCAGGTGTCTCAACAACGTAAGGGTGGATATTTTCCGTACGCCGGGATGTCCGAAGGTAAAATTGGGATGGCGGAATCAAATCGTGCAATTCCTGCGCACACTCTCCAAAATGCTGCATTTTGTTGGTATTTGTAGTATTATCATTTTGTAGAAGGAAAAATGAAACTATTAGAATATTTTAAACAGAAGAACGCTTCAGAAACTCCAGGTTCATTCTTAAAAATCAATAATTAATTATGGTTTTGATCTCTGTCTCACTCACTGCAAAAACTCAACTTTGAGAACTAAAACTGACACTCAATATAATGTTGTAACTTATCATTGTGTACAGTAAATAATTTTGACTATTTAAAATTATGTTTACTTCATTAATGTTGAAATTCTGTAACTGAAGGCAACGAAGAATTTCTGCTAGAAGGTACATGGCACAGTTCACTTTACAAACATTTTAAATTTGCAATACATATAATTAAAAGTTTACTGACATATACGTATCATAATCTAAGAGAACCAGTAGATTTATGAGAAGTGTCCGAACCATTCGAGTGTTCACCCAAAACTGTCATTTATAAATGTCATCCCTCCAAATGACGTCAATAGAACTAAGAAATCAATTGAGTGTCTTATTTTTGCTAAATTATCATTATTGCCGACATAATTAACTATATTATGCGAGAATGACGTAGAAATGTGTGCTCATTAGAATTCTAATACCTTCACAGTATCATGGACTCTTTTCCTGTCATGTTTTTGTTGTCATTTTTATATTTATTATACTCAAGCTCAAAGAAAACTCTCGCAGCAAAAATGCAGAATGGCATTTTATTTATTTTTACAGAATGTTTAATACTGTTACAAGAACTTTCTGTTTGTTAGTCATAACTTCAAGTAAAACCTGCCTGCAGGTAATTTTATGTAGAACTTTTGAGACTAGTACAAATGAGCCAAGTTTTCTATATAATTTTATAACCTAGTTTAAGTTGGTTACTTTGCCACAGAGAAACATCAATTTCAAGTAAACTAAGAAGAGTTGCAACTAATGTTTACATTCTCAGTGTTTCTATTTTATGTTTTTTTATTGTATTTTTATTATCAGCATCATTTGAGCCGAAAGACGTTCATTGGCATAGGCCTTCCCCAAATATTTCCATGACCCTCACCAGTAGATTGGTTTTGAGCTCTTATCCATCGATGTGATCCTCCAATTTAGGTCCATGGAATGGTTGCCGAGAAGGAGAAAAGAAGACTATACACAGTAGTGGTAAACTTGATGAGAAATTTGATAAGCACAGGAGTGGGCGACTTCGAAATCAGGTATAGCTTCAGGCAGAAATGTTAAAAAATATTTGGTATAAAAATATTGATAGCAATTAAAAAATATGATAGATTTACTTGACATAATTGAATGTTTCCCATGTATACATTTAAATTTGGTTATTTTATAAAATCACACAATCGCCAACATTTTCGCTTAACGTTTTCAACTTCAGCTGATATCGTAATTAAGCATAGTAATTGCTATTTGATATATTATTACACATGGTTGCATCCACGTATATTTCATTTAACGAACGATCTTCCCAAATTATGCTTTGATGTACTCGTTAATTATTAAACATGTTGCACCGACCCCAAATAAAATGGGATAAGGGTAGGATGATGATGATGACTCGTTAATTATTAAACACAGCAAAGTTTAACGTTACAGCATGATCATTACAAAGGATAGGGCTATTTGCCACATATATTTATCTCTCTCTCTCACAATTGAATAACGACGATAAAATTAGTGCCCTGAGACCTTGAGGCGGAGTTGCAGACCACGAAGGAGGTAAGGGCTCGATACGCACCTCTAAGAGCTGTTGGCAAAACCGTAGCGGGCCAGCACGGTTGTGTGAAAGGAACGTAGGCAAAGAAAGAATATATTACATTATTTCTTAGGGCGAGAGAAGTCACTGGCTGATTTCCCCTAAACAAGAACCTCGTAGGAGATAAAGATCGAATCCATCAGGGGCCCAGGGTGTCTTTCAGAAAAAAGGGTCGAAGCCAACTCCAGGGACCAAGCTTTCCTTTCAGAATCTATTTCTGAAAGGAAAGCTTGGTCCCTTGTTTCATCACGATGTTTTGAGAGCAGTGGTGATGAAATAAGTTACATGAAGTAATGAGTCTGGTTGAGTTTGAACCTGCGGCCACCACTACGCTGGTCCGTATCTTCGCAATCAACCAGTTATAAGGAAGCTGGTGAGAATTCCCTGACGCTTCGTGTATCTGAATAACACTTAATTTTCCTATATGTGTTTGTATGGTAAATGGGAGTGGCCATTTGTTTATTATGTAAAATATTATAAACGTAGATACCCTGCGGCAGGGTCAAAATCGTAGGGACCCTGCAGAAGGGTCGAAGCTAACTGTGGCCAAGGGTTTGCGTATGAAAGTAAGGCCTGAAAGTAATGGCCCTGGTATATATGGCTACGTAGGAATGGGGTAGGCTGTTTAGTCAGGAGGAGTCTGACACTGTGTCCCTCTTCGCCCAAGGGTGGATTCACGGATGATTTTTGCCTACCATAAAAAAACATTCATTACAAAAATTCGCAGCACTGTATCATCACACCAGTGCAGAATGACCCTTACCTAAACGTCGTCGCAAGTAAGCAAAACCCAGAAAGTTAGGGAACGCGTGACATTATGTTTTCCTTCAATAACCTTCTGCGGACGTGAGGAGAATAGTTCCACGTTAATATGCGTCCCTGGTACCTCGGATTAGCGTCATAACTGTTTTAGATTATTACTGTCTTCCATATTTTTTGTCCGTATTAGTTTCCCTTGCCAAAGCTTCGTTACGGTTAAGTGTGTCCAATATTCATATTATTATTATCTATATCTTATCTTTATCTATCTTCTATAATCTTCTTTCTTATTCTATATTCTATAATTCTTTCTATATCTATCTATTATCTATCTATCTATATATCTATATAATATAATAAAGAGGTAAAGTTTGTTTTTTTGTTTGTAGGGGGTAATCTCTGGAACTAATGGTTCGATTGGAAAAATTGAAGCTATAATAGAAAGCTGCTTTACTCCTGAGTGACATAGGCTATAAATTATTTATAATACATGGATATTAACCGAGCTATCACAACTTTTGTCTCACAAAATTTCCGCGGACGAAGTCGCGGGCAGAAGCTAGTGCATAATATATTTATTATCAACATTGCACCCGTGCGAAGCTGGGGCGGGTCGCTAGTTATTATCTATACGGATAGAGACAGAATGTTTTGTATTTCCCTACCATTTAACTTCTTTTTTATTTATATGATAAAAAATATTACTTTTTTTTAACGTCACTTTAAAATTATTAAAGAATAATAAATAATTTTTGAAATCAATACGAGTTTTTTGTAATTCATTAATTTACTATTTTGGAACAACTTTGATGATTATAACAACTAACGCTATCATGCTAAGCTTCAATGAGGCCAACAAATAGATTAATTGTCAAAAAAGTTAGTTCTGCACTATACTTTGTGCGAAAAAAATAAAATTTATGACTGATTTAGAGACAGCCGTTTACTTTAGCTGATTTCATAGAGTCAATTTTTGACTGACTTCGAAAACCTAAAAAACACTAGCCACATTAACATTCATCATCATCAGCCTTTTAATGTTCCCACTACAGGGACACAGGCCTCCTCTCTCTAGGAGAGGGAATGGGCCATAATCCACCACACGGGCCCAGTGTGGATTGGTGGATGTCACATGCCTTCGAATTTTTGGTTCTAGGACATACCGGTTTCCTCACGATGTTTTCCTTCACCGTTTTGAGAGCAGTGGTGATGAAATAAATTACATAAAGTAATGCGCCTGGCTGGGTTTGAACCCGCGACCTACGACTCGTAAGTCGGGGCCGTTACCACTCGGCCACCACTGCTCCCTAACATTAACATTAGCCTACTTTAAATTGACGAAAAAATTATAATTGTGATTAAAATCCTTTTTGCTAAATAAATATCATTTATCTTTTACCATTGTTTGTTTTCAATACAAGTTCCCATACTAATTATTTCAAATTCTTTCTAGTTTTTGGTTTTAGTAATAAAAAAATCAAATAAAATAAAGCTGTCATTTCAACAGGCATTGTTTAAAATAAATGGCCATAAAATGACTAGCAAAAATAAAATCTAAATTGAAAAATAATAGATCCATTCTCTAAATTGCCAGCAATTTTCCCCCACTGTATTTTACTTTTAACAAATTTGTTTGGAAGCTGAGTGTTAATAGAAAGTATTTCAAAAATTCTTTCAAATTTATTATTTTATACAACAATGGGGGTACAGAGGAATAACACAAAAGAGAAATTCCATTGAAAAACTCGGATTTCCTCCTTTTAGCGTTAACAAAAGGTAAGCAAAGGGAACATAAAGAAAATAAACCATAAATGTTGAGTTTTCCTGGAGGTATAGCTTTAACTATGACTTTAAAATAAACACAGACTAACAATTGTTCCTATCCTATAACTTCAAGTTGTTTAAAAAATAAATTGAACAAGTGCTAAAAGGCAAAAAAATCACGTTTGTTGTGTATATTTATTTTGTTCTGTTTTTAGTTATACACTTATATTTATTACATTATTTGGACTCAAAAAATGATTATCTATAAATGAAACCAATAATAACAAACATATAACAACTATATTCTTCTAGTTCTTAAAACTTTTTATACTAAACATAATATTTTTTTATTGATTGATCGTTTTATAATCTATTCTCTATCTTTAGTTTGACAGATAGACAATAACATTGCGTCTGTCTTTGTATTCAACTATTCTAAAAATATATCTTCTCATTTCTATATTTTGCCAACTAGTACTGACTATTACTTACTAAATTTGACTCTCCACAAGATTCTACAATACTTAGACTACAGTGCAAGGAAAGACGGTGACAACCTTAAAATGCTCATCGTGACCGGTAAAGTGGATACCAAAAACCTTTTCGATGCAGCTCATCATTATACAGTATACAATGCTCTTCACATCACCAGAAATAGAGACAGACGGAAAAATATCAAAAAAATGCAAGTGATAAAGACACAACCCTCAGCATTGAAGAATACGACGCAAAAGAACTTCCTAAATTAATATAATTATTTACAAAATAAAATACCTAATATTAAGTCGTGCAGTCGTGTACGTGCAAAACCAAATAATTGTATGCTTTTTATTATAAAAATAATAGTACAGTCATTTCAAATCACGAGCACGCATTACACGTATCACGACATTACTTCAAGTACATCGTTATAAAAAATAAGAATTATACATATAGAAATATTCAAACAGTAAATGTAACTACAAATTAAGTCGTATTTTTGACGTCAACGAACATCTTTAATCATGTTTTCCATTATTTTTAATTGTACTAAAAATATTTTATTAAAAATCATGGTCAATATCAATAATATCAAACACTGTAATCCGTATAATAAATTAATTTTAATAACAATTTTTTTTTTAATTTAAATATTCTGTGCAAAAATTTCAGCCATTTAAGTAATGATCTTCTTTAATAAAGTCAGCTGCCTTTTCTCCAATCATAATAGTCGCAGCATTGGTATTGGCTCCAACAATCTTTGGCATAATACTAGCATCCGCGATCCTTAGCCTTTTTACTCCAAAAACATTAAGACGAGAGTCGACGACCACCCCCATAGGACAGGAAGCAGAGTAATGATATCCTGACACCATCATACACAGGGCATAGCATCTCCAATATTCATGGCTAAGGTATAAATCACTGCAGCCGCAAGCTTCGGGAATAATTAGATCTGCTTGAGCACTTTTGAAAAATTCCGTATCTTGAACCTTCAAAAAATCTTGTAGATACATCACATGCTTGTCTAAATCTATATCGTTTGAATAATAGCCAGTATATATCAAAGGCTGTTCTGTAGGATTTCTACTACGCAACAGGATTTTTCCACGAGATTCTGGATACGTTAAAGTAATCAAACTGAAAAAGACTTCTTTTCCAAGACTACCTTTATATAGAGCATCACAAATTTCGTCATTAAAAGAGTAATAAAAAGAACAAAACTGCAACATAGGAGTTGGTTCGTTCAAAATAAAATTAATCGTTTGATAATAATCTTGGAAATCTTGATTGTTGTTCAAAGTTGCATATCCCATTATGAGTGGATACGAAAATTTTGTAGGATCGATTGGCTTTGGTGGAGGTGATTTTCCCATCGTATGAGCCATTAAAACAATGACATGGTCTTGTAAAGCTTGACCAACTGGAAGATCAGAAATCACGGGAATTCCCAGACTGTCTAAGTGCTCCTTTGGACCTATTCCAGATAACATCAATAGTTGTGGAGTATTAATGGCTCCTCCCGATACTATGACTTCTTTATTAGCTTTGAAACTGACAGTTTCATTGTTTGCTAATATAGCTTCAACACCAATAGCGTTTCTGTCTTCATCAAAAAGAATTTTTGATACTAGTGTATTTTTTAGTACAAACAAGTTGGGATGGTTTTTGATAGGGTTCAAAAATGACTGAGCAGTGCTTTGTCTTATACCACCAGCAATGTTAAACATATTTTCAGTATACCCAAGAGGAGTATTACCGTTTGTGTCCAAAACAATGTTATGACCGATTTCATGAAAAGCTTCAAAATACTTTAAAGCTTCGTCATTATAATATCTGGTGGTTCCTAAATATCCATCAGTACCATGAAAAACGCCTGCATCAGAATCAAGAAGGAGACGATCGACTAGCTTTTCACTTTTCATAAAATATGGAAGAACGTTATTCCAGTTCCATGAATCATCACCAGTTATTTTCGCCCAGTTATCAAAATCATGGGGGTTTCCTCTTGTATATGCCATGAAGTTGTTAGAACTTGAGCCTCCAAGCATTTTTCCTCTTGTCAATTCGACTCCTTTGTTTTTGTGAAATTGTTGACTGTAGCCATCGTCTTCAGTTCTGTAGTCCCAATCAACTGGTGTCTTCTTGAGGAAAGGAATAAAAGCTGGTATCTGAAATGGAGTTAGGAATATTATGATAAGAAACATATAGAAACGTAAAAAAGTTGGGTGGTCAACTAGATGTTGGATAAATCTGAAACGATAGATTAGTTGAGGACTTAAAGAGTGCAGTCTTCGTTATAGATAGTAATCTTGGGGATCTGTAGATTAAGAGTTATTCACTCCTGATCTTCGTCATCTAGGTAAACGTAATCCATATTGATCAAGAGCATAAAAACAAAAAACGCTGACCAAAATAGGTAGTTTTAAATGATTATATTTATAACATTGTGCAGGTGAAGTGTGATATTTATGAGGATTTATGAAGAATAAATTAATTTGTAGCTGACTCATATCATTTAATGACGTTGCACTTTAATAATCACGGTATATTATATTGATTGCTACTCGTAATAATAAATCAAATACCTCGCATGCAATATCCGGCAGTCAATCCAAACCGATTAATATAAACGACCTATAATGTAATGCATATTGATCAATTGTGGTTATGGAAAACATTTTTTAAATTATTTGTATGTAAATGCTAACAATATGTAAATTTCTAGAAATGCTTCATTGCTATAATAGCCTACTATTTCAGGTCTTCTTTTTAATTATTCCAGAACAATCCCTCGTCGGCCTTGACGATAACAAATGTTCCTACTAAATTCTTAATTAAATATTAGGTCATGAATATTTAATTTTAAAGGCGGGTCCAAAATTCAACACTAAAATTATTTGAAGTAGTCTATTGGACATACAACTTTAAAACAGCCTTTTGGGGAATTTCAACTATTGATTGGAAGAAGTGAACAATTTGATTGGTCATATTCTAAATTTGTTTACAGATGTTTTTGTAGTTTTTATTTTTATGATGGTACCACTGTATTATCGTAAAATAAAACACATACCACAGATTCTATAGGAGGATCTCCACCTGCTTCTATAAGTAGAACTGTAGCGTCCTGAATCTCTGTGAGTCTATTGGCTATTACACTGCCTGCTGACCCAGCACCAACTACTATGAAGTCAAAATGAGCACCATCTGAAGAACACATAATATAATGTTGTTACTGAAGTATCCACGTTTATTGATAAGCATCATTATTTAGTCTAATATTACTTGTTGTTTGTGCATTGTATTTTCTTATTCCAATATGATGACCGGCCTATTGATCTAGTGGTTAGTTGCCTTGACTATAATGTGAGGTCCTGGGTTCGATTTCCACCCAGGACAAATGTTTGTGTGATGAGTATGATTATTTATTTTTTCTATGTCTAGGTGTAATTTATCAATAACAAACATGTACCTACTTAGAAATTTATAAATATGTTTATCAGTTGTTTAGTACCTATAACACAAGCTCTGCTTAGCTTGGGACTAGACAACGTTGTGTGATAGTTTTGGAATATTATACTTTAATATTTCCTGTTAATTTATTATGCTATTACTCGCTTCAATAATTATGATATGAATGTTAATTTCACATAATTCTAATAGGTATGTAAGCCTTCATCTAATATCACTGAACTTAACAATGTGGTTTGGTTTGTACGCGAATGGGAATACATAATAGCGTTCATACATAAATAATATATATTATTTTCGATTAATAACATTGACTTCTAGTTTTTAAAAGGCCATTAATTACGTAATTTTACACCTATACGTACATATTGCATAACGAACAAGTCATGTGAGATTTTATACAAAAAATAAATCAAAGATGTAACAAAAAATATCATCTAAAATATGAATTATATAGGATTAAATGCTAACTGAGTTCATGGCAGCATCCATTACATAATTTTTGATAACTTTAAAAAATATTTTCGGACTGTCAGTTCAGCAGACTGATGTTGTAATCAATATCATCTTCATTGTTGCCAAAAGTCATACACTGTTGGACAAAGGCCTCTCCCAAGCGCCGCCACAATGACCCGTCCTGTGCATCTTTGACTAATATAGCTTAAGAAGAAGAAATTATTCCTGTATCGTGGGTGCATTCATAAACTGTAAACTGATATACACATGATACTCAGACCTGGAACAACAAATATAAACGCCATGCAAATGTTTGTTCCGTGTAGGAATCGAACCCGAAAGACACAGCGCAACGTAGACGACTTTTGGCTGATGATGATGAAATAAAATTGTTCATTTCAAGGTATATAATTAAAATGACTGACAAGAAATTGTTTTGGTAAATCACAAGCAATAATTAGCATATAAAGGACTGGCACAATTTGCCTGCTGCGGCTTTTCCGTCCAATTAAAATTTTGGTGCTTCAAAGCTAAAGTAAATTGGCTCTTAATAAACTCTTAATAAACGTGATGCAACTACCAGATAATCGCAGTCAAGTACTAGTTTATATCAACTAAAAACCATGCATTCGTACTTGATCACTGTTTTAAAATTACCTTGAACTTGCGCTTGCTGTGGCCATAAAAAAGCAGTTAGTTGCAAGGCAGCTAGTATACTGAAAGCTCCTTGAATTCTTTGGATCCCAAGTATCGCTGATGAGGCATTCATTTTCAGAAATTTTCAGGGCTGTTTCATTATTTTAATTGATAGTAATACTTGGCAATTCTGAAATCGAAGTATTTTTTTATAGCAATATAAAATAGTTACATACTTTCGTATGACGTCGAGAATATTTACTAGCTGCTCCGGCTAACTTCATACCGCCTAATAAGGATAATTTTCTCACCTTTCAAACCTTCCCCTTTCTTTCTTCCTTTTACAAATAATTCAAGACTAAAATTAGACAAATCAGTCAAGCCGATCTCGACTTCATCTTTAAACATAAGAAGATAGTTAGACCATACTATTCCACTGGTGAGCAAGAACCTCCCTCCATTCTTTCCAACAATCCCAATTCTTGGCTTTCTCTTTCCAATCTTAAAAGAAATCAAAATCTCAATCTTGGACATTCAGGTGGTTCCACCATCTCCTTCAAGGTCTGCCGCAGCCTCGGATCGTTGTGTATGGACACTAATATTTTGTTTTACGAGTCCACAGCTTGACAAACATGTCCTATCCAGTCCCATTTCAGTTGGACATCATCATCTTCCCGCTCCTGACCCGTTTAATTTGGAGTTCCATTTTATCCTGTCACCCGTCACACTATCACTAACTGCTCTTTCTTTGATAAACATACATAATAAAGAAAAAATATTTTAGAAATAACTTACCAACAGGCGTTTGATAAAAACTTTAAACTATGTTCTTTGACATTTTAAAATGCATTGTTACTAAATTTTATTATTTTGCTTTACACTTTGAAAAAAAATACTTGTTTTTTTTTTGTGACTCACTGAAAAAACAGGTCGAAAAAAAACTGTTGATAGCCTTTGATAAGCCGAGACGCGACTGAACCAAAACTCGACTGTAAAATATTATTTATACCTTGAGCTGTGAGCTATCGACATAAAAACTAAGATTCATAAATTTTATGTTAATGAAACGATAGATAAAAATATTTCTTTTCTTATTTTATTAACACTGATAATTGTTTTTTCTTATAAATATAAACCTACTACACTTAGAGACGCCACGCAAACCGGTCACATGCATATGTATGTGACCTTTGAACTAATATTGCTATGCTCTAAAATTAGTCATATCAAGTAACACCTAAGAGATCCGGTAAAAGTTACATAGAAGACAACACACTAAGTCTGCCTCCTTCTAGTATTTTGCCAATCAGAGAGAGAAGCGATTTAGTATAGGTGCAGCAAAAACTAACCACCTAATGCAAACTGTAATATATTAGCGCAGATTGTAACCCGGGCCTCTGCTATTACAATAGCGTCAGAATAGTAATATAATGGCGACATTATGACTTTCCAATGATCAACTGACACGTCTGATATATGCAAAAAAGAGAGAAAAAAAAGATTTATTTAGAATCGTGTAAACAAAAAAAGAAAATAATACTACAAAACAATGCGTCAATCTACTAAAATTTTGAGTTCCTTTGATCAGTGACCTACCATTAGAACGTCATTGTGCAGTCATTGCTTTTATTCATTACAAGACAGCTCGTACCACAATTTTATCACAAGACCATTGACCATCCAATAATCGGCTATTACAAATTAACATATTACGAATTTGAATTTGATTTTGAATTTTTTTCAAAATGACAATAGGATCGAGTTGAAATGAGGATATTTTGAAAATAGCAGACTCACGCCCTCGGTGTTGGTGTGAATGAGTAATAGGTACCTATAATTTTGATATTTTTTGTGTTTTCCGAAATAAGCCTTATCGACTCTCGGTGTGTGTACCTACACGAGAAACTGAAAAATGCCTATTTAGCAATAGCAAAAAACAGAGTTAAAAACATCAATTTATCTAACATGACGCAATATAAGAAGTCGGTTTACAAGAATTTTAGCATCAATTATTAAGATATTTAGTAAAAAAAAATTGTTTAAAATTTAAGAAGTAATAACTAATTTTCACCTATCGTATAACAATGTACTTGTTATGATCTAAGATACATCATAGAACATGGGTGACCCCTCATATGTTATTCGATTATGGTAAATATTACATGCTAGATAACACATTTATTAATACATTGCGCTGAGGTTGCCTCGCTAAATTTAATGCAAATGATGTTAAATATTAAAGTTTGTTACTACATTTTTGACTAAATTTACCCACATTTGTTATTTGAAAAAATCAAGCATCAGCTGAAAGAATGTGCCCCAAGGAACTAAAAAAATACTGGTTGCCTTCGCAAAAATGATGCGCAATAGTTAGTTGCCTTGATTTAAGATATAAATTTTCTTATGCCCTCACTGTCGTTAAGTAAAAATAAGGCAATTAGTGGTTTTTATTACTTTAAACTATTAACAACAATACAATTGGATTTGAAAATGTGGAAAAATCAGAAATATTCGCGATTTACGCTAGTTTACGTAATAGGATTTTGATAATGAGACATTTTATTTGATGACTAATTAGAAAAAACCTCATGTAATTCGCTAGGATGTAGCTTAAAAATAATATTGTAAGCAATAGAAGTCCAATTATACACGTTTTGAAAAAGTTATGACTTGTTTTGTGTTTATGAAAATAGCTAAACTGACTTTATTAGCAGTCAATGTCCTGAAAACTTTTTCATTAATTAATGTATGTGAAATATTATTCTATTTATGTATATATTGCAATGTTTTTATGAAAGAATAAATAAATATCATCAGGTCATCCTTGTTCTATGTATCTCGTACTATTATACGATAGGTGAAAATGAGTTATTTAGTCCCGAGAAATTTTGTGGCGACCGAGCAGAGCGAGGTCGCTAATAGTTCGAGGGACTAAATAACTCTTGAACCCGAGGTAAACACTTTCAAGCCTTCCCTGAAGTTTTACAAATAACTCAAGACTGAAGTTAGCCAAATCAGTCAAGCCGATCTTGACTTTTATCGAGACCAACGAACAAAACTGCATCTTTATACTTAAGTAGATAGTTAGCCTATACTATTCCACTGGTGGGCAAAAACCTCCCTCCATTCTTTCCAACGATCCCAATTCTTAGCTTTCTCTTTCCAATCTTAAAAGGAATCCAAATCTCAATCAAATAAAATCCATAATTACGGCGTGCCCAGCGCTGGGTTGCGACAGTCACTATCACCGACCTAAAGCAATTGCATCTGAAATGATAAATTATTATCCTCTAAAGCAAATAAATCCTTACAAGAGTTCCATTCCTTGCATAAGAAAGTAAACTCATTTGTTTTTAAGTTGATGGAAACCATACAATCAGAAAAGTCAAAGTAAATCTAATCTTTTCTTCTCAAAATTGGTTTAACTTTAAGTGATGTGAAGCCATTCAGGCTTCACATCACTTACTTTGAGACTTACTTTGGTACCTAGTTTTACATTAATTTGTCATTTAACTGCTTATTAAGCATTTATCTCACTATCGTTAAATTGACGTCAATGGCACTACTAATTTATACAAAATGTCTGAAAATAAATAAAAACTGTTTCGTTTTAATTTATTTTCTGAAAATAAATGGAAACTTTCTAGTTTTAATCAACGTAAAAATCAACGAACTGGGTGTCAAATCACTTGTCAAGTGTCAATTGATGTGCATATAGCATGATCAGCGATTTTGTTTTGATCATCTTGTTAGTTGAGAATTTTCTAAGTCATATGACTTAAAAAAATTGACTACGAACAAAAATAAACACAGGATAATATCTAATTGTAAAATAATTATGACGTGTAAAGAATACATAATTCCCTTAATCGTATAATTTAAGTAATTGCATTTGTTCATGCGTGTCTACATTGTTAACTTAATTTAAGAAGGAATTAAAATCCGTAATTACATGCTCAAAATAATTAGTTTCCAGTATCAGTAAATTAATCTTATTAAGTAATACTAATAACCTTTACGATATAATTTTGAGCCAGAAACATTACTTGCTATAATTTATTTCATCATCACTGTTCTCAAAACGTTGAAGTAAAACATTGTGAGGAAACCGGCATGTCCCAGACCCAAAAATTTGACATTCACCAACCCGCACTGGGCCCGCATTGTGGATTACGGCAATAACCTTTACAATATAATTTGGAGCCAGACACATTACTTGCTATAATTTATTTCATCATCACTGCTCTCAAAACGTTGAAGTAAAACATTGTGAGGAAACCGGCATGTCCCAGAACCAAAAATTTGACATTCGCCAACCCGCACTGGGCTCGCATTGTGGATTACGGCTCGTTTCTTCTCCTACACAGGTGTCCTAAGTCTCAGCCGTGGGATCATTATAAGGCAAATGCTATTTACTAATTCTAATAAATTAAAATATTTTTTTTTTAATAATTTTAATTTAATTGTCGAAGTCAAAATGAGTATATTAGATGTTCCCTTCTTATGCTTATTGCTTGACTTAAGCTTATTACTTTATGTATCTACTCTACATAATAAACTCGTCAAGCAGACAATATATTTAACAAAGCGTTTTAACGAAACTTGATAATAATTACATAATATTTTTGTAATTGGTTAAGTTTACTGTGAATAAAAAACTGGTTCTTAGATTGTAAAGTTTTATGTCATAAATGGGTCATTCTACCGAGTGTTATTTTTTATGAGTTTCACAATATCAACTTTTTATTGTATACTTATAGTTATTATGTAATTATCTCCGAAAATATAAAAAAAGTTACATAAGTATTTTAGATTTATTTCGTCGACAGAAGTGGACACAGCTTTGTTAAAAGCGTTAAAACCATCTGCGACGATAAGCTCGCGTGGGGCTGCCCATACCGCGCAGTGCCGAAGCTATAACAGAAACAACACATGCTGCATGTTGCATGCCTACTTGCTTGCTGCTTGCAAGCTGTAAGTTGCATGCCTGTTTGCATGGTTGCAAGCTGCATGTCTGCTTATAAGCTGCAAATTCCCTGTATATTAGATGAATCTCTTCGGATAGGTTAGGTTTTTTTTTCGATTAGAGCAGGACATAGTATCAGATTCTTACTGACTAAAAAACCCACCCCGTTCCTAAATTACCTTTCATACCAGGGTTCAGCCTTCCTTTCAGAAGCGTACCCTTGGCCCCAGTATGCTTTGACCCTTTAGCAGGGTCCCTACGATGTTAGGTTAAGATAATTAGTTTTTATTTCGGAATTGTATAAATCGGCATTGTAATAATCGGAATTTATATTTTTTATATTTTAAATATAAAAGATTTATTTATTATTGGTTGTATTGAAATTCGGTGCTTTGAGTGTCTGAAAAGCAAGGAAATATGTCCTTGTACCTTGTGTTTGCTTGAAATATTTCAAGCGACACAATCTGAATGTCTCTGTAGAATGATGATCAAAATAAGAAAGTTAATAATTTTAAACTCAGTGATAAGAGTCGATACTAATACCTAGTTTATTTAAATTCTATTTAACTTTTCGAATACCGTTATTACAGACACAATGTAAAGACAATATTATAGCTGTACGTACACCGGTGTCCTACCTTAATGAACTAAAATACCACCAGAATTTTTGTAATTTTTATTATTTAAAAGAGTATCTCTGGAATTTGTTACACTTTTTTTTCCATAGCGATCTGCGCTTTAAAATATACAGCTAGTTTAATTTTTCCGACTGACATCCTTTTTGAAAATTCTAAAGTATCTGTGAACGGTTTATTTCAAACTAATTAATTGCTTTGATTTTAATGAAAATTTAAAACTTCATTGGATGAATTTTTACGGTTAGTAAAAATCATCCAATGAAGTCATCCTCTTGGGGTAGTTCCGCAGTCGGAATGTTAGGCTAAACTAACATAATTACTAAGGGCTGATAACGATCACATATATGCCTTACGTATCGCTTAAGATAATCTACATCTAATATAATAAAGAGGTAAAATTTGTTTTTTGTTTGTAGGAGGTAATCTCTGGAACTACTGGTCCGATTGGAAAATTTTTAGCAACAAAATAGAAAGCTGCTTTACTCCTGAGTGACATAAGCTATATTTTATGTAGCAAAAGCTAGTTTTTAATATTTACATAAAAGCCATAGGCAAAACGAGTGTTAAATAAAAAATTCTGACTCGAATAAATACAATAGTTGTCGTCTCAATGTGAGTGTGAAACCGCTATGGGAATCCCATTGTCCACATACGAGAATTATAGCTACACAATTTTATTTAAAAATGTACATTTTGAATGCTGACGCATATGCAAATAACAGATTACGCTAAACTAAAAATTACACAGTTTAGATAAAAACAAGTAATAGTTTTATTTTTTATAGATAAAATCTAATGTTTTGGTCGTCTATTTCGTATTCTTGACGTATTTGAAAAAAATATAATTATGATGAGTAAAATTAAATTTATTGCCCTCAAACTTGAGTGATTCATGTTTGATTTAGAAGATAAAACGTTTTTTCCGTACTTATAAAACCTGGGTTAAATTTTCTGGCAACGTATGTTAAAGGTAAAGCGGATAAGTAAGAAATACTACTACTATACTGTACTACACAGATTTAAGTTTCTGTCTAAGTTCTGTAACTTTTTGGTGTACAATAAAGTTTAATCTATCTATCTATCTACACAAAATAATCAGCCTTTTAATGTTCCCACTGCTGTGGAATCGAAATCGAAAAATAACAATGATGTATTGTGTTTTTTTTTTTAAACTAGTGCTGCTAATGGTAAGGAGTGAGCGTAATCGTTAACAGTAAGGTCCACTTGTTTATTACATACTAGCTTTTGTCAGCAGCTTCGCCCGCGTACATAAAATATAGCCTATGTCACTCAAGAGTAAAGCAGCTTTCTATTGTTGCAATTTTTTTTCCATTCGAACCAGTAGTTCTAGAGATTACCTCCTACAAATAAAAAAACAAACTTTACCTCTTTATTATATTATATAGTAGTGTAGATAAGTTTTTGCACTCTAGCCTTGAAGACAAAATTATAATATAACGGAAAGACCGCAGCAGGCAAACTGTTGCAATCCCTGGATTTGAACAACAAGGTGAAACTCTGAGTCCATACCGTAGATGTTCCTTACCGCTTCTCTTGGATTAAGGAAAGGAAGGAATGGGGTAGGATTTTTAGTCAGTAAGAGTCTGACACTGTCTCCCGCTTCGCCCAAGAGCGGGTTTCGTCATTTGATGATTTTCACCTACCATAAAAAAAACCGTAGATGTTCCAACAACTTAAGAATATTAATATAGAATAAATTACCGTACGTTGGGTATTTCGATGGTAAAATGAGATGGCAGATTTTAGTCATGCAATTCCTGTACAACCTCTCTAAAATGCATCCTGTGCCGAAAGGCTGGCTACTCTAGACCTGTACTCAAGGTTTTATTGATTGGTTTTAGCCAAATCCAGATCACCAATTAGTCTCTCGGCACGCCTTTTCACCAAGTCCATAGGTGCTAGATGATATTTTACCGCTCCAGCCCTTGAGCGGCGGCGATATCCGGCCACCGTAGACACTGGCTTGCGGACGGTGAGCAATGGGTAGCTCGCCGTCCGGTCGTCTGGTAGCAGTCCAGACCGAGCCCAAGTCGTCGACGGCGCGCTCCGTTCCCGCGCGCCTCAAGGAGTTGTCAGCAAACCGTAGGAGCCCTACAGGGTCGAAGCCTCCCGGAGCTGAGGGTTGGTGCGAAAGCGTTACACCGGGGCTTTGGGAATAAGGCAAGGAAGGCACGGGGTAGGTTCTTTAGTCAGTAAGAGTCTGACATTGTTTCCCGCTCCACCCAAGAGTGGGATTCGTCATTCGATGATTTTTACCTACCATAAAAAAAAGTCCTTAAGCGGTGGTAGTACTCCATTCACAAGGATATTCTTGCTTGCTTTTACCAGCAATGTTGTCGTCAAGTCGTGTAGTCAATACTTCTTACATGATAAAAAGACCATGTTTTTGCGTACAATTATCTACGACATAATTACTTTTTGTTTTTCGCATTCCTACTCGTATCACTAACCTTTTTCTACCTTTCCTGTTAACTATTTGATATCATTCATTTAGTTCCTTAATTTTATTTCCGAATAAATTAATCTTATCGTTTTCAATTTATTTTAGTAAAAATAAAACTGATAAGTAGTAAAATTTGGTATAAAAGTAGATGAAAAATAAGGTATTGTACAGTGTCAATACTTACAGGTGAGTTGTGTGTAATTTCATTGCTTTTTGTTTATGAAAAACTTATTATTTAAGGTCTTGGATAAATACCCTATAAAAATCGCTCATTGTTTTATAATCTACAATTAGAGGTTAAATACGAACATTTCTACTATGACCAAATTGAGTCTCTACTCAATTTAGGTGTAGGGTCCTCTCTAGGAGCAGAAAAAAAATACAATATAAAGTAGGTAATGTTTCCATTAAAGCGGAGCAGGGTAGATTAGACTTACTTTCCGCTTTGTATAACAGCTTGCCGTCTGCTGTCCTTCCTGACCAGTTCAAGGCCACGCATTCATATATTTTATTTGAAAATGCGATCAACTCCATTTCAACTTTTTCTACTGACGCAAAGTGGAAATCTCAAGCACTGCAATTGGCCAGTTCATGGCCTGCTCGAATTCACCTAAATCCACCTCAATAGAAACGCACCTTTAAGCTTGGAAATAGAAGCATGTCTTTCGAGGCTGTAAGGCGGAATTACATAGCCTAATTTCACCATGCTCGATCTATTAGCAGACCACCAGGGCCTCAAGTCTGCTATTACAATAGTGTCAGAATTGAGTTGATTTCATAATGGTTGGTTTTGACAAGTTTGGTAGTCTACTAATACGATGTCGTCATTATGCCAATGATCAACCAGAGACACTTTATTGAAATAATTTTTTTGGAATGGTAATCTCGTACCTAATAACAATTGAATATTTGACATATTATGCGGTGAATTAATAAAATTTTGACAGTTCCTTTAATCAGTAGTAGTATTGTGCAGTTACGTTTACAATTCGTTACAAAACAGCTCGTACCACAATTCTATTACGACACCGCCCAATGATCAGCAATGGCTTGATCATCATGATGAATTAACAGATTACAAACTTTTAGCGAAATGACAGTGGAATCGTGTTGGAATGACAATATTTTGAAAATAAAAGACTTGGCCCCCTGGCGTATGATCGTGCACCATCAGTGGTGGACATCCCACCTATACTTGCAAAACTTTATGGGAACACATTTATTGTGCATGCAGCTAAGGAGTGGACTTCCCTGCTAGAGTCTGTGATTTCTAAAAGCTACAATCTGGGGATATTTCAGTCTAGAGTGAATAGGTTAAAATATATATTTTAGGCAATCGCACTCTATAGTTGACCAATCACCGCTTTCCATGAAGTAAGATTAGAGTCGGACACTAGCCTATTGACATGAAAAAGGAACGCATTTTACTATAGTTTGAACAATTTGCAACATCAACACTGCTGTGAAAACAGTGAAAGAAAACATCGGGAAGAAACCGACAGATCCTAGATAAAAAAAAATTAAACACATACGACCGCCTTTTTGGATTTAAATAGCAGATTACATTACGTTACCGCTAGGTCTGTGACCCAGCAATGAGAAACCAGTAGACCGAGACTATATAAGCGATAAGAGAACAAAAGTATGCTCAGCGTAGAAAACTGAAGCAACATTTTCCTCTTTTTGTGGTGGGAAATGATCAAAGACGTGTCAGACTTGTACAGACCAAAAACGTAGCCTAGAGTTGAACATTGTCTACACACGCTCAAAACGTCTCCTGCTGCTGGGCATAACGATTGCCTCTTACGCTTTCTGTCTACTCTTTCACTAACATTTCTGCTTTGCAAAAGGTGGTCTGTTTCTTACGCGTTTGTTGGACGCGAGGCAACATTGTCGATCACCTCTACCAGATCAAAAGGAGTGCTCCATCCGAACAAGTAGCTCCACCAAGTTCTCTGGGCGATTCACATGGTGCACCAGATAGCTTCTTTCCGCCAGATCATCCGCTTAGTATTTTGTATCCACGAGTATGATGAAATCAACTTTTAATATAACCAGATACAGCTGCATTAGGATGAATTGCCTCGTGGAAAGGTTATTTTAGGGCTCAGTAATTTGACTAAGATTTTCTCTTCGATGTATTTATATATTATTTTAATACCGTAATTTCAGATTCCTCAAATGTTGTAAAAGATCACGAGCATCATGGAGACGGCAGCGCGAGTTTTTAAGACAGTGGTCACAACACAGACCATCCTCAAATTGCTTGCGTACTTAAACTTAACTGGATGTCAATGGCCAGAGCAAGCTGTTATAAACGGTACCATATTTTGTTATTCTTTTATACACATAGCAATTTCTTTTCACAATATATAAAATAAGGACCTGACGTCATACTTATCCAACATCACACAGCCAAAAATCTTCGCTCCTTTGGTTGTATAGTATACTATACAACCACCGACCACAATCATCGGGCAGTTGCCCAGATCAAGCACAAATGCATCTGAAAGGAAGATTCTTCTTTTTCTTCTTTGCGGGACTTTGCACTTTAATTTGCATTTCATAAATTATTTTGCTCGGACACATATTGTTTTTCTATTGTATCTCTAATTTTAGTAGGTATTCCAAAGGTTAAATTTTGAAATAAGTGTAGCCTGTCAAGAAATTAGGAGCAATCAATAGCTTTTCAAAAACATTTAAAGTTTAAAGAATTTTATTTTATGCAGATAGGTCTAAAACTTATGTCCAGCTTTGGGCATCTCAAATGATGATGATAATAATCATAATGACTAGATATAGAAAAGGATACTTGCCACTACTGAGATTGGTCTCGTTTCAATTAGATATAGTAGGACATAATCAATCACGCATATGATACCACTACAAATTGATGGATCCGCACGTTTAATATGATTATAAAATAGTCGTAGTACTAAATGAAATTATTATTTTACTCTAAAACTTTGTTTTCCAGATGGGTATACCACTGACTTCGTAATAGTGGGAGGTGGTACTTCAGGGTGTATGATAGCCAGTAATCTAGCTCAAAAGGGAGTGAAAGTTCTGCTCATAGAAGCGGGAGGACAACCTCCTTACGAAACTGAGGTAAATTTTTATAAATGTTACATTAATCTAGCAACCAATCACTATAATATTATGTAGGCTTCAATTTATATTTATATTTATATGTGGTGAGTATAAGTGTATGTGTGTGTTTATAGTGTTAGTCTTACATGTTCAAGTAAGAAAGAAAAGGGAGTTAGTGATAGTGTGACGGGTGACAGGACAGAGTGGAAGTAAAAAACATGTTGCACCGACCCCAAGTAACATGGGATAAGGGTAGGATGATGATGAGTCTTACATGTTCAAATAGCTGAACAAATTTTGACGACACTATAACGAAAAAAATAAATCTGTACCGCTACATTTCTTTTATATAATGACAAAAGTACTGATCTCAATGTAATATCATTATTTCTAGGTTCAATCAAATATAATGATAATAGATTGAGATTGTCAAAAAAAGTACATTTTAGGCAATATTAATCGAGGTTATTTGTCATTTTCCTGAGTAGCATTTTATAAAACTTCTGTGTTAACAAAAACTGGAATAATACTCATTTAAAGATAACATTTTTATAAAATAATAGTAATCAACAAAATTTTAAGGATCTGCTCGTTTATATGGTACTAATCTTACAAAATAGTTATAAATGCCTGTTACTTTTCCAGGTTGCAGGATTATTCCCGTTTGTCAAGAATACAGATTATGATTGGAATTTCAAATCAGTTCGTGATGATGTCAATCAGCGAAATCACAAAGGAGAAACTACAGATATACTGCAAGGCAAAGTACTTGGTGGCTCAGCTTCAGTAAACTTCATGCTATATGGCATAGGACACCCTAAAGACTATCAAGAATGGGTAGATATTACAAACGATTCTAGCTGGTCATACAAGGAACTCTGTCCACTTATCAAAAGAAACGAAAAAGTGATCAATAAACAGATCCTTAATTCACCCGATGTTGCTTTTCGTGGCACGAATGGTAAAATGATAATTAAAAAATACTGTCCTAAAGAAAATAAAGGATTTTTTGAATCATACAATGAAATGGGATACAAAGTCCTTAACGATTTCAACCCTAATAACACTATGGGAGTCACTAACCCGTATTTCACAATCGGTGATCAAAAGCGACAAAGCACAGCCTATACATTTTTAAGGCCTGAGAAGGACAACCCTTATTTAAAAGTAATGTACAAATCCTTAGTAACTAAGGTAATTTTTGATAAAAACAAACGCGCTGTTGGAGTCCAAGTGCTTACGGAAGATAAGAAATTAATAACCGTGAACGCAAAGAAAGAAGTCATTATTACTGCTGGCACAATAAAATCGCCTCATTTGCTTATGCTTTCCGGTATCGGACCAAAGGACCATTTGGAAGAAAAAGGAATCAAAGTGATTTCAGATCTACCTGTAGGGCAAAATTTACAAGACAACCCAACCTGTATTGTACTTCACAAAATGGAAGAAGCTACACCTGTGAAACCGATAAATCCTTTCGAGTTTCCAGTAAATGTTATGGAAGGACGGTTGGCGAAAAATAAGCGTCAAACTCGTGCAGACTATCAAATACTTAGTGCAGTCATGAATGACCCAGCATACTTTTTAGAAATATGTGGTTTCGTCTTCACTTTTAAAAATGAACTTTGTGATCGTTTGTTCAAAAAGCTGGATAATCGAAAAGTACATTTTATTACACATAATCTGTTTTACTCTGAGTCTCGAGGTGAACTGATTCTGAATAGTACTGATCCTGAAGACAGTCCGTTGATAGACCTCGGATATTATACTAACGAGAGAGATAAGGAACGTCACGCTGAATACCTTGCGGATTTTAATACTATTATTGATACTTCATATTATAAGAGTGTCAATGCAGAATTTGTAGATCCTGAACTCGAAACTTGTCAAGGGCTTAAGGTAGGTTCCAAAGATTATTGGAAGTGCTATGTCGGTGGAATGGCAACTACTCTCCATAACTACGCAGGTACTTGTGCAATGGGATCTGTGGTAGACTCGGAGCTTAGAGTAAATGGAGTCAAGAACCTTCGGGTAGCTGATGCTAGTGTTATACCTACAATTGTTGGGTCTACTATTCAGGGAACTGTTATGGTCATTGCACAGAAAATGTCAGACCTGTTAGCAAAAGACTACAAACTATGTTCTAAATAAATTATTTTATTGTAATTTGGGTTTTATTCTGTCTACCATAAAATACTATTTTACAAACAACAAATAAATGTGATCAGTCTCAGTTTCATTCAGTTATCTTATGAAATCTATTGTTTGGATATTTGCTATCCTTTTTAACGCCGCTAAGACAAGCCTTGAAAAAACTAAAATGTTATTATAATACGTTACGTTGTTGTTATGTTAAATGTTGGATAGAATTTCTGCAAAAAGGATTTACAATATTTATTGCTTTAACCATATTCTTTTTAATAAATACGCTTCTTTATATTCTTTCTATACGCTTATTTCAGTCCAAAAACTTATTTTATCAGAAATAATAAATTAACATAAATAAACAGTGTCTTACAAGTCATGCAAATTGAATTCCGATCCAAACGAAGGTAGTTAAGTTTTTACCGTAAATGCAGTAAAAAATATAGATATAATTAACTCCCGATCATTGCGAGGGAACATTTAAACCTGAGTGAAGTGAGATTTAAGTCATAGAAAATACACACACATTTTATCCCCGTGTTGGATACTGTTCTTTTTTGCATTCGGTGAGATGATTAAAAAACAATAGACAGAATGGGGAATTGGGCCCGCGTGGTGGATTATGGCCCATTCCCTCTCCTAGAGAGAGGAGGCCTGTGTCCCTGCAGTGGGAACATTAAAAGGCTGATGATGATGATGATGAGACAGAATGTAATTATATAATAGAGAAATAAAAAAAAAATTACAAGTTAATGTTAACAAAGAAAAATCACCACTAGTATAAAACAAAGTTTGCTTTCCCTATGTATGCTTAGATCTTTAAATGTACGAAACGGATCTTGATGCGGTTTTTTTAATAGATAGAGTGGTTCAAGATATAAATATATATAATAGGTTTTTTTTTTTTTTTTTTTTTATGGTAGGTGAAAATCATCCAATGACGAAACCCGCTCTTGGGCGGAGCGGGAGACCAGTGTCAGACTCTTACTGACTAAAAAACCTACCCCGTACCTTCCTTGCCTTATTTCTGGAGTCGAGGTTACAGTTTTCACTTACCCTCTAGGCTCCAGGAGGCTTCGACCCAATATATATAATAGGTAAATAATATATTCCACAACTATCATACAACGTCGTCTAGTCCAAAGCTAAGCAGAGCTTGTGTTAATAAATAAATTTATATAATAATTAAATAATATACAAAAAAAATACGTGTGGCACTCGGGGACTGCCGCGGTAAAGCTATTGCATTGCATTCTGTATCAACTTATGCAATTATAATTATTTTTTTTTTTTTTTATTCATACAATATTTCTTTTTCTTTGATATTAATTCAAGTTACACTTTTTGAGCGTGGTGACCGATAGGAAAACAATTTTTTCTTTTATTAAATAAATAAATAATAAATGCACTTTGTTCATTCATATTCAAAACACTTTATACACAAATTTTACAAGTACAGCCGTTCACTGTTGTAGATAAATACTTATACACCTATATACTTTCTCACAAGCAGCTGATTATGTATTCGTCCGATTTCGGAGCAGCAAGTCACTTTTTCAGGCATCTTGCGGACATTTCTCGTACTCATTTTAGCAGACATTGTTTTTTTGTGCGTTTTTCCCCTAATTTAGATGTCTTTTTTATAAGTGGCAATAATTAATATCGGGGAAAATATAGTTTAGTATAATGGCAACACACCTGTGCACGAATTTCTTTTGATGTGCCAAAATGCTATGTTCCAAGTCAGTGGAAAGAATGAATGACAGACGTAAATCAAGTGTCAACCAAGTTCCGCTACTCCCTGACAGATGTCGCTATTTCACTATACTGCTTTATCGACTTGTTTGAATTCAAATAAAAACAACGAACAGCTGTTATTTCTGAATTTTCTTTATCACTTATCCTGGACGTGTTTTATCACCACACTCCATTATAATTATGATTATTTTGTAGGCTATTGTCTTAAAATTTGTATATTTACACTTAAAGCACTGAGTTTATTGAGTTTTTAGTCAATGTTTATATATTTGAGTATCAATGTTTATATGATAATCCGGTATTTTTAAACTATGATAACACTGTTACGGTTTGTTTATGAGTCTATCATCACTTTTATGAATTGTACACTGTTTGAATACTGCTTTTTCTATTTTAAATAATTATTTAATTACGAGCACAATAACATTTAATGTTTACTTGTCAGCTGTCAATATGTCATCGTAAAGTCGTACAATACGTCTAATCGCACGACACACCAGTGGCGTAGCGTGGGTGGGGCGGAGGAGGCGGCTCGCCCCGGGCGGCAGCCCTTGGGGGCGGCAAAATGTCGCCGGTAAAGCGGGTAGAGATCTTCATTTCATGTGTCAGAACAGGTCAAAAAACAACAATAACTATAAAATTGAAACAGAGGCGTCTGTAGCACTTGTGGCGCCCGTGTGCAACCAGTACCACGCCCTCTACTTTAGTAGAAGGGGGTCAAAATGGAATACTAACAGTTATACAGGGTGATTTTGAAGTTGTGAACGAAATTTTAACAGTGGTTTCTACTCATGATACTGAACAACTTTCTTCAAGAAAAAAAAAATTGTTGTGTCAATTCCAAAACAATAGCTTTTTTATTCTTTCTCCCAATAATTGTATTAGTTCAATAAAAGAAACCTCATTGCCTGTGAAATTTAATTTGAATTAAGCACCAATTATACACCGTGAAATTTTAATGGTTGTTTTCCCTGTGCGAAATGGTTGTGTCTTGGTAATACAAACGTTTGATAAAAAAATAAAATATTAAAAACAAAAAATGGACCTGTAGAGTGCAAGCTAATTATGACGTATCACAATGTGCGAGAGCTTATTTTTGTTTAAATATTTAATGAATCGGTTTCCTTTGACGACGTGCTGCTCATGCGACTCTAGTAGTACCTACAAACTACGTCTAATGTTACTATTGTTTTCGCTTTTGTGAGTTGATGAATATTTTTAATAATTATTTATAAAAAAAAACTTTTCATTTTTTTATTTTTACTGTATGTGTCGAAAGTACTCCTTATGGCAAGTCATTCTGCCGCGGGAAAACAACCATTTAAATTTCACGGTGTAGAATGGGGGCGGCAAAATGCTCTCACGCCCCGGGCGCCGAGATTGCACGCTACGCCACTGCGACACACAGCGCCGTGTCGAAGACTGCCGAACTGATACGACGTTAGACGATGCACGGCCTTCAAGCCACACCTCCGTGCCCGTCGGAGTGGGGAGCGTGAGGTTTTTTCGTTACGGAATTTCTGGATTTAGTCCCCGCGCTCAAGGCCTGCGATAGAAGCTATGCAATAGCTTAATAAAATAATAATATATAAATTATTTCGGGCTATTGTATGTATACGTTCAAATCGCGCGGAGAACTTTGATTGTGAGATGCAAGATTAGTTCTTATGTGACGCCATAGATAGCGCTACATCACCACCCTCCATACATCGGAGGTAGATGGTTCTTGATGGTTTGACTGGCCTGTTAGTCTAGTGGTTACTTGTCCTGACTGCTATGCTGCAGGTTGAAGGTTCAATTCCCACCCAGGACAAATGTTTGCGTGATGCGTGGGTTTAATTTACCCGCCCGCCCCAGCTTCGCCGGGGAGCATAATATTGAATATATTATGCATGTACTATATACATAAACCTTCCTTTTGAATCACTCTATCTATTTAAAAAACCGCAACAATATCCGTTGCGTAGTTTTCAAGATTTAAGCATACATAGGAACAGGACGACTTCGTTTTATATCATGTATTTGATATGTATGTATTTAGAAATATATGTATAAGTACGAGTATGGTTCTCAGTTTTCTAGTACCCATAACACAAGCTCTGCTTAGTTTGGGACTAGATGACGTTGTGTGTCAGTTGTGGAATATACATTTACATGTATAATATGAACATGTTTAATAGCCTTAAGTCCGTTAAAACAAAGTACTGTAAACTTACTCTAACAATTTTGATTAGCAAAAAAAAACGTCTTGTTTATTGAGAACCAAGCTAAATCAACTTTATTGAGAATAAACAGTGACACAGAACTTTTTTGTACAAACATTCAATACAATTAATTCTACAATTATTCAAGACGTTGATAGCCAAGGTATTGAGTGCAAACGGCTTAATAATCCTGCAGAATATTCGCAACTAATACCTTGTTCTAGTAATAAATCGTTTTCAATTCTGACTGTTAACATAAGAAGTATAAAAGCCAATCTCGATATATTTCTTATTTTCCTAACAAAATTTAGCGGCATGATTGATGTCCTAGTTTTAACGGAATGTTGGACACATGAACACCTATTGATACCAAATATAAATAACTATAAGTCATTTAAATCTAGTGTCTCTCTAAATCAGAATGATGGGGTAGTGGTGTATGTCCGTGAAGAACTAGAGGCGACTTCGTTTGAACCCGTCTGTTCTGAAGGAAAGTGTATTGTAGTTAACATCAAGGATGATATGAGTATCATATGTACCTATCGTCCACCCAGTTTCAAAAACACACTCAACTACTTAAACTCGTTAGATAATATATTAAACCAATGCTCTGGAATTAGCAATGTTATCCTAACTGGTGATTTGAATCTGGATATTATGCCTAATAATATAAATACCAACTCTGCTAAATACCTCAATCTAATGGCTAGTCATGGTCTAAGGCAAGGGGTTGACTGTCCCACGAGATTAAATTCATGTCTTGACCACTTTATGATAAAATCACTTGCTAAGACACAATGTTTCGTTTTTGATGAACTAACGGATCACTCACCGATTTTGTTACATATAGAATATGGTTCTATTTGCAAAAAAAAAGACGTTCGTTCGCAAGATTGACATCGATCTTGATGGTATAAACGATGACCTGGCAAATGAATCATGGATCGAATTATATTCGACAACAGACGTTAACCAGGCAGCTATAATGTTAACAACAAAACTCGAAGACGTGATAAATGCTAACACTAAAGTAAGAAAAATTTCCAAACGTAACCGTCCACTAAAACCTTGGATTACTGTAGGAGTTATAAAATCTATAAGAAAACGAAATAAAATGCATAAAACCCTAAAAACTAATGCTAATAATAGAGAAATTAGAGATAGATACACAGTTTACAGGAACACGTTAAAAAAATTTATAAAAACACTTAAAAAAAACTACTACACTGACAAACTACAAAAAAGTAAAAATAATCTTAAAGAAACCTGGAATACGATTAAGGAATTATGCAATATGAAAAAGTCCAACGTATCAGCTAAAGAACTACTTAATTTAAAAACGAATGCTACTCAATCTCTAGACGAAGTAAATGAGTTCTTTACATCGGTTGGAGCAAATCTTGCAAATAAGACCCTACAAAAACTGGGGACAGATGAGGAAACTCTGTCTCAAAAAGCCAAAACACAGAAGGATCTCACGATGCCAAACTCTATGGGACTACGCTTTTCAGACCCAACAGAAGTGATGGAAGTTATCAGTAGTCTTAAGACGCATAGCGCTCCAGGTCATGACAAAATCACAGCATCTATCCTCAAAACTTTTCGTACTGTCCTTGCTGAGCCAATAGCTTACTTAACTAATTTGAGCTTTGAACACGGAGTTTTCCCTAAGATATTTAAACGTGCTATAGTTTGCCCTATTTTCAAATCAGGAGATAAGTCTCTACCTACTAACTATAGGCCCATTTCTCTTTTAAGTACCCTCTCTAAGATAATAGAAAAAATTATGAACAAACGACTAGTCAACTACCTGGAAAGCAATAAACTCCTGAGCGAAAATCAGCATGGATTTCGTGCCAATCGTTCTACAGATGATGCGGTCCTGGAGCTAACATCTAAAATTACGGCTTTTCTTGATAATAACAGCAAATGTATAGGAGTCTTTCTAGACCTACAGAAGGCGTTCGATACTGTATCTATTCCAATTCTCCTAACACGATTAGAGAACGTTGGTATCAGGGGGAATGCTCTTCTGTGGTTAGAAGATTACCTTAAAGAAAGGCAGCAATGCGTTAAAGTTGATGATTGCTTCAGTAATTTTAGTGGGGGGTCGTATGGCGTGCCTCAAGGCAGTACTCTAGCCCCGACATTGTTTCTAATTTACATTAATGAACTCTGTAAACGTCAAATAAAGGGTGCTGATATTCAAATGTTTGCTGATGACACTGTCATACTGTTTCATAGTGACACTTGGGAGAATGTAGAACAAATTGCTGAGGAAGGCATGTCTGTGGTCACCACTTGGCTTGAAGATAGTTTATTAACGCTAAACACTGACAAAACAAAATTAGTATGTTTCAGCAAAACCAAAGCATCTTCACCAAAAAACTTCCTAGTTCGCATACATTCCTACCCCTGTAACAGATCCAACAACACTCCTTTGCTACGCTGTAACTGCCCCACGTTAGTTAGATCCTCAGAAATTAAATACTTAGGAGTAAATATTGACGACAATTTATGTTGGAAGAAGCACATAAATGCAGTTAGCAACCGACTAAGGAAACTCATCTATATTTTTAAAGACTTGAGAATGATACCAGATTTAAAACTATTGATTCAGACCTACAAAGCCTTGGCAGAATGCGTAATAACATATTGTATATGTTCCTGGGGTTCGGCAGCCAAAACACATCTTCTTGAACTTGAGAGGGCACAGCGTGTTGTGCTCAAAGTACTCCTCTCGCTACCGTTTCAATATCCTACAGATTCTGTTTACGATAAGGCCGATGTTCTGTCTGTCAGAAAGTGGTTTGTGTATCAATGTTTACGTAAATATCATAAAAACACAGTTCCCTATCTAAAACCATCTGGCAAAAGAAGAGACGAATGCCCAATCCCGAGAGCAAAAAGCAAATTTGCCCAACATCATTATAACAATGTAGCACCTAGACTGTACAATAAACTTAATTTAGCTCATAAAACCAAACAACTATCCAATTATCAGTTTAAAAATAAAATAAAATTATGGCTGAAACCATTAAATTACGACGAAATAGAAAATCTATTCCTAATTTTAAAATAAAAATAAAAGCAGTTAAACACTAAACACACACAAACACACCTTATCACACGCACCTACACACACACGCACGTACACACACACACACACACACACACACACACACACACACACATACATTCTATTTTATTTATTTTTTTTATTTAGTTCTCAGATTGTAAACTTATGATTATAAATTTAATTAATAGATAAATTATTCTAGATTATGATTGTAACAATTTAGCTCGATATATTTAACTGGAAGGAAGGAACTGATTCCCAACATACAGCTCACGCTAGTTTGGGAAACAGGGCTTGCACATTAAATGTAAAAACTTGTTGTTGCAATAAAGATTTTGTATTTGTATTTGTATTTTGTATGTGTAGTTCTTGATGCGTGTCAGGCCAGTTGTAGGTTTGTGAGTCAGAACCGGAATCCGCACAGAGCGAGGTAAATCGAAACCGTCTGTGGTGATGCCCCAGTGAGTCGAAGTTTGCTGCCCCAGTGAGTCTAGATGATTTGCTGCAGGCTCCAGTGAGTCGAAGTAATGCTGCTCTTCACGTGACTAACCGAAGGTGCAGGTGCTTAAACAAGGTCCCTGATGAGGTTTAAGGTGATGATAAGCTATGACTAGGAAGTTATGCAGATGCTCAAAATACCCATTATAGCCGTGGGTGCTGACTGTAGGTTCGCTGATCGTAAACCTGAGGAAGTTATACTTTTTTATGGTGGAAAAAAAATCCAATAACGTAACCCGCCCTTGGGTGGAGCGGGAAACAGTTTCAGACTTTTACTGACTAAACGACCCACTCCGTTCTTTCCTTGTCTTGATCCCAAAGTCGTGGTCTTCAACCCTTGGTCCTAGTAGGATTCGACCCTGCTGGGCTCCTTCAGTTTGCTGACAACTTCTTGAAACTCGCTGGTGCGCGGCATTGACGACTTGGGCTTGGTACGGACTGTTACCAGACGACCGAACGAGCTGAGGAAGTTATATATATATATATATATATATATTGACGTCACAATGTGGTAGTTGCGCGAAGGTTGCGCTGACGTTTTTTGTCGAGGTCACCAGCTTGGAGGTATGCGGAATACAGAGTAGAATCCCACAGTTACCTCCTTTAAAAATGGAAGATTCTCCAACCAGACAGGTATTGCCTCTGGTGGGCTACTATCCGATAGTTGGGTTCGGACTATTCCATATGTTCAAATCGCGTGGTGAACTTTGATTACGCTACAAATATACCATAGCAGCTGAAAGATGGTCAGTCCTGAGTGACGGCGCCCGTTCAGGAACATTAAATAATAACCTGTAACGTTAAATGCGCTAAACAGACGATCCAAATGATTTGTAATTCGATTAATCTAATTATGAGGAAAAAATCATTTATATTTTTTTAAGATTTTTTGTTTCGTTTTTAGTTTCACTACCAATTCTGATAATTCCTTTATAATAATAACTATTATTATCCCACGTATGAGAAAATATAAATTTAATGACAACCTTTTTAGATCGTTGACCAATTTTAGCAGATTTGCGCATGTGATAACTTGACTTATCTTCGCACAAATATAAATGACAGGGCAACATTTGTATTGTTGATTTTTGAAAAATGTGGATTATATTAAAAAGTGGTTTAAGTGATTCTATTCGTTGTTCTGGGCAAGCTATTATCATTTTTTGCGCATTTAACGTTACACGTTGTGTATATGTTCTGTTCCTAATCACATTCTTACTTTCAAGCTTTGCGCATGTATTATCTACACTAATATAATAAATCTACACTAATATAATAAAGAGGTAAAATTTGTTTTTTTGTTTGTAGGGGGTAATCTCTGGAACTACTGGTCCGATTGGAAAAATTTTAGCAACAATAGAAAGCTGCTTCACTCCTGAGTGACATAGGTTATATTTTATGTACGGGGGCGAAGCCGCTGGAAAAAGCTAGTTTGTTATATAGACTTTCAATTCCTGTTTGTACACATTCATGTTCGTATGATGATGATGACCGGTTTTTTGCGTGTTAGTATTAAACGGAATTAAAAATACATTTCTTGTTAGAGTTCCATACTCTAAAAAGGAAAAAAAAAACGGAATCCGTATTGGATCATTTTGTTGTCCATGTATCAAGGGCCTTTATCTCGAGAACGTGTATCGGAGGTATCGAAATGAGATTAAAACCATAAAACCCAAACCTGCAGCCCCCTGAAGGTGAGAAAAAATGAAACTATTTACACAAAAATAAGATACGGCTGTTTATACTGCAAATAACGAATGCTTCGACAATCGAGGGAATCAAAATTCATACAGTACTTCCTGTTGACTTAGAATCTTGAAATTTAGAGCAAGACCTCATAGCTCAAGTTTAGGAAATTCTCTGAAGACTGTTAAGCTGTTAAGCAAAAAAAAAAATGGATTTGGAAAAATTTACCTGTTTTCATGAGTAAGTTTGTATAGAACCTTCAGAGCGCTCTTGCCCTTATCTAGTTTTTTTTTGTTTGTTATAAAGAAGATTTTTGCTACGAACGCTACAAAGCCCTTTGTACGCGAGTCCGACTCGCACTTAGCTACTTTTTTTTGCTATTAGCATTACTATCACTAACCTTATTCGGCCTTCAGTCTAAACGTCACAATATTCATTCATTACTTAACTTTACTTTTATCTAATTGAATTATTATTATTCTTATCATTTTCAACACCTTTTACTAAAAATTTAAAATGATTGATAGTGAAATGTAGCATCTATTTAAGTGGAAATATTTAAGTGGCTTCACTTATTGAAGGAATCGTGGAGTTCCAACATTGATGGGTAAGTCACGAGTATTTTCTTTAAATTTAATTAAGCCTGAATAAAATTATGTGTAGAAACGTGGCTTACATATTGTAGACTAGTTTTTGCCTGCGGCTTCGCCCGCGTGATATTGGGGTTGGGATTGGGGTTTCCGGGATAAAAAGTATCCTATGTCCTATTCCGGAGTGTATCCTATGCCTGTGCCAAATTTCATCCAGATCCGTCCAGCCGTTTTGGCGTGATTGAGTAACAAACATCTTAACATCGTAACTTTCGCATTTATAATATTAGTAGGAAGGATTGTGGTTACAAGTCCAAGCAAGTGTTTTAATATGCACCAATTTTTATATTGCCACTGTTACTAAAATAATGAAAATTTATATATGGAATTAGAAAACATATACCATCGGCAAACCCTCACGGGGCCTGCATGGTGGATTATAGCCCACTCAAAAAGAAAAAATTACTTATTGTGCTAGCACATTGAAGCCATGCATGAAAGGCTCACACAACCCGAAAAATTACGTAGAGGGATAAACGCATTGTTCGTTGTACAGATGTATCCATAGGACTATGTTGAAATCCGATATTTCTGAACCCGTTAGACTGAACTGTAGTCAAATGCAGCTAGATATCAAATTTTACGTTGACCCAATGACTGCTGAAGGCAGGAGAGATTATCAGTGTATATTTATAAACTTCTTTATAAGAAGAGATGGATGGATTGTGTGAGGAGTAATATGAAAGAAAAGGGAGTTAGTGATAGTGTGACGGGTGACAGGGCAGAGTGGAAGAAAAAACATGTTGCACCGACCCCATGTAAAATGGGATAAGGGTAGGATGATGATGATGATTTATAAACTCTTTAATGTTGTAATTTCAGATTACTCAATGTTGTGAAGCTTCTCGATAATTATGGAGACGATTGCGCAAACATTTGAGAATATTTTTAAGATACAGATCATCCTCAAATTGCTTTCATATCTGAACCTCACTGGATTTTTATGGCCACAACCAGCTGTAATACAAGGTACATAATTGTACGTTTTATATTAACGTCTAATTTTTACGCTGTTTCTACCATAAAATTCAGGCAAATGCTTTATCTTAACGTCAAAAATAGAAAGTAAAAGTTGTTTTAAACCTAATCTGGTCTTTGTCATAATTATTATCTTGTTTTTTTTGTTTTTTTTTTTTAAATAAAATTTATAGTATTAATTTGTTTATTATTTTAGCTTTTATAATATGTATATGCTTTTTATTATTAAAAGCACCTAATTTATATTAATACTGCATTGTACTTGTATTTCAAATATCCATTATTTATTATTGTTAATATCTGCCACAATGTCGTATTTTTTAACCCAAAGAATAAAGAAGGCTTTTTCTTGATGAGAAATAGTGAGTAATCGACAACGAGTATCCGGTACGGGTTTGTGCATTCATGCATCTTCGATGGCTACGCGTTGTCTCTATTTCTGTAATCTAAGTATTTAACAAGCATTCTTGAAATCCCATGAACCATGCAGCGATCCATTGTTTCGACCTTCAAAGAACTTCATCGTTGTCGTGCAAACAGGAATCTTTTAAAATATTCAGGAATATTACCTGTCACGTCAAATCGATGAGACAAGGTACAAGGAAAAGTCGCGGGCTAAAGATCATGTAGAAGTTCTAAAACACGATAGACGGACCAAATAAAATTTATGACACACAGTAGCTATAATGACAACTCCCAAGCCAAACGCATAGCTGCTCACAACATGAAAAAGGCGGTGGCGCAATGCACAGAGTACATTAAATAGCCTAAGATTTGACCAAGGCATTATCACAACCGCTCAGTGGAAGAAAGCAATCCGATTCTCACACAAAAAAATATTTGCGTGGCCTCCAGATCCAGTTGCTGTTTGTACAACTGATCCAGGTGCTGATTTTGGTCTGGGTGTATTTTTTTTTATGAATGAAACCTCGTTGGCCACTTAGGTACGGTTAGATCCGTGAGATCAGTCTTCCCTTTATGAAAGGTTAGGCTATCATCCATCAAGCGGACCCAGTACAGATGAAAACATATAAGTTTTTGCAATTCTCGTAGTAATTAAACTAAAATCATAATTTAATTTTTAAAGTTTGGTTTTTCAGATGGATATACTACTGACTTCATAATAGTGGGAGGTGGCACTGCAGGTTGTATAATAGCTAGTAATCTAGCTAAACAGGGAGTGAAGGTTTTGATCATAGAAGCGGGAGGACAACCTACTTTTGAAACCCAGGTAAATTATCAAATTATTAGGCAAAACTCCTGAAATTGTTTCGGTGTATTTCTCAGGGTAGTCAGCCTGGAAACACCAGCCTCATCTAGTTTCAATGGATGAAAAAAAAAACGTGTAAAAGAGTTTGTAAAAACATTTACAAAATAAAAATCATTTATCATTTAAAAGCTTTAGGAGTTAGCAGTTTAGGAGTGGCACCGAAATTATGACAACAAACAAAAATGTGTATACCTACAAATATTTATGTATAGGTACCAAAAATTATTCCAATTCATCCAGTAGTTTAGTCACAGAATATAAATGCTATTTAGTTTGTTTGTTTTAGATTTTTTTTTTGTAGTTTAACCATTTTTGTATTGTTTTGTATAGTATTATAATGTAGTGTATTGTCTGTTACAATTTAGTATAAGTTGTAATGGGAAGATCTAGATCTATCCACACGACTAAAACTGCTGGCAGAAGCTAGTATTATTATTATTTTCAGTTTAACTAGTATTTTCTGGAAAAATTGTATTTTTGGTAAATTTTGACTAGATCACTTGCCATATGTCAAAAACTTTAATGATATTTCTGTGTCAGCAATACTTAAAATACTTTAGTGGTAATTTCATTAACACTAAAATAATCAAAAAAAAATTAATGATCTGCCAGTTAATATAGTCATAATTGTCAAAAAGCTCCAAGAAATCCATATTATTTGAGTATTTAATTAATAAATCCCTTTTATTTTACAGCTTGCAGGATTATTTCCCTATGAAAAGTACACAGATTATGATTGGAATTTCACATCATTCCAAGAAGATATGATACCAGGTTTACTACAAGGTAAAGCACTTGGTGGATCAGCGCTAGTAAATTACATGTGGTATGGCATGGGAAATCCTAAAGACTACCAAGAATGGGTAGATCTCACAAATGACTCCAGCTGGTCATATAAAGAACTCTGTCCACTTATTAAAAGAAACGAAAAAGTAATCGACAAACAGGTCCTCAATTCACCCGATGTTGTCTTCCATGGTACGAATGGCAAAATAGAAATTAAGAAATACCATTCTAAAATGAATGATGGCTTCTTTGAAGCATATAAAGAGTTGGGCTATAAAGTCCTTAACGATATAAACCCTAATAACACTGTTGGATTCACTAACGCATATTTCACTATTGGTAGTCAGAGGCGACAAAGTACAGTCTACAAATTTTTAAGCCCTGAGAAGAATAACCCTTACTTAAAAGTAATGTACAAATCTTTAGCAACTAAGATAATTTTTGATGAGAACAAACGTGCTGTTGGAGTGCAAGTTCTTACGGAAGACAAGAAATTAATTACCGTGAACGCAAAGAAAGAAGTCATTATTACTGCTGGCACAATAAAATCGCCTCATTTGCTTATGCTTTCCGGTATCGGACCAAAGGACCATTTGGAAGAAAAAGGAATCGAAGTGATTTCAGATCTACCTGTAGGCCAAAACTTCATAGACAACCCAACGTGTATAGTCGTTCACAAAATGGAACCAGCTACACCTGTACCACCACGAAATCTTTACGAGTTTCCATCAAATATTATAGAAGGACGAGTAGCCATCAATAAGCGTCAAACGCATGCAGACTATCAAGTATTTCATGGACTCATTGACGCTCCACCGTTCTTTTTAGTAGTATGTGGCTTCATCTTTACCATCAAAGCTGAGCTTTGCGATCGTTTATACAAAAAAAATATCTAACAATAACATTAATTTTATTGGACCTAGTCTGTCATATCCTGAGTCTCGAGGCGAATTGATGTTGAATAGCACTGATCCCGAAGACAGTCCGTTGATCGATCTCGGATACTATACTAACGAGAGAGACTTGGACCGCTTTGCTGAATACGTGGAGCATTACAATGCCATTATTAATACTTCTTACTATAAAAGTATCAATGCTGAATTAGTTGATCCTGAATTGGAAACTTGTAAAGGATTTAAGATGGGTTCCAAAGATTATTGGAAGTGCTACGTCAAAGAAATGGCAACTACTCTCTACAACTTCGCAGGTACTTGTGCCCTGGGATCTGTGGTAGACTCGGAGCTTAGAGTTAATGGAGTCAAAAACCTTCGGGTAGCTGATGCTAGTGTTATACCTACAAACATTGGATCAGGTATTCAAGGAACTGTTATGGTCATTGCACAGAAAATATCAGATCTTTTAGCAAAAGACCACAATCTATGTTCTAAATAAATAATTTTACTTGATTTGATTGTGTTTTATTCTATCTTCCTTAAAATACTATTTTATGAGTAACGTTAAACATACTTAATCTTAAGAACTCGAACGAATAAATAAATGCTAAAATAATGTTACCATTCTCAGATTTTTTACTTACGAAGTAAATGTTCACAAAAAAAATGTAAACAACGAAAAATAAATACATGATGATTTGTAGTGTCTACGGAAATAGTTTGTTATAGGACTTATCGTATTAGCTCGGATCAGTTCTGGCGATGAATACTGGGAGTTTTGATTGCCCCTATATTTAATTGGACATTGCTGTAACAGATATGTTGCTGGGTATGTCCGATAGAGTAAAATTTTTCCTTACGTATGTGTTTTGTCTTGATTGTTTAATGGGTCCTATTGGCTGCCTGAAATAAATGTTTTGTTTTTATTTTATTTGTATATGGTTTTCTCAAGCGAAAGTGAAAGTCTAATTGTTAGTTGAGTTAGTTTTTGTACAAAAATACTTTATCAGTGTTTTTTGGAAAGTCAGTTACATGAATGTAACCTATATTTCTAATTAGTGTTCGTCATAATTATGGGCGTCTTAATTATAGTTAATTAATGACTTATGTAAAACTATGGAATACCAAATTACCTTTATCAATTACCTTTATAAAAAAAAACACTTGTGTAAAAATTAGTAGTATTTCTAATTCTTATTTAAGAATTACAAACTATTATCGTGGTATCCTATTTATATTTTTTTACAATTTAATCCACTGCATAGTTACTGATTGAGCTGAAATTTTTCATGATTCAGATGACAATGTAAAATTAGTATGTCGTGGATTTGATCTGATGATGAAAACGGAAAATAGCCATAGGAACTCTGTAATTAAACGACACAACCCCATTGACACAAACTATCTCTTTCTCTTCAAAAACAGCAAGAATTGGAAATCTATGCCGAACCTGAATAATGGTGGATGATTATTGAAAATTGGTTCAAAATAGTCGTAAAAATACTGTGATTAGTTAAGGACTGTAAATGTTTTAGTGTATTGTTATTTGAAAAACGTAATAATTATTTATTACAAAATTCTGTTATTATATCTATTACTAGCGACCCGCCCCAGCTTCGCACGGGTACTGATATTGAATATATTATGCATGTATTATGCCCATAAACCTTCCTCTTGAATCACTCTTTCTATTAAAAAAACGGCATCAAAATCCGTTGCGTATTTTTAAAAAGCTAAGCATACATAGGGAGGAAGTGACTTTGTTTTATACTATGTAATGATGATACTTTCTCTTTTAAAAATTCCCTGTGGCTACAGAAATGTGTTGTGGTAACTTATTGTTAAGCAAAATGCTTCTCAAAAAGGAACTTACTATTGACTCGCATTAACAACTCCTACAAATTTATTAGCATTTAATTTCTGCGAACAATTAATAAAAATCTTATCACAGTGTAGCGCAAGCACTAATTAATTTAAGAAGCGACTGCGACGCCTAAGTTCTTATCTTTTTAATCGCCTGACAGACTGAGTAGAAGACGGATTGATTCATTTATCAGGTTGGCTATGAATTGATACTTTTTTAAGTTATTAAACTTTTCGCGATTCTGATTTTGAATATTATATTTCAAATTTTCATTACATTAATTTGTGTTTGTTTTTTCTTTGCTGTTATGAAAAGAGTCTGCTAGCTCACAATTCCTGGCATCCTTTTTGCAATTAAGTCAAAGACTTTGTATCTCTTTCAATCTATAAAATAGAAAGGGATCGCAGAACTCACCCTCTAAATTACAGTTTAGGTGTTTGTTTATTTTTTAATTATCAGGCAGATTAAAACAAATATACGACCAGTTTCCCTTAATTCGCATATCATAATCTTAACTACAATTAAGACGACTGGGGGAGGCCTATGTCCAACATGACGAATCTTAATTAACCAAACCCTAGATGGTGTCTCTCAATCGTATCTGTAAGTTTAAGTTCCAGCTGTGTCTTTATTCTTGCGTCTTCCAATCTGCGAATGCTGGTGTTGCCGTGGTAGCTGCAGAGAACCTCAAGCTGCGGAAATATATAATAGCCTTATTGGCACTTACATTCTCGAACCGTTTAGGGTTGAAACTCCCGGATAGTGGGGTCCGAGTTCACACAAGCTGTATAAAGGTCTGTCGAAACGTCTAGTTGACTCTTCACCTGACCCAAAGGCTGGCTTTTACCTTGGACGGAGGATAAAAATTAACATACAGTTGGGCATATTACCAGTCGACAGCGATGTGGAAGAGTTTTTTGACGCCATATTTTAATTTTAAGTTAAGTTCGTCGTATTTAGTTCCGACATAAATAAGGCGGTTCACCCACTGAAGATGCGTCCCGTCGCGGTGCGTGGAGTGACGGATAATGCGTGTGGCGACAGAGGCGCAGATCTGCCTTACTCAGCGGTGTAATTTGTACGAAATCAAACAAATTTGTATAACAAGCTCTGCTTAGCTTGGGACTAGATGACGTTGTGTGATAGGACATATTATTTATATTATATTTATTTATTTATTTATTTTTACTTTAACAAAAACGGCTATCCGCCAATTACATTAGTTAAAGATATTATTAGACTCACACACTCATCTCACAGAACTCCAAGCATACTGACATGATCGCCTTCCATTCGTCCGCGAACACATCACATTCAGGGTGCGTGTCCAAAAGAGTGTTGAGCGCAGAGAGAGTACGAGGGACAGGAGACTGTGCTAGTGCAACAGTGTGACTTGCAGGCACAGTGAATAAGCTATGTTTCCTGATAAGGCTATATTTTATTGGAGCACAAAGTTGAGACAGCTCGGTGAGCAGCTCTGGAGCATCAATTTTTCCACGAAGGATTTTTGACATTGTTATTATTTGGTCATTTTTCCTTCTAACCTCTAGTGAGTTATACCCTACAGAACATAAAAGAAACTTAGTAGGGTACATAAAAGGATAGTATCCGTAAATACGCTTGTAAAGATATCTAAGATAGGCTTTTTGCACTTTCTCCAACATCAAAACATATTTTTTCTCATTTGGTTTCCAGACGCATGCACTAGACTCAAGCTTACTTCGAACAAGCACGTTAAAAATAGACTTGACAGCACTTGTGTTTTCGAAATCTTTAGCATCTTTATACATATATATTCAGATACTAGCATACAATAGTAAAATCTGCCACCTCACGCTATGCGACGAAGCGCGGTGCAGAGGGTGGAGCGCTTTACGCTATATAAACCCAAAATCCAGAATGGAACACTTGTCTTCAGTATTGCCTTGATACCTCTCAGCTAAGACAGTGGAGCAATATTGCTCAATTGGCTTGAGTCACGTGATGCTGAGTGCACTTTCCGCAGGTAACATTATTGGTTTAGAAATACTGTACGTCTTGTACTGCTATAGAAATCAAGTGTAAGACAAAATAGCAAGTAATACTGCTACAAGTAATATAGGAGACTCACTGTTAATTTGAGAAGGTTCACGAAAAATGGAGTATTTTTTATGCCTATTTATTTATTTATTAAACACTTCATGCACAAAATGTACTGAGGCGGACTTAATGCCTAAGGCATTAAGTCCGCCTATCTACAGAATAACGATGCACACTCCTTGAAATACAACCCGTGAGAAAATATATAATAATAAACGTATTTGATTATTGTAAGTCACTCAATTTATTTATTCTAAATATATCGTATATGTTTCAAATATCTGGTATTTATTTATAGTGCACATCTACTACAGTGTTGTCCTTTTTTACCCAGAGGTTGACTGGTAGAGAATGTCTTGTAGCATTAAGTCTGCCTATGTACCACTACTGTACATGAAGTTTAAATAATCAATTCAACAAAATGATAGACCAGCAATTCGGCGTCGATGCTCAAGATTTTCAAAGCGAGACCAATTCACACTTGCCCAGTCTCTTCCTAATCATTATTATCCCACAGCGAAGGTTTCATTTAGTCCTTCTTTACATTCTTTTACTAAGTTATTGTCTCTCGTAGTCCTTGTCAGTTAATAAAATATCTCCTACATTTTAAAGCTCAGTTTTACTATCATATTAATATCAATTTTGTCCTCTATACGTGATCTTGGTACTTTTACCTTATTTCCTTCCTTATAACTTTGTTATACTCCACTTTATTTCATTAACTGCTGCTTGCAAAGCCTTGGTATCACGAGTAAATGAAATTCTCCTTTATATTGCTTCGAAGGTTTTATTTTTAGTTCACTTGCAGTAACCAAAATGATATTAAGCATCAACTATTAACTAGGTAATGATTTTTTTATGGTATCAAGTGTCAATAATTTTCATATTTTTTTTTTTATGGTAGGTAAAAATCATCCAATGATAAATCCCACTCTTGAGCGGAGCGGGAAACAGTATTAGACTCTTACTGACTAAACAACCAACCCCTTTCTTTGCTTGCCTTAACCCCAGGGCCCTGATAGTACGTTTTCGCATCAATCCTTGGTTCCAGGAGGCTTCAACCCTGATGTGCCCCTACAAGGCGTTTACTGTTGGACATAGCGATGCAAAATTTTGAATCGTGTTCCATCTATTAGTTCTCAAGATTCTCACCATGTCTTCAATGCACCTTGGAGGAAGGTCTTCCAACGCTGTGACTTCCAGTAAGTAATAAATTACCATTGTACACTTAAGACCAACGCTGCGTAACTATGCCCGTGTGTCTTATATAATTAAACTAACGACCCGCCCCAGCTTTGCACGGGTACTGATATTGAATATATTATGCATGTATTATGCACATAAACCTTCCTCTTGAATTACTCTATCTATTAAAAAAAAACTGCATCAAGATCCGTTGCGTACTTTTAAAAATCTAAGCATACCTAGGTATAGCAACTTTGTTTTATATTACGTAACTAGCGACCCGCCCCATCTTCGCACGGGTACTGCATATATTGTACACATAAACCTTCCTTTTGAATCAATCTATCTATTAAAAAAAACGCATTAAAATCCATTGCGTACTTTTTAAGATATAAGCATACATAGGGCATAGCAACTTTGTTTTATACTATGTAATGATGATACAGCAAAGGGACATAATAACTATTTCTTGGAAAGTGGTATTCCGATGGTTGAGTGCAGTTTCGCATATCGTTTGTGAGAACGCAGGCTTAATCTGTGTGGTTGTGTCTGCGGTCACTGAGCCAATAAATGCTATTAACAGTAGAAATTACTTGTTTAAACGTTCGTATAAACAACTAATTCTGTATGTACATCTATTCCCTCTCTTAAAGAGGAGGCCTGAGTCTCAGTAGTTTTTTTTTTTTTATTCTCAGTAGTTGGAACATTATAAGGCCCATGTAGGCCTGTGTGAAATAAAAACCATTTTGATTTGATTTGAGTACCTATACACATTTGTAACCCACTCCAGTTTTACGTGGTAGTAATTTTTTTTTTAATTTGCACCTTTCTCATAATCAGTGATGAAAACTGTGTGATAATCTATTAATTCCAGTAGTTTTAAGTTTTTCGTGAGCAGGTCTGTTAAGAAAGATCACGGGTGGGTTTAATTCTGTAAAAGTCTGGCATGTCCTGTCGCTTCAGCCTATTATATAGCAGAAGTCATTTAATGATTTTCCACCTTAAAAAATAGGCGATTTGACATTCTGGTTCTAGCGGTTACTTTAACTTTGTTCTTAGCTTTTAAAGTCCATTTTCTATTATCTTTTCTCAACACCTAAACTTCAATGACAGTTTTATTATCAATAGATGTAACAAAGAACAACAAATTTTCAATTAAAGCAACTGGAGAAAGTTTGTTCATGACAGGAGTTATTATTTAAGGAACTCTTAGAGAACGTATTACAGTTAGATCTTAATCTTTTTATAAGCAAAGCTTCAAATTAAACTTCTTCTATGTGTATTATTTATACTCTACACTAATATAATAAAAAGGTAAAGTTTGTTTTTTTGTTTGTAGGAGGTAATCTCTGGAACTACTGGCCCGATTGGAAAAAAAATAGTAACAATAGAAAGCTGCTTTACTCTTGAGTGACATAGGCTATATTTTATGTACGCGGGCGAAGCCGATAACAAAAGCTAGAAATAAATATTACTACGAGTATCTTAAGTAGTCATATCTGTATATGGTTTATTTATTTATTTATTTATTTATTTATTTATTTATTTATTTATTTATTTATTTATTTATTTATTTATTTATTTATTTATTTATTTATTTATTTATTTATTTATTTATTTATTTATTTATTTATTTATTTATTTATTAACTTCATGCAACACAAAGGTACACAGGCGGACTTAATGCACACCATGGTTATCTGTATTCTCAAATTACTATAAGTAATAGGAAGTTGGGCTACCGAACCTTGATACGTGTTTTTTTTATGATGGGAAAAATCATCTATTGATTAATCCCACCCTTATACGGAGCTTGAAACAGTGTCAGACTCTTACTGACTAAACGACCCATCCCCTCCCTTCTTAGCCTTCATACCAGGGTCTGACCTTCCTTTCAGAAATCGGACCGGGGCCCCAGTAGGCTTCACCATGATACAGGTTACTGTGCAACCTAATAAGAACACCATGACTTTCTTCTTCTTATATGTATATTCACTACTAGCTTCTGCCCGCGACTTCGTCCGCGGAAAATTTGTGAGACAAAAGTTGTGATAGCTCGGTTAATATCCATGTTATATAAATAATTTATAGCCTATGTCACTCAGGAGTAAAGCAGCTTTCTATTGTAGCTTCAATTTTTCCAATCGAACCATTAGTTCCAGAGATTACCTCCTACAAACAAAAAAATAAAAAAAACAAACTTTACCTCTTTATTATATTAGTGTAGATAGTGTAGATATTCATTGCAGCTGTTAATTGCAGCTTAAACAGTTTGAGAAATTAAACTCTTGAGCCCCAATTGTCTTCCTATTATGTCTCTAATTACGGTATTCGAAAGGAAATATATTATTATTCTTTTGCATTTATGTTTTTGGTGGGATTAAAATTTACTACTAGTAATATACTTTTCGTACCGGCCCAGCCTGGTAGGATCGAAGCTGGAGCCTAGGGTTTGCTTTTGAACGGAAGGCTCTATACGCATTGTAAATAATGAACGGGATGGTTTGTTTATTCAGTTTTCTGACACTAGTTCCCGTTCCGCCCAAGGGCGGGATTTGTCATTGGATGATTTTTACCCACCATAAACGATAAAAAAAACATTTTCCATGCTTGAAAAATTCCAACACTGGGGGGTCTAAAATCATGTACTGGATCTATGGTATTCGTTTGCGTTAACATGCCAATGACACCCTGTATTTTATTATATTGAAAATAAAGACTACGTCCGTCTACAAAATCTTTTATTTGCAAAATTTAATCGCCTTAGTCAATCCCTCATTTATAAAGTCTCCATCAAATATAAAGATATCACTTAATACATCTTCAAAAGATCAAAATGTAAGCAAAATTTTTACACAAATCTGCCACAAAATCGTAAACAACTCATTATTTATAATGTTTAAAATATAAGATATCGTTTTACTCAAAGACCTTAAAACATTTTTGATAACGTTTTCCTTAACAAGCGAAAAATTGATAATATGAGAAAGATTCTTTAACAACAGTGAGTTGGCTCAACAAACATCATCATCATCACCCTCTTTACTGTTTAAGGACACAGACCTCCTCACTAGGAGAGATAATGGGCCGTAGTCCACCACGAGGGCCCAGTGCGGATTGGAAGATGTCACTTGTCTTTTAATTTTTGATTCTAGGACATGATTCCTCATGACGTTTTCTTTCACAGTTTTGAGAAAAAAAATACACAAAGTAAACGCCTGGCTAGGTTTGAACTCGCAACTTGTAAGTCGGAGCCGTTATCAATCGGTAATTAACAAGCCACCTTATTCTAAGCTTTCCCACGGAAACAACAGAGCTTCTATTTTTTGCTCGATTATTGGAATCAAGAGAACTGTGTTCCTAACAAGAACGATCGACTCCTTTGTTCTCATAATGCTGATATATTTCAGGTTCTGTTCAATCGTTTGTTTTATTTATAAGTTATTTTCCTCCAAGATGTATTCCCAATGGTATCGAAGTACTTTTATTGATAACGCTTGAAAGAAAACATAGCTTGTGCACTGGTGGGGAAATAGTGACCGAGGTAACCTAGAAACGTTACAGAAATACGTTTTCAGTTACCAAGATTCGATTAAATTTTTATTGATGTGACAGTTTTAACGACCGTGTCTTACGTTAACCTTTTTCTGATATTATTTTTGGTATTGTAAATACAATAGCTAAGAATGAAAGCAATGTAAATCCAAATATGAAATTAAATGAAAAAGATAAAAATGTAACTGCTAATGTAGAGAAAAACAAAGAAGATTAAGAAGCTTAATACAAAATATTGGTCAAAATGGCTCTTTCGTAACACCCAAAATCAAATACAATTAAGGTCCCGTAGGTGTTCCGAAAATAGCGGACTTATAAAGTAGTCTTAACCCAATTTTTGCCTCAAAATCCCATGACCGAAAACCCGCTTAGCTAACTTAATAAAATAAAATCCAAACAAAGTTGTTTTAGCAAATTAAAATAAACGTTAAAGGGGGACATTTAATTAAGAGCCGTAGCGAGTGAGATATTAAAATTCACTTCGAAATTCTGTTAAAGACTGAACGAGATTGATCGAGGAAGAGGAAAAACAATAGGGGACGATTGAACACCAAAGCAATTTGGGCTTTGATTAAAATTTATTTGTTTGCATGCTCTATTTTTGTTCCCGATGAGATTCCCAATGAGTGCCTCTTTTCTTAGTTTGAAAAAAAGAACAATAAAAAGAAGGAATGTTTCACAGAACTTGGATTTAATTATAATCATGGTTATGTAGAGACACGCCTGGCTTGAATATCTGAATATCTGCTGTTTGAGGAATTTTAATTAATGAATTTAGCGATTTCGGTGCCGTAATAGACTGGACGGAAAAATCCAGGGTGGAGTTCTTAATTTTAATATGAGCGGAGAATGTCAAGAATTTGCAGATGCGTGTAGCATTGTAGATAAATTAATATAATATATAATAGTAATATATATAGCATCGTAAAAAAGACAAGTTTCAGGCAAAAAGAACTGCTATTTCTGTTAACCAAGTAATAAAGAGATATAACAGGTAAAAAAAAAAACTTCAGATAGATAATAAACGAGTCTTCTAACCCATAAGAACAAAAGAAAGATAAAAAACATAATCTTCCAGCGGTTTACATGAATAACGGCTACCTAAATAGCGCTAAATATAAAAATTGAAAAAGGTAAAGTTCTGTACTAACAAATGTTCGCAATTTGCCACAAATGGTAGGGTATTCTATCTTACGGGCGTCTATAAAAACACTCAAGATTACTAATATTAAAAGCAGTCGTTATGGGATAAAAGCCTTTATAGCTTTTTAAGTAGGGTTCATATTTAAGCGTCCTTTTTGGCGGAACATATAGCTTGAATGAATGAGATAATGAAGCTAAGTTTATGGTCTAGAGGTCGCGTGTGATGCCAGTGTGCTCACATGCTGTGCTGAGTAGGTCTTGGATTCAGATTCAGAATAATTTATTTGAAAACTCTTACATTTCGAAAAACAACTGAGTGTGAGGTATTAAACATAGGATATTCTCTTATCTTACCCAAAATCATACAAATATGTATTATTTAACATTTTCAGTTTTCATTTAAGTTCTGAACATAAGCTACTACTAAATTCGATTTCGTGGTCGAATAAGATAGAATAGGTGCAGTTTTCTTTTTTAATTAATTTCCAATCAGCAATACTATGTCTAGATTTGAGCTCATTTGATCGCAGTAAGCTTAAACACAATGATGACCAAAACATAGGACTTGAACATAGTATTACTAGCGTTAGTGACTGGCAATAAAACTAATGGCCAATAAACTTAAACACGTAATTGTAGTCATGATATTAAACAACTTTTACTATAGGACGAAACTGCTGCAACTGAAATCGCGTAATTGCTGCTACAGTGTTATCTTACGGCACTATCCTAAGGTCGACTGGTAGAAAATGTCTAAGGCATTAAGTCTACCTTTGTTTAGGGTTACTTACTAGTGTTTCAATAAATAAATATTAAAAAAAATAAGGACACTTAAACAATTACAGTTAAAGAGCAGCCAGATCTTGAAGATCCATCTCCGTCAACCCTACAATCCGAATGACACGCGGTGATACATCACACGTTGCACCCTTGTTTACGGGAACAGATTTCCCACATAACATATTCTGAATAAAATAGGCCACGTCTTTGTTTACTGGATAAGACGAATTGGAGGTTTATCGCGGAGTATTAGTCTAGTGGCACCGATACCATCAAAGAGATTGTTGAAACTGATTTCTTTATTGGTGGTGGAATAATTTTCCTGCGGTTTGATGGAGCGTATCCAAAATAAGACATTTGATAATAGTGAAGAAAATGTATCATTGCAACCGAGGTGGAGTTCAACCAAGCAATAGGAGTTGACAGCTACAATTATATGTCACGTGTATTATAAACATATTTTTAAACACAAGTACGAACTTATAAATAAGCAGGCATTGTAGCGCCGCTCGTGGGGATGTCTAAGGGCTCAGGCTGATACAATAAAAATGAAATAATTTGTGGCGCTAGTGAACTTGCACATCTACTTTTACGCACTAATACAGAAAACAATAAACGTGCCTAAATCAGTAGGAATTAAATTGATGTTTTGAGTGTATTAAAGTTTTTCTTTTTGAGACAGGTCATACATAATCCTAGAAACTATTTTGATTCGAGTGCGGCAACTCCATTTATTAATTAACTAGATATAATCTAAGAATTCCAGTCTAGACCATAATATTTAGGTAAGTAATACAATCTACCTAAATGAAATTTCCAATCTGCCAACGATCTTTTATCCTGTCTAAGTAATGATATGTGTATTCTTTACGTAGAAATATGTGATGAAATTACAATGAGATCTCTCATTTTAATTTATACATATATAAACAAAATGACTTACCGAAATCATAACGGTTCTTTGGCCAGTAAATACCTGAAAAAATAAAAGAAAACAATCACAATCAGAAGATATTATTATTTTTTTAAGATAATTAAATATAACCAGTTACTACTGATAATATCCGTTTAGGTATATCCTTATCTACGAGTATAATGTATATGAGTCTGCAGCGACATCAAGAACCATCGATCTCCAATCTTCGGAGGTGAGTGATGCAGGTGCATAATATAGCGCCATATATATGAACTAAAATTCATAATCCTGCATCGCGTAATATTATAGTTCTCCGGATGATTTCGATATACGTAACCGCCCGAATTACATCTGTCTCGTCGGAGGATCCTCCTTTTTCGTCACAGATATGTGTTGTGGAACTTTAGACTCTTTTCCGCATACCTCTGAAAGTTATAGCCTGTAAATTAATAGACAGAATCATCTCTTTATCGTTCACAAATTTACCAGTAAACAACCGCATATTATTCCAGTTAATTACAGTGATTGCTAAAATAAATAACTAATCCAATTTCACATCAGATTTAGCTTAATCTCCAATTCAAAATTGTATTACGGACTTAAGCGGGTTACAAAATTGATATGATAAGCCCAAACCTCGAGCTCATTTGACATCGCAATTATGTGAATTTGGTTCCGGTAGTTTAGTATAAATAAGTAATTAAGGATTAGGAGATTATGGTTGTGCTGGTAATCATACGGCTCAACAACCATGTCTGGATCGGAGACAATTTTACTTGAGGTTATGAAATTGTTCAGTTTTCTGATAGCTACAACCTAGGGGTATTTAAGTTAAGATTGAATAGATCTCTTCTTTGGCAACCGTGCTCCAACGTCAACCACATCTTCATTTACCATCTAGAGATATAGTGGTAAAATGCATGTCCTGTCTATTCTAAAAACAAATGTATATAATGTGAGCATACAACATAATTACAAGCCAGGAATAAAGATACTGTGCATCACAAAACGCAGCATTGGAAAAGAATTTACAAGGTGGACGGATAATTTGATGAGAGTTGCGGGAAAGCGAAGTACAAACGATGCACATGACCATTCGTTGTGGTGACACTTCGGGAACCCTATGTCTAGCAGCAGTTTATCTTTTAAATTGATAATGATTGATTATGAAAGATCTGTTTGCATTTTTTGGTAATTTTTGTTGCTGAATATCGATCAACATATAGCAATTAAACCCTAATTGTACAATTTATTTACGAATATAATCCAGCAAGATTTTGCGATTGAATTTGTTCCTACATTCGTTTAAAATATCTTGACTATATCGCTACGCTAAACTGTTGCGATGTTTAACACGTTGTATGCTTTACGACCCACCGGTGGGCCTAGCATAGTATACCATTCGGGCCAAGTCAAAATCATGAAATCTGCAATTTTCATCAACTTGAGATTTTCATTCTAAAGTTTACAAAATGCGGTAATATGTACGGAAAATAAAACTTAGCGACTTTTACCGTCTAGTTTTTAAGATATTGTAAAAGGCTCACGGGTGGGTCCTGTGGCCTTATAAAAAAGATTATGTTTTTTCCGTTAGCGGGGGCCGCGGGGTCACGATGCGGGTCATGTCGCGCGAACGCGGGGCGGTGGTGCGGGGCATAGTGATTTACTCCGGCCGATCAATATTGCGCGTTGCGTGGACATGTGAGGATCTGTTACGCTTTTTTCGCCAAAAATGAATGATTTTGAGTTAACGCAAGAGATATTGAACTGATGTGATGATGAAGCTGGAAGGTGGAAGGTCGGCATAGGAAATTCAAAATAAAATAATGTATCCTAGCATTGTTTGAGCTTATTAGAGCTGTCATGGGCAATGCTGTCAAGGGCAATGGAAAGAGCTATGCTCGGAGTTTCCTTGCGTGTCTGAATCAGAAATGAAGAAATCCGCAGGAGAACCAGGGTCACCGACATAGCCCGAAGAATTGCCAAACTTATGTGGAAGTGGGCAGGGCACATTGCTCGTAGAACAGATGGCCGATGGGGCCGAAAGGTTCTAGAGTGGCGACCGCGCACCGAAAGACGCAGCTTTGGAAGTCCTCCCACAAGGTGGACCGACGACCTGGTGAAAATCACGGGAACGCGATGGATGCGAGACGCACAGAATCGGTCGTTGTGGCAATGCTTGGGGGAGGCCTATGTCCAACAGTGGACGTCTTCTGGCTGAAATGATGATGATGAATAGAGCTGTCAAAAAAAGTCAAACGATAAAAGTTCCTACACTAAAAAGTTGAAAATAAAAATTTGAATTGCTATCAAGAAGCTTAATTTATAGGTAAACTTATTTGACATTAATATTTTGCAAATATTCAAAATTTATTACTTACTTTTGGAGTCTTTTTTTTTTACTTATTTTTAGAGTCTTTGTTTACCTATAAATTAAGTTTCTTTACAGAAATTCAAATTTTTATTTTCAAATTTTTAGTGTAGGAACTTTTATCGTTTGACTTTTTTTGAAGGCGGTTTTTTTTTTGTAAAATTTGTTTTTTATAAATATTTTATAAGTATTTTATAGTTTTATTACAACTATTAATTCCAAATAATATTTTATACCATATCTTTAGGAATAATCCCAGTGTCATTGCAATAACCTTTATTAAAATTACAAGTTTTTGTTGGATTTGAAAACCACGCCGTCCAGTTCGGAGACAGGGCCATGCGGCTCACTTTTATATGCATTTTGTTTGATAGCTGCAATCTGTGGCTCGTAAGAAGCGTTTATGTTGGACCTCTCACGCGGCTCACGGGTGACCCCCATGGCTCGAATGGTTCAGTAAGATAAGGCTCACCGGTGGGCCCTGTGGCCTGAATGGGAAATACTCGATTTTTATTTGGCGTTTAACGTGTTAATATGCGTTGAGCGATATAATCAGCAACTAGGCGGCTATAGAATTACAGCAAGGAATTGTCACAAAACTAGCTCGTTTACCTTTAAGCAGTGTATATACCAATATGTTCAAGAAAAACCGTACTACGAGTAATATTATAAAGGTGAACGTGAACAGTCCTTTATGGTGAAATTTTTGAACAGCTCGAATGAAATGAGCAGACCATATTCTAATATAGAACATATTCGTATACTTTTAATAAGGCATAGAGTATTAATACCAGACTTAATAAAAAGTCTCATAAAAGTCGGATTACTTTTTGACAAAATCTACGTCTTTTGAGATTACATCTTATTTTCAGATCAGTGTAGGCGGCTACCACACTGACCGCGACTAAAAAGCGTTTTGAACAATAAGGCCAAAATCGGCTAAATTCTAATTTCGGACTAACATTTCAGCGACCCATAATAGAATGCCTTAGCAACATTTTAGTGCAACACTTGATCTACTGTTGTATGTCCATTACTTATGAGGCCATTATCACTTTCCGCTTGGCTGGTCTTTACGACTTTATGACTCCCGAGATGGTCTTAACGACCAAGGAAGATATACTGATGTGTATGGTATGCTGTTTACTCTTATGAGCTGCTCACATAGTCTGTAAGTTCTGTGATAAGTGCGGGTTTATGGATTTGCTAGCATTTTACTTCTTTATGGCAGAGCGGGAAACAGTGTCAGGCTCTTACTGACTAAACAACTTACCCCGTTCATTTCTTGCCTTGATCCCAGGTAATACGGTTTCGCACGGGCCCCTAAAGTTTGCCCCTACTGTCTTTCTATTGGGGTCTGGTTTCCGCACGCAGTTCCTGGCGGTCCATTGTGCGTAAGCCATGACAACCTTTACTGCAACCAACCCACCTCTTTCCAGAAGTAGATAAGTCTTCTCAATCTACTCAGGGCATCTATAAGTGAAGTTGGTGCTCCCAAGGTTCACGCTCTTATTACGCCTGAAGGGTGTGCACTCTAGAAGCACATGCGCGACTGTTTCCTCCAACCAGATGCATCCTCTGCACAGAGAGCTATCCGTGATATTCATTGTGAAGAAGTGATTGTTCAGTGAACAATTACCGGTCTCCGCAACCATACGCAGGCAAAAATCTGTTACTATTTTGATTTAACTACAGAAACATGCCATTGCCAACAATTTTGGTATAATCCTACCCACCCCTTAGGGTGGCTATGGAAATGGATCCATAACCGATACTTTTAGCGCAAACAGAGCCCTGTAATATATAATATATAACTTCGTTCCACTTTACACAAACGATTCGTTTCCACAACAAAGCAGTATGGTAATTCGAGCCTGTCCTGAAATACCGGCAGAGCGGTATCGAGCAAAAATTATGATAATTTTTACAAGATGGCCGTTCATTATTTTATTTTTATTGACGCTTTTTGTGGTGTTTTAACTTTATGATGTTGGTATTCATATTAATAATGTATTGGTTGATTTTGGATTGATGGTAATGATAGGATAATGAATGAGCCTGTCAGTGAAATGTTCGGTAGTTGAAATGTAAGATTGATTTCATTGGTGTAAGCAAAATACGCGCTTTAGTCGTAGAATTTTTTATTGCAGACACCAGACCAAAATTAAAAAATAATTTCGTTGTTGTCTTAGGACAGTTGAATCTTTTCTCCGGTGTGGCTCATATTGCTTCCTTGGGAGTACGCGGAACAGAGAGTAAAGTGAAAGTCCCACATATCTGCGTTAGAAAGGGAGGATTCTCCAACCAAACAGGTGTTTTACCTATGGGCTACTGTCCGTTAGATGATTCCTGTGCGATTTAAATAGATACAACTATTCAAATCGCGCAGAGAATTTTATTTTTGCGAATTGCAGGATAGTTCCTTTGTACTGGCATAGATGTCACTACGAGTAAACTTCAATGTTTTTTTTTTATAGTCACCATTTTAAGGATTTGATTGGTATGGTGAGATTACCCAATCATAAAAGATAGAAGCTAAAAAGGGGAACATGAATGATATTTTGGTAGCAACGGGATAAATTGAAACAATTGTAAAAGGCCTGGAAAAGCTTGTAATACCAATATCCACGATCAAGAAAAGAGACAAAAATCACATTCACAAAATAAACAGATACACTGAGAAGGATTTAGTCCCAAAGGTAATTAAAATCAAAGACCCCTAATCTAAACAAGCCATGTCGCGGTATAAACAGAAACCCCACAATTACTGCGCTTAACATGACAAAGCGTGTATATCTGGAGCAAAGCAGGTGCATTGTCAAGCACTACACATTTGCATATTCTGACAGTATATGCAGGGTCGTTGTTAGATTGGCGTTGCGTCCTGTTTCTGCCGCAGTGAAAGCTATACTGGCAGAGACAGGAAACTAGAAGAAAATGGTTCCTCTATGTGAAACTGTGATGGTACAAAAGAAGCAACTGAGTGGGATCGTAAGAGAGCTGATGCCGCTCGAAAAAGAAGACATCGGGAGGCAACCACCTTAACGCTTAACTTGCGAAAAGTAATCATTAAATGCTTGCAGGAGTTTTGAATTGTAGGTGGTTTGATTGGGCATTCTAATTGCCTACCAAGACGTTTTATGCGAGACTGATGGTGCAGAAAGAGGCTACCGAGTGGGATCGTAAGAGAATCACCCCATTTCAGAGAAGAAGGTATTAGAGAGGAAACCGAACCCCTTTGGCAGCTACTGGGTTCATTGCAGATTTAAGAATATGATTGGAGAGAGAAGTCTGACTACATATCAAATGGTTCCACGAAAAAAGGCGTGATTAAGAGCCTCCACGCAGATGAAGTTTCAAGGGAGACTTCTTTTGAGATGTGTTCGAACAGACTTTATGCAGAGGAGGTTCCAGAGTGGAGTTATAAGAGATAGAAGAGTCAAATTCTATGATACTTAAGTGAGGTAAGAAAAACGATTTCAAAAACCAACCCGGAAAATGGATGCTTAACGTTTAATTGCAAAGTAATTTAATAGACTTGAGAGTAATACCCATTACTTTATGTAGCAAATGCTAATAAGAAGTAATTATGTATGTTCATTCGAGTTTCTAGACTTAGCATACCTACGAGTTTAGACTTCCGAATTGTTCAAAGAGCTGTAAAATTGTTTGAAGGCGACCCATGGCCTTAGAACGCAAATATCAATCTCAGAAATATAGGTGAGTTTTAGTCAGTAATAGAATAACTTTAACATTATCTCTTGTCTTACCTAGAGCTTAAACAGGGTTTATGGGTTTAGTTCATTAAACCTCAAGAGGACAACAGTGTCCGCACACCTATTTTCTATTGATTGTATCTGTAATTACGGTTTAGATCCAAAAACTCGAAGACATGTGACATCCACCAACCCGCACTGGGCTCGCGTGGTGGGTTACGGCCCATTCCCTATCTTAGAGAGGAAGCCTGTGTCCCTGCAGTGGGAATATTAAAAAGGCATGATGATGTAATTACGGTAGTCGAAAGGTCAAATAAGAGGAAAAGTTTGACATAGTGACCGAAGCAGAAGCCGCTCGAGTCACAGGTGAGGGTGTTATGGAACCCAGTGCTGCAGTGTTAAACCATGTATATCAATTATTAAACGACTGGTTTTCAATACACTTACGAAGAAATAAATATTTAAATTGGGTTTGACCGGCAATAGCGAAGGTCTCTTAGCTCCCCATCGAATACGATACATGCAATAATTCGCAACACGACCAAACTTGTGCACTTTTCCACAATAGTACAGAAAACAACGTACCATTTAAGAAAATTACGAACCTTTTTTATGGTGGGAAAAATCATTTTATGACGAATCCCGCCCTTGGGCAGAGCGGGAAACAGTGTCATGTCAGACTCTTAATGACTAAACGACCCTCTCCATTCCTTCTCAGTCTTCATACCAGGGTTGGACCTTCCTTCGCGGAAACAATTACGTACCTTAGAGCTACTACTAGTACGACAGGTTTTCCGAGAGTAGGAGCACTGAAAATATCTTATTGCGGTTCACAGCTAGCTTCAAGGAAAATCAAGAATAATATTTAGATACAATACAACGTTAATTCTTTTACTCAGCATTGAAGAGTTCAATACAATCAAATCTATTGAAACGACAAGACTTCCGACGTGTTAGCGTCAAAACCGTTTCAATTAACTCAAAAAGTAATTTCAATTATAACGCTGAAGTTTCAGAACAACTTGATCTAAAGGAGTTTGTTTCAGGTCCTTTGGAGATCAGACCACCTGACGTAATTTATAAATTAATTATTTGGGTTTAGAATATTCTATTTCAAATAGGTATATCTTTGGCACTTATAAAACATCAAAAACTTGTGACGGGTCTAATTGTTTGCTATCTAGAAGAATCGGTAAGAAATTCGATGGTTCTCTTTAGTCGTTCACTGTTGACAGAGTGGTCGTGGTTGATTATGTTGCATTGTAGTTGGCTTGTGAGGCTCCCGCGATGCGTTTAGGCTTATTCGATGGTTTTTTATCCATTAAAAAAAGCCTTGCTAGAAATGGGAAGCATGTGCGGTTTTGTACAATCTGGAGAGTTTTAAGTCCTGTAAGTAAGAGTAAATGATTTGACCACATCTTTACTTTTTTTATTACAAAGAAGAATGATTTGTATCTTTTTATAAATACGTTTTTAATGTGTCAAAAAAAATCGCAGGAAAAGTGTGAAAGACGATTTTCAGAATGCTAAAATAAACAAGGTTACAATAGAAACCAAAAAGAAAAACCCTAGTCACACGTTAAGGTAATGTGTTTGAGTGGACAAGCGTTAAATTTCGCAGAGCCGTTACAAGTCTTGGTGAGTCTGAAGTAAGACTCGCCAAGATCCGACAGTTTGTGGCAGAGCGGTTATTGAATAGGTTCGAAAGGGTTAAGCAAAGTTATTCAATGTAAAACTAAAGATCACCTTGATTGATTTTGATAATTAGAATTTAGGTTCAGCCAAGGGCATTTGATTCCGACTGTTCAGATTATGATTTTTTTAATTTGTTAGATGCGCCTGGTCTGGTCATACAGCTAATCATTTCAATTAGTGATAATGCACAAATTCTGTTACATTTAAAAAAAAAGCCATAAAAAATCTGTGGTAATTTAGAGTATACTATTTTTTATTTGATTGTAAACTAGTACTTGACTGCAATCCCACCTGATAGTATTAGTTAATCGTAAGACGCACTAGTTTATTAAGAAACTATTTGCTGTAGCCTTGAAGACACCTAAATTATAACCGGACGAGAAGACTGCAGCAAGCAAACTGTTTCAGTCCTTCAACATACGGGGTATAAACGACGAGGCAGGACGCTTATTCCGGACCCTTGAAGTTTCAAAAACAAGGGTGGATATTTACAGTACTTGGTTGTCCGATGGTATACCTAATAGATATGGTGGAATCAATTCATGCTTTGTACTTATGGAAGACTATGAAAGAAACAAAAAAGACGATTACTTGCCGTGCCTAATAAGACATTGAGTTGTGCCTAATAAGACATTGAGAAAAAGTTATTTTTCTGTGCTCTGAGTTGTTTTGAAATAACATTATGCTAAGCCTGTCCCATCATCAGACCACCAGGCGTACGGCGATGCTCCACGTCGTACAAGGTGGACATCCCATCTGTATGCAAAAATGGGTGTGGGAACACATTCATCGTGTGTACTAAGGGCGTATAGCTAAGGAGTGGATTTCCCTGTCGGCGTCCTTTTAACTACAAACTGGGTATCTTTCGTGAATACGTCACTTCTAGGCAAGAACACATCATTGGGTAGCATTAGGATATGTTTAACACATTGTGTGTGTTTTCTACGCATAATTTTTACTTTCGCGTGGACAGAAGTAGTTGGTAACAGAAATCTCTGTAAAACCGCCCAAAAAATTAAAAATACAGTGTCCAAACAATTTTTTTTTAAATTTTAAAACATTAAAAGCTTTTTTAAAACTCTGAAAACAAAACATGCTTCACGAGAGAGTAACATTTATATTGTATTTTGTTGTTTTGATAAACAAAAGGGGATAATGGAACGGATGTGTGTTATGGGGAACAAAGTAAGGGTGTAACACACGATGAGAATTTTTACGGCAGGTTTATGCCGTATAATGATTTTGATAATGTGTTAGATTTGTATTTCATTGAGAAACCTTTATGTGGGTATTGTATTAAGGGTGATATTATATTTTGAGATGTCTGAATCAATTTTTATTAAGTACACAAGCCATGATTTTAATCACCAGGTAGTTCTAATTTATATAATTGTTCGTAAGTGTATTAGAAGAATCTTATGGTATACGTAGCAAATTTTTGCTACACCGCTCGATTCTAAAAGAACCTCGCCTGCGGCTCGGACAAACGTCGCCTCGCTTGCAATTTTACCAAAATATACTAATGAGAAAACTATTCAAGTTTTCGACTGTTTGACTTATATGACTGAAAAATTCTTCCAAGAAATTCCCTTCTCCTAGAAACAAGACTTGGTTACCAATGAAAACATTTTCAAGTCCGATATCTACACTATAATATAATAAAGAGGTAAAGTTTGTTTTTTTGTTTTTTTGTTTGTAGGGGGTAATCTCTGGAACTACTGGTCCGATTGGAAAAATTTTAGCAACAATAGAAAGCTGCTTTATTCCTGAGTGACATAGGCTATATTTTATGTACGCGGGCGAAGCTGCGGGCAAAAGCTAGTATTTAATATAAATGTACAAACAGATAGAAATCAAAACTCATAGGGCATCTAAAAATTCATCCTCATCGATGTCAATGGGAAAAGTGCCCAGAACGCTGGCAGCATTGCCTCGTTGGATGGCAAATTTAGATTCGTTGACTGAAGAAAAGCCCAGCCCTCTGGTCACGAGAAGAGTCAACCAGCTATTTGCTAATATTTTGGACAACTCGATGAGCGCTCAAACCCTATGGTCCTTGCGTTTCAACCCCAAACGGCTCGAACATAATATAACTACTGATAAGGTTATTGTATTTACGCTATTTCAAGTTTTCTGCTTCACTGTATTTAATTAAACATAAAATAATTATAAATTGATTTGATTGATTGATTCAATGGACGTTCTTAATACGATTAACCCGGTCAAAGTGATGCAACTTTGACCGGGTTAATCGTATTTAGAACATTTATTATAGACAATAGTTTCACAAATTAAGCGCTGTATCACAATGATCTATTGTTCTTTGTTAATGATGCAACATAAACTAAACTAAATAATTTAATATTGTTCATTTCACAAATTATGGAAAACGAACAACGCAGTGTTTCCGTAACACGATTAATAATGCTCGTGTAAGTTTTTAACCAGTTCAGCGGTTTAACTGAACTCGACGTAATGAAATAACCTTGAATTAAAGGAATGTTTTGTATAAAGTTGGGTTTAAAAGCTGTTGTCTTTTATATCTTTATTTTTAAGAATGAAAGAAACAACAAGTTTTTAATTAAACCATCAATTAAAGAAAAGGTTTGCATGTTTTCGATATTAACATTTATTTGTTTATGCTACCTTTTTAAATTCCCCATAAAACATTTGACTATCTGTATGAACAACGGCTTGGTGTTCTTTGGCTGAACGGCACGAAGTTACGCGCGAACGCTTATATATATATATTTTTTATAGCAAACTTTAATAGCGCGTTATATATTTATATCTGGGTGCCCCCAGATATAAATATATAACGCGCTATTAAAGTTTGCAAAAACATCGGAACAGGTGAACTTTAATAAAAACTTGTAAAAATGAAATTATTTGGCGCAACACAATGCACACATAATAGTTTAGGTGAACACATTAAAAATAGATGGATAAATGTTGATGATAAAAAGTTATGCATGTGAAGCTGCAATGCAACTAAATTATATCAAATTAACAAAGAATATTGAAATACTAAATGCAAATCTTTAGTCATTACTAATTTACTTCTCCCAGTGGATTTCTGGAGAAAAATCCTACGATAAAGTCCCATTTACAATAGTGAAATTTTTAGGCTGAAATAATGATGATGGTGATGATGATTATACTGAAATACACTAGCGTTTGCCCGCGGTTTCGCTCCCATCAACTGGTTACTCTATTCTACGCCATTGCATTTTACTCTCACTCTACCCCATTTTTTCTTTCATAAGAACCTTCTGAAACCTGAACGCCTACCATAAGAACTGGTTCGAGGTGGCCCAAGTGAACACTATCGGGAAGGAATTGCGAGAGGCTTTTGCCTAGCAGTGGGAAAGTATAGGCTAGATAAAAAAAGAACCTTCTCCTGACAGTAACAAACACAAGAAATAAAGGTGTAATGAAATCAGTTGAACTATTCTCGAGATTTGCGCTTAGCAATACATTCAGCGATTCATTTTTATATCATTACATAGTATAAAACAAAGTTGCTTACTGCTGTCCTTATGTATACTTAGGTCTTTAAAACTACGCAACGGATTTTTATGCGCCTTTTTTAATAGATAGAGTGTTTCGAGATAAAGGTTTATGTGCATGATACATGCATAATATATTCAATATCAGTACCTGTGCGAAGCTGGGGTGAGTCGCTAGTTAAATACATAAACAAAAACATAAAAACAAAATGTATTCAGGGTAAATATTTAATTTTGTACTTATTAGATTAATCTGCCTATTCATAGCAGCTCAATAATAATGTATAATTTGAACGAAATATTCCTAAACGAAAATCTCAATATGTTTTCCTTCAAGAATTCAAAGTAGAATAAACATCGTCCAATATTGTCCAAACTCATAAATATTGAGAAGAAAACACAAATATTTAGACCCTGAAGGGATCGCCGTCGTCTCGTCCTATCAAACAGAATTTCAAGGAACCTTTTTCGTAAAAAAAATAATACTCTAATATATCCTTAAAAGATGAATCAAGCCTACACTATTTTTTTAGGGTGACCATAATGTCTGCCTATTTTTTTGCGGTAGGTTGGTATGACGTTTTTTTTTTCATGTTTATTTTGGAACCACCTAGTGCTTATGTCAGACTCCTAAAACAACACAAAGCCATTTAGTCAGAATTTCAAGACCTTTTTTGAGCTCAAAACCTTCTAATCTTTTTTTTATTGATTATAGGCTCGCGCTTGACCGCTATCTCACCTAATGGAAAGCAACGATGCAGTCGACGATGCGCCTTACCTAGAAGTAACCTATTCACTCTTGAATTAAAGATTCCCAGATTGTAACTATCAGGAAAAACTGACTCCGGCAAGGAATTCCACTCCTGGTCTTTTTCTAAAACACAAGTAACTTAGGCTAAGTTACTCTCTACCATATCAGCTATCTACCAGTCCAGTCGAAATTCGTCCAGCCATTTGAAAATTAGCTAGAACATACCGAAAGCCAAAATGTTTAAAATTAACATTTTTATAAAGATATCGAATATATTGTGTTTTACATTTTTTACTAAATTCACATGAAACACTCATGTGAATTTAGTAAAAAATGATTTTTTTTTTTTATTGGTGTAACCAAACAAATTAGTTTATATCAATAAATGAAAAAAATCCTGGATTTAAAAATAGACTATAGAATTGAGCAAAAATGCTTTCAATCAGTAAAAACTGTTTTCAAATATACAATTTATTTTTCATTTATAAAATAATTTGCGTTTTCATGTTTAATTAACTTTTGTTATTTAGTTATTTTGCAATCGTAAAAGTAAAAAATATTTCAAGGGAACATACTCCCATTATAAAAAGTATCCTATGCCCCATTACAGGGCATACCCTGTAATAGACAAGTTGTAACCTAATTGACATGACATTCTGACATTTGATTTATCTTGTTATCATTTTTATTTGGGTTTATTGTAATTTTTTTTATATATAAGACAATTATTTTAAATTGACATTTTTCGTTGTAAATAAATTAAAAATCATGCCCATTCATAACCAATTTACTTGATGAATATCTAAGTAAGACCTATACCTAGCTTACCTTATTATTACTTTTTATAATATTATTATAACAAAGACTACATGATATACACTTCTCATCAAAAAAATCGAAACACCTTGCAAGTTTACGTTTTGTCAGGATTATCAGAAAAATGTGTACATTTAGGAATAAATGTTAAATGTCGTTTAATAGTGAGTAATATGAGCTTATCAAATCTTAATGTTAATGTTCTAAATTTAAATGAATTTTTCATAGGTTTCGTATTTTGTTAAATGAGTCATTTTTATTCCGTATGGAGTATAAAGGAAATGGATAAAACAACACACGTAAATGAAAAAAAAAGCTAAAAAACGTTTATTTAATAACTTGTATTCCCTCCCCGAGCTCTAATTACTGCTTCCATACGGTTCTTCATCGATCGGATGAGAGTCACGATCACATGCTGTGGTATATTGTCCCATTCTTCTTGGATTGCATCTTGCAGCTGGCTAAGTGTTTCTGGGGCAGGATCTCTTGCTCGAATTCGTCTCTTTAATTCATCCCATAGATGTTCAATGGGATTCATGTCCGGGCTTCTTGCTGGCCATTCCATAATAGAGATATCGACTTCGTTAAGATAATCTCGTACGACGCCCGCGGTGTGAGCCCTAGCATTGTCGTGCATGAATATGAAGCCGTTGCCAATAAAATGTGCATAGGGCATCACATGAGGCTCGAGACACTCTTCGACGTACCGATGACAGTTTAGTGCAGGCAGACGTGGCCCAGACACGAAAGCAAGCTCTGTCTTACCGTCGGCGCTGATTCCTCCCCAAACCGTCCACGAACCGCCACCATAGCTGACCTTTTCTTCAATGCAGCATTGTGCATAGCGTTCTCCGTCTCTTCTGTAGACCTTGTTCCTTCCGTCGTTACCATACAGCATAATTTTACACTCATCAGAAAAGAGAACTTTGCTCCACTGTAGGTATGACCAATTTAGGTGCTCACGTGCAAAGTTAAGGCGCGCTCTTCGATGGTCTGCAGTTAATTTCGGCCCATTTGCTGGCTTATGCGGTACTAGTCCACGATCCTTCAACCTTCTTCTAATTGTAGAGTCACTTACAGCCACCCTTCGTACAACACGAAGCCGCTGCTGCAGTTGAAAAGCGTTAAGGCGTCGATTTCTTAAAGAAGTTGTTACAATAAATCGATCATCTCGCTCAGAAGTGACCCGATTCCTGCCAGATCCTGAACGGCGCGTGAACAAACCAGTCTCCCGATAACGTTTATAGACTCTATGAACAGATGACAGGCTTAGATGCAGTCTTGCAGCCACAACACGCTGACTAAGGCCAGAATCCAGCAATGCCACAACTTGGGCGGCTTCTGTGGGCGAAGTATCCATACGTTTTAGAAAAAAAAACCTTTTTTCAGACGTCCCATAGTCACAGTATTGAAATAAAAAACAAAAAGTTTAAGGATAGGCCAATTTTTAGTTTTTAAACGCTAAATGTACTCCAACCCTAAACACACATTTGTCTCAAAACAGTGATTCATTTCGTTTATAAGATAAACAAATGAAATTCTAATTTTGAATTTAGAATTTTCGCTTATTACTGTAATGGCCAAACTGCCAGCTATAATATATGTATTTTTTTTCATCGTATGAATTCTTTTTTGTGTTAAATTCGGACAGAAACAATGAAAACGGAAGTGTTTCGATTTTTTTGATGAGAAGTTTATTTTAATATCTTGGAAAATATACATCACAATATATTTTCTTAACAACAAAAGGTAAGGCACGTATATTCCTGACTGAAGTCATAATGGAATCCAGCAACACTAACATAGTTTACGAGTATACTAACTTTAATAAATACTAGAGCACGTTGTATCTTCTAGTCCATTGCCAATTAAGACGTGACGGTGCTTCCTCCGGTCATTACCGGCGTTATTACACTGTCAATCTAATATATAACTACCTTACCTGGGCTATCACACATAGGCTTGTACGGACTAAGAATTCAAACCGACGCAGTGGTGGCCGTATGGTAACGGCCTCGACTAAGGAGTAGTAGGTCGCAGGTTAAAACCAAACCAGAGTCATTACTTTGTGTAATTTATTTCATCACCACTGCTCTCAAAACGGTGAAGGAAAACATCGTGAGGAAACCGGCATTTCTTAGAACCAAAAATTCGAGACATCAACTAATCCTACTCTTGGAGAGGAGGCCTGTGTCCCAGTCGTGGGATGATTAAAAAGGCTATGATGATGATGATGATGTACACAAGAACGCTAGAAACTTCAGCAACGCGTATACAATTTGAGTACGCGTATCAACTCACGGTGACATGTCACCAGTTTTTTTCAACCACCACTGAAATGCTCTTTTTATTTTTCTTACCTGTTTATTTAAAAGGAAAAACTGACTGACATAATTATAAGTGCACAGAAAAGCTACTGGAACTAGTACCGTGAAATTTTACACATGGGTTGCTTTTGTGTCATAGGCGAGCGCTAAGGAAGAATTTTCTAGAATTCACCGCTTAAAGAGATGAAATGGGGCTCCAAACTTTGTGTGGACAAAATCTACCTTCACGCAAGCGAAGTTGCTGGCATAATAAACTAGTTTAGACTATAAAATTTCCTCCTTTTCACAATGAAAAGTGTCAGTGGTGGTGAACACAACTGCTGTGTTTTTAGACATGGCTAAATCTGATAGTCGCACGAATCGGAAATCTAAAATAAAATCGCTTGGTGAAAAGTTATTGTCACCACGCATTTCTACTTCGACAATGTTTTCGCGTATCTGCCTGAACGCCTTTTCAACACACTTAGGACTATATACAATAGAACATTTAGTCTTTACAAAGCTTTATATGTATAAGCCGCTACATAAATTGGCGTAGACGTGATTCAATGAATAATAAGGTTATATATATATAGGAAAGATTTAGTTACTATCATTAATATGTTTTTTTCATTACCCTGTTGGTGATAGTAGGAAATGAGTATCATAAATCTGTGGCGTCACACATAGTATTTTCACATATGCAATACATAATTATGTCATGAGAATTGGTTTACAAGGATTCGATGGATGTGAGACGCACAGGACCAGTCGTTGTGACAATACATTGGCTCCCCATTTTTAAGTCTTAATCAAAGTGGACGGTTACGCATAACAAACAGCAATGAACCTGGCAAACAGGATTTTTTCCCAAAATAATTGCAATAAATTGCTAGGAAGATAAATGATAACCTGTAAAAATTGTTGCTTACAGGAAAAGTAGAAAAAAAAAGACACAGGGCAGGAGTCCGATACGTTGCTCAAGACAAAATTATGCTACATTGAAGACCACAGCCTGCGACGCCATCTACATCGCAGATAGGAAAATATGGCGAAATATAGTTAACCAGAAAATTAATCGTCGAGGCTACGACCTTCAGCAGTGAGGATAAACGACGCAAAGAGAAAAAGGAATCAATATACTTTTCCCTATGTTTTTACTTCACACTTTTGCAAAAAGCTAAAATATCTCAAAATAATTTTTGTGCTATTACTTAAATCAGATTCTCGCAGTCGATTTAACGCTTAATTAGTGGAAAAAATAGAGTAGGCGAACTTATTTGCTCCAATAAGTTTCTTTATAATAAATAATAGGTAGAAGTATTGACTAGTTGTGTTTCGCCTACGCTTAAGATTATGAATGACCTGAAAATAATAAACTTTGCCTAGGCCAACTTGTCAGACAAAATTCAGACGAAGTCTGCAATATAATATGCCTAGCTGTTATTATTAGAAAAATTATTTGGTGGTAGTCACAGAGGTTTTATAGATTTTTACATATTCTTTCTGTATTTTTACTTTGCCATCTTTCTGTATCGCTGTTACAATTAGTGCATTGTAACCGAGGTGCTAAAATACACCACAAAAATATATGCTTCTTACCCTCTTTTTTTTCCATTTTCTTAGGCAATAAATAATGAAAAAGGGTTTTAAATAAAAATTGCTATATAAATGATCAAATTTGGTATAAAAATTAGAGTCATCGGAAAATGCGGAGTCTAATCTTGTCATTAAAATATTTAAGCAGCATATATCCAATACAATGGCACGATCGGTAAATCGGATACTAGGCAAAGTGAAAATTCGGAAATTGTCCATCGACATTAAAAGTAAAATATCAATTTCAGATAGAACTATCTAACTACAAGAATATTTCCAAAAACACCGGTCTATCTAGCAAAAATATGAAAGTCCTTTCTTTAAAGTGGACCTTTCCGACTCGCCTATCGTCTACGTCGAGCATGGTTTAAAAGCTTGTTGCTTCATCTAAAGCAATCCATTGTGATGTTTGATGCAAAAATAATGCCAAAAAAGGGAGATAACACCTGAAAACTCTGTTGGCATTCAGTTATTCTAGGATTTATTCGAATATTTCTCAAAAGTTGTTCCAGGAAATGCGTGTTTATATTAAACCCTTAAGGATATTTGAAAAAATGACTACCTTTAGAATCTCGATTAAATGCGCTAGGCTTCTATAGAAGTACTTTTTTATATTTTTTATACAGAAGTACATTATGGAGGGTCAAAGGTCACGTTAAATAGCAGATTGTCAGAGGTCTTTACTGGATTACTCTTACACAAATTTATGTTTTGGTTTCTATAGAAGCCTAGATAATATCCACAAGATATCTATGTATCCAAAATATCTGAAGAAAGATGTGTATAACATCATAATCACGTAAGAGCGATTGTATGAAAATGTACGTCTGGTTGGCTGCTCTTAATGCAATTTTTTCTTTCAACTATCAAGCTGACAACATCAAAACATCAAATTATAAAATAAAGATACCCATTTCATACCATAAACACAAAAGTAACCCCAAAAAAACCCTTTCCCCAAAAAATCGCCATCGGCAAAATAAAAACGCGATGAAAATAAATTATCGTGGAGACTGTCCCGTTCACGTTTTATATCGGGCCATCCTGGCCACATCTCGCATAAGCCCGCGACGTTTTTTTCCAAATGACAAACTGCCTGGATCCCTCAGCCATTTGTCGTTGGTCCATCCTCATTGGACATACAGATACCTTTATTGTTAGCTATTTTTCAAAACAAAATATATTTCGACTCTTATTTCCTTTCCCTTGCAGGATTTATGCTTTGGGTTATGCTTTTTGGCATTACCCTGAGGTTGGGTACGATTGAAAAGATTTCGCAAAGGTCCGCAAATGTATGTGTTTGTAGGCAGCTGCGTGTGAAATCGAATACGGAAGAATAATGATGGTAATCCCGTATTTTATGCTTCCGATGTATCGAAACATTCGCGATTTCAATGGAGCATTTAAATGTTATCGCGTGTTACGAATCGTTTTGCTTACCAAATAGGTAGAATGGTTCGTTTTTGGTCAATAGAGTTCATTTTAAATGATTAAAGTTTACAAATTACTGTTTGAATGGCTGTCATTGAAGGTTCCGCATGATTGAGCTGCGGGGTTGTTTGAAAGGGCCGCCGTGGTACCTGAACACAAAAAGTAAATGAAGGAACGTGGATGGGTTTTAGTCAGTGAAAGTATGCACCGCCTCTCCCTTCACCCAAAATAGGAAAACTTATTTAATTTTTTATTTATCTTTTGGTTTATATATTTTTTGTTTTTGGTTTTCCATACCTCAGAAAGAAAAAAGGGATCCCTTTTACCTTATAAGGGTTAGTTCCTTTATTCCAACTATGATAGCTTGCTTTATACCAAATTTCAAGATTCTGGGTCAACGGGTAGTCCCCTATGGATTTTGATTTTCTTCATCGAATCAAAATGAACGGTTTTTAAGACATAAACGAGCATATTATTTTTTTTCGTTACTTTTAATTTTTTTACTACATTAAGAGACCGCAGACCTGCGTATAAGGTTTTAATTTTACTTGGACACGTTTCCGAGATAAAAGGTCTCGACAGACTGCTAGATGGACAGCAAAGAGATCCACTTAAAGTAAGATTTTTGCCAATTTAGGTGACGAAACTCTAAAAAATATTAGAAAAAAAAAATCCCTTTCACAAAAAGGCAAAAATATTGAAGGCAAAGTACCTCGACACATATACAACGATAGCCTCATAGGCATATACATATATAGAAAGATAACATAGATACGAAATTGAAGTAAATAATTCCGAGAAAGAGCAATCACTGTTTCGGAAAATCTAAGGAACCAATCAAACGAAAACACTTCGATATACGATAATGTTTTGCTAGCTTTGCAGATATGATTAGATTCGTGTCAGAAGGCGAATAACTCCGATTGACTAGTTCTTACTACTCTGTTATATAAAAGCTGAAAATTCCTTTGTTTGAGCTAATGTTTGTGGTTCATGAATCACGTAACGATGACGCAACGTGCTACGGCAAGGCAACGTGACGTGGAAGTTCCCGTCACGGTACCGTAACGTAGTTGTAGCGCCATCTACGGTGTCACATAAGAATTACAAGAATCCTGCATCGCGCAATTAAAGTTCTCCACGAGATTTGAACTATATGTTCATATGATTCCGTTTCCGACTCACTGGTGCCAACCTACCACTGGCCTGGCACGCGTCAAGAAGCCTCAAGAACCATCGATCTCCGATCTCTGGAGGGGAGTGATGTACCGCCATCTATGGCGTCACATAAGAATTACAAAAATCTTGCATCGCGCAATTAAAGTTCTTCGCGTGATTTGAACATATACGACAACCCGCAATCAACTATCGGGCAGTAGCCCACTAGACACCTGTCTGGTCGGAGGATCCTCCCTTTTCAAAGGACGTGTGTGGGACTTTACTCTCTAAATGGTAGTCGACGTAGAGTAACATAAATAATCACGTTAATATGCAAATATTGAAGTCATATTGATGATGGCGCATTTGTAGAATTTCTGCATTAATTTGAAGAAAGGGTTGACACTAGACTTGTTGTCAAGAGGACAACACGGCTAATATTTAGAAGACGGATACAGAGAAATCAGCTACAAAGCTAATATGAATCTATCTATATTTTTCAGTCATGAATAACGACGTGCCATGCAACGAGGCAAGATGCGTTATCGTGACGAGATTATGTGTTTGAGCCCTCGGATCCACGGTTCCTAATCTGGGAATATTATCCTTGTGGGAGTAAAAGGTAGCCTGCGGGGGAATAAGCTGTTAAAAAACTGGACAGATGAGGTTTCCGCACAAACCTTTTATGATAATATTTAAATTCGAATCGAGGCTTGAAGATTTTTCCGAATCATAAAAAAAGTTTATTTTTAAATATCATAAAAACTTATTCCAGAAAAAAATTAACTCGTATTGGCCGCTCTTAAATAATCCTGTTGATTGCAGTTCTGTTACACATTTCGGTCCTTTGATAAAACCTGGTTCACAGAAAAAACCCTATGTGATTTTTTCCCAGAAGCAGTGGTAAGCCGGCTTTACTTGGGCAGCTGTTGTAGTATTAAAAATTCAGAGCGAACCGAAAAAACGTGCTGAATGTTCATAAAATAACCATCGTGTCCAACTGACATTCAGTTAACTCTATCAATGAGTCAATCAGTTTAAATTCTGAACGAACAAATATGGAGCGTCATCTACATCGCAACATAGGTAGTTTTCGAAATTCAACTTCGCGGTATAACAGTTTCCACGTTATTGAAGCAAATACAACAGCCCTAACAAATTTTCAATGAAAATATTTTTTCATAACAAGATTTTATAGCTCGGTATATACCTTTATTATTTATACTCATTATTTATACCCAATAATTACAAACACGTAAGGGTTATATAATTGTATTACGGAGTTCTTATGGCTGCTTCCCAACACCACCATTAGACCCTGACTAGCACATAGGATCAAAGTACTCGCCAATACAAATCCAATGAGCCCAAACACGATAAGATTGAGTTGTTTTATTGCTGAGCTCTTAAGGCTACCTTCCAGCTCCATCATCAGATCAGCTCCATGTTATCATAATTTTACATTGTCATCCGATTTTTAAAATTGCAGCTCAATCGGGTGAAGAAATCTGCTTCAAAATTAAGTGGCAAGATTTGAGCCGAACATACATAGTTACATTGCGAGCTAATAAAAAGCTTTTAATAAAGAAGTTACTGATGATGGTATTTTACACGTTTTGTTTTGTTGTTTCTTTGTTGCATGTCGGTCAAGACAATCTATGAAGAAAAGTTATATATTTATGACAGATGTCATAGACAAAACATTCATTTAACTGAGACCAAGGCAACTTTGTTCTGCCTAGTGTCTATGGCGCAATACATTAATACCTGGTTCACACTTGACTGACAGATTTTTGTATTATGTGCGTTTATTTTGGGCAAAATAAACACTGTTTTCTTTCTTTTCTTTTTTGATGCTTTCAGGCAACCAAAAATAGTGGTCTCCTTCTTTTCAAATCGATGGTTAACTCGTTAAACTGTTGAAGCCCAGTAGGTGGCTACGTTAACTGCAGCATCGGTGGCACTAATAAATCCTCTATAGTGCAGGTGTATGGGCACTTAGGGCACTCCAGCAAGTGGCTCATGTTTTGAACAGGGGCACCGCACTTAAATTGAGTATCCGACGGGTCTATAAAACCCCAGATAGTGGTAAAATTTCGTAACGAAGTGAATTGAGTTTCATGTACCTATTCAATACTGACTGTACGAGCAACAGCATCAACTTCGTCAGCGTGAATATTTATAATTCGTCTGTATTTTTATTTCCTTTTATTTATTTTTTGTCTAAACTGCACATTGCACCATTCCGGTGTCTTATGTCGACATTGCCATCGGCTCACGCTGAAAACCAGCGCTGTGGTCCATCGCAATGTGCGTGAAGCCACCGCCTCATCCTGAGCGTTCGACCGATGCGCGAAAGTAGCGCATATTTTCCTTATGTAGTTGGTTATGATGCTTATTCCGCGTAAATAAACTGTTTTTCTTTCTTTAAAGTTCGTCAATCACATGTAACTATTTTTTTTTTGCTTTCTAGTCATTCCGAAGACATCCATTAATTTATTTAACTTTCACGTAAAACTATTATAAGTCTGAACGCCAATCACTTTACGAACGTCAAGGACCTTGAAGGAGTATGTAAGGGTCGCAGCAGTTGGCATTCTAAATATTTGCCTACTTAATGGGAAAGGGCGTTAGTTTTATGTATATTTCTAGTTAATATTACGGTAAAAGAAAATTGTTAAATAGGTTACCTGTGAAATTGCCGTTTTTAAATAGGGTTTGCTTTGAAGTGTTACTATTGATTTAGAATATAAGTTCAAAGAAATTTTAGGTAAGTATATTAAAGGTACGATTTTTTTTTTATTTGGCATTTGATTTCTTTGTGTTTTTTTTTTTTGTAATATCGCAGTACATACATTACAAAATTTTGTATGAAATCTAAAACTCACTTCACTTTATAATATTCAATTCGATCAAACATAACTTTCTAATTTTTTTTCTATTTTTTTTAAATTTAAGAATATATTTGTGATGGAAACTTAAACATTAACTTAACTAAATATTTACTCTAAACCCAACTATGTACATATAATACAAAAGCACAAAATACACTCAGGCGTCAAATTACTCCTCCACATCGCTGTCATCCGGAAAAACATCCAGAAGACTAAGCATTTTGGCAATTTGGCAAAGCTAATTCTTGGGACAAAGAATGAGCGCTTTTTCCAAAGAATTAGCTTTGCCATTTAATTTGGCAATGCTGACAATCTTATGGGCCTAGTTTATTTTTCTACCATGGAAACAATGTGTCTCAAGTGGTATGTGGTAATGATGATATATACGGACTGAAGCTGCTAAATAAATGGTAATTTTTTTTGTTTCAATTCACACGTCAAAGCAACCTGTCTTAAAAAAACAGTAAATTCATAGGTAGAAACCTATTTGTGACTATCAATGTCAAATCAGACTTAAGTAAAAAAGATCGTAAATCTCATTCTTCTGTCTCAGTAACATCAACTTTACCTTATTTATGCTTCATATCTAGACGAACACCAAAGGGAGCTATTTACGGCAAAATTATTCAAGTCCATCTCGAGAATTTGATATGTACCTTCGTAGCGTGTGACAAGGGTACTGGGCCTTAGTGCTTGAAGAGTTATGAATATGTATGGCTTATATTATGCCTCTAGCAATATAGGCTTCAATCTTGTATTTGTCTTGAAATCGCTTTGAAAAGCTTAGATTTGGATTTGTGTTAAAGATTGTTGTGTTTTTTTTTTAAGGTGTAGGACGTAGATTCTTATTAGGGCTCCGTTCTTTAAAAGGAAAAAAAAATGAAATTCTTATGGGATCACTTTGTTAACCGATTGTCAGTCTATCTATCAAAGCCTTTTATCTCGACGATATTGAGTTGAAATTATAAAAAAAATATACTCAGATCTGATGTCCTTAGAAACTGTAAAAAAACACAAAAAAAAGATAAGGCCGTTTATGTCGCAAAAAAAATACATTTCGACCCTCTCAAAGGAATCAAAATTCAAGGGCACTCCGGGTCCCGTTGACCGAGAACTCTGATATTTAGCACGAAGCTAGACTTTAGATCATATATAGATAAATCACAAAAAAAAATCGATTCGGAAAAACCTTGACGACTCTATTCGGATATTAAAATTATTTTCATAAGTTGGTTGGTACGAAACCCTCATTGTGCAAATCCGACATTCACTCACCCAGTTTAACATGTAACCGACAAAACAAATAACTCCTTCAGCTTCTGAACTGTGTGTTAAACTGTTCTAATAAAACCTACCTATTTCTCTTCAGTGGCCTTTTTGCGTTTCAGGGCCTTTTGATCCTACAGGTACACGAAATGAGATTTTGCACACAAAAAAACCTTAAAGGTAGAATTTCCAAATACCTTTTAGTGCCCGAAACGAGCTTTGTGTAGAATGTCATGTTGCCAGTCATTAGTTTCAAGTTTCAACTGTTAGTTGACATGTCTGTTTTGGAACTACATAAAACAAGTAGCGTATTTTTTATTTTTTATTGAAACATACGCCTGTAAGCAGCCAGTAAGCAGTGATACAATCGTTGATGTTGAGGTGCACTAGTTTATTATGAGTCTATTAACCCTATCCTTGAAGACACCTAAATCATAATCGGTCGAGAAGTCTGCAGTAGGCAAATTGTTCCTATACTATTAAATTAAATTTATGATCCAAAAGCGAACGCCGTCTTTTGCACACCTATAATATTGTCTTGGATTGGTGCGAAAGGGTTGGTGCGAAAACATTACACCGGGGCTCTGGGACTAAGGCAAGGAAGGAACAGGGTAGGTTGTTTAGTCAGTAAGAGTCTGACACTGTTTCTCGCTCTACCTAAGAGTGGGATTCGTCATTCGATGATTCCACCTATTGTCTTTCTATTATGTCTTTAATTACTATATTCGAAAGGTTAATTCTACCAAAACGTAAATTCAACTTCGTGTAGAAGAGTAATAGCATTTCTCAAAGACACGATTAGTAAAATAAACGACCCGTTCTGAGAAATAGAAACCCAACATTTAGCATACCCATCAAGGTTCCCACAAAACAAAACGCTATCGTTTTCAGGTCCCCAGTGAAAACAAAGGGGAAATGAATTCGAATAAAGTTTTCTTCTTGAGATGAAAGAGGAAGTTCTAGTTAGCGAGATTTTGGGGTTAAAGCAAGCACAACTTAATGTCTGAAACTTGTATTAGTAGTCAGAACTTTGGAGGCTTAAGATGGTATTTAAGAGCGGGGTGTAACAGATGCATTAGACATGCTTGAATTTTCGTTTGAGACTTTTGCTGGTCGAGGAAATCTTAATGTCCTAGAGGTTAATGGAGTCACTTCTCACACATAAAATTGCTGATCGGGAACCGAGAAAGTACCATCTTTGAGCACAAAGTGTCAGTAATAGACACTCCATCCCTCGGAAAGCACGCAAAAGCCCTCTGTTTTGGGTGTCATTCGATCTTTAACACTCGTTACAGGTGTTCAGATAACAGAAAGTTTGATTAGTACCACATTATGAGTAATATGTTGCTCAACAGCTAGTTTTTTTTTTTCATGGTGGAAAAAATCATCTATTGATGAATCCCGCTTTTGGGCGTAACGGGTGTCAGACTCTTACTGACTACTCGCTCTTCAATGAAATTTCAGCACAACCGTATACCATACCAGATAGGCCTATCTGGGTATATACCAGCTGGGGCCCAAGGGTCTTTTCAAAGAGATGCCGTGCCCTTGGAATGCAAGGGGTTTCTGAAGGATACTAGTAGTTTTAGTCAGAAAAAGTCTGACACATTGTGCTCTATAAATAGATTTGTATATAGAGCATTTAAATTAAATAAACACACAATATTAGGGGTCTACCAAGGTCGAGGGTGTCGTCATTTGTTTGTTCATGTCGAAATATTAATTCTGATGCTCAATTCTCCGCTATTGTATTATTATAATTGAAATATTTCTCATCAACAACAAACAAGTTTTCCTCTGTTTCTATGAATAAATTAAACTCAACTACCCACTAGAAAATTAAATTTAAATTATCGTAGTCACATTCAGGCAAATTGTATTAAAATTTGAGTGTTCATTTTAACGAATATAGATGGGTATTATATATATAAAATATTTCAATGTTTTAACAAAAGTCAAACAGAAATATGAATATTAAATTGCTATGAAAGTTTTTAAATTCTCAGAAACTCCAATTGAAAATAATAAAATTATATTTAAACGTTTAGTTGCAAATAAGCTTCAATAGGGTAAAGTTTGTTTTTTGTTGTTTAACCTCTCGTATGCCGTAATTAGAGACACAATTAAAAAGTTATTGTGTCTCGCGTAGATCTGCGTTCTCAGCATACGAAAGTTTAAAACATTTTCCTATACTAGGTACTATTGCTATCAAATGCTAAGGCTGAGTCCCAGCAGTGAAAAACCATTATATTTGTCACTGCTGGGACACAGGCGTCCTCTCTAAGAAAGGGAATGGGCCGTAATCTACCACGTGGGCCCAGTGCGGGTTGATGCATGCTACATGTCTTCGATTTTTTGGTTCTAGAACATAGTTTCCGTAAAGTGATTTTAACTAATAAAAATCTGACAGGTTCTCCTGTCCCGTCCAGATTGGGAGAAGTGATTGGTTAATTGAGGAAATTAAAATAAAGGTTATAAAACAGAGTTCCATTGTGAAGAAAACTACTTTCACGCGGACGAAGCCGCTCGCAACAGCTATTGCATATATAAAACATGAGATTTTCAATTGAAAGTCCCCATAAACCACCAACTACAAACAACAATCTCGTTTCAACAAACAGCTCCACGGGATATGACCCCATGCTCACACAAAGAGCCGGCGTTTATGTCTAGGACATTAACATAAAGCCAACTCGTACCAAAAGCGCTCTTGTTATGTGTTTCCGTTAAATACAGAATGTATGGTTCAAGCGTAATGGCAGGTTTTTATTTATTTGCTAGCAAACCTACTTTGCAGTAACAAAACGTCGATTGAATAAGGTTTCACAGTATATTTCCATTTTTGAATCGTTTGCAGTAGTTCTTCAATATAATCATCGCAGTAACAAAACGTCTTTTTGACAAGCCATTGCAATAAAGAGGTGTTGTTGAAAGGTTTTTGAAGACACAAAATTCGATGTCAAAGTTTTCGAACTCAAGTTAGTTTTTAATATTGATAATTTTTTTAGAAGTGACCTATTAAAAAAATATGGCATTTTACCCTCTTAAGCCCTAGTGTACTGTTATTTAAAATGTTTTTTTTTTATTGCCACATTATTATATTCTTATTCCTCTTCTTTTTTTCAAAACTAATATTTGGCAACCTGTTCCTCTGTCATTACCTCATACAAACCCTGTGAAATGCAGGTAGCTGTGCATGATGGGTAACATAGCATAGCAGATTCTTCAGATCTAGAGCAGCGGCTCCATACATTACTGGCACTGCGTCTAAGATGGGTCGAGGAAGCCCATTTGGCCAGATTGTTTTTCCTGCGGCCATCCTAGGTCCGCCGTTAGTTTCTTCGTTAATCGAATGCAGGCCCAGAATGGCCGCTTTTATCATATCTTTAAATTTTACTGACATCAATAAGAAGAAGAGAGGTAGCTGAGTGGTAACGGCCCCGACTTACGAATTGTAAAACCCAGCCAGGCGCACTACTTTGATGTTATTTATTTCATCACCACTGCTCTCAAAACGGTAAAGGAAAATATCGTGAGAAAACTAACGGAATATCTTTATAGAACCAAACATTTTTAGACATAAGATATCAGCCAATTAGGAAACGGCCCGCGTGGCGGATTTTGGCCAATCCTCTCTCCAAGAGAGGAGGCCTGTGTCCTAGCAGTGGAAAGATTAAAAAGGCTGATGATGATGCTGACATCAATATGGAACAAAATGCATAATATCCTTATTAAGATTTAAAAACGTCTGAAAGTATTCTTGTTTATTTTAGTGTCCAAACTAAGTGTAAAGTGTTGCTAGTTCATGAAAGAAATTACCCTTAGTTGGAGACTTGCGACTTAAGTCGTGCCAACTAAATAAGGAAAGGTTTACTAATTTAGAATGACAACCCGGAGTCTAGACTTGAACATTATTTCATGAAGTTATTTAACGTTCATTACTTTTTCAATATAGTCTGCCAAGACAAATTAGTTATTATGTTGGCTTTATTTTATAGACTTAGAAATATATTGGAATAAAATGGATGTTGTGTGATGAATGAGTTTTTTTTATAGCAAGCTTTTATAGTGCGATATATACTGATATACCTTTATAACTTATATCTACCCAAAAATGCCATTCTTTTTACATCAGACTTATAATGTTTCCATTGCTGGGAACTACTCCTATAGCATCAGCCTTACAATGGTTTTTCACTGCCGAGATTCAGGCCTCCTCTAAAAGAGAGAGAATAGGCCGTAATCCAACCACGCGGGCCCAGTGCGGATCGGTGGATGTCACATGTTTTCGAATTTTTGTTTCCAGGATATGTTTTCTCACGATGTTTTCCTTTACTGTTTTGAGAGCAGTATTGATGAAATAAATTACACAAAGTAATTTACCAGGCTAGGTTTGAACCCACAATCTATAAATCGTAAGTTACCCTTCGGTCACCACTGCTCTCAATTACCAAAATACCATTCTAAAAAGTTAAAACACGATAGGGTTACTACATTGTGCACTACTACTACAGTGAACACATAGGTAGTTGGTCTTTAACCAACTACCTATGTGTTCACTGTACTTTGAACAAACCATAACGCAAATATTCTCCCATATTTTCTCATAAGCTGTATCACAAAGAGCTTAACCGTACAAGCTAGATGCTGCATCAGACGGCGATAATCTAAGCCGACGTCAGTGCACTCAGGGAACTGTCTCGTGGCCATATCATTACACCTGACGCCGATGTTCGATGGTTGGGGCGTGCTGTTATAGAGAGCCAATATTGCGTAACGATGTTTACACATAATATAGGTAATATAGAAAGAAGCTTGCGTGCGATTGACGGCTTGGCTTTCATAAAAGTACTAGATGGCTTAATAATTAAATTATTTTGGGTAGGTCAAGACGATCGTAAATGTAGTATGACCACAAGTGTGAAGATGTGATCATATTCGCGAGGTATGCTTGGCCAGAGATAGCCCCAGATAGAGATCTGGAAAGAAAAGGGGAAGGCTTTGGCCCAGTAGCGAAAAAATATCAATTATTTCAGATTTTAATTTTTTGTAATCTGTATTCCAGAAACAAAAAAAAGTTTTACTGCCTAAAAGTTATTATTGTTACTTCAGTTGCTCTTTGCATTCCAAAGTCACAGTGACTCGGTCAAAAGATCCTGCCACCCTAGCTGAATAGAATTTACTTATAAGTTACTTGTTTCAAGCGAGGCTAGAATCCGTTTGTTTTTTAAATTTTATAAATATATTTCACTTTTTAAGTTAATCATTTTGAGATTCTACAAACATGATGAAATCATAAATATAATTATGAAGTATTAAACCCAGAGCTATGTCTTTCGATACCTAAGCGTTCTCCACTACCAGAACCTTTCGGCTCTATCGACCATCTAGGCCTTTCACAAAGAGGATTGACGAAATGGCGAGGTTTGGGAGAATTCAATGGATGCAAGATGCACTGGACCAGATGTTATGGCTACATTTTGGGCAGGCCTATCTCCAACAGAGACATCTTCCGGATGATGACGATAACGAGCCATACTGAACTGGTAGGTATTAAAATAAATTTAGTAAAGTATAATTTTTTTTTTTCATCAGCCTCCTGCCCTTGTCCCGTTTTATTTGGGGTTGGCGCAATAAGGTTTTTGACGTGACAACGTCTTATAAATTGGTTTGCCGGGTGACACTTCAAGAAACTGCGTTACGCTCCGCTCACGTTATGCGCTCACAATGAAAGCGAGTGAGAGGCACGCGTCTCTTCCACTCGGGCATGGTTAGCCCGCCTAAGAGCGAGAGAGACAGACATAAAAAGTGAAAGGCACGCGTCCCTTCCACACGAGCACAGTTAGCCCGCCTAAGAGCGAGAGAGACTATTATTTCATCCTTCTTCCTACTATACGAATGAATATTCACATTAAAATTATTTTACCACTCAAAGTCGTTGTCTCGTAAAACTTTCGCCCGTATACCGACTTTACAAGCAACCAATTTTAAGCTATTGCATAGCTTCTATCGCAGGCCTTGAGCGCGGGGACTAAATCCAGAAATTCCGTAACGAAAAAACCTCACGCTCCCCACTCCGACGGGCACGGAGGTGTGGCTTGAAGGCCGTGCATCGTCTAACGTCGTGTCAGTTCGGCAGTCTTCGACACGGCGCTGTGTGTCGTGCGATTAGACGTATTGTACGACTTTACGGAACTCGCCCGAATCGAGACGAGCTGCTCCGAAATCGGATGAATACATAATCAGCTGTTTGTGAGAAAGTATATTGCATAAGTTGATACAGAATGCTATGCAATAGCTTTACCGCGGCAGTCCCCGAGTGCCACACGTATTTTTTTTTCTTTCATTTTGTCCTGTCAGCCAGAACTGACAACTCAGAATGTCACACTCTAGAAATCGATGCCTCCCACGTAAGTTGTTGTAACCCACAAAATGGCGATTTTGGGTTTTTTATGTAAAAGTGTCTAATTTTATGTAAACTATCCTACAAAAAAACAAAAAGTCCAAAAAACCTATTATTTAAGGTACTTTTGAAACGTATAATGTTGTATATTTCGAACGATTCCGGCGTAGACTGTAGTATTTATTACTTGCAATGGTTTACAACGGGGAAAAGCGCACGTGCGTCCGTTGTATGTAACATATATCACAGATTACGCTGGAATTCGGTGCCAGTTGCACCTCTCACGCAATTTTTACGTCGTTAATTTAATATTCTAGTAATTACTATTCCGCTTAATCTTATCTTTAACTAACATGATAACCATTTAAAATATGGTATTGATCCCATACAACAATTTACGTCGCTAATTTTAAAATTATTTTATGTTAAGTGATACGTAAAACATTTTACTTCGATGCTAGATATGTAAAAGTAAGTTGTAACATCACATACAACGATTTACGTCGCTATTCGTTTGAAATAAGTACGTTGTATGTATTTTTCAGGGAGTGTTTTATGAATATCACTGAAGTCAGAGTCATTCTAGGTAACCATTTTCAATGAATCTGAGAAGTTTTAAATGACTAAATTAACAGATGATGGCATATTTGGAACTTTGGACCTTGAAACTGCTCACTTACTCGTATTTCATAGCTGTATAATAACCATTTGGATTACGACTGCTATAGCCATTTTTTTTTATATTATATCATTATTATAATAGCTAGCCTGTGCTGTCCTATTGCTGGGCAAAGGCTTCCCTCCATTCTTTCCAGTTATCTTAGTTACTCGCTTTATCGTATCAAGTATCAAGGAAGGCATCCAGGTCGTGTCGAGGAAATGTGAGCCTGGAACACAAAAGGCACCGAAAGATTACACCAGGACTTTCCTTCTTGCTCGTGTTTATTGCTAGTTTCCCAAATCAAAAAACATTGTTCGTAACTTTTACCTTAGTCACCACCTGCATGTTTCTGCACTGTTGAACTCTTCAAGCTAAGTCTACTATCAGTGATTTGATTGAATAAAGTATCGTTTGAAAAAGGTAATGAAAAAAATACACATTTAAAGACTAGAGATTTTTCAAAAAGGCCAATCGTCAAAGAAAAACCTTTCTAGTGAAATATCAAAAACAGCCAGTAGGAAAACTGGTCTATTAAGTCTGCTGTAAGCACTATTTCAATGAATTTAACTAAAAAGGTGACAGATAAAACGATGTATAACTATGGCTAATTTAGTTATAGGAGAGCCAAGCTTAGAATTTATGCTGATACTATTGTGAGACATAAGTAAATAAGAATAAATTGTCTGTTGCCGTTACTGAAACTTCAAACTTCAGACGTGTATAAACAACAGTTTCCCCAGATCTATAAGTGATTAAGTTCTTAATAAGTGTTAGTTAAATTTGATATACCAACAGCAGTATTAATCCCAGATCAAAGAGATATTTAACAGCCTGTGAAAAAGTCTGGATCTGTCAAAACCATCGTTTGTTACCATCTCAAGTCTTTTCAACTGCTTGCAAGTTGAGTCACACTATGCTTGACTAAATTCACTAATGTTATATTAAGACAGAGGTTTAAACTTTTAGTGTATATATTAATAACGTATAGCTTTTGCCTGAAGGGTACACAGAGAAAACAAGATCTGAAAGATCATAATATCGTAAAAATAAAAGAGGTACCAGTTTGTTCTGAAGATTCAATATTATGTTTTATCAGACTGTAAGGTGATGACCACTTCTTTCGGCAACAATACCTTATGATGCCGAAATGCTGATGATATGAATACACCAGTTAGGTGCATGAAACCAGCTTTTTAGAGTCGGGAAATAATCCCTATATTGTACTTATATTACGAGCAAAACTTAATATTTGCGGGCTGTTCTAGATTCAGTGTAAGCTATTAAACGTTACTTATTTACCTATCGTTAGTCTCACTATCACTTTGTAATCTTTTCCTCTCTCCATTTTTTCAAGTGACTATACTTGTAGCTGTAATATGCTTTATTCTTCTTCTTTTCGTAACCATATGTCGTAACATATGGTTACGAAAAGAAGAAGAATAAAGACAAAAACACGTATGTTAAGTGACTATACTTGTAGCTGTAATATGCTTTATCTTCTTCACACAGCTACAAGTATAGTCACTTGAAAAAATGGAGAGAGGAAAAGATTACAAAGTGATAGTGAGACGGGTGATACGACAAAATAGAAGAATAAGCTTGTTCCACCGACTCCAAATCACATTGGACTAAGATAGGAACATGATGATGGTTTTCCTATTTTTAAATCTTATTGGTTAATAGAATTTTCTTAATCATTTTGGTTACGATACTTTTTTGAGTTTTGATTATTTAAACTGTAGTAAAAATTTGGTTAAAGGACGATGTAATTAATTGAAAGTATAATTTAAATTTAGAAAAAGCTTAAATTTTTATTTTAGATTTTTTAAAATGATTTTTAATCTTGATCCTTAATGTTTTCCTAATCTTTAAAATATCGTTTCTTATTCTAAACTCTAAACTCTAAAATGTAAAATTTTGATAAACTTGATTGAAAATATTATGCTTTTTTTGTATTTCGGTAACATATCAACGAAAAGGTATCGTCCTAAATGAAATTAGGCTGAAAAAACATTGTATTTATTTTATTATATCAAGTAATGATACACATACCACACCTTTTTTTTATTTGTAATCGACGTAAATTCATGTAAGTATCAGATATGATCCAAATCGGCTCTTGAACTCCCGTGTATAATAATGTAAGTGATAGTTACAACATTTTGTGAGGACCTCATGTCGCGGTAAACAGTTGTAACAACAAAATTCAAGAAACCGTTAAAATTATAAAGTAATGACATGTAGTAAACAATAACATATTAAAAACTATACGCTCATACTGAATTTCAAAAAGATTCTTTGAAAAATGTGACTTGTATCGCAAAAAGTATCTTTAAAACGCTCTCCTGTAAAATTGCATTTTTGGGGTTACAACAACTTACGTGGGAGGCATCGAAATATGTTCCCGATTTTCTTTCATATCACTTCTCACACAATCCATCTATATTTTCCTTGGTCTCCCTCTCCCTGTCTATCCATCTACATTTACACAAACTTTAATATTGTTTCTGTAATAAAAACCAATATAATTTTATCAAGAAAAACACTATAAAAATTGAGACTTTGTTATTGTTTATTTATTGCAAGCGTACAAACCAAATTTCAACGCCAATATTTTAAGCAGATGATTACAAAAGAGAAAACTATTATAATAATTTACTCATTCTGCATTATTCATACAATTTAACGTGATCGCACAAAGAGGGTGAAACAAAGGTCGACCATTACGAGGTTCCGTTGTTGAACACAAAATGGCGGACTCGAACGTTTCCGATGTTGGCGGGAATTTAAATTTGGAATATTTTGTTCGTATTGTAACAGTGTGATAGGGATTTTTTTTTGTATTGTAAATATGTTATCTGTTTTATGCTTTGACCTTATTTTCCTGACTACTTTATGTTACCGTAAAACGGGGTGAATTGAAACAAATCGGGGGTGAATAAAAACAACATTTTGTTATTTTTTCACGTTATTTAAAACTGTTTGCAACATTTTAATATTTTTATAAATTCAATATTGAAAACAAAAGTGCTTTTATAAAACTAAAAATATGAAATCAAAGTAATAATCCTAATAAAATTGTTGTTGCAGTTCACCCCCTGAGTTTTTATTTACCCCTTTTATTATGCTGTTTTATTATGACATTAATTTCTTTGTAAAGGGAACCAATTATAATAAATGGATTCTTCAGACTCACGTCGATTTATAATATATAATATCTCTTATGATCATAATGACTAGTTACTATACTGAATTACTGTACTATTCAAAATCACTAGAATACGGTATTAAATAGTTTGGAAGTATATGAAACAGAGAGTAAAGTCCCACATACCTCCGTTGAAATGGGAGGATCCTTCGGACAAGTCTTAAGTCTGATGGGATATTGCTTGATAGATGATTTCAGGCGGTTCTATCTATTTAAATCGCGCGAAGAACTTTGATTGCGCGATGCAAAATTAGTTCTAACGTGACGACATAGATGGCGCTACATCAATATGGCTTGTTACATACAATTATATTTAGCTAGCTTTTGTTAGCGGCTTTACTGGTGTAAAAGCAGAAAATGTTCACATAGCAACATTACCAGGACAAAAAGTATTGAAAAATGTCTGGGAATTATCTAAATTTAATTATTCTGTGCAATTTTTTTTCAGCTATTTTGTCATGAAGAAGTCACACGTACAAATTTTTACCTTTGTAATAAAGCCAAGTTTCTTTATTTTCCCTCAAAGTTTTTGGGACCAGTAGGTGGCGTTAGTTGCGTCTTTTGAGTCCTGAAGAGTACAGCGGCTAGGATGTTTTGGACACTCTAATAAGTCTACAATGTCGTTAAAATTACAGATTGATAAATATTATACCAATAGTCTTCTATCTGAATTAATTGTTGCATCAAACCATATTTATAACTTTGATATCCTTCATTACTGACGTTTAATTGCACTTAGTCATTTATGACTCACTAAAGATGTTTTGAAACTGTTATTTTCAGTTTAATAGTCTTGAGGAACATGTGCTTGCCAGTAATATCAATGCCAGCGACTTGGCCAATAATAACAAACTAATTTATTTAGTTTTAGTCTTCATGCAACACAAAGGTTTAAAAGCGGAGTTAATGCTACAGATATTTTAAAGAAAAGAAAGAACATGAATTTATTTGGCACAACACAAAGCACAAACACTGGTGATATATAATCGAAACAAAAAAGAAGAAAATAGAATAGTGTTCCTGATAGCTGTGCTAAAATAAGGCCAGTTACTACTAGTAGTAAAAAGCTATCAGTCAATGCGAGCGACATGTTTGCCATAAGGCTAGGAATTTGTTAAATGTTGTTTTAGTATTGGCAAAGCTCATTTTTTTCTTATTTTGTTGCATTTTCAAACATTTAATTTAAAGGATGATGACGCAACCGCGAAATGCCTGCCCTTAAGTTTGGTGATTCTTTTCACTATGTCGGCAATCTTGGTTCTCTTGCGGATATCATCATTTCTGATTCGATCGCGTAAGGATACTCCGAGCGTAGCCCTTTCAATTGCCCTTTGAGTGACTTTTATCGTCCACAGGCCCACTCCTATGATGAGTAGATATGGGGATTGGGATACCGGTTGTTCTCAACAAAAATTTAAAGAGTATTATTATAAAAAAGATAGCAGTGGTGGCCGAGTGGTAAAGGCCCCGACTTACAAGCTGTAGGTCATGGGTTCAAACCCAGCCAGGCACATTACTTTGTGTAATTTATTTCATCACCACTGCTCTCAAAACGGTGAAGGAAAACATCGTGTGGACATGTGACATCCACCAATCCGCACTGGGCCCGCGTGGTGGATCATGGCCCATTCCCTCTCCTAGAGAGAGGAGGCCTGTGTCCTTGCAGTGGGAACATTAAAAAAAGGCTGATGATGATGATGAAGATGATTATAAAAAAAATATTAAACGCTGACCATTTGTATAAGAAACCTCTTGTAAAATATGTCTGAGTTTACCATGACATAAATATTAATATTGACGTCATAAAAACATTTCCATTAAGCTCACTCAAATCCCCATTATCTTGCAAAGGAGCCTGTATCCGAAGCGTAACAGAAAAATGTATAGTCCACGTTGATTCCGCGTGGAATGTTCCATTATGGAGTTATTATGTACTAAGAATTTGCATATGTAGGAATATTACTTCGTATACGAAGGTTCTATGTCCCTATTACTTGCTTTACGGTGCCGTCAGAACCTAAAGCTACATCTACAGCTAGAGCCCTCACGACGGGGGATGCGGTGTCCCGGGGCAGGTGTGTCTTGGCGGTGTCGTTGGACATTGCCAACGCCTTTAATTCCCTGCCCTGGAGTTGCATTAGGACGGCACTCCGGTATCACCGGGTGCCCGACTACCTCTGTCGTACGATCGAGGCCTACCTGTCCGACAGGTACATAGTCTACCCCGGTCACCAAGGAGATTGGAAACGGCGAGAGATGTCGTGCGGTGTCCCACAGGGATCGGTACTAGGACCGCCCTTGTGGAACATCGGGTACGACTACGTGCTGCGCGCCGACCTCCCCGTAGGGGTCAGCGTGGTCTGCTACGCAGACGACACGCTGGTCCTAGCGCAGGGAAGGTCGTACCAGGCGGCGGTCGAACTAGCGACACGTGGGGTTGCGACAGTCGTTGAGAGGATCCAGCAGTTGGGACTCAAGGTGGCACTGCACAAGTCCGAGGCCATGTGCTTTCACGGCCCTCGGAACGCGCCACCAACGGGTTCCCAACTAACGGTAGAAGGAGTTCACATCGGCGTCGGGTCGACGATGAAGTACCTAGGACTTGTCCTCGACAGCCGATGGAATTTCGAGGAGCACTTCCGACGTCTGGCCCCCAAACTCAATCGGACGGGGGCTGCTCTCAAGCGGCTCCTGCCGAACCTTGGGGGTCCAGACGCCTTCTGCCGGAGGCTCTACGCCGGCATCGTCCGGTCCATGGCCCTTTATGGGGCACCAGTGTGGGCGCCGACGCTACGTAAACGCCCGGCGGCCCAGCTGAACGCCTGCCAGAGGGTCATGGCCATCCGGATGGTGCGGGGATACCGCACGGTGTCCCGCGAGGCGGCGAGCCTCCTTGCTGGCCTACCACCATGGGATTTGGAGGCAACAGTCCTTGCACACATGCACGACCAGCGCGTGGAGATGCAACGCCGGGGCGAAGATCCGCTGCCCGAACATGTCGAGGCGTGGCGGAAGGAGCTCCGGCGAGATCTCATGGTGAAGTGGAAACAGCGACTGTCGCAACCCAGCGCTGGGCACACCGTAATCTCAGCGGTAGTGCCCCTCTTTGAGGCGTGGCTGGATAGACCTCACGGCGTCCTCACTTTCCGCATGACGCAGGTTCTCACCGGACATGGGAAGTTCGGGAGATTCCTGCACCGGATTCGTGCGGAAGAGACGTCCGGGTGTCGCCACTGTGAGGCGAGCCCGGAGGACACGGTGGAGCACACGGTGGAGGTGTGCCCTGCTTGGGAAGAGCATCGCCGTGTCCTCGTGGGGGTGATCGGCGGCGGCGACCTCTCGCGCCGGGCCCTGGTTCAGGCCATGGTCCGCAGCGAAGAGGAATGGCAGGCGGTCGCCTCCTTCTGCGAAGCAGTAATGCTCGTAAAGGAGGAGGCCGACCGCATAAGGCAAAGGCAACGGCGCACTCGCCGTAGCCGTCGCCGCCGCGATCCTGCCGATATCCGGCCACCGTAGACACTGGCTCGCGGACGGTGAGCAATGGGTAGCTCGCCGTCCGATCGTCTAGTAAGACCGAGTCCAGGTCGTCAACGGCGCGCACCGTTCCCGCGCGCCTCAAGGAGTTGTCAGCAAACTGCAGGGGCCCTTCAGGGTCGAAGCCTCCTGGAGCCTAGAGGGTAAGTGAAAATTGTAACCTCGACTCCAGAAATAAGGCAAGGAAGGTACGGGGTAGGTTTTTTAGTCAGTAAGAGTCTGACACTGGTCTCCCGCTCCGCCCAAGAGCGGGTTTCGTCATTGGATGATTTTCACCTACCATAAAAAAAAAAAAAAAAAAAAAAAAAAAAAAAAAAAAAAAAAAACATCTACAGCTAAGTATAATGATTTTTTTACGAATCCATACTAATATTATAAATGCGAAAGTTGTCTGTCTGTCTGTTACACTTTCCCGCTTAAACCTCTCAAACGATTTTGATGTTAATTGGTAAAGACAATCTGTAGACCCCGAGAAAGAACATAGGCTACCTTTAATTGCGAAAAAAAAGACGCAGACGAAGTCGCGGGTACCAGCTAGTGTTTCATAAGACAACACCACGATGGTGTCAAGATTGTAAAAAAAAAAATACAAAAAAAAACCGCCTTCAAAAAAGTCACAAGATAAAAGTTCCTACACTAAAAAGTTGAAAATAAAAATTTGAATTGCTGTAAAGAAACTTAATTTATAGGTAAACTTATTTGACATTAATATTTTGCAAATATTCAAAATTTATTACTTATTTTTGGTGTCGGTGCTACTTGAAAGGATATTCAAGTATAAAAAAAAATTGCAAATCCATCCATAAACAACGGAGTTTTGAGGTAACAAAAAAAACAAAAAAATTAAAAATACAATCGAATTGAGAACCTCCTCCTTTTTTGAAGTCGGTTAAAAAAAGGTCAGTTAATTTAAGTCTAATCTTAAAATGGAATCCTTATAGATCACTCTGTAGTCTGTCTTTGTGTTAGTCTGGTAAGACCCTTTATCTCGAGAATGCGTGGAGATATCGAGTTGAAAAAAATATATGTTTAAAGTACTACTTCAGATGACTTGGGTAAAACCGATGGAGATTATGAATTGTGAGTTTTAAAGTAACCTAACGCAAAGAGGAAAACAGAGGCTTCATTTGCTCGTTTTGCTCGTTTTGCTCGTTTTGCTCGTTTTGCTCGTTTTACTCGTTTTGCTCGTTTTGCTCGTTTTGCTCGTTTTGCTCGTTTTTCTCGCTCACTCTAGGCCCCGTTATCCACTTCTAACTTAACCTGTCCGAGTTGGAGTTTCCTAAAATCCCAAGCTCACTTCACTTACATATATTATTAGGTGAGTTTACAAAAATTACAATCATAATTATTTATTACAGAACTTAAAACCTTTTGGCACTTTGGTATAGAATAGGTTTATTTTATATGAAGTTAGTATTCTATTTTACTTGCAATAGAAAATACTAAGTCTTAGTGACAAAAAACATATTGGTAACCAATTGAACATTGAAATTGTACTCTCAAAAATATCGATTCCAAGAATTGTATACAATAAACTTAGATATTACTTAGTTGATATACATCTTATTACATCGTTCTGTTTCTTGGAAAATGTCTAAGTATACTCGCAGCCTTATAAAGCCGGAATGTCATGGATTCTTAGAATATCTAGATTAGAAAAGGATGCCAATTTTATTAGTATCTTAGCCTTTTGTTTACGATGTTCTAGATCAATAAAGTGGAATTAGGGCACAGGGTTTCGGTGCTTTCATTTTATCTAGCTTCTTTTATGGCTTATATATTTATTGGAGGCTTAGAAGATCAGTGTTTGTATTAGCGAGGATTCTATTACGTAGATAGTGTATAGTTTCACCAATTAGATTGTCGGTCGTAGTAATTGAATAAATTTAGACTTTTCCCAGTTATGAACTTTTTTCATCCAATGAAAGCTCTTGGGCGGGGCGGGAAACAGTGTCAAACTCTTGTTAAATAAACACCCCACCCCGTTCCTTTAAAATTAAAATGATTTTTTAAAATTGTAATTATATTCTATCAAAAGCTAGTCGATCAACGATAGTATCACCACTTACTACCGGTTTTTTTATGGTAGGTAAAAATCATTGAATGACGAAACCCACTCTTGGGTGGAGCGGGAATACAACAATGACAGACTCTTACTGACTAAAGAACCTACCCCGTACCTTTCTTGCCTTATTCCCACTTACTACCAGGTGGGATCGCAATCAAGCACTAGTTTCATCATCATCAATTTAAAACAAATCTACAAAATCTTAAAAATTATATCAAACATTGAAAAGCTACAATAACTAGACATAAAATACGACAGCTTCAAACAACCTCACCACTTTACACTGATGAAAAGCATAATATATTTCGGTAATCTGAATTTTAATTCAGACCCATTTTGGTGCCTTTTGATAGTCCGTTATTTTGTCGACCGGGCTATGTAATGGCGACCAGTATTTATTTAATGTTGTTGGAATACCACACATAATTTATTTAAGTTGCAAAAACAATGTCTATCAAGTTACCTACATACTGGTTTTATTTTGGAGATTTATCATGAAACTATGTCAGTTATATATTATTGTAACCGAGCTTTTGATATGAGGCTAGTGATATGTAAAGATAGTTAACGATATTTATATTAATCAAATGGTCAGTGGAACCAATACTGTCGAGATGGTTATTGAAATAAAAAACTAAGCAGATGGCAGATACTGAAACCAATACTAATTCGATAGTTACGGAAACCAAAAGTAATCACATGGTTCGTAAAATTAAAATTAATTAATTAGCTGGCTAGTGAAATCAATACTAACTAGACGTTTAGTGAAATTAAAATGGGTGCTAATTAAACAGGCTTCTTTTTAATATCATAATTCGCCCCCAAAAATGTATGTTGCCTTCTAAATTACTAAGTCAGCCACAATTAACGAGCATCTAAAAAATACTATTATAACCACTAATTATCTTCTATGTAAACCACTCTAAATACAACTCAGCACGATAGTTATTTTTTAGCATCTAAATTTGTAACATGAATTGTAAAAGTAAACTTCTAAAATACTGTTAAATGACATCAAAAAATATATTTGTTTAGCTTCTAATTTTTTAACTCAGTACGTTTAAAATGTACCTCATCCCATATTAATTGATCGTCAAAAGTTTCCTAAAAATGTCATCAAATATATACTATTGGCCACTAATATTACCAGAAGGTATTAAGGAGAGACAAAATAATTAACTTTATTTTTGAAAAATCAATTTTTTTTATTGAATTATCGTCATTTTACGTATAGAAAATAATAGAAACGTAAAAAAAATGTAGGCACCTTCCTAGACAAAAAAGAAAATAAAACCATTATTGGTTAATTAATGCAGCTCGCGCTTTAGTTGGCTATCCACGCTTTCTTTTTAATCCCAGTGGTTGTGACTTTGCCTCTAATGGTTTTTTTTTATGGTAGGTAAAAATCATCCAATGACGTTTCCCGCTCTTGGGCGGAGAGGGAAACAGTGTCAGACTCTTACTGACTAAACAACCTACCCTGTTCCTCCCTTGCCTTATTCCCAGAGCCCCGGTAACACTTTCGCACCAACCCTCGGCTCCAGGAGGCTTCGACCCTGAAGGGCCACTACAGTTTGCTGACAACTCCTTGAAGCACGCGGGAACAGTGCGCGCCTTTGACGACTTGGACTAGGCCTGGACAGTTACCAGATGACCGGACGGCGAGCTACCCATTGCTCATCGTCCGCGAGCCAGTATCTACGGTGGCCAGATATCGGCGGGATCGCGGCGGCGTCGGCTACGGCGAAGGCGCTGTTGCCTTTGGCTTATGCTTTCGGCTTCCTCCTTTACGAGCATTACTGGTTCGCAGAAGGAGGCGTCCGCCTGCCATTCCTCTTCGCTGCGGACCATGGCCTGAACCAAGGCCCGGCGCGAGAGGTCGTCGCCGCCGATTACCTCTGTAGCTGTACTTGCGATAAAAGTCTGGACAATCACAGCAACCAGTAAACCACTCGGTCTAATTGTTCGGTAGTATTACGCTCCAAGCTGAAAAAAACACTTTTTTGTATTCTTCAAAACTCCTGAATTTCTTGTCAGCTTGATTAAAATTGAATGAGTTGTTGCCTGGAATTAAATACGTGGTGCTGGCTGATGTTGAATGTACGACTCTAATTTTGGTATCAGTTTTAGCGATAAAAGAATATGATGTATTATAAATACATGCTAAGTTATAATAAGTGATGCTTTCTGTCGAAGCTTGAATTATATTTTTTTGAGGACAGTGTTTTGAAGCTATAAAACGTAAAATAGTGACGAAATGTAAAATCCGTAGCCGAGTTAGTAAATTAGGTGGCAATGTATAAATGAGAAGGACAAGTCACAATAATTGATGATCTTTACTTGACGCTTTCTATAGCATATTTAGTTGGCGGTGTAAAAAAGTCGAATTAGTTTATTAGAGGCTATGTTATTTTCCCGTTGCTTAGTTATAAAATTAGAAGTTTAATCCAGTGTCCAATAAATAATTTTGTGGCTAGACTTATAATTTCCCAATTAAAATTAATGAGATGGCTAATGAAACCCATGCTAACCAGACGCTTAATGAAATTAAAACTAAACAGCTGGCTTGTGAAACCAATAATAATTCGATGGTTAATGGAACCGATACTGACTAGACGCTTCAGCACCCTCTTTAGAAGGCAGATCGGAGATCTAGTAGTCCAGAAATAAAAAAATGATGACACTCAAGTTCTTCTCCTAGCAACTACATGACATATTCATGGAATGTATATATTACACACAACAAAATAACTTGCCATCTAAAAATATAAGTCTGACGAGATAGATGGTAGCCGTAGATATTTTTCTATTATATTACAATGACATCAGAGAATTTTTTTAATAACTTACGAGCAGCGCTGTAGTCTGAAACAGAGCATTTCATTGCATCAGCGACATACGAGTACACCCACCAGAAAGCATTCTAGACTAATTGAAATTAGTACTACTATCTCTTGTACAGCTTAAATTTAAGTAAGAGCATTAACTTTCATTTTATGTTCCAATTTAATTAAATTTATGCATGTAAATAAAATTGAAAAGTCTGTTTGTATTTTTTTAAAAAGGTCTTTTTAATTGAGATATTTTTTTAAGTCTGGTGTCTGGTTGTTTGTGTAAATGTTTGTTCAGGTTAATCTCTGAAAACTTTGTACCGATTGTTATATGATTTTATTGGTAGTTAGCTAATTTTATAGGATGCACAAAACAGTCCATTTTTTTTTTTTTTACAAAAATTTGGGTTTCACGCAAAAAACCACGTAAATAGCATTGTGTCAAAATTAACACAAATTCGTCTTTGACAGACTTGTAAATACAAGTCTATCAAAGACGAATTAATCCATATAGAATAGAATCCATAAAGAAGAAAGACTTACTAGGAGTTAAAATGCGCGCAGACAAACACACACACTGGACTTATAAAAATAGTGTCAAAATTTTATGCACAGTGCCAATTGAGAGTTACTAGAATTAATTTAACGTACAATAAGCATAGGTATAGTTAACCATTATAAGATCTATCAAAAAAATAAAAAAAGGTCTGTCAGTATTCTTTTACTAACAGATAATTTTATAACACAATTACAAACAATAAAACGAAACAACCCACAAAATACAACACCATAAATCACAAAACACTAAAAAATACCACAAAATCTGTACAATCGCAATATTGCGCAGGAAACAGAAGATTTTTCCTTATATCCCTTCATTCTTGCCTTTTAGTGTTCTTAAATTATCCCTTTCCAATCAATAACTTGCCTATTGCCAATAAACGGGAACTAACGAACAACGAGTGGAGACAATAAAAATCTGGGAGGGTCTTATAAAATTGATCGGAGCCACCCCCAGCCCGCGCTTGTTAGGGTACCGCAGCAGGAAAATTGTAAGCGTCAATATTTTTGCTCTGAAATGTATTTTATTTTCGAATGGTATGGGTGTTTTTTTATGCTGGGTAAAAATGACCCAATGACAAATAAGTAAAGTAAAGTAGTATATATTAGTGTAGCGCTGGAGAAGAAGGTTTGGAAGGACTTGGGGTAGGCCTTTGCCCAGCATGTGACAGTTAGGGCTTCAAAAAAAAAATATTCATATGTCCAGCTGCGCTAATTGTCGGCAATTTGATATATTAATAGGAGCATAATGCAGTGCGCTGCAATATTGTAAATAATTATTTTTACTGTTGTGTCAAAAAATGAATGACAAATCCCGCTCTTAAATGGAACGGAAAATAGTGACAGACTCTTACTGACTAATGACACACCTAGTTCTTTATTTGCCTTCAATGGGGTCGAACTTTCTTTTCAGCTCTATTTGAATGTTATAGGGTCACAAAATTTCAAGCGACACTGGTAACCCATTACTAGTGTCGGACAGTGTAAAGTCGCGTAACTCGCAAGCCGTCCACTTGTGCTTGTGTTGTTTCAATAAAACTACAACTCAGCAAAATCCAGGCCAATAAGCCGCTACAATATTTTAAAAGCTGTCTTTTTTAATGTGAAAACTTAAAATGATTTAGATATAAATAATAGAACATACGCCTCTATATTTTGTTAGAAAACATTTCAGAAGTAACAACAATCAACTTGAATATGAGACTGGTAAAACGTCTAATCTTACGAGCTTCACTTTAGAGGACTACAAAACAAATAATTTAGAAGCATGTTTGAAATTCGCTTTGCATTTCTTATTAGGTTGGCATTTTGAGAATCCTGTTCTGTCAACGGTAAATGCAGTGAATTCCTGGGAATATGTAGATAGATATTTAAATGCACGTAGCTTTAGAAACATATGCATTACGCATAATCTAAGGAGTAAACTTGTTTGCAAAATATGAAAAAGTTACTTCTAGGCAAATGTTTACGATATGTACCCATATCAGCTCGACATACTTTGTATTTTTGTTATTTTTCATCCATGAGGTTTGCGCTATCTCACATAATAGAAAGTGACGATGCGGTCAACGATAGAACACGCTTATCTAGAAGTAACCTATTCACTACAGACTTAAAGATTCCCGGGATGTAACCATCAGAAAACACAGACTCCGACAGGGAATTACACTCCATAATGAGTAATGTACGCACAATGAATGTGTTCCCAAAACGTTTGGTGCGTATATTTGTGTGTGAAAAAAGTATTTCTATTTTATTCTATTCTCTATTGACTACCACATCATCGTTTACTATCATCTAATAAAAAAAAAATGTTTTCTCATCAAAATAATCTCACTACCTACAGAACCATTCCCCAACTTTATCTACGCCACGTTTTTTGTCCTTCCTAAATTGGAGCGACGTAAAAAGTTGGTATCAGTCAGTTTATGGTGTTTCGATGAGCGACTGCGAGATAAAAACGATGGCAAAGACAAATGGCAACTTGTTTTCGATGAAAGAACGACACGGATGACTGGCTACGAGCTAGGTTGACAGCGAAGCTGGCTACTGAAAAATGGAACAGTCGGAATTGGATTTTGGAGTCGGTCATTTTTTCTGACTTGAAGTGTAGTAGGCGGGTGAGCATTTGAGATAGGATTTTTGGTTATAACAGTTGATCAGGCGTTTGGGTAGATCTAGAAATACATAAATCTTTGTTATTTAGCTTATTATTGTAGTAAAATAACCTAGTTTTTACCGGTGAGTTCGGTTTCTGTTCGTCTAAAAAGTGTTTTATTATTCAACGAAACATACTACGATGATTTATGACATCATCATATTCTCACCATCATTTAAGCCAAAAGACTCTCTATTGACAAAGAGTAAGAGTTCTCTGCTGGACAAAGGCCTCTCCCAAGTTTGTCATAACGACCGGTCCTGTGCGTTTCGCATCCATCGGATTCTACTTACATCTCTAGTTACGAATACTACTCCTTTCACGTAAGGTGTAACGTATTGTTATGTAGCATATTACCTTTCTCTATAAGTTCAAATCAGACCAGAAGTTCCTGTCAGTGATTAGCGAGGTATTCCTTTCAGAAGTGAACCTATGGCTTCGACTCTGATGGGCCCCTACAGTTTTACTGATATTTCCTCGAAGTGCATGAGAAACTCTACGTGCAGTCAACGTTTTTGGGCTCGATCTGGACAGTTTTTAGACGGAATTAAAGCTTAAAGGAGCTTAAAGGAGTTACAAATAATCACACACATACGCATGTGTAATTATTTGTTACTCTGTTAACAGAGTAAAACATCCCCGGAATATTTTATACTCGGAATAATTTTCTACGTTCCAGCAGATAAATTGAAAAGGGAGAATGATTGGCTGTTGTCTTGCGTTTGATTTCCGCCCGGAATCAGTTTTTGAATGGCTTAAATCTATAGACCCGGATTATCTAACCAGATGATCTGGGTTAGATTTCTTTTGCGTGTAATTTTACATGTCAAAAACAAAGGCTTTTTGCCAGCGGCTTCATTCTTGTGTTAGATTTTGACGTACTAACTTTGAACATCCATTTCATAATTGGGGGGGGGGGTGCATTTTGTAATTTCACGCTTCTAGGCCCTATAGTTTCAGCTATCAGTCAGTCAGTTTCTCCTTTTATATACCTATACCTTAGAAATACGGCCTTTAAGCTGCGATGCCACCTTTCCAAGGTACCGTTGCTTTGTGGGTGATACGTGTTGTGCGAGTCTTCTTTATCCCCAACTGTTTCATCAAGTTCTGATACAATTAACTCTCGAACTGTCGATCTTAATCGCTGGTTAGTGTTAGTTACAAAATTCTAGACCAAAAATCATTTCTAATCTAGAATCCCTTTAACCTCGTTCACGAAATAAGGCATAAAATTTAGGAAGAGACATCAGCCAGTTTATCCGAAACCAATTTACCAGGAAGCGATCTGTCGAAGGAACAATTTGGAGAAAAAGTGATTCCCGATCAACGATCGCATTGACATTGAGTGTAATTGCCGAATTGTGTTGTTAACCCCTGCCTGTGACGGGGTTGTGGTGACTGGTTTTTACTGGATTTTGATGTTAGCCGAGGTAAACGCTGATTAAGTGCCTCGTTTTTATAAAGGTGTTTCCAAATTGACTAAATAACAAGCTTTAATGAAAATATTTTTTTCATAACCAGCTTTTATGACTCGGTATATGCCTTTATAATTAATACTCATTAAGAACTTTCCGAAAACTACAAACACATTAGGGTTATTTTATTTCACCAAGTTTAATCTCCAGGTTTGAAAATGCACCGCACTGATTTACACAAAAAAAATAAAGAAGTACCTAAATAGATGTTACAACTGTTCCACTATGAGATATTAACAAATCTATCTTTAATTTTGACGAAACACTAAACTCAGCTAGTTGAGATTGACTTGGGTTTTTCAAAACCTATTTGTAAAATAAAATATACCATTTAGGGCATGGTTGAGGTACCCGTGTACCAATTTACATCTAAATCTATTAGGCTGTGGGTCGTGATTGATTAGGTATCCAATATTTTAACATCCTAACATACTTAAACATCCAAACCTACTACATTTTCTACTAGTTAAGTGCTCTTATGTAGGATTTTTTTAGTAAAGACTTTTTAAAGAATTTCAAATGACTTTTCCCGTTTTGAGTGTAGAAGACATTTTTATTCTTGCAATTGCCCTTATCGTTCTATGGTCAAAGTAATACTTTCGAACAATCCCATAAATTAAGACAGAACTCTAGTTATGGTATAAATGGTAATTACGCAGGGACATTATTGATTGTAGAAAAAAAATTGACAAAAATAGTCGTAACTTGGCCGGGCCTGCATATCATAAATAGTTTGATTTATTTCACATCATCATCATCAGCTTATTTTTCTACTGGGACCCAGGCTTCCTCTCTAAGAGAAGGAATGTGCCATAATCCACCACGCGGGCCCAGTGAGGATTGGAGGATGTTACACGTCTTCGAATTTTCGGTTCCAAACTTAAACACCTCCCAGTCAAACTGCAGAATTTTCTAAAACAATGTCGTGACCCTAGAACGTAAAGTTCAACAGAAGGACAGTTGAGTTTATATCATAAAATATCTAACATGGCCTTTGCTTCTGTCTAGCCAAAGCAAGAAAAGTCATTTGACAATTTTCCCCATAAAAAAAAATTATAATATCTCCCAGCCAAAAGCAAACCAAATCAACTCTGGACGACGACCATCCAATTTACTTTTTCGACAAAAAAAATCTAATCTACCCACACGTACTCAAATAAAATGAAATAAAGCCAATTTTCACCGAATTTCCAGTTAAAAGGGGAGCTATAAATCTTATGGAGAATTGTCTACGTCGGTAGTTCGGTGTTTCGCCCTGATATCACTCCGGGGTAAACGAGCCAAATAAACTTTGAACATACTGTATATAATATAGGGGATGTTAGATGTGGTGTGATTGAAAGTCTGGCTGTTCTTTCTAAATGGTTCGCTGCTAATAACCTCTTATTAAATGCAAACAAAACTAAGTGTATAAAGTTTTCATTACCGAATGTCCCCCACGTTGATGTTAGTCTGATTCTAGACGGCAAAAAGCTTGATGTCATTGCAGAAACTGTGTTCTTGGGCATTACTATTGATTCTAAATTGCAGTGGGGAGCCCATATTAGAACTCTCTCAGATAGACTAAGCTCAGCTGCATATGCAGTAAGAAAAATTAGACAATTAACAGATGTTGATACAGCTAGGTTAGTTTATTATGCTTATTTCCACAGTATTATGTCTTATGGCATTTTGCTGTGGGGATCTGCAGCTGATGTAGATTCAATATTCATATTACAAAAGAGAGCAATCCGAGCTATTTATAAAATGGGTCCTCGCGAGTCCCTCAGAAATAAGTTTAAAGAAATCGATGTACTGACTCTGCCTTCTCTTTATATTTTAGAATGTATTTTATATGTTCGTAAAAACTTAGGACTTTTTAAAATTAGAAGCGATCTCCATAACAAAAACACACGTAATAAACATGAAATTGTTATACCTAAATGGAGATTAGCTAAGACCAGCAAGTCATTCTTAGTAAATAGCGTACGCTTTTATAACAAGCTGCCAAAGGAGGTGACAGAACTTACCGAGAGAAAGTTCAAAACTCATATTAAGCGTGTCCTAACCAAAAAAGCATATTATAAGGTTAGAGACTATGTCGAAGACACAACTGTCTGGCAATGACTGCTTCTGCTCATGTGGCCCCCTGGTAACTTATTAATATTCTGTATAATTGTCTGTTAACTGCTCCATCTTTTTTCATTTTTTTTTTATATACGACATCTCTTTATTCTTTTATTTTGATACATTCTCACAATATTCCTTATTCCATTTTATACATCCATCATATAATGTAATTGTCTTACTGAGATTTGTGATTATTTTTCTTGCTTTTATATAGCCTCTTTTAATAATGTGAATGTAAGAACATTGTAGACGCAAATTTTAGATGACTTCCTACCATTTTAACGGTAGGAGTTCAATATTGACTGGTCTGCACTGTCCTTACATAATTTATGTGTTGTAATATGGAAATATTGTAAAGATAACAATTTTTTTAAAAAGAGTAACCATGGAGTTTCTTGCCGGTTCTTCTCCATCGGAAACGACCAATTTGGAACCGTGCACTAGCATCTGACGTTTTATAAGTGCCCATGTAGGCCCATGTGAAATAAAAATTTTTGACTTTGACTTTGACTTTGACTTTGGTGGCTATTGTTTAAAATTAGGTGCAAATTTTAGAGGATCGTTTTTTTTTTGAGTAAATTTCTGTGGCTGTTGTAATTATTCGCGTGCTGATTTCTAGCCTTTCGATCTTATAATTACAGACACAAATTAAGAACAATAGGTATGTGAATGCCGGCGTTCGCTTGGGGTTTAATGAACTAGTGTAGTTGGTGTAGTTTTGTATCTCACCATTGGACAAAATGTAGAATCATAGAAACAGCCACGATCTTTGGATTAGTTTTGACTACCCCAGCGAAACATCACTACACAGAAACATTAAACTTGGGGGTTTTTATAATAACGACAGACAATAGTTGGGCATCCTTTTGAACCACATGAACTATCACGTTAAAAAAAAATAATAAAACACCTACTATTTGAGTTAAAAAGCGCAGACTGAAGTAGTGTATGTGTGACTGAAGTGTAGTTGATGTCGGAATTAAAGGGTGTAGTTTATAATATCGATAGACAATACATCGATGGTCGCTGTAACGAAAACGTTCCATCGACGGGCTAATGACTGTATCGACAGTACCCCAAATCGATGGTACGCTACATCGAAGACAAAAAGCCTACACTTTCGTTTCGTATTTAGTACTATCAATGTCTTCGATGTAGCGTTATTTCGGCATCAACTATTTGAGTTAAAAAGAGCAGAGTGCTGTTTTACCCTTTAGGGCAGCGTAGCGTTTTACTTTTAAAAAATCGACCTCTCAGTTGCGCCGCGATCCCCAGACGCAGTTTATTTTAGTTGCTAGTGAAAAAAAATATTTTAGTGTTGATAATACAGAAAACAATGATAGTATATGAAACTAAAGATCGCTGAAAGACATATCTGGAATATTTTATATTTTGCTTTTTATTACCACTAAAATTGGTTTGAGAATTATTTTCGCATAAAAAGTAATTTTAAGTATACAACTTTAATAAAACTTTGCAAAGTCAAGTTCGTATGAAAGACATATAACCGAATACATTTTATGGGTTCAAAGAATATCGCTATAAAAAGATATGAGCATTGATTTTTGGAGTTATTTCACTTAAAGCCTTTTCGCTGACTTTTGTAATAAAAGAAAAAGATAAATGGGATTCATTCATGTTTTTATGTCCAAAAGTGGTTTTGAAAAGCGGTTTAGTATCATCTTTTTTTTTGTTTTTTCATGTGAAATTCGGTACATTTTTTCTAAGTAATGTAGATAAGCACATTTACAATATCATTGGCCATTTTTTATCGTAACTGGCTATTGGGCACAAACTATGTGCTATTTAAACGCTAGATGTCTTATTATACGAGTATGTCTTTAACTAAATATGTATTTATTTATGAAACGCTTTATGCACAAAAAAGTACAGAGGTGTACTTAATGCCTTAGGCATTTTCTACCAGTCAACCTAAGGGTGATGGAGAGACATACAGTGGTATAGTGGTGGTATGTACTTAGATAGTTTTATGAAGTTAAAGTCAACACTTTAGCTTGCCTTTTTTGCACCAATGCAAGCACAGTTAGGAGGCGTTTAGCAAAGACATTCTTTGCATATAGAGCACCTACTGGACATGTATTTTGATCCTGTGTCCTATCATATATCCTATTTATTTTATATCCTAATTATTGTGCCAGCTTGGGGCTACACTGGAAACAATAATATAATAGTAGTACCTATTTATCTGTGTAAGTTTTTAAATAGCAACATAGTATAGTCATAATAATATTCGTCTGTAAGTTTTCTTAAAATTGTGAAAATAAAATAAAACCATCTATCTTTAACTATTTATCTTTATAAAGCTAAAAACAATTCTTTAGCTTCATAAAACTATCTGCAGTCATATCAGTGCAATAGTTGAGAGATTAGTTGCTGCGCTAGGTATCGAAAATCCGATTACTAATTGAGAACTTACTTCTGTATAATGAGTGCGTTTACAAACAAGTAAACTGACATACACTAGATACACATATTTTACCTTTAACATTTAAATATTAGTTCTTTGCAGCTCAACCCCTACACCAATTTAAAAAAAGAACCTCAAGAAAAAAAATGTTGACTAACTTCCCTTTCAACAAGAACCGAAGGAGAATGTATGGGTACGATTCTCAAGTAAGCACCAATACTCAGTTAAGGTGACCAATAACCGTACCTTCTGCTCCTGACAGCCTAATTTAATCTTCAGGCCTCCATTTTAATCAGACTACCTGTATTTATACCGAGTTCGATATTCTGAATGACTTAAGAGAAAGGGTCGGAGGTTGATAGACTAGGATTATGTTTACTTTGGAAAGAAAATGATATCGAATGTGGCAAGTAAGTTGAACCGTTGCTATGGTAACGCAGTATTGGTTACTGTTCATTCAAAGTCGACCGATATGATGGTTTAACTTGTACATTGTGGAATTTTGTGCCGTTTAAATTCTATGGAGAGTCGATTCGGTACATGGAACACTGTCGATTTGTAAATTTACAAGTTAAAAAATCGGTTCACAATTATTGGCGGAGTAATCGCGTAACAAACACACAAAAACATATCGTCAAATTGATAACCTCCTTCTTTTTGAATTCGGTTAAAAATGAAGTACTTTAAAAAAACGTTATAATGTTTCTGTGTGTAATGTGTCTCTCTCTCTGCGTGTAACTATACCAATTCTATAAACGCGTCAACTAATTGAAATGATAAATTGATATTTAACTTGCAAAGTTCCAATCCACGATCGGGGCTACCACAACTGGGTTTCCAAGGTAACTACCCCCCTTATTCCATTACCATAATTTCATTCCAATGTAAACTCGGTAATTGGCATGTTTCGAGAAAGAGAATAGGCGAGTTTTTTTTATAAATTTATTTGCGTTTGTCGCCGAGATTGGGCCTGAAAGCATTTTTTTGTAACGGCATCGAAGTTATTAGAAAATTGGAGTTATAAGAACGTATATTTTTTCAACGGAACCAAATGACACAATGTTTTTTTTTTATTGTTGGTATAGTCTCGCTTTTAAGCTGGTTGAGACCACAGTGGATCTCAGTACAATGCTTAATGAATTTAGTAGAGCTTCTGAAAGAACGAGTTTTAAAATTAACATGCTGGATAAGTCTAACTTCGAGGAAGAGGTAAATCGTTGAGTTCAACTTGAATACTGTGCGGTATCTTTTCGTCCAACATACTACAGCGCAAGACGAGAGTCTATGACCAGTGCAAGTTGGCAGTAATGATGTATGGTACTGAAACACGTGTCAGTCCTCCACAAACCACGTTTTTTTACAATGGACTTCAACAGAAGGATTAAAATTACTTGGAGTTTTCTTTCGTGATTGTATCAGGAATGAAAGAAGAATGTCGACATAGCCCGAAAAATTACCAAACTAAAGTGGCAAAAGACAGGCTAGTAAAACGAATGATTAATGGGGCTGAAAGGATGGGGGCCGTACAATCGAAACGCCTCCCACAAAATGGACCGATGACCTGTGAGAGTCACTCAAAGGCAATGGATGCCAGAAACACATGACTGTTTTTTGGTGCTGGATCCGTGGGAGCGATTTGTGTCCAACAATCACAAGGAAACCAGAAACAAACGCAAGAAAAACTGCAAGAAAAATCGATCCTTTGCGCATATAATAATATACCTTACCTGCGTACTAATTTATAATTTACAAAATCACTTACTTCGGGCGGTAGCCGTGCAAAACACTCTCTAACAATAAAATATGTATGGTACGTCTTGGTATACTTGTACGGGACTTTTTCGTCAAATTCCCCTTTCCGCATGACGACGGATTGGAAAACTTAAGTGCTCTTTGGTATTATTATGTACAGAATTTCAGACATGAGAAAAACGGTTATATTTCGGACAAGATTTTTTTTTTTTTTGCTTTGATAAAGATTTATTTTTTATCGTTTTGTAAACGGTAAAAGTAACTAAAGAATGTGTCATGCAATATCTAATATCCATTTGTCTTTTGAAGATTAGATTAGATTATAGTTATAAACTATGTTTTAGGAGAGATATATTCAATTAAGAAAGGTTGAGATTTTTACTATTTAAAAAAACATGATACACACAACACTGAAACGATCAAAATAACTATTTTAGATATTTTAGTTCTGACCAAATACACAAGCATATCATTAAAACTATTTAAAATTGGAATACCTTATATCTAATGACAGTGCTAGAAGTCCAAACACTGCTAGGAGGCTTTTTTCTATTTGTTCGCGTGCTAACCTTCCACCTTCTGGCTCCGTCATCGGATCAATACAATGCCACTAAATTCGATTTTGAATTTTTGCTAATCAGTTAGCTATAAATGACGGATGGAAAAAATACCTTACCTATACAATCTCCTACTTTGTTCGAAGTCAATTAAATGCTACCTGTGTAGGTATAGTTGGCCATTCTATTTAAAAACCGAGGTAAAACGTTCAAAATTTCTAGCTGGCGAACGAAATGAACGTACTTTTTCAATTCAATTAAGACGTGTCTTTCACAACATAACTTAAAACAGCAATACTTCCTGTAGAAGGCTACAGCAAGCAATATATCACGGGCAATATCTCGTTTTTATGTGAACAATAATGATCGTATGCATTCGTGGTTCTGTGAGACATTAATTTTCATTGCCCCGCTGGTGGGATCGTTAATATGAAATACTGGGGCGCATTGTTCCTGAGTACTCGTTGTAAAAACGAACTCACTAATTCTAGTTGTACTTTAGTGGGGTCCTTTATGTGGAGCAGTAACGCTTTGTTATTGTTAATTTAAAATCTCAGCAGTCTAGTCTTTTCAGCAACCTTAATTCCAACCTACTAAAGTTGCTAGCTACTAAGGTTGGTAGCTTTTTGTCGTCTTTGCTCCGTACCACGGCTTAAACTATCAAGTCGTAGTACGGAGCAAAGACGACAAAAAGCTTGACGGAGATACACCCTGACGCCCCATTTTCAGCACGAAATGCACCAGCCATTGAGAATAGCAGAATAATTTCCAGTAGGAACCACTATGAAATTGGAGATCATTTAGTGGTTCGTCATTTCTGATTCTAGGAAATGCTGGATGGCTCACGATGTTTTCCTTTACCATTTTGAGAGCAGTGGTGATGAAATAAGTTATAAAAAGGACCTAATATCTAGTACGTCTCGAGTTCAAACCGCACTTGGCTGGGTTTGAACCCGAGACGTACAAATATTAAGTCGAGGCCTTTACCATTCGACTAACTCTATTCGAGCAACCATCTTTTCTCGCTTAAACCTATAATATACTTACAATTTTTTTTCATTGTAATATTGCTACCTGATGCGACTACACGAACGTAGTAGTAGAAAATCATCTCAAGGCAATAAACTCTCGGGATAAAATGTAGCTTTTGTGCTATTTCAAAGTACGTTCTACTCGCGTACGAAGTTTCATTCAAATTCATTCAGCTGTTCGACCGTGAAGAAGTAACAAACATACACACGACGACGATTGCGTCATTTCCCGCAAATAGAATGTTTTTTCTTTCTTTCTTTACTTTTCTTTTTCACACTCAACGAGTTTTACCTTTACATTATTAGTGTCAAGTGCTAGTTACACTCGTTTAAAACTTTGTGCTTTTTCACTCAATTCTCGGTACTGGAAAATTTTCATTAATTTTGTGATACATATGAGAACTTGGTTTATTGTTAGTATCCAGTCTTACTTTGTTGAAACCTCTACGGCTCAGTCTAAGCCTTGCCTTTGCTTTGTTGTTTACACCGCGTACATCAAAGTACTTGGAACAATTTGCTTGATGCGGCAGGCAAATTCTTCTTCTCCGATTATAATTTAGTTGTTTTCAAGACAAGAGTAAATAGATTCTTAATAAACTAGTGCGCTACACCTTAAATTTTTGCATCGCTGCTTTACTTTTTTTTTTGCTGCTCTACATACAAATTTAGAGCAGCCTTTGTACTCTTCTATCTGTATTTGTTCTTTTCTTTTTCTAAGTGTTTGTGTGTACATCATTACATAGTATAAAACAAAGTTGCGCGTCCCTATGTATGCTTATATCTTTAAAATTTCGCAACGGATTTTGATGCTGTTTTTTTTTTTAATAGATAGAGTGATTCAAAAGGAAGGTTGTATAATACATGCATAATATCTTCAATATCAGTACCCGAGCTTCGGGTCGCTAGTAAATTAATAAACACATGCTTGCGATTCCAATCGCAGACAATCACTAGTTTAATATTACTATAAACATGTGCTACCAAACGAATCACTCGACAAATATATATTTTGGCACAATTCTAAACTTTTACTAGCTAAAGTTCTGTTCTGCACCGCAAATTTTATGAAGCTATGACAGTTTTCTAACCACAGAGTATGTTACACCCACTCCACTCGGCACGCATTTGCAGATTGTGTTATAACATTAATAAACCCATGTATTTTATTTCTGAAATAGAGTTAGAATTTAAGTCAAGAGTGAATGCGGAGAGCGAGCAACGGGTAGTTCGCTGTCCGCCCACTTGGACTGAGCGCCAGTCGACGACGGTGCGCACTATTCCCGCGCGCCTCAACTGTCTCTACAGTTGAGGCGCGCGGTAATAGTGCGCACCGTCGTCGTGGGCCTCTGCCCAGCAGAGTCGAAGCCTTCTGGAGCCAAGGGTTGATGCGGGGCCCTAGAACTAAGGCAAGTAGGAACGGTGGGTCGTTTAGTCAATAGAAGCCTCTACATTGTCTCCCGCTTGCCTAGAAGTAATCTATTCACTCTTGACTTTTTTATGGTGGGAATAATCATCGAATGACGAGTCTCGCACTTGGGCAGGGCAGGAAAATCTTCGGGATAGAATCTTACTGCCTAAACAACCTACCCTATTCCTTATTAGCCCTCATACTGGGCTCGGACTTTCCTTTTAGAAACCGGACTGGGGCCCCAGTAGGCTTCGGCCCTATAGAGGGACCTACCTTTGCTGACAACGCCTTGAGGCGCGCGGGAACAGAACGCGCCATCGACGACCTGGCTTGGTCTGGACTGTTACCAGCCATTCGCAAGCCCACATTAACAAATCTCAATGATCCTATTCACGAACTTAGCAAGAAATACTCCTGACACTTTCCTCATCCCATAAAATTGCTAACAGGTAACGTATGGATCACTATCAAATAAAAAGACTGCGAAGTTACGACTCATTCGCCTGGTCTTTTATTACCGTGTATACGTGTGACGTCTTCGAGAATATATCAAGCTGTGAGTAAATTAAAACCATTCCCTCTCCGATGTGTACGTGGTCATTAAGTCCTTAATGTAGATACATTGTTCATTTCGTAGGAAATTGGTTTACGGGTCGTTGTTTTAATTTATTTCGCTACAGATACAGATAAGTTCTTGTGAGAGATACAGTCTCATTGTTCTGGTGGTAGGAAGTCAGGTAGAATTGAATGACAGAAAATTGTATTATCATCTTTCATGTTGAATCGTAATAGGTTTTCTGAAAAGGTAGTTTTGAAAGTATTAATACAGCGTTTCGGGTTATATAACATAATATAATATTGTCCACAACTGTCACATAACGTCATCGAGTCCCAAGCTAAGCAGAGCCTATATTATGGGTACTAGACAACTTATAAACATAGTTATATATTTCTAACTACATAAGTATAATAGATAAATTACTCGTACACCCGGACACAGAACAAATGATTGTGCTCCATCACATATACATTAGTCCTTGGTGGAAATCGAACTCACGACTTACAGCGTAACAGTCAGGGTTGCTAACCAATAGGCCAGACAAAAATAAGACAAAGGAAGCAAGAAAGGCACAGAGTTCACCTTTGTACCTTTATGTTGCACGAAATTTAAATAAAAAAAAAATATACAAAATAAAAAACCAACTAACATGAAGTAACTGCAAAATAATTTTAATTTGAGATATTATTGTTTTTTTTTTTGGAAGTTACTTGTATAATCTTTCATCTTGTCGAAAATATTTTTCAAGTTCTGTAGCATAAATATAATGGTCAAAACTTATAAACACGTCTGTATTTTGGCATATTGAAATTGTCACTACATTGAGTATTCTCATGAGAAATCCATTTAGCCGTAACACTACTAGGGTATATTATTTCATATAAATTAATCAAGACACCGACTGTTTATAAAGTACTGTTGGTCATCTTTGGTCTCCACCATTAGTTTCATTTCAGTAATAAAGGACACTTTCAAAATTTTGATTTAAAGTATTTTTTTTTTGCTTTATTATTTTAGATGATGATGATATTATAGATGTCAATCATATTTGAGAAATATCCTTAATCCTTCACGGACTCCATTATAAGAAAGTATTTTGATAAAAAGTAGGTCCAAGTATGTAAATTTGAAAAAAATAAATAAATTGCAGCATAAGTGACACAATTCCGAAGTATCAAACAGAAAAAGAAATATTACTGAATTTAAAACCTCCTTTTCCCAAAATCATTCAAAATAATGATCCTTTAATTTATGCCACAATAATCAAAGGCCCTTAATTCAAAAGAAAGTACACCCATTACACTTATTTATTTCACATACTTCACAACCGTAACAACCCCATAATAATTTTAGACATCTCTTTGAACTCCTTACCGCCTTGAATATATTACACACCCTACATTTTCTCATTAATAATCGCAAGATACAAATTTTATGTTACAACTCCATTCCCTCGCCTTTTATCATTCCCCTGGCGCGCGTGTCAGGCCCCTGTGTATTTATCAGCGTACGAAATCCGCTCGTTTTTCCACGTTTTTATTAGAAAAGTGTAAATAAACACGTCTACGAATAATCATATTTGCTTAACATTTCATTTAGTGATATTTTCATATGAACTCTTGCTGGTCGTGTGATGAAATGATTGCAGGAATATTTATGTTTGTTTACATTTCATATTTCGGTTGAAATATGAGTATTCGCTTGTGAATAACGAAAAAGATGAAACGGCTAAAAGAGTAAGCGATTTATATTATTATAAATTTATGTAAATCAATCTTTATCTACCATTAGACTAATTCCATTCAAATTCGATAAGAGGATAATATTGTCATAAAACTTTGGTGGAGTAATACAATTGAATGGGTAATATTTTAGTCTGGTAAAATTGTATTGTAGTCTGAAAATGTTTTATCTAGCTCAAAACTTTTTAAGACACGGTTGGATATTACTTTCGTTGACAAATGTTTGGGAATATATATTTTCATTTTTAATTAAATCAAACTCAAAATATGCTCTATTATACAAAATAGAATTACGTGAAAAAAAATTGTACAATTAATCAGCACGTCTTAAGAGCGGCCAACCCGATTTATATTTTCTACACAACCGCTCTTACGTGATTGTGATGTCATTACACATCTTTTTTCAGGTATTTTGGATACACAGATATCTTGTAGATATTATCTAGGCTTTATAGAAATCATAACATAAATTCATGTTTGAGTAATCCAGTAAACCACCTCTAAATAATATAATAATAATAATATTCCACAACTATCACACAACGCCGTCTAGTCCCAAGCTAAGCAGAGCTTGTGTTATGGGTACTAGACAACTGATAAACATACATATATATTTCTAAATACATACATATTATATATAAAGTACATCCAGACACAGAACAAATGATCGTGCTCATCACACAAACATTTGTCCTGGGTGAGAATCGAACCCACGACCTCTGGCATAGCAGTCAGGGTCACTAACCACTAGACCATCAGGCCAGTCAGTAAAAATCTGCTACCTTACGTAAATTTTGGGTATTTATAATATACTTCTGTAAAAAAATTTAAAATGAGTACTTTCATAGAAGCCTTGCGTTTAATCGAGATTCGAAATGATATCAGTCTTTTTTTTTTTTTAAATTCTTAAGGGTTTAATAATAAAAATACATATTTCCTGGAACAAGTTTTGTGAAACATTCGAGTAAATCGTAGAATTACCGATTGAATTTTCAAAGTGTTATCACTCTTTTTTCGCATTACTTTTGTATCAAACATCAGTTTGGATTGCGTTAAATGAAGTAACAAGCCTTTAAACCATGCGCGAAGTTAACTATAGGCGAGTGAGGGAGGCTCACTTGAAGTAGAATGCCAACATGTTCTAGAACAAAACACGCAAAGACAATTGACATACTCAAACCCGCATTATCGATTGCGATGGATTACGGCCCATTCTCTCTTAAGAGACAATGGGAACATCATAAGGCTGATGATAATGCTTATAATTATACAATTATTGTAAAGATGTACTCTCTCATTTCATACCCACTGTGGGCAAAAAAAAAAATTCAAATGTAGACCAAGTTGTTTTTTAATAGATTGCTATCATCAGGTGAAATAGTAATCAAAAGACGCTTTTGACTACTATTTCACCTGATGATAGATAAAAGTGATGATGTGTATTCACTTTCGACTCCCCTTGACACCCAAGCGAGCGCCGGCGCTCGCGGGTACTATAGCGAACGCCGGCGTTCGCGGGTATTAACGGAAACTACATATTAACGTACAATATTTGATTTTTTTTTTTTTAGGGTATTTTGATATTTATCCAAGAACGTAAAAAAAAAGTTTTTATAGACAAATAACTTTCCGTTAATACCCGCGAACGCCGGCGTTCGCTGTAGAACCCGCGAACGCCGGCGTTCGCTTGAGGGGAGAGGAGTTAAAGGCCCCTGTTTGCCAAGACCCGGTTTCAGCTATCAGAAAACACACTCAGATTTTTAACGGAACCAAACGGAATATTATAAATGGAAAACTAGTGCTTATAAGCACTACATATAATATTTCCAATACATTTTGAAGCAGAAACGTCTCCAGAGCCCATCATGTCTAGTTTCTCGATCAATTTATTCTAACAACTTCCAAAGCAGTCTTCTTGAATACTAAAATGGCCTTCTTTTATGTAAAAATATATAGAAGAGTCTGTCTTAAAGTTATTTTATTACTTTAATTGGTCGTTGACATAGATTCGGAGACGTAAGTAAATGTAGCAAGGAACTGGAAATTTCCTTAATAAAATTAAGGATTTAGGCCAACTTGTTAAATTCCCTTGATGGGCGGTCGTCAAATGCTTTGAGGACAAACACTATACTTCTATATACTTTGTACAATGTCTATATAAATATTCATTGTATTAAGTAACTTTGAAGCCTCCTGGAGCCATGGTTTATGTGAAAGTGAACACCAGGGCGCTGGAAATAAGGTAAAGAAAAAACGGCGTGGGTTGTTTAGTCAGCAAAGTCTGACAATAATTTCTGTTTCGCCCAAGAGCGGAATTTATTTAAAAAGACACCACCATTAAAAAAGATTAACTAACAGTAAGCTAGAGGTGAAACGCGATATACCAATAAAAAAAAATAAACTAAAAAAAGGCAAATATCATTATTATTCTTTAACCCAATGAATTCGCTTATTCTCATATTGGTGACATTAATAATGTAACAGATGACTATTTTTTTTAAAGCTTGTATTCGGTTCATTTCTTAATAAAAATTATAAAAATGAATTTTCACACTTTTTATATTAATACGACAATATTTTTTATTAAGTTTAGTGTGTTAAAAGCTGGCAATTAATATGTCTAACGACTGTACTTAGTCTTGAATTTTTAATCAACACACAAAATATTAATTTTCAGCTATCTAGATACATGTTTGTAATTGTATTTTGCCTACATTATAAAAGAAGAAGAAGAAGAAGAAGAAGAAGAAGAAGAAGAACCTGCCCTTCTCAACTAAAGTTACTCTTGCTCAGTCTCTTCTTTTACCTATCCTAGATTACGCTGATGTCTGCTTCCTTGATGCGACAGAGGAATTGCTTGATAAGCTGGAGCGCCTGCAGAATTTGTGTATCCGCTTCATTTTTGGACTTAGAAAGTACGATCATGTATCGGAATTTCGGAGGCAATTGAAGTGGTTGCCCATTCGGCAGCGTCGGGATTGTCACACTCTTTCTTTTCTCTTCTCTGTTCTTCATAATCCCAACTCCCCTGTGTATCTTCGAGAACGCTTTGAGTATCTTGTACCGAGAGGAAAACCTTGTCGCTCTTCATCATCTCTTCTCCTTCGTTTTCCTGCCCATTCGTCTAGTCGGTACAGTGGATCTTTCACTGTTCGAGCTGTACGCCTGTGGAACTCTCTACCACACACAATTCGGGATAGCCCCTCGTTGGAGGTTTTCAGGGGAAGAATTAGGGAACATTTCTTGTCAACATGACTCATATGTATGTATTAGTTTTATTTATTGTATATATAGTATGTTTATGTATTTGTGTAGTTTAGTTTTAGTTTTAAGTATAGCTAATTTATGTTTAGTAATAATTTAAGTTCAGTTGTGCACGTGGATGGATTATCCTCATGTTTCAAATTTCTTTATGTTTATATAAGGTTTGCTGTAAGAAAACCCAACTATGGGTTAAGCTCGCTTATGTACATCACCTGTTCTTTTATTTGTCATTTTTAATATGTGTACAATAAAGAATATAAGAATATAAGGACCTGTACCATTAAACGAGTTTTCGATGAAAATCTTTTTTTCATAGCAAATTTTTATGGCAGTATATATATTTAACCAGCCAACCATTTTTTTTCTATGGCCAGAGTGTGTTGCCAGTGATGACATATATTATGGCTCCAAAACGTGGTCGCTTACAATGGGCCTCATAGACGACTCAAAGTCACCCAAAGGGCAAAGGAAAGAGCTATGATCGGAGTTTTCTTGAGTGATCGAATCAGAAATGAAGATATCCGCAAGAGAACCAAGATGGCTGACATAGCGAAAAGAATCGCCAAACTTAAGTAGCAATGGGCAGGGCATATCGCACGCAGAACAGATGGCCGCTGGGTCCAAAAGGTTCTGGAGTGGCGACCGCATACCGGAAGATGTAGGTGGACCGACGACCTGGTCAAGGTTTCTGGAATTCGATTGATGCGAGACACAAGGGACCGGTCGTTGTGGCGACGTTTGGGGGAGGCAGTCTTTCGGTTGAATTGATGATATATATAAAACTCATCAAGATGAATCACCCGAGCCCAAACTCGTTGGGGTTGTTGTCGTTCAATTACACAGTTCGTATGGCCACCTTACGGTTTCATTATCAGCTCAACTCCAAAACATAATAATTTTACATTGTCATCTGATTGACACATGCATGCAAAATTTCAGCTCGATCGGTAACCGGAACGGTGATCAATTTAATTTACAAGATTCGATCACAAACACAGGGGCAGATCATCATCATCAGCCTTTCAATGTTCCCACTGCAGGGACACAGGCCTCCTCTCTCTACGAGAGGGAAAGGCCCATAATCCACCACGCAAGCCCAGTGCGGATTGGTGGTTGTCACATGTCTTCGAATTTTTGGTTCTAGGACATGCCGGTTTCCTCACGATGTTTTCCTTCACCGTTTTGAGAGCAGTGGTGATGAAATAAACAAAGTAATGCGCCTGGCTGGGTTTGAACCCGCGACCTACGACTCGTAAGTCGGGGCCGTTACCACTCGGCCACCACTGCTCTAAGGGGCAGATTAGTAATCTACACTAATATAATAAAGAGGTAAAGTTTGTTTTTTTGTTAGTTTGTTTTTTTGTTTGTAGGGGGTAATCTCTGGAACTACTGGTCCGATTGGAAAAATTTTTGCAGCAATAGAAAGCTGCTTGACTCCTGAGTGACATAGGCTATATTTTATGTACGCGGGCGAAGCCGCAGGCAAAAGCTACCCCGGTTTGAACCCGCGACCTACGACTCGTAAGTCGGGGCCGTTACCACTCGGCCACCACTGCTCTAAGGGGCAGATTAGTAATAATTAAATAAAAGCTGGTATAAAATATAAACTATTTCCTCCTTATAACTCTGTCTGGCTGTTTACAATCTAATATAAATTATTGGCATGATCTTATTTTTTCATTTAGTCGGAAATGAACCTAAGTTATTTATTTGTTACATATTTTAGTTATATAATTCTAAGAGATATTATATTACAGGACAATACGAGGAATTATTAGAAAAAAAACCACGTACATTAAATACTAGCTTCTGCCCGCGACTTCGTCCGCGGAAAATTTGTGAAACAAAAGTTGTGATAGCTCGGTTAATATGCATGTTATATAAATAATTTATAGCCTATGTCACTCAGGACTAAAGCAGCTTTCTATTATAGCTTCAATTTTTCCAATCGAACCATTAGTTCCAGAGATTACCTCCTACAAACAAAAAAACAAACTTTACCTCTTTATTATATTAGTGTAGACTAACCAAACGAAGATACCTAAAGAAGCATTGTTAGTATTTTTTTGTCAGGCGTTACTTATATAATTCCACACTTCATATTTAGAGGTTTCGTTTGATAAAATACATTAAGTTGATAAATTGTTATATTTTATTCACACTTCATAAGTATTTTTCTTTTACTTTACAAAAAATATATCATATCCGAAAAACCATACAAATGATGTATTATGCGAACAAAGAAACATTGAGATTGTGAAGTCAAATATCTAATATACCAAATCCAATACATACAAACGCGACGTTCGCAATCATACTCATAAAGTAATATCTACTTATATCTACTAAAGCATGTCACATGTTCGTCGTGCTCGTTCTCCCATTGCGTTTGCAATACAGGGAGTATGTACCCCACATCCGCCCATGAGAGGTCTGAACCGGAATTGCGGTAAAGTGCGTGAAAGAACAATTATCTGGGACTCTGGGAAGCTGGGAAGCCTCTATGGTACCCCACATGTTCTGCTAATACATGCCTACAGGATTGGATTTTTCCGGGTTGCTGGGATGAATAAATAAAAGGACTGTTGAAAATTGAGACCGGAATAAGTGGGGATCGTTGAGTTTTAAGTGTAGATAGTAATTTAATCGGTTGAATACGTTTACTGTTTTGTTTATGTGTGAAAATAAATATAGTGTGACTTGAATAACTGGGGGTTTTGAACACTTATTTGTAGTTTAAATCGACATGAGATAAATTTCCACTTGTATAGAGTGAAATCTAACTTACCCTCTCACTCTGAGTAGAAGAAATGATCACATTAGTTACTCAGCTCAAAAAACATAGCCTTTAAGTTTTACTCATGTATGTATTTCAGTCTGTTTGACTTACTGCAGGCAGAATGCTAGTCTTTCTTCCTTTCGTCATACCTGTGCCACTCTTAAGTATATGCAAGGTTTGCCGTAGTGTCATTATAGTTGACAAAACCAATACGATATTCGAATCGAACCTAGATCTTATTTTTTTTTTATTGAAAGCCGAGAAAAGGATATTTCTTTATTTAATATTTATTTACTATACAATTTATGTACTTACACACTTATATTAATTTATAGAGAAAATACATTGTGATAAAAATGGTACAAAGGTACTGCTTATTTCATAAAGAAATTTGTTCTAGCAGACCTGCGAAAGGAGAAATTAATAGAAATGTAGACATTACTGTGTAGAAATAGGAAAGGAGATTGCGAAAACCTCAATTAAATCAATAAATACTTATGTAACAATACATGACTTAAGCTAACAATAAATACTTATGAAACAATACATAACTTAAACTAACAATAAATCACTTCTATGTTCAACATTAAATTCGCCAACAGAATACTTGAATAGACTTTCAAACATGGTGGATGAAAGTCATAAAATAGGATGATAATCATCAATGGAACCCCTCATGATTACCAACGAAAATCCAACAATAGATACAACACAATGCCTACTAAAGTTCTCAACAAAATCTACGGTTATACTTGTCATTTTACGACAGTTTGTACTCCAAGACGCATAGATACTGTATGTAGTCTGTTTGACGTGTATATCAAGCGGCATATCTTTTGTTCTAGCGCCTTCCGCAAGTTCTATTGTCTGAGATCGACCGCCATGTTGAAAAATGAAGCATGTGTCTCTACTGTATCTTATATGTTACGTTCTGTCTTTGTAAAGGCGGATTAGACTGCAGTTTGGAGCTTAATTTTTTGGGACTATTATTTTTTAAGTGTATTGAACTAATGCTCGACTGCTATGTAACTTGATGGAATCATTCATCGAGAAGTTGTGGTTGTGGTTTATTAAAAGCCTATTCACTCTAGCCTTGAAAATATCTAAATTATAATCGGATGGAAAGACTGCAGCAGGAAAATTTATTGACGATTGATCTGAAGAAAAAATATAACCTGAAATAAATTATAAAAAGCTTAAATTGATCGTTTGTTGGTTAGACGTCTTCTCTGGAAATACCCCCAAGTTTCATTTTGGTTCTCTGTAGTTTATGTTCCGTATTTCTGTGGTAGAGTTGTGAAATATAAACTTGACTCTCATGTTTATTTCTTTATTATTTTGTTCATCCTTTTGAAAAACTTTATTTGATTGTAACTAGCCTTTAGGCGTGATAAATGAAGTAAATAAATAAACGCCTTTTGCCTGACTTACTTCAAAAATTATAATCAACCACTGCCACTCACACATTAAAACAAATTTCAAATAACATCCACATACATATATCAATTACAACTTTATAGTACGAATTCAACCAAAATTATGTACCAATTTTCGCAATCATCTCGGAAATTTGCTAACGATATTGTAACGCAAGATTGTCTGCGATTCAAATTCAAGTTTTCACATGAAACTGTCGTTTGAGAACGGCAACATTTGATTGAGCACGCCTAACGCCTGCCAGCCTAGGGATACGCGTAACTTCGCTTAGTAATATAATGAATAATCTGTAATGTCTGCCTAATGTGACAACGTTTCAGGTAGTATGGTTTTAAAGCTTTGCATATAAAAATTTGTTTTAAATTGTTTTCTACGAAGCAATAAAAATAAAGGATAAAAAATCCAATGCAGTCGCTATTAGCAAAAACAACTGCTATTGGCGTTTATTTTTTTAAACTATTTAATGTTTTTATGAGTGCACAAATTCTACTTCGCAGGTCTTAACTTCAGGCTCGCCAAGTTAGAACGGCCGTATAGTATATTATATATATGTACTAACTAGCTTTTGCCCGCGGCTTCGCCCGCGTGGTATTGGGGTAAGGATTGGGGTTTCCGGGATAAAAAGTAGCCTATGTCCTATTCCGGAGTGTATTCTATGCCCGTGCCAAATTTCATCCAGATTCGTCCAGACGTTTTGGCGTGATTGAGTAACAAACATACAAACATCCAAACATCCAAACGTCGTAACTTTCGCATTTATAATATTAGTAAGATATTTTTGTGAATCATTGTAGTGACTTCTTCCGCTCTAGGGTGTAGCAGGAGGGCGTGTCAGACTTTTATTACTTAACTAAAACCACACGAGCGTTCCTTCTTTGCCTTGTGTGCAAGCAGGCTTCGGCCCTGCTGGGCCCCTACAGTGTTGCTGGCAGCTCTGAGGCGTGCGTGGAATATTATGAACCATCGCTGACTCGGACTGGGTCCAGATGTTTAGTGGACGGCCGGACGACAAGCTATCCCTTGCTCGTTGTCTGCTAGCCCACGCATATGGATCTATGTAATTGTTACGCATATATTTTTTGACGAGGAAATTGGTTTGTCATTGCCTTGAGTTGGGTGAAGTTAAATAAATAAATATTTTCAAATTATTTCTCTCACTCTAGTGAAATGAGACGGCGTTTTAAACTTTCTGTGACTAAAGTTTTTTGAAAAGTGAGCTTTGAATGATTATTGGCAATAAATAATAACAAAACATTTAATATTAATTTTTCAATACCTTCCAAAGAAGTACTTAATAATAAATATTTTTCTTAATTATCATATCAACAATTTATTAAACTATGAATATTTTTAAACACCTATGCGTTGTCAATTACAATTAAATATGAGCGACAAAATGCTCACACACTCCCACCCACGTCACACAAAATGGCGAGCTAACTCTAATAGCATAAACACGAAGAGAAAAGAGTTGTCAACAAAAAACGATACATTTTTCATTGACGAAGGTTAAATTTTATGTAAAGCACCGACAAAATAAATAGAATGTGCAGAAATACGACACAGTAATGGATAGCAGTTCCCTGTATGTAAATTGGAGTGACAGAGGAATGATCAATGTATTTTTTTCATGTTGGCAACATTGAATTGTGAAAATGTTGACGATTGAATCTGGAATGTTTTTGTTCCTACATATTTTTTTTTTAATTGGACAAGTTTTTTGTGAAAAAGCTCGCAAGGCTTTTGAGATTTATCAGGACGCTTTGAACAAAAGAACCAATCAAGTAAGTTTTTAAGTGATTAAAAATTATATTTGCAATAACTACTTACAGCATAAGTCTGAGATACGATTATTTTCATCGTAGCAGCCAAAAACATAACCTGTGGGACAAAAAAGATCAAAATATTATATTCCGGTACTTGCTAGTTTAAAACAAAAAAAAAAATACAGTACATATTTTCCGACTAATAAAATTCCCCGTTTTTGTTTGACAATTTAATAACACGCATAGTTTGCCTAAAAAATGTATCATAAAACAAAATAGATACACCAAAACCTTCAATCCAAATTCCTAACCCCCAAAAAACTACCAAAAGTATTAAGTAACCCCATGCCAAAATGTCCTCCCATTACTTAATAACTATAAAATTCCAACCTTTAACTGAGTAGGCTCATATAAAAAGCCATGTTTTATTAAATTCCATGGCTAAAGGCAAGTATTCGGTACGATTCGGCCCTTTTGCTCAGGCCCAATAAGGTCTAGGGGCCAGGGGAAATAGGCCCTTCAAGACATGCCAAGTTTTGATAACGGTGAGATAAGGATTTCGTGAGATATTGATAGAGATTTTTGAGATTGGAATCGATTTGTGATACTACATAAACATGAGTTTTGTATGTATGATTAATGATTTTGGGATTCCCAGTTTGAATAAGGCAAAATCTTTATTTTTTTTTATTGATTATAGGCTCGCGCTTGACCGCTATCTCACCTGATGGAAATCGACTATGCGGTCGACGATGGAGCGCGCTTACCTTGAAGTAATCTTTTCACTCATGATTTAAAGATTCCCGGATTGTTATAGCCATCAGGAAACACTTAAAGGCAACAGCGCCCTCGCCGTAGCCGTCGCCGCCGCATTCCTGCCGATATCCGGCCACCGTAGACACTGGCTCGCGGACGGTGAGCAATGGGTAGCTCGCCGTCCGGTCGTCTGGTAACTGTCCAGACCGAGTCCAAGTCGTCAACGGCGCGCACCGTTCCCGCGCGCCTCAAGGAGTTGTCAGCAAACTGTAAACAGCCTCCTGGAGCCAAGGGTGGTGTGAAACTGTTACCGCGGCTCTAGGAATAAGGCAAGGAAGGTACGGGGTAGGTTTTTTAGTCAGTAAGAGTCTGACACTGGTCTCCCGCTCCGTTCAAGAGCGGGTTTCGTCATTCGATGATTTTCACCTACCATAAAAAAAAAAAATCAGGAAACACCCTAATCCATCGACATGATTTGTAATATGAACTGGGTAGAAGTAGGTGTAACTAGTTAAACTACTTAGGCGTACCGTAAAGTCACTTTACTTGACTTGGTGATCTGTATGCTGTACAGCTTTACATTGATAACATTGGCGAAGTATGTAAATATCAGGGCGCTGTAAGTTTTAAAAGTTATGGTAGACTACATAATACCAATGAAGTGTTGCCTCGAACTTTTGTATTAACTTTTCAGTATTTTGACATAGCGTTTCCATGAACGTAGATATATTTTTTTGTATAGTGGGAAAAATTATCGAATGGTGTATCACTAGGATATAATTCGATGCTCTCATCACTCCAATGTACCGGTGAGAGGACCAAATTGGACTACCAACATGTAACGATGGTGCACCGCCATATCTGGTGGTCCGAAAGTTGAACAGCCTTGGCAGAATTAGGTTATGTATATTCGATGTACCGTACTAAAACAAATGACTGACGATATTTAATTCGCAAATCATTACATAGTATAAAACAAAGTTGCATATCCCTATGTATGCTTATATCTTTAACACTAGAAAGACGGAAGCAGTCATTTGACTGCAATTAGAATTTAAATTTTGAATAACTCAAAAACTATTGGACTTAATGTACTGAGACTTTGTGACTTTTATTAATATTACTAGTTAAACGAAACTATGTATAAAAATAATTCTCGTCTCTTTTGTTTAATTTTTAAAATCTTGATATACCGACAAAGACGGCAGCAGTCATTTGACGGTTGATATCAGATAAGTATTTATTTGTAATATGAGAAGGTAGAATACGAAATAATATGCGCTTTGTCCATTGTTTGGAGTATGCTTTTCAAATGAGCCAGTATAGTTACGACTGCCTATCAATTTTGTCAGAATTATTGTAAGTGATTCATGAAAAATGTCTCGAAGCCTTCAAAATGACGAAATACTTTCACTATTCCAAAATATTTGTGAAGATGAATCGGATTGTGGCTCTGAAAGTGAAGAACGCGGTAGTGAGGATGATAATGTACCATTTATCAGTTTTATCGCTATATGTTATGCTTGAGGTGCATACAGTGCAAAAAATATTCAAGTAAATGAGTTGTGGAGTAAAACTTGGGGAATATTATTTTTTTTTCAAAAGTTTCGTCACGAAAATAATGAATTTTTAGTGCTCAGCACGTTACATGACAATGTTGAAGTAGATTCTAATCATCCTTAGAAAAAGCCATAAACTGTGACGTTTTACAATGCTACCAAGTACGGCGTATGCGACTCTTGCAAAAAGCCACTTTGCGGCTCTTGTAACGTAAATAACATGTTAAAATGTAAAAATTGTATGTAAAATGATATACTACACCCTGTTTTATTACTATAGTTACCAATTTTAACACAAAAATAAAAAAATATATTAAATAAATTGGGGCAGTCATTTGACCGGTCGCCGTCTTTGTAGGTAGATAGATTTTCCCGTCTTTCTAGTGTTAAAAGTACGCAACGGATTTTGATGCGGTTTTTTTTTTAATAGATAGAGTTATTCCAGAGGAAGGTTTATAGGTATAATATATCACCTTTACACCCGCGCGAAGCTGGGGCGGGTCGCTAGTCGGTTATAAAAATAGTTTTTATTTTAGTCAGTATAGACAAGGTGATTCCGGTTTATATCTTTATTAATACCATAAACCAACTCCACAAAAAAAAAATGTTTTCCATTTCTGGACAATTGCCTTAAAGGTCAAAGTACAGATTAAATAAAAAAAACGATAACATATGAATACGCCCGCAAAAAGGTTCTACCATTTCCAATATTTTTCATAACAATAATGCTTGATTGAAAATCTTTCTCGACGTATTTTCTTTTCTTTAACTATTTGCTCATATTCTGTTGTTATTAAGACGTATGTAATAATGGTCTACGAAGTACTACGAAACGCCAGTAATCATGTATTTTATGAGTTATGTCTTGATCCTGCCGATATCCGGCCATCGTAGACACTGGCTCGCGGACGGTGAGCAATGGGTAGCTCGCCGTCCTCCTGGAGCCTAGAGGGTGGTGGAAAACTGTTACCTCGACTCCAGGAATAAGGCAAGGAAGGTACGGGGTAGGTTTTTTAGTCAGTAAGAGTCTGACACTGGTCTCCCGCTCCGCCCAAGAGCGGGTTTCGTCATTGGATGATTTTCACCTACCATAAAAAAAAAAATCCAAAGGTTGTCTTTAAAACATCGCTTTTAGCAATAAGACCGACTATTGTGACACACTATTAATTTTCTGTAGTAATTTTATTTTTGGTGTTCAATTAAGAATCCATACTAATATTGTAAATTCGAAAGTAACTCTGTCTGTCTGTCACACTTTCCCGCTTAAACCTCTCAAACGATTTTGATGAAATTTGGCATAGACAGTCTTTAGACCCTGAGAAAGGACATAGGCTACCTTTTATTGCGAAAAAAAGGGATGAAGAGGAAAAAAAGGACGCAAACGAAGGCGCGGGTACCAGCTAGTATATCTATATTTTTACGTTACGCCTGTGTTCATCGATAACACGCCTGATTTGTATGTAGAACGACGTCGCGTGGCGTGTATAGTGTAAGTGTGACTCTTCAAGTCTAGTTTACTTTATTTTGTCGGTGGTTTTTTATGGTAGGTAAAAATCATCCAATGACGAGTCCCGCTCGTGGGCAGAGCGGGAAACAGTGTCAGACCCTTACTGACTAAACAACCTACCCCGTTCCTCCCTTGCCTTATTCCCAGAGCTCCGGTAACACTTTCGCACTAACCCTCGGCTCCAGAAGGCTTCGACACTAAAAGGTCAGGCCCTACAGGCCTTAAAGGTCGTCCGGTCGTCTGATAACAATCCAGACCGAGTCCAAGTCGTCAACGGCGCGCACTGTTCCCGCGCGCCTCAAGGAGTTATTTTGTCGGTGATAGTAGTAGGACCAAAATTGCGATAATTTCTCCAAATAATATTTTTTCAGTTCTGGTTTTTACAGAGCTACCACTTTTCATGAAATTTTCAGACTTACGTCTATATTTGGAAGACCTCACAATACATTATAGATTCAACGAATCGATTTAATATCTGACGAAGCAATATATTAATAATGTTTTCAAAGGAAACTGTTGAAAATACTCTGTATTTTGAACAGTCACACAACGTTATCTAGTCCCAAACTAAGCAGAGCTTGATGATTACTAGACAACGGATAAATATACTTATAATTATCTCCGTACGACCTAGGGTCGAATATTCCTGTGGCCAAGGCTTGATGCATTACACCAGAGCTCTGAGATTAAGAAAAGGAAAGAATGGGGTAGGTTGTTTAGTCAGTAAGTGTCTGGCACTGTTTTCCACTCCACCGAAAGGCGGATTTCTCATTGGATGATTTTTACCTACCATAAAAAAACCAAAACCTATATCCATATTAGAGATATATTACACCCACACAGAACAAGGGATCGTGTTCATCACACAATTTTTTTTCTGTGTGGGATTTAAGCAAACGACCTTTGGCATAGTATTCAAAGTACTCAAATTCACTAACTACTAGATCAACAGGCCAGTACAAATTAATGATAGGTAATGAAATTGAACACAACTCATTTTTCCAACACACAAAGTTACCTACAATATCAGGATTTATTACTTCTAGTTAACTTTACTAAACCGTTTTGGTAAATGAACATCCAACTCCAATCATTCTTTTGACACCCGCACAATTTTAGCCACAAAAAGCAATTACGACAACCCTAAATCTAAATGTACGAACATATGAGACCTTTGATATATGAACGTAATAAATACATGTATTACCAAAAAAATCTTTTGGGAAAACAGAAAAAAAGAGAAATCCCACTGATTTCATTATGTTAGAAAAAGGAAACGCTATGGCCGTCGCCCGGTATATTACAAAACTTCGCAAAATGTACTGCTTGGCTCATAGGGTTGGCAATTCCTGTTTGCAATTTTAGGGCGAACGATTTGGATTTTTTGGGTTTCGTACCGTATTCTCATCGTACTAAGAATCCGCTGTCTGTCCGTCTGACTATCTGACCGTCTTTCACCAGGCCGTGTCTCATGAACCGTAATAGATAGTTGGACAGTTGAAAGTTCTATAGTATTTCGAATTCAGCTTTGCTGCGTGTTAGGAGACTCTGCTTAAATGATAGGCGACACCAGATATTGCTTCAACTTTGTGTATTTGGCGAAACTACAGAAATTAAATTGTATTTTATGGTAGAGTGCGCGCGATGCAATGGCAGAATGAAAAAACGTTAGTGAATTTTGGAAGATGACGTAGATGCGTATCTAAGTGGTGATTGGTTGATGGCATACGTGGACGATCAAGCGCTGTGAGTAAAATGGAAGCTCCTAAGGTGATATCTGAAGACAGAAGTCTGATGATGTAGTTTTGTGATTGCTATAATAACAATAATACTAAAAAAAATGTTTAAGGGGCGTCCATAAAACAAACGTAGCTTTGATGGCATTGGTGTTACGTTTTCACATTAACCCAAATGCTACGGATGGTAGGTACAGAATCCTTGTATGCAAGTTCGACTCGCACTTTGCCGAGTTATTTTCTAGTAATTTGTTTGAAAGGGAGTTCGTTTGCCGTCGTCAGTAATTACTCGGAAAAGTCTTTGTGAAATATTGACTCGGGGTTTTTTTTTCTTTTTTATATCAATTTGCTGAGTATCTTTCTTTCGTGTCTCGTCTTGATGGGTGTCATTTATGAGTTCCAATTATTTTAATTGCAAGCTCGTGTAAATTGCAATGCTGGTTTTTAAATTATTGGAAAAATATTATCGTAACATTATAAACGTAGAAGAAGGAAAAACAGAGGCCTTTGCTCAGCAGTGGGACATTAAATAAGCTATTAAAAAAATTAAAGTCAAAAGTTTGTATGTATGTGTGTCTGTTTGTGACACTTTTACGGTCAAACAGCTCGATAGATTTGGACAAAATTTGACAGAAGGGATAATTTTTATTTGGAAACTAGCTTTTGCCCGCGGCTTCGCTCCCGGCAACAGTTTATTCTACTTTACTCCAGTCTACCCTACTCTACCCCACTCTACCCTTCTATACCCTATTTTTTTTTAATAAGAACCTTCTCCTGACAATAACAAACACAACAAAAAAAGAACTATCGAAATCGGTTAAGCCATTCTCGAGTTTTGCGCTTACCAACACATTTTGCGATTCATTTTTATATTATAGATATATTTTCTTGTATCAATTTTTCACTTACATACGAGCAAAGCCATTGACAGAAGTTAGTTTTAGTTCTAAATAAAGTTAGAAGAGCTCTTTGTAAACCAAATTTACATTTTTTTTTACGAGATTTTGGTTCCGAGCCAATCCTAATCTTACTTTACGGATAGAATAATATCAGCATTCTGGCTTCCAGATATAAAATACCATTTTGTGTGTTCACAAATAAAAAAAAATATATCCCAAAACAACTGGAAACAAAACACGTACATTTACTTAAATAAAGCAACAATTTGTAAACTCGCCAGTTTCCATATTGTTTTTTTAATACTCCTGTTGTTTTTTGTTTGTTTTCAAATGACCTGTTCGGTAAAAGGGAACTGTGATTTCGTTCATTCGTTCATTCCATTTCTAAAGGCACCTTCGTAAACTGTCAAAAAACAAATCGCGATTATTTATAACCTTTTGAATATTTCGGTTATCGAATTTGGAATTTTCGACTAAATTTTGGTCCTATTTGTACAAAAGGACTCGATAAAAGACGAAGTTCTACGTAATATCAGTAACAGTTTTCCAATTTCGATTATGTAGGTAGCTACCTACACAAAAAGTCCCTTAATATTACTGAATTGTTTTCAACCATGTAACAGCCGAAAATGAAGGGAAATATTACAGCTTTGTGTACGTTAAAGAAATATGACATTATATTTTCTAACGTTATTTTTTCTTAGTGACGTTTGCCAGAGTGATTGTCATTTTCTGTTACAATAAGGAAAAACGGTCAGGATTATGTTATGTTTGTACATGCTACTAAGGTTGTGTAGACGGTGTACAGGAAAAAAAGACGAAGAATAACAAGTGTAAGCTTTCGAACATGTAGTTGACGACCAGTTAAAATATATATACTTTTTAGAAAAATGGTCCTTTAATTGGTCCATAGCAAGCCAGGTCGTGGTCCATACCAAGTCAGGCCGTCGAAGGCACACTCTATTCCCGCACGCCTCAAAGGGTTGTCAGTTAATGTAGAGGCCCAACAGCAGGGCTGAAGCCTACTGGGGTCTCGGTCTGGCTTATGAAAGAAAGATTCAACCCCGGTATGAGGGCTAAGAAGGAATGGAGTGGGTCGTTTAGTCAGTAAAAGTCTGACACCCTTTTTTTCGCCCCGCCTAAAAGCGGGATTCGTCGTCAGATGAATTATCCTACCAAAAAAAAAAAATGGTTCCTTGATTTAAACTACTACTATAAAGACCGAAACACCGAAACGCGTCGCAATGCCGTGCCGCTGAAATCAGGAGCACCGTCCGCCGCTCTTTTTGCGTCGCTGCAACACAATTGGACCCATGCCTGGTTCGGGAGTTAATCTGGGATAAGAGAAAATGGAAAGCGACCAAGGGACAGCTCCATCTGCGAAGCAGTAATGCGAGCAAAAGACATGGTCACATCATATTTGGAAGTATCTAATGACCTTAAATTATTTCCATGGCTTGATTTTACCATCAAGTGTAAAAGCCTATTTTTATACTAAAAGAAATGCAATGTTCGAGTGAGGACAAAACCTGGAAGTGACGAACCGACGTCGCGTGGAAAAACTAAGTCCATAAGGGTTGTTTTTTTCTTTCAATATTGCACTGAAATAACAATCGTAAAAATCTCGAAAATAAAAATATCATAATTGGCAGATCATAATGCTTGGTTGCCGATTCAAGGACCCGTCTAAGTGGTATATTGGCAAAGTGTACAGCCAATTTAGTTGGTGGTTCAGAAAATTGTTCATACACCCGCGTGCAGAGTGGTTCGACCAATTTAGAAGCACGCCAATGCAAATACTACCCTAGTTATTTATGTTTTACGTTTTTCTTTTGGATAATTTCATGTTGTCAACCTTGTTATTAGTTGTTTACAAGAGTCGGGCTTATAATTAGTGTTGTTTTACGTAAGTTTTGTAATTAAGTATGTTGTTTTCATGAAATTTCGAGAACGCTTTTCTGAAAACTGGGATATGTGTACAGTTTAGCAGTCTGGAAAATTGGTATCTTCAGCGCTTTGTTGATTCATTCGTCTGTGAAGTTGGCGAAATTTAAATAAAGAAAAAAGTTAGATAAATAGTAACCTATCGTTTCTTGAAGTTCAAGCTTATACACAGGAGTTTAAGAACAATCTTAGAAATTTAATATGATTACCAAATGTCATCAAAATTGGTTCAGTACTTTAACCGTAAAAGTGTAACAGAGATACAGAGTTACTTTTATATTTGGATAGATGGATAAGGTCAAACTTGATTACTATCTGACTTGATGGTAAACAACGATACGGTCAATGATAAAATACGCTTGTATAAGTACGCTATTTATTCTTGACTTAAAAGTAAAAGCTTCTAGATTTTATCTACCAGTAATTTGAAAGCACCGTATTCTTTAAAACGATAAATGAATCCAAAGATAATAAACATAAAAAGAATTAGAATATCAAACCCAGAAACCGTCAGACTAAAACTTGAAAGGATTTGAGCCTATATAAGATTGAGTTTTAATACTGTAACCCCTTTCTCAACGTCAAACGATCCACGTAATTCCAGCAAACTGGAAACTCCGGCCAAACAACATCCATTACGTAGTCAGCAGGAATGAACGAGCGGTAATCGGTTGAGAACCTGCAACGGATGCGACACGTAGCGATGGAACGGTAGTTGCAAGAGTTTGTAGGTAAGGGGGCGGACGGTCGTACCAGCCGGTTGTCGGGCAGATTTTTCATAGTACTTTTAGTTGGAGCTTTGCAAACGGCGATTTTAGATAAAACGATTATATCGTTCTCGCTTCATCAATTTTGTAAGTCGGTTTTTCAAGTATGATAAGTAGAGTTGGAGTTTGTTTCGTGATGGGATTATTCGCGTTTTCCGTTGAAATCAATTGGATTGTTCGAGTTTTGTACCTGTTGTTTTGTTCTGTTTTTAGTCGGCGATTGTGCAATTCGGGAAATGCTTTGTGATAGCGGTTCGAGTTGGTACGACCAAAAGGTTTTTTAGTCAATGGAATAAAACCATCGAGCCGTTTTGTTTAGAGTTTACCTTTTTCTGACCAAAGGCAAACACTTTTAGCAAATTGGGTCAGTTTGGGAAACCAGGAGGAAATTACTTGCTATAGATTTTTATCAAGAAACTGTAGCATTGGCTTCAAAGTAGGTTATTATCATTCGATAGTTTTTAGATATTTGAGGAAATTAATTTATCACGTTTAAAAGTGTGACCGCATCTTTATAGAAAGCTTTTTTTTGGTGGCAAAATCTATAGAGCTAATGTCCGGCCATAGTGTTTTCAGTATTGACAATGGCGAAACCGATAAAAAAAAAACAGAATCTTTGTTTCAAGACTTCCGATTTCCGCCCACCATAGGCGCGGGCTTGTGGACGGTGAGCAATGGGTAGCTTGTCATCCGGTTGTCTGGAAACAGTCCAGACCAAGTCAATCGTCAAAAGCGTGCTCTGTTTCCGCGCGCCTTAAGGAAGTTGTCAGCAAATGGAGAGACCCACTTGCAGGGCCGAAGCCTACTGGGGCCCCGGTCCGGTTTGTGAAAGGAAGGTCCGATCCTGGTATGGCTCGTTTAGTCAGTAAGAGTCTGACACTGTTTCCCGATCCACCCAAGGGCGGGATTTGTCATTAGATGACTTTTCTCGCCATTAAAAAAAAAATCTTTTTCCTCTTATATATACGTTTATGACACCAAACTATCTGTTTTCAATCATTAACTTCTACATAAGTATAATCTAAGTAATTTTCTTCACCTTTGTAATTGTCATTTAATACTTCTTGGCATTATATTAGATCGTTAGACATTTTGATTGGAACTGTTTGACACCTAATTTGTATGTTAAAATTGTATCTTGTTTTTGTGATGTATTTGAATCGTCAACACAACGTAAATGGTTTATGACTAAATAAAATAAATAAATAAGTATAGACATTAAAAGAAAGTTTTGTCGTATAAACACGGTTCGTTTTAAGTGGTAGAAGTTTTAAAAAAATATAATAATAACTTCGTTTTATTACTGGGATTTTGTGTTAAGCGAAGTATTAGATTTTTACTGACTGAAATTCCCTCTACCCTCTTGAAAAAGGGAGGATCTTCTGACTACATAGCTCAGGTGTTATGTCTGATCCGTCAACTGCCCAATAGATTATTATTTCGGGCTGTTGTATTTATGTTCAAATCGCGTAAAAACTCTCATAGCGCAATGCTGTATTTCGTACTTTTTTTCTTCCTTTCTTATCGTATGCCATTCATGTTACTATGGCTACAGTTAAAACCCATATTGACCTGCAAAGCATATAAATATCGACAAAAACACATTATCTTCCCGTCTCTATCTTGCATTTGAAGTTTGATATTGGTGCGACAGAGATAGAAATATTTCTAAGTGACATATACATAGCTTGGGCTAACAATTGGTAAAGCTCTAGTCTCTCATTTCCTAGCCCCGAGGCTACAAGAGGTTTCTATCTGTGACGACTGCGGATGACGTAACATGGCTTTTTGTGACGAAATAAAAAATATCTCGACGCCTAAAGAGATGCTTTTTAACATTAATATTTTGTTCGCGGTTTTATGTTAGTAGGCTAATTTCAAGAGGCTGGGGTGGTTTCTAGCTAAATGTACTTAATTGCGACGAAATGTTAATATTCCAGAATTTTTGCAGTTCTAGTTTTTGTTCCCATTAAAGAGAGGCTTGACGCTTTGCATGGTCAACGTAAAAATAGAAATGGGTGAAGTGAAGTACAAAACATTTTATATTTGCTTGACAGGAACCTGGAAGACATAATATATATTCATGGAGTGGATATTATGAAATATAGGAAATGTTTTCCATTCATTTTAGTGTTCTGAAAATAATACTTTGATAAAAACGATTTGAAAAGAGTACTATAGAACTTTATTGTACACTAAAAAGTTTGTTGGCATTTAACTAGTTAAGTTTCGAAAGTATTAAGTTTTTCTTACAAAGCGACTATAGCTTTGTTTTCATACAATTGATAAATTTTAAATATTTGGCTGCCACAGTTACTGGCACTACTTTCGAACCGCCAGTAATATACCTATTTCTCACTTTGTCCATTCTTGTCATAATACACAATACATCCAAAACAAATAATTAAATCAATTATTGAATTTGACTCGAAAAACTCCAGATACCTACATCCATATAATTAACCACCTTTTTTATAGTCTAGGTTTGAAAAGTAAAAACCTTATAAAACCTTTCTTTACCCCCATCCTGTTCTCAAAATACAGAAAAAAAAAACAATTTATCTCTAAGACCAGTATTTCCATGCCATGGCTTGGCGAAATGACAAATATTCGTTTTTTTTTTCCACATTTACAATTCAAAATGGTAGGTTTATGGTCTTTGAGGCTTGATTTACGTGGCACAATGTTAATGTAATGTAATGCTGTGATTTGGGAAGCACATCCAGTCATCCATATGGCTTGAGTTTGCGTTAAAGTGTACTTTTCTTACTTTGCCAAGAGATGTCGTTAGTGATGTTTCAGAATCTGTAGGCTTTACTCAATGTGGAACACTGATGATATTTTGTGTATGTTGAATGCTGGAAATCTAGATTATTATTTTGTGCTGTGTTTTTAGGGACTTGAAGTATTTTGACAAGACGTGTAAGGGTTTTTTTTAACATTGTAAATTGTGTCGGATCTAAGGGCGAGTTAGACTTTTACTTAATAAAACCGCTTCTACCGTTCCAGGACCACGGGTTCCCCATTCAGTAACAAACCTATGGCTTCAGTAGGCTTCAACCCTGCTGGGCCTCTACAGGTATTCAAACATTTTATTGAGGCGCGCGTGGAATACTTCACGTCGGTAACGACATGGGCTTGGTCTGGACGTTTTTCGAGAAATGACGGTGTCACTTTGCCAACCTCAAACCCCGGGCCTTAACAAATCGATAGTTTTTCATGTACCAGATCGACGCACCACGGGATTAAGAGGACAAAAATTCAACGGTGTATAGGTTTATTTTTACGGTGAGCAAAAATCATCCGCTTATGGGCGGAGCGGGAAACAGTGTCAAATTCTTACTGACTAGACAAGCCACCCCGTTATTTGAAACAGTGTCAAACTTTTCCTGACTAAACAACTCACCTTGTCCTTTCTTTACGCACTGGGGCTAAGCCTTCCTTACAGAAAGAGATCCTGGGCCCAGTAGGCTTCAACCCTTTTGCAGAGTCCCTACAAACAGTGTATAGGTAACAAATACGGATGTAAATGACAATAATATGTAACCGCATCTCCCAATCAGGTTACAATCATTTTCCAATTCATACGTTGCCAAAAATATAAAGACGATGTTCATTTTCTTGGAAAATAAGATACGAAGGAGGAGGTACTTGCTTATTGTTCGTAAAAACTCCGTTTTTTCGCTTCCATTCAATGTTTTTTGCTGGTTAGAGTATTATTTCATGAATTTATCGACACATGATATCGCTTTCTGTCTACCCTATTATTTTTTGGCTTGCGGCTAAATGGTTATACTTGTGACCCAATTTTGGTATGGCAGTCGATATGATAAAAGACAAAGCGTTAGGTCTGCTATAAATATGAAAAGAGATTACTAGTAGAGACAGTATTTCTTCTTCCAAAATAATTTTGTGATCACATATCATAATCATCATGTCTGTTAAGCTATCAATACTTTTCTTTAAATGTAAAAAAATACCTTTCTATGTCTTTGATATATCCACAAATATCTTGTCTAGCTTATCAAAAATGACAGTAGGAAATTGGGTGTTTGCTTGTGCTTATTTTTGTACTATTTTATATTATGATATACTTTCTTCACTAGATTGGAAAAGTGTTTCAATTTATGTACTCGTAAATAAGCAATTTTATATACCAAAACAAAACACAAACAAAAAACCTGTTTTCTGAAAACATTTGGTTACTGACGTGGTAACACAAAAAATGCCATGACTGAAATGTTCTGTGTTCTGTTCAGGCAAAAAACTTCAAACTATTTGAAATTAGGCTTATCGCTAAGTAGAATTGACGTCTCGTGTACAAAAATTGGTTAAAGCGATTATTTCTTAAAAATAAAGGTTTATACAGTACCTAATTATCTTAGAAACAGCTCAGGACTTGTGTCAGGACTCACAAAGACACCATTTTCAAAAGCACAAACACTAAATTTCACATTTTTTTTTTTATTTATAATAAACGATACAAATAATATCAGTCAAAAAACTGCCGTTAATTTTACGGATGTCAACGAAACGTCATTCCATATTCGAATATTCGAACACGCGGCTAACTCAGTTCCTTTGACTTGATACGTATGTGCCAGAAAGGGATGGACATAAGCAAAACAAATGAATTTATCACGAACAGAATCAATGGGACAAATCACTGATTGAAACTATTGAAAGGGTCTGATACAAAAGCTACAAAACTAATTTCACATTCTTTTAAATTTAGAATAAGCAAATAATAATTTCAGTCAAAAGTGCCATTAATTTTACGGATGTCAACGAAACGTCATTCCATATTCGAATATTCGAACACGCGGCTAACTCAGTCCCTTTCACTCGATACGTATGTGCCAGAAAGGGATGGACATAAGGATATAAGCTACAGCAAAACAAATGAATTTATCACGAACAGAATCAATGGGACAAATCACTGATTGAAACTATTCAAAGGGTCTGATACACGAGCTACAAAATACTGATAGTAACATAATGATGATGTAAAAATTATGACCAATCATACTTATCTAATCAACAAGCTATGGCAGTATCAATAAAAGCTAAATTGCGGGTTATTTAGACATTTTTTATGGCTTTGTATTATTGTGATTAGCCCTTTTTACGATTGAAGCACCAGTAGGTAGTATAAGTGATATCATTACGCTCTCATTCTTGTTGAAAAGTGGTTGAATAGAGCGCTTTGTTTGTGAAGTGTATTAGTTTTATACAATGGCAGATATTGTATGGTTAGGACTTTTATTGCTTTGTCAGTTTTCTTTTTGTTTTCTTTACTGAGTTAAGCAACTGCGTAGATACTCTTACCAGAATGCTAGATACTTATCTTATTATTATTTTCTTTTTAAAAATAAGATAAATATTATCTTCCTCATCCTTTCATCGTATCGATAGTGTTTCATATACCCGATCGACTCTCCACGGGATTAAAACGACCGAAATTTAATAGTCCACACTTACTGTGACAGTAGCTATTATAGGCTTTTACCTAAAATGTATTGGGCATTTGTATTGTTGTAAGTAGACAATTATTTCGTGCTTGAATAGAAAATTGAAAAAGTAGAATATAATAATTGTATTCATAAGTGCTTTATAAATTAGAATATTGTTGTCATTGTATTGTTTGGGTACAATAATATTAGTTTTGTATTTTAGTCGTGTTAGTAATTTCATATCTAATTCTTCACGAACAATATCTTTTAAATATATAAAAACTAGCGACCCGCCCCAGCTTCGCACGGGTGCATCATCATCATCATCATCATCTTAGCGACCGTCCCGGTTGCTCACCTTGGCTGTCACCTCGGTGCCCGGGGTCCGCATTCCTACACAGTCGCCTCCACTTCCAGCTTCGCTCGGGTGCAAAGGTGATATATTATGGCTATAAACCTTCCTTTTGAATCACTCTATCTATTAAAAAAAACCGCATCAAAATCCGTTGCGTAGTTTCAACAATTTAAGCATACAAAGGGACATAGGGACGGAGAAAGCGACTTTGTTTTATACTATGTAGTGATACGTACCTATATATAAGAATTTTGAGTTATAAAACTTGACATGATATAACGACGTCTGTCGACCAGCTACTGTAGGCGTGGGATCAAAGCGTGCGGTCGGCGATTCAAGCTACTCATGGCTCGTCGTTCATACCCCAAACACCTTGACCCCAGCCCCGATTTTCAGCCACCAATGACGTAGGCTTGCAGAAGACGAGCATATTATATCCTATATAAACTACTGATAGGTTAGCCTCTTCCAGCGGAACACGTTTTTTTTCTACCATTCTGCCTTTTCTATTCTTGTTCACTCCTCACACAATCTATCCATCTTTTCTTTGACCCGCTCTCCATCCATACACATGAATACTCATAATGCTTTCAGTAAGATGTGCTTTATAATTCCTCTTTAAGACTATACTCAACTATCTACACTAATATAATAATGAGGTAAAGTTTGTTTTTTTGTTTGTAGGAGGTAATCTCTGGAACTACTGGTCCGATTGGAAAAATTTTAGCAACGATACAAAACTGCTTTACTCCTGAGTAACATAGGCTATATTTTATGTACGCGGGCGAAGCCGCTGACAAAAGCTAGTAACCATATACCAAACCATATAACAAAATAAAAAAGAAAAGAAACATCACAGTTCTTTCAATCTACGAAAATAACTAACATGTTATCTACACCGTCATAACTCCAGCCTTGAAAGCACCAGGTGTGTTCAAATCCACAGAATCTTTGTAGGAAACGAATTCGAATACTGTTTAGCACGTTCCGCAAGATATTAAATTCTTCCTCGCATGAACCCCAGTATGTAATGTACTGGTGTAATAATGTTTATAGATTTCCTTAGTACTGCTATTTCCGTATACAATAAGGTTTGTTGGGTCATAATGTGGTAGAATATTACTTGGAAAGATTGAAGTTTTTTTTTGTTGTTCGGAAGTCATCCAATGACGTTAGGGTGGAACGAGAGAGCGTGTCAGACTGACTAAAACGTAATCCTATGTTCCTGCTTTGTCTTGTGTTTCATGAACCTCAACACATGCCCCCAGTAGATTTCTCTACTGCTGGCCCCTTAACTGTAAGGATGCTTGAAAAGCTTGGAAAAAACTTTAACCTTGAAAGGATGAGGTAGTAATTACCGCGCGCCTGAAGGAGTTGCCAGCAAAACCGTAGGCGCCCAGCCTGCCAGGAGGCAAGGTCGAATCCTACTGGGGTGCCAAGGGTCTACTTCTGAAAGGAAGGCGAAAGGTAAGCTCGGGCCTGGTATGCAAGGCAAATAGGAAACGGGGTTTGTGTGGGTTTAGTCTGTAAAAGTTGTACACTATATTCCGTTCCATCCAAGGGCTGGATTTGTCATTGGATGATTTTTACCCATAATGAAAAAGACATCCCATTGTTCTGTTATCCATGGCGTCATATACATCGCGCAATTAGACTTTTTAGCGGTCTGAACACATCATAGTCCGAAATCATCTCTTTAGGGCAATTACCCAGAAAAAACATAAAGTCGGAGGATCATCTTCTTATAACGGAGGCTTACCTCTAACTCCTTCAAGGAATTATCAGCGAATTGGGACAAAAGGTTGATGTGAAAGCGTATTACCAGGGCCCCTGTGATCAGGGCAAGGAAGGAACGAGGTAGCTTGTTCAGTCAGTATGAGTGTGATACTGTTTCCCGCTCCGCCCAAGGACGGGATTCGTCTTTCGATGATTTTTGCCTTCCAAAAAAAAAAACCGTTAACTCCATGTCTCTCTCTATTTTTGCAAGGCACTAATTTTGTATTTTACAGGTCCACTCCTCAATTGACACGCGGTAAACATGTCTTGTCCAGTCTTACTAAAGCCGCCTTCTAAGTTACGTAGATAATTTTTGATTTTTTTCGACCAATTCATTTTGGCAATTATTTGGACTATTAACCTTAGGTTTTGAAAAACAAAGCGAATGATTGCCTTAAAATAGAAGAAATGTTTTCCTTGGACTTACAAATAATTAATTGACTTAATGTTTATATGTATTATTGTGTTCTTAAGTCGCGTGTTTGTTTCGATATTGCCCTGCTTATTCCTAAATCGATTTGAAATATTATTAATGAGCTTATTATGCAATGGTATGTTTGAAAAATTACATAAGTTTCAGTAAACAGTAATAAACACAAATGTATTTTTAGAAGCACGCGCCTGCTTATTATTTCTAATTTCGTTTTGTTTTTTTTTTTGTGCGTTAGTTGGCTTGTGCATTTTTATCAGGGGCGCTTAGAACTTAACAAGCCATTGACCAATTCTATATTAACTGCACCCAATTTGGGTATGGAGTCTGTCTAAAGTTTTCCAGGTTGGCTATTGCAACTTAGTAAGAAAGCTGTATCCGTTATAAAAAAACGAAACAACAAAAGACTCTTACCACCCAATGCACAAATGGAATACATGGTTAATAAACAATTGGACATTGTCAGAGAAATGGATCTACCAATCTCACAACATCGTATCGTCATCATTATTGCCCAATGTAAAAACGGTCAAAGAATGAAAAGTTCAATTTTTCACACATTTCATTAAAACATCAGTTTTGCACATAAAGAACAGGTGCCGAGGAGGTGTAAAATTTAAATGTGTTGAGGTGTAAAGTTCCCGGATAAGCGGCGTCCCTCGCTCTGCCTTGGGGCATGTCCTTAGAGAATCTGCTTCCCCATACACCTAGCAGCCACTGCCACAAACCTATTTACACCAGGCTGATTGTATTTAAACGTTTTTATTCGATTTCACATTCATCGAACAAATGAATCTACTCTTTCAATTTCCACTTTCCTTTCCATTTTATCAGTTCTAATGGCATAACATTTTTCATTTAACAGTTAACATAAACCTGAAATGCAAAAGGCGATATAAACTCAATTTAAAATGTGATTAGACAGTAAAAAAAATATTTTTACTGTAATGTAAAAAAAATCTTTTTACTGTTTGTTTAATCGATTTTGTTTTCTTTTGCGGTAATCATAAGGATGACTTTAAAAGCAAAAAAAAATGATTACGACACAAATAATGACGGTGCTCGCTGTTTTAGATTTACTATTACAATTTTATAGTAAAATGAACAAAAATACGGAAAATGAGGATCGATTCAAAGCTTCCCTGTAAAACTGTGAAAAATTGAACCTTTCAGTTAATGAAAACAAAAAGATAAGTTGATTTATGTCGCAAAACAGGTGTATTGCGTCACTCTCAAGATAATCAAAATTCATAGGGTATTTTGCCGTATTACCCAAAATCAAAGAGCAAAAAAAGAGAGCGATGAGTAAAAAGCAAGAAATAGGAAAAAAAATGGGATTCCGAAAAATCTTTAAGATTCCATTTGGGAATTGAACTATATTTACATATTAAGACTAGCTGACCCGGCAAACGTTGTTTTGCAATATAAATAACTTTCAAGTAATTTCTAGGTAGGTAGTATTTTTTTTTCATTTAGGGGTATGAAAAATAGATGTTGGCCGATTCTCAGACCTACTCAATACGCTCACAAAATTTCATGAAAATCGGTCTAGCCGTTTCGGAACGAAAACTGTGACACGAAAATTTTATATATAAGATGGTTTGTACGGAACCTTTGGTGTGCGAGTCTCGCATTTACTTAGTTTTTTTTTTTAATCAACTCATATCTCTCAAAACCCAGGGCAAAAATCCGATCCGAAAGCTATGTAGCAAAGACTCGCTTTTGATCATACAATTTGGCACGTGCGTTTCAAATAACCGGATTTTAATACTCGTCAAATTCAAGCACACTTTTCAAAGAAAATTCCATACCTATATGTAAAAGAAGTCCGTTGCTGCCTTATAGGTTTATTTTGTAATCGGAGAAGAGAGATTTTTTTAAATTATGGAAAAAATATGTTTTCCATGGCGAAGAAATGTTAAAAGTCTCTTCAACAGCATGAGCAATGATTTTTATAGAGTATTTTGATAAGACATTTATTTGTAGAAACATGAGTATAAATTTATATGCAGGTTACCCATAAACAAAAAAGATCCGCCATGTTAGGCTTTAGTGGCATACAAATATACTCGTATATGTAAGAAAAGTCATTCACAGGTATTTAAACAGGGCTAAAAATATTAATAAATTTCCACACAAACTAAAAATTAAATTTAAACAATTAATTATTTTTTTTTGGAATACTACAAAATCTTTTTGTTTAGTTTGCATAAAATAAACCATTTTGTGTGTGCAACTGATCTTTTGTCGTAACATTTGGGCTTAGTGCAACACGTTTTGTTTCTACTATTGTGTTATGTCACTCGCCGCTATATCGTGTTATATCACTAACTCCTTTTTCTTTCATATCACTCCTTACACAATTCATTTATATTTTCTTTGGCTTCCCTCACCCTCTAGTCTCCATCCATCTACCAGTACCTCTTTTAGTATTTTGTCGTTCTGGCTAAATAAATTCCTTAGCTACACAAAGAGGGAATCAATGATTCTATGCATTGAATCCGATCCAAATCCGAATTCATGTTTGGAGTTTAGCCGCTTTGGAATTGTATCGAACTAGCAAGGAGTGAGTGTAGATCTTGTACTCCTACAAGTAGTAGTTTGTTGTATTCGGATTGGATAGTTCTAAACCGGTCTAAATGTTGTTACGAGCTACCAAAACCATTTGATAAATTAGAGTACAAACGATCGTGAAGTTTTTAAGTTTGTCCAAAACATATATTTACTGTTCGCCTTGTTTTTGTCGGTTTTCTTCAAAAGGGTTGAGCTGAATGATGCTAATATATTGCTGATAATATATTATGCGTGTATTGATTTTTTTTTGTTTTTGTTATATACCAGCTTTTGTCAAAAATATAGCCTAGTCACTCAGGAGTAAAGCAGCTTTCTATTTTTGCTAAAATTTTTCCAATCGGACCATTAGTTCCAGAGATTACATCCTACAAATAAATAAACAAACTGTATCTCTTTATTATATTAGTGTAGATGTAGATTAATGACAAGAAACATGTAACAGAGATATTAGTAATACTAAAACATATTTTAAAAGAGTTTCTTACATATTACTTAACACAAGCATCACATTCAAATTGACCATTCCAAATTTATTTATGTGTGATTTATTTATTTATTTAAAAAAAAAAAAGAAAAATATCTTTGAATTATTGAAAAAAATATTTGACCAAATATGTAGATAATTAACAAGCTGCAGATCTACAGAAGTATTAAAAATAATATCGAGAAACTTTAACTTTCCTATCGAGCCAATTTCCCTGTTTTCATTGAAACAAAATTCGGTTTGAAACAGTAAATAGTTGGCTTGGTGCCCGATCCGCGTCGCTTCTACCTATGTATGTGACACACTTTATTTGATCACGATAATTTCAGTGGCTTTTACATCACTGCGTTGGAATTCAATCGCGTTTCCTTCTGGTTTTCTATCACCTTTTGTGACCCTTTTTAATTTACTTCGGTGCAGTTTTCTTAAGTGACATTGCCAGTTTTTTGTTCGGTGAATCTTCCACCATTTTGTGAGTTTCCTACTGACTACGCTCCGATTTAGAATTAAAACTTAAAAAAAAATATGGAACCGACTTCAACGTAAAAAAAAAACAACAAAAAATTGCGTAATAACTTAATTTTTCGGAAATCAGTGTTTCTTTAATAGTTTGTTCTCTTCATCATTGATGCGAAAATAATATCATTTTCATTAATACCAATTTGTTCATAAAACACAGATCAAACTTCCTTCCTTGTTTTTGCTTCCTTTTTTTGAAGTTGGTTAGAAAGGATAGCCTTCTACTGCATAATTCATTCTTTTGGATGACTAGGGTTTCAGCAGAGGTGACTTTTAATGTCCGGCCCTGATTGAGAAGGAATGGAAGTAATCGCACCCCTCTGCGAAGAAGGAAGTGGCACGATACGTGCGTAGGGGATTATTCTCACACCAGCCCAAAACATGCTCTGCGAAGCCGAAGTCGCAGGTCGATTAAACTACTATAGGCGTGAACTTATTGACAGCGAGCAATGGATAGCTCGCCTTCCGATATATAAATGGGGCAATTAAATCCGGTCTGGTTCTAGACCGGATTTAATTGCCCCATTTATGGAAATAAAAACGCAATTGTAAAGTTTGTATGCAGAAATTTATTTTCAAGCAAGAGAAGCCGCTGGCAAAGCCTACTCTAACCACCAATACAATTGCCAACCGTAAGCTTACTAAAATAACTCACAAATAATATAATAATCATATTAATATTATTTTACCACAAAATAAACATCGTATCGAATTAACCATGCCTAATACATTAGCAGTGCAATACGAAAACAAGTTAATTAGGTGGAAATTGGCGAGGGACAAACTGTCACCAATAATTCTAACAATTTGGCAATACACTATCGAAACATACAGCGTCTGCAGTTGATGAAATTCTCATAGCATTGCACTATGATTTCTATTTCTAAACGTTTACAAAACGAACTAATCTTCTAGTTAAAATGTAGACACAATGGGAAAGAGTTTTTTTTAAATAGAGTGATTTAAGAGGAAGTTTTATGTGTATAATACATGCATAATATAATATCAGCACCCGTGCGAAGCTAGGGGGGGTCGCTAGTAAATTACATAACATAAACTAATAAACAAAAACAAATGGACCCGTTAAAATACAGTAAACGGAACCGGTTAGTTTCTTTTGTTGTATCACGGTAAAAAAAAAACGGGTTTTACGCGTCAGCATTTAGCCAGTATCAACGTTAAAAAATATTTATATTAAAAAAAAAATACTCTAACAGACAGTTAAGATACAATAAATTGCAACATCACAGTACTTATCCACTACGAATTAATTCGAAAATAATATTAAAACAGCCACTGGATTACACTCGTTAAAATTCCGCCAAAAATGTTCCTGTAAACTTTATTATCAGCCAAGATAATATTATTTCACGTTTTTTGTTAGTTTGTACAGTTTTTGTCGTGTGACCCAGTGGGAACGATGCCTAATTGTATCACGACGCCATCCGGAACATTTTCGTCATGATTTTTTATTTACCTTTTTTTTATCATCGATAAACATTTATTTTAAAAATACGAGGAAATAATACTTTAAAAAAGCTTTGACGCGTTAATATTTCATAATTTTAAACTAGCTGACTACTCTGAAAAGAAACACCGCAACAAACTTATTGGTTACTCTCTTTCATATGTTTTTTTTTTTTATGGCAGGTAAAAATCATCCAATGACGAATCTCGTCTTTGGGCGGAGCGGGAAACAGTGTCAGACTCTTATTGACTAAACATTCCGTTCTTGACTTAATCCCAGAGCCCTAGCGTTACGCTTTTGCATCAACCCTTGATCCCAGAAGGCTAATGATCATTATGAGAACCATGCATGAAAAACCAGCGTTGGACAGAATTTGTTTGAAAACATTGCTAAAATAATAATAATAAGCTTTATTAAAAAACTAAAATAAAAATTAACTTAAGTAGGTACTACATTGACATATCATTCTATGTGAGTGACGGATAGAAGATTCTATAACGGATAACGAAGCATAACCAAGTTCCATACAAGGAGTTAACCTGTGTTACAGACACTAGGGAATGCTCCATCAACTCACTATAAATATTACTTAATACGTCTGTAGTAAAAAGTTATTGAACTACTGGTTTTCCAAGTTAGGCATGCCTATATACAGGGAATAAGGAAAAAAAGTGCAAACGTGCCACATGATTCACGCAAAATGTGCAAAATGAAGATATTCTAGCGCAGCTGTGTCGCATAAATAATTATTTTTCATTAAATTAATGAGTTATTGTTCATTTTATCTATGCTTTTCACCTTACTTCAAACTACAAAATCTTACACAATACAATCATAATATCTTTAGCTTACCCTTCTTTCTTATTCTTACAATCAATTAGCCATTTCATCCACATGACGCATAATAATTTCAGTCGATAGTTTTATCACAGCTGGTACAAAGGCCTCCTCTCTGTAAGTAAGAGAGGGCCGTAATCCACCGTATGGACCCACGAGGGTTAGTGGACCAGGACAAACGTAATTGCGTCTAAATCATATAAATGTTATGAACCCAATTATAATCCAACCTTTGCGAGCTTTGTCATGATTACTTCCTTAATAATTTACTTAATTCCTGCAATTAAGGAAATAACAAAAGGACAGAGTAAGTTATACCAGAAGGAAAATTATTATGCGAAGTATGTACTACGGATTCTGTTTTTTTTTTTCGTTTAGTTTCTGCCCGTGGCTTTGCCAGCGTATGAAGAAAATTATCCTTATAAAGCATGTTTTCGGGTTAAAAAGTATCCTGTGTACTAGTTTAGGACATGGTTTACTGGGAGCCAAATTTAGTCCTAATCCTATCAGCCATTTGAACATAAAAAAGTAATAAAAGTGCGCTTACATATACATATATAGCTTGCTTCTGCCTGCAGCTTCGCCCGTGTTCCAAAATAAAAAGTACCCTATGTGCAATTTAGAAGGATATGCTCTACCCGTTTACCAAACTTGTAAATCCCTTCATAAATTTCAGCATGAAGAAGTTGACAAACATATAATACATACTTACAATCTTTTAGGCACGCCGTAATTATGGCAGTACTATGCGATCCAAATAAGAATGGAAATGGACAGTACGACGTGTCGTCACAACATAGCAATCGATCCTTGTATCATTTGGAACACATTTTACGTCTTTTCCTTGAGGAGTGACTGAGAATGCGTCAAAGTTACCTCACCTTCCGCATGACTTCACACAAGGCAAGTTCCGAAGGTTTCTGTACCTGATTCATGCGAAAGAAACGCTTGGATGTCAGCATGATGCGGGCCACGCAGAAGACACTGTGGGGTTTGAACCGCATAGGTGGTCTGGCACTCACGTTGGCTCACGTTCACTCACTCACGTTGGCAATCACGCGTCGGGCTCTGGTACAGGCCATGGTCCGGAGCGAGAAGGAATGGCACGCGGCCGCCTTCTTCAGCGAAGCAGTAATGCTAGCAAAGGACGCGCAAAAAACACTCACGAACTTTCACCTTTATCAGATTATTATAATTAGCTTGTGCTATCTCACCTAATGGCCTAATATAAAGCACATTTGCCTTAAAGAAATCTATAGCTATTAAGAAACAAAGTTTCTCAAAAACAAAACAAATGTAATTGAATCTTCTTTTGATGCTAATATAATTTAAACAGGTAATTTTCTCCTTGAGGATTCAGCCTGTTATAATTCTATCACTTAGAGACTTTTAAAATATATTTTTTAAGAATCTCACTTTGTAAGGTCAGCAATAATTTCTAAAGAAATTTTGGACATGTTCAGATTTTCAAGCAGGTAAAGTTGGTCTTTATTTTGAATCATAACACTGCCCGATAAAATTGAAAATTAAAATTGGTGCAGATTTATTTTGTACGGTTATCGTAAAAATATAAAAGTACAATACCAAAAACACAATGATCTATCAGCTCGAGTTTATTAAGCACATTTCTTTGTTTTTGTGGACTCATTCGGAAACAAAGAAAATTACACTAACATCAATCAGTGAATTAATCTCATTATTTTCACAATTACTGACGAGTTGCGAATAACATATAAGAATACCATTCTTATGTTATTTGTAGTAGATATGTGTTACAATATCAACGACTTTTTTAAGATCATTTTGTCTTGAATAAATTTCAAATAACTTTTTTTATAGTATGTAAAAATCATTCTATGACTAATTCCGCCGATGGGCATGAGGGAAACAGTCAGACTCTTACTGACTAAACAACCTACCCCTTCCCTTCGTTGCCTTGATCCCAGAGCCCCGGTAATACGATTTCGCATCGACCCTTGGTCCCAGGAAGCTTCGACCTCGCTGGGCCCCTACAGTTTACTGACAACTACTTGAGAGTCGCGGGGACAATGTGTGCCGTCGACGACTTGGGCTTGGTCCGTTTACCGTGAGTTTTACCGTGTCCTCCGGGCGGTCCACATAGTGAAACCTGGACATTGCTTCCTTGCGAATCTGGTGCAGGAACCTCTCGAACTTGTCATTTACCGTGAGCACCAGCGTCATGCGGAAGGACGCCGTGAGGCTTTTTCAGCCATTCCTCAAAGAGGCGACTTACCGCCATAATTCTAACCTCACATGTAGGTAAGTTAACATTGCAACAGTGGGAAAAATATATATATATATATTTGAAAAAATGTTTAATAACAAAACTTTTACATAACATATAAAATAAAATCTTAAATATAAACTTAACTAAAATAAATATTTACACCAAACCTAACTATGTACATATAATACAAAAACACAATGCTCAAGCGTCGAAATATTCCTCCACATCGCTGTCATCTGGAAACGTGCCCAGAAGACTGGCAGCATTGCCACGTTGGATGGCAATGCTAATTCTTTGGGCAAAGAAAGAGCCAGCCCTCTGGTCACGCAAAGTATCGATTAAACGGCGAGATATTTCTTTAAAAAGGTGACGTGCACTCGGACCCCATGACCCAAGCGTTTCGACCCCAAACGGCTCAAAACTGTAATTACCAATAAGGTTACTGTATTTGCGCCGTTTGAGGGTCTCGGCAGCCGCAGCGGCAGCGCCAGCACAGCCCGCGGAACTAAGAACATGGGATGGCGCAAGGGTGTCGACACAGGTTGCGTCCCACACCAGAGGCCTACCCACCTTCCACGGCACTAACGTCATACCATCTGGTCTCTTCCCATCGTCACGTACCAAGCCACTAGGTTCTAATACGGCAGGTACGCCGGCGGTGACTAGAGCTCGACGAATAATGTCGTTGATGCTAGCGTGCCGTGATATGCGGCCTGCGCTCCTGCAACAGGACAAGCCATGGTGTCCGAGGCCGCCGACAGCTTCACCACAGTGGCACCGATGTGGAGCAACACAAGGAGCGCCTAAGCGTAAGCAGGTTGCGAGTCGAAACGAGGCGTCATCCATCATAGTGCCTACGGTGGATGACGGTATATATATATATATCTCGATGTATTGAAGGGATACATCTTTTCCATTTTTGGTGAAATTTCAGTGTTAAAAAAAAAGCGAATATTATTGGTGAAGTACTTAACTTTACCGGTAACATTCGCTTTTTGTAAAGTCAAGTCATGCCACGATTAAGGAAAATATGGACCCATTTTCTACAGACATTTAAATACCATACATAAATCATATTAAGTAAATACCATTACATATTGATTCGATCAAATGAGGTGTTCGCCGAAGTGTTTTCCTATTTAACATGCGTTCGAGCAAATATTTGTCGAAACACAAAATTATTTGACATTCATAATTCGATTCGATTTTTCGATTCAAACCCGATTTTCCACAGTCAATCTGTATTTACCTATTTGCTTTTCTGTTGTGTTTGATCATCAATTTGTTTGTTTACAGAGTAGCAATTCCAAATTGTCTGCAAATAAATCTCCTGTCATTCGTATTTCGACAGAGGACTATCCTACAAAACCACGATGACACATCCCCTTATCCTTCTCAGAATTCAATCAGGCGTGCTTGAAGGGGGACAGCCTACTTAAGTAAGGTAAACAGGGTTTTGTGTCTCCCAACGAACCGGAATATTCGTCAGGAATTTTAATTTGGCTTAAATAGCTTTATTTAGTTAAGAAATTTGGGTAAATACTGCCGTTTTGAGTGTTTAAGGAAAATTGGTTCCTGTTTTGTGTTGCAGTGATTTTTTCTAACGTTGAATATGCATTCAAAGGAGATTAGATGTAAGAAAGATGTATGCGCTGGTTCTAACAAATGATGAGAAGACCTTAGCGATCTCGAATGAATTTATCAACTATGTATTTGGTAATTTATTGTATTAGGTACCTACATCGTATTTTAGTTGATCTAACATAATAACAGATTTTTCTCAATCATACTAAATTTTTCTCAATCATACACAGCTGTAGGCTGCGCGTAATCATAGCAACAGCGGCTACCTTTGTTCAATTTATTTACTGCGTGCTATAACAGATTTTCGAATCTCAATTGAAGCCGGAGGCTGAGGGTAGGATTCGACTTTTTTGCCGCACACTATATTTATTTCCACGTACATATGTACATTTTACGACGGTTTTATGATAAACAAAAAATATGAATAAATAAAAAACCTCCCTTTTCAACATTTATGAACTTCCTACATAAAAAAACATATCTACGTTACCGACAAAAAATATATAACACATACACAGCATCAAAAACTCATGAAATACCTTACATTCAATTGAGCTCCAAATTTTGTCACGGAATTTACAGCATCCCTAACTTTTTTACGGGATTTGGGGTGGTTAAATCCGTTTAGGGATCCGCGGTCGTGTCGGGAAAACGGCCGTCAATCTGTCGCTGCGTTTGACTAGACGTCAGATTGATCCGTGAGGTACGGATGACGAAATCGTACAGCTTAATTCAACTTCATTTTACAGTTACAGAAAAGGGTGATTTTTTTTTTTAGTATGTACATTTTGATTTAGGTATGAACTTGCTCCATTATATTAATTTATATAACATTAGTATAATATTAATGTGGTTCTTTGGGCTTTTTAGTCATCCAGTTAAACAACAAGCATTCGCATAGGTTATAAAATATTGTGCGTTTGTTTTATAGGGTATTTTGGTATTTATCCAAGAATGTAAATATATACTTTTTAAATTTAAAAATGGAAATTAATGTTCATTAATATGTCCGTTAATACCCACATTCGTTTCGAGATCAAAAGGTATGACAATTAATACATTCTTCAAGTAAAATATACAATTAATGATTCGTTAAAAAACGAATCATTAATTGTATATTTTACTTAGTTTTAAGCTTTTATCTCATGCAGTTATACACAGCGATCGTTTTTTTGGGGTGGGTAAAAATCATCAAATCACATCTTCGCACTGTTGGATAGGGTGGGAGAGACTATCAGATATTTACTACTAATATTACTCAACACTCCTGTTCATTCTTTGCCTTCATTGCAGGGCCCTGGGTGTAACGTTTTCACATTGCCCCAGCTATGATACGCCTTAGGCCCCTTCGGTTTGCTAACAACTCCTCAAGGCGTGCGGGAACAGTACATGTAGACTAGGGGAGGCGCCCCTACTTTTTTTCTGTTTTTTTGTTACCTCGAAATTTTTTACTAGTACCCTTTTTTGTGTCTTAATTTTCTTGTTTTTAATGTTTTTTTTTTATAATTGATTTTTTAGATCAGTGGTGGCCGAGTGGTAAAGGCTCCAACTTACGAGTTGTAGGTCGCGGGTTCAAACCCTCCCAGGTACACTTGTGTAATTTATTTCATCACCACTGCTCTCAAAACGGTGAAGGAAAACATCGTGAGGAAACCGGTATGTCCTAGAACCAAAAATTCGAAGATATGTGACATCCACCAATACGCACTGGGCCCGCTTGGTGGATTATGGCCCAATCCCTCTCCTAGAGAAGAGGCCTGTGGAAACATTAAAAAGGGTAATGATGATGATATTTTTTTTCTCTTTATATTTATGTTTACTTTACTTTCGTAATATTATTGTGCTTTTATGTGTTCAAGTTTTTTTTTGCGTCAAATAAAATGTTCCATCTAACTATCTATCAATCTATGATATAGTCAAACATAAAGAAGGCTTACCAAGAAGTATTTCGTTTCACTGTTGGATTTCCAAAACTTTCTTTTGCTGTTAGTACTCACAAGTATAATGTCAATTGAAGATACAGTCGTGTAGACCAGCAGATGATTAGTTTGTGGCTTTGCGGATTAACCGGAGATCAACATGTCAATGTATAATCGTGTTATTGTATTCAATCGTAAGGTTAATGACCTGACCTGAATTTGTTGCTATACACACAATAGAGTATTTCATTGGGTATAAATAAAATCTAAAAAACAATTGAGATAGCGCAAGGAATAAATAGTCGGTAAATGTGTATTTTTATAAAAAAACTAGCTTTTGTCAGCGGCTTCGCCCGCGTACATAAAATATAGCCTATGTCACTCAGGAGTAAAGCAGCTTTCTATTATTGCTAAAATTTCTCCAATCGGACCAGTAGTTCCAGAGATTACCTCCTACAAACAAAAAAATAAAAAAAACAAACTTTACCTCTTTATTATATTAGTGTACATTTCGAAAGCTTACGCATTTTTTTTAAATTGCTATAAACGAGTGCTTGAATGCGATCCCACCTGATGGTAAGCAGTAACGCAATTGTTGATGGTGAGGCGCACTAGTTTATTTAGAGCCTATTATTCACTCTAGCAGAAGTAGCTTGAAGACACCTAAATTATAATCGGACAGAAAGATATAAGAAAGAAACTGTTTCATTCCTTGGAACAGTTTGCTAGCGGTATATGTGGTATAAACGACGAGGCAAAACACTTCGTCCGGACCGTAGATGTCTCAACAATGTAAGGGTGGATATTTGCCGTATACCGGGTTGTCCAATGCTCATCTGTTTTTTTATGAGCAAAATTGTAGTCTACATGGTGATAATAATATATTAAAAAGCCTCAACTGTGAAGCGACGTATATTTTTAATATCAGCGAATTTTGTTTACTTACATGACCAACTCCCGTCATGAGCACAGAACAAAGTGACGTCAAACGCTTGTAAACTATTAAATTTATTTTTACATTTATATTTACAATTTAAACTCATTGTTGAGTTAAGCTCGCCTTTGTACATCAATTGTCAAATATATATATGTTACAGTAAGTTTTTTGTGTACAATAAATAATTAAAGAATTTTATTTTAACTTGGAACGAAACTGTAAAACTATACGAGTAATTAATTACTTTAACCAATTTAATATCACAAAATATAATATAATAGACGTTTACAAAACGTAAATACTATAAACATCAAATGTCAAAAGGAGCCTTTTATTTTTTGACTACTTTAGGCATATCATATCACCGTGGATGCTTACTAGAACACCCTACACTCCTTCTAAATAATTTGAATTAAGTTTTGACCTATAATATTACGGTATAGATCCAGTAAAATCTAATTGTATCTAATTGTCCGGACAGTCAGTTGTAACAGTCCGGACCGAGCTCAAGTCGTCAATGGTGCACGCTGTTACCGCGCGCCTCAAGGAGTTGTCAGCCAACTGAAGGGGCCCTGCAGGGTCGAAGCCTCCTGGGGCCGAGGGTTGATGCGAAAGCGTAACACCAGAGCTCTGGGATTAAGGCAAGGAAGGTACAGGGTAGGTCGTTTTGTTAGTAAGAGTCTGACACTGTTTCTCGCTCCGTCCAAGGGCAGGATTCGTCATTGGATGACTCTTACCTACCATAAAAAAAAATCTAATCATATGAACACCTCTTTCATTCTAACTTTGAACCCAAATCACTCATAAAATAAATATCTTACGGAACGCACAAAGCGTTCCGGCTCACTCTTGACCTATTTTTTATTTCCGTGTAAATAAGCATGGTAAACAAAATTTACAGGGTGTTACTTTTAGCCATAAAACTAGATAGATAGCTTTCTTTTCCCTTTCCGTATTACACGGGGTTGTTTCTAAACTAAATGTGTTGTATGTGTTGCTTTGTTTATATATTAACACCTTTTTATTTTATACTAGCTTTTATCAGCGCCTTCGCCCGCAAATATAAAATAAAACCTATGTCACTCAGGAGTAAAGTAGCTTTCTATTGTTGCATTTTTTTTTCCAATCGGACTAGTAGTTCCAGAGATTACCTCCTACAAACAAAAAACAAACTTTACCTTTTTATTATATTAATGTAGATTTTAGGAAAACTTACAACTAACTAAACATGGTAAAAGAATTCAGTTTATGCACATAGCCCCAAAAGGCTCAAATATAAAATCGAAAGGTTTCCTTTTGTGGGGACGAATTTTTTGATGGCCAATAAATTTCTTTTACCCAGTTAAAAATATTGATATTTTTAGTTTATATAAACAAAAAACAATTTAGGGCTTCAGATGTCTAAAATGTTTTATTCGCAGTTGCCGAAAAGACAATGGGAATGAAATAGAAGGATGACTTTTGTAAATACACCAATTTTTAAGGCAAATATTGTTAGCGATGAAATCTATTAACAGATTAAACTATAGATTTCATGCAATTTCAAGAACTGATCCCAATAGCTCCGTTCTGATTCCCAATAGCTTTGTTTTAGTAGGTATTGATCGACTCGCATTTAACCTCCTTGGAATTGGCCACGCCTTCGATTCCTTTGTTTTGACCAGGTGATTGATCGTTAAAATGACGTCAGAACAAAGGAATCGGGGGCGTGGCCAACTCAAAGCGTTCGACGTTAGCGAAACGATCGTAACTTAGGTAGGGGGCAGATGGTAAGCAATAATATGATGGAACACGTTTTTTAACTGATAAACAGCTATACTATCCCTTATTTTTAGAGGTTATTTACTATAGAGAAAAAAAACACGGTTCCTGTAGGTTTAACCACTGAAATTATACAGCGAGAAAAAGCTACAAAATAACTGTTTTTTCATAAACGTTTTTTACACTTTATCTAAGCCCTAGCATTAATATAGGTATCATCATCAGCCTTTTCAATGTTCCAACCGCCGGGACGCAGGCCTCTCCTCTAGGAGAGGGAAAGGGCCGTAATCCACCACACGGGCCCATTGTGGATTGGTGGATGTCATCATTGCTCTCAAAACAATGAACATCGTGACGAAACCGGCATGTCCTAGAATCAAAAATTCGAAGACATGTGACATCCACCAACCCGCACTGGATCTGCGTTGTGGATTATGGCCCGATTAATTCGAGAGTCATTGTAATACAACAATACAATACACGCTAACGACAAACCTAAAAGGCAATAATATAAAAACAAAAAATGCAATTAATGAAAAAAGTTACTTCATTCCTGAAACAAAAAACAAAATAATTATGGAAGTAACTACAACAATCCATCAAGCGTCAGACAGACAGACACGCAAATAAAACACGAACGAATTAGATATAGAATCGTATATTATTGTCAGGTTGGTTTTGCACGACTTTTTTTAGCACGACATTCTTTTTCAGACTATCATCAATTTGGGTAGAAAGAATAATGTCAAGTAAACATATTCGTATCATAATTACAAGTACGATAGCATAGTAACAGCCTTATAATGTTCCGAATGCTGGGACTTGGGCCTCTACACTAAAAAAGGAGTGGCAGGCGATCGCGTCCTTCTGCGAAGCAGTCATCATCATCATCAGCCTTTTTAATGTTCCCACTGCAGGGACACAGGCCTCCTCTCTAAGAGAGGGAATGGGCCGTAATCCACCACGCGGGCCCAGTGCGGGTTGGTGGATGTCACATGTCTTCGAATTTTTGGTTCTAGGACATGCCGGTTTCCTCACGATGTTTTCCTTCACCGTTTTGAGAGCAGTGGTGATGAAATAAATTACACAAAATATGATAATATAATAATATACGCCTGGTTGGATTTGAACCCACAATCTACAACTCGTAAGTGAGTAACTTGTTTTAATGATACATTATATTTTAAATATGTGTTAATTATTTATTGTGCACATAATACAAAAGTTGATTAGTAGAGAATGCCTTGTTGTTCGCCTATGTACTACTTCTGTACATGAAGATTAAATAAATTAATCAAAAATAAAACTTTATTTTAAGAGCAACATAGTATTTCATTTCATTTCCCCACATGACACAAATTATAGCCTTAGATTCATTCGTTGTCCAACTATTTCTTTAAATTAATTTTCAGGACCCAATTCGACTTTTTCCAGGTTTCGAATGCCAATTCTAGGAAAGAACTGCTCTTCACTACTGTTTCCATTTGTATCGCGTATTTGATTAACACAAAATCGTATGCACTGATACCGGATTCCGAACAAGCCAAATATTGGTTCCGTGGAAATCTAATTCGTTTCTCGTTGTGAAAGAGACGTAGAGCAGTTTTTGGAACTGCACTTGGCTTTTTTCCAATTCCGAAAAAAATAAATGTACTGCTGCCCCTCGGGAGGAAACCAAAAAAGCGGAAAGTTGGTCCATGCAGAATTATTTTGATGCGGAACTATAAACACTAATCATAAAAAAAACCATTGTATAGTTTAATTTTATAAACAGAACTAAATTTACTATTATAGCATAAAAACCACATACCTCTTAAAATCGACATAATTCGAGTACAATATATTTTTGTATATTAGACTTACCTATTTATCTCCGTATATATTGTTCACTGATTTCTACCCTTTGAATGCAATCTCTCTGACCCTTAAAGGTTTGTTAGGAAAAAAACTTGAAAAAATTGTTAAATCACTAAATTTTAAAACAATAAAAACTTGTATGTGAGGTTTTCTTCACATACAAAATTAAAAAAAAAAAATGTCTTTAAGCCCAAAATTTCACTGGTCAAGTCCCCAAGAAGTATCAAAACTGAAGTACCTGCTACTATTGGCCATTTACCTTTTAGACAAAAGCATAAATTGCAAACTATTTTGCTGAGTAAACTTTCAACAATCTAACTTACCATTGGCATTTTCTACAAATCGATTGCCAAAGCCACAAGCGGGTAGGTACTTTCCGTAATTGATACTCAAATACCCCTTTGTGCTTACACCGCGGAGTAATCTTGAACATAATGCCTAATAATGAAATGGAAAATTTTCGAAGCAGCTGCTGAAAGGGAGCTGATGCTTCCAAGTTTTTGCCTCGTTAAGCTAAAACCTCATTTTATTTTGTATAAGAATAAATAGATAGGCCCTTTCATCGTATTTACTGTGAAAGCAGGCAAAGGATGAATAAATTTCTTAAGTTTCACTTTAGTATCTAATCTGTGATCTATTATAGGATTCCATTAGCTTTTTCTGCCACCGTAGCCTCATGCTTCACAATAGTGAGCAATAAGTAACTCGCCGTCCGGCCGTCCGATAACCATTCGGATCGAACCCATACCTAAAAGAAATGTCAGTAAAACCGTAGGGGCCCGGCAGAATCGAAGCCTCAGGGGCCAGGGGTACGCTTCTAAAAGGAAAGGACCCGGGTCCCTGGAATATAAGGCAACGTTGTAGTTGTAAATGCAGGTGCTTACGGACGGCAAGCAATGACTTACTCTTCGTCCAGCCTTCTGGTAACAGACTTGGATCAAGCCAAGTTGCCGACGATGCGCTCTGTTCCTGCGTACCTCAAGGAGTTGTCAGCAAATGCAGAGGCCCAACTGCAGGGCCATCCCAGGGTGGGATTCGCCGTCAGATGATTTTTTTCCACCATAAAAAAACCTTAAACGGCAAACCGACTTTCAAGCGGGTAAAGCCGCTAGCAGAAACTATCTACAAAACCTTGCACATTTAATCGAGATTCCCAAAAACGTCAAAAACCGTTGACGTTTTCTAAAAAAAAACACGAATTTTCTACGAACAAGTTTTGTGCAATATTCGAGTGTTTGACGGAATTACGGATTACCAACAGAGCGTTCAGGCGCTATCTCACTTTTCTAACGTTGACTTTTTATCAAACACTGCATGGAACTTTGTTGGATAAAACGGTTGTTTTATCCAACAAAGTTCCATGCAGTGTTAAACCTGGTTAGGTTTTAAGCGACGATCACGTTAATGATAGACGGATCGAAGGCCTTAAGAAGCCTCAATAAGCTTTTTATCAAAACGCGTTTTAAATGCAATTTTAGCGCATTCATTTTTGATGTTATTGTCATAAAATATTCATACAAAAGATAAATCATCATCATCATCAGCTTTTCTAAATGTTCCTACTGCTGGGACACAGGCCTCCTCTCCAGGAGTGGGAATGGGCTATAATCCACCACGCGAGCCCAGTGCGGATAAATGATAGATTATATTTTTACAAATAGGTTTTTCGAAGAAAGAAATAAACAGATTTGAGTAAACTTGTCCACTCATTGCAAGCATTTTTCAGTATTTGTATAGCTCAATTTAGGACTACTAAGGACTCTGTTATTGCCATTTAGGTCTTTTTTCATTTGTTTCTTTGTCATAATAATGATCCAAAACTTTCACACAACGCCATCTAGTTCCAAATTAAGCAAAGATTGTGATGTGTGTACAAGATATCTCATAAAAATTCTTATATATTTGTAAATACATACTGTACTATAGATTAATCATACCCAAACACAGAACAGTTGAGCGTGCTCGATACACAAATATTTGTCCTTGAAAATTCACTTTTTCGACTTTCGGCATAACAATCTGGGCCACTAACCATTAACCAAACCGACCAGTTGCTATAATAATAAGATAAAGTTAGGCTACGAGAAACAATTTTTCTCCATCGTTACTTCCAAGCTAGCTTACCAATTTTTGCCCAACAATAAATCATAAGTAGGCCTTTATCCACACTGTAACCTAATTTCTCTCCCTTCAATAGCATGAGAGATCTAAAATTATCTAATTACCGAGTTTTTTCTCTAAGACGCTCTCAGCCAGGACTTGGCGGGTGAAAAAATACGCAAGTGTCTGAAACGACCTAATTACTGAACAAAAGTTGGATATTCAAAGTTTAATTAATGTTGGTGGGTTCCTAAATCATTGGAAAGAGGATGAATAGGGAACTTGTGTTTACTTAAAGCGTAGAATGAGAGCAGCGTTGTGTAAAAAGTTTATGGTATATATCAACGGTGAAATTGAGTTTGAGTTATCGTGGAGGAAAAGATATCCCACTCCTCAAAATTTTCAACTCTCCGACAGTACTTCTGCTACCGGGACACGAACTGCAATGGCCAATCTGGAATTCTCTATACCGACAGCGGATTCAGGTTAGCCAATGCAGAAATATTCTGACCGAATGGAATATCCTTGATTGATCAAAAATATAAAAGTATGGAGCCATTTCTAAAGTTATGCGTCACTTTAATGCCCAGCTTGCGCAACTATATGCAACTCCCACAATTTATGCAAGGTCTACGACAAAATAGCTCAAAATGCTTTTATTGATCAGAAAAAAAATATTAGATGGGCTCTTATTTGTCAAAATCAAGAATTCAGACAAACTTAAAGGTAAGCCTAACTTAATGCTGTCATATTATTATAAATATCTCCAAACTATATGAAACACACGCATCAGCTTGTAGCTGCTAGTGTGTCTTACCAAATAATAATAATAAATAATAATAATAATATTGCCTACTAATGTATCCCGCGTTACCTGGCATTTTGTCCAATGGTACATAAAATTTCTTGAAAAGTGGTTTCCTTTTATTTGCTTATTATAATTTATAGTAATAACTTGCTTTTTAAATTATAACTCTAAAATAAATACTTTCGTTGAGTTGAGAGATATTTTCATGTTTACCGCAACTGCATTTCACAGAAAATCGCAACTGTAATTATATTTTGGGAATTTCACTAGAACAATTGATTGCAAACAAAATGGGAATTTCTCGATAATTTTCAGTTATGACGATTGTGATATTGGGTTCATAACCAATAATGTAAGCTATATTATTATACTTACCAAAACAAAAAAACTACGAATTACAGCTTGCAATCAGAAAAGGGAACAAATGTTAACATTCTGTGATTTGTTTTTTTTTTTAACTTTTGACTACCGTAATTACACAATTAAAAGACAATAGATATAAAAACACCTGTGTCCTCTTTTTTTTTTTTTTTTTTTTTTTTTTAGGTAGGTAAAAATCATCCAATGACGAGTCCCACCCTTGGGCGGAGCGGGAAACAAGTGTCAGACTCTTACTGACTAAACAACCTACCCCATTCCAACGTTGCCATATACACCAGGGCCAGAGCCTTCCTTTCAGACGCGAACCCATGGCCCCAGTTGGCTTCGACCCTTTTGCAGGGTCCCTACGGTTTGCTGACAACTCCTTGAGGCGCGCGGGAACAGTGCGCGCCGTCGACGACTGAGCTTGGTCCGGAGGGTTACCAGACGATTGGACGGCGAGCTACCCATTGCTCGCCATCTACAAGCCCGCGCCTACGGTGGCCGGAAATCGGGATCGGAATCTCGGCGGCGTCTCGGGCGTGAGCGCCGTTGCCTTAAGCGGTCGGCTTCCTCCTTTGCTAGCATTACTGCTTCGCAAAAGGAGGCGACCGCCTGCCACTCCTCTTCGCTCCGGACCATGGCCTCGACCAAGGCCCGGCGCGAGAGATCACCGCCGCCGATCGCCCCCACGAGGACACGGCGACCTGTGTCCTCTTGGAGATTAGGTAATGAACTAATGTATTCATTTAGTGCTTTACTGCGATCCCACTTGACATAAAACTGAGCATTCTGCCTCATTATTTATATCCGTACATGAAAGGACTAAGATCAATTTACCTGCTACAGATTCCTATCCGATTTGTATGTCTTCAAAGTTGAATTGAATAGGATTTTAACAAATTAGTGCGCTTTAATATAAACAATTAAATCACTGCTTACCATCAAGCTCTAGTTTATATTACAGTTGAAAAAAAAACCTAAAAATTATTTTCGTTTTCAGTAAGCATTTCTACTACGAGTAGGTAATATAACAATATTACTAAAACGGCGGCAAACGACTCAAGTAAGCACCAAAAAATTTCATTCCCACTTATCCGAATTCCCATATCAAGCAGCTACACATTTCCAGCTCAATTCCGTATTCCATCCCGGTCCTTTGCTAACAGCTCGCATAGCACGAATAGCTGTTATCTTGGCTTGAAACCTCTTTTATTCGAGCTACTTGCCAAATACTGTCGCATTATTGTTAATTTGTTTGAGCTCTAGATCGGCTGCATGCCTAACTTAGCAAATTTGGGCCAAATTCTGCTTAGGGCTGCGAAATAAGCTGCAAAAAGTGACGCTACAGTCTTGAAATGCAAAAGGTAACTAAAGGAAAATGGATAGGTTTTGGTCATTACAACTCTAACACTCCTTTTTGCCCCACCAGAGGGGGAAAATTTATTTTAAAGACAAAGTTCCACCTTACAACGTTTTAAATGTTTTTGCTATATCTGCCAAATCATTTACGGTACGTTTTGTTATTCTAATAGTGATAATATATGTGGTGGTTCTGGAATGTCAAATGAAGCGACACGGGTAGGTTAACTACAATAAATTATTTATAATAAAAAATAGGTAGATTATATAAATAAAAACACCTTTCTCAGATACGCTCAAAACCATAACTTCTAATGGTAGGTTTACACGCTTGCCAAACGTTGGCCAGCCTCAGCCAATCGCCATTGTGTAGCCATTGTATAAATGGGGAAACCCCGTAAACACAATGGCGGTTGGCCGACGCTGGGCCAACGTGTAAACGAGGCATAACGTGGTGTCAAAAACTTGGACTGACTGATAGCATTTTCACATTGCATTCTAAATCTTTAGTTAAGGTAAAAGCCTTTGATCAAGAAATATGTTAACCAACCGTTTGCATAAACCTTTGAATAGTTTATGAGCATTTCAACTTTCTAAACACACTAGCTTCTGCCCGCGACTTCGTCCGCGGAAAATTTCTTGTTTTAACATATTTAACTTTGTTCCTATACAATTTCTCGAGATAAAAAAACTTTACTTCTTTATTATATTACTAGCTGTGCCCGCGACTTCGTCCGCGTGGAATAGTTATTTTGGGCATCATATTTATTTTTGCAAACAACCTCCTCAGCTTTATAAATTATAACCCACGACTTTGCCCGTGTTAATTTCTGTTATTATTTTGGACAATTTAGTTTTTAAAAGAACATAATTATCTAAAAGTACTTCATAGAGCCACACCCCCCCCTTAGGCACGCCATAATCTCGGCGGTAAGTCCCCTCTTTGAGGCGTGATGTCTATCACGGCGTCCTCACCTTCCGCATGACGCAGGTTCTCAGCGGACATGGCAAGTTCAGGAGATTCCTGCGCCGGATTCGTGCGGAAGAGACACCCGGGTGTCGCCACTGTATGGCCAGCCCGGAGGACACGGTGGAGCACACGGTGGAGGTGTGCCCCGCTTGAGAAGAGCATCGCCGTGTCCTCGTAGAGGATCAGCGGCGGCGAACTCTCACTCAGGGCCTTGGTTCAGGCCATGGTCCGCAGCAAAGAAGAATGGCAAGCGGTCGCCTCCTTCTGCAAAGCAGTAATGCTCGAAAAGGAGGAGGCCGACCGCATAAGGCAAAGGCAACAGCGCCCTCGCCATAGCCGTCATCGCCGCTATCCCGCCGATATCCGGACTCCGTAGACGCTGGCTTGCGATCGGTGAGCAATGGGTAGCTCGCCGTCGGGTTGTCTGGTAACAGTCTAGACCGAGACCAAGTCGTCGACGGCGTGCACTGCTCCCGCGCGCCTCAAGGTGTTGTCAGCAAACTGTGGGGCCCTTCAGGGTCGAAGCCTCCTGCAACTGAGGGTTGGTGCGAAAGCGTTATACCGGGGCTCTGGGAATAAGGCAAGGAAGGAACGGGGTAGGTTGTTTAGTCAGTAAGAGTCTGACACTGTTTCCCGCTCCGCCCAAGAGCGGGATTCGTCATTGGATGATTTTTACCTACCATAACAAAACCCCTCCGCGGCGCCTGCAAGCAACCCCTCTCGCCCGACGGTCAGGCGCAGCGTCAAGTTTTGCACATCATGCGGCGCGTGTGAATTTTATATCGGAGTTATTTTAAAATTGTAATATCTTCTAAGATGTTCATTAAAATTAAATGATGTCAAAGACAATTTTGTTTACAATTACATACTCTTAATCAACAATACATTTATTTGGATAAAGATTAATATTATTATGTTGATACAACTCTAACAAATAATTGGTAAAAATTGGCTAAATTTGATTCCCATAAAAACAGTTCTAGTGAGTTAATCTTAAAAGATAGACATATACTGTTGCGGACATTTTTTTAGATCATTTTAAGAGGAATAATTCTTTCATACATATTTTTTTGGTATCTTAAACCGTTTTCGCAGCGCACGCAAACGGAAGCCCTCAAAGATGAATAATTTCCCCCGATTTTTCCACATTTTCCGTTGTTTCTTCGCTTCTATTAGTCGCAGCGTGATGTTATATAGCCTAAAGCCTTCCTCGATAAATAATCTATTCAACACAAAAAGAATTTTTCAATTCGAACCAGTAGTTCCTGAGATTAGCGCGTTCAAACAAACAAACAAACAAACAAACAAACAAACAAACAAACAAACAAACAAACTCTTCAGCTTTATAATATTAGTATAGATTCATAATCATAAAATATAGCCTATGACACTCAGAAATGAAGCAGCTTTCTATCAGTGAAAAAATTTTTGCAATCGAACCAGTACTTCCAGAGATTACCTCCTACAAACAAAAAAATAAAAAAAAGAAACTTTACTTCTTTATTATATTAGTGTAGATTACTGAAAAAGTGTAATAAGTAATGCCAATAAAAACAATACAAAATAAAACGTTCTCAATTTTAACACAAATTTTAATATCCAAATATCGTTATAATAAAGCAATAACTTTCCAATAAATTGAGGCTTAACTTCTAATTACCAATTATAATATCACAAAATAAAATTGTAGCATGTATTTTTATAAAAAAAATATACAAAGATTAAATATCTCTATCCTAAATCTTCAATACTAATGAAATTTCTTAAAATTTCCACTACCCAATTATAAGCTAATCCCAAGACGATATCCAAAAAACAAACTACTAAGAAAATAAAGATAAATGGTTTCAACAAACTAATTTCAGCATACTTAATTTTAAGAAAATTAATGTTCTGTACAAAAGAAATCCTGAAAGTTTTCCTGTTGAAGGGATTTCGTGATAAATCATGAGGCTACATTGATTCTGATGAGATTTTGAATATTTATTCACCCCTCATTTACATTAAGGGATGAGTTACTAGGCTTTCCCTATTCAAAATTAAAGTGGTCAGAGCTTTTGAAGCTTTTGTGATAATTTTCTTTGAATTAGCATTAGCCTATCATTTTCTTGATATTAAAGTTAATAACAAATTGACTACTTATTTAAATTAAACAGAAATTCAATTTTAAAATCTTTAATAAAAAAGAAAAACTACCTGACTGACATATCAACGCAGTCAGAGCTACGGGATTATGAGAGGGATAGATCATATATTATCTGACCCGCTTAGCTAAGAGTGGCGGATATTTATCAAAATAGCTTTAAATTAATGACAAAATGATGACCTTTAATTTTACGTAATTATTAAATACACATTATTTATTAAGTGAGCACTAAACAAAATTTCCCAAAATTCATCTCTTAGGGGAATAAAATTGAAATCAAAAGTTTGTTTGCAGAAACTTTCTTACATCCGAGTGAAGCCGCGAGCAAAAGCTAGTACTTTTATAAAAAGGATTGAGTAAAACTCATTTATATGATTGAAATTAACTTCCACATGCCCAGGGGCAATAATTAACACGACAGAGTTCGATCTTTAGACTACGGGATTGTTTGAAAGAAGCCCTGCGGCCTTGGAACTTAGAGAGCAACTGGAAGAACAAGGGTGGGATTTAATAAAAGTTTAACACTCACTCTCGCAACACCCTGAGTTAGAAGTTATTTGATGAATAGCCACCCTCATAAATTCTTAATTTTTTAAAAACAAAATGTATATTATGACTATTGTCCGCTGGCCTGTTGGTCTAGTGGTTAGTAGTTCTGACTGTTATGCCGGAGGTCATAGGTTCAATTTCTGCCCAGGACAAATGTTTGTGTGATGAGCTGAAAAATCATTTGTTCTGAATCTGGGTGTAATTTATCTATTATGTGTTAAAAATAAATAATAAAAAAAGTAAGTTTATCAGTTGTTTAGTACCGATAACACAACCTCTGCTTAGCTTATATAAATATTTAATTATACATATTTAAAAATTTATTATAACGCCACAAGACTAGGTTCACACTAACCACCAATTTTGCCCGGATTTTTTATCATACTTCACGTTTTTTTTACATTCAAACTTTAAGTTAATTAATAGAAAAAAAATTAAGATCTCCAAAACCTCTACATTTAGCATTCGTAGATTTGGCAAAGGCTCTTGATAGCATCACACATAGTGCAATATTCTCAACCTTACAAAAACATTTTATGTTTCCTTTATGGAAACATAAAATGGAACTTATAAAAATAATTAATTTACAAAAATAGAACGACCAATATTAAACTAAACTCTTCAGCCATCTTATTCAAAATTCACAAAGAGATGGAACAGGGCGATCCGCTTGGTCTTAAACTATTTACAAGTACGCTAGAAGAGATATTCAAATGACTAGCCGGCTTGAGAACAGGGAAGGGAATTCGAGTTGTCAGTAAAATGCTCTCAAACGTCCGTTTCGTAGTCGATATCGTTCCGTTTGCCTTTACAGTAAGTCGATTGGAAGAAATACTTCAAGGACTCAGAACGGCAAACCTTGAGGGAGGACAAACGATAAATTGGTCAAACAAAAGTCCTAACTAAGCGCGATCTATATTAGTCCGACGCAAAGGTACGCGGACCACGCCTAATTGCTACTGAGAGTTGCGTAGCGTGGTGTAAATCAAATGTAGCACATCAAATCTAGTTGCCATATGAAATGTATGTGAGACAGACGTCTGATTGGCGTACATGACTCAAATGAGCCCAATAGAGTTCTACCTTAATACCAAAAAATACAGCAGAAAATACGAATATACAATTATATTCACCAGCTTCTCGGCCAGGTGGACCAATGACCTGGTCAGGGTTGCTGAAATTTGATGGATGCAAGATGCACGGGATCAGTCGTTGTGGCGACGTTTGGGGTAGGTCAACATTGGATGTCTTTCGGCTGAATTGATGATGATTGAAGACATGATGACACGGAAATGGAAATGCCTGGAAGAGCTACTGGATCATGAAGGTTCTCATATCGGAAAGATGAGAAACCACACTTAAAAACCGAAATGAAATCGTTCAAAAACAGGAGTACTTCACACAGTTCTATCTTCAAAACCCAAATAAGAACAAAACGAATTTCTAAGTATCACTTATTCAGGATACACCTTACCGCACCTAAACACTTAGTACACACTTAAAGGAGAGGCCAGTCCCCATCCCTACTATTTACGTTATAGCCACAATCATTATTATCCCTGGGTAAATACAATTATTGCCTATAGTCGGGTCTATATTACTGTCTAGAAACAGGGCTAATGTAGGCTAGATACATATTTAATTGGCATGTGGAGAGGGCAGAACTTGGCAAGTTTGTCTGGGCCAATCGATCGGAGGAAAACGCATTACGTATGAGTTTCAATTGATGAGGTTTTATTTTTGTCATAAAGTTTTTTTTATTGATTATATATTCGCGCTTGACCACTAGGTATCTCAGTTGATTACCTAGAAGTAACCTATTCACTCTTGACTTAAAGATTTCCGGATTGTAGCTATCGGGAAACACAGACTCTGGCAAGGAATTCCACTCCTTGGCTGTACGCAAAATGAAAGTGTTCCCAAATTGTTTTGTACGTATATGTGGGATGTCCACCACGTACCGGTGGCGCATTGCTGTACGTCTGGTGGTCCGTGAATGGACGGGCTAGGAGGAATTAATTCCGAGGCACACTCCCCGAAATGCAACCGGTAGAAAACCGACAGGCTAGCAACTCGGCGTCGATGCTCAAAATTTAATCGAAGTATGTTAAAAAAAAGACAAATTGATAATCTGCAAAATTTTCTAAAATACGGATTTTATTGGTGCAGTTAAACCTATGAAATCCCGTATTATAGAAAATTTAAAACATGGGACCCAAAAAAAATAAGGTAAGCAATATCATTGGTCAGCAAAATGAACGGAGCCCCCTAACGTCGATGCCTAATAGGGTTGCGTGATTGTTCAAGCTTTTTCGGAAGTGTTCCTGGAACGCAAAGTAAAAGTATGATTCTATTGTCTAAGATATTCTCTCCTTGAGCCCTGAAGAAAGATATTAATGATTCTTCAAACAAAATATAAGGTAATAATCATCGTCTCTTCAGTTGATAAGAATTTAATACTGTTGATATACCCTTTCCTTAAATGTCACCGCATCGACCATAGGTTTCTAAATATTTTTTTCTTTTTTACAAATAAATGATATTTTTTGTAAGTAGGTATCATCATCATCATCCTACCCTTATCCCATATTACTTGGGGTCGGCGCAACATGTTTTTATCTTCCTCTCTGTCCTGTCACCCGTCATACTATCACTAACTCCCTTTTCTTTCATATCACTTCTCACACAATCCATCCATCTCTTCTTCGGCCTCCCTCTTCCTCTCCATCCATCTACGTGTAAACTCAAAACTCTTTCGTAACATGCGTTTCATCTCTCCTCTTTACATGGCCATACAAACGATAGGTAAGTAAGGAGGAGGAGGGGGTGTAAGTAGGTATATCTACAAAACAAAAACCTCGAAACATTTCTACAATTGCTTAAAATTTAAGTCCGAATAAAAGTACATCACTATCATAAAAGTTTAGTCAATTCTATTAAGCTTTGGACGATTCAAATATCTTAAATACTAAACGAACAATATAATCAATATACAAAACGAATCCTAATTCCTAATAATCCCTTTTAATATTTTATATCGCTTTTAGAATACTTTCAGTCCCTACCTACTACATTACGCCAGGAATCTAATTTTACATAAGACGCTTGAAACTTAGCCTTACGCAGACTTAAGCCGGAACGAGACTAGACTTCCTAATTTAATCCTGATACCGGTACTATATTTAGGAAAATAATATTAAAATTGCGAATAAAAGCCTTAAGAAGAAAGTACTATTTGAGTAAATTCTTAAAACCTTTGTACTCTTCTTTGATCTAAAAACCTGCCGAAGTCTAGAAGACAGACAGACAGCTACAATTTGGGGATCTTGTCAAAGATGAATTGGTTACTTCTAGGCGACTGTTTTATATTGTTGACCGTGTCGTCGCTTTCTATCAAGTGAGATGGTGACCAAACGCGAGCCTAGCAACTGTAAAACAAAGTGACGATTTTCGCGTACATCGAGGGACTGGAACAGTTTACCAGCAGAGGTCTTCCCGTCCGATTTAGATTTAGGTGTCTTTAAAGCTATAGCTAATAGGCTCTTAATAAACTAGTGCGCCTCACCACCAATGATTGCATCGCTGCTTACCATCAGGTGAGTCTGCAGTCAAGGAATATATAGTTTATATTTATAAAAGAAAATCTGGTTGGCACAATGGTTGAACAATGCTGTGATAGGTGATATCGGTTTAGCTCCCGCACAGAACAATTATTTTCATGATCTATAGTAGATAGATGTTTGTAATCGCACCCATTATAAAAATTAAAAAACCTAACTATGGGTTAAGCTCGCCTGTGTACATCACCATTTCTTTTATTTGTATTAATGTAATTTCTGTACAATAAAGAATATAAAGGAATTCCAAGATGGAGGAAATGTATTTAAAAACAAAAAAAAAACAAAGGATTGATAAAAATATAAAAAGAAGCAATAAAAAAATGATCAATGAGGAAAAATAAAACTTATAACAGCAGAGTTCCCTAAATTCGAAATGCGCTCTCAAAGATCTTAATCCCATTGAAAATCCCATAAAAAGCGCCATTAATCTGCTAAATGTCAAGGAAAACAGTTATACGCATTAGGGAGAAAAAAGCGAGATTGTAGGTGTCCCTGGCATCATTAATAATGAGACTACAGAAATTCGATACTCGGGAGCAAATCCGAGTAGTCATGGCGGAGTCGAATTCATTAGATTGGTTCTGAATTGATATAGTTTAGTCAGACATATATTTGAGGAAGTAAAGTGGGCGGGCTACTTCAATTTCAGTAAGTGAAACTTGAGGTTTCGATAAGGTATCCGTAAAATCATTTCTATTTATATAAAGCTATTTCACAGATGTACTTTAGTGGTCTATCGGATTTAAATTAGACTTATTTTATATTATTTTAAGGACATCATCAAATACTAGTATCTCTTTCTTTTTGTCAGAAAGTGTTGAATGTTTATGCACGTTTATTTGCCGATTTTAATTTTCTGCTTGCGTAGCAAATCCGCATGCGTGATAGAAAGAAAAAGAAAGAAAAAAACTTTATTTGCGCAAGAGTATGGCGCATATAATAAAAAAACAAAAACAACTAAATAATAAAAATATGCGACACACCCGCACAAAACGGCCGGTGCTCAGCAAAAGCTGAGGCTCATGTGTAAAACAGAGCCACGAGATCAGTATGATATTAAAAACACCCTTGAGAAAGTTTATTTCTTTTTTTTGTGCTTAAATTATTAGTCTAATTTAATTTTCTTAATTGCAGTGTATAAAGGTGCATTAGTTTCAGTTATATGTTGTATATTGGTTTCAGTTGTATGTTGTACTTAAAAGACAAAGTTTTGACTCCCTGACCAATTTACGTTCTACCCAAACCTTTGGATTTAGAATGCTGCAGTTTTGTACAGAACTTATATGATATTTAAATTAGATATTTAGAAAACATAGGGACAGATTTTTTTTTATTCACTTCTTAGAGACAAGAAACGAAAAAAAAGTGGAAATACAATCGTGTGGCTACACCAATACAGGTTCAGTTCACCATGAATACAAGATAACTAGTGCCTGATGCTAGTTTTCTATTGAAACTCAGACCTGGGGCCCTAGACAAGTGGCAATCGCTCCGTGTCGAATCCATTTCTAAGTTCGATTTCGCCTTAACGATGTCGACCACAAAATGGTAGACAAAGTGACATCGACTAACATATCGATAAGTCGAAGTGTTGGTTCGATAAAATAACAACTTCTTGGCTATGGTTATCGAATTAAAACGTCCAATTTGACGTATAAACAACTAATAACAATTAGGGTATCGAAAACGTTTGACCACGTGACTTTTCGAAGGCATATGTCAGTTCCATACATTTCGGAGTTTCGAATTTCGTTATCGTTAGTGAGATGTGACTTTGTCTAAGCCCCCAGATTCGTAGAACTTTTGATAGTCGTAACAGATAAATCAGAAGTCAGGAAATCTCTCTAGCTAGAGGGTATCGTGTTGCCCAATTATTGGGTTGCGGAGGTTAGATGCAGTCGCTCTATGCAAAATGCTGGTATTTTGCTGGATCGGGCTTAACTAGAAACTGACACCAAAATAATTGGGGAAAGCCAGGTAGAATAATTGGCAATGTAATTGTGCAAATACATGTTACATGTTGCTTTTGTTACAAAAGCAACATGTAACGTTGTGAACGACTCTTTATGAATTCTAAATTTAGTATTTTCTAAAAGAGCTGTTAAATTGATTTCAGTGATTTTTACAGTACAATTATTTATCCCTAAAATTTTTACCAACAAATTTATGAGAAACTTACTGAAGGACATGACTTTGTTTTATACTATGTAATAATTTATAACGAAGGCTAAGAGAGAACTTCCCGAAATTCTCTCCATAGGGAGATGAAACATGGGTCAAAAGTTTGTATAGACAATTCTACTTCCACGCAGGAAAAGCCGCTAACAGAAGCTAGTTCTTAATAAATTTTGATTACATGACTAACGTATTAGCATATACGTACGTAGATTTTTTTTTTAAAACCAACTCAACATCGCACTATGAATCTAGTTCGTCATACGTCGATTGCCATTTTTATTTAGGTGTGAACATCATCCAAATAAATCTCCCGCACATGGATGGATTGAGAGATAGTGTAAGACTTTTACTGACTAAAAATCCAGCCCAGTTCCTTCGTTGCCTTTTATTTTAGGGCGGAATCTTCCTTTAAGAAGCCCACCCTTAGTAGTATCGTAAAGACATAAATAATTTCTTCGTCAGTGGGTCGTCTTGGGGGCTTAAAAACACTTCATTAGTAAATTTGAGTACTTCAATTACGATTTGTAACCGAATTTTCTTATTGTACCAAAGTATGCATTACTCCAATAAAATATTAGTATAACAGTATTAACATCCCACACAAAACCTTGTTATCAAACTTACTTTCGATTCGTCCTACAAACCGTAGAAACGTAATGCGTGTATGAATAACTTCGCAACGTTTATCAATTCATAGCCGTCTAATGAAGCCATCGCGCTGCGTCTCGCAAACAATTAACTTAGATTAGTAACGTCTGCTAATGTCTCATTACTGTACAGAGAGCCTCACTCTAGAGACTAATTATTTCGCAAATTCGATGTTATATTGCTGCATGCGTATAGCATTATCTACACTAATATAATAAAAAGGTAAGGTTTGTTTTTTGGTTTGTAGGAGGTAATCTCTGGAACTACTGATCCGATTGTAAAAAATTTTGCAACAATAGAATGCTGCATTATTCTGAGTGACATAGGCTATATATAATGTACGCGGGCAAACCCACTGACAAAAGCTAGCTTATTTATATGGAACTATAGCTTCTGCCAATGGCTTTACCCGGGTGAAAGTGCCACCGTAGGCGCGGGCTTGCGGATAGCGAACATTGGCTAGCTCTCTGTCCGACCTCCCGGTAACTGTCCGGACCGAGCCCAAGTCTTCGACGACGCGGAATGTTCCCGCGCCTCAAGGAGTTGTCAGCAACTGTAGGGGCCCAGCAGGATACTAAGGCAAGAAGAAACGGTGTGTCGTTTAGTCAGCAGAAGTCTGACACTGTCTTCCGCTCTGCCCAAGGGCGGGATTCCTCATTTGATGATTTTTCACACCATAAAAAAATAAAACTCGCATAAGACAGACAGACAAGATATTCTACCATCCATCCGCAAACACGTCACAAGGCTTAGTGTCCAAAAGAGTGTTGAGCGTAAAAATTGTACGGACGACGGTACATTTCCGCAGCAAACCATCGACAAATATCCTAGCGCAAGACAAGCTCGTACATAGAAACTATTTGACAAAATACTGAAAAGTTAGTACAAAGTCTGCTGCAGCGCTTCATTCGCATTGTCGTCTATCAAAACTTTTAAAACTTACAGCGCCGATACGTCAAAACTACAGCAATGTCATTATTGTAAAAGTGTATGGCATGCAGTTCACCTAAGTGAAATAAAGTCACTGTACAGCTCGCCTTATCTAGTACGTAGTACAAATATATTGATGAAAAGAAACAAATATCAAATATTTCAACACACGAGTTTATCGACATGAAGTACGTCAAGTCGAATGTCCCTGTACCGATTGTCATGATATCCAATGGCCTGATAGCTAAAAGCCTCGAAGAACATCTATCGAAGCTGTCATTGCGCTGTTGGATCAAGGGCCTGATACTACACACAGAAGTACAGAAGGCAGTACTCCTCGATACGGCTCGCATTGTGAAGAGGTCCCAAAGCCATCGGTAGCTTGAACCCTGTTTCAGATACCAGCAGACAACTATTTTTAAATGTTAATTACATATGTACAGAAATCGAATAAATGATATTATAATAACAGAGGCTCTGTGGTATAGAAGGAATTCTTAATGAACAATTTATAATTAGGGCCTATTTGTACTAATTTTAGAACTTAAGTGGTTTCTGTGTTGGGTTAAACGAGTTATTTTCAGAAACTGTTTGTTAGAATTAAAAACTCTTTTGTTAGATAGCCGTTTTGTTGAGAAAGGCTTAAACTATATAAGAGCGAAAGAATAACCATCATCATCATCATCCTATCCTTATCCCATATTACTTGGGGTCATCGCAACATGTTGTTTTCTTCCACTCTGTCCTATCACCCATTCCACTACCACCAACTCCCTATTATTTCATATTACTTCTCACACAATCCATCTATCTACGATTCAGCGAAATAGTAACCAAAGACGCAGATAAAACCGCAAGAAACTACTAGTATTCAATGAAATATTTTTCATTAAATTAAATCTGAAAAAATACCTATAAAATACCATAGATGTGGACAAGTCGTCAACGGTGCGCACCGTTCCCGTGCGCCTCAAGGAGTTGTCAGCAAACTGTAGGGGCCCTTCAGGGTCGAAGCCTTCTGGAGCTGCTGGTTTGAGTGAAACTGTTACTGCGGCTCTAGGAATAGGGCAAGGAAGTTATGGGGTAGGTTTTTTAGTCAGTAAGAGTCTGACACTGGTCTCCCGCTCCGCCCAAGAGCGGGTTTCGTCATTCGATGATTAAAACCTACCATAAAAAAACATAGATGTGGAAAAATGCGACCTTGAAGGAGATACATATCATAATGATCCAGATAATATTTAATTAAGACCTAAGAACTAACTATAACAGGACACTAAATATAATCTATCAATTCAAATATAAAACAATGGAAACAGTAGCATAATTTCCACGCAATACGCGTTAATCCATTAAGGATCGACAGCCAAAGAAATATCACATGTAAAGATAAGATGAAACTTCCAGAAGAAACTATACACCCCTATAAAAATATCACATCATATCATACTTTCCTTAACTCACCCGAATCAAAGTAACGAAAAGCAACCGAATTTCTTAGCGATTGATGGAGGTACTGCTATAAGCAGTAATCGTAAATCCCTAAGATCAATGAGATAATGCCAACATCGGTATCAAATCCAACGTTAAATATTTACATAATACCTCTGGCTTACGGGACTGCCTTAGACCCAATAAATATTGTATTAAGAACATTTTGTGAGATAATTCTGGAAAGTTGTAGAAAAACTAAAAGTGGATAAATAGTTCCAATAACTGAACGACACAGAAAAAAAATCTAGGTGTAATCTCATCTTAGTCTAAAAACTAAATGTAAATTTAACAAATTTTGAATTCGAATAGAACGCCTACCTTCCAATCTCTGTGTAATTTATCTATACTAAGTATGTATAATTTTTAATATAATAATGAATTCTATGTATGTAATCTTTAATGTAATTTATCTATAATAAGTTTATTTATCAGTTGTTTATTACCCATAACTCAAGCTCTGCTTAGCTTGGGACTAGACGACGTTGTGTGACAATGTTGGAATTACCTGTCTGATACTATCATTCCAGATATTTTGAAAGTATTCCAGAAATACTGACAATGTTTTGTGGACAATTTTACATTAATCTCTTAATGTTATATCTATATGTAACTGGATATTGGATAAGGAAAAGTCATAAAAAAATATCATTAATAATATTCTCCGACCAATATTTGTAGTTAAGGGATTAAGATTGAAATCTTTATCCTTTAATAAATCAACTTTACTAACTTATTATAAACAATAATGAATTACTAATATATTAAGGTTTTTTTATTTAGTAAATCAAGTAACAGTAATTACATCATACAAAATATTGTATAACTTACAATAATTAATAAGAAACGAGAAACAATTGATGGAAAATTCCAAAAACTTATTTATACGCGTGTACTTCAATAGTATAAATGCATTAAATTGATCAGTTTCTTTATCAATCATTGTTTAAGCACAGTTAAATTAATTTAAAATAAAATTGGTTAACATTTCCACTGTTTAATAATTTTATAATGCGTTAAATTTTTGAAGTGAAATATTTTTGACGTTTTAAAACAAAATTTGTTTAAAAATGCACATTGAAATAATTATCCAAAAGTTTATTTGAATTGTCATAAGCGTTGCATGGAGTAGTTTTAAAGTCAGCTGCTTTTGCACATATACCGTGTTTCAATTAATAACATTAATTGGTTTAACGATTAATAGTTAAATTCCTTTCAATTATAAACCGTATCGGTTTGATTACGGCAATAAAATCGTGAGAAATTGCCGATTAAAAGTTATAACGATCCTGAAATTCAGCAGATGAGGCTCATATATGATCGTTTTCACACTCGATTTTATCATTAAAATAAGTAATATTTCTGTATATCCTTCAATCACTATAGCAGTCGTTAAAATAAACACGTTATTCCAAATTAAAGTTCGAACCGATTCTTAAATTTTTTCGGATATTTTTTTTCGACGTGTATCTGATTTGTCAACAAAAGTCGACACTGATGTTATGATTAAAATATTAAAAATAAAGCACTAGCTAAATGTAGTTTTCATTTGTTTTTGCTATACATTAAAATCAATTTAAATGCTCCGCGACTTAAACATTGACAGAAAAAAACGCCGGCACATCAGAAAAATACAAAAAAAATAATATTAAAAAAAGAACACTCATAACTTACATGATTGTCATCCAATATTTTTTGCACACACACAACACTCACACACACAACACAAGCACTAAAAATCGATGTTCGGTTTTTTTGGGCGCGCTTCAAGCGAGCGGCGTGCGTCGCTAGGGCGGGCGGGTACTGACTGCGGAGAAACCGCGCTACGGCGCTAGTGTCGCTTGCTGAACTCCCGGGGAACGACACCAGATTTTCTTTCAATAATAGTAATACATTTTCTGACGCTTGAATGGGTAAATATGTCTTTAAAGCGGTGTAGATTATTAAATCAATTTTCATGGCGTATAAACCAAATGAATTTGGTACTTAGGCCCTTGATTTATTTTTCTAAGCGTCTAGCGCCATCTGTGGCGTGTAGAATGAAGTTTTCAATGTATACGAATGTCAACCATTTCCCGCTTGATTAGGTATTTGTGTTTACTCCCAGAGGAAATACAAACGTGGTGATACAGTTAAAAATAAAAATGGAAAATGTAGTCTTCTTTACGCTTTCGTTGACAAGTGTACGTAATTTTCTATTTTGAATTTCGTAGATTGTTTTATTCATGAATGTTAGAGGGACACTTACATTCATGAAAACTTTTCGTGTCTTTAGGGACACTCACGGACATTTCACTATTAAGTATTGTGAATGTGAAAGCTTGTGAGTATGTATTGTGACATTGTAAATTCTTCACGGGTAGACAATGTTCTAGAATACGTTGTACATAGGGTTGTAGGGACTCTTTCTAAAAGGAAGGCTTGGCTTGGCTTTACGAACAATAAGCAAGTACCTCCTCCTTCGTATCTTATTTTCCAAGAATATGAACATCGTCTTTATATTTTTGGCAACGTATGATTTGGAAAATTATTGTAACCTGATTGGGGAGATGCGGTTACATATTATTGTCATTTACATCCGTATTTGTTACCTATATACCGTTCGTAGGGACTATGCAAAAGGGTTAAAGTCTTCTGGGGCTCAGGGTATCTTTCTGTAAGGAAGGCTTGGCCCTAGTGCGAAAGGCAAAGAAGGAACGGGGCGGGGTGTTTTGTCTGTAAGAGTCTGACACTGTTTACCTCTCCACCCACGAGCGGGATTCGTCATTGGATGATTTTTTACCTACCATAAAAAAACACTCGTAGTACTCGTCTAGATCATCTCGCCACCTCTTTCTAGGCCGGCCTCGACCCCTCTTGTTGCATTTAATATTAAAAAACATTTAGACAAGTGAAATCAGAAGTTCACGTTCTGATATCGTACTTGAAATAACTTGACGATTGAGGCACAAAAATTAACTGAATATAAGACATATTTCACTATTTTTTTTTGTTTTAATTGCAATAAACTAGTCCTTGACTGCGATCCCACCTGATGGTAAGCAGTGATGCAATCGTTGATGGTAAGACGCACTAGTTTATTAAGAGCCTATTCACTCTAACCTTGAAGACACCTACATTATAATCGGACGGATAGACTGCAGCCGGCAAACTGTTCCAGTCCCTCGATGTACGCGGTGTAAACGAAGAGCTTATTAAAGTTAACCTTAGAATATCGTAATTAGAAACATAATAGAAAGACAATAGGTGTGCCAACACCAGCGTTAGCGTGGGGCTCAAAAGTTTAAATATAAATACTTATGTAGTTCGACGGTTAGCGTAGGGGTTATACGCTTGGCTGTCACATTTCAGGTCACTGGTTCGATTCTTACATTGATTTATTAAGCCCCAATCGAACGCCGGCGTTCGCACACATGTTGTTATTTAATTGTGTCTGTAATTACAAGATCGAAAGGTTAAACTATTATTTGTACGGTCTAATATAGCTGTTTCGAGTTTTCGTGTATTTTTGTCTTTATGAACGAACGCATGATACAGGAATAATTCCTAGTGAGCGGTGGGTATAATTTACCCGGTAAAAACACAATTTGGGAATAAACTAGGTATTTATCCAATAATTAGCAGCTTATTTCCAAATTGGGTAAATATCCAATAAATACCTACCCAAAGTGATTTTCTATCCATCCAACAACCATCTATCCATATTTAAATATGGGGCAGTCTATAAAAAAAAGAACTGTAAAAATATAAACAAACAAAGACCATAAATTAATAATGATAGAACCTATTTAAAATACCATGACAGTTAAATATAAACCATTTAAAATACGACAAATGGCCTATCATTAAACTTTAATACGGACAAAGGGTATAATTTTATAAGTTAATAGCTTTTTAATTTATATTTACGTTTCATTATTATAAGCTCTATGTATACGGTACGGATTATTGTAACCCTAAAAATAATGAAAGTGTTAAAGAATAAATGTTTAAAGATTTCCTAAAAAAGAAGAAAAAACTGGGCAAATGCGAGTTGGACTCATATACCGAGGGTTTCGTACAAACTTCCTGCCCTTGTCCCGTTTTATTTGGGGTCGGCGCAATATGTTTTTTTCTTCCATTCTGTCCGTCACCCGTCACGCAATCACTAACTCCTCTGTTTTCCATATCACTTCTCACACAATCCATCCATATCTTCTTTGGTCTCCCTCTCCCTCTCCATCCATCCACATTCATACTCATGGCTTTCTTTGTAACATGCGTTTCATCCCTCCTTCGTTTTCGTACAAACTATCTTATGTAATTAATTTAATTCTCGAATCAAGTCTCGAAGATTTTACCGAATCAAAAAAGTATTTTTTGTTATATTACCACAAATTTTCAGTTTTCAGATTTATTCCTACATTTGTGCTGTAAAACCCCACTTCATGCCAAATTTCAGTTTTATTTTTTCAAAATTTCAAGGAACCGTAGATTTCAGTAGGTATATGATATCAATTTCAACTACCTAGTTCATATCATATCATATTCATATCATATTAGTTAGTTAATATCATATACTGAAATCTAACTACACGCGTTCCTAAAATTAAGGGACTTGACAGACAGACAGACGGAAAACAGGGTGATCCTATAAGGGTTCCGTTTTTGCCTTTAGAGGTACTGAACCCTAAAAAGAGAACATTTAGTTTATATCAGTGCTCTGGTGCTCGCCGTCCGATCGTCTAGTAACAGTCCGGATCTTGCTGAGTCGTCGAGGGCGCGCTCGGTTCCCGCGCGCCTCAAGGAGTGGTCAGCAAATGTAGAGGCCAAATCCTACTAGGGCCCCGATCCGGTTTCTGAAAGGAAAGTTTGACCCCGGTATGAAGGCTAAGAAGGAAACCGTACCAGTGGACAGTGGGTTGTTTAGTCAGTTTTTTTTTAATTTTAAATTTTGACATTATTATAGTGTTGTATAATGTAGAAGCATTTTTTTTTTAATGTTTGTAAGTGTGAGTACCATGGAGTAATTTATGGTTTAAAGTTACTATTTAACTTGTTTATTATTAATTATTTATTTTGCTTGTTTGACGTAAAGAAACATGGCAGTAGAGAGTTTGTCATGCTCACTCAAATGTCTCGCTGATGGTGGCGCGTGTGTTGGATCATTCGGTTCCCTTCATAATGGTTGAGCCGAGTGGTGCTGATATACGCGTCATGTCCGTGAACGGGCGCTGTCAGTTGGAACTGGTCATCTCTTAGCTGCCAGTGGTTTATTTTAATTTGTTTAGATCATGTAATTTTTTATTATTTTAGTTACATTGTTCTCACATCATAGCAGCGACAAAAATATGTAACCTTTATATCTGTAAAACACAACATGATTAAAAAGAGTGTCCATGGAGTTTCTTGCACATTCTTCTCCATTGAGACCTACTTTTTGGAATGTGCAATTAGCGTCATTTTTTTCCTGACAGGCGGACTTTATGACATTTCAAAAGTGCCTGTAAAGGTTTATTTGAAATAAATGATTTGAGTTTTCTTTTTTGAGTTAAGGTCTGACACTGTCTCCCGCTCAAACGGCAACGCTCAACCTGCCCAACGGCAGGATTCGTCTTAAGATGGTTTTACCCACAATAAGACAAACTGTAAAATACACTGAAAAGAGAAAAAAGCGAATTTTGTTTAACATAACGTGGTTTTGTCATCATGTATGTTTGTTTTAGTCATGGAATATGTACCATGTAATAAATACATAGCTTTGAAATAAATTCATGCAGTGTTCGCGGCGCTAGTAAATTTGAATCAACTTGAACCTGGAAATAATTAATAATTCTGTATTCAAATAAGTAAAATTACTGGTGGTCCAAGCGATATAATGGCTTCTAATATCGTAATAATACAATAGAAAAGGTAATATTTAATTTAAAAGCCTCCCCATCTTCGGTAAATCTAATTTCATATTATAATTATATTGGTATGTTGACAAATAGTTTCCATAAAAGTTCTTGTTAATCATCTACACTAATATAATAAAGAGGTAAAGTTTGTTTTTTTATTTTTTTGTTTGTAGGAGGTAATCTTTGGAACTACTGGTCCGATTGGAAAAATTTTAGCAACAATAGAAAGCTGCTTTACTCCTGAGTGACATAGGCTATTTATGTACGCGGGCAGAGCCGCGGACAAAAGCTAGTTAGAGTATAACTCAATGGTTATACTTATACAATGTTTTCTTATCTACTAGATTGTTATTTCTTTTTTGTTACTCCAAAAAAAAAACTGATTGCTCTATACATTTTCTCGAGTTATGTGAAGATAAATCAATGGAGTAGCGGAACATACGTTGTGAAGTGTATAAAGTACGACCGTTCTAACTTGGCGAGCCTGAACTTAGCGCTTGTGCACTCGTAAAGAATTAAAAACTACAAAACATACAAAATTTAGACCCCCATTATATCCCTTTAGGAGCTGAATTTTGAAAAACTCTTTCTCAGTGTTGGCCTACGCCATAAAAGGAAGAATTGTGCAAAATTTCATGCTCCTAGTCTCATCAGTTTCAGCAATGCATTGATATTTCAGGCAGTCAATTTCTCCTTTTATATAAACAGATTAGTTGCATGATCTGGAAGTTTGTTTATTGTTCTTTTGAGTCACTCACAAAATAGGGTATCTGTAAATGATTTCCTCGGTGATCAGCCTCTTGTACTGACCTCATCATCATCATCAGCCTTTCAATGTTCCCACTGCTGCGACACAGGCCTCCTCTCTAGAAGAGGGAATAGGCCATAATCCACCACGCGGGCCCAGTGCGGATTGGTGGATGTCACATGTCTTCGAATTTTTGGTTCTAGGACATGCCGGTTTCCTCACAATGTTTTCCTTCACCGTTTTGAGAGCAGTGGTGATGAAATAAATTACACAAAGTAATGCGCCTGGCTGGGTTCGAACCCGCGACCTACGACTCGTAAGTCGGGGCCGTTACCACTCGGCCACCACTGCTCACCAGCCACCACTGCTCACTGACTGTGTGTGTTGTACTGACCTATATGTGTATGATTGTTATGACTTAACGGATTTATACGTAATTTGTTACACGAGCAGATGTTTTTTGAATTCCGTAACCGAGGGGAGCCCACGAGATTCCTTGACTAAGCTTCCGCCATCCGCGCGTCCAACTGTCAGTGAGCTGTATCTAATAAACCATAAAAGTTGGATAAATATTTTTTTTTAATTTGTGGTAAAAGTTTTATAATGTTAGTTTGGATTTTTTGTAAGTTACAAATACAAAGCATTAGTGGCCGAGTGGTAATGGCTCCGACGGACAGCAGTGGTGGCCGAGTGGTTACGGCCCTGACTTACGAGTTGAAGGTGACGGATTCAAACCCAAGGCGCATTACCTTGTGTAATTTATTTCATCACCACTGCTCTCAAAACGGTGAACGAAAACATCGTGAGGAAACTAGCATGTCCTAGAATCAAAAATTCAAAGACATGTGATATTCACCAATCCGCACTGGGCCCGCGTGGTGGATTATGCCACATTTCCTTTCCGAGAAAGGAGGCCTGTGACCCAGCAGTGGGAACATTAAAAAGGCTAGTGATGGTATACAAATACATCATTTGTGAAAATTTCGTCTGCGTAGCTGCGGTTCATGAGATACAGACTGGTGATAGACAGACAGACAACAGATTCAAAGCAATAGGGTCCCGTCTATACCAGAACCGAACCCTAAAAACTGTTTAGAACAAATTCATTTTATAAGTTCAGTTATATAGGGTTTTTTCCACTTCATTTGTTTTTCGGGGAGACAATGTAATCATGAAAATAAATAACAATCACTTGGGATCAAGTACTAGGATCAACTGTGAAATAAGAAAAAAAATGGCGTACTGTTTTTTTATGTTCGCACAGCTTGACAAAAGAAATTTTTATTCGTTTATAGGTCATTTTACCTTATTATTTAATAAAAAAACCTTGTTTTTAAACAGTATTTGCATGTTTAATTATTTCTTAAAAAAAAAAAAAAAACATAAAATTGCGCCAAAGCGAGTCCGCCTTGCGCACGAAGGGCTTCGTAACGTTCGTCGCAAAAAGCAAAAAGAAGCAAAACTTTGCTTTTGTTGTTTTCCGAAAAATAAAAACACGCTGCTCCATACATTTTGTCGAGATATGTAAATATAAATCTATGGAGTGAAAGAAAAGAAAGTTTTCTTTAAGTGATTTTGGATCGGTCTCATAGTAGAAGTTTGTTTATATTGGTGTAGACAATGATCCTTTTACAAGCTTTTATTTAGTTTCACCTGTCCCGTTGTCTGTCGTTCTGTAATCAAATCTTGCAACTTAAATTTGATCCACTTCCCGGTTTCCGATTGAGCTGAAATTTGGTATACACGTTTAGTTCGGATGACAATGCAATATTATGATGACATGGAGCTGATCTGATGATGGAATCGCGAGGTAGCCATAGGAACTCTGTAATTAAACGGCACAACCACGTCGAGTTTGGGCTCGTGTGAATCGTCTTGACGAGTTTTATTTATATAAGTATAGACCACCGCTATAAAAGCTTGTTATGAAAAAAAATATTTTCATTGAAAACTTGTTTCAGTAAAGCCCATCTGTTGTATCAACTTCATAAAAGTGAGTTTTAAGTCACCAAAAGTCTGACATGAACTCCTACTCCACTCAATCCACTCTAGGGCTAGAGAACACATTGGATTACCTACAAAAAAAAGGATTTTTTATCGCACAGGGAATATGAATGTACTTCATCATCATCATCAGCCTTTTAATGTTTCCACTGCAGGGACACAGGCCTCCTCTCTCTAGGAGAGGGAATGGGCCATAATCCACCACGCGGTCCCAGTGCGGATTGGTGGTTGTCACATGTCTTCGAATTTTTGGTTCTAGGACATGCCGGTTTCCTCACGATGTTTTCCTTCACCGTTTTGAGAGCAGTGGTGATGAAATGAATTACACAAAGTAATGCGCCTGGCTGGGTTTGAACCCGCGACCTACGACTCGTAAGTCGGGGCCGTTACCACTCGGCCACCACTGCCCTCATGCACTTAGTACCTACTTAGTATAAAAAATTTTACATTGAAACTAATTAGCAATAATCAAAAGACTGATTTAAAAAGTATATAAAATATCTTTGCAATAAGTTTGATTCTTTTATTATTCTCTTTTTGTATTTTTGTTAAATAATATGATGAGTTTAATTTAGTGTATTTTTGAGGAACATCCATTATACCCGAGTCATTGTGTTGAAAGGTCGAATTGTGCTTTAGGGCGCCATCAAATGGGTAAAAGTGTAGCTTGTTGTTACTTTGTTGTTCGTAACAATGTTGTTCTTGGTTTTTTTTTAACAGGTAATAAAAAAACCGGGAACTTTTTAAAGGTGAGATTGTTTAAAAACTTAATTCTTTTTTTTTATTTTGATCGAACCAAACAAGATTTGGTGAGCTTGGGAAGAGCATCGCCGTGTTCTCGTGGGGGCGATCGGCAAGAGCGATCTGGCGGCCATGATCCGGAGCGAGGAGGAGTGGTAGGTGGTCGCCTCTTTCTGCGAGGCAGTAATGCTTGAAAAGGAGGAGGCCGACCGCGTGAGGCAACGGTGCTCACGCCCCATACGCCGCCGGGATTCCAATCCTGACTTCCAGCCACCATAGGTGCGGGCTTGTGGATGACGACCAATGTGTAACTCGCCATCCAATTGTCGGGTAACCGTCCGAACCAAGCCCAGTGGTCGACAACGCGCACTGTTCCTGTGCGCCTCAAGGGGTTGTCAGCAAACCGTAGGGACCCTGTCACCCTGCAGAAAGGTCGAACACAACTGGGGCCAAGGGTTCGCATCTGAAAGGAAGGCTCTAGCTCTAAGTAAGAGTGTGACACTGTTTCCCGCTCCACTCAAAGACGAGATTTGTCATTGGATGATTTTTACCTACCATAAAAAAACGCTCAGTTATTAGTACCATATAATTTGGTCACAATTCATTTATCTTCAGTCTTTCTCATAGCCATTCACCTTCGTAATTAGAGAATATCTCAAGAAGATATTTCCATGCGCCATAAAAAGTTACAATAATCCCGGAAATGACAAATTACTGCCGAAATTTTCCTTGCCATGATTAATCTTTTAGATAAACGTTAAGGATAATAATGTGTGATACACACTGTTAAGAAGAATAACCAGCAATTTAATAGTACATAAATGTTGTAAGAATATATATATTTATATAATTATCACACAACGTCGTCTAGTCTCAAGCTAAGAGCTTGTGTTATGGGTACTAGACAACTGATAAACATACTTATATATTTCTTAATACATACATATCATTACACAGTATAAAACAAAGTCGCCCTGTCCCTATGTATGTTTAGATCTATAAAACTAAGCAACGGATTTCGATGCGGTTTTTTTTTTATTAGATAGAGTGATTCAAGAGGAAGGTTTATAAGTATATGCATGCATAATATGAACATTGCACCCGTGCGAAGCTGGGGCGGGTCGCTAGTTATAGATAAATTACATATAGACACAGAACAAAATTAAATGATCGTATTCATCTCATAAACATTTGTCAGGACAAATCTTTGTGAGATGAACACGGTCGTGAGTTTGATTCCTACCCAGGGGTGGTAATCGAACCCACGACCTCTAAATATATATTAACATTTGTACGCTTAAAAATTTAACGATTAAATATATTCTGGACACTCTCTTAAATTTTTAAATACTATGGCAGTATAGGGATGAGTAACTTCAGCCTCGTATAGTTTTTTTTTTATTTATTTACGTGAATAATAATTAATTTTATACGAGCGAGTTAAAATCAAACTTTTTTCTTTCACATTGCAAAAATTATTGCTCTCGGACCTTCAAAACAATGTGTAAATCCAAGAACAGTATAAAAACATAAAACAATCGTCACTAACCGACTTCAGCAAGTATAATTAATGCGCGATAAACTTCCAACGAGCGAGCCTATTAAAAGAACCATTAAAACAAAGGAATACTCAGATATTTTAGACACTTTGAGAGATGTCGGTATTACTAGACAGAATCACGAGACATCTGGAGAAATATTTATACTACAGATATAGATATACCTAGACAACGCAAGAGCAACTACTTCGAGTGCCTAGCTTTTTTTTTTTTTTTTTTTTTATTGATTATAGGTTCGCGCTTGACCACTATCTCACCTGATGGAAAGCGACGATGCAGTCGACGATGGAACGCGCTTACCTAGAAGTAACCTATCAGGAAACACCGACTCCGGCAAGGAATTCCACTCCTTGGCTGTACGCATAATGAATGTGTTCCCAAAACGTTTTGTACGTATATGTGGGATATCCACCATGTACCGGTGGCGCAATGCTGTACGTCTGGTGGTCCGATGATGGAACGGGCTAGGCGGAATTAAATTATGTAATTCCGACGCACACTCCCCGAAATGCAACCGGTAGAAAACCGACAGGCTAGCAACTCGGCGTCGATGCTCAAGACTTTGAAGTCTCGACTCGACAAGTGCATCATCGCCAATGATCCTCTTGGCTCGCCTCTCAATAGACTCAAGCGCATCAAGTTGGTATCGGGCAGATCCGTCCCAAAGATGAGAGCAGTACTCCATAACCGATCGAACTTGCGCCTGATAAAGTTTAAGCAGCTGTTCCGGCGTGAAGTACTGTCTAACCTTTGCGAGGATTCCCAACTTTTTTGCAGTCAGTTGAGTCTTTGCTTCGATGTATGGCCCAAAATTGAGAGTAGATGTCAGCGTTATACCAAGAAGATCAAGATGGTCAGTTATCGGCACGGATACACCCCGGAAAGTTGGAGCAGGGCTAAATTGACTCCTTTTAGCGGAAAATAGACACGCCTGAGTTTTAGCAGCATTGAACCTGACCATGTTGGCATCGCCCCATTCAGAGACAGCCTCCAAGGACAAGTTCAAGCGCCCAACCATAGCCTCACGAAGAGACTGGACCTGTGACCCACTAGCTCGTGCGCCGGATGTGTAACTCTCAGCAACAGTGCTGTCGTCTGCATACCCAAAGGTACCGGGCTTAAGCAGGTCGTTTATGTGCAACAAGAACAATGTTGCCGAGAGCACTGACCCCTGAGGGACCCCGGCATTGATGGTCATTTGGCTCGACGAGCAACCATCGATGACTACACGGATGGACCGGTCCCTCAGAAAGTCTGCAATCCAAACACACAATCCAGTAGGTAAACCGAATGAAGGAAGCTTACTAATAAGGCTTCCGTGCCAGACCCTATCGAAAGCCTTCGAGATGTCAAGGGAGACGGCAAGCGCTTCCCCGTGTTTCTCGATGGCCTCGCTCCAGATGTGGATGGCATACGCTAGAAGATCACCTGTTGACCGATTTCGGCGAAACCCGTATTGTCGGTCACTCAAGATGTCATTAGCTTCTAGGTATGCCAGGAGTTTAGTATTCAGTACACGTTCCATTGTCTTACAGAGAATGGACGTTACTGAAATGGGCCTGTAGTTAGCTGGGTCAGCCCGACTACCCTTTTTGGGCACGGGCTGTATGTTAGCTTGCTTCCATGCATTCGGCACTTTTCCAGCCTCAAATGAAAGCCTAAACAGGCGTGTCAGGATTGGAGTCAATTCTGGCGCACACGTTTTCAGCACGATTGCCGGTATCCCGTCAGGACCGCTAGCCTTGTTCACATCTAGGTTACGTAGCACCCTACGGACGTCCTTCTGATGGATGCGAATATCTGACATACTCGTCCCACATCCATCTAGCTAAAGTTGGTGAGCATTCATTCGAGTGAACGTTCACTCGAATGAATGCTTCATTTTTCTTTCATTTCATGTTCACACGACATGAATTCATTCGGCACTCTTGTTTCATTTGGAGTACAGACGATTCATTTCGAATGAAAGATGCCGAATGAAAGACAAAAATGAAAGAAAAGTGAAACGTTCGATATCACCTTTACGTGCAAAAATCGTAAGTCGTCACTTTCGCGGTCAGTCTGCATCGGTGTACAGCGCTAGTCGGACATCAATTAAAAATGGTTAATTGTGCTGGCAAGGCGGGGTTGGAGCGAGGGGGACGCCTTACGCGGCGGCGTTTTTGAATCACAAATAGTGCTTTTGACGCCATAAAATGGCAGTAGCAGCAGGTAGTCAAAAAATTGCACGCTTGGTTTCCATACAAATCGTGATGCTTGCGTTATCTAGGTATCTATATCTATGGTTTATACCTAGATTTTTAAAGTAATATTGTATTTTGTAACGAGAGATTTGTCACGGTGATATTTATTTTGGTTTAAATTAGTTTTTGAATGGCAGTAATAATGAAATCTGTTGGGCTGACAGAGTTTGTAATGATCACCGTAAAATATGAATTCTGTAAATCGCTTTGGATTAATTCTAATATCTCTCTTTAGTATTGTTATGACAATTACTGGTAGATTGTACAAATACAATAGTTTTGAAGGTGAAAGCTGTACATATGTGTGTGTATGTCAGTTACTTTTTTTACGCTCAAACAGCTGCACAACTTTTATATGAAAAATAAAAATAATTTAACCAAAATGTTCAGTTTCACATAATTCTCTAATCTAAAATTTTTCATAGACTGACTTGATTACGTTGACGACTGTACTAGTATAAACTGTGACACAGTCGAGAACGTCCTCCTCCCTATTTATTATAATTTAATAAAATTAAATACACTTCTCATCAAAAAAATCGAAACACCTTGCAAGTTTACGTTTTGTCAGGATTATCAGAAAAATGTGTACATTTAGGAATAAATGTTAAATGTCGTTTAATAGTGAGTAATATGAGCTTATCAAATCTTAATGTTAATGTTCTAAATTTAAATGAATTTTTCATAGGTTTCGTATTTTGTTAATTGAGTCATTTTTATTCCGTATGGAGTATAAAGGAAATGGATAAAACAACACACGTAAATGAAAAAAAAAGCTAAAAAACGTTTATTTAATAACTTGTATTCCCTCCCCGAGCTCTAATTACTGCTTCCATACGGTTCTTCATCGATCGGATGAGAGTCACGATCACATGCTGTGGTATATTGTCCCATTCCTCTTGGATTGCATCTTGCAGCTGGCTAAGTGTTTCTGGGGCAGGATCTCTTGCTCGAATTCGTCTCTTTAATTCATCCCATAGATGTTCAATGGGATTCATGTCCGGGCTTCTTGCTGGCCATTCCATAATAGAGATATCGACTTCGTTAAGATAATCTCGTACGACGCCCGCGGTGTGAGCCCTAGCATTGTCGTGCATGAATATGAAGCCGTTGCCAATAAAATGTGCATAGGGCATCACATGAGGCTCGAGACACTCTTCGACGTACCGATGACAGTTTAGTGCAGGCAGACGTGGCCCAGACACGAAAGCAAGCTCTGTCTTACCGTCGGCGCTGATTCCTCCCCAAACCGTCCACGAACCGCCACCATAGCTGACCTTTTCTTCAATGCAGCATTGTGCATAGCGTTCTCCGTCTCTTCTGTAGACCTTGTTCCTTCCGTCGTTACCATACAGCATAATTTTACACTCATCAGAAAAGAGAACTTTGCTCCACTGTAGGTATGACCAATTTAGGTGCTCACGTGCAAAGTTAAGGCGCGCTCTTCGATGGTCTGCAGTTAATTTCGGCCCATTTGCTGGCTTATGCGGTACCAGTCCACGATCCTTCAACCTTCTTCTAATTGTAGAGTCACTTACAGCCACCCTTCGTACAACACGAAGCCGCTGCTGCAGTTGAAAAGCGTTAAGGCGTCGATTTCTTAAAGAAGTTGTTACAATAAATCGATCATCTCGCTCAGAAGTGACCCGATTCCTGCCAGATCCTGAACGGCGCGTGAACAAACCAGTCTCCCGATAACGTTTATAGACTCTATGAACAGATGACAGGCTTAGATGCAGTCTTGCAGCCACAACACGCTGACTAAGGCCAGAATCCAGCAATGCCACAACTTGGGCGGCTTCTGTGGGCGAAGTATCCATACGTTTTAGAAAAAAAACCTTTTTTCAGACGTCCCAAAGTCACAGTATTGAAATAAAAAACGAAAAGTTTAAGGATAGGCGCCAATTTTTAGTTTTTAAACGCTAAATGTACTCCAACCCTAAACACACATTTGTCTCAAAACAGTGATTCATTTCGTTTATAAGATAAACAAATGAAATTCTAATTTTGAATTTAGAATTTTCGCTTATTACTGTAATGGCCAAACTGCCAGCTATAATATATGTATTTTTTTTCATCGTATGAATTCTTTTTTGTGTTAAATTCGGACAGAAACAATGAAAACGGAAGTGTTTCGATTTTTTTGATGAGAAGTGTATAAATATTACAATTTGGTGTTAAAATTAAATTAAATTGAGTTGGTTTTAATTTAAAAACTTTAATTTAAATGATTTGTAATATTCTTTTGTGTCTAAAATGAGTATAATGTAAAAAAAAAAGAAATTGTGCTGTTTCTACTATATTTGTCTCTCAAAACTTTCATTTAATTTTATTCTCAAATACCTATTTAATTTTAATACCCACCCGAAATATTTTTATGCGTTTATTTTTTTTGTTTCCAAACGGTTTTTTTTAATATAATAATATTTCAAACTTATTCTCTATATATGTATTCGTAATATTGATGTTCGTGATTGCTTTATTTTTTTTTTATTACGCCTTGGATAGACAAGTCGACAGACTTTTTACCAGATTACTTGGAAAAAGATCTATGAATCAACAGCTTCTTGAGATTTTCAAGGCACGGACCAACGGTTTTACGTTCATTCCGAGGACCGGGGTGTCAGTAGTGCCCTATATTTTGGAAAATCATAAAAAAATACATTGATACAAACTCGGTGTCCTTGACCACTGCAACTGAGCTATCCCAACACTCACAAACATGCTATATCATCATCATTATTTCAGCCGAAAGACGTCCACTGCTGGACATAGGCTTCACCCAATTATCGCCATAATAAACGGTCCTGTTCATTTTTCATCCATCCAGATACCCGCAACCCTTGCCAGGTCATTGGTCCACCTTGTTGTAGGCTTTCCAACAGTGCGTCTTCCGGTACGCAATCGCCAGTCTAGAACCATTCGACCCCAACGGCTATCTGTTTTGCGAGCTATCATATGTGCCCTGCCCATTGCCACGTCAGTTTAGCAATTCTTTGGGCTATATCTGCAGCCTTGGTTTTATTGCGGATATCTTCATTTCTGAACAACGTCAACATGTTACATAAAAACGATAAAACTAAGAAGTTAACAACACTTACTTCAGAAATAATTCATTTCTAAAACAGTAACACAATAGCCTGACTCTTTGATCTCTAGCTAAGATCTCATCTGCTCAAGAAGTATTGTTTATGTTCTAGTTTTATCATAAATAAAGATCGAGGATGGAAGAATTGCCTGTTTCGTATGAACAAAGAAAAAGACTTTTCCAAGAAATGTTATGTTGAATAAAATAATATTTTCTTTTCTATTTTGTTGTGTTCTTGAAAAAAGTATGACAAAAATACTGAAATCTAAAAATGTAATGTAGAATAAATCCAGGACTCAAAAATAAATATGTCGTTTATTTTTTTTCTTTGTGTGTTTTGAATGTTAAGGGGTAGATAAACGACGTCTGATGATTTTAATTCCAACATCACATCTAAATGGGTAATTTTTTTGTTTATTTTTAAGCCAGCTTTTGCCCGCGGCTTCGCCCGCGTACATAATATGTAGCCTATGTCACTCAGGAGTAAAGCAGCTTTCTATTGCTGGTAATTTTTTTCCAATCGGACCAGTAGTTCCATAGATTAGCTCCTACAAACAAAGAAACAAAAAAACAAACTTTCCCTCTTTATTATATTAGTGTAGATAGTGTAGATTGGATTATTTTTTTAATAATGTGATTAGTATACGAATATTACCATTTTTTTAATTGAATAGAGAACATACTCACATACTGGAAGATGTTCAAAAACATTGTTCAAAAGACAGACAGGTGAATATTTTATATATTTAAAGTGCAAATTTGGCTGAACTCTGCTACCCAAATTAAGATTCAACCGATTCTAATTTAATTAATTCATCATCAACTCGATCACTGATTGAATGCGTGACTGAGTAAATGTGCTTGTATAACAGGTGACCACCAAAGCGTAGGTCACACGGAGGTAATCCAGCGTCCAAACCGACCACCTTGGTTTGAAACTTGTGAATTGTAAACCAAGCCAACCATAGTGTTGAGTTTGTCCAATCGTTGGATTATATCAACAGTAGTCAGCAGAAACTAGCAAAGTCATCTCTGTGAAGACTACCGGGGCCTGAAGCCTACTGGGGCCTGGTCCGGTTTCTGAAAGGAAATTCCAACCCCGGTATGAGAGCTAAGAAGGAATGGGGTGGGTTGTTTAGTCAGTAAGAGTCTGAAACTGTTTCCCACTCCGCCAAAGGGCAGTATTCGTCATTATATGATTTTTCCCACAATAAAAAAGGACTACCGGGGCCATGGACTGAATTCTGAAAAGAAGATCTGAAGGCCCCGGTATGTAGGACTAAGAAGATATGGGATGGTTTAGTCAGTAAAAGTCTGATATTATCTCCTGCTCCGCCCAAGGGCGGGAAGTGTCCTTTGGTGTATTTTGCCTAAAAAAAATACTTCAGTAAGTACGTAGGATTCCATCCGTGTGGACCACACTTTGCACTACATCTCCATTGTAGGACTAACTGTTCCAAAGCTTAGAACAGATTTAATAATTTTTTATCTCAAATTCAGAAAAAAATTGCACTCAGGTACTTCTGTATGATCCTAAATGACCGTGATCATCACTTAAACATTGTCTTGTGTTGGAATTGAACTCACACCCGCCAGCGTTACAGACGGGGCCATTTACCACCAAATAAACAGGCTAATCATCATCATCGTCATCATTTCAGCCGAAAGGTCATAGGCCTCTCCCAAGCGCTGCCACAAAGACCGGTCTTGCATCCATCGGATTTAGCAACCCTGACCAGGTCATCAGTCCAACTTGTGGGAGGCCTTCCAACGCCGCGTCTTCCGGAACGCGGAACAGTGGCTAGTCGATGAATGAAAAATAAAAAAATATCCTCGCTCCCACAGACTACCCAAATCTCTTCACATCATGCATTAGCCCCACTCAATGTAACTACCTAGGATAAAAGTATGCATCACACTTGCAAATCCTTAGTAAATTACGTATGAAATCGCGAGTAATCGCGGCATGTCGTATGTGTGCTGACAGCCTAACGCGTCTGGTTTAAATTACCCTTTTTCCACTCGCTCGCGTTTTAGCGTTTCGTTTGATCCCCTATAATTTATTAATTAGTCGTGTGAGCTTCTATCGTGTTTTGATTTTCATAATTTTAGGATTTTACATCCTTAAAATGTACATACGTAATATATTCCACAACTATCACACAACGCCGTCTAGTCCCAAACTAAGCAGAGCTTGTGTTATAGGTACTAGACAGCTAATAAAAATAAAATAGGCTAGAGTAAATAGGCTCTTAATATTATTATTAAGAGCCTATTTACTCTAGCCTATTTTATATTTAATAAAACTTACTACTACTACTACTTACTACTTTATACTTATTAATAAACTAGTGCGCCTCACTAGTTTATACTAGTGAGGCGCACTAGTTTATTATTAAGAAGCAGTGATATAATGGGTGATGATGATGAGGCCATCATCACCTATTGCATCACTGGTTATCCTCAGGTGGGATGGCAGTCAAGCATTAGTTTATAGCAAAATAGCGACCCGCCCCAGCTTCGCACGGGTGCAATGTTCAAACCTTCCTATTAAATCACTCTATCTAATAAAAAAAAAAAACGCGTCGAAATCCGCATACATGGGTAGGACTTTGTTTTATACTATGTAATGATGAAAAAAACTATGAAAGGTACTCGTATTTTTTCTTCGAAATTAAAATCGATATTTTGATATAATTATACGAGCTTGTTTACCTGTTTTGTTTACAAGAAATGGCAGGGAAAACTTCTAAACGATGACATTAGAAGCCAGGATGTTTTTGTTGATTAAATACACCGAAGCTAGCTAAAGGGACAGTTAATATTTACTTAGTAATATTAGAATGCCCTCAAGCTAGATAAAGTGAAAACAATTAGTTATTTCTTCGAGGAAATACTTCAGTGGTAATACGTAGCCTCGGGGATTCAGGTGTTTTTTTTTCCTATAAAGGTAGAAATATCATGGGAACATGACTTCTTGCGCTTTAAGGTGGAGGGAGAGGATGGGTTTTTTATGGTAAAATCATCCAATGACTAATTCCGCCCTTGGGCGGAGCGGGAAACTGTGGCAGACTCTTACTGACTAAACAACCAACCCCGTTCCTACATCGCCATCTATACCAGGGCTAGAGCCTTCCTTTCAGACACAAACCCTTGGCCCCAGTTGGCTCCGATCCTTCTGCAGGGTTCCTACGGTTTGCGGAAAACTCCTTGAGGCGCGCGGGAACAGTGCGCGCCGTCGACGACTAGGCTTTGGTCTGGACGATTACCACGCCGCAGCCGCCGCCACCGTGTCTCCGATCCTGATTTCCGGCCACAGTAGGCGTGAGCTTGCGGACAGCCGGCATTTGGTAGCTCGCTGTCCGCCCATCCGATAATCGTCCGGATTGACCACATTGACGGCGTGCATTGTTGATGCGAAAGCGGAACACAAGGGTCCTGAAACTATAGCAAGGAGGAACGGTGGGTCGTTTAATCAGAAGTCTGACACTGTCTCCCACTCCACCCAATGGCAGGAATCGACATTCGATAATTTTTGCTTACCATAAAAAAAAGCTCAATTAGTTCAATAATTGTTTAAAAAAATATAAGCAAGATCTATCCTAATTTAAAGACATACAAACATGTTTAATAAAAACTTGTAAAATACATACCAAATCCCAAACAATACTTCACAGCCTAGAACGTACCTATTCACTTGAGAATTCCAGTACATCTAAGAGAATTTAGGATGTATACCAACATCTATTGAAGGCTTTCTCAAGACTATTGCTTTGCGGTGTGCTACCTCGCTTTACAACACGTACGGTACCTGGCTTACACACACAAGCAATTGTGTGTGAAGCCAGTGATCGAGGCTAGCTTTCAATGTTTTGGCTGCTAGTGCATCTTGTAAGGAAATGGATTTGAGGTAGAACTATATTGCGCTCACGTGAGCCATGTTTGTAAATCTGGGCGCTTCGGTTTTCATACATTTTATGTGGAAACTAGACCTTTAGAGGTTTTTTTTTATTGTAAGTAAAAATCATCCCGGTCTTGGGCGGAGCGGAAAACAGCTTCAGACTCTTACTGACTAAACAACCTACGTCGTTCCTTCCTTGCTTTGACCCCAGGACCATGGTAATACGCTTTCGAATCAACCCTTGGTCCCAGGAGACCTTTAGCGGGTGCAGGTTCAAACCCAGTTAAGTGCATCAGTTTGTGTAGTTTATTTCATCACTACTGCTCACTATGTTATTGTTATCATGCATAAGATTTGTGTACACTTGTATGGGCTTTAATTACCTGAAATAAATAAATTGAATTGAATTAAATTTAATTAAAAAGAAAATCACATTTATAAAAAAAAAACGAGTAAATCAAATTATCAAGCAAATAAGTATAGTTTAACCTTTATTTTTTTTAAAACATACTGACAAGCCGTTTAAATGTGATGTTTGATTTAAAATCATCAGTCGTATAATATCTGCCCCTTAATAAATTCTGAAAACTCTTATTCAAATGAATATTATTACAAAATTATACGAAGCATTATTTTGAACTAAAATGAACCTCTTAATCAGAGGACTTAGGAGATTACTTAGGTAACTAAGTACTTATATTTGAATAGTTTATAGAAGAAGCCTAATTCCATGAAATTACGTTTGTTAGTACAGTATTAAGTTAAAGGTGCTGATAGACCTGAGCATTCACTTCTAACAGAACAATGAGCATTCGCCGTTTGTAAATTTGTCGAACTGAACAACGAACCGAGCCAAGTTTAGAGCCAAACGTTGCTACGAACATTTTCATGAGCACGCTAGCGAACACAAAAAAAAACGAAGCATTAGGTACTGTGCCCGGAGCACACGGTTGCGGTGTGCCCCGCTTGGGCAGAGCATCGCCGTCTCCCCGTGGGAGCGATCGGCGGCGGTGATCTCTCGCGCCGGGCCTTAGTAGAAGCCATGGTTCGGAGTGAGGAGGAGTGGCAGGCGGTGGCCTCCTTCTGCGATGCAGTAAAGCTAGCAAAGGAGGAGGCTGACCGCATAAGACAACGGCGTTTGCGTCCCAGACGCCGCCAGGATGCCGATCCTGACTTCCGGCCACCGTTGGCGCGGACTTGTGGACGGTGAGCATTGGGTAGCTCGCCGTCTGGTTGTCTGGTAATCGTCCGGACCAAGACCTGTCGTCGACGGCGCGCACTGTTCCCGCGCGCCTCAAGGAGTTGTCAGCAACCGTAGGGACCCTGCAGAAGGGTCGAAGCCAATTAGGGCCAAGGGTTTGCGTTTGAAAAGGAAGGCTCTGGCCCTGGTATGTATGGCGATGTAGGAACGGGGTAGGTTGTTTAGTCAGTAAGAGTCTGACACTTGTTTTCCGCTCCGCCCAAGAGAGGGACTCGTCATTGGATGATTTTTACCTACCATAAAAAAGCACTAGATACTGTCCTTCGTTAAAATGCTCGCCAGAACGCTCGAGAGAATGCACGCTAGAACGCTCGATAGAATGCTCGCTAAAATATTGTCGTATTTTTCTATGATGTTACATTCGCAAGAATGCTCATTACAAGTGAATGCTCAAGTTTATCAGCACCTTTATAGTTTGCAATCATTAAACTTAATAATAATAGCTTACCTACTTAACAATAAACAATGTTTAGCATCAGCCTTCTAATATTGCCACTGCTGAGACTCAGGCCTCTTTTCTAGGAAAAGCAAAGAGCCGTAATCCACCACGCGGGCTCAGTGCGGGTTAGTGGATGTTACATGGTAATCGAATTTTTGGATCGAGGGCAAACCGGTTTTCTCCGAAGTGTTCCAACACTGTTTTGAGAGCAGTGATGATTAACTAAATTACACAAAGCCATGTTTACACTTTGGTAAAACATACTTTATATAGGTATATAAATGAAATAAATAAACACCTACGATGCGCATGCAATGTACGACTACCTTGAACGAACAACAACTGGCCGAACCGAACTAGTATGAACCGGTTTTTCTTTGTACGTGACGAGTGGTCAGTGGACACGCACACACGTGTCTTAAGCATGTAGTAGTGTACCTACCTATCGTAGCGTCATTGATTAAAGTTTGTCGTTGTCAGTTACGACGTCACAAACTGGCGTCAAAAATTCTTATATGAAACGCATTGTACTTGTACTGTTCTTTATCCGTTTTTTTTTAATGAAAGTCTTATAACCTCGTAAGGCCCAACCTAAATTTAGGTCGATATATATTACGGCCCAATGTACTAAAAATAGGTGCAAGTAGTTGCGGCCCAGAACTTTGATTTAGTAAAAAAGTGTTTAAATGTAATGCTTTTGGCAAAACTCTTTTATGGGGTATTTCTTATACCTATTGCATGCAAAAAATATTTTGATATAGTCAAAATTACACATAAAATTTGTCGACGGTAGATTTAAATTGGCGGGATTATTTAAACCAAAAATACGTTTAAATATCATGTCATAATTTTAGGTCGCTGGGCCGACATTCGATGTTTTTAAAAAGTGTCTTGGGCCGGAGTGTTAATTTTTTTTTGTCATTAATTTAGGTTGTTGGGCCTTACGAGGTTATAATGCTTAAATAAATCAATGAATTAATCGTATCTCACACTTCACTCACTGTGTAACTTTATGTTACAAATTACGCAATCCTAATTGTGTCGTGTGTGTGTATATTTGTTTAATGCTCCAACGTAGCCCATACATAAGTTGCGGTACCGTACAGTAGTCACACTTAATTGTTGTAAACAAATTTACTCAGTAAATCATTAACTAAACGGTGCATTCAGATTGCTTGTACTGCAACTTGCGACTTCATTATTGTCAAACTTTGGATAACAGCTACCATGCAAACAGATTTCTAAAACAATCGAAAATCGACCCTGTTTTCCAAGCACTAAAGTTCACTGAAACAGTAAATTTATCTTTGTAAAGCGCGCTTCCTGAAATTTGCAAGACACTGTTGTATCGAATATTTTGTCATTCAATTAGAAATCTTATTCAGTTAGAATAAGGTTAACATTTAAAATAGCAAGCAACGATTGCATAGAAGTCTGAAAATGCACGTATTCAGAAGTAGTGATAAGGGAAGTAAAAGTCAGAAAATTTATTTTTATTAAATTGTCTTTTTATATTTTCCAATTTCCATACTTTACTTGGTATTAAGGAAAAACGGGCTAAATAAGATCCTTATCGGTTTGAATTTATGAATATACAACGTTGGTGTGCGGTCTTTTTGTGGGAAACAGATTTCGCAAGGTTAATAACTGGTTAAAGCGATGCGTAAACTCCTATATTTAAAGAGAATATTTAAAGTCCTGGATTACAGTATTCCGTGTTTCGATTTTTAGGCTTTGTCATCATTTTAGCCAAAAGAAGTCCAGTGTTAAGCCTGATCTACACTACTCTCGAAGTTGCCTCGACGATGTACTTATCGTTGATCGAAGTCCGAAGTATGTGACTACACACTCGTGCAACCTCGCGAGGAGCCTTTCGAGTCCTTTGACTCGGGCGCAAAAACTGGCAATGAATAGAAGTCGCCCGAAGCGAGGCGAGGTTGCACGAAGCGAAGCGAAGTGCCCTTCTACACTAACGTATTCGTTCATCTTCGACCAATTTCGCGAGCAGTGTAGAGCAGGCTTTAGTTAAAGGGCTTCCCCAAGTGTTACCATAACGACCAGTCATTTGCGTTTCGCATCCATCGGTTTCCCCCGTTCCTCACCAGGTCATTGGTTCACTTAATGGAAGGTCTTCCCACGCTGCGTCTTCCGGTACGCTGTCACTACATCAGAACTTTTCTGCTTGAAAGACCATCTCTTCTGCAAGGAATGTGCCCTACCCACTTCTACGTAAAATTGGCGAGTCTTTGAGATGTCGGTGATCTTGGTTCTTCTGCGTGTATATTCATTTCTGATGACATGCAATCAAGCGCCGAGTATAGCCTTTTTTATTACTTTTTGGGTGGTCTAAAGCCTTCTGATAAGGCCCAATGTAAGCAACCATGTTTCAGAGGCGTATGTCAACTGGTTATATTGATTAGTTAGTCTATTTTTATTTGAAAGATTATCAAATAACGATGGTATTTTAGTTGAAAGAATACATACATCATATTTACTAGGGCTAGAGCCTTCCTTTCAGATACGAACCTTTGACCCTAACACCCGTATTCACAAACGTTACTATGCGGTCTCACAGTGCTCGCGAGCGCACAGGGCCCCTAAAACTAATTCATAAACAATACTTCAGTGACGTCTAGCACTATGCGTCCCTTAAAATGAACGCACAGCTAAGGTAGCCTGCGAGCTGTTTTAAGCAACGCATAGCTACTGTTAGTCTCTGTGGACAATAGACAGCATGAAACGAGATTTCGAGAAAAAAAAAATTGACTTCGATTTTATTGTTTGTGATTATATAGCGTCCTTTTACAATGGATTATAATCATAATTATAATAGTTTTTATTCTTTCATTTTTTTCTTTTGATTGTTCGGATGAATTTATTGGCTTCTCTATTATTATCGTTAAAATTTTATAGATGTTTACTGGAGATCTTATACAGGGTGTCATTGACATGTTAACGCAAACGAATACCATAGATCCAGTACATGACTCTAGACCCCCCAGTGATGGAATTTTTTGTCGGTTTTTTCTTATTTTTTTTTAATGAATTTTTAACGTTTTTTTAATTAAACTGTATAAAAACGTCAATTTAACATTTTTTGCGAAAAAAATGAGTGCATTACATTATAGATTAAAAATGTCATCGGGTTTGATTACAATAACGACTTTATTTACCTCGATGATTTTTTTATTATTTTTTTTTTTGTAAAAAAAAAATTTTTTCTTTTTTTTCTAAAAATATCATTGGGATTGGTCAGAATAACGATTTTATACAGGTTAAAAATAAAAAAACAAAACTTTTTTTTCAAATATTTGAAAAAAAAACCGACGAAAAATTCCACCATTGGGGGGTCCAGAATCATGTACTGGATCCATGGTATTCGTTTGCGTTAACATGTCAATGACACCTTGTATATGTTAGACAACCAACAGTATCAATAATTGTGAAAAGGGTCTCTTATAAAAAAAAAAAATTGTTCTTGAACACCTGTCACCTTTATGTTTTGAGGTTATTTTATGACAAATTAAATGAACGTCAAGCAGCGACGTGAACTATGCAACACAAACGAACCAATCACAGAGCTCTATTCAACGCTGTGCGTTTGCTTAGTCAAGGGTCGTTTGAGTATTGTTTATGAATTGAAAGGCTTGCCACATGTTACGCAGTGAGAAATGCCTTACTTCGCATAGCGTTGCTACTTCATTGAGGAAAGTATTGTTTGTGAATACGGGTGTTATTCACTACGACCCTTCTGCAGGGTCCGTACGGACGCTGACAACTCCTTGAGGCGCGCGGGAACAGTGTGCGGTGTCGACGACTGGTATTAGTCCGGACGGTTACCAGACGATCGGATGGCAAGCTACCCGACGCTCGCCGTCTGCAAGCTCGCACCTACGGTGGTCATGAACTTTTATTTATTTTTTTAACTAAAAGAAACTATCAGTGGAACTTGCAACTTTTTCAATCTGTTGCCCATGTAAGCAGTAATGTTTTTATCTCAGCAATTTTGTACTGTTATCCTTTTCCACTACAACTTATAAAACAGTATTTCATCTTGCCTAGGTAGGCATTAAATCTTGCTAGACACAATAGCTCTTTAAGGCGTACTGGAGCCAGTTGAGCTCATTTATTTTATTTTTATATGCAAAAGCTCTTCGCGCCGCGAGATCGGTTAAGAAATCTTGCATTTTTATGAGAAATCGCTTAGATTTTATTTAGTATTTCAGTTATACTGTTTTTTGCATTATTTTGTAAATATTTTGTAGTTTTTTATTTTTTATATACTAATGCTTGACTGCGTTCCAACCTGATGGTAAGCAATGATGCAATCGTTAATGGTGAGATGCACAAGTTTTTTAAGAGCCTATTTACTCTAGCCTTGAAGACATCCATATCATAATCGGATGGGAAAATCGCAGTAGGCAAATTACTAAAAAATAATAATAAATTTATTTTTTAATAGGTAGAAGCTTGTACAAGGCATACAGAAGAGTCTTTTAAACAGTAAGTAGAGAACAATAGTACAATCAGTATAAAATGGGTCAAAGGAATTGTTCCAGTCTTTCGATGTGTGTAATTTATACGACGAAGCGAAAAGATTAGTCTGGACCGTAGCAGTTATAACAACGTAAGGGTGGATACTTGCCGTGCATTAGGTTTTCCGATAATAAAAATGAGATAGTGGAATCAAGGCATGCAATTTGATTTAACTTAATTAATTTTTGCTTTTTAATATAACCAATTGAAATGTCAAACGATACCTTTTCTCAGAATTATGTTTTAATAAAGATGGCTGCTCCAAAGTACAAAAGAAAGAGAGCTGCTCGAGAATCCTTTTCAGTGAACACAAAAGATGATGCAGTATCGCTGAATATTTACGAGTACATGTTTCGTTGACGAGGAACTTCTGCGAATGTAGCAAGTAATCACTTATTTTAGTACAATTCACTTAAGGTGGGGCCTTAAATGAATCTTAAGGCCCCTTCGCCCAAAAGGCGGGATTTGTCATTGGGTGATTTTTACCGACCATAAAAAAAATGTGTGACTTCCTCATTCACCTATCGTCATGGTTTAAAAGCTTGTTAAATTTATTTAAAAAAAATTGCTCTTATACTAAATCTACGGGTACAATGGCAGTGTTATCGCTGACAGCGCGCCAAGTCTCCAATACCAGATAACCTTAGAAAGCATCGTAAGAACTTAAGGTTCCCGACACGCCTATCGTCTACGTCGAGTATGGTTTAAAAGCTTGTTGCTTCATTTAACGCAATCCAAAGTGAAATTTGATGCAATAGTAATGCGAAAAAAGAGAGATAACACCTGAAGACTTTGTTGGGATTCGGTAATTCTACGATTCACTCGAATGTTTCACAAAACTTGTTTTTTTTTTATTATAGGTTCGCGCTTGACCGCTATCTCACCTGATGGAAAGCGACGATGCGGTCGACGATGGAGCGCGCTTACCTAGAAGTAACCTATTCACTCTCTATTCAGGAAATATTTTTTTTTTTTATTTAACCCATAAGGATTATTGAAGAAAAATTACATTGTTTATAATTTCGATTAAATGTGCAAGGCTTCTATAGAAGTACTTTTTTATATTTTTAATGTAGGAGTACGTTATGGAGAGTCAAATTTCACGTAAAATAGCAGATTTTCACAATGATGTATAAAACTATAGATACATTGTCCGCGCTCTAAAATGACAACATGAAATGAAGGCAATTGACAACATCGCGCTTAGTTACGCACCAACCTGCCGCGCGACGCTACGTTTGTTTTTAATTTATATCGTATGTGTAAACCTGTGCGTAACATAAAGAAAGCATGCCGTCGTGTATGTTCAGACGATGTACAAATTATACCCCAAAAGTTAAAGACAAAAATGTGTCATTTCATGCGTAAGTTCACCAAACAACCTATTTTTATTTTATTTTTCTTGACGCCGCCGCCCGCCATCTTATGGCGGCCGGCGCATGAAGGTATAGCTACGTCACTCATGCGCTCGACCAATGAAAATGTAGTTTTACTATTACTTATCCTGTGATGTAACTGAAGATGTATATTTATCTCTCTCTAGCAAAGGCGTTCCACCATACGATGTCATATTTTCTTTCCCTTTCCTTACGCCTATAAGTAGTTATCTAGTATTTTCGCCGTTTTTAAGCGCCGCGATGTTAGTTCATGACGTGTCTATATATAATACGTCATTGGATTTTCAGAGGTCTTTTCTGGATTACTGTTATTTTGTATTTTGTGTATCAAAACATATTTTTTTTACAAAAAATAATGTTTTGACAACTATAGAAGCCTAAATACTATCCACAAGATATCGGTGTATCCAAAATATGTGAAGAAAGATGTGTGATAACATCATAATCATGTAAGAGCGGTTGTATGAAAATGTTACGTCGGGTTGACCACTCTTTTAGTTAAATTACAAAAAAGTTGTAAATGTCGGACTATATAAAGCGTGCTGTATTTTAAAATCAACCAAAAAACTTCGATCTAAATGTATTGTAATTCAAATTTTATCCGACAGTAATGTTTAAGTATTGTATTTAATATGGTACTGTTTTATTAATTATTATTTACCAATCAAATATTTAACAGTTTTAAATATTTGATTGGTAAATTAAATAACAATCAAATGTTACTTAACAATTAACAGGAAAGTTGATATTTGATAGGTAAGTCAACTGTTAAATTGAATTAATGTAGTGTTTAATTTGCTTGTGTTTGTCATTGTTTGGTAATAATATAATTATCTACACATTTATTTGATTATGGTTTAATGCAATGAATAATGGAAGTAAATAATAATTCCGGTTTACTTACTAACCACTTATTACCAAATATATTGTGTTTTTCGTTTATATACAGAGAATACAGACTGAGCAACAAAATCTAGTTAGGGAATCAAGTTATTATTATTTACTAGCTGTTGCCCGCGACGTTGTCTGCGTGAAGGCTCTACAGCACCAAACATACCTAAGGTGGCTTTGTCGCTATAGCATTACAAGAAAACAACTTTTAAAATAGCAATGCATCAGCCTTATAAAGTTCCCGCTGCCGGGACACAGACGTCCTTTCTAGGAGAGAGAATGGGCCATGATCCACTACGCGGGCCCAGTGCGGATTGGTGGATGACACATGTCTTCGAATTTTTGGTTCTAAGACATTCACAGTCACAGTTTCCTTATGATGTTTTCCTTCACCGTTTTAAGAGCAGTGGTTATGAAATAAATTACACAAAGTAATTCGCCTGGCTGGGTTTGAAACCCCGACCTACAATTTGTAAGTCGTATCCTTTACCACTCCGCCACCACTAAGTCGGAGCCTTTACCACTCCGCCAGCATACTACGATGGTAGTTACGCTGCCAGGAGTTAAAATGTAAAGAGAGTCAGGACTGATGACGCGGGAGCAAGCGACATACAGTTGCCCGCGTAAGAGACGACTCGTCCTGAAGTTGACACCCGCTGCACTCAGTGTCTGCCCCTGCGACTTATTGATGGTCATCGTGAAGCAAACACTCACGGGGAACTGTACGCGCTTGAACTGGAACAGGAAGTTATAAGGTACAAATACTGCCTTACCTACGCCACAACCCTTAAGAATTTTTGCTTCAATGGTGTCTGTGCAGCGAGATGACTTTAATACGGGTCTCGTTAAACCACTTTAGAGGAGATAGGTTCCGAAGATGCATAATTAGGACTCCGACTTTCAGCTTGAAGGTATGCGCTGGAAGTCCACTTGCTGGCTGGGAGTTCAAAAATTACACGGGATAATGTGTGGCGTCATCTTGCTCGACGACAGTGTTTATCGAGGTATAGACCACTACCTTCCCCTTAATTTCCAAGAGAACGCATTCGTTAATTGCTGCAACCTGATCATTTTTAGACGTCAAAATGGCCCGCTCACACACCCAAGAATTCTGCTGGTTTGATAAACGACTGATGTCCCCGTGCACAGCGAATGAATTCTTCTAAGCTGGATAACACTCTATCGAGAGACCCTGGAAGTACCTCTTGTCCACCTTTCTCGTTGTGGGCTTTGACTTGAACCCAAGTCGTCGACGGCGCGCAGCGCGCTGTTCCCTGCACCTCAAGCAGTTGTCAGCAACTGTAGGAACCCAGCAAGGTCGAAGCCTTCTGGGGCCAAGGGTAGATGTTAAAGCGGAACACCAGGGCCCTGGAACTAAGGCAAGTAGGAACGGTGGGTTTAGTCAATAGAATTCTAATACTGTCTCCCGGTCCACCCAAAGGCGGTATTCGTCATTCATTTATTTTCCCCTTCATAAAAAAGATAAAGTGCCTTCGCCAAGAGTTAGAAGGTCATCAGAGAATTCTTGAGCACGTGCATTGCTGCCGAGCCGAGCTCACATATTAATGGTCAAGCGCAGCGCACAAACTCGTGACTACAATGAAGATTGTTTCAACGTAGCATTCACCTCGTAAGACTTTGATCCCCGAGTCAAGACGGGAAGCGTTTGCCCGAAACCGCCACTGAACAAACTGTGACACCACCCATCAAAATGTTCGTTCCCGCGGATGTCCTGCAGGGTTCTGTCCTCGGAATCAACTGCGTTCCTATTGGCCACCGTACGCTCATTCCATACGGTCAGAGAGCAATCCTTAAGCACGTGTCCCTTATCGCTGTAACGTGACACACCACAAACAGGCGTTTTGGCGTTCTCTAAATCGATGGGAATTTGAACATGGCATGTGCTGCCTTGCCACCCGGAAGCAGTGAGGCAGCGATTCCCGACGACATTGCTGTTCAATAGCAATATTGCCTTGCCTGTTCAAGTATGCCATGTTTTTTCTGTTCCAACAGGAGCAACCCAAGAAAAACATATTACCCTGGTTTTGCACAACGCTTTCAGGGACGTTGTCATAAATTTGTTTTTGCTCTGAAGACAAAAAAGCGACATGGTCATTTCGTATGGTGGTCATTTCGCCCGAATCGTAATTTGTCTCAGCCATAGTCTTGATGCGGTGATGATTGGGGAACTGGTAATTCATATTCGATCAGTGGATTGCCGCCGATAGAAATGTCCACATCTTGAAGTGAACTGAGACAGGTGTTCAGCACACGTTCATCAGTTACATCGACTTCGTCTCCAGTAGCACGCCTCAAAGCTCGCAGAAAATCTTCAGACAGATGATGGCGATATTTCAATGAACATAACTTTTTTGTAATACTTAGCACCGCATTTTTTTTAATAGAGTTCCTCATCTCCGCTTAAGATTTTCAGGGTTGTTTGGAACTTCAATTTTTCAAAACGAACTATACAATACAACTTTTAGGAAGCTGATTTGATTGATTTTTATCTCTCATAGATGGCGCTGTTTTAAAACTGTCTTTTTACTACTAATAATCATTGAACAATGTGCCTCTGTCCAAGTAACTTAAATGACGTAGTTTTTATAGTGTAAAGCCAGATAATAGCATAGCTTACTAAAAACATCATTTAAGTATGCGTTGTTAGATTAAACACTGTCACAGAATGCGTAAGAAAAAAAAGTATTCACAACTTTCCCGGCCCGTCCTTTACTCATGCAAAATTTGAAGATAATCCATGCAGTATGTTTATTTATATATATCCAAGTAAGTTTTTGAGTTTAGCTAAAACATACATACAGACAAACAGATAAAAATTCTAGTAAAAACTATGCCTTTGGCTTCGATATCGATTGTAGATCCATTCCTAAGTAATCTTTTAAAAAAAAAATAATAAACAGATTTCACTTTCCTACGATTTTATTATATTTATATGAATAGATTATTCGTAAAACACTTTAGTTAAGTCCCAAGAGGACACAAATTTCCGCACAACTGTTGTATTTTAATTGTGTCTGTAATTACGGTAGTCGAAAGGTAAAAAATATATTATGTTATGTTTTCGTTTGTACTAATTTGGGTCAGTAGATGGCGTTGTACGTATATAAATAACATTGAAACGTTATTTGTAATTAGGTTGCGTTGCAAAATAAATCCGTTAGACCGTTGGAATAAAAATAACATATTTCATATAAACATGGAGAACGCTATTTAGAGATGAACTATTTTTAAAAAATATATTTTAAATATTAACCCACATTTTTTAGTAAAACGAACCAACCACTACCTAAGATATTTCCCTAAAAATAAATAAGTAACATTACCATCTATGAATTTTAAGAATAACTAACTGCTAGCTTTGCCAACATGCTCAAATTTAAATTAATAGTTTCCAAAAAGTGTTAACCTGTAACTTGATTTGATTTAGTTGTAATCTCATAGATGGCGCTGTTTTAAAATTGTCTTTATACTACAAATATTCATTAAACTATGTTTCTTTGCCCAAATTACGTAGTTTTGAAAAACTAATAATGGGAATCTTTATTATTTACCTAAATAAGTTTACTTGCCAAGTTTCAAGTTAATTAACCCAAGGAATAAGATTCTCCTATACAAACTTTAACATCCCCTAAATCTTGCACTGGGGGTACTACTGAAAAAATAAATATGCCATCCTTGATAACCACTTTAGGGTAATGTTTGTGCTAAGTTTTGAGTCAATCGGCCCACGGAAAAAAAAGTTACACCCTTGCATCCATTGCACTATTTAAATTCAATATTGCTTACCTCCCATAACTTAAGGCGTGATAATATGCAGCCTAAAGCCTTCCTTGGTTTACAAGGAACATTTTTGCTGAATTTCAATTCAATCTATCTAGTAGTTTTGGCGTCAACCCGTACCATAGGCACAGACAAACAGACAAACAGACAAACAGACAAAAATTCTAAAAAGTCACTTTTTGTCATCAGTTACGTTTTTCTAACAAAAGCCACTTAATTTTTCCAGAAAATTCTCAATGTACAGTTTTTCTTTCGTTACTGTTTTATTATATGTATAGATTAAAATAATACCGATATGTCCTAGAATGGGTGGTAGTATCAAAGTGTAATTTATCCGATGTATTTTTCATTGAGAAATACATATATCTACTTATTAAGTATGTTTATCAGTTGTCCAGTATTCATAAGATAAGCTCTGTTTAGCTCGGGACTAGACAGCATTGTGTGACAGTTGTGAAGTCATTTTGATGCGGTTTTTTTTTTAATAAATAGAGTGATTCAAGAGGAAGGTTTATGTGTATTATACATGCTTAATATATTCAATATCAGGACCCGTGCGAAGCTGGAGCGGATCGCTAGTATATTATATATGATACCTACTTAAACATACTCACGAAAATTCCATAAAAATCGGTCAAGCCGTTTGCGGGAAGTTGAGTAACAAATAAAACATATTTGTGTTTTTGTACAGAAAATGAGTAAATGATATAATGTTTTTTTTTATTTTATTCATTAATTCTATACGAGTAAGTTTCCACCGGATGCTGTTGTTGCTGCTCAGTGTAGTAGGGCTATTTTTTTTTTGTGCCATTTTACATCAAAGCCAGTCTCGCGCGATTCAGCAAACACGATGGAAGCTCTGTAATAAATATTCAAACTGCCAAAGTAAAAAAGTTAATAAGTCATAATTTTTTGATATTTTTTTAATTTTCTGCGCAATTTCCTCAACTTTTCTTTCCTTAAGAACCTTGTACAAAACATAATGAATTTTAAATAGAAAATTATTTAAAAACAACATTAATCAAACCAGAGAAGTCGTTCTTTTTTTATGGTGTGAAAAATCATCTAATGACAAATCCCGCCGACGGAGCGGGAAACAGTATGTGCCTCTTACTGACTAAACAATCCCCACCCACCTTCCTTTCAGAAACCAGACCGGGGCCCTAGTAGGCTTCGGCCTTGCAGTTGGGCCTCTATACTTGCTGACAACTGCTTGAAGCGAACGGTAGTAGAGCACGCCGTAGAGAAGTTGCTCTCAAGTTAAATAATAGTTTGCCCAAGTTATTAGATAGATAAATATATTCTTTATTGCACACTAAAAATAAAAATAACAGTAGGAAATTTAAATTAATAGGGTGTCACAATGGGCGGTCTTATCGCTAAAAGCGATTTATTAACCACAACCTTTGGATGGATTTGACAAAGAAGGAAAAGAAAGATATTCATTCTTATATACCTATATATATAAAGCGCCTAAACGTGCTTTATTATTGGTATGGATAGATCACCATGAATACAATTTGGTGCATTAGGAGCTTAAAATTACGAAGATGTTACAATGGGCGGTCAGTATTTTCGGGATAACTTTAAAAAGCGTTTTGAACCTATAATGGTCACGAAACCTGTTCTTGTAAACGGTTACAAGGTAGTAGTATATGTAATGTAATATGTAATGTAATATGTAATATGTCCACAACTATCACACAACGCCATCTAGTCCCAAGCTAAGCAGAGCTTGTGTTATGGGTACTAAACAACTGATAAACATACTTATATATTTCTAAATACATACATATTATAGAGAAATTACACCCAGACACAGAACAAGTGATCGTGCTCATCACACAAACATTTGTCCTGGGTGGGAATCGAACCCACGACCTTCCGCATAGCAGTCAGGGTCACTAACTACTAGACTGACAGGCCAGTCGAATATGAATATGTGATGAATATGTGATGATATGAATATGTAATATATGTACTTAAAACAGCATTTACTCGTTCGTATGTTAGTGAAAGCGCAATAGAAAATATTGTAGATTCTATATGCCACAATGGAAGCTATCACAAGACAATATAATTATATTGTCAAAACAAAATAATTATATTGTCTTGTCGTCGTTGTGGCGACGTTTGGGGGAGGCCTATGTCAAGCAGTGGACGTCTTTCGGCTGAATTGATGATGATTGTCTTATATAATTATACATGTAGGTAAATCCAGAATCTAGGGCAAAAAAAAAAGAATTGTTTGTATATAGACTGCAATACAAAATAAAATTGCTATCCGATTATATTTTAGGCTACATTGAATAGGCTATGAAAATACCACTAAACTATTGACATGCACTTTATTATAATTTCGTCAATTCACAGTAGGTATACATATTTTCCACGAATATTTATATAAGCTAAAATATTGATAAATGCTTAGTATTCAATTTTTCCGGATCTGTGAGATTGCAATCCGCTTATGAAGATCAAGATATAATAGCCATAATAAAAAATGTATTTGGGGTTACTAGGCTAAAGTAATGTATGAATGTTGCATAGATTGCAACCGTGTAGTCTACCTTTTAAACTTACACTTTCCGTTTATTAGCAAAGATATTATGCACACACTGCATTTAAACTTAGGGTGCTCGCTACCGCTGCGTCATGCATTTTTATTAAAATCCGCTTTACTGATGATTGTTTGGATTTGAGCTTGAAAGAACAAAATATATTGTGGAGAATGTACTTAGGTATTGTTATTTTGACAGAGCAGTGGTGGCCGAGTGGTAAAGGCCCTGACTTACGAGTTGTAAGTCGCGGGTTAAAACTAAGATAGGCGCATCACTTTATGTAATTTATTTCATCACCACTGCTCTCAAAACGGTGAAGAAAAATATCGTGATGGGAACCGGCAAGTCCTAGAATCAAAAATTCGAAGACATGTGACATCCACCAACTCGTACTGGGCCCGCGTACTAGTTACGGTCTGTTTCCCTTTCCATTTATAGGTCCCAGCAGTGGGAACATTATGAAGCTGATGCAATGCAAAAGTTATTTAGCACTACTCCTGATGAGCGTGAAGAAGTAATAAATATTAACACACCCAGACTCAATTATATACTTTCGCCTATATAATAATAAGTTCTGATAGCAGTTTCAAAATAAAAATTTGTCTCCAGTGAATAATATAATTGCGATATTAAAAGTTTCCTGTGTACTATTTTCAGAACACAACACCAAACAACACCTACCAACCACACCTACCAATAACACCTTTTCAGCAAACGACACCAACAACAACACACAACAACACCAAACAACACCTACCAACAATACCTACCAATAACACCTTTTCAGCAAACGGCTGGTTGACTCTTCGCATGACCAGAAGACTAGGCTTTCCTTGGGTCAACAAATCAGCATTGCCATCTAAATAACTATGGGTTAAGCTCACCTGTGTACCTACATTACCTGTTCATTTATTTATGTTAATGTAATTTGTGTACAATAAAGCAAATACAGAATAATAAGGATATATTTCATATTTTTCACGCTGCCAACCCTAGTTTTAGCCCACAGCTATTTCATAGTAGTCTGCCGGATTATACAGGTACAACCCTACCTTGATTCGAGACTTTCTTTTTGGATGTTAAGGAAATTAAAATTGTAAGCTCTTGAAATGGAAATCTGTTTTATGACCCAGTTTTTGTTGAAATCTTATTTCAGGTTCGCGTTGGACTTATGAGATTCTCGGATCTATTTTTAAATTCATTTGGTGTAGTCTTTTCTTCGTATCTATCGTATCTAAATCGTAATAAAAGTACTATATCATTACATAGTATAAGACAACGTTGCTTAGATCCTATGTATGCTTAGATCTTTAAAATACGCAACGGATTTTGATGCGGTTATTTTTTAATAGATAGAGTGATTCAAGAGGTATCCGTGGCCGTGGGGCGGGTCGCTTGAACATTATAAAAAGAGATTGCCCATATTTTTATATGGCTCCGTATTAACTTGTGTAAATCCAAATTCACTCTCAAAAGTATAGTTATTATTTAATTTTTTTACTACCTAAAATACTTTTTAATGTGGTTAAAAAACATTAGTTAAAAATCAGAACATTATACACATACATGAAACATTACTTTTGGTATTAATATACTTGTGACACAATATGGTACGAAGCATGGTAATTTAAAAAAAAATATTGGTATGTTTATCAATCAAGTGTAAATGATGTTTTTCAATTCATAATTAGGTAATTTTCATTTTAAATAAGATCTAAATTGTTTTTACCTATGTTAACAAATAAATAAATTACTTACTTTATTTACTTACTTCAAATTTATCTAGAACCTCACAACTCTCCTCTAAAAGCACGTAACGTCATCGGTTTTCGTTGTCATTCTTTTACAGGCATTAAATGTTCATCAGATGCCAGGAAGTTTGTCCAGCCCGATTGTATTGTCCAGTTGCTGAGTTGTGCAGATCTGATAGACAGCCTCTTTGCTGCATACCTACAGCTGCATTTAAAAAGGCTGGGGAACTTGGAGTGAAGATAGAGCCATTTCTTCAGGATATTTTTTTTAATCTAGTAGAGGTGAGACCGGTGGCAGAAACTAGTTGTACTTATATATTTGTGTAGATGTTTAGAGAACCCAAACAACAAGTGATGTGATTCTAGGAAGAGTTTTTTATTAAGGAGCTTTCTTTGTAACATAAATCGTCGAAAATCGTGATTGTCTTTTCTGAGTAACATTACTTAGAACTAGTTGTCAAAGGCGTATTTCGGGGAAGGACGTTATGTATCTATACAATGTTTATTTTTGCCTTATCACAATCTTGCTTGTTTGAAACCTGCGGATTGTTCCAAAGAGTTTGTATATACGAGTACCTTTGTACCGCGTATATTGAAGGATTGTATCAATTTGCCTGCAGCGATTGACCCGTTCGATTTTAGTTTAGATGTTTTCATGGCAAGACTAAAGCTTAATAAACTAATACAATCCACCATCGTCGATTGCATCCCTGCTTACCATCAGGACCAATGAATTGCCATTTTTTAGTATTGTACGGATCTTCTTTCATGTTATTTAGAGACAGAGCTTCCATTTTTCACTGTAAAATTTCACATTATCATTATCTTTAGATTATTCTTCTTCTTAATCTATTTTTTGTTTTTTTCACTCTGTGAGGTGAGTCTATTGCCTCTTTGATACTCCTTACCATAACTAGGAAACTGATTTTATTTTATTACTATAAACTAGTGCTTGACTGCGATCACATCTGATGGTAAGCAGTGGTGCAATAGTTGATGATGAGGCGCTCTTTTTTATCAAGAGCTTATTCATTATAGCCTTAAAGACACCAAAATTATAATCAGACGGAAAGACCGCAGCTGGCAAACACCCTCGATGTACGCGACGAGGTAAAACACTTATGCGGACCGCAGATGTCTCAACAACGTAAGTGTGAATATTTGCCGTGCCCGGTTGTCCAATGGTAAAATTGAGATGGCGGAATCAAATTATGCAATTCCCGCACACTCTCCGAAATGCATCCTGTAGGAAATCGAAAGGCTGGCTACTCTACGCCTGTGTTCGATTACAGAATCTTATCTTTAAGCCATTTATCTAATTTATATTACTTGATAACTAATACATTATACATTTAACTGGAATGCAAAATAGCTCAAGTCTAAATATACAACATACACACAGATAGACACAAACTGATGTAAATTCATAGGTAAATAATATTCTTAATAGAAGAAATTTCAAAGAATTTTCCAAATCGAAGATATAACCTTCCAAAGAACAAATAATCAATATTACCTCTTCAAATATTTAAAGTTTAGATTACCAACTTCAAAATCTACTGAATAATACATCACCTAATATCCAACATCCTCCTTACAAAATAAACAGGCAAATATCAAACTTGTTTATAGAACCTTCTGGAGCGTTCGACGCAACTAATAGCAATCGAAAATCAACAGTAATGTTTGTGCAGTAAGGTCTAATTCGGATCAGGGGCCCATGACATCTAAAAATTACCATGATTCTGGTGTGAGAGAGAGAGACAGAACTAAAATAGGTCATATAGCACTATCCCTTTCCCATAAAGAAGAGCATTTTATTCGGTGGCGTCTACACGCACTATATTGGTCGTATCCGCAGAGTACAGTATGACCCATAGTCCGCAGCGAGGAGCAGCGGTAGGCGGTCGCCTCCTTCTGCGAAGCAGTAATGCTAGCAAAGGAGGAGGCCGACTGCTTCGGACAAAGGCTCGCCGTAGCCGCCGCCACCGTGATTCCGATTTCCGTTTACCATTGGCGCGGGCTTATACTAAGCAAGCAATGCTTAGCTCGCCGTCCAACCGTCCAGTAACTGGGCCCAAAACGTCGATGGCACGTATCGTTCCATACACGCCTCAAGATGTCAGCAAATCACAGGGACCCAGCAGGGTCGAAACCTATTTGGGCCATTGGGGAATGTGAAACAATAAACTTTACCTCTAAAACGACAGCAAAGGAGGAACTATAATGGGTTTTTTAGTCAGTAAAAATTTGACACTATGTTTCCCCACCGAAAAAAAAATACATTTGTTTATTTATTTATTAAAACTTTATGCACATAACTTAGTAGACATAGTCCGCCTTTGTACAGTGGACTTAATGCCTTAGGCATTTTCTACCAGTCGACCTTAGGGTGGTGCAGAAACGTGACATGGTAGATGCAACTTAAAAAGACAGATATAAAGAAAAGCCAACTACTTTTATAATTTCAGTGTGATTAAGTTACTGTCTGATCATGATAGTTATAAATTAATATAAATAAGTTAGGATAAGCGCATTTATTACATTGGGGATAAAAAAAAAAACCTGTAAAGATAGATGTAGAAGATGAAATAAATAAATGATGTGTCTGTCTGATGAAAATGGCAATTGCAATTTGGCAAGCAAGATAATCATTATGGCGTAGCCTTATGCGCTACGAAAGGATTTTTCAAAAATTGACTTCATAAGGACATAAAACGAAAGTCCACATATTGTACAAAAAAAACTTTATTTTTCACGGGCGGAGTCACAGGCAGAAGTATTAAACGTGTAATTTGTTTGCTAGCGTTTCGTACGTACAATAAACGTCACATTCTATGTTTCGCACACGTCAAGCAACGTCAGGCCGCGTCGGGCGCAAAAGATAATGTCAGATCACACGTAATGGTGACAGCGTAAATTTGCTTGCTTTGTAGGTAGGTAGTCCTCTGAAATTTTTGCTACCTGTAGTTTTTAATTACTTCTAAAAGCAGGGGGTTCTATGTTCGGCTGCATGTTTTTTTTATATTTTAAATATACACCGTTAAATTTTGGTCGTTTCAATTCCGTGGATTGTCGATCCGGTATATGTAACACTATCGATTTTTAATTATAAAAAAATAAAGTTTGTTTTCTAAAACTAAAATTAATTAACGCGTATACGAAATTCATATCTTTAAGAAAAGAACAGATCAGCAGTTTCAATGGCCGTAGGCAGTTAGCATGTAGTTAGAAACTATCAAAATTTAACGGTGTATGTTCATCGAGATCTTGGTCAATTGTGGACTGATTGTGAAATTTTTTTTGATTGAAAGATTATCCTCTCCCGATTTGGTTCCATAGAAATATGCTTTTAATCTGGTTATGAACTTCGAAGATATCATTAAATGTTTACGTTTAAACGATCTAGCCAGTTGTAGTTGGCCATGTCATGAAGTGATAAATTCTAAGACCTGGCCATGGTAAGCATTGCAGCTGCCAGCCTTTTGGACACTTTACTATTTAGACAGCAATGCGGACGAGTTTTTTGACGCCTTTAGATTAGGTATTTTTAGCTAGATCATAAGGGATTTTTTAAAATTTAGTATATAATGTTGCTGGTTATTTCATTATATCATACGAGTATATAATTCAACCATAACGTAGATAGTAAAACAAAACTCTTCGTACGCGACCCTAACTCGCACTAGGCCAAATACCCGCGTACCTAACAATAAAATAAAAGTAACTGTAAAATATCAGACGATAACGTATTGTGGTAACTTTTAGTCTAAAAATACAATCTAGATCCAAACTTTTAGTACTTAGACTTCTCATAAAGGTAATATGACCTTATTGTTGTACGAGGTCAGTTCAAGAGGTCGAAACAAAAAGAATTTCATATCGAGGCTATCGTCATTATAGATGAGAAGAGAAAAAAGAAAAAAGGAAGGATATTTATTGGAGGAGATTACCTGTGTCGCTTATGTATGTCCAAATTGTGCATAAAATAACATTCCAGACTTTTTTAAGATGAGAAATTATACAATGGAAGTATACAATGTGTAGGGCGTGTCAAGCGTTTATTATTTAAAACCACACCTTTGTTACTTCTTTGCCCATTACGTTCCAGGATCACCGGTTCAGAAGTCTACCCATGACTTCAGTAAGCTTTTTGTTTTCCACTCCTCCCAATGGCGACATTCGTCATTGGATGATTTTTACCTACGCTAAAAAGGCAGTGTTATTGTAGCCTATTTATTACGTTTCAGGTCTGCGATAATTCCTACATCTACTATATTTACCACTAGCTTTTGCCTGCGGCTTCGCCCGCGTGAAGTTAGCAATATATAGGCTACACGCGGCTTCACCCGCGTCTGTGGTTACTGCTCTGCTCCCATAGGTCATAGCGTGATGTTAAAATGGACTATCCAACACAAAAAGAATTTTTGCAATCGGACCAGTAGTTACAGAGATTACCTCCTACAAACAAAAAAACAAACTTTACCTCTTTATTATATTAGTGTAGATGTAGATAAAGTGAGCTGTGAGTTTTTTTTTAATGGTAGGTAAAAATAATCCAATGACGAATTCCGCCCTTGTGCGGAGCAGGAAATAGTGTCAGACTCTTACTGACTAAACAACCTACCCCGTACCTTCCTTGCCTTGATCCCAGGGGCCCTGTTAATTAGCTTTCGCATCAACCCCTGGTCCCAAGAGACCTTTAGCGTGTAGGGGTTCAGGAATTGGGGAAGGACCATTCCTACGTTGCCATATTATATACCAGGGCCAGAGCCTACCTTTCAGACGCGAACCCACGGCTCCAGTTGGCTTCGACCCTTCTGCAGGGTCAGCTGTGTGTTTGTGTAACATATATTTATTTATTGGTAAGGGATTCTTACAAGTCATAGGTTTACAGGATTTTGTATAATAGTCAACGAATTATTACGAATATGAACATTAAAGCATTAAAGTGCGGTATCGCCCTTTCTTCTTAATTCCGCGCATGTATGACGCGCGACGCATCAGAAAGTATGACTGCTTATGAATTATGGATGGCGCTCACGGGCCGAGGTAGGCTGAGTTTTAAGTGAAGCCAATTTATCTGATGATGGAGGGGAATTCTTTGATAAAAATAAGGGTTAACTTTTAAACTTTGAAGAAATTTCTGAAGACTTTTTTAGGTAGGAAATCGCTAACTTCTTTCATTCTAGGGTGGGCGCAAGAGCGTCGGGAGAAAGGAAGAAAAGAAATGAAAACAGTTTATTTTATGCGAAGTGTGAGAACATGAAACTAGCTAACACGCATTATCATCATATTCCTAAAACGGCCGAAAGCTCGCGTATAAAGCGCATATTTGTAGACAAACGAATAAATGCTATGGGAGATGTTGTATATGTATGTCGCAGCTATCTGGTTAAATTAGCCATCCAATTGGACGCCTAGGCAGTTCGTTAAACGTCGGTATCCAATTGGATGTCTAGGCCGATAGTTGTTTGAATTAAAATAACTCAACGTTTAACAGCTTGCTTGGCGTATTGAAAGTTAACCTTTTCAAAATGACTGATCAAGACTCAGCCAAGTGATTCAAATTTACCCACTAAACACAATGAACGGTGTGTGTTCAGTCCTCTGGTTAGACGTAGCGGTCAACAACATGGCTTAGTAGTTGTTCTTCAACCATTTGATTGGATACCGGCGTTTAACGAACTGCCTGGGCGTCCGATTGGATGGCTAATCATACTAGATAGCTGCGATATAAATACTCTTTACATATCGTTATTTTTTATGAGAGATGAAACGCATGTCACAAAAAAAGTTCTGAGTTTACACGTGGATGGATGGAGAGGAAGAGGGAGGCCGAAGAAGAGATGGATGGATTGTGTGAAGAGTGATATGAAAGAGAAGGGAGTTAGTGATAGTGTGACGGGTGACAGGACAGAGTGGAAGAAAAAAACATGTTGCACCGACCCCAAGTAAAATGGGATAAGGGTAGGATGATGATGATGATCGTTATTTTTTATATAAACGAGCATTTTCACGCGTCGTTGCTACAATAAATGATTTACAGGAACCGTGAATTATTTCCGGCATAAAATGTAGCATTTGGTTCAGATTGCCAACGTAATAGTGTTCGATCGGTGTAAAAAATATCCTAATTGGATAACTAACTCAAGGAATAACCTAACAGTATTATTTATTTATATATTTGCTGTCGTTGGCTTTACTCGCGTGTAAGTAGGTTTCTCTATGCTTACGTTAGACTCCCATTATTTCTCTTTAAAGGGAGAATTTTGGAAAATATAAATATACGCCAAACACAGAATTGCATGGCGTCGCATCGCAAGGGAAATGGTAGCACAGGACTCGACCAACACATGACCACGACGCATTTTGATTCAGAAAAATCTTTAAGACCCTTTTGTCTATCGATATTATAGAGGTCGATCAAACTCTAACGAAAAACAAGGGTTTTTCATGTGGCAGATTAACATGTTTCCTTTCTTTATAATATACTAGCGACCCGCCTTAGCTTCGCACGGGTTTTTTTTTTTTTTTTTTTTATGGTAGGTGAAAATCATCCAATGACGAAACCCGCTCTTGGGTGGAGCGGGAGACTAGTGTCAGACTCTTACTGACTAAAAAACCTACCCCGTACCTTCCTTGCCCTATTCCTGGAGTCGAGGTAACAGTTTCCCACCACCCTCTAGACTCCGGGAGGCTTCGACCCTGAAGGGCCCCTGCAGTTTGCTGACAACTCCTTGAGGCGCGCGGGAACGGTGCGCGCCGTTGACGACTACTGATATTATTCAATATCAGTACCCGTGCGAAGCACCTACCTACCTGTGCGTTTATGTGTATAAAACAAGCATAATATGCATGTTTTATACACATAAACCTTCCTCTTTAATCACTCTATCAATTTAAAAAAATCCGCATCAAAATCCATTGCGTACTTTTCAAAATCTAAGCATACATAGGGACAGCGGTAAGCAATTTTTTTTTATACTATGTAATGATCACTTTTGATTGAAGTTTCAATTAAAATAAGAAACAAAACTAATCCGCTGCCCGATCATGCTACAAATTAAGGTCTTAAACAAAATTGGATTGGACTCAAGTCAAAAGATTTGAAAAAGCTTTATGGCGGTTTCCCTCGGGTAGTTAATTTGAGTGGCAGAGGTGAATGACCTTGGGCTAGACTGGGATTAGCTGAATGTATTTCATAATCTGGGTTGTATTGGCTACTCCGAATTAAAGTGTTTTACGAGTATTTTATTTAGATTAGGTACATATTTTGATTTCTTAGTTGTGTTGTCATTTGATGGGGTTTGCCGTAATCGCCACGCTTGGCAGGCGGGTTGGCGATCGCAGTATGGCCTGCTGTCGTTTGGCGTCTCCACCCACTGCTGCCCATCTTCTCGTCGGCTCTTACGACACCCCCTCTCACTCCCCTCTCCCCCCTCTCCGTGTAGTGCCAACTACACGGCACTTGGGGAGGCCTATGCCAAGCAGTGGGCGTCGTTCGGCTGACATGATGATGATGAGATATTTTGACACAAAGTACATAAATATAAGACAGGCTTCTAGGCTCATTTAATATTACATTAAATTAAAATTACTATACTAATTAATTTAATAAATTAATTTTTTTTTTCGCAAATTCGCAATTTTTTTTTAATAAAAATTGTGAAGAAAAAGTCATCCATACAATCTGTACAATTCCCTAGATAGTTTCATTAGGGGTAGTTTTAATAAACTGGCTAAAAGTGAGTAATACTGATCACTCTTACCGTAGTAAAAGTAAAAGGGCGAGGCAGCAAAATGTTACTCGGCCGGAACAGTGATGTAAGAGACACAGAGATATGAGTTCGGACGAGTTCTCGGCGCTTTGTTCATACGTAGCGAGAATTTGATCGAAAACATTGTTTCGCGTGTTTGCTCGATACGTATGGTTTTGTCAGAGTGCGGAGCTAGTTTTCAACTGGAATTTGGTGTGTGAAATAACATTTTGTTACACATTTGTAAATAATTAATTATTGAACTTGTGTATCATCATCATCATCATCATCAGCCTTTTTAATGTTCCCACTACAGGGACACAGGCCTCCTCTCTAAGAGAGGGAACTTGAACTTTAACTTGTGTATCGGTGAATACAAATATTATATGTCCTAAATGGTATTTTTTATGGTAGGTAAAAATTATCCAATGACGAATCCCGTTCTTTCAGAAGTCAACGAATTGCCTATTGTATATAGGCCTCCCCTAAGCGTCACCACAATTAACGGGTCTGTGCATCTTATATCTATCGGATTCCCGCAAGCCTTGCCAGATCATCGGTCCACCTTGTAGGAGACCTTCCACTGCGTCTTCCTGTACGTGGCCGCCACTCCAGAACCTTTCGAACCTAACGGACATCTGTGCTGCAAGGAATGTGCAGAATTCTATGCGCAGGGCCCATAAAAAGCCACCTAACAAAAAAAATGCGCAAGATGGGAACCCTCAGACACCAATCTAGCCACTCCTCAAAGAAGGAGCTTACCGCCATGATTATGGAGTGTCCTTTTAATAGCCTCGTCATCTAATTAGCTTTCATCGAAGACCCAAAGTATTTACTTTCAAGATCTAAGTTCAATTTTGTATAGGTACTTTAATTATCTCGACTAATGAGATTTAGTTTCGCAAGTTAGTAACAGCTGCGCGAATTCTAATAGGTAGCTTATAATTAGTTGTTATTATATCTATAGAAGCTTAGAACTTTTAGGGTTCCTTGAAAGTGGAAAGCTTAGCATCTGCTAAATTGCTCACAGTTTCATTTGTTCTTTGCGTTCCAGAGTTCCTGTACGTCGATTCTGTAAAATTCGAACGTGAACTCGCATATCACTTCGATATTCACTCTCACTTCGTTTAAGGTTCAAAGTGACCTTGATTTTGTATTCTGTAAACATCACGTAGGCACTTGCGAAGTGAAGTGAGTTCTAGTGATTGCCACACTCAACTAAATGTAAGTTAAGATTTATCAGTTTTTTATTTTACTAGTTTTTGACACAGAATTTTAGCTATTATGATGTTTAAATTAAAATATCTTATTTTATGGAATTTGAGGCAGCTAATAAGTAAAAAATAAAACAGAAAACTCTAAATTCGTGTCGTGAATATAATCTATGCTTACTTTACGAAAAAAAATTACTGACAGACAATAGCATTAGTAATCTGTGGACGGACAATACTTTAATTGACTTGACGTTATATTGTTTTGTTTACATTTTTTTGTTTTTTGGTCGTTCAGTGCCGATAATAACTGTGAAATAATCATGAAGTTTATATTTCTGCTTGTAAAGTTCAAGAATAATGTTAATGAAGTGTTCCAACAATAATGTTTCAGTCCAAATGAGACACGTTCAGGTGGCACATATAAACAGTGGACTAAGGTTAGAAGTGTTTTTTTACAAATGTTGAACCACTTAACATTCCCCTCTCAAACCCCTAACGAATGCAAGCAAACCACTTAAAATGTACGACATGTGTGCACCTTGGCCTTGACCTTGGTTTGAAGCGTGTTCCCTGATTTCATATATCTTATTTTAATTTTACGTTAATTTTGCTCAGTTTTTGATTATTAATAATAAGGAAATGGAGATTTAAATGTAGTAAACTTTAAAAACTTTATCTAAACACTATTTAATTATGATTTCTTCTATTTTCACTCATAAAATAGATGCTTATAATTTGACATTTTGAATCGAATGCGAGTTCGAAGTGAGCGTCGAAGTGACGGCGGAATTACCTTATAGAATACCACTTAATATGTCATCTCATACTTTATCTGTCAAAATCTCGCTTTCAATTTAGTTCAACTCGCAAACACGCTCGCAAGTGTAGCGCTAGTGTAGATTCGAATTATCAAGCGAGTTTTCAGAATGCCAAACAAGAAACTCACGGCGGATTCAGATTCAAAGTTAAGAGTGAAGTCTTACAGAATCACACTGCTGCAGTCTGATAGAGTGAAGGTGTTCTAAAATGCAGTTTTGAGGCAATCCTCCTCCTTTTTTATGGTGGTTAAAAATCATCCACCGCTTTTGTGTAGAGGGTGAAACAGTATCAGACTCTTACTGACTTAACAACTCACCCCATTCTGAAGCTGATACATATATCAGGACCAAAGCCTGACTTTCAATAGAATTCATTGGCCAAAGTAAACATCATTAATCATATCATCCTCTGAGATTGTTTCGGAATTTCTTCACTCCTTATCAAAGTTTTCGTCTAAAACACCAACAAAAAGGTGATCAAAAATCAAAAGACCTTGTAACCAAGCATAAATAGGTAACAGAAAGAAAAATATTCCAAAATCTTCACAGCTACTTGACTCCGATTCTTTTCAAAACATCAGCGTGAAACTTCAGACAGTTATAGCCAAGTAAAACATACAAACGGTTCTCATAAAATTCAATACATGCATTGAAGGTGCGAAGAAAAAAATGGAGGGAAGAATACTGGTAAATCATGGAAGATATTAGCCATAAATCAGCGATTATCCTTAGCCCCGGGTAAGGTGAGCGGAGCGTTGGGCCACGAAAGATTAGGAGAGGAAATGTCGATTCTTGGTTGAGCATTCGGGTGAAATGTTGTTTTGATTTATGTCAATGAAAAACGGCAACATTTACTGTAGGGAAGTATCGTGGTGAATATAACTATTTGATGATGAGTCCTATAGGATTACTTAATCAAAGGTAATTAGGTGTCATAACAAGCGGCATTTTTTTTTATGGTCGGAAAAATCATGTAATGATGGATTTCGCCCATAGGTGGAGCAGGAAACAGTGATAGACTCTTATTCAATAAACGATCCACCCTGTTTCTTCCCAAACTTCATAATAAGGGTCGCATCCTCCTTTCACAAACCGGTCCGGGGCTCCAGTAGCCTTCGGTCCTGCAGTTATTCTGTTCTTTTGTTTTACGTTATGCTGTGTCTGTCTTGAATAAAATTATATTATTATTTTTATTCTATTCTTTTCAGTTGGGCCTCTACATTTTCTGACAACTCCTTGAGGCGAGAGGGAATAGAACGCGCAGGAACTTGGCACGCGGCATTTGCTCAAATTAAGGATGTCATGTACTGACTAAGGACATCAACGGACTGGAGCCTACAGCACTATTAAGCTTACAATACGTATCTCTAACTCTTACCCTCTACGTAACTCTTACTCTCTATGTAACTCTAACTCTCAGTAAAATGATCTAGTTAATGATGTATGGTTTGTTGAGAGACTCCTGCTTAGGCAGGAGTATCTCAACAAATCAATCAAAATTAATCTTCACTGACAACAATCCGTCTTAGCTAAGGGTTATGGATACACACAGTCATACACACATGTGCAATTGCATAAGTATAGGAATCCGGGGCAGACCGAGTCCAAGTCATCGACGGCGTGCATTGTTCCCACGTGCCTCAAGGATTTGTAGCAGACTAAAAAGACCCAGCAGGGTCGAAGCGGCTTAGGGCCAAGGGTTGATGCACAAGCGTAACACTAGGGGGATTAAGGCAAGGAAAAAACAGGGAAGGATGTTTAGGTAGTAAGAGTATGACACCGTTTCCTGCTCCGCCCAAGGGCGGATTTCCTCATTGCATGATTTTGACTGACCAAAACCACACCTATAAATTGTCCTTTGTTTGCTCTTTACGTTACCACGAGTACCCTTTTCAGAAGTTTCTCCATACCTGGCTTAAAGACCCCTCGATCTTATCTTTAATCATAATTTTCATCTAACTCGCTCGCCAGCTACCCCCACACAAACATTAACGTTTTGTATGTCGGTCGCATACGAATCACATAGAACAACAGATAAGCCGTGTAAATATACGTGTTGACTAGCTCCCTGCCTATATAAATATATGTATTATAGTCGGAGAGCTGTAAAAACTTTGCTAACGGCGTGCTAACGTCTTTATGGTGATAGTCCTTCCCTCCGTGTTTATTTTTCATGGGTATTATGTATAACAGTGTCACTGCTTCGTGTGTTTGAGTTATGTGTAGTGGGTAAAGTTTGGTGGTGCCGAAAATTGTTTCGTATATTTTTTTTCAAAAGTATCAAGATCGCTTTTGTTTTATTCTGTTAATGGCAGCTCTTGATAAGGTCGAGTATTATTTTTATTCAAAGACAACTTTATTTAAAGAAAATTACCAATTCTGGCATCAATTGACAACATCACGTAAATATTGCCAGTCAACGTGAAACGTTTTTGGGTGCATATCTCTACTAATATCTATATATAATCTCTGGAACTACAGTTTCGAATTGAAAAAATCTTTTGTTGGATAGTCCATTTTTAGAGGAAGCTTATAGGCTTTATAACATCATACTATGACCCATGGGGGCGAAGCAGTAACCACAGACACGGGTGAAGCTGCTGGTAGCATAATTATATTGCTAACATCATGCGGGCGAAGCCGCAGGCAAAAGCTAGTTATAAATAAAAGTCTCTGCCGCTTTTGTTCATCTGTCAGTCTATTTGCGATAAATTCTAAAATTATAGAATGCCTGAATTTTCTTCATGATCATCGGACATATCCACATGGCCATGCTATCCCAAGCGGGGCACACTTCTACCGGATGCTTTACTATGTCCTCCAGGCGGGCCACACTGTGGTGTCAGTCGGGCGTTGCTTCCTCACGATTCCGGTGGAGAAACCTTCCGAACTTACCACTTTCGATGCCATGTCTTCATGTCACACGATGTCACATGTCTTCGAATTTTTGGTTTAAGGACATGCCGGTTCCTCTCGATGATTTGAGAGCAGTGGTGATGAAAAAAACACAAAAGAAGGCTCGGTTTGAACCCGCAACCTACAACTCGTAAGTCGAGACCTTTACCACTCGGCCACCACTGCTCTAAAAATATATAACTAGATATAAATAATAATTGTTCTACTTGATCTTATTTGTAACTTTAGACGTATCTGTTCTTCGATTTTTTGTGACTCCTAATATTATTATTTAAGATAATCCGAAATAAAGTTTGAATAGAATAATAATACCGCTGAATTCTAGATTAAATTGAAGCTGTCAATTTCAATAAATTGAAAGGTTTCCAATATAACAATATCTTTAGAAGCGCTTTATTATTTAGATATTTTTCAAACAAGTCAATACCGAATAAAAAATGTTTAGATAGATAGTCTTTTAATGTACAAAAGCCAATAGAATCCTGATTTTGACACAAAACATGAAAGTGAACGATTATGTTGCAGATCTGTTTAATAAATTAGTAATTCTGCGAATAGTCTGGAATTTTTTCACTGTAAAAAATGTTTTTTTTTCTAAATTAATATTCGAAAAAAGACTGAATATTTTTTTATAGTTTAACTGTTTTACTTGTTTTAATATGTATATGTATGTATTTATTAGGTATATATTAGCTTTTACCAGAGGATTTACATGCTTAAAAGAAAAAAATATTATCACAAGAAAAAAGTCCTATCTCCTTATCCTCTAGCAAACAAGCAATAATGTATCCGGACTTTGAATATTCAAACTTGGGCATAATATATATAAACGTACAAATAAATATATACGTAGAGGGAAAATTTATTTAATAAAAACATATGTGTCTGAATGTTTAATAAATCCATAGTTTAAATAAAAATTACGGACTATACTCAACCAAATCATATAACTTTCAAATCATATCAACAAATATCCCATTAATATATAATTACTAACTCTTTCCAGCGGCTTCGCCCGCGCACATAAAATATAACCTATGTCACTCAGGAGTGAAGCAACTTTCTATTGTTGCTAAAATTTTTCCAATCGGACCAGTAGTTCCAGAAATTACCCCCTACAAACAAAAAAACATAAAAACAAAAAAACAAACTTCACCTCTTTATTATATTAGTGTAGATAGTGTAGATGAACATGTTATATAAATTACACTTTAAGTAATATATTCACATACTAGCTTTTGTCAGCGGCTTCGCCCGCGTACATAAAATATAGCCTATGTCACTCAGGAGTAAAGCAGCTTTCTATTGTTGCTAAAATTATTCCAATCAGACCAGTAGTTCCAGAGATTTACCCCCTACAAACAAAAAAACATAAAAACAAACTTTACCTCTTTATTATATTAGTGTAGATAACAATAATCGCATTTAGGTCCCTGTAATAGATAAAAATACTTTTCAAGTAGCTATGTCAAATCAGTAACTTATTAGAAAAAAATATATATACTAAATCGCCACCAAAAATTAAATAATATTTCTCTTTATAATTGATCAAATTAATGTACCTAAAAATAAAATGATAAATGAACTGAATGCTAAAAGTAAAACAAACAGAAGGGCAATATTTCTCCAATAAAAATAAAATAAACATTGAAACCAAAATAAACTACACAATTTAAAAAATAAAAAATAAATAAAATAAACATTGAAACCAAAATAAACTACATAATTAATAAAAAAGATTTAGTTATGAATTCATACACAGAATGAAAATATTTTTTCCACTAAAAAAATTAGCTATTACGAGAACCTACAACGTGTTCACAGCTAAACAAAAGGTTTTATAATAGAGAAATATTTAGCTTTGTATGCATATATTTTATGCTTTTAGTTTTATTGATCCAATGTGCTTTATTTGTCTTTTTTTAACCGATGTTTAATATTTATTGTGTTTTAGATTCGTGTTTTGTTTTTATTTGTATAAATTAGTACTTGACTACAATCCCACCTGATGATAAATAGATTGGATAGATAGATACACTTTTTCCTTATGGTAAGCAGTGAGGTAATCGTAGGTAAATGTTGCCAATGAAAATGATGATTTTTGGTGGTATAATGTTTTTTTTTCTGTGAATTGAGTGAGGACAAACATAGAAAAAACCTCCAATCTATTTTTTTTCGTAGGTAAAAATCATCCAATGATGAATCCCCCCTTGAGCGGAGCGGAAAACAGTCTCATACTCTTACTTACTAAAAAACCTAGCCTATTTCTACGTTGCCATATATACCAGGGCCAGAATCTTCCGAATCTTTTCAGACGCGAGCCCTTGGCTCCTTTTGGCGTCGACCCTTCTGCAGGGTCCCAACGGTTTGCTAACAACTCGTTAAGGCGCGCGTAAACAGTGCGGGTGGGTTTGATCAGGTCGGTTACCAGATCATTGGACGGCGAGCCCCTCTCGCCAGCCTACAACCTTTTTTCATACTTTCTAAATATTATACACACAAAAAATCATAAAAGTTGGCCAAACTGTTTCAGACGAGTTCAATAACATTGAACACGAACTCGAACATGAAGTATACAGACAATAAAACGAAAATCAAGCTTTACTATCACTATGCGGTTAGCCATACTTACACTTGCATAGTAAATCACTTTAAAAGTAATCAGCACTCCATATACTCATATAGTGAATGTCTACAACACGTAACTTTAACACCAAATTGAATCCGTTAATTAGTTAACTTTGATTAACTTGAGTTGTAAGTTCGTTTGAGTTCTGAGTTCGTTTGAGTTCTGAGTCCGTTTGCAGCCGGATAAATTGAACTGTAGGTAATTATATTTTGAACTGCAAAACTAGGGGATTATTGTAGAACCTCACTTTAGACTTTCAATGCGACACATGTGTGTTAATTCGGAAGTTTAAATTGCTTGTGTTATTGCATCTATTTTGGTGATTACGTTACTATTAGATGAATCAAAGCTTCAGTTATGATGGGATGGTATGGGGAAAGTGTGTTTAAAAACGTACTTTTGTTAAAATTCCCAAATTACATTCTTTTAAATCTTATTGCTAGTAAAAATGAAGGCCACCTAATGGGGTACCTGCGAGCAGTGCATGTATTGTTAACAGGTGTATCCAGAAGTTAGCAAAATTAAATTAAATTAGGTGGTTATAGTATCATCGGTTAAGTTATACTAACATTTTATGGGTAATCTGCCTGAAATAAATAAAAATTAATAAATAATTTCACTAAGTAAAAGAAAGTAAAAAAAGATATTTAAAATGAAGAAAATACATTTTAAGAAACTATGAATTAAATTTTTGAAAAATAAAAAGAACCAGAAATGACGTGGCTGTTGGAATGATAAGAAATATAGAAAAAGGAAACAAGAAGACGCGACGATTCGTAATAAATATGAAATAAAGACAGGATCATAATAATGAGGATTAAATAGAAAAAATTACGAGGCTGCAAAAAGGCGTATTAATACGTGTATAATAATTTATTTCATTAATGTTGCGAATGGGTCGATCGATTGCCCTGAACTATTATCTAAGTTACACTTACGTACTAATCTTCTAGGGCTCAGGCGTAGACCACTTATGCAGATTGCTTCTGGTTCAACCAATTATAGAAAAAATACCTTTCTCTTGCGTGCAGCACAAGCATTCAATAATATTCCTGATGACTTAGATGTAGAACTTTTTTGTTCTAAAGCTATCACAGTAAAACGCTTATTAGCAACTAAATTCTTTGAAGATGATTCCCGGATGTAGATGTCGTACTTTGTTATAATATATTTGCCTAAAATTGCATATCCTTTTAATTTATAAACATAATTTATATATAGTGTTTTTGTGTACAGTCTCATTGGAACTCTCCGAAGGGATAACAATCTTTGTTCAAAAGTAGTTCCTTTATTTTTATTTTTTATTTTTCATGTGTTAATAATATAATTACTAGTTTAGTATAGATTTAATATGTGTAATATTTGAGATATTATCTATGTTTACCTTTTCTGTAGGCCCCAGTGAGGTTTTTGGGTCAGCCTACGATAGTAATATAATTTTATGTAGTCACTTAACGGCGGAAGCTTGTTGTTAGCAAATTAGACATATATTAAGTTATTATTATTATCATTAGTCTGTAAGCTTTCCTAAGAATAAATAAATAAATAAATAAATTATTAGAGCAGTGGTGGCCGAGTGGTAAAGGCCCCGACTTACGAGTCGAGCCAGCCAGGCGCATTACTTTGTGTAATTTATTTCATCACCACTGCTCTCAAAACGGTGAAGGAAAACATCGTGAGGAAACCGGCATGTCCTAGAACCAAAAATTCGAAGACATGTGACATCCACCAATCCGCACTGGGTCCGCGTGGTGGATTATGTCCCATTTCCTCTCCTAGAGAGAAGAGGCCTGTGTCCCTGCAGTGGGAACATTAAAAGGCTGATGATGATGATGAATAATTTATTGCATCGTATCTGTTTAACTTGATTTCACAAATTTATAGATGCAGGTATTTTTTTCCTTGTTGTTGCGGTGAGTAATCCTGTGATTTCTACTGTATTAGACGTTTCCTGACTTAACCAAACCCATGCTCTTCAATCTACCTCGTCCTTTACGTTCTAGAACAACGACTTCCCTTTTAGAAATTCCCACAGCTCCTAGTAGCTAGTTATGTTTAACAATCTTATTTTGTTAAAGTTAATTAAAACTAGTGACATAGAAACGCGGTTATGCTAATATGAACACAGACAAACAGAACAAGATCAAATACTCCGTCACATGCCTAAGCAAACACTAGACCAGTTCAGAAATGAACAGACTGATCCTGAATTAATTAAATGTTAATTGATGTACTTAAACCATCAGTAAGCATTGTAATCTCCTGGGAAGTGTGAGCTAGTAAAGACATAGAATAAGAAAATTGAAGCAAAAGTCATGTAAATACTTTGACTTGACAGCGATGTACACATCTACTATTTCCCAATACTTTACAAAGACCTGTGTTTGGCAAAATAGGGGATTTTTATTGTGAGAGAAATCATATAATAACTAATCCCGCCCTTGGTCAAAGCGGGATACAGTGATACTCTTACAGACTAAATGACCCATTCCTTCTTAGCCCTCATACCAGGTCGGACCTTCCGTTCAGAAACCGGGCCGGAACCCCGGTAGGTTTCCGCAATAAAGTTGAGCTTCTACAAGCAAAACAGGGGTTGCTTGTCTGTAAGAGTTAAAATGATGAAGGTATTATTTAGACTAAGATGCAAGAGCTGTTTGATATAAAAAAAAATACGTTGATAAAACCTTAGTTTTTCAGTAGCATCTCATGTGCTTTAAATACTTGTTTACTTGTGGAGCTCCCCTTTGGGAGCCTTTTGCTGGTACCAACTGGGAAAGGAAACTTGAAACAAGAGGTTACTTGACATATATTTTTAAATGCGTTGTAGTATTTATTCTATATTAGTATCATAAGTCTCAGACACTTTTCATGGACCAAAAATTCTGTCAGACGCTTTAAAGATCCACAAAAAATAAATAAACTTATTTATTTGTACAAGTCTTATTTTTAAATTATATTAAAAAATCGTCCAAGAGTTTACGCTCAGTGTAGAGCTCCATAGTTTTGTGTTCAGAAGATATTTGGTCACTAAATTTTTTCTGACTGTTACAATAAAGAAGACAAACGTCTTGGCAGACAAATGGACAAAAGAAATATCCTGTAAGGGTTCAAAGAAAAACTGTACCCGGTTTCGCTTCTGCAGTTGAAACGATTTACTCTATGACAACCCTAAACGGTACTGTCATCGTCTCCTATTTAGTTTATGTATTACTATTATTGTTTCTGGTGTCAACAAACGCAAAGCTAGCTTAGAATGTCTTGTCCCCATTTTCTTAGTAATTTGGAAGGTGTACAAACAGTAGATTAGGTTGTCATCCGTGAGATCCGACGTTTAAGGAATCGCTTTCATCATGTCGCGTTGTGACGTGCTGTAATATATCAACTGTCGGAATTGGTTTATGTGGTGACGGTATGGGAAGTCTTTGGATGTATTCTTGTTGGAATATGACAGTTGACACTGTCCCATTGCAAACTAAAGTGTCTTTTTTATTGTTGATAGGTTTTGTGCTTGAACGTTATGTCATCTGATGGAAAGTGACGATGCAGTTGACAGTGGGGTGCTGTTATGTAAAATAGCCATCAGGAAACACAGACTCCGGCAGCGAATTCCACTGCTTACCTATACGTACAATGAATCCTTCTCCTAGAGGGGAGGTCTGAGTTCCCGTATTGGGAACATTATATTATAGCTGATGTATTGTAACTTTATTATAACACTAGCTTTTGTCAGCGGCTTCGCCCGCGTACATAAAATATAGCCTATGTCACTCAAGAGTAAGCAGCTTTCTATTGTTGCTAAAATTTTTCCAATCGGACCAGTAGTTCCAGAGATTACCCCCTACAAACAAAAAAACATAAAAACAAAAAAACAAACTTTACCTCTTTATTATATTAGTGTAGATGGCCACCACTGCTCTCACAGCATATTATGCTACAAGAGTACTGGTGGCCGGTGGTAACGGTTCCAACTTACGAGTTGTTTGTCGCGGGTTCAAACCCAGCCAGGCTCATTACTTAGTGTAATTTATTTTATCACCACGGCTCTCAAAACTGTGAAGGAAAACGTCAAGCCAAAAATTTGAAGGCATGACATCCACCATCCCGCACTGGTCTCGCGTAGTGGTTTACTACCCATTACCCCTCCTAAAGGCTGAATCATTATATGTTATGCTATTCTATAAACCTGCGCCTATCGCAACTCTTTCCGAGGCAAGTATACGCTTCATAGAAAAAAAACTGAAACACTAACTACACATATCTTTTCCTCACAATCGGGCAAAGCAGTAGCCGAGAAAAACTTCTGATAACTTCTCGCATCGCATGCGTCTTGGCTATTAAGTAAATTTAGTGTTGCAGCAACAGAATCCTCAGGAGAGCCAGCCATCATGCTGCGATAGTACTAGCACAACACTAACTCGCCGACTTGGTCTGTCAGAGCCTTGTTCCAGTATCAGTAACTGGGGAATAGGCGAGGTAGTGATCGGGCGTTTATATTTTATTTCTGCGGATTCACTTCTAATTTTTATTATAAACAGGATGATATTTTTAATACAGTCATTAACAAGTCAAGACACCCTTTAATTATATTTATAGTCCATTCAAAGTTTCCTGAAAGAAATACACTCGATTTCTGATTGAAGCAACTAATTTTTTTTTCTCGAATAAAATGTGATGTCAGTGACCTCTCTAGCTCTTAGGTGGAGCTTCGACCAAGTCGGAATGGTGTCAGACTTTTACTGACTAAATGTACCACTCTCATCCTTCGTTGCCTTTCACCCCAGGGCCGAGCTTTCCTATCAGGAGTGAATCCTTGGGCGCAGTAGTAAGGCGCTATTGGGTCCTAACTGGATTGCTAGTCATTTTTCAAATGTCCTATTTTTACTACACACCGCGACACTGTTCTGTGTACATAGTTAGCCACTTATCTAAAACATATTGTTTCTACAACATAATTTTTTGACATACTCATTAGTTTACCAATATGATCTGACGAATCCCTAACGAGATAAAAATGAAATGTCTATATTTTTTCTCGTATACCAGGTGCTAGAAAAACATTAATACAAAATGAATACCTATCTACATATTTTTTGCGCTGAAATATGTATTTCTTATTTCTAAAGGTATACCTTTTTAGGTTTTGGGTCCAAAAATAACAAATCTAACAGAAATCTTTTTTATCTTCGTCTTTTATTTGCTTCAGTTTAAATATATAAGACTTGAAGGTTCTTTGCGGGATTTTTTCAAGTGAATTCTAGTGACCGTTATTACATTTGTAAATTGTTTCTTAATGGTGAAATTGGCCTAGTTTTATTATGTTTCAAGTTGTTTATATATCCTATAAGAGGATAACATGTGGAATCATTAGGTTACGTTAGGTTTGGTTAAGTTATGTTATTTAGTTTAAACAACTTGATAAAGGGTGTTGACAGATGGACGGACTGACAGACATTCAGACTGATGGACATCAAAGTTTTCTTCTAAGGGTAAAAACCATAAAAAAAAGATAGGTAAAAATCATCTTATGACAACTCCTACCTTTGGGTGGAACAAGAAATAGTGTCAGAGTCTAGTAAGACTAAAAAAGGCAATATGGGAACAGGCTAGGTTTTTGCAGTAGCAAAAGCTCAGCCTGTTCCTGTGTTGCCTTTCATACCAGGGCCAAGCTTTTCTTTCGTAACATTGTAGCGTAGTGTTACATAGTCAAAAAGTAAAAAAAAATGGGTCGTCCTATACTGAAATATTTTTTCAAACCGAACCAGTAGTACCTGAGATTACGTTCTTCTTTCGTCTCTCTTCAAACTCTTCAACTTTATAATATTAGCATAGAGATAAATACGCGTCTATGTATATACTAGCGATCTACTCCAACTTCGCACGGGTACTGTATTGAATATAGTATGCATGTATTACACCCATAAACCTTCCTCTTGAATCACTCTATCTATTAAAAAACCGCATCAAAATCCGTTACGTACTTTTAAAGATCTAAGCATACATAGGGACAGCGCAACTTTGTTTTATACTAAGTAATGATTACGCGCACACAGACGCAAAGTACACATGAAATTTATACAAACAACAAATACTAACCTGCTTTCGTCAAATACGATAACTATGATAAAAGACATACCTACATAATTCTCAAGGCACACTAACCGTACTTACTCCTAACTTTAATAATTTCCTCACCAACGCATATTTGTGTTCTAATGACTAACACAAATACAGGTTCTAAGCAAAAAGTGTAACTGCCAGAACAAACGTTTGTTCCAAGTTGGGCACATCTGGTGATGTTGGCCTTTGGGCTGAAATTCTACCTTCAATTACTACTGGGACAAATATGAAGTGATAATAAGATGAGTTGAATTCGCGAATGTTCTAAATATATAGTCTGACAGAAAGGGTTTTTTTATGGTCGGTAAAAATCATCCAAGGACAAAGCCCGTCCTTGGGTGGAGCGGGAAACAGTGTCAGATTCTTACTGACTAAACCACCTTACCAGTTCCTTTCTTGCCTTAATCCCAGAGCCCTGGTGTTATCCCTTGACCTCAGGAGGCTTCTACTCTGCAGGGCCCCTTCAGAAGTTAGCATTATAATTTATTTAAATGAGTTGTGAGCAGTATGACCGGTAACGGTTGTGTAATTTATTTCCTCACCACTGCTCTCAAAAAGTTGAAAGAAAACATCGTGAGAAAAGGACCTTCTCCTGGAACCAAAGATTCAAAGACATGTGACATCGACCAACCCAATCGGGCCCGATTGGTGGATTACGGCCCATTCCCACTCCTAAGAAGGAGGTTTGAGTCCCAGTAATATTATAAGGATATTCTGGAATTGCTCACAGGTTACTTTTTATCCTGAGAGTATGTTCCCATTGGATAATCTTCTACTATCATGCAAGCAAAAACTTTCGCAGTAAGTCAAGAGTGAATTAGGTCAGTGAGTTAAGTCATCTAATGACAAATCCTGCCATCGGGCAGGGCGGGAAAAAGTGATAGACTCTTACAGACTAAACGACTTACGCCGTTCTTTTTTGTCCTTCATACCGGGGTTGGACCGTCCTTTCAGAAACCGTACCAGGGCCCCAGTAGGCTTTGGCCCTGCAGTTGGGCCTTTACATTTGCTAACCTTGGTTCAGGCTGTTACCAGATGACTCGGACGCCGAGTAACCCAATGCTCGCCATCCGCAAACCCACGCCTACGGTAGCCAAAAATCGAGATCGGAATCCCGGTGGCGTCTGGGGTGTGAACACTGTTGCTTTATGCAGTCGGCTTCCTCCTTTACTAGCATTAATGCTTCGCAGAAAGAGGCGACAACCTGCCACCGGCCCGGCGCCCATGAGAACCCGCTAGAACTCTGTCCACCATGCTGCAACTGGTCGCGGCAGCGGAGGTTCCCCGGCGTTGCACTTCCATGCGCAAATTATTAGGTCAGTAAGTTTACTTCTACGCAATGCTCCATCGTCAGTCACATCTTCACTTACTATCAAATGAGGTAAGAAGGTAGTAGTCAATTGCGAGTCTATTCTTAAAATAGCAACCATGAAAGAACGAATTCGATCCGCATTCATCCAAATAAATTAAAATGAGAACTAATAGTAATGATTAAAAGTGACAATCCGGTAGGTCAACACGGAGCGTGATCCTACCCGCGTCACTAGCAGGTGTACCTACTATTAGTACACCGCCACAACATGAGTAGGTTTGCTCATGAACATTATACAATATAATTTATTACTGACTAAAAGGTCCTACGTATTCAGTACTAGCTTTCTGCCAGCGGCTTTGCCCGCTTGAAAATAGGTTTTTGCACAAACTTTGGACACGCGTTTCATCACTTTCATGTTCGTCTACATCATAAAGGAAAGCTCTGTGCAAAATTTTACTCTCCTAGTCCCAGTAGTTTCGGCTGTGCGTTGAAATGTCAGTCAGCCAGTTTCTTCTTTTATATAGATAGATAATAATGCTTTCAGAATACTGTTGGCAAATGTTCGCAAATGCACGCGTTGCAATTTCATGCGTAAGAAAGTGGCACCATTCAAAAAATGCGCGGCAGCTTTTGCATCCCGCCACACCTGTCCCTTACTGGGTGGAATAGTAACGGGGGGAGGGGAAGGGGGGAAATTTACCTATGTTTACTATAATATTATGTATCTACTAAAATAGTTTTAAGACAATAATGTAACTAAAATATATGGATCCATATAGTCCGAAATAAAAGATTATTATTACTGTTCTCTTTATATATACATAATTATAATCTACATTTTTTAAATATTTTCTTACTTGTCACCACTAAGTATATTCTAGTTTATTACTGACTAGCTGTGCCCGCGACTTCGTCCGCGTGGAATAGTTATTTTGGGCATCATATTTATTTTTGCAAACAACCTCCTCAGCTTTATAAATTATAGCTGTTACCCACGACTTTGCCCGTGTCAATTTCTGTTATTATTTTAGACAATTTAGTCTTTAAAAGAACATAATTATCTAAAAGTACTTCACAGAGCAGCTACACCCCCCTTGGGCACGCCATAATCTCGGCGGTAAGTCCCTTCTTTGAGGCGTGGTTGGATAGACATCACGGCGTCCTCATCTTCCACATGAAGCAGGTTCTCACCGGACATGAGAAATTCAGGAGATTCCTGCACCGAATTCGTGCGGAAGACACGCCCGGGTGTCGCCATTGTGTGGACCGCCCGGAGGACACGGTGGAGCACACGTTGGAGGTGTGCCCCGCTTGGGAAGAGCATCGCCGTGTCCTCGTGGGGGTGATCGGCGGCGGTGACATCTTGCGCCGGGCCTTGGTTCAGGCCATGGTCCGCAGCGAAGAAGAATGGCAAGCGGTCGCTTCCTTCTGCGAAACAGTAATGCTCGTAAAGGAGGAGGCCGACCGCGGCAAGGGCAACAGCGCCCTCGCCGTAGCCGTCGCCGCCGCGATCCTGCCGATATTCGGCCACCGTAGACTCTGGCTTGCGGACGGTGAGCAATGGGTAGCTCGCCGTCCGATTGTCTGGTAACAGTCCAGACCGAGACCAAGTCGTCGACGGCGTGCACTGCTCCCGCGCGCCTCAAGGTGTTGCCAGCAAACTGTGGGGCCCTTCAGGGTCAAAGCCTCCTGCAGCCGAGGGTTGGTGCGAAAGCGGGGCACCGGGGCTCTGGGAATAAGGTAAGGGAAGAACGGGGTAGGTTGTTTAGTCAGTCAGAGTCTGACACTGTTTCCCGCTCCGCCCGAGAGCGGGTTTCGTCATTGGATGACTTTTACCTACCATAAAAAAACCCTCCGCGCCGCCCGCAAGCAACCCCTTTCCTCGCCCGCCGGCCAGGCGCATCGTCATATTTTGCACATCATGCGGCGCGTGTGAATTTTATATCGGAGTTATTTTAATTAAAATTGTAATATCTTCTAAGATGTTCATTGAAAATAAGTAATGTCAATGACAATTTTGTTCACAATTACATACTCTTAATCAACAACACATTTATTTGGATATAGTTTAATATTATTATGTTGATACATCTCTAACAAATAATGCATGAATTTCGGCCAAATTTGATTCCCATAAAAACGGTTCTAGTGAGTTAATCTTAAAAGATAGACATATACTGTCGCGGACATTTTTTTAGAACATTTTAAGAGGAATAATTCTTTCATATATATTTTTTTGGTATCTTGAACCGTTTTCGCAGCGCACGCAACGGAAGCCCTCAAAGATGAATAATTTTCCCCGTTTTTTCCACATTTTCCATTGTTGCTTCGCTTCTATTAGTCGCAGCGTGATGTTACATAGCCTAAAGCCTTCCTCGAAAAATGATCTATTCAACAAAAAAAAAAAACATTTTTAAATTCGGACCAGTAGTTTTTGAGATCAGCGCGTTCAAACAAACTCTTCAGCTTTATAATATTAGTACAGATAGGCTTGCGCATGAATGGTCATGCGCAAGCACTTATCATCAAGGTAGATAGGTCTATACCTACTTATCTACCTTCGACCCAGCTAGGCCCCTCCCCTGCTGACAACACCTTGAGACGCGCGTGAAACGATACGCGCTGTCGACGACTTGGAATCCTCGCAGCGGTTCGGGCCCTTGCTGGGACTCTAGCCTATTCTCTATTCGCTAATGGGTCGTAATCTTCCACACGGGCCCAGTGTTTTAGGTTCCAGACCATGAAGGTTTTCTTACGATGTTTTCCTTCAGTTTTGATAGCAGTGGTGATGAAATAAATTACACAAAGTAATACGCCTAGCTGGCTTTGAACCAGTTGTACCTACCAGTTGTTCCTACCAGATGCACTTGAGTAAATTTATTATTCAAGCTCGAGGTCTCAAACGACGATATTCGCATAGTTCAAGATGTTGGGAGTGAATCGGCTTATAGGCATAGTATCTTACACAGTTTCTCTGTCCATTGCAAAATGGAACGATGTTCCCTGCATATTGGCGATGGGTGTTATCATTTGGACATGGGCCCAACATGGCGACGACACAGTGTTACATCGAGTGCCAAACACGACAGTACCATCTTTGCATTATTTTAGAGTTGAAACTTTAAGTGTTCTTGAACAAAAATATTCAATGATTTTGGATACTTTTGGAATAACTTTTACACGTCAAGAAAAGTATTATAATATTTTTAATACTTAGTTTCTGTATCTTTCCGATGTTAATAATTAAATCAATGATTTTATTGTGCGTTGCTTCATCTTTATACAAAGTTAATACGACAGATGGACTTGCTTTAAAAAAGTTTATTGTATACAAAAATACGAAGAAGTTTTACTATGAAACCAACCCAAAAATCACTGGAAAAAACCCGCTGCTCCATACATATTGTCGAGTAATGTGATTATATCTATGGAGCGGCGGGTTTTTTTTTCGTGATTTTTGGGTTGGTTTCATTGTAAAAGTTGTTCATATTGGTGTGTACAATTGAATGATCTTTTTTAAAGAAAGTAACGAAGAACGTCAGTTTACTATCATAAAAATATTTCCACGTATAACAAAATTGTTGAAATATACCTGGCACAGCAATAGTTCTGTCCATAATCCAATTTGATTCTTTTTAGATTTTTCATTGAATTCAAACATAAAACAAATATTATCTTTTTGCGCTCACCAAAAAAATCATCAGCCATCCAATTTTTTATTCTTTTTTTTTGTTGAACAGTAAAATAAAAAGCCCTGAGTGTCTAGATAAACTGGTTTTGCCAAGAATAGTTTCTCTGTATATATTTTGGCGTAAAACTAATATTCAAGATAAACAAATTAATTAGCACCAATTGATCATTATTTCTTTTACAATTTTGTAAAATGTGAAAGATTAATTATTTTGACGGTCGTTTCTGATAGAGAGAGTAGCCTCTTACTAGTGCGCAACATAAACGGTTGCACCGCTTACCATTAGGTGGGTATGTGCCTTTATATCGTCTTCTCACCTTTCAAGGTGGCTGATAAGTTTACAAGTGGCCTAAGGTACTTATCGATGTCTCAACATCTTACAATTAATACAACTCTATAATGCATTACTGCTTACCATCAGGTGGGATCGCCGTCAAGCATTAGTTAAAAGCAAATAAAAAAACATAAAAGGACTCATTTGATTGTTGTTATAAATTGCAGGTATTTTTATAATTAAGTTCCTAAACAAATTTTACATAAAATGGAATATATATGAAACTTTATATTCTTTCATTAGGTGCCTTAAACCACAGCTTATCACCAACCCCTCATACGACATTGGATTCTTTCTTCTTCACCATTTTCTTTTGGTATTTATGGGATACCAGAATAAAATAGTTTCGTCCCTTTTTGCTCTGCCTCTTATGATGTGACCTGTCCTGTATTTTCATTACTTAAAGTCTAGAAAAAACAAATTGTACCAAACATTCTTCTTCAGGGTCAATGTACTGCCTTGTGTTAGGAAGCCAACGTTACTTTTTATTTCCCTATGCCTCCTCGTATGATGTATTGTCAAAGTTTCTAACCTGCAACTCCGTTGGAATATATTTTGTATATTTTTCTTAACTTTTTTATTAAGTTTGTGAAGTGATGACATGTTGAGGAAAGTTATTTTTTTTTTTGTGTTAGTATTCTTTTGTCTTCTGAGTTGGTTTATGCTCTTTATACTTCATTATTTTTAGTATATTCGAAACCTAAATTAGATTGTTCAAAATCAGTAAATAAATCAATTCCTAAAATTTTTACACCATGATATATTTTTTTTACAAAAATATTTTATAAAGGTCAGAAGTTGGACACTAAATACAATACTGGTCTCGACAAGTTATAATATTAATATTGTGAAACTAAAATTGTTAAAATGATCTTCAGCGGTTAAGCGCGAACCTATAATCAATAAAAAATTCTTAATTTTGCAAATTGGTAAAAACACTTTTACACTTTAATTTTTATTTCGTCAGTTTAAACAAGATGAAATAAAATAGATCAGGCCGGTGTTTCCTAGTTAGCTACCTCGAGAAGTAATACTGAAACAAATTAAAGGGTCCAAGACTCTTTTATTAGATTTCATACAGTAAGTAAATGTCTATTGACCAAATCACGTAAAGACCATGTAGATTTATCTAAAATGGTCCTTTGAAGAAAGAACCATACAGTCAGTGGCAGCATTTTTCAGTATTTTTAATGCTCAACTCACGACTAATAAAGAGCACAACGACTTGACAAACAATTACACTAATGAGTTCAAAAATGAAATAATAATGATTGAACTCATTAGTAAACTTACACTAATAAGGAATAATACACTAAACTAGATACATAAATGATACACAAGACATAACTAATTACCGAAGCAAAATACACGAATACTAATTTAGTTTCGCGATTTAGTTCAAAATAAGCTTGAGTACTAATACTAACTAATCCCGAATGTGTATGAGCCGAGCAAATTATTCTGCATGCTATACATCAAGTGTATTATAACTTGGTTACTGTATAGTTTCTCAACGTTTGATGTAGCGACTTTGGAGTAAGTGTTGATAGCTCATTTGTTATGCCATTTTGATATTGATTTGCAAGCAACTTGGTTTTGAAAATATATTTTAATTTTTCTTGGAAATGTAATTAGCGTAAAAAAGATAGTGTAGCGTATAAAAAGTGATACTTTGGGTTAAAAAAAAATATAAATACAAAATTGAAAAGTCAAAATCATTTTATTCCAAATAAACCATTTACAGGCACTTTTGAAACTTCAAGTCTGTCTGTCCTAAAAAAAATGATGCTAATTGCACATTCCATAAAAATGAAACTCGATTAAAAAATCGGTTGTTTAACGTTTAAGATACTAGCTTCTGAAGTTTTATAATAATAATAATAGCAATCTGTGGCTTGCTGTCAACCTAAGGTGTCAAAAATTTTTTCTCTGCTTTTACAAAATATAATTAAAATTAAAATACTTCTCAGAAAATGCAATAATCCGATAAAAAAAAACGTTTCAAAGTGCAAACCTAGTAATTTGTAATCATCATCTTCCTGCCCTTGTCCCGTTTTATTTGGGGTCGGCGCAATATGTCTTTTTCTTCCATTCTGTCCTGTCACCCGTCTCGCTATCACTAACTCCTCTTTCTTTCATATCCCTTCTCACACAATCCATCCATATTTTCTTTGGTCTCCCTCTCCCTCTCCATCCATCCACATGTATACTCATGGCTTTTTTTGTAACATGCGTTTCATCCCGCCTTTTTACATGGCCGTACCAAGACAGACGGTTCCCTTTCAACTTTTCAGTCACTGGCGCCACTTTCAAACTTCCTCTAATATACTCATTTCTCACTTTATCCATTCTCGTCACACCACACATCCATCTCAACATTCTCATCTCTGCTACATGCAATCTCTTTTCATCCGTCTTTTTCATAGCCCAACATTCTGACCCATAAAGTAGGACAGGCCTTATCACGGACTTGTAGATTTTACCCTTCAACTTGAGGGGCATCCGTGGGTCGCAAGTTGTTCCAGTGACCTGTCGCCATTTCATCCATCCTGAGTTGATCCGATGTGCCACGTCTCGATCTACCTCACCATTCCCTTGGATAATCGACCCAAGGTACCTAAAGTCGGAACAGATTGGTATGGGCGTTCCAGCGAGAGTTATGGGCACAGGACTAGAGAGACCGCCAAAATCGCAGAACAGGTACTCGGTTTTAGTTCTGCTCAATTTTAGGCCAACACTCTCCAGTCTTTGCCACCACACCTCCAATCTGCTCTGGACCTCTGGGGCACTCTCGGCAACCAGCACAATATCATCGGCAAACAGCATACACCAGGGAGCCTCTTCCTGAATGTCCGACGTCAGAGCGTCCATTATTATCAGGAAGAGGTAAGGGCTAAGAGCCGACCCTTGGTGTAAACCGACAGCCACATTGAAGTTGTTAGTGGTGCCCGCTGCAGACCGGACTTGTGTACTGCAGCGACTATACATCGCTCGGATCAACTGCACATACTTCCCAGGCACACCTTTCTCCTTAAGGGCCCACCACAGAACCTCACGAGGTACCCGGTCGTATGCCTTTTCGAGGTCAACGAATACCATGTGCAAGTTTTTATGTGCACCTCTGTATTTTTCGCACAACTGGCGTATTGCAAATATGGCATCCGTTGTACCACGACCAGGCATAAAACCGAATTGGTTCTGTGAAATTTCACTCTCTTCTCTCAGCCGCCGTTCAATAACTTTCTCCCATACTTTCATGGTATGCGACATTAGCTTTATTCCTCTATAATTGTTGCACTCAAGCACATCACCTTTGTTTTTAAAGATGGGCACCAAGGAACTGTTGCACCATTCATCAGGTATGGCTTCTTCCTGCAACAGCTTATTGAAGAATAAAGCTAACCACACCCATCCATCCACTCTCAATAACTTCCACACCTCAACTGGTATTCCATCCGGGCCAATGGCTTTACCATTTTTCATTCCATTCACTGCTTCCCTGACTTCCTCCATACTAACCATTCTCACTAACCCCACATTCACTGGTTTATTCTCTAAAACCCCACTCCAATTATTTTCTTCATTCATAATAATGTCGTCCTTTAAAATATACCGTAAGTCATACTTATGACAAAGAACATCTCCACTAAGCAAGAAAAATAAATGTTGACAAGAGCTGCAGCTCGTCGAGCACGCCCACCACCTCCGGCCTCGTCGCTCAGCTCCGCCTCGCCGCCGCCGGAAGCCAGCCCCGTCGTGAGTGCTGTGATACCGGCCGTGGCAGCTGCGTCGAGCTCGAGCGACGAGTACTACTCACCGCCGACGTCACCACCACCTGCGCGTCGTCGGGGAGGACGCCGGCCGCCGGCTTGTTTCGGACCTCGAGGCCCACCGGTCTCTGATAGGGTCCCAGCTGTCGGCGGAAGTGTGCCGCGCATGCGATGGACGCAATCCATCAACGAAAACGTCATGCGCGCATACTTTGGGGCTACAGAGGGAGGAAAGAACCTGACTGCGTACCGTGTTAGGATGCTCTCTTTGTTTCAGGTGCTTGAGCCAGCCGTCAACGTGTCGACCCAGCGACTGTCGGATCAGGTGCGGGTCATCCAGCGTAATCGTATGTTGGACGATTCCGTACTTGATCGCCTCCGATTGGAAATGGGTAGCCATGCCATTACCTCCTCGTCACAAACTGTGGTACCAGCGATGGTACCACCGACCAATCAAATTTCAGACCACGCTGACGAGGAGAATACTGACATGGTTACACAAGTAAGTACCCAGTGCAGTGACGAATTGAGGAGTGCTTTGGAGTGTGCGGTTCGGGAGTATCGCAACGTGCCGCTCGAACTTAGGCCACGCTTACCTCGTTTGCCCATGCATAACAGAAATAGGGCGCTAGTGGCTGCTCTGGATTCGCAGTTATCTAATTACTTTGATGACTGCGAAAATCTCACCGATACACACTCGATGCTGTACTGCGCGGCCGTAGCGGCATGTCGTGTAGCTCACGTGAAATTCCCAATTAGTGACGGAGCTACACGACCGAGACCAGCTGTGCCGGCCTGGCAGTGCAGGATCGAGCGTCGTATCGCTGGGACCAGAGCACTCATTGGCAAACTAATTTGCTTCAGGGAGGGCAACACTCGCCCAAGAGTAATGCGCTTTGTGAGACGGGCATTTTCGGGGACCGACGTCAGTCCCCTAGATTATATGTCCCGGGTCACAGAGCGCATTGACTTCTTGAAGCAAAAGGTGTATGCATGGGCAAACCGTATACGTAGGTATAAGCGGCGGGTGGAGCGGTATACCCAGAATCGCACATTCCAGAGTAACGAAAAGTGGGTAGAGATACAGAGCTTGGGAGCAACCGGACCAAAGTGTGACTGACACGTGCTTTCCAGATGATGACGCCATGTCTTCGTTTTGGTGCAGCATATGGTCGGTGCCTGTCAGTCATACTGAAGGTGGTTGGATCCGAGAGGTCGAACGAGAGTGCGAATCTATACCAGAAATGGGGGCAGTCACAATCAGCCCCCAAGATGTAGCCCGTGCAGTTCGTCCGCTTCCTAATTGGAAATCTCCAGGACCGGACGGACTGCACAATTTCTGGATTAAGTGGCTGCACAGTTCGCACGCTCGTTTGGCATCTCAGTATCAGACCGCCTTGGAGTATGGTGTGCTACCCGAATTTCTAACAATGGGCATTACCCACTTGCTCCACAAATCTGGTAGCACCGCGGAACCCAAAAATTATCGGCCGATAACGTGTTTGCCGACACTATATAAGGTTCTTACATCCATTTTGAGAGCAAAGATTAACCATCACGTAGACAACAATGGTATTATGTCTGCCTCTCAAAATGGATGTAAGAACGGGTCCCGCGGTACTAAGGAGCTACTCCTCATTGATATGACTATCAGCCAACAGGTTCGACGTTCTCGAAAGGATATATCGACATGTTGGATAGATTATCGGAAGGCCTATGACTCAGTTCCTCATACATGGCTCATGAGGGTGCTGGAATTGTATAAAATTGATACAAAACTACGCACCTTCTTGATGTCGTGTATGAGGCAATGGAGTACGGTCCTCCTCTATCCAGGATGTCGAAATATCCGGAGATATAGTGAACCTGTAAGGATTGAGCGGGGTATATTCCAGGGTGATAGTTTGAGTCCGCTTTGGTTTTGCCTAGCCTTGAATCCTCTAAGCACACTGCTGGAGAATTCAGGTCTAGGCTACCGGTTGAAGAGAGGTGGTCAGGTTATATCTCACCTCCTTTACATGGATGATTTAAAGCTATTTGCCCCCAACAAGCTGCAACTGATGGAGCTACTGAAGGTAACTGAAACCTTCAGCAGTGCCATCCGGATGGAGTTTGGTGTGGACAAATGTGCAGTCATGCATGTAAAGCGAGGTGAGGTAGTAGAATCCGTGGGCACGCAACTCACGGATTCCATAAATCTGAGATCCCTTTCTCCAACCGAAACCTATAAGTATTTGGGTATGTCGGAAGCCCTAGGCATCAATATATATATATATATATATATATATATATATATATATATATATATGTCCACAACCATCACACAACGTCATCTAGTCCCAAGCTAAGCAGAGCTTGTGTTATGGGTACTAGACAACTGATAAACATACTTATATCATCTTTTATCATCTTATATTATCAATGTCACAGACATGAAGCAATCGTTGAGGGAACGTTTCTTTGGACGCCTGAGGAAAGTTTTTAATAGCCTTCTCTCAGGCGGGAACAAGGTGCGCGCCTTCAACGGTTGGGTCATGCCGGTATTGATGTACTCTTTCGGCGTACTCAAATGGACTCAAACGGAACTTGACGCCCTGGATAGGCGGGTCCGTACACTGCTGACTGCATACCGAATGCACCACCCACGTTCGTCGGTGATGAGACTGTATATCCCACGGAAGTGTGGGGGTCGCGGTTTTTTAAATGCCAAGACCCTACACAACCGTGAGGTATGCAGTCTCAGGGAATATTTCCTAGCTGTCGACGTGGGTATGCATCGAGATGTAGTGGCGGTGGACAAGGGACTCACCCCGCTCTCCCTGGCTAACGAGAACTGGCGCAAACCTGTAGTGCTTGACACTAACGATCGCAGGGTTGTGTGGCAGAGCAAGGAACTTCACGGACGCTTCTTCCGGGCCCTTCACGGGCCTGATGTAGATCAATTGGCGTCCGTATCCTGGCTACGTTCCGGTGACCTCTTTGGGGAAACCGAAGGTTTTGTCTGTGCAATTATGGACGAAGTTATCATGACGAATAACTACCGGAGATTTATTGTGAAGGACGGCACGGTTGACATTTGTCGGGCTTGTCACCGTCCGGGAGAATCAATTCGTCACATAATCTCTGGTTGTTCTCGTCTAGCTAACGGCGAGTACTTGCACAGGCACAACCTCGTAGCCAGGATTATCCACCAGCAACTTGCTCTGAAATACTCTCTTGTGGAATCGGAAGTGCCGTACTACAGGTATGAGCCCGACCCAGTTCTTGATAATGGTCATATCACCCTGTACTGGGATCGGTCTATCATCACTGACAGGACTATTTTAGCCAATAAGCCTGACATAGTGGTGGTAGACCGAAGCGAGAGGCGTGCAATGATTGTTGACATATCCGTCCCTCATGACGAAAACCTCGTGAAAGCCGAGAAAGATAAACAAGTCAAGTATATTGACTTGGCTCGCGAGGTTGTCGACATGTGGGATGTGGATTCGGCAATCATTGTACCGATAGTCGTGTCAGCTAATGGCTTAATAGCCAAGAGCCTCGACCAACACCTTAGGAGGCTCTCGTTAGGCGGCTGGATCAAGGGCTTGATTCAGAAAGCGGTACTCCTGGACACGGCTCGTATTGTTAGGAGGTTCCTTTCTCTAGAGCCCTGACCGCCGGTAGCTTGGACCCTGTTCCCGATACCGGTGTGACACTATTTTTTATATTTTTAAATGTTTTTTTATTTGTTTTTTTAATGAAATATTTAAAAATATAATTTATATGTTACATATTAAATAAACGAAATAATAATAATAAGCTGGCAACACCAGATGTCAACGCACATTCAACAATTTGTTCAAAGTGTTTTTAATTTTAAAATATTAATTTATGAGCCCATTTTTTACGCAACAGTGAAAAAGAAAATCTAAAATAATACGAACTCAGAAAACCAAAAATAATATGGATAGAATAATCAAAAATAAAAAAATAACATTCAAGCGACAGATGACATATAATGTCACCAAGAAATAATTACAACAAAACAGATACAATGCATTGAATGAATGATGTTGACAAGAGCTGCAGCTCGTCGAGCACGCCCACCACCTCCGGCCTCGTCGCTCAGCTCCGCCTCGCCGCCGCCGGAAACCAGACTCACGGAGAGTGCTGTGATACCGGCCGTGGCAGCTGCGTCGAGCTCGAGCGACGAGTACTACTCTCCGCCGACGTCACCACCACCTGCGCGTCGTCGGAGAGGACGCCGGCCGCCGGCTTGTTTCGGACTCCGAGGCCCACCGGCTTCTGATAGGGTCCCAGCTGTCGGCGGAAGTGTATCGCGCATGCGATGGACGCAATCCATAAACGAAAACGTCATGCGCGCATACTTTGGGGCTACAGAGGGAGGGAACAACCTGACTGCGTACCGTGTTAGGATGCTCTCTCTGTTTCAGGTGCTTGAGCCAGCCGTCAACGTATCGACCCAACGACTGTCGGATCAGGTGCGGGTCATCCAACGTAATCATATGTTGGACGATTCCGTACTTGATCGCCTGCGATTGGAAATGGGTAGCCATGCCACTACCTCCTCGTCGCAAACTGTGGTACCAGCGATGGTACCACCGACCAACCAAATTTCAGACCACGCTGACGAGGAGAATACTGACATGGTTACACAAGTAAGTACCCAGTGCAGTGACGAATTGAGGAGTGCTTTGGAGTGTGCGGTTCGGGAGTATCGCAACGTGCCGCTCGAACTTAGGCCACGCTTACCTCGTTTGCCCATGCATAACAGAAATAGGGCGCTAGTGGCTGCTCTGGATTCGCAGTTATCTAATTACTTTGATGACTGCGAAAATCTCACCGATACACATTCGATGCTGTACTGCGCGGCCGTAGCGGCATGTCGTGTAGCTCACGTGAAATTCCCAATTAGTGACGGAGCTACACGACCGAGACCAGCTGTGCCGGCCTGGCAGTGCAGGATCGAGCGTCGTATCGCTGGGGCCAAAGCACTCATTGGCAAACTAATTTGCTTCAGGGAGGGCAACACCCGCCCAAGAGTGATGCGCTTTGTGAGACGGGCATTTTCGGGGACCGACGTCAGTCCTCGAGATTATATGTCCCGGGTCACAGAGCGCATTGACTTCTTGAAGCAAAAGGTTTATGCATGGGCAAACCGTATACGTAGGTATAAGCGGCGGGTGGAGCGGTATACCCAGAATCGCACATTCCAGAGTAACGAAAAGTGGGTATACAGAGCTTGGGAGCAACCGGACCAAAGTGTGACTGATACGTGCCTCCCAGATAATGACGCCATGTCTTCGTTTTGGCGCAGCATCTGGTCGGTGCCTGTCAGTCATACTGAAGGTGGTTGGATCCGAGAGGTTGAACGAGAGTGCGAATCAATACCAGAAATGGGGGCAGTCACAATCAGCCCCCAAGATGTAGCCCGTGCAGTTCGTCCGCTTCCTAATTGGAAATCTCCAGGACCGGACGGACTGCACAATTTCTGGATTAAGTGGCTGCACAGTTCGCACGCTCGTTTGGCATCTCAGTATCAGACCGCCTTGGAGTCTGGTGTGCTACCCGAATTTCTAACAATGGGCGTTACCCACTTGCTCCACAAATCTGGTAGCACCGCGGAACTCAAAAATTATCGGTCGGTTCTCGAAAGGATATATCGACATGTTGGATAGATTATCGGAAGGCCTACGACTCAGTTCCTCATACATGGCTCTTGAGGGTGCTGGAATTGTATAAAATTGATACAAAACTACGCACCTTCTTGATGTCGTGTATGAGGCAATGGAGTACGGTCCTTCTCTATCCAGGATGTCGAAATATCCGGAGAAATAGTGAACCTGTAAGGATTGAGCGAGGTATATTCCAGGGTGATAGTTTGAGTCCGCTTTGGTTTTGCCTAGCCTTGAATCCTCTAAGCACACTGCTGGAGAATTCAGGTCTAGGCTACCGGTTGAAGAGAGGTGGTCAGGTTATATCTCACCTCCTTTACATGGATGATTTAAAGCTATTTGCCCCCAACAAGCTGCAACTGATGGAGCTACTGAAGGTAACTGAAACCTTCAGCAGTGCCATCAGGATGGAGTTTGGTGTGGACAAATGTGCAGTCATGCATGTAAAGCGAGGTGAGGTAGTGGAATCCGTGGGCACGCAACTCACGGATTCCATAAATCTGAGATCCCTTTCTCCAACCGAAACCTATAAGTATTTGGGTATGTCGGAAGCCCTAGGCATCAATGTCACAGACATGAAGCAATCGTTGAAGGAACGTTTCTTTGGACGCCTGAGGAAAGTTTTTAATAGCCTTCTCTCAGGCGGGAACAAGGTGCGCGCCTTCAACGGTTGGGTCATGCCGGTATTGATGTACTCTTTCGGCGTACTCAAATGGACTCAAATGGAACTTGACGCCCTGGATAGGCGGGTCCGTACACTGCTGACTGCATACCGAATGCACCACCCACGTTCGTCAGTGATGAGACTGTATATCCCACGGAAGTGTGGGGGTCGCGGTTTTTTAAATGCCAAGACCCTACACAACCGTGAGGTATGCAGTCTCAGGGAATATTTCCTAGCTGTCGACGTGGGTATGCATCGAGATGTAGTGGCGGTGGACAAGGGACTCACCCCGCTCTCCCTGGCTAACGAGAACTGGCGCAAACCTGTAGTGCTTGACACTAATGATCGCAAGGTTGTGTGGCAGAGCAAGGAACTTCACGGACGCTTCTTCCGGGCCCTTCACGGGCCAGATGTAGATCAATTGGCGTCCGTATCCTGGCTGCGTTCCGGTGATCTCTTTGGGGAAACCGAAGGTTTTGTCTGTGCAATTATGGACGAAGTTATCATGACGAACAACTACCGGAAATACATTGTGAAGGACGGCACGGTTGACATTTGTCGGGCTTGTCACCGTCCGGGAGAATCAATTCGTCACATAATTTCTGGTTGTTCTCGTCTAGCTAACGGCGAGTACTTGCACAGGCACAACCTCGTAGCCAGGATTATCCATCAGCAACTTGCTCTGAAATACTCTCTTGTGGAATCCCAGTTCGACCCAGTTCTTGATAATGGTCATATCACCCTGTACTGGGATCGGTCTATCATCACTGACAGGACTATTTTAGCCAACAAGCCTGATATAGTGGTGGTAGACCGAAGCGAGAGGCGTGCAATGATTGTTGACATATCCGTCCCTCATGACGAGAACCTCGTGAAAGCCGAGAAAGATAAACAAGTCAAGTATATTGACTTGGCTCGCGAGGTTGTCGACTGTGGGATGTGGATTTGGCAATCATTGTACCGATAGTCGTGTCAGCTAATGGCTTAATAGCCAAGAGCCTCGACCAACACCTTAGGAGGCTCTCGTTAGGCGGCTGGATCAAGGGCTTGATTCAGAAAGCGGTACTCCTGGACACGGCTCGTATAGTTAGGAGGTTCCTTTCTTTGGAGCCCTGACCACCGGTAGCTTGGACCCTGTTCCCGATACCGGTGGGACACTATTTTTTATATTTTTAAATGTTTTTTTATTTGTTTTTTTAATGAAATATTTAAAAATATAATTTATATGTTACATGTTAAATAAACGAAATAATAATAATAAAATCTTTTTATTCAGGCCAAATACACCCAATTACATTTTATAAGCCAACACAATAAATAAAATTGCAACCGAATAAATATAAACTCACAATTAAACATAATCAAATCATAAATAATAAAACATGTCACTAAATTAAAATCAAAATAAAAACAAATCAAATAATCAAAATAAAAGTTAATACAATAAAATAATACATTAATTAAATGTTCTTTGTTCCCATGTTCTTAGTTCTGCGGGCTGTGCTGGCGCTGCCGCTGCGGCTGCCGAGACCCTCAAACGGCGCAAATACAGTAACCTTATTGGTAATTATAGTTTTGAGCCGTTTGGGGTCGAAACGCTTGGGTCATGGGGTCCGAGTGCGCGTCATCTTTTTAAAGAAATATCACGCCGTCTAATCGATACTTTGCGTGACCAGAGGGCTGGCTCTTTCTTTGCCCAAAGAATTAGCATTGCCATCCAACGTGGCAATGCTGCCAGTCTTCTGGGCACGTTTCCAGATGACAGCGATGTGGAGGAATATTTCGACGCTTGAGTTTTGTGTTTTTGTATCATATGTACATAGTTAGGTTTGGTGTAAATATTTATTTTAGTTAAGTTTATATTTAAGATTTTATTTTATATACTATGTAAAAAAACATATTTTAGTGTAAAAGATGTTAATTAAAAAAAAATTTCATTAATTAAATTAAATTATTCATAAATTTTAAACAAAACAAATTAGATAAATAAAAAATAAAAAAATTAAAACTAATCCCTCACCGGCATTGGCAACGGAACATGTCTGCTAGAACAATGCCGGATGTAAGGACAGTCTAGTCGGGCAGAAATCATCGCTAGTACGGTGTTGGAGCTAGCCCGCACCCTGCTCACCAAGGATGTTGCGCGCTTACGCATAGTTGTGTGAAAGCAATCAGTGCGCGCCTCCGCAAACATACCCGAGGCACTGCAGTAACGGGGAAGCCCCATCACCGCCCTGAACGCGTTATTATATTGGACGCGGATAGCATTATAGCTTTTGATTGAATAATCAGCCCACAGACTGCACGAGTAGAGTGAAGTACAGTATGCTTTAAATAGCATAATCTTTACCCCACTAGAGCATCGCGCAAATCTGCGAGCTATCATATTCGCTCTCACTGATAATGCCCTCCGCTCCCGTTCTATGTCAGCATGATCCTTCAGATCGCCAGTCAAAACATGCCCTAGGTACTTAAATTGCTCAACCCTTTCTAGTGGAACGCCATTCAACCTAACCTAACCATTTATAAGTGCCCATGTAAGCTTATCTAATATATAAATATGAATCGCAAAATGTGTTGGTAAGCGCAAAACTCGAGAACGGCTAAACCGATTTCGCTAATTCTTTTTTTATTGTGTTTGTTATAGACAGGAGAAGGTTCTTATGAAAAAAAAATAGGGTACCTATAGTAGAGTATATTAGGGTAGAGTGGAGAGGAGTTGAATAATATGTTGCCGGGAGCGAAGCCGCGGGCAAAAGTTAGTGTGAAATAAAAACCATTTTGTATTTGAAATGCACATCTTAGCACACATCTTAAAATACCAAATATAATTTAAATAAATATTTAGTTTCACGTAAAGTGAAAAAGGAAATGATCGACTTTAAATTGATTGCCACTGATGTAATTTCATAGCTAAAAAATAAGGAATAACTAGGAAAATAAAGGATATCTATACAAATTATTGTACAAAAAATTGGGGTGGAATGTCAAAGGAACTGCGTAGCAAAACAATTTTTAATTCAGTGTATCACTGGTGGGTCCCAAGAGAGTAGAGGCCGTGCAGGGGTCATGGGACAGACAATAATATAGCTCAAAAAACACTACCCTATTGAAATAAAGAAAGGTAGATAACATATAGCAAGAACCTATGCCCATTGTTCTTTATTAATAAAGCAGAAGCATCAGGAAGAGAGCGAACCAAGTTCGCACCAGTAGTTTCGGACACATTTTAATTATAATATTTTCCACAAGGAGACGCGCTTGGGTGATTTATAACGCAATTTCCCCATTGTTATGAGAATAAAATATAATCTCACCACTTCGTTATTCTAGTTTAGTATGTTAACTGCTATTGAAGGCCTTAAGCCTGTATTGTTGGAGGAGACTTTATGAAATATGGCGACGGTGAATTTAATTTTGGTCGCCACTTTCAATTTATGGGGTGATGTGTTGTGATTTTTAATGTTTACCTGGACTTTTTTTAAAGATTTGGGTGATATTTTGCACGCAAGTAGTTTATATTAGATACGTGCTTTGCATTAGCTAAAAGTATCAGCTGTAAATATAGTCTCTTGTGGTCATTTTCTTTTTTGGAGCTCAATTTAAAATAATAAAAATCGGTTTATTTTACAAAATATCTTGAATATAAAAAAAAAATGTTTATTTGCCTAAATTAGTATGCTTCAAGCTAGAAAGTGCATAAAATTAAAAACAAAATTTAGAGAGTACTAAGAGTGAAACAAAAACAAAAACACGGACTACCCGGTGACTAGTGGCAACTGCGCCGTGCTGAGCCCGGAACGATAAATTTAATACATTGAGGCGAGGTCGAGGTAGCACACTTTTCTCTACTAGTGTGGAAAACAGTAATTGGCGTGTTTAAAAGCAGTTTATATGGGAACAAATATTCGAGTTTGTTTATAATTGAAGCATAATTTATTTTAATTCAAAATAAATTAATTAATTACATTTTTTTACTACTCACGAAACAATTTTTATTTTTAATTTGGACAGTTGCGTCCTATAATTATTTTGCCTCCTATAAATGTGTGACATTATCTCAATAACCGCTTATCAAACAGTTTTAATGAAGTCACTAAAGCAATTTTGCAATAAATTTTGCACCTCACATAACTTAAATATACCCAATGCACTTGTACGCCTCTGATCCTCATTCAACGCATTGCACAATGCTTTGCATTCAGGTATTGTCAACAGAAATGCGATCGAAGCTCTTCAGGAGACGACTCGATTTCTCATTGCACAGAGAAACGTGAGCTAGAAAGGCTCAGAAAGTCGACTCTGAACTACGAGTTTAATAGTTTTTTTTTTTATATTTCAACCCTAACGTGTTTATATAAAGTTGAATAGGTATTTAATATTTTCGGAAATATCGCTAAAAACTTAAAAAATTTGACCCGCTTTAATTTTGGAACCTTAAATTTACAAAATCTCAAAAGTAAAACTTTATACGAAACTTTAAACTTTTTTAAGACGTTATAGAAAAATTATTTTGAACTTGATGGGATGAACCCGAAAAAAAATACATTGTGAGAAATGTGAGACGGACGAGAAACTATGTAGCCCTATTACTAAACGGAAACCGACACGTAAAATAAGTAAATAAATAAAAACTGGTCAAGAGGACCAGTTTTTATTTATTTACTTGTTTATATACACACAAACACATGAAAATGAAAATAACACAAAATCAGAAAGAAGAGCACAAATGTACTACTTGCTTATTTCATTTGAAATTTCCTCAAGCAAACCTGTAAGACAAACCTGTGAGAGTCGGATGACAGATTTAGACACAGTTTTGTTGAAGTAAGACACTATTATAATATAAATAAGATTAATGGTGGCCGAGTGGTAACGGCGACCTCGATTCACGACAGTAGGTGGTTTCAAATCCAGCCAGGTGCATGACTTTGTGGAATTTATTTCATCTCCACTCCTCTCAAAGCGGTTAAGGAAAACATCGTGAGAAAACCAGCCAGACCATAGATAGATAGATTAAACTTTATTGTACACCAAAAAGTTACAGAACTTGTACAGAAACTTAAATCACACAATGGTACAATGGCGGTATTATCGCTAACAGCGAAATCTACCAGACAACCTTAGGATGGATCGTAAGAACTAAAAATGAATAAGGGGGTAGTCTGCGGTGTACTACTAATGAATTAATTAAACTATAAATACGAGTATAAAAAAGGATCAACAAAGAAGTGCAGTAACTATAGGCTAATTTCGCTCATATCCCACGCTAGCAAAATTATGCTGCATATTATCAACACAAGGCTCCAAGCATACTTGTCCCGAGAAATTGCACCCGAGCAAGCTGGCTTTGTGAAAGGTCGAGGCACAAGAGAACAGCTACTTATAATGCGTCAGATTGTGGAGAAAGCTAGAGAGTTCAACATTGCCCTCTATGTATGTTTCGTTGACTTCAGGAAAGCTTTCGATACCGTGAAGTGGCGGAAACTATGGCAGGTCCTGACGGAAATGGGTGTACCACAACACCTTAGTTACCTCATTAGACGTCTCTATGAAGATGGCACAGCCGCAGTCCGTGTTGATGGTGTTGACTCTGAACGTTTTAAAACGCAGGCTGGTGTTAGACAGGGCTGTATATTGTCTCCTCTGTTATTTAATATATACACAGAGTACATAATGCGGATTGTTCTCGAAGACTGGGACAAGGAAATATCTGTAGGAGGTCGGAAGATATCCAATCTAAGGTATGCAGATGACACTACCCTCCTAGCGTTAAGTAGAGACGACATTGAGACGCTCCTTGGCCGTTTGGAGACAACAGCGTTGGATTTTGGACTCGCAATCAACCGGGACAAGACGAAGATGATGATTGTGGACCGTGCTGACAATAACCAACCAGGCGTCCAAAATATTGCGGGATGCGAGGTGGTCAAGAGTTACCTATACTTGGGCTCCACAATCACCAATGATGGGGGCTGCGAAGACGAAATCCGGAGACGTTGCGCTGTGACGAGATCCTCAGTGGAAAAACTCACAAAAATTTGGAAAGACAGTAGAATAACCAAAAACATTAAGGTTCGATTAATGAAATGCTTGGTTTTTCCTATTTTTCTATATGGAGCTGAGACGTGGACGCTGAGGATGCAGGACCGTCGCAAGATTGACGCACTGGAAATGTGGTGCTGGAGACGCATGCTTCGAATCCCATGGACCGCACACCGAACCAATATATCGATCCTCAAAGAACTCAATATCAGAGAGAGATTATCGTCGTCTGTGCAAATACGAATTCTCAAGTTCTTCGGGCATATCACCCGTAACGAGGACTCAATGGAGCGACTGGTAGTGCAAGGGAAAGTTGAGGGCAAAAGATCACGTGGACGCTCTCCAACACGGTGGACAGACCTCATCAAATCGGTGACGCATTGCAGCGTCAACGAAAACTCCCAAACCGCCAAACATAGAACTTCATGGCGTCGCATCGCGAGAGATGCGGTGGCGCAGGACTCGACCGACACATGACCACGACCACTCTGTCAAGAGTGCACGACTAAGAAGAGAACGAGTATAAAACAAAACATAACTACATTTACACATATACTTACATACATATATATACATACACATACATACATATTATAATATGTGGACCATGTCCTAGAACTAAAAATTCGAAAACATCCTCTAATCCACACTGGTCCCGAGTGGTGGATTACCTCCCATTCCGTCTTTTAGAGAGGAGTTCTGAGTCTCAGCCGTGGGAACATTATAAGGATGAAGCTGTGTTATGTTATGCTATATCAGTATATGTTTATGAGTCTGTTATATTGCTTATTCACACATTGGGTGATAACTGGCTCAGCATTGACCTTCTGTACCCATTTATCTTGTAGCAGTCTTCCGAGGTAACTCGCTAACAGTGAATTCATGATTGATATTCAATACAGGAAGATGAATCTTATGATTAGCTGCAGAGAATGGATTGTCGGAATCTATATCTTGGCAGAATTGGCTGAAATCAGTGTCGATAAGTAAAATTTACATTATTAACATTGTCTTCGCAGTATCCTTTTGAAGTACGGAAATTTAGAAGATAAATATAGCAGTTAAATAGATAAAAAATGTTTTTGTGGTGTATTGGTTTTTAAACGACTTCAAAAAAAAGGAGGAGGTTCTCAATTCGATTGTATTTTTTTTTATTTTATGTTTGTTACCTCAGAACTCCGTTGTTTATGGATGGATTTGCAAATTTTTTTTTGTACTTGAAAGGATATGCTTCCAAATTGGTCCCCAGCAATTCAAATTTTTATTTTCAACTTTTTAGTGTAGGAACTTTTATCGTTTGGCTTTTTTGAAGGCGGTTTTTTTTTTGTAAAAAGTTTTTTTTTTGTGTAAAGTGGTGAAAAATCTAAGTACTTACATACAGTTTAACCCTAAATAGATACATACCTACTAAAATATAAGCAAAAAAACAAGTGACGAAGCCAATTAATAATATAGAAAAGAAACATAATAACAAAGACAAGACTAAGACTAAGACTTTTTAAAATAAGATTTTTTTTTCACCATTAAAATAAAATCGCCCAACAAGCATTATCTCTCTTAAAACATACCTAGAGTAATTTCCACTCAAGTTTCTAAAGAGAGATTCATCTAGTTATCTCAGGATTGTCTGTCACTCAAAATCTTTTAACCTAATACAATCCTCAAATTACAATTTGTAAAATAACTTGAAAGTCAATTTATTCTTAGTCATTACTCATTTTATTTGATCGACGTAAATAGGCCGAGAAATATGTCCAAAAAACTAGTCTCAAAAAAAAAAGAATGACATTTTGATGACAAAGCCACGATTAAAATGTCATCGGATTTTTCAAATTAAAAAATATATCACGTACGAGCCAAACTAAATGGCATTTTTGAATATCGGTTGTTTTAAATTGGATTTTATTTGAGCGTGTGAGTAAAATAAAGTCAACCACAGAATGAAAAGAAATTATAAATGTAGGTATAAGAAACTAGCTTCTGCCCGCGACTTCGTCCGCGGAAAATTTCTTGTAGTGATAGCTCGGTTAACATCCATGTTATATAAATAATTTATAGCCTATGTCACTCAGGAGTAAAGCAGCTTTCTATTGTTGCTAAAATTTTTCCAATCGAACCATTAGTTCCAGAGATTACCTCCTACAAACAAAAAAAACAAAAAAACAAACTTTTCCTCTTTATTATGTTAGTGTAGATAGTGTCAACCAAGAGAATTGTTTTTGGTGGTTAATCATCCAATGACTTATCCCTAGGTTGAAATGAGAGGTCGTATCATCAGGCTTTTTTCACTAAAACCCACTTCTAGTTCCTTCTTTGTCTTGTATTACAGAATCCTGAAGTTTTTTTGCGGAAAACCCATGGCACTAGTAGATTGCGGCCCTACTAGGCTGACATCTTTTTAAGGCGTAGTTACTTTGTGTACCAGTACTTAGCTTCGTCAACGCCGCAAAGATTACTGCAAGGTCGGAAGGCAAACTACCGCTTGCTTGTCATCCGCAAGCCTACGACTACGGTAACCAAGTAAAACTTATGAATTACAAGGTAAAATATATCGTATTTTGGTGTGCTTTACATGATCGAGTTATGAAATTGTCTCCAGGAGAACCAAGCCCGAAGAATCGCTGAATCGCAAACCGAGAAATTGCTTGCCGCACAAAAGATTGATAGGATCAAAAACTTCCACTCACCAGAAAACGTAGAGTTAAAAATAAGCAACAAGGTGGATTGATGACCTGGCTTATATTTATCAAAGTACATCTTTCAGCTGAAGTGATGATCGATTTCCAACGTTGGCACGAGCTTACGGACGGCGAGTAATGGGTAACTCGCTGTCCAGTCGTTTGGTAGTCGTCCGGACTAAGCCCAGTCGTCGACGGCGCGCACTGTTCCCGCACGTCTCAAGGAGTTGTCAGCGAACTGGTAGAGGCCCGTTCTCCCCGTAGGCAGGATTTGTCATTGGATAATTTTTACTTACCACAAAAAAAGCCTTACGTACTATTATTGTAACTGCTGAATCTAATACGACTCAGCAGTTGCACTCATTGCTTCCTAATAAGGGCAAGAAAGCCATTAGTGTGAGCTTCTTCGCAGAATGTAAAGAAGCATTTTTTTTTTATGGTAGGTATAATCATCCAATGACGAGTCCCGCTCTTGGGCGGAGCGGAAAACAAGTGTCAGACTCTTACTGACAGAACAACCTACCCCGTTCCTACATCGCCATACATACCAGGGCCAGAGCCTTCCTTTTCAGACGCAAACCCTTGGCCCTAATTGGCTTCGACCCTTCTGCAGAAAGAAGCATATTTAACACTAAAAAGCAAATTTTCTAAAAGATGTTTTGAAAAATCACATATTTAGATGTTTTTTTATCAAAAAAATATAAAATGGATGCGACCTTTTAAAACGCTGTAAGTTCATGCATTCATAATGTTAAAAGCATATAAAATATATTACTTATTTGATCACTGTTTAGCATAAAAGCACCTGTGACAAATGTGACTTTAAAATAAAATAGCAAACTTTGATATTACGAACGAAAAAAATTTAAAAAAAATCATAACAAGCTTTTCGAATGTCTTCGCTCCCGTGGCGCACAGGAACCGTGAATACAAATTGAGGCAGTCATCATAAGAGTATTTTGCTTATTATTATTTTGGTTCTGTTTCTCATATTTGCTGGATTGTCGCAACCCTCACCAGGCGATCCAACTGCCCTCTCAGTCCCACTGCTGGGCAAAGGTCTCCAATTTTTTTCTTCCAAACCTTTCTGTCTAGAGCGAACTCCGAAAAAATGGACAAAAGTTTGCGAATATGATCAGATCGTCACACCACCTATACCGCGATCGAACTCGACGGCGTCGACCTCCCCTCAAGTGTATAAAGAGTGTATAGGGATTGTAAATTTTTGCCTATCTCTCTGTTTACATACAATTAATATCACAGATTAACAAAAAAAAAACACAAAATGCAAAAAAAAAACATCGTAATCGTAACACTATTTTAAAAGGTTATCCTTTACGGACAAACAAACAATTGAAATAGAATCCAAAGAGGTGGAATATGAAGCTATATGAAGTGAATAACATCTGCATTTGAGGGTTTAATTTTGGCCATAAATAAAGAAAGTGCATGGCGCAGATGTGGCTGAAATTTTCATTACTTCGCCTTTTTATTGCATCGCATAATAAAAGTAAGTAATAATCTTCAAACAGAATAGTTTCAAATATAAAATATTATATTTCACAGAAACCTTTTTTTAAATCTTTATAATAAAAATAACCAAAAAGCCATACCTAGTAAAATCTATACTAATATTATAAAGCTGAAGAGTTTGTTTGTTTGTTTGTTTGAACGCGCTGATCTCAGGAACTACTGGTTCGAATTAAAAAATTCTTTTTGTGTTGAATAGATCATTTATTGAGGAAGGTTTTAGGCTATATAACATCACGCTGCGACTAATAGAAGTGAAGAAACAACGGAAAAAATGGAAAAAACGGGGAAAATTATTCATCTTTGAGGGCTTCCGTTGCGTGCGCTGCCAAAACGGTTTAAGATACCAAAAAAATATGTATGAAAGAATTATTCCTCTTAAAATGATCTAAAAAAATGTCCGCGACAGTATATGTCTATCTTTTAAGATTAACTTACTAGAACCGTTTTTATGCGAATCAAATTTATCCAATTTTTACCGATTATTTGTATCAACATAATAATATAATCTTTATCCAAATAAATGTGTTGTTGATTGCCGAGTTGTGGTGGCCGAGTGGTAACGGCCCCGACTTACGAGTTGTAGGTCGCGGGTTCAAACCCAGCCAGGTGCATTACTTTGTGTAATTTATTTCATCACCACTGCTCTCAAAACGGTGAAGGAAATCATCGTGAGGAAACCGGCATGTCCTAGAACCAAAAATTCGAAGACATGTGACATCCACCAATCCGCACTGGGCCCGCGTGGCGCTCCTAGAAAGAGGAGGCCTGTGTCCCTGCAGTGGGAACATTAAAAGGCTGATGATGATGATGATGTAATTGTAAACAAAATTGTCTTTGACATCATTTACTTTCAATGAACATCTTATAAGATATTACAATTTTTAGAATAACTCCGATATAAAATTCACACGCGATGCATGATGTGCAAAACTTGACTCTGCGCCTGGCCGGTGGGCGAGGAGAGGGGTTGCTTGCGGGCGGCGCGGAGGGGTTTTTTATGGTAGGTAAAAATCATCCAATGACGAATCCCGCTCTTGGACGGAGCAGGAAACAGTGTCAGACTCTTACTGACTAAACAACCTACCGCGTTCCTCCCTTGCCTTATTCCCAGAGCCGGGGCTCTGGGAATAAGGCGTGTGTAAAGCGTTATACCGGGGTATAACGCTTTACACCAACCCTCAGTTGCAGGAGGCTTCGCCCCTGAAGGGCCCCACAGTTTGCTGACAACATCTTGAGGCGCGCGGGAGCAGTACACGCCGTCGACGACTTGGTCTCGGTCTGGACTGTTACCAGACAACCGGACGGCGAGCTACCCATTGCTCACCGTCCACAAGCCAGCGTCTACGGAGACCGGATATCGGCGGGATCGCGGCGGTGACGGCTACGGCGAGAGCGCTGTTGCCTTTGCCTTATGCGGTCGGCCTCCTCCTTTACGAGCTTTACTGCTTTGCAGAAGGAGGCGACCGCTTGCCATTCGTCTTCGCTGCGATTTATGGCCTGAATCAAGGCCCGGCGCGAGAGGTCGCCGCCGCTGATCACCCCCACGAGGACACGGCGATGCTCTTCTCAAGCGGGGCACACCTCCACCGAGTGCTCCATCTTATCCTCCGGGCTGACCATACAGTGGCGACACCCGGGCGTCTCTTCCGCACGAATCCGGCGCGCAGGAATCTCCTGAACTTCCCATGTCCGGTGAGAACCTGCGTCATACGGAAGGTGAGGATGCCGTGATAGACATCACACCTCAAAGAGGGGACTTACCGCCGAGATTATGGCGTGCCCAGGTTGGAGTGTAGCTCTATGTTCTTTTAAAAACTAAATTGTCTAAAATAATAACAGAAATTGACACGGGCAAAGACGTGGGTAACAGCTATAATTTATAAAGCTGAGGAGGTTGTTTGCAAAAATAATATGATATAAAAAAATATGATGCCCAAAATAACTATTTCACGCGGACGAAGTCGCGGGCACAGCTAGTAATAAATAAATCTCTGAAACATTTAATGTATTATAAAATTAACATGAATTACTCAATGTAAAGTGCGCACCACTTTAAATGTAAAGTCAATATTTGACGAAAATAAGTGGATTGGTGGATTGTAAATATATCAAAATTGTTGCTATGTAATGATAGAAGACGGCAGATATTTTCCTTTTTTTATTTAAATTGCTATAAACTAGTGCTTGACTGCGATCCCACCTGACAATACTCGTAGGTAGTGATGTGTAATCGTTAATGGTGAGACGCACTAGTTTATTATGAGATCCTCAAGGCTAGAGTGACTATTCACACACTTAAATTAAAATCAGATGGAAAGATTGCAGCTAGCAAACTGTTCCAGACTCTCGATGTTCGCGGTATAAACGACAAGGCAAAACACTAAGTTCGTACCGTAGATACTGACGTAGTACTCAAAAACATAAGGGTGGATATAATTGGCCGATGGTTAAATTGAGATGGCGGAGATATTTATAATGTCAAAATAAATAACTTCATCTGGAGCAATCACTATAGGTAAGTTTTTCAATTCATATAAATGATAAATGATCTTTATTTTGCAAGGAGGTTTTTTTAAAAACACTTTTACACGTCAATTTGTTTTTTTTTTATACTAGATGAGTCCGGTACTTGTCATAGGTACTTGTCTAATTTTTCAAAGACATTACAGTAATCTCTGTGTCATTATGTCTATACATAAAACCATCGTTGTCATTTGTCAATCTTTGACAGTCATTAAAAAAGAAAAGGAAAAAAAAAAACGATTTATATGAGTAGGTAAAAGGGTAATATTTAATCAAGAATTTTATTAAGTAACTAAACTCTAAGCAGATAAAAACGTCTAAATCTAATTTATAAAGACGACAACGATACATCCATCTCTGTCACATTTATTCCTAACTCTGTAACTAATTCATTTCAATAAAGAAACTTTTGGGAACTTACAGAATAATTATAATTTTGTAGCTTTCCCTTAGTTCTAGCTACTAAAATGACAAAATTTAACCAAGTGGAATAAAACTTAAAGATGGCAACGTTTGCCTCCAAAATAATTGAGTAGATTATCTACGATAATAGGTCAGTTACTATCACTAAAATCGGGCAAGTTCGAATCGGACTTAGACACAAAGTGTTCCGTACCGTCGGTAGCAAGAAAAAAACAAGGTTTGTTGAATGTGAAAATATTCTACTAAAGGTAGCCCTTCCCCACTTGCCTATTGTCAATGTCGAGGTGGTTTAAAAGCTCGTTGCTTCATCTAAACCAATCATTCCGTTGCCATGTTTAATGGATAGGCAAAGCGAAAAAAGAGATACAACGCCTGAAAATCCCGTACCAATAAAAAACTATGACTATGAAAACTAGAAAAAACGAGATAGATGGCGGAGCGATAGCAACAGGGTCCCGTGTATACCGTTGGGTTATGGACCCCTAAAAACTATCAATACAAATGCGTCTCTTTTTGCGTCGAATCCAATTGGATTATTAATTTAAACTCAGAAGCGAACGTTGGTCTTTTTATTTACTTGCCCTTTCGAAAAGACCTCTCTACTATTTAATTAAATTTTGAAGCGTATTTAAAGGATAAATTATTCTGGAGTGTCCCTTTTATTTCTCCACAAAAGCTTAGGTATTCTGTTTATAGTCTAAAACTAGTACTAAGTGTTTGTATTTAAATTACTATGGCACCTACCTTTACTTATTGACCTTTCGAGTACCGTATTTTTTTTTTATTACAACTATCACACAACGCCATCTAGTCTCAAGCTAAACAGAGCTTGTGTTATGGGTACTAGACAACTGATAAACATACTTTATATTTTTAAATACATACATACATATTATATGCATATTATAGATAAATTACGCCCAGACACAGAACAAATGATTGTGCTCATCACACAAACATTTGTCCTGGGTGGGAATCGACCCACGACCTCCCGCATAGCAGTCAGGGTTACTAACTACTAGACTGACAGGCCTGTAATTAGAGACAAAATAGAAAGACAATAGGTGTGCGAACGCCGGCGTAGGCTCGGGGCTCAAAAGTTTAAGGAGGTTACTAGGATTACCGATTTATTTAAATAATATCATATTGGGTTTTTATGATGGGTAAAAACCACCCAATGATAAATCCCGCCTTTTGGCGGAACGAGAATCAGTGTCAGACTCATACTGACTAAACAGCCCACCCCGTTCCTAATTTATCTTTTGTACTGAGGCCAAGCCTTCTTTTCAGAAAGAGACCCAGAGCTAACTGGGGCTTTGTTCCTTCTGCAGAGTCCCTATGGTTTTGCGGACAACTAATTGATGCGCGCGGGAACAGAGCGCGCCGTCGACGACTGGGCTTGGTCCGAACTGTTATCAGACAACCGGTTGGCGGGCTACTTATTTGCTCGCCGTCTGTAAACCCTTGCCTACAGTGGCCGGCAATCGGGATCGAAATCCTTATAGATGTAAGCCTATAAGGATATATTTATTTGCTTGTGGATTTCGATCCCTATTGCCAGCCACCGGGGTCGAACCAGCAGTGATCTCTCGCGCAAACCATGGTCCGGAGCAAACTTTTACTGACTAAAACCCACTTCGTTTTTTTTTTGCCTTAGTTCCAGAGCCTTGGTATTACACTTTTACATTTACCTATGGTCATAGAAAGTGGAAAAGTGGATGCGGTCGCCTCCTGTGAAGCAGTAATGCTAACGAAAAAAATAATCGCAACCGTGAGAGGTAAAAATTGAATACCAGATACTGTAACACCCACAGGTAACACCTCAGGTATTTTATTAGTGCTTAGGTTAGTCGACACTAACTTACACTCTCCTTTATATGACCCTTCGTCCCGCTTTCTCCTGATAACCGACCGATTAAACCAATGTTTCCCAATCTGAGGTTTGCAAGAGACAGAATATGGGCCGTATTTTTTAAAAATAATATAAATTGATGCGTGACTGCGATCCCACGTGATTGATAGCAAGAATTAGAAGCCTATTTATTGGAGTGTAAAGCTAGATTTTTGAAAAAATTAAGATACTATGAGAAGCTTAGGAGTTTGGTGTGGCATTAAGTTTCTATAAACATTGTTGAATTTTCTATAACAATGGTTATTTTTCTTCTGCAACCAGTTCAGCAGCAGAGTGGCTCCTTCTCTCAAGAAAACTAAGTATTTTCTGATCAAAAAAGGTTGGAAACCACTGTAGTTAATCCTATTAAAATCAAACGGAACGAGGTCTTAAATGCTTTTTCAAGAATCACACAGCTACCTTACCGCTTCAGGCCCCATTTTGTCAACCCAAGCGCCGCTTTTCACTCCTAATCTCAAAAGGTAATAAAATAGACTAACGACCTAGACAGGTAAGGGTCTGCGAAACCAGAAAGTGGACGATTGCTAGCTAATCTCATTAACATTCATGTCACGAATGGCAGCACTCGACACTTCTCGCACTTGGCCGCAATAAGTATACTATTCAGTACATTTTAGTCGCTACAAACCGTCTACGATCCATGTACGTTTCACTTCCATTGACGACTTTGTTAGTTGTGTCTACAATTAAAGCAGTAGTGACCCAGCAATGGTTGGTATACTAAGCGAAAGTTCGACTAATAGTCTGGACCGTATCTTTTTTGCAAACATCTCACGTTCTTCAGATCCGATGGTAGTACATACTTAGTTGTGTATCAACTCGAAGGCGAGTTTATTAAAAATCTTCGGTTTGTTTATGGATGAATGTTTTACTGGATATTGGTTATGGTAAAGAGGAAAGACTTGGTGAAGGTATTTTAAAATGCAACGTTGCAAGTGGCAACATTTATTAAAATTTTAGTTGGAGAGTGTGCACGGGAATTGCATGATTTGAATCCGCCATCTCTATTTTACCATCGGACAACCCGGCGTACGGCAAGTATCTACCCTTACGTTGTTGAGATATCTACGGTCCGGACTAAGTGTTTTGCCTCGTCATTTATATCGTGTACATTGAGGGACTGTAACAGTTTGCCAGCTGCGGTTTTCCCGTCCGATTATAATTAAGGTGTCTTCAATGACAAAGTGGCTCTAAATAAACTTGTGCGCCTCACTATCAACGATTGCATCACTGCTTCCCATTAATTTATGGCAAATAAAGTTACTTGTTGTTAACTAAGTGATAGAAAAGCATATTGAGGTAAAAGACAAATTGAGGAAGGAAACTTTGTTTTTGACTTAGTTATAATGAGATGTTCTTTTTGGTTGGAGTTAGCCTGACAACTTCCTGAGATTATGCTCCAATCATGTTATCTTAAAATTATCATAATCTTGATGAGAATTGGAGAGATGGAATCAAAAGACCAGAGAGCACTATGAGCACTATTTCTTCGGATTGGATTTGATTTACAAAGATTTTGAAATGTCATATTAGTAGAACCTTTGATTCGGCAATTTACCTTCTGACTGAACTGAAAAAGACTTTTTATAAATTTATCACTATAATTTTATCACAAATAATGTACCATTTTGCGAGATTCCAGGACTGAACTCGCTGAAAAAGTTATAAAAAGTTCATATTTTTCACAGTCTAGACACACATTTTATGAATTTAATTTTGTATTTGCCTTTAAACATTAGCCAAAATATTTACGGGCTAGGTATCGTACGAAAGAGTTACCAAGGGCCTAGAACGCAATGAGTAATTGAAAGATTGTCGTTTTCTGTTAGTAAAAAAGGTCTAACACCTGATACTCCCATCAGACTCATATTAACTAAAAACACAATTATGCCCATCAGTAGGCAACTATGTTCTAGGGTGACTTTTTCAGAAATTTTCTGTGTCCCTTGTTGGGCCCAACAGTTGCTGACATCTTTTTGAGGTGTGAGTGGAACACGATGCGCGGTCAACAATTCGGGTTTAGTTTGAGCGATTACCGAGCGGCCGTACGGCGATATATAATTTGCTCATCATCCGTAAACCAGCGCTTAACCTTTAGAGTACCATAATTAGAATCATAATATAATAGGTGGGGTTATAATAGGTCTGCGGACGCCGGCGTTCGTGTAGGACTCAAGTGTTTAAGGTTACCGGAAATCGCCCTGTTACTCCCGTAGCGTCACCTACCGTGGCATCTCGAAAGTTCTACTCCACACAAATAAAAAACAAAACAGGGAAAACTATAACATAATACAGAATTATGTACCAAATTACAGGGTGTAAGAAACACAAAATTTAAGTCTTGCTCAGTAGACGAAACTGAACAAACTAACACAAGTTTTTTTTTTCGGAAACGAAATAAAAACTGACCTTATGGACAGGCCGATTTTTATTTCTTACGCATAGCATCAGTCTTATAAGTTACCCACGGCTAGGACTTAAGCATCCTCTCTAGGAGACGAAATGGACTATAAACTACTACATGGGCCCAATGCGGGTTGGTGGATAAATATGCCTTTGATTTTTTTGGTTCCAGAATATGCTGGTTTCCTCACGATGTTTTCTTTCTTAATTTTGCAAGCTGTGATGATGAAATAAATAACACAAAGTAATGCGGCTGAACGGGTTTGAAGCTGCGTCTTACAACTCGTAAGACGGAATCGTTACCACTCGGCCACCACTGCTCTTAAGCTGCTCAATCAGGTAAATTACAATTTTGTCTGGAGTGGTCGATATTTTTTATTCGTATCCACAAAAATGTACTTTGGATGTTTGATCAGTTTTCTCATTCGCTCATTGAAACAAACGAACAATAAATACAAGAATGATAAAAACTTTTATCGGAAAAATTCAATCTAGTACTAAGAAAATGTTATTATCTTCAATATTAGCTCTATCGCTGTCCAAGTTAACATCTGCTAACTTAAACTGAAGTTGGTTATCTCTAGCTTGGCTAGATATTAATATTAGTATAACCTAGTTTTTAAATGAGACGATGGTTTTGTTGAATCATTGAAAATTTAAGACCTTTTTCTTGAAAAAGAGGTTAAAAATCTAGGTCAGATGAGTTTTTGTCAGGAATTGGTGGTTTTAGTCAGTAAAATTCGGATGCTCTTTTTCGATCTACCCAGAGCAGATATTTGATGATTTCCTACCTCGATGTATTAAGTTTTAAAGCCAACACTGGTCATCATCATCAGCCTTTTTAATGTTCCCACTGCTGGGACACAGGCCTCCTCTAAGAGAGGGAATGGGTAATAATTCACCATGCGGGCCCGGTGCGGAATGGTGAATGTCTTCGAATTTTTGGTTCTAGGACAAGCCGGTTTCCTCAAGATTTTCCTTCACCGTTTTGAGATTAGTGGTGATAAATAAACTACACAAAGTAATGCGCCTGGCTGTTTTTGAACCCGCGACCTAGAACTCATAATTTGGAGCCGTTACCACTAGGTCAACACTGGTCATCAGTAAGTATTTTTCTTTTATTTATTTATGTAAATGTGCTGATATTTAGCGTATATATATACACTTCTCATCAAAAAAATCGAAACACCTTGCAAGTTTACGTTTTGTCAGGATTATCAGAAAAATGTGTACATTTAGGAATAAATGTTAAATGTCGTTTAATAGTGAGTAATATGAGCTTATCAAATCTTAATGTTAATGTTCTAAATTTAAATGAATTTTTCATAGGTTTCGTATTTTGTTAAATGAGTCATTTTTATTCCGTATGGAGTATAAAGGAAATGGATAAAACAACACACGTAAATGAAAAAAAAAGCTAAAAAACGTTTATTTAATAACTTGTATTCCCTCCCCGAGCTCTAATTACTGCTTCCATACGGTTCTTCATCGATCGGATGAGAATCACGATCACATGCTGTGGTATATTGTCCCATTCCTCTTGGATTGCATCTTGCAGCTGGCTAAGTGTTTCTGGGGCAGGATCTCTTGCTCGAATTCGTCTCTTTAATTCATCCCATAGATGTTCAATGGGATTCATGTCCGGGCTTCTTGCTGGCCATTCCATAATAGAGATATCGACTTCGTTAAGATAATCTCGTACGACGCCCGCGGTGTGAGCCCTAGCATTGTCGTGCATGAATATGAAGCCGTTGCCAATAAAATGTGCATAGGGCATCACATGAGGCTCGAGACACTCTTCGACGTACCGATGACAGTTTAGTGCAGGCAGACGTGGCCCAGACACGAAAGCAAGCTCTGTCTTACCGTCGGCGCTGATTCCTCCCCAAACCGTCCACGAACCGCCACCATAGCTGACCTTTTCTTCAATGCAGCATTGTGCATAGCGTTCTCCGTCTCTTCTGTAGACCTTGTTCCTTCCGTCGTTACCATACAGCATAATTTTACACTCATCAGAAAAGAGAACTTTGCTCCACTGTAGGTATGACCAATTTAGGTGCTCACGTGCAAAGTTAAGGCGCGCTCTTCGATGGTCTGCAGTTAATTTCGGCCCATTTGCTGGCTTATGCGGTACCAGTCCACGATCCTTCAACCTTCTTCTAATTGTAGAGTCACTTACAGCCACCCTTCGTACAACACGAAGCCGCTGCTGCAGTTGAAAAGCGTTAAGGCGTCGATTTCTTAAAGAAGTTGTTACAATAAATCGATCATCTCGCTCAGAAGTGACCCGATTCCTGCCAGATCCTGAACGGCGCGTGAACAAACCAGTCTCCCGATAACGTTTATAGACTCTATGAACAGATGACAGGCTTAGATGCAGTCTTGCAGCCACAACACGCTGACTAAGGCCAGAATCCAGCAATGCCACAACTTGGGCGGCTTCTGTGGGCGAAGTATCCATACGTTTTAGAAAAAAAACCTTTTTTCAGACGTCCCAAAGTCACAGTATTGAAATAAAAAACAAAAAGTTTAAGGATAGGCGCCAATTTTTAGTTTTTAAACGCTAAATGTACTCCAACCCTAAACACACATTTGTCTCAAAACAGTGATTCATTTCGTTTATAAGATAAACAAATGAAATTCTAATTTTGAATTTAGAATTTTCGCTTATTACTGTAATGGCCAAACTGCCAGCTATAATATATGTATTTTTTTTCATCGTATGAATTCTTTTTTGTGTTAAATTCGGACAGAAACAATGAAAACGGAAGTGTTTCGATTTTTTTGATGAGAAGTTTATATATACGTACCAAACCCTAGGAGCCTTTTTGGGTAACCGCAATATCTACCAGTAAACCTATGGATGGATATACATATTTAATAATAAAGTTTAAGTAAATTATTTGCACGTGTACAAAGTCGGGGCCAAGGTAATAAACAAAAAGCATTTTTTTATTTGCTAAATATAGAAATAATAACTCAAGGAAACAAATACAAAAGAATCTCAAAAATTTCTTCAAAAACAACGAAGTTATAAAACTTCAAAGCTTGTAATAAAAAAAGTTCCACTAAGACTGTGATGCTATGGCCACCATAGAAAACCTTTCTGTCCCAGAGATAAATAAATTATTTGTTTAACTTTTCGTGTGTACGTTTTTTTTTTTTATCGTCAGAAAAATCATCGAATAATGGATTCCCCACCCTTAGGAGGAGAAGCCGACCGCTTAAGGCAACGGCGCTCACGCCTGAGACGCCGCCGAGATTCCGATCCCGATTTCCGGCCACCGTAGGCGCGGGCTTGTGGATGGCGAGCAATGTGTAGCTCGCCGTCCAATCGTCTGGTAACCGTCCGGACCAAGCCCAGTCGTCGACGGCGCGCACTGTTCCCGCGCGCCTCATGGAGTTGTCAGCAAACCGTAGGGACCCTGCAAAAGGGTCGAAGCCAACTGTGGCCATGGGTTCGCGTCTGAAAGGAAGGCTCTGGCCCTGGTGTATATGGCAACGTTGGAATGGGGTAGGTTGTTTAGTCAGTAAGAGTCTGACACTTGTTTCCCGCTCCGCCCAAGGGTGGGACTCGTCATTGGATGATTTTTACCTACATAAAAAAAAAAAACCCTTAGGAGGAGCAGAAAGGCAAAGGCAACGGCGCTCTCGCCGCAGCCGCCGTCTCCTGATTTTTGGCCACCGTAGACGCGGGCCTCCGGACAGCAAACAATGGGTAGCTCGCCATCCAGTCGTATAGTATGGTTGCTCGCCGTCCGCAAGCCCACCTCTACGTTGGCCTAGGTTAGTTTTTTGATCAGTGTCGTTTTCTTGCCAGTCATGTACAAGGCTCTCTGTGTAAGTATTTAATGACTCTATATCAACCAGCTGTAAACAAATCGAACGCTGCTAAAATTAACTCGCTTTCAGTCCATTACCAAAACGTTCGTGGCTTAAAAACCAAACTTCCTGCATGGAGACTAAGTTTACTTGAACTTGAACAAGATCTAGTCGCCATCACTGAATCGTTCCTAGACGATTCTGTTGAAGATTCAGAAATTGCTTGCAATGACTACAGTGTAATTCGCCGCGATCGAGGTACACCATGTGGTGGTGTAATGCTTTTGGCTCGAGCGGGTATACTTATGTCCCGACGCTCGGATCTTGAAACTGAGTATGGTGAAGACTTATGGGTCTCTTTCTACTTGTCCGGTCGCCCTGTATTCGTGTGTGTCGTTTACATTAAACCTAGTGCTACAGATGATGTTTATATGACTTGGTTCTGTAAAGTAGAGAGTATTATCCATAGTATTAAGGGTAATGTACTTATATTAGGTGATTTAAATTTAAATAGCGCTTCTGTAAATGTGAACAACTATTACTGTTATTTTCTTTCATTTTGTGGTTTGTTTGAGAAGAATGTAGTTAAGAATTCGAATGGGGGTATGTTAGATGTTATATTGGTCCAGGAGAGCGTTAGTGTTCATGTCACTGAGTCAATAGGTATGGTACCACCTGATCTTTATCATCCTCCTTTAGATATAAATATAAATATCAGCACAGCTTCTCATAGCAATTCCTTACAACCCAGTAACAATGATCGGTCTACAGATTGGAACTTCAGCAAGTGTGATTATGAACTTCTCGATCATTTATTGGCTGAAGAACAATGGACATTTGTAGCTCTGGCGACTGATACGGCTACAGGTATATATAGTTTTTATGAAACAGTGTACAAAATATTCGATCAATGTATGCCCAAAAAACACAGAAGTAAAATCAGCAGGAAGTGTTATCCGGTCTGGTTCACTCGCGACATAATTAAAGACTTAGCCTATAAATCCAAACTACATGAGGCTTGGAAACAATCTCAATCTACCACTGACTACAATATTTTCTCCGCATTTAGGCGAACCCTTAAACAACGCATCTCAATTGCTTATAAGTCCCATTTACATCATATCGAAACCAATATTAAGAAAAACCCAAAACAATTTTGGCAGCACATTACAAGTTTACGATGTAAAGGTGGGTTTCAGTCTACCATTACCCACCATGGCAATGCGTTGTCAGGTGTCGATGCTGCCAATGCATTTGCAGAGTACTTCTCCAGTGTCTTTCTTCCTGATTTTCCTGAGCTAAATGCGAATAAAATTAAAAATCGTGATACTACTTCGAATAGCAACTATATCAACATAGCTCAAATTTCCTCTGAAGACGTAGAACGCAGCATTAATAAACTAAGACTCAGTAGTTCAGCTGGACCGGATAACATTCCGTCTTCTATGCTAAAGCTATTTAAGAAATACCTCAGTGGACCTCTATGCCGCATTTATAATTTAGCACTGAGGACGGGTAAATACCCTTCCAAGTGGAAGATATCGCGGGTTACACCTATACCTAAAAAAGGAGCTAAAGCATCCGTCGAAGACTTCAGACCTATTGCTATCCTTTCTTCACCTGCTAAAGTATTTGAGCATATTCTTCACAAAGAGATTCTCAGGCAAGTTAACAAATATCTGTGTAACGAACAACACGGTTTTCGTGTCAAAAGATCTGTTAACACTAACCTCGTAACACTAGCCGACTACATCGCTACTAGTATGGACTTAGGGAGGCAGGTAGATGTACTATACTTTGACTTTCAAAAAGCTTTTGATAGAATCAATAATGACATCCTATTAGAAAAACTAAGTGCCATAGGTTTTGCTCCCAATCTCCTTATATTGATCGCTGACTATCTCCGTGATCGTCAACAGTATGTACGACTGGGCATGTACAATTCTCAGCTGTATAACACGCGTTCAGGAGTCAGCCAGGGATCAATATTAGGACCTTTATTATTTCTCATAATGATTAACGATATTCCACAAGTTTTAAATCACTCCAAATGTTTGCTATATGCTGACGATTTAAAATTATACTCTGAGGTTCAAACTCTAGCAGACTGTGCAGCTCTTCAAAAAGATATTGATGCTATAAGTGAGTGGTCAGTTATCAACAAAATGAATTTCAATCCATCTAAATGTTGCATTATGAGTTTTAGCCGTTCACGAAATCCAATGCAATTCACTTATATTATAAACGACGTAGAAATACCAAGAGTGATGGCAATTAAAGATCTCGGCGTTATCTTCGATACTAGGCTTACTTTTCATGACCACATTGTTTCTCTAGCCAAAGAGTCGTTTCGGAGGCTGGGGTTTGTCCTCAGAAATTGCCGTGAATTTACAAACCATCAAGTTATCCGACTTCTGTATAACACACTTGTAAGAAGTAAACTTGATTCAAGCTCTTGTGTTTGGAATCCGTACGAAAAATCCTATACCCTTATGATAGAAAAAGTCCAAAAAGCATTTTTAAGATATTTCTACAAACGTAGGTTTGGTTACTATCCATATTTGTATCCAACCAAATTCCTGTTAGGTTGCTTAGGCTTTACTTCTCTCCAAGTTAGACGAGCTTTTGATCAGCTTGTGACTGCCTGCAAGATCATACACGGAACCATCGACTCGCCTAGTTTGCATGAGGAGCTGTGTAAAATTTTTGTTCCTGATAACTATTGTCGGGCAAGACGGCATAAATTATTTGTGGTGCCACGTTGCCGTACGGTTGCCCGACGTATGTCACCCATTCCACGAATGTTAATCTCACTCAACGCTCTCCTTGAATCCAATCCAGGATTAGATCTGTTCGCCGATGAATGGAAGGTGATATTGACTGAATGTCTGGTGATTTGCGAGAAGACTGAGTGAGTAGTTACTTTATATGTATATCTCTTACATTTTTCTTTTTAATATGTATTACATAATCTGTAGGTACCTAATCAGTGTAATTGGCATTTTGTCGTTCTGATTAAAGAATAAATAAATAAATAAATAAATAAATATCTTAAAACTATCTTCTCCACATTTCAGTATTTAAATTTACTATAATATCTCGTTTGTTTTTCGATCAATTTTGATTTTGTTTGCACATTTAGTATTATAATTTTGCATATTTCTTGATAAGCAGATGGCAAATATTATTTTCATGCATATCTTGAAATTTTCTGTCTTTATCCTTATAACGAGCATCTATTTTTCTAATAATAACAAAGCACAAGCAATGAAATCAAAATGTTCCTTTACTTTAAAATTGAATATAACTTTAAAAATTCCAATAGAAAAATATTTAGACGGATAATTCAATTTTCAAACCGCACCGGCGGCGCCGTCTATTCGTTCGCGAGAGAGCAATTTATCAATGAAAAGGTGCAAACTTCTAGACATGAACGATGATTTGAACGAAATTTTAAGATTCTAAAGTACTTAAGCTATGTTTTTTTTATCTATATTTGTTGTGTTTATGTATCTTTGTTGTTTGTTGTGTGTTGTGCAAGAGCGATGATGACTATACCGTCACAATCTAAATCCATGAATCCAATAATAATTGCTAAATTATTATTGGTTTCAGGGATTCAGCTTATGATCGAGCGGTTGACTACTGTGTCAAATCTCTTGACAAGTGTCAATAAAAGTCGCTTATCATGCTACAAGTATAAGTTTGGTGTACAATAAAGAATTTAAGAAAGAATAAAGATAATTCGATATATGTGACGATATTATGACATCCCAAAATGAAGATACGGGACTACTCTCACTAAAAGAACTGCCCCGATTTGTGTTAACAAGAGAAATAGTTCTCTTTTACCCGAACTTGGACAACCTAGTTTGATTAGAGTCTATTAGGAAAAATCATGTGGTAAAATATATAAATAAATAATAATAATTTGAGTCATCGAACAAGATGAGCCAAATTGACACAATAAAAGAAGAGGAAGCCCAAAAAGTATATATTATAAATGATAATAGTATATATTATATATTACTAATATTATAAATGCGAAAGTTACGATGTTTGGATGTTTGTTACTCAATCACGCCAAAACGGCTGGACGGTTCTGGTTGAAATTTGGCACAGGCATAGGATTCACTCCGGAATAGGACATAGGCTACTTTTTATCCCGGAAACCCCAACCCTAATACCACGCGGGCGAAGCCGCGGGCAAAAGCTAGTGGACATAATATTGGAACATTTACAATATCGTCACACAATATTGCCATAAATCTCCACACATCACTGACATGGTTACATCTACTAAACACAAGTTTTACGAGTATATTAACTTAAACTCAACACGTAAATCCTCTTACAAGTAAAATTCAACAGCTTTTGGATGCAATTTTGCGAAAATGCAGCATGTCTTATGCACCGCCTTGCCTTCGCTTATGCCTCGCCTCGTCATGGAAACGCGTCAAGACGTTATGGAAATTTTATTTTTATGTTTTAACTTTTCGGTGATTTTCTTATACTTATCCCATTTCTTAATACATTCATTGTATATATAGCTAAGAAGTGGAATTCCCTGCTGGAGCTTGTTTCTTGATAATGGTCTGTTAGTTAACAGTAAATAGGTTGTTTTTAGACGGTCGTGCTATATTATTGTGCTGTGTTTTAGTGGTCAAAAGCAAACCTATTATGTATATGATAACTATGCTAATATGGTGTTCTTTATTTGTGTGATCTAATAAGTAGATATAAAAAATATTATTTCGTACTATTTTGTTCAAGTTGATTATAGAAACGATTTACCTTACTGAATTAATATTCTAAAAAATCCTTATAATGTCTTAAAATAACAGACTTAAGTATTCAGAACTCATTGCTGAATTATTTATTATTTAAGTTTTCGGTCTTCGAATCTGAGTTTAAAACACAAGTTTGTGAGGCGCAGTTATATCTGAGAATAAACGTGTACTCTAAGGAGTTAAAGCTTCGCTCCTAACGCTTCGACTTTATTCCCTTCGACTAAGGAATGCTGGACGTTCAACTGAGAGCGAATAGCGATATCTGGAAATATAAAAGTTTTTTTTCAGATTTACTTGAAAACTTTCAGACAGACTTACTTTATTTTTTTTATTTATCTTTGAGCGTATTTTCATAGAATATGAGGTATTATTATCTAATATAATTATAACCGCGGGTTGTCTATTATATTATTATTATAATCTTTCTTGGATGCACTACCATAGCGTGTACAGGAATAATCACCGGTTAGCACCACGTTCTATTAAAAGCGTCTAAAAAGCCCTCTGCGAGGTGCTTTTGACTCCTCACACGCCTTCCAAAGATACTTCAGGGTCCTGAGATAAATCCAAGGTAAAAAAAATATATCTCATAGAAATGAGAAAGAAAAAAAACCTTTTTCCAAAAAAAAAACCGCCTTCAAAAAAAGCCAAACGATAAAAGTTCCTACACTAAAAAATAAAAAATTGAATTGCTGTAAAGAAACTTAATTTATAGGTAAACTTATTTGACATTAATATTTTGCAAATATTCAAAATTTATTACTTCTTTTTGGAGTCACGTCGAACCAAGCGCCCACTGTCCGAGTCCGCCAGCGCTATGTCGTCTGCATACATGAGCAGCCATGGCGGCTGCTCATGTAAGTCCCTGATGTTAGAGGACAGCACGTCCAGCACCACGCTGAACAGAAACGGACTAAGGACAGAGCCCTGATGAACTCCAACGGTGATGGGGAAGGGATTCGTATCGCCAACAGCGGTCCGAACCACAGAATCGGAGTCTCGGTACATGTCTCGGATGATGTCAACATAGGTCTCGGGCACTCCTTTGGATCTCAGCGCCCACCATCACATCATGGGGGACACAGTCGAAGGCCTTCTGCATGTCTAGGAACAATAGGTGCAGAGGCGTATTCTTCGATCTGTATCCCTCCATGGTAACCCTTAGGGCAAAGATGGGGTCCATGGCGCCATGGCCTGGTCGAAACCCATATTGACATCCCGAGACGGTGCACTCCTGTCGGATCCGAGAGTCAATCACCCGCTCGAAGAGTTTCATGGTGTGGGACATAACCTTAATCCCACGGTAGTCGCCACACTCCTGCACCGATCCCTTGCCTTTGAAGACTGGAGTGATAATACTCAGTCTCCATTGACTCGGGATCTTTCCGGTTAGGAGCATGCGGTTAAATAGGTGGGTTAAGATGCCCACACCACGAGGACCCATCGCCTTCCAGGCTTCAATAGGGACTCCATCGGCACCGACAGCTTTCCGGTTCTTCATGCGGCGAAGAGCCACATGCACTTCTTCAGGCGTAACCGGGGGCACAAGTCCTTGATTTGGAGGGAGAACCGGAGACAGCACCTTTTTGTGCTGCTTGTTCAGCAGCTCGTGGAAGTACGAGCGCCATCTCTCCTTCACCGCGAGGTCCTCGCATAACAGATTGCCGTCAGGGTCTCTTACACAGCGGCACTTAGTGATATTCAGTGCCGCTTTGACCCTGGAACGTGCCAACTTATAGATGAGCTTTTGCCCCTCAGACGATTCCAACTTATCATAAAGTGGCTGTAAGTGGTCTCGTCTGGCTCTGGCTACGGCCCTCTTGGCGGCACGTTTTGCAGCTCTGTATGCGTCGCGTTCTTCGGGAGATTTGGAAGCTTGCCACGTTTTGAAGAGAGCTTTCTTCTCTCTGATCTGCCTCTGGACTGTGTCATCCCACCACCAAGTTTCCTTGTCACACTTGCGTCCGCCCCTGGACAAGCCGAGCACCGACTTTGCCGCTTTAGTGATGGCAACCTGAATCCTGTCCCAGTGGCTTTGCACAGGTTCGCCATCGCACTTATCGCCGATGGCCGACGCGAACGACTGGGACGTGGCTTCATCCAGTCGCCACCACCGTATTCGGCGTTGTTGGCGCTCAAAAAATTTGACCTTAGGCTTGACGCGCAAGTCCGTGACAAGGAGACGGTGTTGTGCAGTGAGACTCTCGCCGGGTATGACCTTGCAGTTGGCTACCTTACTGATATAGTGCCTCCGTGTGAGTAAGAAATCGATTTGGGTAGCGTACCTCCCGCTCTTGTAGGTAATCAGGTGTTCGGGTTTCTTTTTGAAGTACGTGTTCAGTTCAAGGCCGGCAGCCGCACACGTTTGGAAGATATTCTCCCCTTCCGTGTTACGGCTACCGTATCCAAAGCCACCGTGAACATGTTCAAACTCCTTGCACCTGTCACCCACATGACCGTTCAGATCACCACCCAAGACGATTCCCTGTGACAACGGGATGCCACGAAGCACCCCACCGAGTTGATCCCAGAACGCAGCCTTTTCAGTGTCGCTGCAACCGACCTGAGGTGCGTAGGCACTTATCAAGTGGGTTACAACCCCATCAATAAGCACACCTACGACCATAAGCCGATCACTGTAGCGTTTCACCTCCAGGACTGCGTCTTGAAACTCCTCGGAGAGTACAACGGCCACCCCGTTCTCCCCACCGGCTGCACCCGTGTAGATCAGCTTGTAGCCATTCCCGATGAGCCGGGACCTGCGGCCTTTTCACCGAGTCTCCTGCAGGAATGCCACGGCCACCTTTCGCCTAAGAAGTACATCGGCTAACTCTCTTGCGCGTCCGGTCAGCGTGCCAATGTTGAGGCTGGCGAAGCGGATTTTACGGGTTGGGGCTCGCGTCTTTAGCCGTGTTCGCCCCAGACACACCTTGCCCACTTGCCACAGGAGTCAGGCGAATCTCCTGTGCGCCGTTTTGCGGCAGCGCCCTATCCGTGGCAACATTCTTTCTTGTCTTGTCCATTGTTTAGTGGCTATTTGTGGCCTTTACGGGGGCGACTGCCGTCTGACCTCCCAACTCTAAAAGGGAAAGCCAGCGCCAGAGCCTCATCTGCTGTTCGGCAGGTGCCCCAACTTGCAGGGGAGGTTGACTTGGGCCCCGAAGATCGTGGTGGGGCCCCATATGCACCCCAATATTATAGGTACATTGTTACAGTGTAATCGTTTTGATCTCGTGGAGAGATGATATGATGCATGAAATACTTATGTTTCATCTCATGAGTACATCTTATGACAGCTCTCATAATCATCATCATTTCAGCCAGAAAACGTCCACTGTTGGACATAGACCTCCCCGAAGCGTCGCTACAACGACTGTTTCTGTGCGACTCGCATCCATCGCGTTCCCGTGATTCTCACCAGGTCGTCGGTCCACCTTATGGGAGGCCTTCCAAAGCTGCATCTATTGGTGCGCGGTCGCCACTCTAGAACCTTTCGGCCCCATCAGCCATCTGTTCTACAAGCAATGTGCCCTGCCCACTGCCACTTAAGTTTGGCAATTCTTCGGGCTATGTCGGTGACCTTGGTTCTCCTGCGCATTTCTTCATTTCTGATTCGAACACGCAAGGAAATTCAAAATTGACAGCATTGCCCATGACAGCTCTAATAAGCTCAAACAATTCTAGGATACATTATTTTATTTTGAAGTTCCCATGCCGACCTTCCACCTTCCAGCTTCATCATCACATCAGTTCAATAGTATCTTACAGCCAAAGTGCATCTTATGACAATTCTAACAAGCCCAAACACGGCTAGGATATATTAATTAGTTACGCAGTTCCAGTGCCTACTTTTCAGCTCCATCATCATCATTAGATCAGTTCGATGATAACATTTTCAACATAATTATTTAGGGACCAATCTGGAAGCATATCCTTTCAAGTATAAAAAAAATTTTGCAAATCCATTCATAAACAACGGAGTTTTGAGGTAACAAACATAAAAAAAAATACAATCGAATTGAGAACCTCCTCCTTTTTTTGAAGTCGGTTAAAAAAAGAAAGAGAAAAAGGCGCTGCGCCGTCCTCCAATTATTATTAAGTGGGAACACTTTATTGGGGGACGGCGCAGCGCCTCTTTTTTCATTTTTTTTTGTCAGTCATCACGTACCAATATGATGTAAATTAGTGTAAAATGTTTAATTAACTACATAATTATTCAATTGATTTTTTTTTAAGTTATTACTTTAATATTTTACGTTTTATATATTACGTTATTTTTTTAACAATAATACAATGTCAAGAAAAAAAAGCTATGTAAATATATTTTTTTTAATTATGTCACTTTGATTAACAGCTTGTTTTGACAAGTAGCAATTATTATTTGAAAATCATCTTAAAGTTTAATAGTCGTTTAATCATCGCAGTTATATAATGAAGCGGTGGGACGACACCTCACAACAAACGGACTCATAGAGCGATGGCATCCCGCTACCCGCGCTCGCTGTTACCGACGGCGAAATAAAACAGAGAGAATATTTCTAAAGTGTGTGTCTAATAGATTTACTTGACGTAAACACAGACGAACGCTTGAACACAGCCTTGCAGTACACTAGCTTGTTAAATTTTAATAAATACATCGTGGACTTGTCACATTATCCGGTAAGCGACTACAAACTTGTGTGAAAATGCTTTTAGTGTATTTTTTAAGTATGCATTTTAGTTGAACTTCGTTTTTTCTAGTCTAGTTTTAAAATGGTGTAATTTTGGACATCTAAGCAAGGCATGATAGACTATTTTAATGAGAAGCCAGATCCATATTCACTCATTCTCACAAATAATATCAACACTGATATCAGCAGATGTTTTGATAATTATATGGGAATATTCGGATATATCCCCTTTATCGAAGAAGTATGACATAGGTACTACCCTAATCCTCTTCCTTGAGTCGTATTGGCCTCCTTGATTCATCACTTTTATAATTTTCCTGTATCTGTTTCTAGTGGTGTATACTATTTAGTCAAGAGCGGTGAGTATCTTATTGAACCAACTTATTGAACTGCGTCCACGAAAAGGTCTCGAAGATTTTACGTACGTAGTATTTATGTGTGTAGTTTCTTTTCATTCTCACATTCAAAGTTGATGTGTTTATGTGCCTTTGTGTTCGTACTCAATGTATATATTTTTTTCTTTCCTTTAAAAATAAATAGACGATGCCCCCATCAGCCCGAAAAACAAAATTCAATCAAAAGAAAACCTGTTCCACAATCCTCAATAATTCCTCCCCATCAATTCAATAAATGGAAAAAATGACACGAACCTAATAACGGTTTCCTCAAAGATCCTATCGAAGGCATCGCGATAATCTGGACAGCTGTAAGTGGTCGGACCCATGTCAAAGTACAGGAATACACCAGGGAAGTGATATTAGGAGGAACTTGTCGAGATTGGCACGATGGCCGCGTGACGCTTAGGCCTTGGGTCCCGAGCGGGTATGTAAAGGCGTTTATATTTTGGGTTTATAGACTTATGTTTAGACTTTTGTGCCTGAAAAGGAAAAACGAAACCCTTATAGGATCATTTAATTGTTCTGTCTGTCACGAGCCTTTATCGTGGGATTGCGTAGAGGTATCGAGTTTAAAACCATGTAATACTCAAATCTGCAGTCAATTCAAGCTTTGAAAAAATCAAAGTTTTTTTTTTTTTGTTAGGTAAAAATTATCCAATGACGAGTCTCGCCCTTGGGCGGAGCGAGAAACAAAGAAAAAAATCAAAGTTCTAAGTTACCTAAATAAAAACGGCCGTGCTTGCCGTTTATGTCGTAAAAAACGTAGGTATGTATATATCTAGTGGCTATTGGAATGAAAATTTACAGGATACTTTCTCTTGATCTAGAATTCTAAAATTTGGCATAAACCAAGGTTTTACAGCATACATTTAGGAAAAAATCATATTAAATAGTAAAAACTTGTAGCAAACCTATTTATGTATTCTTTAAAATCAAAAGTAATTAGCAATATTATTAATACACAATATTTCTGATAACTTACAATCGGTTTTCATCAATGTTACTTTTAAGTTGAAAATTTTAAGATTTTCAAACTTTCACGGGACGTATTTTAACTTTTATGGACCGCACGTTGGGAGTCACAGCTTTAACAGTTCAGTTTACCTAGTAAAATGGATTGCATTAAAAGAACGTCTTAAAAAAACCCATTTATTTTGATTAAAAGCGTCCATTTCTTCAATGTCAAGGTTGACAACAAACTGCAACACATCAAAGTTTATCTTCAACTCATTCCTTTTTTTCCTCTAATTATTCTAATGTCTCAATTTACCTAAACAAAAAAAAAACTTGGCGAAAGCTACAATCGTACTATTTACAGAATAATCTACATAACGTCTTAAGTACTAGTCTCTTTTCACCCGATTTCCTTAAAAGCTCCAGGAAAAGGGACTATTTAAATTTTCTCCCCAAAAAGAGAAATGTCTGAAAGAATTCGTTAATTAAAGACCTTTTCACGCTTGACGTTTTTTTCCTTTGACCCTAAATCCCTTTTAGACCATCGAAACTTCACTTAGATTTGTGAACCTTCATTCATTTTTGTGACTTTGGTACTATTTTTTTTTTTGGTTGGAATCAAACCCTTGTTGGTATCAGATTATGGCTTTATGATGTAGACATGCACCTGTTTTTTTTATTTATAGATTTATTTAAATAAAAATAAACACCAGTAATAAAAAAATGTCTATTATTTACTGCGGAACATTACTCTCGTAAAATTTGGTTTTTTCATAAAAAGTTTGGACCCTTGTTACTGAAAATCCCAATTTTGGAAACTGCATTCTAACTTTTTTTTATACATACTATAGAAAGTTATAGCTTCTGGCTAAACAAGAAGAAGTATCAGATTTTTACTAACTAGAACCCAATCCTGTTTCCTCTTTGCCTTTGTTACCAGGCCTCGTAAACTGTCACTTAACCCACGGCTCTAGCAGGCTTAACTCACGCGTGCTGCCGCCTCCTTCACAAGCACTATTGTTTCACAGAAGGAGGCGACTGCCTGCCGTTCCTCCTCGTGCCAGACCGGGTTGTACCAATGCCTGGCAAAGAGATTATTACCATTAGTACCAAATAACCCTTTAGGTTCTATTTGCATTCCAAGACCACAGTTACTCTTTTGAACAACCTCACAAAGTTTATTATCAACCCCCATCATTTCATCTTGAGATGTGCATGGAACACTATGCCGTAATCTTGGGTCCTTGCCAGACTTACTGTTTGCCGTAAATCTCTTGTCATTCAAGTTATTTAGGTTTTAATGTATCTGTCCTAAAGCTAGATGACAAAATGCTAAGTAATTATTTTGAGATTTCAGAACTCCAAGAAATAATTTGCAGCATTTCTACAACTAAAGTTTTGTCAATATATCATGCAGTGCCAAGCATAGCGTCCATGCGATTTGGACGTCATGTCAGCATTCTTAGAGAACCAGCACTCTGTATTATGGCTAACGTTTACGTTTTGGATGTTTATTTATGTTAAACCGTTGTAAATGCATTTTTATGTGAGAGAGCCTTTAAACGGTTTGCAGAAGCACTTTTAGAAAAATATTTTCTAAGGAGAGACTAGTAGGTAGATGACACAAATATTATAGAGGGTGTTTTTAAAATCATGCTTATTTCATCACGACTCTAGAGTTGCTTCACATGCAAATCTGCTGTCCAATATTACGCTCCGTATTCCGCGTGCATATTCCACGCATTACAATAAATACTTTTATGAAAAGGAAATTTGCGGAGCCTGCGCATGCGTGATATCTACGAGTATCAGCATGATCACTCCGTTCCTTTTTGGGTTAGTTCCAGGGCCTTGGTGTTCGGCTTTCACGTCAACCCATTGCCCCAGGAGGCTTCGACTCTGCTGGGCTCCTACAGTTTGCTGACAAACTCTGGTTTTCTACCGGTTGCATTTCAGGGAGAGCGTGCGTCGGAATTATATAATTTAATTCCGCCTAGCCCGTTCCATCATCGGACCACCAGACATACGGCATTGCGCCACCGGTACATGGTGGATATCCCACATATACGTACAAAACGTTTTGGGAACACATTCGTTATGCGTACTGCCAAGGAGTGGAATTCCTTGCCGGAGTCGGTGTTTCCTGATAGCTACAATCCGGGTATCTTTAAGTCAAGAGTGAATAGGTTACTTCTAGGTAAGCGCGCTCCATCGTCGACCGCATCTTCGCTTTCCATCAGGTGAGATAGCGGTCAAGTGCGAACCTATAATCAATAAAAAAAAAAACTCTTTGAGGCGCGCGGGAACAGTGCGCGCCGTTGACGACTTGGGCTCGGTCCGGACGGTTACCGGATCGGCGGACAGCTAGCTAGCTATCCATTGCTCGTAGTCCGCAAGCCCGCGTCTGTGGTGGTCGGAAATCGGGATCGGGGACACGGCTGTGGCGGGGGACGTGAGCGCTGTTACCTTTGCCTCCTCTTTTGCTAGCATTACTGCTGCATAGAAAGAGGCGACCGCCTGCCACTTCTCCTCACTTCGGACTGGTATACGGATAGATTGAGGTTTACTGGCTAAAACTTTGTAGAGTCTAGTGGTTTTTGAGTTTCAGGGCCTCCGTATCTAGGTGTTTATTATTATTTTTCATTACTCATACTCTGAAAGTAGGTGTAAAGTTGCCTGCGGAGCGGGTTGAAAGAAAAAATAAAGCTAAGTTTAATTTAAGAATACTTTTTTTTTAAATGACTGTATTTTAATTTACTTTCAACGCTTTCTTTTTAACTAATATATATTTGGGAAAAATGTTAACCTGATACATTTTTACACTAGATACCTAAAAACATACAAAGACCTTTGACGAAGATTCAGATTTTTATTATTTTCATTTTCCTCTAATTCACAATGAAAAGTTCAGTGTTTACCTGGGGTTAAAGAGTTATTTAGTCCCGAGAAGAATAACTTACTTTCACCCCTAGGATAACAATGTACTATTTTAATCACTCCGCCCGCCTTTCCAAATCTTAAGTAAACATTCAGACGTCTAAGTACTTTTGTACAAGTAATTAATCCAAATACCGTACAAGCCTCTAAGAGGACGATAACCCGTCGGTTTCAGTTGTCATAACAATACCTTTGTAGCTCTAATCCCTGGTAGTCAGACACCGTAAAGTTTTGACAACCGGTTTAAACTTAGGACATCCATATTGTCCAGTGACTTAGTTGTAAATGTCATACGTACAGGCTGAAAACCGGTCCCAAATCATTCGAGAAACTTAGGACAAAATAATAAATGTATGTTTAGTTGTAAATTTTAACACATTTACCTTTTTCGTCAGTATTGCAACAATCTTTTTATTTTATTTTCTTCGGAAAACTTAGCTAGTATACAGATAGTCGAAAAGTATTGAAAGAAGACGAATTACAAGTTTTCATAGATAGTATTATAGCAGAACAAGAGGCTAAAAACTATAAAATCTATAAAGATTTCCAGTGTCTATCATTGTTTATGAGCCGACCTGGTTGACAGACAGCACAGTCTTAAAAATCAAAATCAATAACTTTTATTTCAAAAAGACCGATTACAGGCACTTTTGAATTGTCATAATGTCAGAAAAAGAAAGTGAATACTCCATAGACAATTAGACATTAAGTTTGTTTATTTTAAGGAAGTTCAATGGCCCCTGGCGTCCGAGGAGTTAAATCATGTGTTATCTTAGCAATTGGGTCCCGTTTTGAACCTTTGAGTAAAAAGGGCTAGAGATTTTCATGACTAACGTTATTTATGCACAAAACTATAACACTAGGTTATACAACTGCTGTAAACTATATCAGGAGAATCAGTCGAAATATTGGTCAAAAATCGAAATCCATTCGGTCGCTTTAAAAGCTCAGAAATCGAAAATCTCAAGACATCAATACGTCCACACATTCTTTGATCGCAAATCCGATTGAGTTCGCCAAGCAGTCGCTATTGTGCGCCAAAACGACTGACTTTCAACGTTTGATGCACTGCGATGCAAGTTTTAGACGTCTCGTTTGAAAAGGGATGATTGCACCGTCTCTAACTTTAAACGCAAAGGTTAAAAATGGCGCTAACCAGCCGTTAAACAAAGGATTTGGTGTATTATGTTGTGATATATGTTAAATTCGTTTTAATTGAGCGCAAGCAACTTGAAAGGGGTTACTATTTTAGGTCATGTACTCCATGCGTGCCTCAAAGAGGTGTTAGCAAAACTGTAGAGGGCAGCAGGGCTGAATCTCGAAAAAAAGTCGGATCCCCAGGGTCCTTGATTGCAAGGCAAAGATATATAAATTTGTTTTAGTCACGCCGTCTCAATTTATGGCAAATATCCACCCTTACGTTGTTTAGATATCTGCGCCGTTTATACCGCGTACATCTAGAAACTGGAATAGTTTGACAGCTGCGGTCTTTCCGTCCGGTTATAATTTAGGTGTCTTATAATAGGCTCTTAATAAACCAATGCGCTTCATCATCAACGATTGCACTACAGCTTACTATCAGGTGAGATTGCAGTCAAGCTCTAGTTTATAGCAATTAAAAACAAAAGTAAAAGTTTGAAGTCTAAGAAGTCCGGTCTAGATGTCTATACTAATATTATAAAGCTGAAGAGTTTGTTTGTTTGTTTGAACGCGCTAATCTCAGGAACTACTGGTTCGATTTGAAAAATTATTTTTGTGTTGAATAGATCATTTATCGAGGAAGGCTATAGGCTATATAACATCACGCTGCAACTAATAGAAGCGAAGAAACAACGGAAAATGTGGAAAAAACGGGGGAATTTATTCATCTGTGAGGGCTTCCGTTGCGTGCGCTGTGAAAACGGTTCAAGATACCAAAAAAATATGTATGAAAGAATTATTCCTCTTGAAATAATCTAAAAAAAAGTCCGCGACAGTATATGTCTATCTTTTAAGATTAACTCACTAGAACCGTTTCTATGGGAATCAAATTTGGCCGAAATTAATGCATTATTACCAATTATTTGTTACAGTTGTATCAACATAATAATATTAAACTTTATCCAAATAAATGTATTGTTGATTAAGAGTATGTAATTGTGAACAAAATTGTCTTTAACATCACTTATTTTCAATGAACATCTTAGAAGATATTACAATTTTAAAATAACTCCGATATAAAATTCACACGCGCCGCATGATGTGCAAAATATGACGCTGCGCCTGGCCGGCGGGCGAGGAGAAGGGTTGCTTGCGGGCGGCGCGGAGGGGTTTTTTTAATGGTAGGTAAAAATCATCCAATGACGAATCCCACTCTTGGGCAAGCGGGAAACAGTGTCAGACTCTTACTGACTAAACAACCTACCCCGTTCCTCACTTGCCTTATGGTTGAACGCGGGAGCAGTGCACGCCGTCGACGACTTGGTCTCGGTCTGGACTGTTACCAGACAGGACAGACTGGACGGCGAGCTACCCATTGCTCACCGTCCGCAAGTCAGCGTATACGGTGGCCGGATATCGGCGGGATCGCGGCGGCGACGGCTACGGCTAGGGCGCTGTTGCCCTTGCCTTATGCTGTCGGCCTCCTCCCTTACGAGCATTAGGTACTGCTTCGCAGAAGGAGGCGACCGCTTGCCATTCTTCTTCGCTGCGGACTATGGCCTGAATCAAGGCCCGGCGCGAGAGGTCGCCGCCGCCGATCACCCCCACGAGGACACGGTGATGCTCTTCTCAAGCGGGGCACACTTCCACCGTGTGCTCCGAGCTGGCCACACAGTGGCGACACCCGGGCGTCTCTTCTGCAAGAATCCGGCGCAGGAATCTCCTGAACTTGCCATGTTCGGTGAGAAACTGCGTCATGCGGAAGTGAGGACATCGTGATGTCTATCCAACCACACCTCAAAGACCCCTCTTTGACTTACCGCCGAGATTATGGCGTGCCCAAGGGGGGGTGTAGCTCTATGAAGTACTTTTAGATAATTATGTTCTTTTAAAAATTAAATTGTCGAAAAAAAAATAAAAAATAAAATATAATTTATAAAGCTGAGGAGGTTGTTTGCAAAAATAAATATGATGCCCAAAATAACTATTCCACGCGGACGAAGTCGCGGGCACAGCTAGTATTAGATAATTCCTTAACTAAAAAAAAAACTCGTGTTCTAAGTTCTAACGTTAAGAAATAAACACATACACTCATAAAGTTTCTTCTTTGTAATTTTAATGTGATTAATACAATTTGTTGAGGATTTGATGCACAATACTCAAATTATTTAACAACAAATGTCCCCCATCACGTAAATGTATTGTAAAATGTCAAGGTGCAAATTGCTGGACACTGGTTAACGTTGCAGTGTCACATAGATTGAGAATTGCGAATCATGTTGGGGAGTCATTTTGCCCCTTAAATTATCTGAGGCTTACATCTACATCTACACTAATATAATAAAGTTTGTTTTTTTTATTTTTTTTGTTTTTTTGTTTGTAGGAGGTAATCTCTGAAACTACTGGTCCGATTGGAAAAATTTTAGAAACAATAGAAAGCTGCTTTACTCCTGAGTGACATAGGCTAAATTTTATGTACGCGGGCGTAGCCGCGGACAAAAGCTAGTAATGTATATATTCACACATGAAACAAAATTGATGAGTTGCTGTCGGCTACAAGTTTGAATCAATTAAAACTGAATTGAAGTCAGTCCCAGACCGAAATGATTAATTACTATCGATTTGAGTGTGGGTTGGTTATTATAAGTGTAAACTTTTTCTCTGTCTAGGGCTTCTAGACCAGTTTTTATTGAAAAATTCAATTGAAAGAGTTACTGCGACATTGTAACGCAAAGGGTAAATATTACATCACAGTTGGGTTTTAAACTCTTGTGCGTTTGCACAACTATTGTCTTTCTATTTTGTCTTTAATTCCTCCTAAGTCGTTCACTCTTGACGGAGTGGTCGTGGTTGATCATGTTGCATTTTCGTTGGCTAGTGAGGCTCCCGCGATGCGTCTCCACTTGGCATGGTTTACGGCGTCTCGGGAACTTTGTACCATAGAGGTTTGTGTTGCAGCTCTAATGTGGTCTATCCAACGCGTAGGTGAGCGCCCACGTGACCGCTTCCCCTCCACTTGTCCCTGGACAACGAGTCACTCCATGGAGCATTCGTTGGTCAAATTACGGTGTTGAAAAGGTTTAATACGATAAGCATAAACAGTCTTTTAATGCTCCCACTGCTGGGATTTAAATCTTATGTATGTAAGAGGAAATAGGCCATAATCCACGTAATCCTAGTGCAGATTAAGGATATATATATATTTATAGATATAATATATTTTCGAGTTTTTAGTTTTACGACTTTTTTTCACAGTATCTTCCTTTACCATTTTCAGAACAATAGTGATGAAAGTAATTACTTAAATAATACGCCTGGTTGGGGTTGACGACCTACCAAGGGCGGGATTTGTCATTGGATGATTTTACCTATGATAAAGAAAAAACAAACGACCTAAAACTCGAGTAAGTCGAGGCCATTATTACTGTGCTACCCAAAAGGGTGTTAGTCAGTAAAAATCTGATACACACTTCTCGTTCTGATCTCAGCGGCAGGAATAATTTTGATAATTTCACACCAAAAACTTGTCATCTTCATGTCAACCTGTTTTGATGTCACCTGCCTTGCAATGGGAACCTATTGAATCAACACAAGTTAAATTAAAATTATTTGTATTCAATTCAAAATGTCAAAAGTAGCCCCGCTGTTTTGACAGTGAAGAAAATATTAACGGAGGTTAGAAATATCTATTAAAACTTTGGGAGAACCCACCTTTAAACTTAGCTTTTGTCATGTAATGAATTTAAACGAGACGATTATGTCACCTTGTTGAATTATTTTTTTATTAATTTGTTTTATAAAAAATAAGGATAAGAATATAATAAAAAACAAAACGATGGAAACCGAAAAATAGGTACAAAATATGATGCTTATATTTTTGTAGAAATCTATTTCAGCTTACTTCTGAAAGGAAAGTTTGAGAAAAAATAAAAATAAATACACAGGTATCAATAGCAATAACAATTACCCATGTGTATTAAATGACGTTTAGTTTATAATTGCTCTAAAATAATAAATATAAATAGTAATTTGACGGCACGGTTGACGCAGTAGGTAAGTGATTGGCACTTTGTATCGCGGGATTTTGATACCCAAAAGGAGCAAATATTTGTACGACAAATATTAATAGTAATTACTTGTCTCGAATTTGATGAGTCTTGGCTATATATTTTACTCAAGAATTGCGTAAAATAAAACTAGGCACTAGGCCTTTTTGTTTTTTTGGAGCGTTATGTTCATACGTTCATAACTACAATCTACTCAGACACATATCCTCGTCAGATTACATTGCGAATAAATCGCAGTCATAACATAATTTGTCGCTTTCAAACTTTCTATTCGTGTTTCTTATAGTATTGAGTTGTTCCGTCTTCGAACTTGCAAATATGAAGGAAATTAAATTTGCTTCACCTAGAGAGGGCGCCTTGATGCAAAACATTACGCGCCATGTTACCGCAACCAGACAAATAGCTATCTCTTCTTTGTGCTACTTCTTGAAGTCATCTCGAACTCACAAAGAACTAAGGAAGAAAGTTTATTCGAACTTTACTTATTTCGAATCAGGTCTCAACGATATTTAGCTTTAAAAACGTTGGCCTTCAAAATGATATAGGGGGCAAAATCACACAACAACTTTTTATTCAAACGGGCAGTTTTTAGTTGTCACACCAATGGCAAGGGTCATCGTCATCAGCCTAGCGTAAGTCGCGGTTGCTACCTTGGCTTTCACCTCGGTGCCCGGGGTCCGCTTTCCTGCCTAGTCGTCTCCACTTCGTACGGTCTTTTGCGTCCTCTGCCTTAAGCCCATTAGCACGCATATCGTCCCCTACCACGTCGATCCAACGCCTCTTAGGCCTTCCTCGTTTTCCGGGTCCCGGCGGAGGCGGCATGGCGAGGCATCTGTTACCCACGTAGTCTGCCGGTTTTCGTAAAACGTGGCCATACCAGCGTAAACGACCCTCCTGCAGTTTATCCGCTATGTCACGGACCTGAAGGCTGCCCCGGATGCGGGAGTTCTTAATGCGGTCTTTCCGCGAAACTCCAGACATCCAGCGCAGCATATTCATTTCCGTGACACGCAGGCTTTGCTTATGTCGTTCAAGTACAGGCCACGCTTCACTGCCATACAAAAGGACAGGCCTAATGATGGTCTTATAGACCTGTCCTTTGAGCCTAACCGGCATTTTGGGGTCACAGATAAGACCCGCCACCTCACGCCATTTCGCCCAGGCCGCCGAGATACGCGACTCGACGTCGCAATCGACGTCCCCGGACTCGTGGAGCACCGATCCCAAGTACCTGACCTGTTCCGTGCGCTCAACTGTGTCTTCGCCATTGCGAACAGGAGCAGCGTTAGTTGTGTTACAGGCCAAGTACTCGGTCTTCGCCGCATTAATCTTCAGACCGCCGTTTTCCAGCGATTCCTTCCACGCTGCCACACGTCGAACCAAGCGCCCACTGTCCGAATCCGCCAGCGCGATGTCGTCTGCATACATGAGCAGCCATGGCGGCTGCTCATGTAAGTCCCTGATGTTAGAGGACAGCACGTCCAGCACCACGCTGAACAGAAACGGACTAAGGACAGAGCCCTGGTGAACTCCGACGGTGATGGGGAAGGGTTTCGTATCGCCAACAGCGGTCCGAACCACAGAACCGGAGTCTCGGTACATGTCTCGGATGATGTCAACATAGGTCTCGGGCACTCCTTTGGATCTCAGCGCCCACCAGATCACATCACGGGGGACACAGTCGAAGGCCTTCTGCATGTCTAGGAACAAGAGGTGCAGAGGCGTATTCTTCGATCTGTATCCCTCCATGGTAGCCCTTAGGGCAAAGATGGGATCCATGGCGCCATGGCCTGGTCGAAACCCATATTGACATCCCGAGACGGTGCACTCCTGTCGGATCCCGAACCCGCTCGAAGAGCTTCATGGTGTGGGACATAACCTTAATCCCACGGTAGTCGCCACACTCCTGCACCGATCCCTTACCTTTGAAGACTGGAGTGATAATACTCAGTCTCCATTGACTCGGGATCTTTCCGGTGAGGAGCATGCGGTTAAATAGGTGGGTTAAGATGCCCACACCATGAGGACCCATCGCCTTCCAGGCTTCAATGGGGACTCCATCGGCACCGACAGCTTTCCGGTTCTTCATGCGGCGAAGGGCCACATGCACTTCTTCAGGCGTAACCGGGGGCACGAGTCCCTGATTTGGAGGGAGAACCGGAGACAGCACCTCTTTGTGCTGCTTGTTAAGCAGCTCGTGGAAATACGAGCGCCATCTCTCCTTCACCGCGAGGTCCTCGCATAACAGATTGCCGTCAGGGTCTCTTACACAGCGGCACTTAGAGATATCCAGTGCCGCTTTGACCCTGGAACGTGCCAACTTATAAATGAGCTATTGCCCCTCAGCCGATTCCAACTTATCATAAAGTGGCTGTAAGTGGTCTCGTCTGGCTCTGACTACGGCCCTCTTGGCGGCACGTTTTGCGGTTCTGTATGCGTCGCGGTCTTCGGGAGATTTGGAAGCTTGCCACGTTTTGAAGAGGGCTTTCTTCTCTCTGATCTGCCTCTGGACTGTGTCATCCCACCACCAAGTCTCCTTGTCACACCTGCGGCCGCCCCTGGACAGGCCGAGCACCGACTTTGCCGCTTCAGTGATGGCAACCTGAATCCTGTCCCAGTGGCTTTGCACAGGTTCGCCATCGGTACCATCGCACTTATCGCCGATGGCCGACGCGAACGACTGGGACGTGGCTTCATTCAGTCGCCACCACCGTATACGGCGTTGTTGGCGCTCAACAACCTTGACCCTAGGCTTGACGCGCAAGTCCATGACAAGGAGACGGTGTTGTGCAGTGAGACTCTCACCGGGTATGACCTTGCAGTTGGCCACCCTACTGATATGGTGCCTCCGTGTGAGTAAGAAATCGATTTGGGTAGCGTACCTCCCGCTCCCGTAGGTAATCAGGTGTTCGGATTTCTTTTTGAAATACGTGTTCACGATGGCAAGCCGCACACGTTTGGAGGATAGTCTCCCCTTCAGCGTTACGGCTACCGTATCCAAAGCCACCGTGAACATGCTCAAAGTCCTTGCACCTGTCACCCACATGACCGTTCAGATCACCACCCAAAACGATTCCCTGCGACAACGGGATGCCACGAAGCACCCCACCGAGTTGATCCCAGAACGCAGCCTTTTCAGCGTCGCTGCAACCGACCTGAGACGCGTAGGCACTTATCAAGTGGGTTATAACCCCATCAATAAGCACACCTACGACCATAAGCCGATCACTGTAGCGTTTCACCTCCAGGACTGCGTCGTGAAACTCCTCGGAGAGTACAACGGCCACCCCGTTCTCCCCACCGGCTGCACCCGTATAAATCAGCTTGTAGCCATTCCCGATGAGTCGGGACCTGCGGTCTTTCCACCGAGTCTCCTGCAGGAATGCCACGACCCTTCGCCTAAGCAGTACATCGACCAACTCTCTCGCGCGTCCGGTCAGCGTGCCAATGTTCAGGCTGGCGAAGCGGAGTTTACAGGCTGGGGCTCGCGTCTTTAACCGTGTTCGCCCCATACACGGTAGCCCTCGCCCACTTGCCACAGGAGTCGGGCAAATCTCCTGCGCGCCGTTTTGCGGCGGCGCCCTATCCGTGGCAATTTTCTTTTCCGACCTATCTATAAGAATTTGACTTGTGGCCTTTACGGGAGCGACTGCCGTCTGACCTCCCAACCCTAAAAGGGAAAGCCAGCGCCAGAGCCTCGTCCGTTGTTCGGCAGGTGCCCCAACTTGCAGGGGAGGTTGAGTTGGGCCCCGAAGATCGTGGTGGGGCCCCATATGCACACCAATGGCAAGGGTATTAGTTTTTAATATATCAGGGGTTGTGTAGGGGCTTCTCGTCAAGTGACGCTTACGCAGGAAACAATTGTTTTTTTTAACCAGATCTTCCAGATAGATAATTTTTGAAGTATTTACATTAATTTGCTTGTTTATTATTATATTTTTGACAAATATATATAAATTGAATTAAATAAGTTCACGTACTTATTTGTATGTATTCGAATCTGAAAAGCTTTGTAATTATAGTTTATTTGTTTACAAGTTTAAAATGATATACCACGCGGAAGGGTAAAACGACATAGTATTTCATTAGACCTAATTGTACAGTTTCAAAAGACAGCCTTTCATCCGTTATGTTCTTGTGGTAGGGACTCAAGAGTTGTATAATTTAATGCAGTTTATTTCAATGAGTCGCAGACTGAGTCATGGAGTAACTTGTACACCCACTGGTTTATTAGCCTTTAAATGTAAACTCGCTGCCGTTTGATCTTGATACCGCTGTTTGTTCACTATTTTATGCAGCGCTGAAGAACTATTTAATTAAGTATTAGTATAAACTTTACATTACTATGTACTTTTATAAATCTTACTAATATTATAAATGCGAAAGTGACGATGTTTGGATGTTTGGAAATTTGGCACAGGCATAGGATACACTCCGAAAGAAGACATAGGCTACTTTTGCTACATTTGGCCCATGGATAGAGTATACTACAAAATAGCACGTATATTACATTTTATCCCGGAAAACATAAGGTTCCTTTGGGATATACTTCTTATTAGACAACCCCAATACCACAAGGGCGAAGCCGCGGGCAAAGGCTAGTGATTTATAGATATGTAAGTATTTACATCAATCGAGTTGGTAAAATACAAAATTGAGGTTTTTCTATATTCACTGAAAATCATCCAATGACGAATCCCGCCCTTAGGTGGAGCGGGAAACAGTGTCAGGCTCTTATTGACTAAACAACTTACCCCGTTCTTTATGTAACTTTCGAGCTGGGCCCAAGCAAAAAATCCTGGGCCTCAGTTCTGCAGGGAATTTGTTGCTTAAAAAAATAAATATCTTTAAACCAAAATTTCAATCATGTTATACATAACCAGTACGGGAAAAATGAATTGATGATTTTCCACCTAGAAAAATAGAAGTTCCACTGACGGCAATCGGTTGCACCAGCCTTCTATACTAGCTTATAACAACTTGAACAGGATTCAATGAGCTCCTGTCTATCTCGTTTACTTGTACTAACTGCATTTATTAGTCTTTTGATACAACTGCAAAGTTCCTTATTCAACAAGGCTCTTGGCTGTCAAGTTGTTGTGACAAAAGTTCTGTTCCAGATCTTCTTTTGTTTGTTGTACCTATGTTGTTGTTCCTACATTGTGTGTTTAAAATAAAAAATTGAATTTTCATCGATAAATTGTCCTTATTACTTTCCTTCACTTAAGTGATCTGTATGCCATACACTTTTATATTGATGACATTAGTGAAGTTTTGATGTTTCAGCGCTGTAAATTTTAAAAGTGTTTGATAGACGACATATTGCCAATGCAGCATTGCAGCGGACTTTTTTTATTAACTTTTCAGTATGTTGACAAATGTAGTTTTCAGTATGTTGGCAAGCAGCGTTTGGGAAGCTACGCGGTGTCTTCTCGTCTAATATACCACAATGCCTCAAGACGAAAGTCTATAATCAGTGCGTGTTGCCAGTGATGACGTATGGCTCTGAAACGTGGTCGCTTACAATGGGCCTTATAAAAAGACTCAAGGTCACTCAAAGGGCAATGGAAAGGGCTATGCTCGGAGTATCCTTGCGTGATAGAATCAGAAATGAGGATATCCGCAAGAGAAGCAAGGTTGCCGACATAGCGAAAAGAATCGCCAAACTTAAGTGGCAAAGAGCAAGGCACATTGCACGCAGAACGGATGGCCGCTGGGGCTGAAAGGTTCTGGAGTGGCGACCGCGTACCGGAAGACGTAGCGTTGGAAGGCCTCCCACAATGTGGACCGATGACCTGGTCAGGGTTGCTGGAAGCCGATGGATGCAAGACGCACAGGACCGGTCTTTGTGGCGGCGCTTAGGGGAGCCCTATGTCCAGCAGTGGACGTCTTTTGGCTGAAATGATGATGTTGACAAATAGTTTCTATGATTGTGTATTGTCTCATTTTACTTGGGATTGGTACAAAAGATTATCCTGTATGCAAGTACGCTATCATAAAAGGTCCCCTAGTCATGTCAAGATTATTATATATATTGAAAGTAGTACCCAAAGCCAAAATTTTCAAAGAAAAACACAAATATAATACTTTACTGGCTGGCTACCACAACGTCTATCAAACATATAAAAAGATACTTTCACAAATCTGTTTTTAAATAACAGGCCCTAAACATATAATGGAAAAATATTTACGTACCCTTGAACAGTATCCTACGAAAGTTTCCAAGTTTATGGCAAAAAAAAAAAAACATCTAAGGAGGTTGTTTACGTATAAAAAACTAGCTGCATTCCGTGACTTTGCTCTCATGTCATATTACCCCACAGAAATTGTTCGTTATCTATAACAAAAAAAATATTCTACGACACTTAACGATTGTGAAGTATGATTAGTAATTTAAGAACTTGCGTACTAATTCGGGACGGGATTTATCATTGGATGATTTTTATCCACCATAAAAAACCCTAGAGTAGGAAACTTCATCGGATATTTATTTTCGATCTTCAATAAAATCCCTACTTATCACTTGCCTGTACCAAAGGTACTGTCATAGCCCGAATAATCGCTAAACCTAAGTGGTAGTGGATGGAACACGTTTCTTGTTGGACGGATTAACGATGGGGTGAATGGTTCTGCAGCAACCGTGCACTAGGAACGCAGCGTCGGAACAACTTCCACAAGCAGGGCCGATGTAAGATGCGAAGGAGCGTTCGTTGTGGTTTTTTATGGTGTGCAAAAATCATCCAATGATGAATCCCGCTCTTAGGCGGAGCGGAAAACAGTGTCAGACTCTTACTGACTAAACATAAAAACGGGGTGGGGCCGTTTCTTCTCTGTCCTTCGCACTGGGGCCAAGCCTTCCTTTCAGAAGAGACTATGGGCCGCAGTAGGCTTCGACCCTTTTGCAGAGTCCCTTCGACCGTTCGCTGTGTGACATTTGATGGAGGTCAATTTTCAGCAATGGACTTTTGAAATAATGATGATACCTTTCTTTCACCAGCAAACCAACAATCAATTTTACATCTTTATAACATTAGTTTAGAAAACACCAGAAAAGGTTGTTTATAAGGGATGAAACTTGTTTACGATATCCAATCTAGCGCTGCCGCAAAGGAGTTTTACATAACACAACGTGACGCTTTTATTGCCTAAAGGGCCTTCCACCCTTTGGGTATAAATTTGTTTAATGGTATCAACACAATTTTGAGGTTTCATCTCAATAAAAGGAAAGACAGCTTTAATTTGTTTAATCACTAAAACAGTAGAGGAAAACATAGTGAGAAAACTGACATGTCCTAGAACCAATTTGAAGAGAAGACTTGTGACATTCATCAACCAGTACTTGGCCCATGTGGTGGATTACGGCTTATTTTTCCTCCCTGAAAGAATACTTAAAAGGATATTAAAAGGTTAAGTGCTTCTCTTGCCCTGGGCTCAGATCCTTCTTTTTAAAATTCTGGATGGATAAATCCAATAGGTATTACTTTGTTTTATGTGGAAATCAAATCTGAATTTAGGATTCGGAGATAAGATTACGCTAGTGAGACCAAACACGTGCGAACCACAAGCAGTGCACGAACCGAGTTCAAATTCGTATAGTATCCTAGAAGCCTGCTCTTGAGTCGGTCCACACCATAGTCGACACTGTCCGCAACACAAATATTTGAGCTTGGCTCATGCACTGTTCGCCTTACATAGTTCACACCACACTAATTTGAGCTCGACTCGTGCGTGCGTGCGTGTCTTATTCGGCTCTGCTCGAGTTGGTCCACATGGTCCACACCACATGAATTTGAACTTGGCTTATGCACCACACTTACTCTGCTCTTCTTTAGTCGGTCCACATGACCCGCACCATACGATTTTGGGCTTGACTCGTGCACGGCCCACACGGTCCTCACATCACGAATTTGTGCTCAGATCATGAACCGCACATGCATGATTCCTTTTAAGTCAGTCCGCACCACACGGATTTAAGCTTGGCTCATGCACTACTCTTATTCGACTCATCTTAAGTCGTTCCACACGGTCCGTTCCTTTAGCATAGACCCGTCATTAGACTGGCCTGTTGGTCCAGTGGTTAGTAATAATAATAATAATAAATCATTTATTTTCAGACATCTTGGCCCATAGATATATACCTTATAGACTAACATATATAAAGTAAATACAGTTTATCGTTAGTAAATAAAACTTATGACTATGTTAGTAGCACTTTCACTGCACTGAGTCATTTTGTGCTGTTCGGTGGCACAGTTCCGCGGAAGCGACGAAACACTACGCCCTGCGGCCAAAAGTCTTCCTTCAAGACGACGGGCAGAAAACTGTTCGGGACTCGCACTACGAACGCCTTGAAATTGACGTTGCGGTGCGACTCCAGTAGTTGTACCCTCAGTGCGAACTTCGTCTTATGGCGCACGTACTCCACGATATCTTCCACCCTTGTGGTGTAGTGTAGGCGGGAGATGTAAACTGGAGTGTTCGGTGCAGCGGCACGCAGACTCACACTAGGAGTTACAGGTGCTATGCCGCAGCGATTCCTATTGGTTTGCGTTCGATGCTTCCTCCTTTGCACCGTAACGAAACCATCATTATTTTCGACCTTGTTTGTTGTTGTTTTTGTTGTTAGTGGCCCTGATTGCTAAGCCGGAGGTCGTGGGTTCAATTCCCACCCAGGACAAATGTTTGTGTGATGTGTACGATCATTTGTTCTGAGTCTGGGTGTTACTAATCTGTAATATGTATGTATTAAGAAATATATAAATGTGTTTATTAGTTGTCTAGTACCCATAACACAAGCTCTGCTTAGCTTGGGACTAGACAACGTTGTGTGATAGTTGTGGTTATATTATTATTATATTATTAGAGTAACGATGCAGATCGAATGAAGAAATTTTTTTTTTTTCGTTTATGTTATTACTTACAAACAACAAACAGTCCTAGATTGAATTTCAAAACACTTTGTCGGCTTGAAAGATACGCTACCGCAGGAGGAGCGATAAGACAAGGTTCTCGTGTGGTCAGAACGATCATACACCGAAATTTCAACCTTAACCATATTAAGTTAGAATGCACTTTACTGCAAAATTGGGGAGCCATAAACGTTGGTAATATACCACGATTGCTTTGCAGCTACAAAATGACATGTTACGCAACTTTGATCTTTATACAATTGTGATAAAGTACTAGTATGTTTTTGGGAGATGACAAAATAAGTTTAAAGGAGTTCGTAGTGTCTAGTTACACTAATGGAAGAGTTAGGTAAGGTGTCAGAATAGCAACGTTTGATAGAAGTTATATTTCAGGAAACAAATTAATGTCAATAATATCTGGTTCTCTCTGGTGTGCTCAATAGTAATTAAGCATCTATTCTTAGAAATAATAATGTCATAGTTAAGTATTTAAAATTATACACGCGATATAAATTTATTTTTTATTGCACAAATTTCACACAACGCCATCTATTCTTAAACTAAGCAGAGCTTGTGCTATGAGTACTAGACAACTGTTAAGCATAATATATGTATAAGTTAATTAGACCCAAACATAGAACAAATGATCTGATAGTGAGAAAGTAAAAAACTTAGGGATATTCATCGACATGACTTTCTCTTGGACTGCCCAGCTACAGGAAGTCAGTCGCAAGTTATTTGCATCTGCTGGATCTTTGAGAAGACTACGTAATTTTCTGCCAACTGCCACTAAGATAACGCTTGCACAATCTCTCCTTCTACCCATCCTTGATTATGCTGATGCCAGCTATCTTGACCTCACTGAAGTACAACTGGATAAACTTGAGCGACTTCAAAACTTTTGTATTAGGTTCATATTTGGTTTGCGCAAATATGACCATGTTTCGGAATTTCGTGTTAAACTCAAGTGGTTGCCAATTCGCCTTCGCCGTAATGCTCATATTCTTTCCCTTTTGTACAAGGTGCTCTTTTTCCCTTCTTCTCCTCTTTACCTCAAAGAACGGTTCCAATCCCTTTGCGACTCCCACGTAAAGGTTCTTAGATCATCAGACAACTTGAAACTAAAAATGCCAATGCATTCTACTACCTTCCTGGATAAGACATTCAGTGTCCAGGCCGCTCGCCTATGGAATGCGTTGCCTATGACTATAAAACGTGCGCAAACACTGCCTGTGTTTAAAAGGCTTGTGAAGGAGCATTACTTGACACTGTGATCTTGTCTTCTTGTTACCACTCATTCCCTTGCCTGTATATATTTTATAGGTATGTATATATGTATCTATTTTTTTTATTATTTTTTAGTATTAAGTTCTTTTATGTGTTTTTTTTATTACTTTTGTATTTGCACCAAGTGCAACCCCATTTTGTGTCTTGGCCATTTCTGTCTATATAGGGTTGCCTGGAAGAAATCGCCAAGTGCGATAAGACCGCCGATTGTATGTTTTTTTATTGCAAGTTTCACTTTCAATGTATTATGTTGTAACGGTTAAGGTCTCATGTCAAATAAAACACGGACACTCAATTCGTTAGCATATATTAATAAAAAAAAAAACATATATCCCAGGGATGGGTTAAAAGGCCGTATGCCGAGTTCCAACTCTCCGGTCGTAAAGTTCAGTGTTACTTCCTTTCCCTTGTTGTTGGCTGGGGTAGGCAGGCAGGTGTGGTAGGCCCCTGAACGCTGCTGCTACTGCTACGACGTACGACGTCCACGGGAGGGTGATGCGCAGCGGATGACGTCCGATGGGAAAGTTCAAACCGTAGTATTGAACCCTAGAAGTACAGGTGCAATAAGTAGCTATTCAGGAGGTGACCTTGACCAGCCAATTGCCATTCCCAGGGTGATGAAGCGGAAAATAAGCACCTAACTTTACCTGGTAGGCAATGAATGTGGCTGATGGTCACGAGAACAGAGATATAGCAGTGAGAAAATGAGTACAATATAAAATTAGGTTAAAATATTGAACAAGGAAATTGTACGATTTACAAAATGATATGTGGAGGGTAGAAGTTTATTAAATTGCAAAGCCAACTACTTTATTGAAAGTTATTTAAAACTACGTTGCTAATTTTGATCACTGACAAAGTAATAATAAAAGCATGAAAAGAGGATTAATGTCCACCACATATAATAAATAGGAAAAGCTACCATACACTGTAAAATATACAATTGTTCGCCACTTACCGATATACGGGTCTTCAACACTACTCAGAATTTAGTATTTGTAATACAAGCAGAATTTAGAAAAAAGTTCAAACTGGTGCCGCGCTGAGAAGAGCTACGTAAGTACTATCGTTAGACAGAACACAGAGTTTTAAAAAAAACGCGCTGAGAAGAGCTACGTCTGTCCTCTGATTAGTCTGGCTGCCGAATGGCGGGTGCCGAGCTGCAAGTGACCGGCCGCTACTAAACTGACCGGACGGGTTTTAAAAAAATGTCGCAGTCAAAATGCGCAATCAGACAATGTTTGTGTTGACCAACTTCTGCTAGTTATATTATAAATAAAGCTTAAGTATTTTAAATTGGTGACCCCTGTAAGCAGTAAGTGATGTTTGTATAATAGTGTTTTTGTTTGTATATATTAGTATTAATTAAGTGTAGGTTTAAGTTTTAATTATATTATTAAATTTTTATTTAGTTAATAATTTTTATTTTAAATAATTATTAGTAAACACGCGTACAACGTTACAATGTCTTGGTGTACAATTACAGTATATAATAAATAAATAAATAAATGATCATGCTCACCACACAAACATTTGTCCCTTATAATTAGCTCGTACGCCGAAGGGTTAGTAACAAAAAAAAAGTAAAACAAATCAAAGTTTCTTATTAAAAGAATACAAAAATAAAATTTGGTTCAATAAATCCAAGGCTAACATTTGCATTGATTTTGATTTATCTTTTTGCAATTTTAAATTTAAAAGAAAATATGATCATGCAAAAACACGGTGTAACTAAAATAATAGAATAAGTTTTCAAATAAGAAATTTTAAGATTTACCTTTGCGTTGAAAATAGCTTTTTTCGATAGAACTTATTACTTTGAAAACCAATAATAATTTCTATTCATGGACCGTTATTTAAAAAGAAATTCAACCATAAATATGATTGGAATAACTATTTTTAGTTGTGATTTTTCATTGACTTTTCCAACTCTAGGGTGGATTGAGAGAAAGTGTCATTCTTTTACAGACTAAAACCCGACTGTGTCTTTTAGTTTTCTTGTCTGTTCTACGAAATTCCCCATGTCCTAAGCAGACATCGAAAGAGGAAGTCCTAAGAGGAAACGACCAATTTGGAACCGTGCTCTAGCTTCTGACGTTTTACAAGTGCCCATGTAGGCCTATGTGAAATAAAAAGATTTTGACTTTGACTTTGACATCGGTCCTCTTTGGACCGCTACAGTTTTCATGATACCTCTTCGGAGACACGCGTGAGACAGTACGCACCATTCATGACTCGGGGTGGACCTTACTCCGGTAAGGTTAGATGACGAGCTACCCATCGCTCGTCATCTGCAAAGAAATACAAATAACTCTACATAAGTGGTACCTAATAAATTGTATAAACTATTCATTTGACAGGCCTGTTGGTTTTGTCGTTAGTGGCCCTGACTTCTACGCCGGAGGTTGTGATTGCGATCCCCACCTAAGACAAATACTTGTGTGATAAGCAAGATCATGAACCTCTTGAACAACATCATTACATACATAATAGAAATACCTTAGGTGTGCTTCTGACGTTTTATAAGTACCCATGTAGGCCTATATGAAATAAAAACCATTTTGATTTTGATTGAACGCTGGCGTTTGTATGGGTCTTAAGAGCAGGTTTGGCCTGAGTCTGGGTGATAACTGATATTTATTATATAAATAGGTTTTAAAATGACACTTTTACACGTCAATATTTTTTTCTTTTCGTCAATTTAAGCTAATCCGGTTTTTCCTAGCTGACTACCTTGAGAAGAAATAGCGAAACAGACTCAGGGTGGAATTATCCATGCTGCATATGTATTTCAAAATATATTAGTATGTAAATCAGTTGCATCTAAAGACTAGATGTCGTTGTGTGATAAACTCAAAATCAAAAAGGTTTTTATTTCATATAGGCCTACAAGGGCACTTATAAAACGTCAGAAGCTAGTGCACGGTTCCAAATTGGTCGTTGATAATTGTTGTTGTTTTGTTTTGAGTTGTTGATAATTGTGCATAAAACAATATTAACCTACTTCTAACATCAAAATAACAGCAGTTTAAGTTTAAAGAAAATTCTAAGTTTTAATTAAAATTCCGTCACGCCAGAATTTAGGTACGTTAATGAAATAGGTACATAATCTAGCTAGATATTTAAGTAAAACATTTTAGTTGATCCAACACTATGTCGGTACTTTTCTGTGTAGGTCAAGGGTAAAGCAAATCTTGGAGATTTTAGCATTAATTGAGACTAATTAGTTAAAAGAACTGAGACTGAATATTTACTTAGGTAATCCTTGATTTCACTAAATAAAATAAAATAAAATAATCGCTTACAATGGGCCTTATAAAAAGACTCAAGGTCACTCAAAGGGCAATGGAAAGGGCTATGCTCGGAGTATCCTTGCGTAATAGAATCAGAAATGAGGATATCCGCAAGAGAACCAAGGTTGCTGACATAGCGAAAAGAATCGCCAAACTTAAGTGGCAATGGGCAGGGCACATTGCACGCAGAACGGATGGCCGCTGGGGCCGAAAGGTTCTGGAGTGGCGACCGCGTACCGGAAGACGTAGCGTTGGAAGGCCTCCCACAAGGTGGACCGATGACCTGGCCAGGGTTGCTGGAAGCCGATGGATGCAAGACGCACAGGACCGGTCTTTGTGGCGGCGCTTGGGGGTGGCCTATGTCCAGCAGTGGACGTCTTTCGGCTGAAATGATGATGATGATGAAATAAAATAAAAAATTTAATTATAATTATTCTTGATTTTTTTTTCTTCATTTATTTAGATTGTTCTCATATAATAGTAGCGATAAGAAACGTATAAAGGAGGTATTTGTAATACACATAGTACAGCATGATTGAAAGGAGTGTTCATGGAGTTTCTTGCACATTCTTCTCCATAGAGATCTACGCTTTGGAGTATGTAATTAAGTTTTTTTTGTTTGACAGACCGTCTCTTTTTTTTCTGAACTGCCCGTAAACGGTTTATTTGACTGGCCTGTCAGTCTAGTAGTTAGTGAACCTGACTGCTATGCGGGAGGTCGTGGGTTCGATTCCCACCCAGGAGAAATGTTTGTGTGATGAGTACGATCATTTGTTCTGTGTCTGGGTGTAATTTATCTATATATAATATGTATGTATTTAGAAACATATAAGTATGTTTATCAGTTGTCTAGTACCCATAACACAAGCTCTGCTTAGCTTGGGACTAGATGGCGTTGTGTGATAGTTGTGGAATATATTATATTATATATTATTTAAAATAAAATGCTTTGAATCTTTGAAAAAAAGAAATGTTACACATAAAATACTGCATTAGTTTTTGTCAACGTTTTTGCCCTTCAGTCACTTCAGTGAAATAGTTGTACTAATTGGTGAAAAAAAATCTAAAATCGTCTTAGTATTTTTGAGTTTACAAACAAAACTTTTTTTATAACAAGCTATACAGGGTGTCATTGACATGTTAACGCAAACGAATACCATAGATCCAGTACATGATTCTAGACCCCAGTGATGGATTTTTTTTGCTTTACCTGACCGATGTTTGTGATCAAATCTTGTAAATTAAAATTGATCCACTTCTCTGGTTACCGATTGAGCTGAAATTTTGCATGCATGAGTAAATCGTGTGATAATGCAATATAATGATGACATGAAGCTGATCTGATGAGGGAGCTGGAAGGTGGCTATAGGAACTTGGCAATAAAACAATAGAAACCCTCCGAGTTTGGGGTCGTTTGATTTGTATTGACGAGTGCTTTGATCCTATATAGCATCAGGTTCTGATTATGAAGTTGGAAGGTGGCCATAGGAACTTCGTAATAAAACAACACAACCAAATCTAGTTTGAGCTCGTGTGATTTATCTTGAAGAGTACTTTATTCCTATATGGTAATCGGGGTCTGATGACGGAGCTGGAGGATAGCCATAAGAACTCAAAGTAATTCAACGACATAGCCCATCGAGTGTCGGCTCGTACTGCTACGTAGTTGTCTGGCATTATGCTGAACTGGACCTGTTTGGCACACCCGTGAGACATTAATATTGTTAATTTTATTTCTTTTTTTTATTATTCTTTCTACTTTGTTTTTTATTGTTAACTTAAGATTGTAATTGTTCATTTTATTGGTAATGATTCATCATCATCATCAGCCTTTTAATGTTCCCACTGCAGGGACACAGGCCTCCTCTCTTTAGGAGAATGGGCCATAATCCACCATGCGGGCCCAGTGCGGATTGGTGGATGTCACATGTCTTCGAATATTTGGTTCTAGGACATGGTGGTTTCCTCACGATGTTTTCCTTCACCGTTTTGAGAGCAGTGGTGATGAAATAGATTACACAAAGTAATGCGCCTGGCTGGGTAACGGCCGCGACCTACGACTCGTAAGTCGGTGCCGTTACCACTCGGCCACCACTGCTCTCAGGTAATGATTCATGGAGTGCCAAATAAACTTGTTTTTCTTTCTTTCTTTCTAAGAATCTTGACAAGTACTTTGATGCTAAATGGTAAACAGATCTGATCTTGAGCTGGAAAATTGCCATAGAAACTCGGTAATAAGAAATGGATTTGATGAGTATTAATTATATAATAGGTATATACCGCGCTATAAATTTGAAGCTTGTTATGTAAAATTTATCTTCATTGAATACTTGTTATAACATTAGCAAAGATTGTATAGATTAAACACGTACCTATTTCTTATTTGTAATATATTTTGATAAAATATGAAGTTCTTTTGTGTGGTATAGTGTAATGTGTTTTCCATTACTGTTTTTCTGTACATAGTCATAAATCATGAATAAATGTTTAGTCAATCGATCCAATTTTTATAAAATACTAGCTTTTGTCCGCGGCTTCATCCGCGTACATAAAATAGCCAATGTCACTCAGGAGCAAAGCAGCTTTCTATTGTTGCTAAAATTTTTCCAATCCGACCAGTAGTTCCAGAGATTACCTTCTACAAACAAAAAAAAAACAAAAAACAAACTTTACCACTTTATTATATTAGTGTAGATTTAGGTTTTTAATTTCTATTAACATCAGAAGACTACAAGGGTTTTTTTAGCGTGGGAAAAATCATTTTATTTATTTTTTTCATTTTCCCTTGGGCGGGGCAGGAAACAGTATCAGACTCTTACTGACTAAAGAGTTTCAGCTCTTTGTATATAATATACTAGCTTTTGCCCGCAGCTTCGCCCGCGTACATAAAATATAGCCTATGTCACTCAGGAGTAAAGCAGCTTTCTATTGTTGCTTAAATTTTTCCAATCGGACCAGTACTTCCAGAGATTACCCCCTACAAACAAAAAAACAAAAAAACAAACTTTACTTCTTTATGATCACTTATCTATAGACCAACCTGTGAAAGCTTTGGCTAGTAAATTAAAACCGTGTGGTTATTATTAACAGGACTATGATTTCCGAGCTCGTCCAGGAGATAATCAACAGTATCATAAGATACGTTGATGTAAGCAATATCATGGACAATTCAACGCTAATACGAAGAAATTCCATGTCTGTCGACTGTGTCCTACGTGCACGCAAAGTCACAAATATAGTTCGTTTTTTAATTGTAGACTACGATTTGACAACTCAGAAATATGTTCCCAATTTTTAGAGTTTGACATTTAAGGTTGTCAAATCGTAGTCTAGGATTGCAAAACGAACTTTACAGCAGAAATTTATTTAAAACAAGCCACCTAACAATAAGTTGCATATAAGTTGCCAACCACACAAATCACAGAATAAGGCTGTTTTATAACCTAAATTCTCCTGCGGATATCTTCATTCCTGATGCGATCATGCAAGGAAACTCCGAGCATAACCCTTTCCACTGCCCTTTGGGTGACTGTAAGCCTTCGATGATGCCCATTGTAAGCGACCATATTTCAATACTATATGTCTTCACTGGCAATATAAACTGGTCATACATAGACTTTGGTTAGTGTTTCACACTGACCAATTGTAACGAGGAAAACGGTTGTATCTTAGCTAAGCGTATAGATTATATTAGTCCACTTTATGGCTGACAACTAAAGCCAGTAAAAATCTGATATTTAATTTGTCTCCCTTCAGAGCAAGAAAATTTATTTGATGAATTCACACCTTAAAAGAATCTTCATTTCTACCAGTTTCTAGGCTAACTTTGGAGCTTATATTGTACCTTAATTTCATTTCCAGGTAAATTATAACACAGTCTTGATTCTGAAATCTACGGCAGTAAGTTCCAGGTACAATTTTCACAACATTCTGATGTATAATGTTGTAACATAAACAGATTAGTCTATGTTTTCGTATGTCGCTGCGTGACGCTGATGTTGAAGACATTTTTAGCTTACGTTACGTGACAAAAAGTATAATATTCTTAAAGTTAAGAGTGACAAGGAATTGCTGGGTATACGTCGTCTATTATTCACTGCATTATTACTGATTATACACTTATATGAAGTTTCAACGCAAGCATATCAGTAAATAAAAAGTTTTATGGTATTTTGTTTTAAATAACCAAGTGCTGAGAACAGTGGTGGCTGAATTTACTTTGGAATCAGCACTCTGAAGATATCGTAAGAAAACAAGTATATCCGAGAACCGTACATTTGAAGACGTATGATATGATGCCGCATGAGAAGAGGCATAAGTTTCAAAAGTATAAACCATAAAAGGCAGACGATATTCATACCAAATATTTTAAAAATAATGTTAAATACTAACAAAAAATTACAATAACTTTGCTATTACGCACTTGAAGTCAATCTCAAAATAATTTCTGATGACACTCACTCACACAAAAAAAAATCTGCCATTCATCTCTCACATATCCTGAAATCACAGCTGTCACGAAGCGTAACCTAAACATACTCAGCTTTAATAATTTACACTCGGTTCGCAGTTACCTTTATAATGTTCGTTTGTTTAGTAACAACATATTTTATTGTTGTTTTTCAAATTAATTTCACGTGAACTGTATTCACCGCTCGTGGGTTTGACTAAACATTTTGTTTCTGTGTTCAGATTCATTATTTTCATGTTCCAAGTTAGAAAGATCGTGTTTGTTTTGTTTTTCGGGGTCAGAATTGTTTGTTTTATTTGTAGGGTGATTAGTGTTTTGTTATTAGAGCTTTTATTGTGATGAGATGTTGGAAGTTATCTTGGCTTTTCGTATTTGATTTGATTACCTTTTATATTTTTTTTATTTTATAAATATCATCGAATGATGAATTGCGGGAAATAGTGTCTCACTCTTATTGCCTAAACAACCTACCCCGTTCCTTCCTTGTCTTTCGCATCAACCCTTTGTCCCAGGACAATAAATAAAATTGATAGTTATAAAAAAAATGATAGTATTGATAGTTGCACAATTTTTTTTTTTTTTTTGTATGAAAATATGATGATAAAAAATGGTATGACAATTTTTTTAGTCATAGAGTTGTTTATGATGTTAGTACCGCAGTCCAGAGAGGTTGCCGGTGTTTTACAAATAACCCTGTATATATTATTATTGGCTTATAGACGCCTTATAACTGGCGCTGAATTTATTTCTTATACCTATACATTTATAAAAGAAAAATCTACCATTGCGGCTGTCTGCCTATCTGTTTGTGGTAACTTATAAACTACTGAACGGATTTTCACTCGGGTTTTACAAAAAGACGGTGCATGTGCAAGTAAGGTTTTTTCTTTCAGTCGGTAAAAATTATCTAATAACCACTCCTGACCTTGGAACGAGCAGGCCATAATTTCAGACTCTTACTGACTGACAATCCCACCCAGTTTCAACGTTGCCATTGATACCGGGACCGACCCTTCTTTTCAGATGCAAACCATTGGCCCTGGTAAGGCTTCGACTCTTATGCAGGCTCCCTACGGTTTGCTGACAACTCTTTGATTCATAAATAAGGATTATATGGAAATGTCTACACAATTAATCAGTTTATCAAGTAAGCAGATAACTAAATATAAAAAGATTACTAATTACAATTCTAAAACCGATTTAATAAATTAACCAACATTGTGAATTTATACGAAAAACAACTTGAATATTAAATGAAGAAAATTTTACGAAAGAAATATAAAATAAAGAAGTTTTCTTTTTTCAAAATTATATTTCGTGCAACTCTCCAGTGATCACGCCAAGAAACGTCAAAGTCAAGTTTTACGATTAAAAAAAAGTGAATTAATAAGAAAGTTACAAATTGAAGCTAATGTATTCTTCTTTTTGTTTTTATTATTTGACAACTTGAAAATAAATATTTGATAAGTTTTTTTTTTTTGTGGTGGGCAAAAATCATCCAATGATGAATCCCGCTATTAGGCGGAACGGGTAACAGTGTCAGACTTTTACTGACTAAACATCCCACCAAAATAAATAAAAAAAAGTAATTTACTAGTATAACTGAATATATGAATAAAAAAAATAATTCCCACCAGTTTTTAAATTAAAATAATATTGAACGGGTGTCACATTATTACGACACGTTACGTAAAAGTAATAGACGAATCCTCTTTTCAACAATATTTCGTGTCTACTGAAAAATTTAAAATAATACTACTGAACTCATGTTGTAACAACATCACGGCTTTTGTTATTGTGTTCTCATATCGGATTTGTATTTATTCCCTCTCCTCGAGAGGAGACCTGAGTCCCTTGAGTGGTTTTTATTTTATGGTAGGTAAAAATCATCCAATGACGAATCCTGCCCTTGGGCGTAGCGGAAAACCTACCCTGTTTTTACGTCGCCATCTATACCAGGTCTATAGCTTTCCGTTCAGACACGGACCCTTGGCCACAGATGGTATTTCTCCCTCTTAAAGTTTACTATATTTGAACTCTCAAAACTCACTTTCACCGCACTCTTTCACCATTATTTTAATTTACGTGTATAAACATAAATCTAGAACATGTTTCAACTAAATCGCCGAGTGTTTCAAACGCAGTACGTTTATGACACTGCACTTTAACCGTTTAGGTTTCTAAACAATCAGGCTAAAATTGTCCCGTTTTGTTGCTAGGGCTGCTACCAATGAAAATTTGTGAAAGAAAAATGATGACAGCGATGTGGAGGAATATTTCGACGCTTGAGTATTGTGTTTTTGTATCATATGTACATAGTTAGGTTTCGTGTAAATATTTATTTTAGTTAAGTTTATATTTAAGATTTTATTCAATGTAGTAATTTAATATAATATTAGTTTTAATGAAATAGTTGAAAGTAAAATAAAATAAAGTGAAAGAAAAAATAATTTGGTATCTTTTACCGTCCTACCGTTTTTTCCCGTTTTGATCAAGAAGATTCGGATATTAAAGTGTCATAAACAGAACATGATCTATGGTATATAGTAGATACAGAGATATTCTGATATTTATAGAGTACAAATCAAAATATAAAAACCAAATGATTACTTTATTATATTTGATTATAAATATATATATTTATAATTTAAATTATCCAATGACGAATTGTGCCTTTGAGCGGAACGGGTAATAGTGTCAGACTCTTACTGACTAAATTGTTGTTGCATAACTATTTGTCGCACTATTATTGGATACCACCAGCCTTGTGTCGAGCTTTAGTATATCGGAACAGTTTTTACACTTTTATTTTAGTGTTATATTATCACCCTTTGTTACATCGGCGAAGATGTAAATGAATAATACATATTTTGTACACATAATAATATATTTTTAAAAGCAAAGAAACTTATTTTTTTTATTTTAACACCGCTATATTTATTGAGAACTAGCTTTTTCCCGCGGCTTCGCCCGCGTGGTATTGGGGTTGTCTAATAAGAAGTTGTCTATCCCACGGGGACCTTATGTTTTCCGGGATAAAAAGTAACATATGTGCTATTTTGGAGTATACTCTATCCCTGGGCCAAATATCATACGGATTCATCAGGCCGTTTTGGCGTGATTGAGTAACGAAACCAAAATAAGAAGTTGTATATCCCACAGGAACCTTATGTTTTTCCGGGATAAAAAGTAGCCTATGTTCTATTCCGAAGTGTATCCTATGCCAAATTACATCCAGATCCGTCCATTCGTTTTGGCGTGATTGAGTAACAAACATCCAAACATCGTAACTTTCGCATTTATAATATTAGTAAGATTTTCAAAAGAGAATCTGTTACGCACAGAAACAGCGTAAGTTCTTACATGTTTTATAGTGAATTCCGAATTTTTCTACAATTAATAAAAGTAAATAAATAGCATTGTCGCTTTCCATCAAGTGAGATAGCGGTCAAGCGCGAACCAATCTACACTAATATAATAAAGAGGTAAAGTTTGTTTTTTTATTTTTTTTGTTTGTAGGAGGTAATCTCTGGAACTACTGATCCGATTGTAGAAATTTTAGCAATAATAGAAAGCTGCTTTACTCCTGAGTGACATAGGCTATATTTCATGTACGCGGGCGAACCCGCTGACAAAAGCTAGTAAACAATAAAAAAAAAACCTAAACATTAAACATTTTTTTTTTCGTTTTATTTGGCTTTTAATGACACCACATTTTTTAAATGTAAATTTGTTAAAGCAGTACACCATAGATTACCCCCTTAGTTCAAGCTCTTATACTCCATCCTCAGGTTGTCTGGATATCGCCGTCAGCGATAAGACCGCCTTTGTACCCATACATGTAAGTATCTCTGAAATTGTTACTTTTTTGGTGTACAATGAAGTATTATTCTATTCTATTTAATTTTTAAAAATACATATTTGGAGGCAACCCTAAAATTCAATTTGTGTACAAAATAGTGCGCATAATATTTAGTGTGGCACAAAATAATGCAGTTTTGGGAGCACGGTGCGGTAACGAATAGCGTGATGTGTTAATATTGTAGTTTAAATCTCTGAAGGTTAGGCGATTGTAGAGATGTAGGTATTAAATGGTCTTTCTGCTGACTACGTGCAAGAACTGTCAAAGATTTACGAATGAGAACTGGGGTCGATTAGTTTATGGCTGAACTCTGTATTTACGTGCTGCCTTCTTACTAAACATCTAAAACTATAATTCCATTTTTGATTTGGCTTTTAGTTATCATCAGCCTTTTTTTAACGTTCCCTCTGCTGGGACACAGACCTCCTTTCTAGTAGAAGGAATGGGAAGAATGGCAGAATCCACCACGCGGGCCCAGTGCATGTCTTCGAATTTTTGGTTATAGGACATGCCAGTTTCCTCACGGTGTTTTCCTTCACAGTTTTTTGAGAGCAGCGGTTATGAATTAAAGTACACAAAATAATGCGCCTGGGTGGGTTTGGTTACCACTCAGCCACCACTGCTCACTGGCTTTTAGTGACATTACTTTTTTGTGGTTGGAAATCATCATGACCTTTTAAAATAATCCGGCATTTGGTGACAACCCTAAAACTCAATTTGTGTACAAAATAGTACAGTTTTGGAAGCACGGCGCGGTAACGAATAGACGTGTTAATATTGTGGTTATAATCTCTAAAGGTTAGGCGATTGTAGAGATGAATGGCATTCATGCAGAACTGAACATATTTTGATGCAATCGTGAGTCACACAACTTAATTATTGTTATTATCTTTTTTTGTGTTTTTTTTTTGTTCTTTATTCTTTACGTGTTAATGAACTATAGTGTTTATGACTATTTTTTCTTTTTTTCTTTCAGACGTAGGGATTATATTAACTTTTTGCTAACTACCTGTAACAACTATCAAAGATCTCCGAATGACAACAGGAATCAACGAGTTTATACTCGTAGCTAAATCTAATGCTATGGTTGCCAACAGCTCTCGTTTCAATTGAGACCCAGAAATCTGTTACTGAGCTTTGAAAGTCGATCGCCATTTGTTTTAATATCTATGCTGCGTTTTTTACGTGCTTTTCAACTTAAAGTCAGTAATATCCTAGATAAATTATGAAAATTGTTGTTATTCTCTAAAATTTAAAAAAAAAACGATGGTTCCATTTTTGATTTGGCTTTTAGTGACACCACTCTTTTTGAACAGGGAAATCTTTGCATTCTTTTTAAACTATCTCGCATTTGGTGACAACCCTAAAACTCAATTTGTGTACAAAGTAGCGCGCATATTTAGCGTGGCACAAAATAATGCAGTTTTGGGAGCACGACGCGACGCGGTAACGAATAGCGTGCCGTGTTAATAATATTGAGGTTTAAATCTCTAGAGAGGAGCATGCATTAAATTGTTGCCGTATTTTGGCACGACAGCACTACGTTTCCGTTTCATCGAAAGAATTTCTTAGTTTTGTATGTAAGCTGCGAGTAAGCGTTCACCCAGTAAATAATGACGAATATGCGTCTATAAAGCTAAGGCTTTAGGTTTGATTCTTTACTAATCAGTAACTATGAATGCATGCATCAAATAGGAATTGAAATTATACTCAATTCTGCGGTCGAATAACGCTTTGAAAAAATTGAACTTGTATACGAATAAATAAAAAAAAGACACTAACAACCCTGACATTTGGCATTAAGCAGGGTTTTTCTACAAATGTAGGAATAAATCTGAAGATTTAATTTTTTTTTTTCAATTGACAAAAAGTTGACTGCGATCCCAGCTGATGGTAAGCTGTGATGCAATCCATGTCATTGGACATGAAGACCGCAGTTGGCAAACTATTCCAGCCCCTTGATATACGCAGTATAAATGATGAGGCAAAACGCTTAGCTCAGACCGTAGATGTTTCAACGACGTAAGGGTGAATATTTGCCGTACGCTGGGTTGTCTGATGGTTAAATAGAGACGGCGGAATCAAATCATGGAATTCTATGTAAATTTAAAGTTATTTACAAAACTTTTTTAAATGTGGTTTTGAATCGCAAGTATCCGATGGATGCGAGACACAGGAATGGTGGTACTTGGGGGAGACCTTTGTCTAAGCGGACGTCTTTCGACAATAATGTTGATGACAATGATTTATTTATTTATTTATTTATTTATTTATTTATCGTTAATTAAAACGGCACAGGTCCAATTACATTAATTAACATAGAATATTATAAAAAAAAAAATTGAAATAAAATAATCATTCAAATAACATACAATACAAAATTAATGTCAAATTCAAAGATATACAATTTGTGGATAAAATTAATAATAATTATTTGCGTAAATGGTTAGATAAATTAAATACATCATAAACTAACATGTAACAGTGGACACCCTCGCATATTGTCTCTCACAAAACACTAGACAAGCACACATTATTCTCTTCCATTCATCAGCAAACACATCACATTCAGGGTCGGCAGTCAGGAAGGCGTTCAGCATCCTTAGGGTTCTACATACCGGGGACTCAGCTCTAGAAACAGATCTAGATGGCGGTAGTGCAAACAGGTCATGACGGCGGCCTTGACGGTGCCCAAGGTATTTGTCGGGCACAAAGAGACGGCAAAAAAGTCCGTGGAGCTCAGGGCAGTCAATACGACCGCTCAGGGTTTTATAAGCAATCGTGAGCTGATCAAAGCCCCTTCTTACCTCCAACGAATTGAAGCCCAACATCCCTAGAAGATAGTTCGTTGGGTACATGTATGGAAAATAGTGGTATATTCTTTGATACAAAAATCTCAGGAAGGTCTTCTGAACTTTTTCAAGCATCAGTGTCTGTGACGCAGTATGTGGATGCCAGACACAGGCGCTGGACTCGAGTTTACTCCGAACCAAATTGGTGTATAGGAGTTTAATAACACTGGGATTGCGAAAGTCACGAGCGTTCCTCAAGACAAATCCCAGACGCCTGAAGGATTCCTTTGCAAGGGCAGACACGTGGTCTCTAAATGTCAGACTGCGGTCGAAAGTCACTCCTAAGTCCTTAACGCTGGTGACACGAGTGATCACTGTACCCCCCAAACTATAATCGAACCTTATTGGTCTCAACCCTCGACCATAAGTCATAACGCTGCATTTACTAATATTAAACACCAACTTGTTCGCAATGCTCCACTCATAGACGGTATCAATATCTTTTTGTAAGAGTTCGCAATCCTCCTCTGTTCTAATCTGCGCAGCTAGTTTTAGATCGTCGGCGTATAATAGACATTTTGCGAATCGAATCTTATGAATTAGGTCATTGATCATGATCAGAAGTGTTCCTAATACGGATCCCTGACTCACACCCGAGCGAGTGTAATAAGGCTTCGACTCAAAGCAGCCATGCCGGACGAACTGTTTGCGATCCCGTAGGTAGTCTGCGAAGAATTTAAGAAGGCCAGATGAGAAGCCCATAGTCCCTAACTTTGCCAAAAGCACATCATTGTCCACTTTGTCGAACGCTTTTCGGAAATCAAAATACAGAGTATCGACCTGCCTACCGGAATCCAGGTTACGGGATATGAAGTCAACATGAACCAGTAGATTTGAGTTCACGGAGCGACCAGGCCGGAAACCATGCTGAGCATCCGAAAGATATATATTGGTTTGTTTGCAGATAACATTGTGAAGTATGTGTTCAAAGACCTTTGCAATGGTTGATAAAATAGCGATGGGTCTGTGTTCCTCGACAGATGTCTTGTCACTGGTTTTAGGGATGGGAGTAACACGTGAAGTCTTCCACAGCTCCGGATACACGCCAGACTGAAGAGCTACGTTAAAAACATGACATAAAGGGGCTGCTAATATACTGCTACATCCTTTAACAATATATGCAGGGATGTTATCCGGGCCGACGGAACTGCAGGGTTTGAGTTTGGAAATACCCCTAACCACGTCCTCAGGGACTAAAACGGGTAGGGGAAAATTACCTCCCTCACTTTTCACCGTATTTGAATCCGGGTCCAATTCTGGTGTGTCTGGCAGAAATACGCTGGAAAAATACTCGGCAAATGCCTCAGCAGCTTTGACACCCGAATACACCCTGCCATCAAGCACAACGTCTGGCTCAAACCCACCCCTAGAACGCAGGCTTGAAATGTGCTGCCAGAACAGTTTTGGATTTTTGCCTAGGCTGTTTTCCACATTAGAACAATGGAGTCTATATGCTTCGTTCGTTCTCACTTTTAATTCTGATCGCAGTGCGCTAAACTGGGCATATGTCTCATCACATCGGGATTGTTTCCATTTATTATGAAGTTTTGATTTCCGTCGAGTGTCGCTTACGATATCTCTAGTAAACCAGACTGGGTACCGCTTATTACCAGAAGTCCTTCTCGTCTTCTTTGGAATAGAGGAATCAAACATCTCGTACATCAGACTATAAAACGTACAAGCAGCGGTGGACGCGTCATTACAGCGAAAAACGTCTTGCCATGGAGCAGAGCGAACAAGATCGAACAGCATTGTGTAGTCACCTTTACAAAAGTTCCAATCCTTACCACGGTCAATATTGCTAGGGTCAAGTTTTTCATGTACCTTATGCCTTGGGATGGTAACAGCAATATCTAACGGAGGGTGATACAGATCAATCGGAACTAGTTCCGAACCCTCGACATACTCACAGTTTACAGCAGCGCCCTCCCGTGCCAACACTACATCTAACTTACTGCCACGCATATTCATCACTTCATTCATCTCTACCAGTCTACAAAAGCTTAGAAAATAACAATAGTAATTATTAACATTTATTGACGCACTTTTTAGATTAAGGTCGCCTAAAATCATAATAGTTCCCTTCAAACTGTGAATAAAGTCCTCGACCTTGCAAAACCACGCCAAGTAATCCTCGTCGGTTGCACTAGGTTTGACGTAAACCACACACACATATATATTTAGGCCATAAATTGTGATCTTAGCCCACAAATCTTCGCCGCAGGCCGTCTCAAGTTCATGTAACCTATTCACGGTGACCCCAGGCCGCGCAGCAAGCAGCACACCGCCACCCGTTGTCACTCTGTCTCGTCGAAGAGTACGCCAATCGCCAGCCGATATTTCTGCGTCCTCCACTGAACTATCCAGATTTGTCTCTGTAACGGCTATCAAGTCATGCTCAGACAGTAATAAGCTTGACCTCCATTTGCGTAGCTTGGTTTTGAGCCCGCGCACATTCTGGTACAATAAGCGCTGATTGACGTTGCGATCCGTACTACCACGAGAGGCGGGAGCGGCAAGTACGCAATAGGGCTTATTTGGTCTCTTCTGCTCGGGCACGAAAATTACGGCGCCATGGTTTGACACAAATATCCTCTGCCCAATTTCCAGGAGCCACAACTTGATCAGCCAATTTTGATGATGTGAAATAACACATAAATACTTTTTTCTCCCAAGGACTTCTTGGAACAATTTTCTATCTTCTCTCGGACGAAACCGCTGGCGGAAGTTAGTAAGTATTACATGGCATACAATAAATTGTGTGCACCTCTATTAGTGGGCTGCCCGCAGCCTCCCCCGGGAACCGTTACTGCAGATTACGGGATTATATCAAGCAGATACACAGCTTACATGGTGATTAAGATGTTCCCAGGGATAGTTTCCAAGTGGCTATCTGTCTAGAAGGACAGTTACATTAATGTGGAGTCTTATCTAATAATTTTAAGGCCAAGGATTATTTTTTATGTTAGGGAAAATCATTCAATGTCGAATCCCACCCTTGGGCGGGGCGGGAAACAGTATCAGATTCTTACTAACCAAACAACCCACCCAGTTCTTTCTTAGCCTTCATACCGTGGTCGGACCTTCCTTTAAGAAATCACTAGACTTCGGCCCTGCAGTTAAGCCTCTACGTTTGCTGACAGCTCCTTGAGGCGCGCGGGAACAGAGCGCGTTATCCACGACTTGGCTTGGTCTGGACTGTTACCAGACGACCGTACAGCGAGCTACCCATTGCTTGCGGTTGGTACGCAAGCAATGGGTAGTCGGAAATCGGGACCGAACCGAACCTTCCTTTCAGAAGCGAACCCTTGGCCTAGGGTTCGCTTCTGAAAGGAAGGTTCGGTCCTATAATATAAGGCAACGTAGAAACAGGGCGAGTTTTTAGTCAGTTACAGTCTAACATTATTTTCTGCTCCACCCAAGGGAGGGAGTTGTCATTATATGATTTTTACCCATCGGAAAAAAGCTATTATTTTTTTTTAATCTCTTTATCACATAGCTAGGCCTAGGGCTACTTCTCACTACTTGTCAATTTTTAAGGACGCATTTGATTTATTCCGTCATCTTCTTTTTGGTCTGTCACGTCTTTGTTTCGCAGATTATATCGATTGGTACATCATCATATAATTTCTTTGGTTTTGGATTTTTTTTATTGCTGATAAGTTTGCGCTGGACCGCTTTCCCACCTATACATTAGGAGTGACGATGCGGTCGACGATGGGATGCGCTTACCTAGAAGTAAACTTTTCACTGTAGACCTAAAGATTCCCGGGTTGTAGCCATCAGGAAACAGACTGTGGCAGGGTATTCCATTTGGCTAATGTAAGTAAGTGATCATTTATTGCGCCAAAATAAATTTTAAGCTATCAGCGAACGAAAAAACATAATGATTCAAACTATGAAACAATCCTGTGTCTTGAATAACAGCACATTTTCAAGTGGTGAAATACAGTTTTATAGGTTATAGGTGAGACGTAGACAAGTATTAACATGTCATCCCACACAGCTGCGATTTTAAGATTTTAATGTGAGTCCAACTGACTAAAATCTACTCGATTTCTTCGATTTTTTTTTTTTGCGAAATAGGGCTACGGTAACTCATTCATACTGTCCTGCAACCTTGGAAGGCTTCGCTTCTACCGAGTTTCGTCTATCATATTGACATCTTTTGAAACGTGCGTCGAATACAACGAGGCGTCAACCCGGACGTGTCTGTGTCTTACGCATGCCTCAAAGATACTCGTATGTCAAGAAATAGTTGGTGCCCTACAGGAACGATCTCAAAAAGCAAAGTAAAGGAACATGGCTATCGTTTTAGTTTGTACAAATCTGATACACCATCTTCGCTTACCCTAGAAAAAAAGACGATTTAGACTATTACGACTTTCCACCTCAAAAATTTTAAGATACACCCACGCGTGGAGCACAACATATGGTTAACTTTCTGCCGTACCAAAAATTTAATTTTCATCTTTTAGCGATTTTTTATTCACCTTACAAGCCATCATGTTTCCGACAGTATGGTCGATAATGGTATACGTTTGCCTAAAAGTAACCTATTCACTATTAACTAGATGCCTAGGTTGTAGTTATGAAGAAACAAGAAACCAAACTCTCATCAGGGAATGCCACTTCTTAGCTGTTGACACAAATGTGTTCTTCTTATATTCTTTATTGTACAAAATTGCTTAACGCTTAACCCAAAATTGGGTTTTCTTACAGCAAACCGTAAAGCGTATTAAAGAAATTTTGTAAGATTTGAGGACATTAGAAAGTGCACAAAAAATAAAAGCTAAATTATACCCTTAACAAAATAACATTATAACTACCTACCTACTTAAATCTAAAAATAAACTACACAAGTAAGCGCAAGTATAAAATACATAAACATACATACCATATGATATATACAATAAATAAAACCTATACATATATATTAATGAGTCATGTAGACAGAAAATGTTCCCTAATTCTTCCCCTGAAAACATCCAACGAGGGGCTAGCACGTAGTGTGTGAGGAAGAGAGTTCCACAGGCGCACAGCACGAACAGTGAAAGATCCACCGTAACGATTAGAGGAATGGGGAGGAAAACGAAGCAGAAGAGAAGATGAAGAGCGACATGGCTTTCCTCTCGGAACAAGATACTCAAAGCGTTCCCGGAGATATAAAGGAGAGTTGTTCCTAAAACATCACAAATAAATGCCAATAACAATTATTAACAGCAATAAAAACTGCAAATTGCATTTATTTGTTTAAATGTTTATTTTTTCACGAGATTTCAAGCGCTAAAATTCGAGAACCTAACTTCAGACTCACCAAGAAGTATGGCCGTCGGCCATACTGTAAGATCGGACGTATGAAAAATAGTGACAATGTATCTCGGGTTGGACGCTCTTAACCTTTTGTTACCGAGGTCATCTGTCTGTGTAGCAGTAACCTGTAAATATTTACTGCAACAGCGACACATCCTGCCATTACGCGTGGTCTGTGGGACCCCGGGGAGTGTTTGTGGAAAAATTGCGCGCCATTTTCTGGAGCGGCCATTTTAATAATGACGTATGTAATCGTTACTTTTGTGGTTTTTTTAGAGGTTTAAAGTGTACTTCGTTTTTAGAGCCTTTTTTTCAATAAGCGTTTAGTGAAGTTATGCTAAACTAAAATAATGTAGAAAAGCTAATGAAAATTCTACTGAGGATGTCACTCAACATATAAAAATAAAATCAGATGGCTTTAGAATCTCCTTCTTTTTTAGAAATCAGATAAAAATAGTTTTGTTTATCATTTACTCCGTTTTTCTAAATAAATCAATCAAAAATTGGCAGTGAATATGCTATATCAATGGCACTTTTCGTTGTAATTCTATAACTAAAGAACGGGCTCAAACTATCCAAACCTTATGTTTAGGCTTTGTTTAGACTATTTAGTTGATGGTTTATGTGAAGTTTGCACAAAATCAGCCGAGCAGTTCTTCAAATCTTCATTTATCACATTTTTCTGTTGCCAGGAGCGAAATCGCAAAAAAAAGCTAGCATGATATAGTCGTGAAAGATCCAAATGTAGTTTAGGTTTTAATACCACAGACAACAGGAAAGAAGAAAGAAATTCTTACATTTAGATACTTCTGAATTCATAATTTTCTCCTTGAAAAAAAAGAAAAAAAACGATCAAGTGTTTCAGCAGTAACAAAATTCCTACATGATATACTTAGTCTTATTTCTGCACTAAAAAAATCCTCTAACCAGTATCCGATACAAAAATATATGTTGTCATAAACCATTTTATGACTACCTCCATCAAACACGGCTAGCCAGCGATCCTTTAAGAAATCATTTAGGAATCTCTTCATCGCCAAACATGGCGGGTTTCTTCCAGAGCCACTTTTTATGAGATAAACCAGTTACGACTGTCGTGCATTGAATACTTGAATTTTGTTCCTCGGATTCAGATAAGGGAGTCCTTGAGTGGTATCGTGCTGTTTAAGAAGTGTTTACAAATTAGGCCGAATGGGCTTTAAACATAATTAGAGTAGGTGGTTGTTGGTGAATTCTAATTTATAATCTACACTAATATAATAAGAAGAGGTAAAGTTTGTTTTTAAATTTTTTTGTTTGTATCTCAAGAACTAAACTGGTCCGATTGGATTTTTTTTTTAATTGCAATAAACTAGTGCTTGACTGCGATCCCACCTGATGGTAAGCAGTGATGCAATCGTTGATGGTAAGGCGCACTAGTTTATTAAGAGCCTATTCACTCTAGCCTTGAAGACACATAAATTATATTCGGACGGAAAGACTGCAGCCGGCAAACTGTTCCAGTCCCTTGATGTACGCGGTATAAATGACGAGGCAAAACGCTTAGTCCGGGCCGCAGGTATCTGAACAACGTAAGGGTGGATATTTGCCGTACGTCGGGATGTCCGAAGGTAAAATTGGGATGGCGGAATCAAGTCGTGCAATTCCTGCGCACACTCTCCAAAATGCAACAATAGAAAGCTGCTTTACTCCTGAGTGACATAGGCTATATTTTATGTACGCAGGCGAAGTCGCTGACAAAAGCTAGTATTTTATAAGAGCACTGGTGGTAAAGTGATAAAGGTCCTGACTTAGTTGTAGGTCGCGGGTTCAAACCTAGCCAGGCGCATTAGTTTTTGAAATTAGTTTGATACTTATATTTTCCTGGTACTGTACTGTAACAATTTACTTCTTTTCAGGAGAATTCAGTTTTATACTACGGCTGTTATCATGGTTTCAATTTAATTATATTTGTATGTGTTTCTAGTTCCAAATAAATAAATTTATTATTATTAAAGAAATATATATTCATCGCCAATGCTCTCAAAACAGTGAATGAAAACTTCATGAAGTAACCGGCATGTCCTAGAACTAAAAATTCGAAGACTTGTGACATCCATCAATTTGCACCGGGCCCGCGTGTTGGATTATGACCCATTCCCTCTCCTAAAGAGGACGCCTGTATCCCAGCAGTGGGAACATTAATAAGGCTGATGATGATGATGAATATTTTGTATTACTACTCATATAAGCATCACAAGCGAGTACACGATTCTGTCGGCAAGGTTATTTCATCATCATCATTTCAGCCGAAAGACGTCCACTGCTGGACATAGGCCTCCCCCAAGCGCCGCCACAAAGACCGGTCCTGTGCGTCTTGCATCCATCGGCTTCCAGCAACCCTGACCAGGTCATCGGTCCACCTTGTGGGAGGCCTTCCAACGCTACGTCTTCCGGTACGCGGTCGCCACTCCAGAACTCAAGGCAAGGTTATTATTTAAAAAAAAATGCCAGTGATGAACGTTCAAACAGTTTGACATGTGGTTTGACCATGTCCTGAAATAGTCCATAAGATACTTTTTATTATGTAAAAAAAAAAAATAAGTTCCCTTAGTATAATTTTCTACTTTTACTGGTAGAAGTTAGTAGGTAGAAATGCTGAAGAAAATGTTCAGGATTTATTTACATTCAATCGTTTTGAAATTTTTTAAAATATATTTTAAAACTGGAAGGTAAAATATTATGTCCTTATAATTTTCAAGATAGGAGGCGTCTAGGCAGGGAAGCGGACCCCGGGCACTGAGGTGAAAGCCAAGGTAGCAACCGGGACTTACGCTAGGTTGATGATGATGATGATGGAATTTTCAAGATAATATTATACACTATTATTATGGCTATTAAATTCTTGAGCCCTAAGCGAACGCACACTTATTGTATTTCTATTATGTCTCTAATTACGGTATTCGAAAGATTTAATCAGAAACCGATAGATCTATAAAACTGTACGAAGTGTGCTGAAGACAGCGGGTGTCGACGGTGACGTCACTGGTGTGATACAAAGATTTATTGAAGAGATGAAAGCGAGATTTATGGTCAATGCCCGTTTATTGAACAGTTTTACATAGATTACGTCTTAATATTATGTTTTTATGGTTACAACAACCAGAAAGTACGCGGAAAATAAGTTGAACCATTTGCTTTGGGTACGTGCAGCTTACTTCGATTAAGACCCAAAAAATTAGAAAGTGGCTTACAAAGAAAATTGCTAAAGAATGAATGGCCACCGTAGGTGAGGGCTTGCGGACGGTGAGCAATAGATAACTCGCCGTCCGGTTGTCTGACAACAGTCCGGAGCAAGCTTAAGTCGTCGATAGCTCGCTCTGTTCCCGCGCATCTCAAGGAGTTGTCATCAAAACCGTCGGGACTCTGCAAAAGGGTCGAAGACTACTGGGGCTCAGAGTCGTATTCTGAAAGGAAGGCTTGGCCCTAAAACGAAAGGCAAAGAAGAAGCAGGACCCAGCCTGCTTCTTCTTTACTAAACATCCCAATGTTTAGTCAGTAAAATACTGACACTGTTTCCCGCTCCGCCTAAGAGCGGGATTCATCATTGGCTTTTGCCCACTACAGTATTAAAAAGAAATTTGTTATTCAATAAACCCCAAGAGGACACCGATATCTGCACACCTATTATTTTTTAATTGTGTCTGTAATTACGGTAGTCGAAAGGTTAATTTGTAGTTTTTTTTAGCGTAACCGTAATAGTATAGAAATGGAATTCAGTACAAAATATTCAGATCAAACATAAAAAAAAAACAAATTATTATTAAGATCCCATACATGATGTTCATTCACTTGAACAATACATAGTAGGTAAGTACCGTTTGCTGTACACAGTTAAATTACTCAAGGACGTGATCGCGGAACGCAAACACGTTTCTGTAACGTTTGTTTTGTTACACACGACTGAAAAAATCGGCTAACAAAATAACCTTAGATATATATTTTTTTCAAGTTATTACTGTCTCACTGCTGGGCAAAGGCTCCCTCCAAGTCCTTTGAGCTAATCTTCTCTCGCACCGTCTCGAAGCAGTACGCGTACGGATCATCTCGCTGCCTTTTCCTAGACACTGTGTTGAGAAACTTGCTCAGCGGTCACAATGCAAGATTGCAGCTGACGAGCTCTGAGATAATAATGAAATAAAAAAAGTATTAGCATTATGAGTGCATCACGGTTGTGACAAAAAAAAACTCATTATATTGGCTGAAACAACCGCCCTGTTGTTCCTTTTAGGGACATATATGTTTATTTACAAGCATCTAAATTAAATTATAATTTAAAAAATATATTATTGGCTAGCCGAGGGGTCAAAATCAAATAACCATTAAAAGTGACACAATCGAAAAAATGTTTAGAATATCTGATTTTTTTTTACAAGTTAATTTTGAATTCGGTTAATAGTCAGAAGAGGTCGTTATTGTCTCCTGTGTACTGGGAGTATGAGAAATGTCAATGAAAATAGAATAATGTCTAATTGTTTCAACTTGCAGTACGGCTGTCGGATCTTGGCGAGTCTGAACAAAGGCTCTGTGAATTTTAAGTGTAAAAAAATAAATGGTTTAAACTAATAAATGCAATTTGCAGATGTTATTGCTGTTAAAAACTGTTATTGGCTTTTTCTTTTTTCGAAATTGTCCTTTTTGGGATAATATTGCTATTTTGCTATACAGAAAAATGTCGTCTGACGTTATTCTACGAAGCAGTATGTCCCATAACTGTCTAGATTATTACCTAGCTATTGTGTTAACATCTCAGACGATCATTGCTGCTCGCTCCACTAGATTGACTATAAACAGAAGACCGTTCTTACTGCGAGGAGGCAATTAGCATTGTGTTACGATGTCTTGTGGGTGGTCAACATTATCTTATTAAACTAGGATAATATTACTCGAAATATTAGAGCAATAGTCAGTTTAAGTCATAATTATGTAATAGGACAGATATTTGTAGACATGATGTAATTTCAGATTGTAGGTTGATTGAAAAAAAAAAACGTAGATGGATGGAGAGGAAACGTTTCCATTGCCCTTTGGGTTTAAAGTTACCCAAAGGGCAATGGAAACGTTCAAAACCTTCTGATGAGGTGGGCCTCATCAGAAGGTTTTGAAACGTGGTCGCTCACAATGGGTGTGAGCGACCACGTACCTTACGAGGTATGGGTACACGATATGGTACGCCATATCGAGTCAAAAGCATATTAATAACAAAAATAATATTCCATTTATTATTTAAAATATTAATGGATGGTTGACAATTCCTACTTCGGCAAAAATTTACACTGTCATTTCGTTTATTTAGTTTCTCTGACACAAATTAGTACGGAGCTACATACTTTGGGCAATCACTTTAAGAACGTTAATAATAATTGGTAGTGGGCTTTCTTTTGGCCTTTTCCTACCACACATATAAACAAAATACCAGGTATGTAAAGAGAAATATGACTTCAACTTATTCTCTTCCTACGATATGGCGTATAAACGGGTTAAAAGCGTGGCCGCAAACTACTGGCACTGCTAACTTTAGCACTAAAGCTCAACTAAGCGGTTTAGCAAATTCCTAACTTCGTTGGAACACATTTGGAAAAATATTTACTAGATACGAGTATTTCCAACCAACACTCAATGTTAGTCCTCTGTTAAACAAGAACCATATTAATATTTTTTTCGGAATTATTTATTGGATCCCAAGCAAACGCCGGCATTCACAGACCTATGTTTTATGTTATGTTGTCTTTACCTGTCTCAAATTACGGTATTCGAAATGTTAAAGTAACCTTTAAAACTAACTAAGGGACTGGCACAGTTTGCCGGCTACAGTCTTTCTGTCCGATTATAATTTAGGTATCTTCAAGGCTAGAATGAATAGGCTCTTAATAAACTACCATCAACGATTGCATCACTGCTTACCATCAGGTGGGATTGCAGTCAAACACTAGTTTATTGCAATTAAAAAAATATATTTACTGTTGCTGTAATGAAAATTACAGCCAAGAGGCTGTAATCAAATCTCTCAACAGTAAATATTTTTTTCCTATCAGACCAACAGGCTGAAACAATGGCAACGTCGCCATTCTATAACCTTTTGGCCCCATCGAAAGTCTCTTACCGTTCTATGAGTAATGTGCCCTGCTCACTGCAACTTTAGTATGGTAATTGTTCGGGCTATGTCGGCGACTTTGGTTTTCCAGTTTTTATTATGTAAAAACTGTAAATACATATTTTAAATATTTTTAAAAAAATGTTAAAAAATGCTCAGACATGCCTAGACCGATGATGATACAAGCGCTAATTCTAAACGAAACGGTTGTAACTTAGCTAGGGAAGCTAGTGAGAATCGCGTTTTGGCGACACTTGGGGAGGCTTATGTCCAACAATGAACGTCATTTGGTTAAAATGGTGACAATGATGATGAAGTCTATTACTCGTGAGAAGGGACCGTTAACATTCGGCCTCCACTGCTTTAAACTCCACGTGAAATGCAATGCCATGACAAAACCCTGCGATCCATTGCCATGCCAAAACCCTGCGATCCATTGCCACGCCATTGGCTATATAATAAGTTCAAAATGAATCTCACTTATCACTCAAAATCACCCAAAAATTACCACAATTACTTCTGGTCTAACAGTTTCAGCCGACAGTAATACAACGAGAAGTTGTTCGAAAATTTCAATCAATTCAACGAGAATTTGTGACGAATCGCCATCAATCAGTATTCTAATGATTTGACCTGATTTCTGCAACTCCTCAAATGATTATAGTCTATTCGTAAATTAATAGTTGTTTTAAGAGTTTAATTTGATTTTTAAGTTTGTACTTTAATCCTCAGGTGGTAGAGTTGTGTTTTGTATGAAAAGATCGACTTCTGTAGACGATTCATTTGTGACTATTTGCTCACCACAATGAGAAACATTATCGCTGTAATAGTTCAGTGCTGACGAAGGCTTTGTACTAGGCTTTGAAAACGGTTATGGTACCGTTTACTGGCTGGTAATGTTTATTTAAGAAATTCCACGCAGTTGAGTTCCCAAGTATGGGAAGTACAGGGGTCAGAAATAGGTGGCATTTTACCACCTCTTTCTGCGTATGTTTGAAGGAGTGGAGATCAGATTTCCAGCAGAAGGTCAGTAAGGACTAAATAGAAAAAAGGCAATTGTATTTAAAAAAAAAAATCAGGGCAATGCGAGTCACACTCGCGCACTGAAGGTTCCGTACAAACTTACACATGATCACAGTTTAATTCTCGCAATGAGTTACGAAAAAATTTCGGAATCGCCAAAAAATAATAGTGATGTCACTATTTTATAATCAGATTAATTATGCTGTGAGACCTTGCTTGATGCCAGATTCTAGCTCAACGGGAAATATCCTATGAATTTTATTTCAAAACTTTCAATTTGTCTTCGAATTTTTGGTTCTAGGACGTACCGATCTCCTCAAGATATTTTCCTTCACCGTTCTAACAGCAATGGTGATGAAATAAATTACACAAAGCCATGCCTGACTGGATTTGAACCCGAGATTTAATATTCTTATGTCGCCCCCTGTAAAGCATTAAATATTATAATTTATTAAAATAAACCCATAAAATTTCTGCCACAAAACGTACACTTATTTAAACGTAAACAGCTCCATGGTAAGTACAGTCTGTTACAGCTATGTGTGCAGCGTTTAGGCCGGTCAAATTGCTGGCCATAACTCACACGAGCAGTGCGGTTGGCTGATATTGCCCGGTGTTGCCAGCGTACGAATATTATTGAGAGGTATAAAGGGAGTTTTTGATAACAATGCCGGTCTGTTTGCAGTGGTCTCTATTTGTTTTCAGTTTTAGGAAGTTTGGTTAATTTTGGGCGCTAGAATTTTTTTTTTCGATCTCTTGGTTAGAAATTACTTTTTGTTGAGTCTTTCACCTTAAAACTACATCAATATACACGTAAATATATATAAAAAAAACCTAATGAACTTTTCTAAAAATACCTAATCTAATACAGAGTCTTATAGATTGTCAATTTGTTTTCTTATTGTTGCATCCTCCATGAAGGAGTAATTTCTAGTCTCTATATTAGGAGTAACCTACTCCATGTTGTAATACCGTTGAAAGCCTCGCGTACCGCACCGTACTCAACTAAAAAACCTGATGTTTAAATACAAAAAGTAATCTAAACTAAGTATTGAAATGTAAATCCGAAATAACATGTTTAACTTTTGACAATCTTTGGAGAATAAGCTAACTTCACCGGTAACTGAAGGAAGATAGATAAGTTTTAGTCAGTAACAATTTCATAAAGAAATGTTACTTTATCTACGCGATTTCAAACCAAGAAGTACCCTAAAATACAATAAAAACCAAACAAAACTAATAAGCTCAAAACAGTTTAATAGATTCTGAGCTAGCAACACTGGCAGTCATAACTCCTGGCTATTTCCCGTAATGTCCGTATTATCGCCTGATAAACGTGGTTGAATGCTGATCGTACTGGCCTCACTATTGGGCCTTGTTTGTAAGGCCCAGCATAATCAGGTGTTTGTGGATAGTAAAGATTTAATGAGTGAACATTATTATGGTTCTTTTTTTATGGTAAGTAAAAATCAGTGTCAGACTCTTACTGACTAAACAACCTACCCCATTTTTACGTTGCCATATATATATCAGGGCCAGAGGTTTCCTTTCAGACGCAAACCCTTGGCCCCAGATGGCTCCGGCCCTTCTGCAGGGTCCCTAAGGTTTGCTGACAACTCCTTGAGGTGCAGGTCTTAATCTTTTGTCATAATGGTAGAACAGTCATTATGTTGTCCAATGGTAACGGTCCAACTTACTACTACCACCAGCAAGGCCCATAATTTTGTGTAATTTTTTTGGTAAAGGAAAACATCGTAAAGAAGTCGGCATTACCTAGAATGAAAAAATCGAGAACATGTCATTATCACCAATCCACACTGACCCTTCCCGGAGCTGAGGGTTGATGCGAAAGCGTTACACCGGGGCTCTGGGAATAAGGCAAGGAAGGCACGGGGTAGGTTCTTTAGTCAGTAAGAGTCTAACACTGTTTCCCGCTCCGCCCAAGAGTGGGATTCGTCATTTGATGATTTTTACCTACCATAAAAAAAAAACACTGACCCTGAAGTTCAATGAAGTAGAGCAATTCACCATCCACGATTGTGTCAATACTTAGCATGAAGGGGGATCGTTTTCAAGCACTAGTACGAGTATATCATTTAAAAACACTCCTCTATTTCTACTAACATTAATTAAGATGGTTACTCCAATATTGCTAACTTTGTTCGCACTAATTACTTTTAATTATTTCCCTGACTTGCTTGTTACACGGTTAAAAACGGTCTGGCTCCCAAAGCGTGCCACACAAGACAAAAAAAATAATGGCGACTGGATGTAGAGCGCCAGTTTGGCAGAAACTGTAGAATATGTAATTAAATCAGAAATTTTAGAAACTACTCGAACAAAAATATAAATATCTGAAATATATAATTTGCATGAGGAACAGGAATTACTTAACGCATCATTTAAAAAAAAAAAAACAAACCTATATTTAAATTAAACCTAATTAATAAAAAAAAATGATATTTGAAATCAATCTCGATCTTTGTTAATCAAGCACTCTTCCACGGGTGAAAAAAAAAAATAAAAAAAAAACATAATCTTTATAATCAGCCATATCATCTATTTTCTTCTTTTTTTGATGGGAAAACTCACCCAATGATATATCTGCGCCCTTGAGCGGGGCGGGAGATAGTGTCACACTTTTACTGACTAAAATGACCCTATGATATATCTGCGCCCTTGAGCGGGGCGGGAGATAGTGTCACACTTTTACTGACTAAAATGACCCTATGATATATCTGCGCCCTTGAGCGGGGCGGGAGATAGTGTCACACTTTTACTGACTAAAATGACCCTATGATATATCTGCGCCCTTGAGCGGGGCGGGAGATAGTGTCACACTTTTACTGACTAAAATGACCCTATGATATATCTGCGCCCTTGAGCGGGGCGGGAGATAGTGTCACACTTTTACTGACTAAAATGACCCAATGATATATCTGCGCCCTTGAGCGGGGCGGGAGATAGTGTCACACTTTTACTGACTAAAATCACCCAATGATATATCTGCGCCCTTGAGCGGGGCGGGAGATAGTGTCACACTTTTACTGACTAAAATCACCCAATGATATATCTGCGCCCTTGAGCGGGGCGGGAGATAGTGTCACACTTTTACTGACTAAAATGACCCTATGATATATCTGCGCCCTTGAGCGGGGCGGGAGATAGTGTCACACTTTTACTGACTAAAATCACCCAATGATATATCTGCGCCCTTGAGCGGGGCGGGAGATAGTGTCACACTTTTACTGACTAAAATCACCCAATAATATATCTGCGGGGCGGGAGATAGTGTCAGACTTTTACTGACTAAAAACATAATTCTGTTCTTTTTTTGCCTTTTATACCGGAACCTTTCTTTCAGAAATCGAACCCTGGCTCCTGGACCGCTACGATTTGCTGACAACTCCATGAGTGCGTGTGGAACGATACGCGCCGGCGATGACTTGGGCTCAGAAAAAATATTCAGATGAAATTTGGACACAGGCAGACCCTTCGACTATGGTATTAGTTTTTTCCAGAAGCAGGTTTCAGGACAATTTATTTCCATTTTCAAGAAATGACGCCGGTAAAGTTAGCAAAACTATGTATAATAAAACAAAACATTGACCCCGACCAAAATGTCATCGGAAATGAATCGCCCAATTAGCAGAGGCGTATGTTATTACACATTTTGCTTTCACGCATAATTATTATAAATAGCACCCCTAATTAACTGGTGGATAAATTAATATATTATTATTTCCGTTTTTGTTCTCTAACACAAAGTTTACTAGACTAGACTATATATTATCTGTATGAGTTCATTTTCAGCGTTAACCACCGTTTTTATAAATGAGCAAATAGATGGGTAATGTTGTGCAAAGACCTGTGGTGTGCGAGTTTTTTTTAAGTTAATGCATGTTTATGATGTGCGGCGCTCCGATTGGCTCTTTCCAAGCTCTTAACCAATCAGAGAACTAAACGCGTTATCAATCACTGATGTAAAAATAACTAGCACTAGGGATTCAGACGACGAGCCATTGGTTTTGCAGCAGAGTTTTGTTTCGGAACATAATTATTCTCTATGACAACTAAAGAGCTGGCAGTGTTTAATTTTTTATTTGCTCTAAACTAATGCTTGACAGCGATCCCATCTGATTGTAAGCAATAATGTAATCGTTGATGGTAAGGCGCTTTAGTTTATTAAAAGCCTATTCACTCTACCCTTGAAGACACCCAAATTATAAACGGATGAGAAGACCGTAGAAGGCAATTTGTTCCAGTCTTTGGATGTGCGTGAAATGAAAGTTGAAGGGGAACGCTTAGTCCGAACCGTAGAGGTTTCAACAACGTAAAGATAGTTACTCACCGTGCGTCGGGTTGTGCGATGATAGAAACGTGTAAAAACAAAAACAGAGGATGTTTAGCTTGCTCTTCTCATGACGCACCGAATGAGAGTCCAAAAGTGTACATAGCTATTTATTACGCACCTAATATGATTTTTTTTCTAAACCATTTTTTGTACAATAACACAAAGTTTGGCAACCTGCAAAAATGCATGAATTACGGCTAACGCTTTCAACAAAACTTTTCCAGCTTTTAAGTCTCTAGAACATCAAGATATAATTGCACAATTGCCAATAACACTATTTTTATGAATAGAACTCGACTTATAGAAGTTAGAATAGTTTCATGAACACTAAACGTTCGTGAAACTATTTTGATTTCTATATTAGTCGTTGAAGAATTTTTTATGGACAAAAATGGCTGAACCTGAACGTGAAATTAAATTTATAAAGAATTTCCGTAGTTTTTTTTTTCAAACTGCTTGGCAAGCTTAAGTTTTAAAAAGGATATTAATAATTGGCATGATTAAATTAATAACAATTAAGTAGCAAACACCTAATCAAATTAGTAAAGCATTTAAATATTATGAATAAAATCTAAATAAAATAAAAGTAGTTTATATAGTAGTTTATATACATTTAGATGAAAAAAAAACTATGTTTTTGCGATTCATTTAAAAGGAACTTCGACTAGTTTATATTCATATTAGCTTCTGCCCGCGACTTCGTCCGCGGAAAATTTCTTGTAGTGATAGCTCGGTTAACATTCATTTTATATAAATTATTTATGGCCTATGTCACTCAGGAGTAAAGCAGCTTTCTATTGTTGCTAAAATTTTTCCAATCGAACCATTAGTTCCAGAGATTACCTCCTACAAACAAAAAAATAAAAAAACAAAAAAACAAACTGGTAAAATTTGTTTTTATTATATCAGTGTAGATTATTATATTAGTGTAGATATATTAGTGTAGATAAACTAGTCGAAGTTATGTTATAAACTAGTCGAAAACATAAGTCAAAGCGACTACCAGGTATGGTAATACCTGAAAATGTTTTGGTACCGAACGAACCAAAACATTTTGAGCAACAGGAAGGTTTGGACAATACGTGGTAATCCTTGACACTGCTCGTCATACACGACGATACATTTTTCGGAACACAAACACGATTCTTCGAATTTTGTTGAGAGGTCACGTCACTCACCAATCAGTTATTGGACGCCATTTTATATAGAAACGTCATTCTATATTATAGCTCAGTTACTTTTGCACCGTTTGTAAGTGCAGTGGACCCATAAACATATGATCGTCATCATCATCATCAGCCTTTTAATGTTCCCCCAATATGATAGAAACATATGATAGAAACGTGAAATTAAAACGCTTAACCAAGCTACCACGAAACCCACCAGCGGAGAAATAGTCATTGCGCAAAAAAGGTGTCTTCAACGCAGTCTTAAATCTCGTAATACGTGTTCTTGGTAACGACTTGCTTGTGCATGTAACCTTCCCTCCTCAACATCTGTAGCTGACTCGGGCAACATGTTATAAAGGAAGGACTATGTCTTAGTTCTTCTTCTTCTCCGTCGATACGCTCATCTCAGAGTGGTCGCGCATCACTGTGAATCACGATAAGTGATCCTGTTTGGCATACGGCGCCATTCATCGCGGACTGCAGCTTTCCAGATACATTCTTAAACCGAGCACTTAGTTGCGGGCTTGATCTGACTCCGTGTTTCCTGATGGCTACAATCCGGGAACTTTTAAGTCAAGAGTGAATAGGTTACTTCTAGATAAGCGAGTTCCATCAACCGCATCGTCGCTTTCCATAAGCGCGAACCTATAATTAATAAAAAAAAAAATTGGTCTGTCCATCTCACAGGTGATCTACCACGCGGCCTGGTGCCCTCAACTTTGTCACGCACTGCGATGTCTTAGTTGTAAAAATAAAAATATGGTAATTCTGAGCTCTGTAGTATTTAATAATACTAATGACACTAACAAATATCCCGTTGCATATTCCAGATACTATAAATAGTGGGTATCAAATTGATTGAACTGTTTCAATTGACCTGATCGGATACTGGAGCTTTGCCAATTAATAACTAGCGTCGTATATCAAATGGTTCCTGCAATTAGATCACAATTAGCGATGTTTGTTTGCAGACAGAGCTATAATTATCAGTTGCTAGCTTCTACCAGCTTAGCCCTCGTGAAAGCTGGTTTGGAGGGTACGCAGTACAGAGAGAAGGTAAAGTCCCGCATACCTCCTTTGAAAAAGGAGGATCCTTCGATCAGACAGGTGTTATCGTCTGGTGTGTTACTGACCGATTATTGATTTTGGGCGGCTATATTATGTTCAAATCGTGCGGAGAACTTTGATTGCGCGATGCAGGATTCTTGTAGTTCTTATGTGACTCTTTGAGGTGCGCGGGAAGAGCACGTGCCGTCGATGACTTTGTCTCGCTGGACGGTCAGACAGCGAGCTACGTATTGCTCGCCGTCCGCATGCCCGCGTTTACAGTGGCCGGAAATCGGGATCAGAATCGTGATGGTAGCGTGGGCGAGAGCGCCGTAACCTCACGTGATCGGCCTACTCCTCTGTTAGCATTATTGCTTCGCAGAAGGAGACGACTGCCTGCTACTCCTCCTCGATCCTCGAGGTTATGCAAGTTGTAAAAATAAACTTTACCTTGAAGCACTTACATGAGTCGCTATATAGTTTTTCAATATCCCTTACTTCCTAAAATTGCAACCTTACAAGTCAGGACAGGTTGCTAGTTCCTAACAAACGCCTCAAAGTAAACGCTTGTGACATTAATAAACTACCCTCAAAATAGCCAAGCATCTTTACCAACGTTAAGCCACCTCGTCTAGCCACGTCACGGTGAAATATTACGACAGGCAGGTCCCACCATGTTCTGTTGTTCGTAGTTAATTCTCAGATCGCCTTTGATGAGCAGTCGTTGTTTGCTGAGGTTTAAACTAAGTTTAATAGTAATTAAACGACGCTCCTTGGATTGTGGTGACAAAGGGCTTTGTGGAACTGTTGATTTGTTACGTCATGTTTGCGAACTTTTGACGTGACAACGTCTTATAATTCGATGGAGCTGCACGCATGAAAAAATATGACTCATGCGGCGTTACCTCGCTCTGAGGCGTTCCATTTAAGGTTTGAAGTGCAAGCGAGAGCACGCAACGAGCGACAAAGAGGCACAATCGGCATCGTTCGGCAGTGTTCGACATCTGTTTCTCTCCAGCTGTCCGCGTGGACAGCTGCTATACAATAAAATAAAATAATACATTTACATGTTTTCGTCAAGTATGAAGTGCAGTGAAAAGTGAATGTAGTGTCAATTGTTTAAAAAAAAATATTAAAATTTTCTTTTGAAAAATGAAACCATTCCATCAGTATTTTCTTATGACCTTGTCACGTTCAACTATCGTCAGTAAACCGACTTTACAGACAATCGATTTTTTTTTGTTTTTTTTTATTACTATCCTTATTCCAGCCACTAGCAATGGGTAGCTCGGGTACGACTGAGCCTGTGGGTCTCCTACGGTGCCTACTTTTCCACTAGTAGGTACTTTACGCACTTTACGTAATTTTCTGTAGGGGCTCTACAGCAGGGCCGATGTTTACGAGGCATATTACAGCTACCGTTGAGCATTGCATTAAAAAAATAAACTTGGCAAGGGCAAGTCGGACATTTAGAGTTCTGCACAAGCTAATTTACCTATGCCAATAGTTCGATTTCCAAATTAAGCTTCAGAAGATTTTCCGAATCGAAAACACCCAGCCAGGCGCATTACTTTGTGCACTCGTAATGTATTTAGTCAACACTGTTTTCAAAATGGGGAAGGAAAACATCGTGAGAAAACCTGCATAGCTTGGAACCAAAACTTCGATATTATTGTGATATTCACCAACCTGCACTAGGCCTGCGTGATGAATTACGGCCCATTTTCTCTCTTAGTGGGGAGACCTGAGTCCCAGCAGTGAGAACGGAACATAAAATTCCCACAACTTTAAAAAGGCCGATTAAGCTGTTACATCTGATCCAGATTAATGTTTATTACCTACAGTAATTCCTAACCATTTTCCAACTTATGGCTGAATTTCCAAATAATGTTAAGCTTTCACTGTTATGTTGCTTTTGATGTACTTAGTGAACGTATAATCCTTTGATGATACGGTTTCCGCACTGATCCTTTGTTTACTAGAGAAATGGACCGCAAAATCAAAATATAACTTTTTTTTGGATTCCTTACCATACAAGAAAACATTTAATGGTACCCTTATAAGATCACTTTGTTGTCCGTTAAAAATGTATGTCGCGTGCTTCGAGGTATTGAGTTCTAATTAAAACCATATACTGAAATCAGCGGTACCTTGAAGCTGTGAAAAATCGAATTACTAAATAACGGAAAACAAGATATAGCTGTGTCACAAAAAAACGTATTCTTCTACACTTTCAAGATATTACAGGCATAGAAGCCCGAAATTTTGCATGAAATAAGTTTTTATAGTACAAAAACAGGAATAAATCACAAAAATACACAACAAAACTATTTTGACTGGACGCAGCGTAGACTTTCCATACTGTGAACGGATGGCCTGGTGAAGATCGCGGAAATCCGATAGACCAGATAACCGCTAACCAAACACACGGTCGTCGGTCCACCTTGTCTTTCTAAGGCTGCGTCGTCTGATACGCAGATAGAATAGAAAAATGATAGTATGAGTCTGACACTTTTTCCCAGTCCGTCCAAGCGCGGTAATCGTCATTGAATGATTTTTTCCCACCACAAAAAAATTGTGTAGATTTTCCACTGAAAAAAGAAACATTTAATGTAACTTGGTAAAAAAAAAGCCTAAGTATAAAAAAACTCATCTCCAGCATAAAAAAGGACCCTAAATTATTATCTTCTTTTATGACCCGTAGATATTTGATAATACCCTCAGACTTATCTTCGGAGGATCCCAACGTTATGTAATTTCGTCTAAGTCATTCTTAATACCTACTTATCGTTTCAGGGGTCATGACCAGGGGGCGTCGGCCTTTTAATGTTGCCATTTAACGTTTGCAAGAATCGTTAACTTCGGGAGAAAAGATAATGGGAAGACTTTCACTTATATTGGTGTGCATTTTCGAGAAAATCGAGTATCTGCCATTACTCTTTACATGTTTCTTATCGATGTATATATGTATAACTATGCTCTAGATTAGGCGTATCGAATACTCGCTTTGTTTGACTTAAGTGTTCTGGTCATCTGGTAACAGACTGGACCAAGCCAAGTCGTCTATGACGCGCTCTGTTCCCGCACGCCTCAAGGAGTTTTCAGCAAATGTAGAAGCGTAATTGCAGAGCCGAAGCCTACTGGGGCCCCGGTCCGGTTCCTGAAAGGAAGGTCAGACCCCAGTATGAAGGCTAAGAAGGAATGGGGTGGGCCGTTTAGTTAGTAAGAGTTTGACACTGTTTCCCGCTCTACACAAGGGCGGGCTTCGTTATTAGATGATTTTTTCCACCATTAAAAAAACGTTCTGAATGACATATTGCAATTTTGAGGTATCCTCTATAAGCTATTTACCCCTGTATGTTTTAATAGTTTTGTTAGACGACATAATGCCAATGCAGCGCTACAGCAAGCTTATGTTCTAAGTTTTCAGTATTTTCACATATAGTTTTTATGAACGGTGCTTGTTTATCACTATGAAGAAATTAAGTCGATGATGTTTGTTCTCCTAGAGAGGTGGTTTGAGTCTCAGCAGTGAGAAAATTATAAAGCTTATGCTGTGCTATGCATTTTGCAGATCATGACCTTTCGGATTTTTTGGAATTTATGAGTGAATTATTGTTATACATCTGTTGTAAAAAATTTGAAACTTCGTGATAAATATTTGTATAGCCTACAGACTACTTATTACAGGTTTATTTGTTGTTGATATTTATTCCTCACGTGATGGAAAGTGATGATGCAGTCGTTGATGAAGCACGAACAAGCGCGTGCCTACGGTGGCTGAAGACCCCTTTGCCTCCCGACGTGTATGTAAAATGTTTATGTCCTTGAATACACCAAAAGTACAAGAAAAATTCTCAGAGAGTAGCATAGTTCAAAAAAATTAATAATTGCCGTTGAAAGACTACATAAATATTGAAGTGGACGGTATAGAGGCACGGTAATCAATCAAAACCTAAATTATTGTCAAACCCTTAAAATTCTACCATCAATCTAGATTAAAACTTACTCGAAAGCCAAAATCGATTCTCTAAAGACTAGCGTCCCAGAGCTCATCTCATAACCGCCTTACTACTGTGTTCCACTCATAGATCTGACTTCCTTCACTGAAATTTCTTTGTAATGCTTTCCACCAGTAGATTAGAAAGCAACATCATGTTAGACTAAAAAGTCCAAGAATGGGAGCATCTATACGACACCACGTCCCATCGCCCAGTACTACTGTCTCTGACATTCAAATAGAGAATTACGTCACTCTCGTCGTCACTCGTCGTTTATACCGTAGCCGTTCCAGTCCCTCGATGTACGAGAGACTGGAACAGTTTGCCGGCTACAGTGTTTCCGTCTGATTATAATTTAGGTGTCTTCAAGGCTAGAGTGCTAGCTGTTTTTCATTCTTGGTTTTCTGCGAATAAACTTATAATAAACGCGAAAAAAACGAATATCATGTTATTTAAAACGACTGCACGTAATAAAGATACCGGGACTATGGACATAGAACTAAATAAGGTTAAGGTTGAGCTTGTTAGGGAAGTTAAGTTTCTAGGGATATATATAGATGATTTATTAAACTGGAAAAGAGATTTAGTCGCGCTCGATTCTTCTATATCATCGGCGTGCTATGCCCTAAGAACTCTCAGGGATGAAGTGAGTTTGGAAGCTCTGAAGTTGGTTTACTATGCGCTGATAGAGTCAAGGTTACGATACAGCATACAGTTTTGGGGAAACAGCTATAATTATAATTTTCAGAGGGCTTTTATTCTGCAGAAAAGGGCAATTAGAACCATTGTCCGTATTCCTCAACAGGAAAGCTGTCGACCGTTTTTCAAAGAACTTGGCATCCTCACAGTACCTGGACTTTACATTTTGGTACTTCTATCCACCTTTAAAAAATATATTAATTACTTTGAAAATGATGAGGATAGATTGGTAAAAGAAAAACTCGTAGAAAGGATTTAGATAACATAATCATTCCATCGCTAAACATTGTTAAACACAGTCCATTGTACCAGGCAGTTAAAATATTCAATAAGTTGCCGCTTGACTTAAAAAGCATATTATATACAAAATCGTTCAAAGAAAGGCTCAAGTCATTCCTATTGGAGAAATGCCTCTACTCCCTAAATGAATTGTAAATTTCTAATATAATTTTTAAAATTATGAATTCAATGTTGATAAAATACCTTTTTTTGACTTGACATGTTATTATTATTTTTTAATTTATTATTATTATTATTAAATTGACATTGAAGTTATTATTATTGACATTATTTTTGTAACTTTTTTTGACATTTAATTATTATTAGATAAAATACTGTCCTACTTTTTTTTGTAATATGTTTTTGATCCTAGTTTTTAAGAAAAATATTCGCATACAATTGTTGTTCTTGAATAAATGAAATGAAATGAAAAAATGAAATGAAATGAAAAGTGATTAGTCTCTTAATAAACTAGTGCGCCTCACCATCAACGATTGCATCACTGCTTACCATCAAATGGATCACAGGTAAGCACTAGTTTATACCAATAAAAAAAAAATGTATTGAATTCACGATTTTATTGTTTTATTTTTTTTTCTCTTTTTTTGCACGGAGTACTATTTTTCCGTGCGTCACTCAAAGGCTCACTGGCAAAATATGCTAAAGCATAAATTTCACGTTTGTGCTTTCACGTGTATAAATCGATTGAAACGAGAAACAATGCTCACATGATCGTATTCATCCTACATATCGAATATATTCTATGGCAAACAATGACCCTTTAGTCGCGTCTACCTTTGATCTGGAACATATTAACTGCTATGTGTTTCTAGGTACCTATGCATTGATTTTGAAGTCATTTATGGTAGCGGTTTGCCTCGTCGTTTATACCGCGTACATCGACGGACTTGGACAGTTTTTTTTTTTTATTGATTACTAGCTTTTAGTCTGAAAGTGGCGCCAGTGACTGAAAAGTTGAAAAGAAATCGTTTGTTTTGGTATGGACATGTGAAGAGGAGAGATGAAACGCATGCCACAAAAAGAGTTCTGAGTTTACACGTGGATGGATGGAGAGGAAGAGGGAGGCCGAAGAAGAGATGGATGGATTGTGTGAAGAGTGATATGAAAGAAAAGGGAGTTAGTGATAGTGTGACGGGTGACAGGACGGAGTGGAAGAAAAAAACATGTTGCACCGACCCCAAGTAAAATGGGATAAGGGTAGGATGATGATGACTAGCTTTTGCCCGCGGCTTCGCCCGCGTACATAAAATATAGCCTATGTCACTCAGGAGAAAAGCAGCTTTTTATTGTTGCAAAAATTTTTCCAATCGGACCAGTTGTTCCAGAGATTACCTCCTACAAACAAAAAAACAAAATAACAAACTTTCCCTCTATATTATATTAGTGTAGAAGTGTAGATAGGTTCGCGCTTGACCGCTATCTCACCTGATGAAAAGAGACGATGCAGTCGACGATGGAGCGCGCTTACGTAACCTTTTCACACTAATAAGTAACCTATTCACTCTTGACTTATAGATACCGGCCGGGATTGGTGCTATCAGGAAACACTGACTCCGGTAGTTTGCCGGCTGCAGTCTTTCCGTTCGATTATAATTTACGCGTCTTCAAGGCTAGAGTGAATAGGCTCTTAATAAACTAGTACACCTCACCATCAACGATTGTATCACTGCTAACTATCAGGTGGGATTGTAGTTAAGCACTCCTCCTCCTTGCGTCGTTTAACCTCAATGCTGAGGGTCGTGACCTCGACATAACTTTTTTATAGACTATATTTCGCCATGCTGCCCTATCTTCGGCGATGCGGATGGCGTCGCAGACTGTAGTCTCCAGTGTACTACGGATTTAGTCTGACCGTAAGCACTAGTTTATTGCAATTTAAAAAAAAAGCCAAGACGATTTGTTTGATTTGTACGTTAGAAGATTTAAGACGTAGGTATAATAAAATTGTTGACTTGTAATTGTTATCGATTTCTAACACATTAACAAAATTGCCAATACTAATCAATGAGCAGCTAATTGCTAATATATTGCACCAACTGGCCGTCAAATTAGCCTGTATGCGGACGTCATATTGATTTTATGGTAATTTCATTTTAACACGGTGGAAACTCATCACTTTGTTGGGCTCGATAGCCTATCTATCGGTAATGAACGGTCTTTATTTATGAAGGTTTAACACTCAATCGCGCGGACTGAGTATTATATTTTATAAACAGCTGAAAAAGGTTGTGGAAGGTAAAATTGAGTGTAAGTAATTTTTGAAGAGGGAAGCCAAAGAAAAGATAGATTGTGTGAAAATAATATCAATGCATAGTAAAATAGTGATAGCGTGATTGGTAACCACACAAAATGAAAAAAACTAACGTAGTAACTGATCCCAAGTAACAAGGGAAAAGAGTAGAAAGCAAAAAAAAAATATCCAATGACGAATGATTTTATTTAAAAACAACGAAAAATTATGTGTTTTTTAAATCAAATGTAAACAACATTATGATTGTCTCTAAATGTTGCAGCACTCGAATATTACCATAAACTGTATCTTTAATTGTCCAGTGCCTGTAATGTTGTCGATCCTAAAAAAAAACATTCCGTAGCCCTAATTGGCTTTGTATGGGTCGCTTTAATTTTTTATTTTCCTTTTGGCAAAAAAAAAAATATAATCTGACAATTTAAAATGTACAAGAATTTGACCAATTGATTTTAATGTATCTAATAATAATAATAAATTGTAATTTAATTTTTATTTTTTCTAGCTCTTGACATTTTTTGTTTTGTATCGTATATCAATTTTAATTTATTTATACTATTGAATTAAGTAGCTTTTTGAGTTACCCATAAATTATCAGCAAAAAGCACACTAATAAATACTTTGACTTTCGACTTTCAATAATAAACCCGCAAAAAAATAAACAAAGAACAATTTTGAAAGTAACAAAGTCAACTAACTGTTAACGCAAAACCTAGTTCTTTTAGCGCGCCACATTGCGAACAAGTTAGAGCAAATTTCAGAAATTTTTCACGGACATTTTACATTGTTTTCAGTAAAAAAACTGAATGAAATGTCCATCCGGAGTCAGAGGCAGCTGCTGAAATATTTCTGCTTTAAACTTAATTTTCTGGAACAAAAATGTGACAGTTATGTATGAAGTTTAACGTTACAGATTATGGTTTTTTTATGGCGGGAAAAATCATCTAACGATAAATCCCGCCCTTGGGAGGTACGGGAAACAATGTCAGACTCTTACTGACTAAACAACACGCCCCATTCCTTCTTAGCCCCCATATCGGGGTCGGACCTTCCTTTCAGAAACCGGACCGGGCCCTGCAGTTGGGCTTCTAAATATGTCAGCTCCTTGAGGCGCGCGGGAAAACATTATGGATTAATTTTTGTGGTGGGTCATCTGATGACATATCCAACGCTTGGATGGAACTGAAGATAGTGTCAAAGTTTTACTTACTAAAAATCCCACCCGTTCTTTCTTAGCTCTTCATAGCCGAGGCTGGACTTTCCTTTGAGAAGCTGGTCCACAGCTCCAGTAGGCTTCGGCCTTACAGGGCCTCTACAGTTGCTGACAATTCCTCGAGGCAAGCGGGAACTGTACGCGCCGTCGATGACTTGGACACGGTTGGTTACCGAACGATCGGACGGCGAGCACACTGGAGTCAATTTTGTTAATTAATTCACCCCGGTGTTCCATCATACACTTACATCGAAGGATTGGAACAGTTGGCCTGCTGCTTACCCGAACATATTTTGGGTGTCTTCAAGGTATTAACCTGCTCTTAATAAAATAATACGCCTTACCATTAACGATTGCATCACAGCTTACCAAATTTTCTATAGGAATGGCTTGTCAAATGCTATGCCATAGACTAGTAATTTTTTTTCTAAGTATTCTTTCAGCAACTCAAATTAATTTGACACAGCTGTTAATTTAACAGTTCAGTTCAGTTGAATGAAAATTTTATTGGGTTTTTCGGAAACTCAGTATTAGTCAATCAAAGAACGAAACACCGATACAGCGTGTCAAATAATTTCAAAGCCTATCCAGTCTGTACCCCATTTCACTGACATGCACTAGTGACGTCATAAATTTTCCTTGTTGCCAATTCTGGCACGGAACACTAAAAAAGGTTGGTCTCATCTGAACTACACATTGCACATAGAAATTCAAACGTCAAAATAGCACGTCTGCGCTCGATACATGTGCTATATCCGTTTTGTATACGACCCCCATACACCACTCATTTCCGCGCAGCGTAAATCTGAGCTAAGGTTTGATAGAAACTCGCCACTGCTTACGGAAATGCGGAATTTCCGCAAAAAGTTGCGTGCCTTTTTAACGGAGTTGCATTGAAGCAGTAAATACAAAATAGTATTTGTAATCTGAAATCCGTGGCGGACAAGTGATGAAGGCTCCGGCTTATGATTTGTAGGTTCATCACTTTGTGTAATTTATTTCATCACCACTTGTCTCAAAACGGTAAAGGAAAACATCGTGAGGAAACCGGTATGTCCTAGAAACTAAAATTCGAAGACATAGTGTGGCATTCACAAACCCGCACTGGACCCCGCGTCGATCCACCACGGTACATACGGCCCATTTTCTTTCCTCGAGAGGAGTCCTGAGTCCCAGCAGTGGGAACATTAATATGACAGTATTATTGAACGTAATCAATGACTCGAACTGCCACATCTTTTCTCTAATGTTGACAAACTATTTCATAAATCACCAAAAATCTGCAATAAAAGGAAAACACCTTAAAACTGTATTATTTTGATATTGTACATTGAAGGGGTTTTTTTTTACCTTTCGATCAAACTAGTTACTTAATGTGAATTATATTTATATAAGCTAATATTTCTTTACTAAATCTCTCAAACAGCCAAATTGAAACTGATTTCAAATCCCAAATTCTAGGAATGGGAATCCATTTTAAAATACTCTTAGGTAGTGAAGCAACTATAAGTCGATCTAACTCCGTATATGGCGAAGCTTTTACTGTGTGGTGGTCGTTGTACCGGATTGTAATACCGAAGACTTTCTTAATATTCCATGTTAATCTGGAATTCTGGACTAAAGTAACCTCATGCTACTAGGAAAAATGTTAACCTACAGCTTTGTATCTAGCTTTTTCTCAACTGTGTTTTTTTTTGTGGTGGGTGAAAATCACCCAATGACATCTTCTGCCCTTTGGCGGAGTGGGAGATTGTGTTATATGTTACTGATTGAAGAACTTGCCCCATTCCTTCTTAGTCTTTTACACCCGGGCTGAAACTGCCTTCAGAAGCTGGTCCATGGCCCCAATAGGTATAGGCCCCGCTGGGCCTCTTGAGGTTTACTACGCCCGTCGACTCGGGCTCGGTTATAAATGATAAATGATCTTTATTTTGCAAGTAGGTTTTACATGAAAATAATAATAACATGTAAAAAAACACTTTTACATGTTATTTTTATTTTTCGACGCTAGATGAGTCCGGTGTTTCCTAGCTGACTACTCTGAGAAGAAACACCGAAACAAACTCAGGGGTCAAAGTCCATACAGATATTATGTATTGGATTTTTACATAAGGACCATGCAGAATGCAGGTTTGAACGGTTACCGGTCAGTCTCATTGCTCGCTGTCCGGAAATAGGGGTACGTTTACACTACCTAAAACCCCAACTTTCTCAAAAAAATAAAAACTAAACAAAAATATTACACTTCGGTGTAAAAAGGATCAGTATGTAAATTGTAAGCGTACCGCTATAACACACGATTCAATTCCGTTTGAATCCTATCATCATAAGCGACTATGTTTACATTTCGACCTAAAAAGTAATAACACGCAAATGTTCAGGCTTGCGGTAGCACGAATTTTAAGCTCTGTAGAACGTTTGAAATTTATGTTTTTATATAGCATTTTGTTTTACAGGATACTGAAAAAAGTGTACAGTTTATTTGTATTTTTTTTCAAGACTGCAGTTTGGACAGGAGTTTGAAGAATAAGATAAGTGCATTATGGTTGATGATCGTTCTAAAACCAAATATCTTTACAGCGTGGCAAAGCGGCCAGCCTTTTGGGCATTTTACCAGTCAACAACGATGCGGAAGAGTTTTTTGACGCCTTATTATATTTGGTACTTTTAGTTAGCTTCTAAGGGTATTTTTTATTTTTTATGGTGGGCAAAAATCATTCGATGACGAATCCCACTCCTGGGCGAAGCGCGAAACAGTGTCAAACTCTTACTAACTAAACAACGTTTCTTCTTTGGGACTAAGCCTTCCTTTCAGAAAGAGACCCTGGGCCATAGTAAGCTTCAACCCTTTTGCAGAATCCCTAAGTAGTTCATAAGGGTTGTTTTTTTCATTTGTTTATATATCTAGTCTTAAAATTCTTCATCATATAATATATTTCATTTACAAAGGAGAACACTTATCGAACGTTTACTAATTTAAGCATTCAGGTGAATATAGATAAATTTAAATTATGCTGGCATTTCAAAACTTTGTCCTACTACAGTTTTATCTTCTCATTTCTTTATTAACATTAGATTTGGGCTCTCTATCATTTTAAAACTATAATTTACTACCAAACAAAAGAAAATTAATTCCACAAAAATCATCTATTTTCTTTAGTCCAAAAACTTACGATGTTACACAAAACGCCTCATACTACACATAGTAACCAAGAACACGTAATTTAATTACTACCCACCGAAACTAGAGACAAACTGTCCCAACTATATCTCTGTTGCCCACATAACCGTAAATAAGCTCGAATATACTAACACTCCTAACATGTATAGACGTAGGAATGTTTCTAGCAGTTCCTCAGAGTAGTGGGAGACTACAAACCCTCCCTACATTAACACACTCTTATCACACAAGTGTTCTGGCTAGAACCGACTTCCTAGGCTAAATTACTACTATTATGCTTAATCCAGGGATGGCCGAAGATTGAATGTGACTGTGTCGGGTTAGTATGAGCAAATTGGGCATATACATAGAAAGTAGAGTAACAAGGTATGTAAGTAAAAAAGTTCAAGTACAAAAGTTTTCGTTGTATGTTGTTTTAAAATTTAACTAAGAATAATGTATTCGGTCTATACTATTATTATATTAACCAATTTACAATAATAGGTTGGCGTTAGAAGCGGGTGCGGGGGGGGGCGAATGCGGGTGCTTGAAAAAGCATTATCATTATATAAAAATTCGGTTCATATGTTTAGATCATAAATAAAAATTATTTTAGCCATTATTAAAAGAGCAAAAGTAAAAAGACAACTTAATATCAAAAATTTGGAAATTGGTGGTGATTCATGTTTCTTAGCCACAAATATTTGTTAAGTCAACATCTAATAAAAACAACCTTTAGTATAAATCAAAGCAGACTGGGAACTTCTTCGATAGAGTAAACGTGGCCCTGAAACGCAAAGGGAAACGGAAGGAACACAGGTGTACTTTAGTCTGTTAAAATCTGCCACTACCGCTCACTCCAATGAGAGTGAGAGGAGTGATTTGAATTTTCCCACCAAAATATATGCAAAAGTAGCACCTTATTGATTTCGTGGTTTCACGTCTAAACCCCAATTTGATAACTCCAAGTCATGTTCGCCATTTATTTTAAAGACCTATGGGGGTTCTGATTTGGTTCCGTTGTTCTGAAGAGGTTATGTCTTATGGGGGTAGTCGATAAGTTTGATCGGATGTAGGTCAACGACATTAGGGGCCGATGCTTAGATCAAAGAGCTGTCCTTTGATGTCCAAGGTCATTTGTTTGGATATGGTTATAAGACTATTGATAAAGATGACATAGATACAGAAAGGTACAGTACTGTACTAAAAGTTTTTTTCTTAATCGAATCTCGAAAGAAGATTTTTGCAGAAGACAAATGTTACTAGTATCCCCTAAAAAGATGGGGAGCATTGACCCCCTTTCTCAAAAAAAAAAAAACAAAGAAACAAAACCAAACTTTTACAGATTTTTCTAGGCAAAAATAAAATTTTAAAAACAAAATTTAAGCTGCCAAATAAATTTCATGAAAAATAAGTGCAACTAAGAATTTTTCAGCAAGTTGTACAGACGTATGTACAATTGGTGGTCAAGGGGAAATGCTGAAGAACCACCAGCTCAAGTGAAAGTAGCTAGGGCACATTGCTCATAGAACAGATGGTCACAGATGGTCGATGAGACATTTATAGTGGCAACCATGTACCATAATCATCATCATCAGCCTTTTTAATGTTCCTACTGTTGAAACACAGGCCTCCTCCGTAGAAGAGGGAATGGGCCGTAATCCACCACGCGGGCGCAGAGCGGGTTGGTGGATGTCACATATTTTCGAATGTTTGGTTCTAGGACATGCTGGTTTCCTCACGATGTTTTCCTTCACCGTTTTGAGAGCAGTGGTGATGAAATAAATTACACAAAGTAATGTCCGTGGCTGGGTTTGGAACCGTAAGATGGGGCAGTTACCACTCTCTACGTACTATAAGACCTAGCGTTATGACAAATACGCGTGCATGTACAGTACTGTAGGATCCTGTTTTTGTCATTGATTAACGACAACGAATTCAGGTCTCCAATTAAGCACTAAGATCAAAATTTGACATGAATTTTAAATCTGCATAATTCAGTAACTCTTGCTACTGTCTGTTTGTACGTAATTATCACAATTGACGTCTATTAGTCAGTAATTAGGTTTACATACTAATGCCGCAGCTACCTTGAAGCAATCAGAGCAGAGATGAGTAGGTATATACTAATCAGAGAATAATATCATAGTATAAAGAGAAGGGCAGTAGGCTATCTCCGGCCCAATCCGCGTTATAATTGCCTACTGTCTTAAGGTTGTCACTTTTAGCAAAATTTTAATTCAGTGCCTATAAATTGGCAAGGGTCGGGAAGTTGTATTTTTTACTTATATAATAAAAATAAAAAACTGGTATAAAAAAGTACGTTTTTTTTGCGATATTATAAACTATAATATGTAATTTATGATATAGCCGTATCTGTTTTATTCGTTAACTTAAAAGTTTCGTTTTTTCACAGCTTGAAGGGACTATGGTTTTAATTTCAACTAGATACATCACGCATTCTCGAGATAAAGGATCTTAACAGACAGACATACAGATAGACGAAGGGACAACGAACTGATCCTATATGAATAAATAAATAAAATAAATAAGGGTTCCGTTTTTTTCCTTTTGAGGTACGGAACCCTAAAAATGAATAAAGAAACACTAAAACAACATTAAAAACTAACGCCTATCTCTTAGACTATAATCGAATTTGTTGTTATGATTCGAACTTTGCTTTATATGTATATCTGATTTACAATTAGTCAATTATTTATTATGAATTACGATTTTCTAACTGTAAGTAGGTAAGAAACTAAAGTAACTGAGAAATCGGCATAACCAAACGTAAACAAAGCAATAGCAGCAAATCAATTGACAGATCAAAAGTAGAAATTAAGCCTACCTACCTACCTACTTCCTCTGTGTGATAGAAAACTAAATAAAAAAAAAGTAAGCAGGTATCTCAAAATCAAGTAAAAATTATATGCTAGAATGAGTGACTAGCTTACCTTTTTTGTTCAATAGGTAATCTGAACAGAGACAATTCTAGAATCGATGAATTGTTAAGACATCCAAACACACAGCAATACGTTCTCCTGCGATTATCAGACATTTTGTTTTGATTTAGCGGTGCCGAAAAGCAGTGACGCGCGAAACTCGTTTAGTGTTAGCCCCGACTGGCGCACTGAGAAACGGGGCGAGATTTTGTTACAGTGTGCGTGCGTCGACGCGTAGATACTATGGCGCACACATACAAGCCGCGCGCGGTGCGTTTGTATGAAGATAACCTACTTCCCTTCTCTTTATACTATGATAATATTCTAACAGATATATACATACCTATTATGAAAGGATATGCTGACTGACATATCAATGCACAGTCAAAACTACTGGGACTAGAAAACTGAAATTTGGCGCAAGGCTTCTTTTTATGACGTAGGCGAATACAAACGAATATATACGAATCTAGTTAATGTTATGAAACAAGAAACTAACTGATTGGCATATTAACTAAAAATGAACTAGAACTGAGAAGGAATTTTAGGAAGTTCATAATGTGATAATGAAAAGGGGGAATTTATTCTATGGATCAGCATATTTCAAGGTCACCGCCGCGGTCGCCGCCGCAATGAGAATGGGCCTTAAGAGTCGAGAGAGAGCTAGCTCGTCTTTCACCCGTCCGTAAAGGACCAGAACCAAGCGCTTCAAGGAGTCATCAGCAAAGCTCAACGAGCACAATGAGACAGATGCCAGCTAGGCATAGAGAAACCTTTGAAACAGTGACCCTAGAACATAAAAGACAAATGAGGGGCACAGGTGAATTTTAGTCAGTGAAATTCTAACCCTCCTCATTACATCTTTTTGTGTTTTTGGAAGATTCTAACCAAAACCAAAAATAGTCCTATTTCGAGATAAAGACATAATAAAATAAGAATTTTATGTAGGTACTGATATCTGTGTATAGACCCTCACCAAGTCAATAGTCGATGTTTAATGAGGTAACCGGTCACTACTTCTGACGGTCCCATCATTTATCTGTGCAGTGAATGTACCCACGGATGAAATCAGCAATCTATCCTACGGCCTGGCACACAACTCGTAGGTGGTGACGTACGGTTTAATTGTGACTGTCACCAACAAATCTGCAGAGACGCCGACAGTAACAAATTAAGGCGATCTGCACACGAGCAAGTTTATTTGAGGCAACATTAATAACTAAGAGATCATTTCAATGTATCGAAACTACGACATCACACGCGTGTGGTAGGTACTTTACCAGAATGTTTTTTTTTTTATTGTGTTCAATGGCTAGGCATTGGCCTCGCTCTAAGTCTTTTCCTACCAAACCGCACTGTCCAGGATGATCTTTTGCTAAAACTGGCGCAAATATCTTCAACAACACGCAGAGCGCACGTGCAACGAAACGTTACGAACTACTTACGCGGCGCGCCCCGCCTTCGGCGCCCCTCTAGTCAAAAGTGTAAGGCAAAAAGTTTATAAAAGGCGTCCGTAGCGACTGAATGGTCATTAGTTCGTCGACATCGGAGCTGATCGGACGTTCTTGAAGTTTATTTTATTGTTATATTATTATTTAAATTATTGTGACATAAAATTCATATAAAAAGTGTAAGTGATTTAATAAAGCATAATGAGCAATGAAGATACTTTTATTTAAGAAGACCACCCCTCTTCTTACATCAAAAGTGGGATGGCTCATGCACACTCATGGAAATAGCACTTTTGACACTCCTGGCATATTCAAGAATACGTGTGAAATGATAATGTGATGCAAATGTTTCAAAAACATCTTGCTGCACTGGCATCAATGTTGAAAATCGTTCGTGCAGATGAGTGCAGGTAAAATTTACCCAAACTTGATCAGATCATCACACCACTTTTACCGAAATCAACTTCAATAACGTCTTACTTCCTCAGATGTCCAGGAAGTAATAATCTTCGCCAACCCTTTTTTATATTGATAAACTAGTGCTTGACTGCGATTGCAGTCAGTAATGATATTGCATCGCTGCTAACCATCAAGGGGAATCCCCCTTGTATTGATGGTGAGGTGCATTAGTATATTAAGAGCCCAAAACCCTTTCTACTTCAGCACGGTATTTCTTCCCTTGAAATTTACTACTCAAGTTATGGAGCACAGAACTTTGTTTCTACATACGATGAAACAGTCACCAAACGAAACAACGACAATCTGTTTTCAATCATCGCAACTTTCTAATAGCTTTCGATATATTTATTACAAATCATCGAAACTCTCTACTAGTTTTCTATATATTTGAAATTATTAACAAAAACATCATAGGCGTTACAGAATCTTTGTAGCCAAAATTCAAAAAGTTATTTTTATTGTTTATAGATTCGCGCTTGGCCGCTATCGCAGCTGATGAAAAGCGACTGCGACGATGTGGCTGTAGACGAGTTGCTGTGTATGCAAAGAGCCTAACATGAATTTTGGTCTTTATTACTAATAAACTAGCACTTAGTTTTGATCACAGATGTATTATTCAAGGACTGGTTGAAAGCTAAAACAGTTGAAGCTGAATAGTGGAGTAGCTTAATTATTATTAGATAATTATTCTATGTAGATTCAAATAATTTTCGGCAAAGACTAGCTTCTATTACTTGCTCGGATCTGTCTGTTGGATATTTGATAATTATAGATGTTAATTCATTGGCTATCACGGGTAGCTGGTACGCCATGTAAATCAGTAGAATTCAGCATCACATCCGGATTGACGTTCAAGCACAATAATTTCCAAATAATTACCCAACCTGTGCATGGCTCCAACCACTTGCGGACGGTAACCAATAGGTAGCTCGCTGTCCGATCATCCTGTAACCATCCGAACCAAGTTCAAACGCGCACTTTTCCTGAATACCTCAAGCAGTAGTCAGCCAACCGTAGGGACCCAGCAGAAGGGTCGAAGGTACTGTGCGCATCTGAAAGGGCTCGGCTCTTGTATGAAAAGTAACCCATCCCGTTGGGTGGGCTATTTTGTAAGAGCCTGACACTATATCCTGCTCCACCCAAGAGTGGGAGTAGTAGAAAAATAGCCTGAGCATTGCTGAATTACCTTTTACTGTTACGTTAATTTGAAATTTTCCTTTTGATATATACTGGACGTACGAGTTTTATAGTCCTTTGAAGATTTGAGTCTCAGAATTATTATTTTTTTGGGATTTAAAACCGATTTTAAATACTTCATTTATTTTAAGACCATACTTGTCATAAAAACTGCAACAACTTTTTTTTTGCTTTAATAGCGACAATTATGTTCAAGATTCAATATTTATTTATTGTTTGTCACAGGTAGCATTTCAGCTCTTAAAATTATTATTACAGCAAAGTATCGCTATACCACCTACTCACCCAGGGGGTGTACAATCTTTAAATTTAAAATTACATGTCGATAGATAAAAAAAGACATTCATTGTACACAGAATAACTAAGGCAAAATAATAACTACTAGAGAAAATAAATTAAAAGGGCCTTATAAGGGATAAAAAGACTCATCAAATCAGAAATGAAGATATCTGCAAGAGAACCTAGATAGCCGATATAGCGAAAAGCCAATCGCCAAACTTAAGTGGCAATGGGCAGGGCACAATGCACGCAGAACCGATGGCTGCTGGGGCCGAAAGGTTCTGAAGTAGCGAACGCGTACCGGAAGACGCAGCGTTGGAAGGCCTCCCACAAGGTGATCCGATGATCTTGTCAGGGTTGCTGGAATCCGATGGATGCAACACGCACAAGACCTGTCTTTATGGCATCAATTGGGGGATGCCTATGTTTAGCAGTCTTTCGGCTGAAATGATGATAATGAATGATGATGATCATTTGGTATCAATTGGTAGGGGAGGCTTATGTCTAATAGTGGACATCTTTAGGCTGAAATGATGATGATGAAAAGTTAAATTAGTGAGAAGGTAGGTAGAGCAAGATGACCTTAATATTATCGTTACACGAGGCGGCTCTTTAGATTAGGTAATTATATAAACTTCCCAGGTACCGGAAACAAGGAAGTAAATTCGAAAGTAATTACTTGGTAGCCATGTTTGATCTTAGTCAGGAAAACTTGGATATATTTATAATTTAATAATGACCTCAGTTTTGCGTTAAATTATTTAAGATAATGTTTAATAGAGATGAGAGCTTGATCTTGTGATTGTCAATGGATTTACATTATATTTTTGTTTTGTATCGATTGACTATCATAGTTATTTAAGTCAGTAGGGACCAACTTACTATGGGTCTTGATGCCTGTCAATAAAATATTTTCATTTATTTTAATACCATTTTGTTTATGATGTCTCATTTGGGAGCAGAAAATCACTTTAAAAAACTTCTTAAATTGATCTGTGGGGCAAGATGGAGAATCAGACTTTTACAGACTAAAACCACACCTATTCAGTTGCGCTTAGCGTTCTGAGACTATGATTTACCTATTCTTCTTAAATGTTCATTGTACTGAATTATTTCCCTCCTTAAAAAAACCTAAATAACTACATTCTATTAAACTGAATACACAAACCTTTAAATACCATTAATTTAATTTAAAAAACTAATTCTGAAATTGGTACAAATATTCCAAAGCGAATACTACAGCGATACCAAAATAAGTCCAAGATACCTGTCACATTACTTACACTCCAAAAACACATACCTACTCTAAAAATCTGAAAAATCTCGCACCATTTGAGACGTAGAAAACGAATGCATTGGAAATAAGACTAGTGCATTCACCCGTATACGTTCGAGCCCGTCGATTCGCTTGCAAGCGCCGATGTCATCGCTCTTTTGTTTTCAGACGAAACGAAATGTGACGTCAAAATACTCGGGTATTAGGAACTGAAGGTAGAGTATAAAATACCTTGGTATTAGGAACTGTAAGTACCTAGAGTACAAAATACCTAGGTATTAGGTACCGTGGAACGAGTAAAATATCTCTGCTATTAGTTGGTAGGTATTTTAAGTATTTTTTGTCGCGTTTTATGAAACATCGAGGAGCAAAGGAAAGGAATGCTTTGGTTTGAAAAAAAAATCTATCGCTGAACGTAACTAAATTTTCTGTGAGAATCATAGTCTCACAGAAAATTCACCACTATTAATAATCGAGAAAAAGTTAGTATTTTTTTTTTTTCAAAAAATGTCTAAATATATCAGTTTTACTTAACGTAATGAATATAGGAAAATTGGTTATGCTGTTTTTTTATGTGGAAAATCATTCAATGTGTTTTTCCGCTCTAGGTCAGAGTGTGAAGGCGGGTCAGATTTTTAATGACTAAACCCAGAGTGTGTTTTAAAGGAGAAACTTGTCTTCATTCCAGGACCCTGGGGTCCTCTACTTCTTCAGTATGTATAGTAATATCTATCGCCTGAAATTATGTGGAAAATGATGTGTATTTCACAAACACTACTAACTCGTATGTATGTACTTAATATATATGTATATGAAATAATTTATTTATTTTACAATTCTTTTACACACATAAATACGATGGAGATATAGAATCACAGAAAAATGTTACAAAGGTACTCTTATTTCTAATAGAAATTTCTTCCAGCAGACCTGTGAAAGGAGAGACGAGAAGAAATGTAGACAACTGTTGATAGATAAACAGAGGAGTTTATGAACTCTTAAATTAATAAACACACATACAACTATAAATACTTTTTACTAAACTTATTTAATTTAGATTAGTTTTCTTTTTCTTTAAATTATTTATACATAATGCGTCTACATAATATTCTCTCATCCAACTCTCCTGTCGCTATTCTATTGGAAGAAATTTCGTTTGAAATAACAATACTTTTATTCTCTTTTATCTGTTTTTCTTTTCAACTTTGGGTACATAAATAACTTTAGATTTGAATTAAAATATTAATACATTGCATAACTTTAAGTTCCGGAAGAGCGAAGTGCTCAACACAAAAAAAAAAAATGTCTAAAAGGACACTTCAAACACTAGATGTTGTACTTAATTTATGAAGAAAAATAAATTATTTGTATTCCTATTTAAATAAATAAAACTCGCCAAAAATCAAAACCAAAACGAAAAATATATTAAGAACGCTATTTACCCAATTAACCATTTAATATAAACATCAACCCATTTCGTGTCATTAAACGGTGCTAAGAATTAACTGGCCATGGTGAAACAAGGTCACTTTAACACTTAACCCGTCACTAATTAACATAAAGATAAAGAGATAATTAAGTTAAAAGGGATGGGCTCGCTTGACGGGTGTTTAGGTTATCAGTTACTTGAACAACAGTTTGGAATATCTTGGTCCTCTGAACAGTAGAGGAGGGTTGGTTTCTGAAAGTATACCCTTTTTTATTTAGAGGAAAATCATCTAATGACTGAAAAGTAAAGAAGGAAGCTGCTTTAAATGAAGCGAAAGAGGTCGTCAGATTCTCGCTGATTAAAACCACCTGTGTTGGTGTACTAGCAAAGGAGGAGGTCGCATGTGTGACGCAACGGCCCTCAAACCCCAGCAGCTACTGCTGCAGGGACCCTGGTCCCGATCTCCAGCTACCGTAGGCATGGGCTTGCAGACGGCATGCAAAGGATCCGAACCAAGCCCGGGTCGCCAACGGCACATATCGTTCCACGTTCACTTCAACAAGGCGTCGAGGCCCAAATGGGGCGATGCCTTCTGAGGCCATGGATTCTGTTCTGAAAGGAAAACCAGGTGTCCTGCAATGCAAGGCAAAGATGGAACATAGAGCCTTGTAGGAGGCCTTTCAACGCTTCTTCTTCAGGTAGGCGATCGCTTTTACACCAGAACCTTTCGGCTTCAACGGCCATCGGTTCTATGTGCAATGTACAGTGCCCTTACCACTTAAGTTTGATGATTGTTCATGCTATATCGGTAACTTGGGTTCTCCTTTAAATATCTTCATTCCTGATTCTATTACGCAAGGAAACTAAAACACATTGTAATGTAATTCTATTTCAAAGAGCTACGTACACACTTTACTCCAAAACATCAACCAGTAATAAAACGTAATAATATTCAAAACTTTCCGAAGTACAATTTCGCTCAGTTGGCGAAAATAAACTTTCATTATTTTCCAAAGTTTCGTACGTCATCAGAAAAGTTGGGAACGAACGCAAAGTATGCGTTACGCCATCAAGTTGTGCTGAGTATGGAAACGGCTCCTACAAGGCACTTGGGTTATGTTGCGAGGAAGTCAAAAGAATGTTAACTTCGGAAATATAACGGGAAGGTCATTAGAGGAAGGTTTGATTAAGTTACTTGTCATTTAAGCTTATGTAGCTCTAGCATATTAAGTTATTGGAGGTGTTTTTCTGAAAGGCACGGTACCTACTCATAACCGATACGTCTGTACGTTTTTCAACCTTTGATATTAACCTATAAGTAAGAATATTCTTATTTCAGCCCATACAATACAAAACGTTTTGAACATATGGCTTCGACCCTTTTGGACGCCTACAGTTGCAGCGCGCGGGAACAGTGCGCGCCGTCAACGACTTGAACTTGGTCCAGACGGTTACCGTATGGGCAGACTGCGACCTATCCAATCCATCCTTCTGTGGAATGCGCTTCCTCTCGATATCAGAGCGGCTGAATTTCGCTATGCATTTAAGCGGAGGTTACGGAACTATTTTCTCCACTAATAGTGGAACCTTGTCTATAACTTCTTTCCTTACTTTATGTAAATATATTTATGTATGTATGTTTATATATATAAGTATATATATATGTTTATGTGAACATGAAATATGTATTTGTATTCTTGTTTTCTAAATAATATTTTCTTTTTTATGCACCTACCATATTGTCTCTTCACCACCCTAGGTTGACTGGTAGAGAATGCCTAAGGCATTAAGTCCGCCTGTGTACCTTGTGTTGCATGAAGAATAAATAAATAAATACCCATTGCTCGCCGCACTTACCGCCTGGTGTGATAGCAATCGAACGCAAGCCTATCCATTACAAAAAACAAACACAAGTGATTAGATAAACCACGTTGTACAACGAAACGTAGGCGTTACTCATTCAATATAACAAAATAAAAAAGAAACAAAGTCCCCAAGTTTTTCTGGCAAACAGTTGTTTATTAAAACTTGCAACACCGTATTCGAAGGCTTCGGGGTAAACAGTCCCCCACAATCAATCAAAACAGACCAAGTTGCTGTGACATTGATGTATTAAGTTATTTTATTGGAACCACACGAGGATATTGTTTCGGTAACAATGAAATGGCTGATTTACCAGATGGCTAAAAATTATGTTCCAAGATGTAATTCGATTGATTATTTATTATTTCCTTTATTTATTTTCAATCAATCAGTTATATACAAATATTTCCTAAGACACATAATATGTCCTATGTGTATTTGTAAAAATGCGGTGTACAATACAGCATAAATAAATCACTACATAGTATAAAACAAAGTCGCTTTCTCTGTCCCTATGTCCTTTTGTATGCTTAAATCTTTGAAACTGCGTAACGGATTTTGATGGGGTTTTTTTTTAGTAGATAGAGTGATTCAAGAGGAAGGTTTATATGTATAATAATATCCATTAAATAGTGGAGAAGTACTGTTATCTTTGAGGTTTCTAATGTGATGTCGTAAATAATTACATTTTTTCCGCTTACATTGCAAACGCAGGCTGAACCCTACGAGTTTTATTAAAATAATGTACTAAGTATTGTACACATTGAAAAGGTTTACAGAAAAGTCCGTGATGGTATATGTCTATCTCTTATGGATAACCCACATAACTTTTTTTGTCATTTACTTTTTACGACAAATAATGGCTAATTTTTGAAGCGATTTTAACCAATACAGCATTAATCCTTAACCAATTAAATACCTTGAATACATTGTTCATTTAATATAGATCTATATGGCCCTATACACCGTATGATTTAAGTGAATATTTTCGAAGATATTACAGATTTAAAAATTGCGGGACGTAGCGTTTGCGGCGGTACCGGCCGGCCGCCCGGTGCGGCAAGAGTGTGCCTATAAATAGCGCGTCTGAGGACACGTATTTCCCTGTAGCACTTTGAATTTAGCAGCGATCGGACGCGTTAATATGTCTATCCTGACATTGATAACATAAGTTATAACACAATATCTTGGATTAAAGAAAGAGTGATTCTGTCACCAACTAACGAACAAGTAGATAAAGTAAATAACCTGATTCTTTCAAAGATTGATGCGCCGACGAAAATATACTACTCGGTCGATACTTTTCTCGATTTGGTAGAAACTGTTCATTTTCCTACAGAATTTCTAATAACTCTTTGAACCCGTCTGGACTCCCTCCTCACAAAATGGCGTTGAAAGTAGGTTGTCCTGTTATTTTATTAAGAAACCTAAATCCACCTAAACTTTGCAATGGCACGCATTTGCTGCTAAAATCATTGAAAACTTTCATAATAGAATGTACAATACTCACAGGATGTGGTACCGGAGAAGATGTATAGATTCCCCGAATCCCTCTGATACCATCGGATTTACCCTTTCAATTTAAACGTTTACAATTTCCGGTAAAGACATCTTTTGCAATGACCATCACTTCAACGTTGCAGGCTTAGATTAGAGCGTTGTCTGTTTTTCACATGGACAACTGTATGTCGCTCTTTCAAGAGAGACCTACAGAGAAAACATGTTTGTATATTGTCTAATGACAAGAAAGCTGTGAACGTTGTTTATAAAGACATTCTGTAATATGTTGTAAAAATAAAATAAATAGTTAAAAATGTAAAAAGTAAATAAGTTAAAATGTAGTGTATGAATTTAGATATTCCAAAGATAGCAGGAAATCTTCATGGTATAGGGAAAGGGGGAAGGGGGGTTTTACTCCAAATTTAACGCGTGCGGGCCACGGGCAGTAATGAATAAATCAAAACTACTGGATCGATTTTAATCACATAGGCTATATATTTTAAACCCGTGCGAAGCCGGAGCGGGCCGCTATGTTTTTATATACAACGTTCACAGTTTTTCTGTAGTATCAGCATTGCACCCGTTTTGAAGCCGGGGCGGGTCGCTAGTAAATAATAAAAAAAACTTTTAAAAATATTTAAAAAAAAAACAGCTTTATTATTTTTATCGTTTTTTTTTAATCCGCTCTTATTTTATCCGCTTTTGGCCTACAATTTACTTATTTTTAAAATTTTCGTAACGTGCGATCGTACAAGTAATGCCGATTGTTGAATTAAATTATGAGTGTATTCCATAACTTTGTTCGGGATCCTCAGTATGTGAGTCCGACTCGCGTTGGCCCAGTTTATTATACGTAAAATACTGCTACTTTTGTATTAAGTCCTTATGATGCATTCTAAGGTTATCTGGTAGATATTGGAGACTTGGCACGCTATTAGCGATAAGACCTCCTTTGTACTCGTAGATTTCAGTTTTAAATGTGTCAATTCGGCTATAGTATAAGAGCAACTTTTTTTTTTTAATAAAATTACAGCAAACCGCTAAAATATAAGACTTGGATAGGTACTACTCAGATCATCATCATCCTACCATTATCCCATATTACTTGGGGTCGATGCATCATGTTTTTTTCTTCCACTCTTATTCGTCCTGTCACGCGTCACTCTATCACTAACTCCCTTTTCGTTCATATCACTCCTCACACAATCCTTTCATCTCTACGGTCTCCCTCTTCCTCTCCATACATCTACAAACTCAGATCTCTTTTTGTAAAATGCGTTTCATCTCATAGGTACTACTGATACTCAAAACATGTTAATAATATTGTAGCCCACAGGCGGTGCTTACAGATTAACTGCGAAATACTTAAATTATATCACTAGGATGACCTATAAACCTTCGGGCATGTCAAGAACAAATATAAAGACAACATTAACAATATTATATACAAATAGCCCACAGCACTGTTTACAAATTAGTTGTGAATTACGAGTACTTAAGTAAAATTTCTAAAATTACAAATGTAAAATTACTGAACTCTCGGGCATGTTACAAACAAATATAAAGACAAGTAATAAAAGTGGAGAGAGAGAAAAAAAAAACATGATAAAAACATTTATTATAGCTCCTTAAGAATGAGATGAGACTATTTTTTTTTATGGTGGGCAAAAATCATTCAATGACGAATCCCACCCTTGAGCAAAGCGGGAAACAGTGTCAGACTCTTACTGACTAAACACCCCACCCCGTTTCTTCTTTGCCTTTCTCACTGGGGCCAATCATTCCTTTCAGAAAGAGACCCCAGCAGGCTTCGACTCTTTTGCAGAGTCCCTACGGATTTCTGACAACTCTTTGAGGCGCGCGGGAACAGAGCGCGCTGTCGACGAGACGATGGGCTTGGTCCGGACTGTTACCAGAAGACCAGACGGCGAGCTACCCATTGCTCGCCGTCCGCAAGCAGGCGCCTACGGTGGCCGGAAATCGGGATCGGAATCCCGGCGGCGCACGGGGCGTGTGCGAAGCATCAACCATTCTGCGAACCAGTTTTGAACATGCAAGGATACACAATCAGTAACATCACCCTTAGCAACCGCCAACATTATAAAAAATAGGTTAAACCCCACTAAAAATACATTACACTCTAAATCTCATTCCTTAATTAACGCTTTGTCTACTACAACTTCGAATTTTATTAACATGACGATTCCATTCGTTGTCCATTCCAAAATCAACTCTATCTCCAAAATCTTCGAGTTCAAAGTCGCTTGTTTCTCTGTCTTCTGAGCTAAGGCATACCTTAGGCCGTGAATACACTTTGTCTGAGCGACAAATGTGTCTCATACATATACAGCGATTGTACGCAAAGTTTATGTTGATGAGATAAAGCCGTAAAGTCGCAGATGCGACGATGATATTACAATCGTATCTTGGCGAGGTGAGAAAATTTTGGGAATTTATGCGCTTGTAATTTTGTGGTACCTAAATGCAGAAAGATAAGGAAAGTTATCTCACATAGGATCAGCATAGCAAGATCAGCCTTATAATGTTTCTACTGTTTTTTGTCATTGAATGATGTATCCCGCCCTTGGGCGAACTGGGAGACAATGTCAGACTTCTACTGACTAAACGACCCATCGTTCCTTCTTGCTTTACTTCCAGGGCCCAGTTGTTCCGCTTTCGTACTAAACCTTGGCCGCAGAAGGCTTTGAGCCTGTTGGCTCCCTACAGTTGCTGACAACTCCTTGAGGCGCGCGGGAACAGTGCGCGCCGTCGACGACTGGGCTTGGTCCCAACGGTTACTAGATGGGCAGACATTAGGCTTCCGCTTGAAATCTTCTCCTTTAACACTAAGATGAGACTGGCCATTGTACCCTTATTTTTAATAATGTTTATCCTATATTTTTTTATATGTACAATAATGCGATGTGCAATAACTTTGTATGTCTATTAACTGCTCCATCTTTGTTTTATTATACAACATCTATTTATTATTTTTTTTAATTTGACACATGGCTTTTGCATTATTCCTTGTTGCCATTTAATAGAAACATCTTAAATCTTATAATGTAATTATTTTACTAAGTGTTGTGATCATATTTCTTGTTTTTATATAGCCTCTTTCAATTATGTGAGTGTGAGAACAGTGTAGACGCAAATCTTAGATAACTTCTCTATCTATTTTTACGTTTATTTTTATTGTGTTCTTGAATACAATATTGACTGCTCTACACTATCCTTACATAATTTATATGTTAATGCTGTAATTTGAAATTATAATATAATAAACTTTTTTTTTTTTAAAGAGTAACCATGGAGTTTCTTGCCGGTTCTTCTCTATAGGAAACGACCAATTTGGAACCGTGCAGTAGCCCATGTAGGCCCATGTGAAATAAAATATTTTGACTTTTTTTTTAAATAGAGTATAAATAAATTAATGACATTAAGTCTGATATAATTTTTTCCCTATTTATAATTTTCTCCCACATCCCCTCTACACCCAACTCTTTGCCCACTATTTCATCTTAGTGACGGTTGACACCGTCTCCTAAATGAAAATTAAATTGCCACATAATTGACGTAGTCTTCATTTCAAACGCGGAACCATTTTCAACTTGTTTCGTGAAGAAATTAAACCTTACCTTCGTTATTTGTAAGAACTTTGTCACGAGGCTTTGGGATTACGAGTATGGTATTAAAAATTTCATTTTCATTCATTGCCAGGGTCATAATTTGTGGGTGTCGTGAATCGGTTTTGTTTCCTGTAAGTAATGTTATTGTATATCATTATAATTATATTCATAAATAATATTTATTTATTCATTTTTATTAATAAATAAAGTAAATTCGTATATATTAATAATATGTATTCGTGATATTTATTAAAATGATAGATAGATAGATAGATTAAACTTTATTGTACACCAAAAAGTTACAGAACTTATACAGAAACTTAAATCTATGGGTACAAAGGCGGTCTTATCGCTAACAGCGATATCTACCAGACAACCTTAGGATGGATCGTAAGAACTAAATAAGAATAAGGGGGTAGTCTGCGGTGTACTACTAATGTTCAAATATATTAAAATTGTGTAATGTCACTGGACTATCACTGCTCATCGAGCAGATAATTACAGTATTATGTTTAATGTTGTCATCTTGTGATAAAAGTTGTTAAGATATTATTTTAATGTTTTACTCAGAATTGATTAATTATACAAGATCTATCAATCTACAATATAATAGCATTGATTTCCTTTTTTCTTTATTTTTCAGAACTAATTTCTTAAAAAAAAATACTATCTACCCTAAAAGACTAATAAGTTATTTAACTCTTACTTTATCATTATATGTATAATTGACTATAGATTTTTTCAAAACTAAAAGTTGCGTTCTTTAGCACTTTTATAGAAGTACTATAAATAATCCCATGGAACTCCTTCCCAACTACGCCTGGTGACATCGTAGTTGCAGCGTGTACCGTGTCGACGAGTAAACAGAAAACTTTAGCAATTTCCTCACAAACGTCATTTGTCACGGCGGCCGTGAACACGTCGCACACACGTCTGCTATACTTGTAACTCATATATGTCAAATCCAGCGTGAATCTGTTGACAGCCAAACAAGGCACGCCATCTAGTGGCAACTAAAAGAACTAGAGACATTCACAGCTAAGCCGTCGCAGTGTGAAGACGCCTGAAACCGTCTCATCAATTTGTTAGCTCTTCACGTGTAAAAGAAACCTGGTATGCGACCTTACAAATAGAACCACGCCATATACCATGTTTTGAGAACACTAAAACGCAACAAAAACTTGTTGTTATGGATCTTAGGATGCTGTCTGGCCACATACCGCTTATCAAATAGACGGAATCTCCGAATTGTTTAGTCAATTGCGATTAGCAGACAAATATCAGTGTAAGCCGTAAAGAAAGAAAAAGTTTTTATTTTACGGGAAATGACTGCAATCTTAAATACCAGTTTACAGGTTAAAATAAGATAAAAACTACAACAAAAAAAACTAAAAATCATATCAAATAAATGTTTTTCTTTCTTTTTAGAAAAAATTTAGAGAACTCATTTACAACTCATACTGATGGTTTGATCCTAGTCGATCGAGTATTTATAGACATGAGATTATCTTTATAATCGCACTTACGCAGTAGCTAAAAACTATCTTAATCAGTTTTTATAAATTAAAAAAAAAAAACATTATTTCAGATCGTGGTCCATGATATCCCAAACAATATCCAGAAAGCATTGTTATATTGAACTTTGTACATTGTGGTGTCTAAAATTACACCACCTCGTAAAAGTACAATCAAAAACCATTTGAAATTCCTTTATCTCTAATTACACTCCCAATACATTAAAATGCCACATCTATATTCAGACTCTATCCCCTCCTCTTGTCTTTGTATTCCTTAACGCCATTAAATTAGTTCCAATTCCAAACGTAAAATAAAAGATAAAATAACAAAATCGGGAGATTTCGTTAAATTAGTTCCAATTTCAAAAGTAAAACAAAAGACGGAATGAGAAAATCCCCCCTCCCCCTACCAACCAATCCCAACCAATCCTCTCGTATCCCAACCGCCATTAAAAATTAGTTCCAATTTCAAACGGACAAGAAAAGAAAAATAAACAAAAGAATGACGAGTAGCTTCCAATAAATTAGGGTAGTTTAGTGTGACAAGGCGACGTGCGCAGGCGTCGTTGCGTGGCAATGACGGATCGCAGCTGGTAATGACTCTATATGGCTCGGAAATAAGATATTGCTTCATTGGATATGTTGGTTTTGGATCAGTAAAGATCACAGATATAGATATATCTAGATAACGCAAGAGCTACTATTTCGCGTTACGCTTACGTACAAAAATCGTAAGGGGTCACTTTCGCGATCAGTCTCTCATCGGTGTACAGCGCAGCGCTAGTCGGACATCAGTTAAAAATATAAAAATGGTTGGAGCGCGGGGGACGCCGCACGTGGCGTCTTTAAATCGATTTGATTTTCTCATCACAAATAGTGCTTGTGACGCCATAATCCTCCTCTTTAGTCGTTCACTCTTAACAGAATGGTCGTGGTTGATCATGTTGCATTTTCGTTGGCTAGTGAGGCTCCCGCGATACGTTTCCACTTGACACGGTTTACGGCGTCTCGGGAACTCTGCCACGCCATCCTAGATAGTCAAAAAATGGCACGCTTGGTTTCTATACAGATCGTGACTCTTGCGTTATCTAGGTATATCTATATCTGTGATACAGATACTGTCTTTATTAGTCTTCACTTTAGAAAAAAAAAACTGTGTCTGGTTGATTCATCAATACGTATTAATTTTAGATGTACCAAAAATAGCACTTCTTCATACAGAAGTGGTATAGGATAAATGAGGCAATAAATTAAACATGATGTCATCGTAGAGCAATATGCTGCTGGCATAATTGGTGTGCAATATTGTCTGCTGCACTTAGAGTCGCGGATTCGCTTCCTGTATGAAACAAATATTTAATTATGACTTATTTGAGTGTGTCTTACTGATAGTTGTTCCGACTCTTTATAAGAAATCGATTTATGATTGTTTGTGAAATCATCCAGTAGGTACATAGGAGTATTTGATTTATAGTGTGAGGCAATTTTAAAAATACGTTTTGGGCTTTTGTTAGTGTTTATCGTCAATAGCGATGGTTATTGCTATCTAGTTTTTTTGCTGAACTGGACCTACATATTGTGAGTAGCAGCCGAGAGACATACATAAATGTTTTGTTTAAATTATTTATTTTATCTTAATGTACAGTAGTGGTACATAGGCGGACTTAATGCAACAAGGCATTTTCTACCAGTCAATCTTTGGATAAAAAAGACAACACTGAGGTAGGTGTGCACAATAAATAATAATCAGTTTTTTTTTGTCTTAAGTGTCTACATGTTGTTTCTAGAAATACATTTTGTGTAAATAAAATTTCATTCTTTTTTTTATTTATATTTCTTTCTCAATAAATTGCAACGTTGATTTGAACGTTTGGCTTCGGCGTCAGACTATGTCAATCATCGAAGAAATATCTTGAATCTAAAACAAGATAGAGCCCTCTTAAAAAAAAATACCATATTAAGAAGGTACTTCTAGGGCACGACAAACAAAGGAGACGTAATCAATTGAATTTCCTCTCTTCCAAGTAGTCTTCCTGATTGAATGTCGACCACAGTTAGTAGCTAATCTAAGCAAAGTCTCTATTTACTGTTATCTATAACCTAGGTTTTATTTATGGAGAGTAAAAGCATCTAATGACGAATCCCGCTCTTGGGCGCAGCGAGAGACAGTGTCAGACTTTTACTAAACGACCCACCCCGTTCCTTCTTAGTCTTCATACTGGAGTTGGAACTTCCTTTCAAAAACCAAACAGACAAGCCAAGAAAAGCCTTCCTTGTCTTAGTCCCAGGTCCTGGTGTAACGCTTTCGCATCAACCCTTGACCCAGTAGGCTTCGGCCCTGCAGTTGGGCCTTTACATTTGCTGATAACTCCTTGAGGCGCGCGGGAACTGAGCGCGCTGTTGACGACTTGGCTTGGTCCGGACTGTTACCAGACGAATGGACGGCGAGCCACCCATTGCTCACCGTCCGCAAGCGATCGTCTACGGTGGCCGGAAGTCGGGATCGGAATCCCTGCCACGTCTGGGGCGTGAGCGTTGTTGGCTTATGCGGTCGGCCTCTTCCTTTGCTTGTTACAACCTGGGGGTCTAAGTCAAGATGAATAGGTTACTTGAAGTTGAAGCGTTTATTGCGAACTAAGTGTACAATGTTGGCATTATCTATTGTAAAACAAAGTCCTCCACAGCACTGTCTGTTTGCTATAAACTCACAACACAAACATTACACAGCGCAGAGCAGTGATGGCCGAGTGTAACGGCCCTGACTTACGAGTTGTAGGTCGAGAGTTCAAACTCAGCCTGGCGCATTACTTGGTGTAACTTATTTCATCACCACTGCTCTCAAAACGGTGAGGGAAAACATCGTGAGGAAACCGGCATATCCTAGAACCAAAAATGAAGACATGTGACATCCACCAATATGCACTGGGCCCGCCTGGTGTATTATGGCAATCTCCTAGAGAGGAGGCCTGTGTCCCAGCAGTGGGAACACAAAAAGGCTGATGATGATGATGACTACATTCATTTTTCACGAATAAAGAGAGTTACTTATGAAATGGGAAAACGTACTTACAACTTAAGTAGCAGTAAAGGTGTATTGTTCACAGAACAGATGGTTGTTGGGGCCGAAAGATTCTGGAGTGGCCACCGCGTACCTAAAAATACAACGTTGGTCCAGTACGCTCTTGGGTGGAGCGGTAAACAGTGTCAGACTCTTACTGACTAAACGACCCACCCCATTCCTTCTTAGCCCTCATACGGCCGGGGTCAGACCTTCCTTTCAGAAACCGGGCCGGGGCTACAGTAGGCTTCGGCCATGCATGAGGGCCTCTACATTTGCTGACCACTCTTTGAGGCGCACAGGAACAGATCGCGCCGTCGACGATCTAGCTTGGTCTGGACCGTACGGCGAGCTACCCATTGCTCGTCCGCAAGCCTACTGCTTGTGAATGTTTTAGTAAGTAATTCGTTGCGGTGTCTTCTTAATATATAAATTAATAAGAGCTCTAAATATTTGATTACACAATCATAATCAAATTTTTGGCGTGTATTAATTACTAGCTGTGCCCGCGACTTCGTCCGCGTGGAATAGTTATTTTGGGCATCATATTTATTTTTGCAAACAACCTCCTCAGCTTAATAAATTATAGCTGTTACCCACGACTTTGCCCGTGTCAATTTCTGTTATTAATTTAAACAATTTAGTTTTTAAAAGAACATAATTATCTAAAAACTTCATAAAGCTACACTTGGGCACGCCAAAATCTCGGCGGTAAGTCCCCTCTTTGAGGCGTGGTGGGTAGACATCACGCAGGACATGACGCAGGTTCTCATCGGACATGGGAAGTTCAGGAGATTCCTGCGCCGGATTCGTGCGGAAGAGACGCCCGGGTGTCGCCACTGGGTGGCCAGCACGGAGGTCACGGTGGAGCACACGGTGGAGGTGTGCACTGCTTGGGAAGACAATCGCCGTGTCCTCGTGGGGGTGATCGGCGGCGGCGACCTCTCGCGCCGGGCCTTGGTTCAGGCCATGGTCCGCAGCGAAGAAGAATGGCAAGCGGTCGCCTCCTTCTGCGAAGCAGTAATGCTCGTAAAGGAGGAGGCCGATCGCATAAGGCAAGGGCAAAAGCGCCCTCGCCGTAGCCGTCGCCGCCGCGATCCCGCCGATATCCGGCCACCGTAGACGCTGGCTTGCGGACGGTGAGCAATGGGTAGCTCGCCGTCCGGTTGTCTGGTAACAGTTCAAACCGAGACCAAGTCGTCGACGGCGTGCACTGCTCCCGCGCGCCTCAAGGTGTTGTCAGCAAACTGCGGGGTTCTCTTCAGGGTCGAAACTTCCTGCAGCCGAGGGTTGGTGCGAAAGCGTTATACCAGGGCTCTGGGAATAAGGCAAGGGAGTAACGGGGTAGGTTGTTTAGTCAGTAAGAGTCTGACACTATTTCCCGCTCCACCCAAGAGCGGGATTCGTCAGTGGATGATTTTTACCTACCATAAAAAAAAACCCTCCGCGCCGCCGCCCGCTAGCAACCCCTCTCCTCGCCCGCCGGCCAGGCGCAGCGTCATATTTTAGTTTAATAGTTTAGTTTAATATTACTATGTTGATACAACTCTAACAAATAATTGGTAATAATGCATTAATTTCGGCCAAATTTTATTCCAAAAAAAACGGTTCTAGTGAGTTAATCTTAAAAGATAGACATATACTGTCGCAGACATTTTTTTAGATCATTTTAAGAGGAATAATTCTTTCGTACATATTTTTTTGGTATCATCTACCGTTTTCGCAGCGCACGCCACGGAAGCCCTCAAAGATGAATATTTTCCCCCGTTTTTTCCACATTTTTCATTGTTTCTTCGGTCCTATAAGTCACAGCATGATGTTATATAGCCTAAAGCCTTCCTCGATAAATGATCTATTCAACACAAAAAGATATTTTCAATTCGAACCAGTAGTTCCTGAGATTAGCGCGTTCAAACAAACAAACAAACTCTTCAGCTTTATAATATTAGTATAGAAGTATAGATTTAATATTTGAATCAATAAGCTAATAGGGTCGCTATTTCAGTTTAACTGACACAAATTTACTCAGCATTGCCTACATGACTTTGAAGGGAAAATAATGAGCGGTAAAATATTAAACTAAATGTCATTACTGCTTTAAAGTTTTTGTAGAAAGTGCAAGTTTAGACTTTATGTTTGGTTTTATAAGCTAGTTATTTATTTCTGTTGTCGTTGAATTTTCTTTTTTATAAAGACTAGCTTTTTGCTAGCGGCTTCGACCGCATGAAAATAGGTTTTCGCACAAACTTTAGACACGCGCTTCATCCCTTTAGGGAGTGAAGGGAAAGTTTGGAAAATTCTTTCTTAGTGTTCGCCTATGTCATAGAAGGAAGCCCTGCGCAAAAACTCTCTCCTAGTCCCAATAGTTTCGGCTGTGCGTTGATATGTCGGTCAGTCAGTTTCTCCTTTTATACATATAGATAAATAACAACAAAATACACTGCACAAAGTATACAAGGCATTGGTGTCCCAGTGATAAGTTCCCTCACTGACAAGTCGTAATCAATTTGAACCAAGGCCATGGTGGCCGGTTGTTAAAGCCTCCCAGTTACCGATCAAGTAGAAGAAATACTTATAAGTCATGGGTTCAAACCCAGCCAGAATCATTCTTCATTATCATCAAAGGCTTTATGAGTACGTCCATCAGTGGTTGTCTTTGGGCTGAAATTGAGAAATGAAGATGATGGTCAGAAAAAAATCATCATCATCATCAGCCTTTTAATGTTCCCACTGCTGGGACACAGGCCTCCTCTCTAGGAGAGGGAACGGGCCATAATCCACCACGCGGGCCCAGAGCGGATTGGTGGATGTCACATGTCTTCGAATTTTAGGTTCCTCACGATGTTTTCCTTCAGCGTTTTGAGACCAGTGGTGATGAAATAAATTACACAAAGTAATGCGCCTGGCTGGGTTTGAACCCGCGACCTACAACTCGTAAGTCGGTGCCATTACCACTCGGCCTGCACTGCAGAAAAAAATATTTACGACTATTTTATTTAGAAAAATATAAGAGAAAACACAATAAAATAAATAAAAGTCATCTTTTTCATCTACATATATTTATATATCCTTTATCACAAAATATCAAAACAACCCCGACTGAAATCAAAACCGATAGTTCTCATGGACCTTTATGCGTGACAATTCGCGCCAATTATTTCCCGCGCAGCTCCATTGTCCGCCATATTGAACGCTGTTATCACCGATTATTATCTTTTACGATTACTGCTATCCCGGACGAAACCCGAATCAATTTTAATATCGGTTATATTTGATACCGAAATCGAAAATTTAAATGCATTCCAGAGATAAAAAGGACTGTACTGTTTGCATGTTCGGTTTTTAAAAATAACAGCCATTTTGTTTGATTAAAATTGTCTGTTATTGTTTGATTATTTTTATTGTGCTTTTGAGTACAATATTGACTGGTCTACACTGTTCTTACATAATGACATAAATACTGTAATAACGAGATAATATTGTAAGAAACCATTTTTTTAAAAGAGTAACCATGGAGTTTCTTGCCGGTTCTTCTCCATAGGAAACGACCAATTTGGAACCGTGCACTAGCTTCTGACGTTTTATAAGTGCCCATGTAGGCCTATATGAAATAAAAACCTTTTTGATTTTTTTTTTTGGTTTTTTTTTTTGATAATACAAAGTTGATATGACAGATGAGCTTTCCATAAAAAAGGTCATTATACACACCAATATGAACAACTTTTACTATGAGACCAACCCAAAAATCACGACAAATACCGGCTACTCTATACATTTTGTCGAGTTATGTCAATCTAAATCTGTAGAGCAGCGGGTTTTTGTTTTGGTAATTTTTGGGTTGGTCTCATAGAAAAAGGGGTTCATATTGGTGTGTACAGTGATTCTTTTTGAGGAAAATTTATCTGTCATATCAAACACTAGCTTTTGTCAGCGGCTTCGCCCGCATACATAAAATATAGCCTATGTCACTCAGGAGTAAAGCTGCTTTCTATTATTGCTAAAATTTCTCCAATCGGACCAGTAGTTCCAGAGATTACCTCCTACAAACAAAAAAATAAAAAAACAAACTTTACCTCTTTATTATATTAGTGTAGATTGTATATCTTTTCCTAGATATTTTAGAAATACTTATTTCTTGAAGATTCATGATATAATCTAGGTTTCTATTGAAATCTTACTAATGTTTGGATGTTTCTTACTCAATCACGCCAAAACTGATGAAATTTGGCACAGGCATAGGATACACTCCGGAATAGGACATATGCTACTTTTTATCCCGGAAACCCCAACCCCAACCCCAATACCAAGTGGGCGAAGCCGCTAGTCAAAACATAAACTTGTGCAAAACTTATCCCGTTATGATATACCTTGTACATTTAATCTAAATAATGAAATTTTACCCCTGAGTTTGTTTCGGTGTTTCTTCTCAGGGTAGTCAGCTAGGAAACACCGGACTCATCTAGCTTAAACTGACGAAAAGAAAAAATATTGACGTGTAAAAGTGTTATTTTAAAACCTATTTACAAAATAAATATCATTTATCCAAAATCTTTTGCAGTTTCAAAAAAAAAAACTCGTGTCTTCTGTACTTAGTTTTGTGTGATTTTGGAGTAAAAGTCTGAATGTCAATAGAGTTTTCTGGTATTACCGCTCTTGTTTTGTGTTGTCTCTTTATAAAACGTTGCGTTTGATTGTATAAACAACTAGCTTTTGTCAGCGGCTTCGCCCGCGTACATAAAATAGCCTATGTCACTCAGGAGTAAAGTAGCTTTCTATTGTTGCTAAAATTTTTCTAATCGGCCCAGTAGTTCCAGAGATTACCCCCTACAAACAAAAAAACATAAAAACAAAAAAAAAAACTTTACCTCTTTATTATATTAGTGTAGATGATCATGTAGACTCTATACGAGTAGGAAAGGGCGCTCTTAAATTATCTTTTTATTGTTCGTGGCTTTTTGTGTGATTTTTTGGTTTTATAACGAAACAGGTTAAAACAAAAAGGTTTTCCATTTGTATTTACCTGAAAGTCGTTTCAGTTTTCCTGATATTTCATATCAATATAAAATAAAATTATTTAATTATATTGAGTTGAGTTATTCTTTATCTTGCAGTATTTATATATTCAGCCATTTATGTACGAGTAAGTTGTTTCCAAAAACATCATCATCAGTCTTTTTAATTTTTCCACTGCAGGGACACAGGCCTTCTCTCTAAGAGAGGGAATGGTCCGTAATCCAACAAGCGGGCCTAATGCGGGTTGGTGGATGTCACATGTCTTCGAATTTTTGGTTCTAGGACATGCCGGTTTCCTCTCGGTGTTTTCCTTTACCGTTTTGAGAGCAGTGGTGATGAAATAAATTACACAAAGTAATGCGCCTGGCTGGGTTTGAACCCGCGACCTTACAACACGTAAGTGGGGCCGTTACCACTCCGCCACCACTTCCAGACACAATTTAATAGTAATTAAATTAAAGTTCACGAGAAAAAACCCGCTGCTAGATTGCATGCAGATTTTGTCGAGTTATGTGTAGGTATATAAATCTATGGAGCCGCGGGTTTTTTTGTGACTTTTAGATTGGTGTCATATCAAAAGTTGTTTATATTGGTGCGCACAATCATCCTTTTTCAAAGGAAATCCGATCTCTTATATCAACTTTATATAATATGTTTGTGATCGCAACCACGATACGGGAGTTATTTCAGCTTTGGACAAAGTTTCATCATCATCATCATCTTCACAGAATTTTCCCAGTGTTAAATAAATGACTGTGATTTATTTATATCACAATAAAATTATTAGTCATTTCCAGTCAGCTTTTTCTAAACAAAATAACTAAATATTTTCGTTGGCTTATTTAGCACTAATTTAGACAATACAAAACCTTTTTCAATATAATAAATTTTCCTGTCATCCTTCCTTTCTACCTCTTTACCGAATTTAAATACAAAATGTGCTCTTTTTATCACTAGTGCGTAAACGATACTTACTTTTACACACTTCAATTATCGCTTCACACTGGGCGCTAAGCAACCCCACGTGTATCGCGTCAATCCACGTTTATTTATATCTCTGTAAACGTACTGAAAATCTTTTGATACACATATCACTGCGGCACTTGGCACCCTCACCTGTGGCTCTGGTACCACCTCGGTCGCAATGTCAAACTTTCTTTATTACTACATAGTACAAAACAAAATGGCTTCCCGCTGTGTGTTCTTAAGTATGCTTAAATATTTAAAACTACTCAACGGATTTTGCGTTTTTTTTTTTCAGTAGATAGAGTGATTCAAGAGGAAGATTTATATCTGACTAATATTATAAATGCGAAAGTTCGATGTTTGGATGTTTGGATGTTTGTTACTCAATCACGCCAGAACGGCTTGACGGATCTGGATGAAATTTGGCACAGGCATAGGATACACTCCGGAATAGGACATAGGCTACTTTTTATCCCGGAAAAACATAAGGTTCCCGTGGGATATACAACTTCTCATTAGGCAACCCCAATACCACGCGTGCGAAGCTGCGAGCAAAAGCTAGTGTATAATATATTTAATATCAAAATTTCAACGGTGCGAAGCTAGTTAGTAACAAAATGCATTGAAGTAACAGACAAAAAATTATCCAAAATAATTACAAAAGTATCAGAATACTAATATTTTCGGCAAAAACAGACAATAAAAATATTTTCCCACCACTTGTCTCTACATTTTATCCGTGAACCCATACATCGGTTTAATATTTTATTTCCACGCCATATAAAATCATTACCAGAAGCGATCCATCATTGGCTGGCAGCTTGCATCGGCGCGTGCTTCAAACGGCTCCCATGCTCCCATATGACCTATAAAATATAAATTATGTGAGTGAAGTAACCCGGTTATTTGTTCAAATGTAGCTGTAAAGACGTATTATTATCAGGTTAGATTTGCAAAAATTTCCTTAGCTCAAATGCTTTATTTTGTTTTTGGCATTTGTAAGGGATGTATATGGGCTAATTTCTGATTTTATTTTTCTGCACTTGTATCAATTACATTTTGATACAACTGCAGAAAGTTTTTTATAATTATTGCTACCGAGGCAGATTTTGCACAAGCTCGAGCGAGTGTGTTATAGAGGGATTGCAGTGACCTTGCCCGTGTTTCAAACGACATTGCAATGCGCGTCCAGCCTGATATCTAGTTTATTGCAATAAAATAGTGGCTGAGAGAGCACTCGTCCATTGCGTGCCTGTAAGTGGTAGAATAAGGGCGGGTTTCCGAGTTAGTGTATTGAAAAATAGTTTAACGTTTCAGCTAACAAGCGAACGCCCGCGTTCGCGGGTATTAACGGAAAGTTATTTGTCTATAAAAAAAAAAATTACTTACGTTCTTGGATAAATATCAAAATACCCTATAAAAAATGCTCAAATATGATGTATATTCTATTTTTGAAAATTTGATAACCGGATGGCGCGAAATCGTGCGCTCACTTGGGTGTCGACGTTTTAATAGATCCTTTAAAATGTTTGTTATTTCTCTATTGCAATAAATATGACATGGTCATTTCAGCTGAAATACATTCAGTGCTAGACATAGGCTCCTCCCCTAGGTATTGCCGCAACGGACGGTCCTGTGCGTCTAGCATTAATTGAATGTGTAGTTGACTGGCGCGTCATGGAGGGGGTGGAGACATACTCGGACCACCGGTATATCCGGTTTGACGTCTCCGCCCAGACCTCGACCGCGCCGGTCCGACAGACCCCATGTGGTCCGCGTTGGGCGCTGAGGCAGCTGGAGAAGGAGCTCTTCCTGGAAGCCGCGGCGGTGCAGGCCTGGGTGCAAGCACCGGTCAGGCCTGCCGACATCGACGTCGAGGCGGAGTGGTTCCGGGAGGCCTTGTCGCAAATTTGCGACGCGGCAATGCCCCGTCTCCGCCCAGGACGCGCCCGACGCCAGGTGTACTGGTGGTCGCCAGAGCTTGCGACGCTGCGCGCCGCATGCAATGCTGCGCGACACCGGTATACCAGACACCGCAGGCGCCGCTTCCGCCCGCCGGATGCGGAGGCCGTAGAGGCGGAGCTGTACGAGGGATACAGGGTGGCAAGGCGCACCCTCCGATCGGAGATAAAGCGGGCCAAAGACGAGGCCTGCAAAGCGTGGCTGGGGACGCTCAACGCTGATCCGTGGGGACGCCCATACAAGTTGGTGCGGGAGAAACTCCGCCCATGGGCTCCCCCGTTGACGCAGAGTCTCCGGCCACAGATCGTGGAGGGTGTGGTGAGCGCTCTGTTCCCTGCGCGGGGGGACCACTCCCCCCCGCCCATGGCTCCGCCACCAGCGGTGTCTGACGCGGACCACGTCAGCGACGACGGTACCAATGCTCCGGAAGTGACCGAGGTAGAGATGAGAGTGGCGGTACGCAGGATGGGTGCGAAGAATACCGCCCCAGGACCCGACGGCTTGCCAGGAAAGGCTTGGGTCCTGGCCATGGAGGCTCTCGGGTCTCGATTGGGGGGGCTCTTTAGCGCATGCTTGGAGAGGGGCCAGTTCCCACTTCCCTGGAAGACGGGAAAACTGGTCCTCGTCGCGAAGCCGGGGCGCCCTGCGGACTCTCCGTCCGCGTATCGGCCCATTGTGCTGCTTGACGAGGTGGGCAAGCTCTTTGAAAGAGTCATTGCAGACCGCCTCGTCAAGCACCTAACACTGAAGGGGCCCGATCTCGCGGACGACCAGTTCGGGTTTCGCAGGAGGCGCTCCACGGTGGACGCCATCATGCGCGTGCGAGCCCTCACGACGGGGGATGCGGTGTCCCGGGGCAGGTGTGTCTTGGCGGTGTCGTTGGACATTGCCAACGCCTTTAATTCCCTGCCCTGGAGTTGCATTAGGACGGCACTCCGGTATCACCGGGTGCCCGACTACCTCTGTCGTACGATCGAGGCCTACCTGTCCGACAGGTACATAGTCTACCCCGGTCACCAAGGAGATTGGAAACGGCGAGAGATGTCGTGCGGTGTCCCACAGGGATCGGTACTAGGACCGCCCTTGTGGAACATCGGGTACGACTACGTGCTGCGCGCCGACCTCCCCGTAGGGGTCAGCGTGGTCTGCTACGCAGACGACACGCTGGTCCTAGCGCAGGGAAGGTCGTACCAGGCGGCGGTCGAACTAGCGACACGTGGGGTTGCGACAGTCGTTGAGAGGATCCAGCAGTTGGGACTCAAGGTGGCACTGCACAAGTCCGAGGCCATGTGCTTTCACGGCCCTCGGAACGCGCCACCAACGGGTTCCCAACTAACGGTAGAAGGAGTTCACATCGGCGTCGGGTCGACGATGAAGTACCTAGGACTTGTCCTCGACAGCCGATGGAATTTCGAGGAGCACTTCCGACGTCTGGCCCCCAAACTCAATCGGACGGGGGCTGCTCTCAAGCGGCTCCTGCCGAACCTTGGGGGTCCAGACGCCTTCTGCCGGAGGCTCTACGCCGGCATCGTCCGGTCCATGGCCCTTTATGGGGCACCAGTGTGGGCGCCGACGCTACGTAAACGCCCGGCGGCCCAGCTGAACGCCTGCCAGAGGGTCATGGCCATCCGGATGGTGCGGGGATACCGCACGGTGTCCCGCGAGGCGGCGAGCCTCCTTGCTGGCCTACCACCATGGGATTTGGAGGCAACAGTCCTTGCACACATGCACGACCAGCGCGTGGAGATGCAACGCCGGGGCGAAGATCCGCTGCCCGAACATGTCGAGGCGTGGCGGAAGGAGCTCCGGCGAGATCTCATGGTGAAGTGGAAACAGCGACTGTCGCAACCCAGCGCTGGGCACACCGTAATCTCAGCGGTAGTGCCCCTCTTTGAGGCGTGGCTGGATAGACCTCACGGCGTCCTCACTTTCCGCATGACGCAGGTTCTCACCGGACATGGGAAGTTCGGGAGATTCCTGCACCGGATTCGTGCGGAAGAGACGTCCGGGTGTCGCCACTGTGAGGCGAGCCCGGAGGACACGGTGGAGCACACGGTGGAGGTGTGCCCTGCTTGGGAAGAGCATCGCCGTGTCCTCGTGGGGGTGATCGGCGGCGGCGACCTCTCGCGCCGGGCCCTGGTTCAGGCCATGGTCCGCAGCGAAGAGGAATGGCAGGCGGTCGCCTCCTTCTGCGAAGCAGTAATGCTCGTAAAGGAGGAGGCCGACCGCATAAGGCAAAGGCAACGGCGTACACGCCGTAGCCGTCGCCGCCGCGATCCTGCCGATATCCGGCCACCGTAGACACTGGCTCGCGGGCGGTGAGCAATGGGTAGCTCGCCGTCCGATCGTCTGGTAAGACCGAGTCCAGGTCGTCAACGGCGCGCACCGTTCCCGCGCGCCTCAAGGAGTTGTCAGCAAACTGCAGGGGCCCTTCAGGGTCGAAGCCTCCTGGAGCCTAGAGGGTAAATGAAAATTGTAACCTCGACTCCAGAAATAAGGCAAGGAAGGTACGGGGTAGGTTTTTTAGTCAGTAAGAGTCTGACACTGGTCTCCCGCTCCGCCCAAGAGCGGGTTTCGTCATTGGATGATTTTCACCTACCATAAAAAAAAAAAAAAAAAAAAAAAAGCATTAATTGAATACCTATAACCCTCACGAAGTCATTGTTGTACCATGTGGAAAAGGTTTCCTACAGCATTGGACGATTTTACCCACCATATTCCCTCGTCATTGGATGATTTTACCCACCAAAAAAAAATACACAAGTAAGACACAGTTTCAAGCATAGTGAGTTCATCATACCAGGTGCACAGTACTGACAATAATACGTAGATTAAGTAACAATTATGATAGAAAACGTAGCATATATAATACAACTCAAAGGTGAATTATAATACAGCGAGAATACGTGAGTGTGAGCGAGTTACACAGTGAAAAAAAAAATAGAAATTTCAGAAAATACCTAGAATAATAAATTATATGTTTAAATTATTATTATTATTATATTAAAACCTTATTATTTATTTCAAATAGACCATTTACAAGCACCAAGGATTTTTAATCTTAATAATTTCAATCGTAATTAATAAACATTTTCATGTTTTGTAAAACAACAAACTTTTAAATATAATACACGTTGATTATAGACACGTAGGAAAAAGCTCTTTTAACTAAAATATCTCAGTTAACACCTTAAAAGAACACAAATGTGATGATCATAATTATACAATTTATTTCTGTAACATGTATAATAACTTTTTACCCTACCACAAAACAATACAATACACATAAACCCTCGTACACAGTACGCTTCATAATTGCTCCTAGATAATTTTAATTGCTTCACAAATTGTTTACTTACAAATTAAGATCATCTAAAATTTCAGCCATGTATAACGGCTTTGAAACTTTGAGCATAATAAAACAATCAAGTGATAAGGCTGACTAATCTTCAAGTAAGCTTGGACTGAAGCCTTATACACAATGTTGTAGGTTTCTTTTTATGGTAGCTAAAAATCATCCAATGATGAATCCCGCCATTGGGCGAACCAGGAAACAGTGTCAGATTCTTACTAACTAAACAACCTACCCCATTCCTACGTTGCCATATATATCAGGACCAGAGCCTTCCTTTCAGACGCGAACGCGTGGCCCCAGTTGGCTTCGACCCTTCTGCGGGGTCGTGTCGCGTCCTATGGTTTGCTGATAACTCCTTTTCCGCGCGGGAACGGTGAGCTTGACGATTGAGCTTGCTTCGGACGGTTACCAAACGATTGGACGGCGAGTACTCATTGCTCGCCATTCACAAGCCCGCGCCTATGTTTGTAAGTTTTTTTTTCTAAACATTCCTCACATCGCTACTTCCCTTTTACTACAACTTTATCCCTTTACATCATCTTTTTAAAAATCAGAGCAGCGACATTCAGCTATTTTAAAAGACATAGTCCATTCAAGATTAGATTGGCATCTTCAATCAATTCAAAAGGTAAATTATGTTAAATCTACATCACAAATTCTTTAAAAAAACGAGTTGATTGAAATGAAATCTCTAAAAGATCTGTCATTGAAATGGTCTTCGGGGATCCATCAATACCCCCCTGTGGGTGTTGAAGGATTGATCGAATGACTCTCAAAAACCCGTGTCTCTGGAAAGCTGATTGATAAACCGACAAGATATATCAATCAAGTATAAAGCTTTAACCCTACGCTGACAATCCATTTTCTTCGTTTGTATATTCTACAGTAAAATTAAAGTTTTATCATGTGGTGCAAGCATTTTTCTGGTATCACACTTGATGTTAATACCTATTACAACGACGAAAGGACATTGCCAATCTTTGTATAGGAGTGGTACTAAGTGCTGCCCCGAATGAACACATAGTAATTTTTTTGCCTCAGGACAATACCAATAAATAAACTGAAGCGCTCCAAAATCTGTCTATGTAGTAAAGAGAAAAAAAAATGCTGTGTATTTATTTTAGAAAAGTAGCTTCATCATCAGCTTTTTTATTGATCCCACTGCTAGGATACAGACCTCCCCACTAAGAGAGAGAATCCACCACGCGGGCCCGGTGCGGATTGGTGGATGTCATATATGACTTCGAATGTTTGGTTCTAGGACATCCCAGTTTCCTCACGATGTTTTCCTTCACCATTTTGAGAGCAGTGGTGATGAAATAAATTACACAAAGTAATGCGCCTGGCTGGATTTGAACCTTACAACTCGTAAGTCGGGACCGTTAGCACTCGGCCTTAATATTATTGATTATGCCTGAGCAGCACTTGGTCAAAACCCTGGCTTTTGTATTTACTTGTATGTAATATGTTTGTTATTTCGATGGAACGCTTACTATATTTATGCGCTGGCTGAAATAAATCCTGCAATATCATTGGATTATTTTCACCCACCTAAAAAAATATTTTGTCTTTGGAATAAAAGTAATAGCTGTTCATTAATTTTTTTTTAATTAAAATAGCTTTATCAATTTTTAGCAAATATTTTAAAAAGACCGTAAATCCCGCGAGATTTGTTGTATTTATTAAAAATGTATGAAGTTATTTTAACTTAAATTTTATATTTTTAAACGATTTCTTTTTAAATAAGCAACTATTTTGAGACTAGAGGGAAGTTGAATCAGTAAAAAATACCATTTTATTTCGTAATAATTTGACTTTGTTTTAATTTTAATCTTCTTAATTAAAAAACGATTAAATTAAATAGTTTTCAATAACTGTTTTTTTATAAATCCTAGCTACTAGATATAAAGACAAGCTAGTACTACTGGCTTGAATTTGAACATTGACATTTGACATGGTTGTATAATAAATCATTACTGGACTTAAATCCAGTTTGAAATTCATGGTTTTTGAGCCAAATAACGAGTGATCGATTTACGTAAAATTAGCTTAACTTTTCTTACTGACATTTCTGTAATTCAAATGTGCGTAGGTTCTTTTGAATCAAACCATATATAACTGAAATAGCATAAGTTATAAATGTTGTTTACCCAAGAAATGCCAAGAAACACCACTTTGTGAGTACAGTCACTGAAGAATCCAAAAATATCCCATGTTTACTCAGAGCTCGTAAATCTTAACTACTCACTAATAAAGCGGACAGACAGACAAATGCTAGCTATATATAAAGTAACAATCTACATTCCCTCGGGCATCTTAAGCGCATACCACACTTTATTGACATATTTCTCGATAGAAATACACTCTCACAATTTTATTATCTAATCCTTCGGATTTAAACACAATTTGTTAGCCAAATTAAAATAAAATTTAAGGGAACTTTGGTTTTATTGACTATAAATAATTGCTTTTAGTAATTAGTCGCTTGAAATTTTATATATCGCAGACCAAATAGTAGTACTAGCTTATATTTGGTTGGTCTGAGAATAGGTTATGTGTGGTATTAGACGTACATTTTAGTTTCAAGTCAGTAACTATTTAGTAATCTATGGTCAAGAAGTGTCGTGTTTGCAATATACACACGCAAACTTTGGAACACGTGAATTTATATTAGATACGCACATACGTAGGTACTAGTAAATACAAAAAAATATATATATAAATATAAATATTTCTACTGTCAAAGTGTTTAAATTAAAGTACAAACAAACACAAACACAAACAAAATTAAATTAAAGTTTAAATAAAATAATATATTTATACCAACCTTAGGAATATGGAAATAATGCTATTTTTATATTTGTACTTCTTTAAGGCGCAACTTTAGTATTAGCTAGTTAATAATATTACATTAATTATGTAATTTCTAAAAATAAATTATTCTTATTCTTATTACATTAAGAAAAAGTATTAGAACAAGTAAAATATAATCACTTAACTAATTTAAATTATAAATTATTTAACAAAAACCCCATTGTTCCTTCTACCCACGTTTTAAAAATTGGTATATAATATGAAATTCATAAAAAAATCAACAAAAATAATTTTATATATTAATAACTAATATTTCTAACGTTAAATCTAATTTCTTACCTGTACAATTTACATTTTTTTTTCTTCTTTTATGACAAAGTTCAAACATTCATCAATCTCTCAAACTGGCAGTTCTCATTTCTGACAGCTAAATCGGATAATTATCCTAATTTTTTTTTTCGAAAATGTCGATTTTTATAGTTATTTTGTTGTAAATTATTATTTTATTAATATTATTGAGGTAAAACGGGGTTAATAGAAACAAATCGGGGGTGAATAGAAACTACATTTTGTTGTTTTTTCACATTATTTAAAGATGGTTTGCAGCATTTAAATATTTTTATAAATTCAATATTGAAAACAAAAATGCTTTATTAAAACAGAAAATATGAAATCAAAGTAATAATCCTAATAAAAATTTTGTTTCTATTCACCCCATTTTACCCGCTATATAGACCTGAATTCAATTGTAAACGCACTAAAAGCCGCCACCGTTTTTTTTTTTTTTTTTTTTTTTTTTTTTTTTATGGTAGGTGAAAATCATCCAATGACGAGACCCGCTCTTGGGTGGAGCGGGAGACTAGTGTCAGACTCTTACTGACTAAAAAACCTACCCCGTACCTTCCTTGCCCTATTCCTGGAGTCGAGGTAACAGTTTCCCACTTCCCTCTAGACTCCGGGAGGCTTCGACCCTGAAGGGCCCCTGCAGTTTGCTGACAACTCCTTGAGGCGCGCGGGAACGGTGCGCGCCGTTGACGACTAGGACTCGGTCTTACAGACGACCGGACGGCGAGCTACCCATTGCTCACCGTCCGCGAGCCAGTGTCTACGGTGGCCGGATATCGGCAGGATCGCGGCGGCGACGGCTACGGCGAGTACGCCGTTGCCTTTGCCTTATGCGGTCGGCCTCCTCCTTTACGAGCATTACTGCTTCGCAGAAGGAGGCGACCGCCTGCCATTCCTCTTCGCTGTGGACCATGGCCTGAACCAGGGCCCGGCGCGAGAGGTCGCCGCCGCCGATCACCCCCACGAGGACACGGCGAAAAGCCGCCACCGTCAAACCGTCGACGTAAAAACAGCGGAAGATACCGCTGTTTTGATTTAATAAAGGATACCCACATGTTTAAAATTACTGTTACGTAATATTTTCTTTACAAATTTCGGGGGAGGTCGTATTACTCCACAATTTGAAATCATATATCCAGAATAACTTGGTATCATTTTACCTTATAAACGTTCTCTGTGCAGAACATAAATCTACGTGGCAGAGAAAAAAATACCACTAAAAGTTACGAAAGATTTTCTTGATGATTTTTATGCAACTTTGAGTATAAAAAATTAACGAAGATTGTAATGTTAATATATAATGTTGCAATGTTCAATTTAAAAAAAAAAATGCGAAATTTATTAGCAATCGATTTGTGCAGTGATTTTGTCATCAAACTTGATTTTCTAAATCACCAATAGTATAAAAGAAAAACGTACGGTGTTTGTGTGCGTAGGAACAATGTTTGTATGTGTGGGATCCTCAGAAAAAATTATATGTACCCATGGTTAAGAAATCATCATCATCCTACTCTTATTCCATATTACTTGGGGTCAGTGCAACATGTTCTTTTCTTCCACTCTGTCCTGTCACCCGTCACGCTATTACTAACTCCCTTTTCTTTCATATCACTCCTCACGCAATCCATCCATCACTTATGATTGAGAAAATCCAAAGGAATTTCGGCCGATATATATATTATCTTTTTTTGTATATCACTGCGTTGAGAATGATCAACTTAGACATTTTGTAGCTCAGACGTAAGTTAATGCGCGTTCGGCATTATTATTTGTTATTATTATTATAATTGACAGGGGGCAACCCTGACATAACGAAAAGAATCGCCAAACATTAGTGGCAATGGGCAGGACACATTGCACGCAGAACGGATGCCGACGGGGCCGAAAAGTTCTGGAGTGGCAACCGCGTACCGGAAGACGGAGCGTGGAAAGGCCTTCCACTAGATGGACCGATGACCTGGTCAGGGTTGCTGGAAGCCAATGGATGCAAGACGCACAGGACCGGTCTTTGTGGTGGCGTTTGGGGGAGGCCTATGTCCAGCAGGGGACGTCACCAAGTTTATTTGACAAGTTTCACCAACTTGATTCTAAGTGACGATTTTATTCTTCATTACGTATACATCGTTAAATTTTAATAGTTTTAATCCCGTAGAGGATCGATCCAGTACAAGAAATACTATGGATTTGTAAAGATAAAATAATACAGAACTTTTTTTCTAAAACACACAAATACTTCAAAAAAAAAGGAGGAGGTTCTCAATTTGATTGTATTTTTTTTTATGTTTGTTACCTCAGAACTCCGTTGTTTATGGATGGATTTGCAAATTTTTTTTTTTGTACTTGAAAGGATATGCTTCCAGATTGCTCCCATTCAAAATCGAGTTTTGATGATGGGATCCATGAGAAATCGAGGGAACTCCTCAAATATTATAGGCAACTATATAGTTTTTTTTCTATTTACATCGAGAACTCAAGCATTTACAGTCAAAAAGTAACATTTGATGAGGTGGAACTGGTGAAGAAAATCAGTAATGGCTAACGAAACTTGACACTCGCATAGATATCACAATCAATCTTAAATAATTATGTTGAAAATGTTATCATCGAACTGATCTGATGATGATGATGGAGCTGGAAGGTAGGCACTGGAACTGCGTAACTAATTAATATATCCTAGCCGTGTTTGGGCTTGTTAGAATTGTCATATAGAATTAGAATTGTCATTGGCACTTTGGCTGTAAGGTACTATTGAACTGATGTGATGATGAAACTGGAAGGTAGAAGGTCGGCATGGGAACTTCAAAATAAAATAATGTATCCTAGCATTGTTTGAGCTTATTATAGCTGTCATGGGCAATGCTGTCAAGGGCAATGGAAAGGGCTATGCTCGGAGTTTCCTTGCGTGTTCGAATCAGAAATGAAGAAATGCGCAGGAGAATCAGGGTCACCGACATAGCCCGAAGAATTGCCAAACTTAAGTGGCAGTGGGCAGGGCACATTGCTCGTAGAACAGATGGCCGATGGGGTCGAAAGGTTCTAGAGTGGCGACCGCGCACCAAAAGACGCAGCTTTGGAAGACCTCCCAAAAGGTGGACCGACGACCTGGTGAGAATCACGAGAACGCGATGGATGCGAGTCTCACAGAATCGGTCGTTGTGGCGACGCTTGGGGGAGGCCTATGTCCAGCAGTGGACGTTTTCTGACTGAAATGATGATGATGATGAGATGTACCCATGAGATGAAACATAAGTATTTCATGCATCATATCATCTCTCCACGAGATCAAAACGATTACACTGTAACAATGTACTTATAATATGTATTCCTACTTATATGACATTGGTAACTTTTTCAAAAGAAATGTATTGACTTCGTTGCCTTAACACATTATAATAAAAAACACTAAACGGCTAGAAATAAAAAAAAACTTTTTACAAAAAAAAACCGCCTTCAAAAAAAGCCAAACGATAAAAATTGTTGCCCATTCGTAATTCCTTACCTTGGCTGGCACCGACTCCAAAAAGAAGAAATAAATTTTGAATATTTGCAAAATATTAATGTCAAATAAGTTTACCTATAAATTAAGTTTCTTTACAGTAATTCAAATTTTTATTTTCAACTTTTTAGTGTAGGAACTTTTATCGTTTGGCTTTTTTTGAAGGCGGTTTTTATTGTAAAAAGTTTTTTAGAAAAAAAGTTACGCACGTACGAAATGAATTTCTTTAAGTAGCCGAGTCAATGACCTCGTAGGTAGTTTTCGACCGTTACGTACGAAGTACCTACAGTTGATTGAACCGTCCCAGCTGACATATACTTAAAGAAATATTTTTGTTATGTATAAATTTTTTCGAATTTACAAAAATAGTACTGTAAGGGATGTGCTGAACCAGGTGCCGACGAAATGATACGCTGAATGAAGTGTCACGACGTTTATTGTCAGAAGAATCTTACAGATAGTTTTTGTATAAAAAATAAATAAGACTTCTGCTCCGATCCTTTTCAGTATGACGAAGGCGGCAGAAAGTCTTCTAATCCAAAAAAACAGACTATTGGCAAAACTAAGCTAGTGAGGTCCCGAAAGGCTATTCCTTACAGGATGTAGCCCACGGATGCGACACTAGGATAGTCATAAAAAAATTAAAACTACTGCGGAGATCATTGACTCACAGAGAATCTTAACACCGCGATTCAGAATTGTGACGTATTTGTTCAACGCCATCTAGTATCGAGTAGCGGAAGTAGTTGTGTGGGTAGTTGTAAAAAATGTTTGTTACAGTACTTTATTTTTTAATTTTATCGATATTGTTTCATGTACTGAATCGAACCTCCACGAGATTACGATTACAAAACGATCAAAATTTTACAGTGTATGACCATTTTATTTATGTGACAATTTTATTTTTTATTATTTGTTTCAGTATTTTTTTAGAATCTCTATGGTTATTTTATGAAAATAATAATTTCATTTTTATTTTTCTGTGCACTAGTTACAAGCGTTTTGGTTTCATTACTAAGCTTGTAATATACTCCCAAATAAATAAACTATAGACTCCTCCACACCACCCACCACTCCCGCCACTCTCACCTACTTTTTATTTTTGGTGTGCAATAAAGAATATATCTATCTATCTGTCTATCTATCTATAGTCATCTCCCAAGTGTCGTCATAATTAAAGGTCCGGTGCATCTCGTATTCATCAGATTCCCGCCACCTTTAATAGTTCATCAGTCCACATTGTAGAAGGCTGTCTAACGCAACGTCTTTCGGTACGTGGTCACGATTCCAGAACCTTTCGGCTTCAATGGCCAACCGTTCTGCGAGCAATTCGCCCAGCCCATAGTTAAGTTCAGCGATTCTTCTTGCTATGTCGGTAACTTGGTTCTTGGTTCGCCTGCGGATATTCTCATTCCTAATTCGATCATACAAGAAAACTCCGCACATTTACCTTTCCATTGCCCTTTGAGTGACTTTAAATCTTCTGATGAGGTCCATCTTAGTAAGCGACCATATATGTCATCATTGGCTACACGCACTAGTCATTGACTTTCATCTTGAGATAATGTATATTGGACGAGAAGATACCAGACAGCCTCACGAACGCTGCCCGGCCGAGTAGGATTCGATGACTAATCTCTTCCTCAAAGAACGTAGTTTTACGTTTATTCACATAAAAAACTAATTTATATTTAAATTATAAAAAACAGATTTTGTATTGTTTCCTAAAGACCTACTATTTCCTGTATTTTATTTAAGAAAATTTCCCACGACATTAATAAAAAAAAAAAAAATCGGCCGTGAAAGAGTGTGTCGAGCCACGCTCAGTATAGGGTTCCGTAGTTTTCCGTCCAATACAAATTGCTCACAATGTAACAGAACCCATAAACTACGGCTTGACAGAGCAAAGTAATCCAAAGTGCAGCGCCATCTCGCAGAAAATCGGGTTACTAACTTATACAAGTTCGTATAATTATATAATTTACAATTTTGGATATAATCAATAATTTTGGGTTGTGTGAACCGATTTATATATTTCTATTTTTTGATAGATGATTCTTTCAGGATAGCAAAATATGTAAACTAAGTTAAAAAAGGTTATTTGTTTAGTTAAATTACAAACATAGTTCGCAAAATTATCTTGTAAAATTTTTCGAAAACTGTTCATTCCACCAAGATTTAAATATTTTTTCTAGAAAGGTTTTACAAAGTTCTATTTTGATTTTTTTTTAATATTTTCTAAACTTATGGTTCAAAAGTTATCCCCTCTTACTTTTGAATCATACATATTTTTTTTAATTTTGGGGCGATTATTTCCGATAATATCAACATTACCAATTTATTTTACTAAACTAATATTCATTTTTAAATACATTCTAACCAACAATATATCATAATGTTAGGATTGAAATGATTAAAATCACCTCCCACTTTATGAGTTACTCTAATGAAATATTTTTTTGCACTTTTTATTTAAGCTCTTTGTCAGCGTGCTTGATGTACATATTGGTACCAAATTTCAACTTTCAAGTGCTTTTTTATGTTAGGTGAAAATCATCGAATGACGAAACTCGCCCTTGGGCGGAGCGGGAGACCAGTGTCAGACTCTTACTGACTAAAAAACCTACCCCGTACCTTCCTTGCCTTATTCCTAGAGCTGCGGTAACAGTTTCACAGCACCCTCGGCTCCAGGAGGCATAACGGTTACTGACATTATCCGCAAACGAACAAACAGATCAACCTGGCGAAACTATAACAGTTTCTATTTCACTATGGAACCCTAAAAAAATACATTGCTTAGTCTTTTTAAATTAAAGTAAGTGAGATGACAGGTTTTGACTGAAATATTATTAAACAACAGATATCACTCGCAGAACACTGCATGTTTTCTTTAGTATCAAATCAGAATTGAATCGAATAACGCTCATAGCAAGGTGTACCTAGAAAATGTTTGGACCTTTTTTGTTACTGGTTTTAGTGCAAAGTTCCACAGCTATTATTAGCAGTCACAATGGTATGTGTATTTAATATTTTTAATGTAGTAAGGCGCATTTTTTGTGTAACTCGTTTCATCACCACTGCTCTTAAAACTGTAAAAAGAAATTTTGTGAGGAAACGTCGTTCTAGAACCAAAAATTTGCTGCTTCGAAGAAGTAAGCGACCACTTCCCATTGTATCTCGCTCCGAATTATAACTTGACACAGGGCTGGCTCAGGAGGCCGACTATATTCAAATGTAAATGTTTGATTTCTCATGCTTGATAAGAAATCAACTTCAATAAGAGTTCCCTTAGTGCCTTGTAATAAAAATGATTTATTTATTGTAAGTAACAGTGACTCATATTTGGTGTTCGCACACCTATTGTCTTTCTATTGTGTCTCTATTGACTGTGCTTAAAGAAATATACAAATATAATCAAAACAGTCACAACTTAAAAAAATATTGTCATTTAAGCTAAATCATGTTAAGTATAATACGAGTAATTAAATTAAATTTAATTGAAATAATTTATATCCCCTCCTTGCGTCGTATTCCTCGATGTTGGGGGTTGCTTCATCATTTTCACTCGCACGACCTTTTTCCATTTGTTCTTAACCTGGTGGTGTGCAGGGACCAACCGTCGAGTCAAGACCGGAGTCGAACTGGTTTAATTTGATGGAAACTTTTTCCCATCCACTTTATCAGTCACTATAAGCCTTTCAAGGTTTCCACCGTATTTCCTTGCAATATGACCAACCCACCACATCTCAAAGGGCTCAGTGCGTTTGCGGTTTAAAGCTTTCAGCGTCCAATTCTCAGCGCTCTAAGAGAAGATCAAGAAAACCATCATCCTATCCAGTTTGAGTTTAGTGTAACGGAGATACTGCAATCTCTCCAGACTGACAAGTCGAAACATGGCGCCCTTCGCCAAGAACTTCCTTCTTGCACGAAATATTATTGTAATATTATTACCATTGAATACATTTAACTTCTTACAATTAGATAATAAGATATAAATTATTCAAATTAAATCATTTGTATTGTTTTAAATTTAAAATTCTGTCAACAAAAAATTATAATTAGAATCAGATTATACCTAATTATTTTACAAGCATGTCCGTGTTCTGACCCGTGACATGCTTATGACATAAGACAACAGTGCATCGTTGTCTAGTCTCTCCTATTTGCAGAACTGAATATTGACCTGAATGGGATCAATTATCAAGTATCTTTTTAAGTAAATGAAAATCTATATTGATACATAAATAGAGTGATTTGGCGGTGATGAATATATACAATCGAATAAAGAAATCTCACCAACATTCCCTAGAGTCAGTGGGTTTTAAAACCATAGAGGTCCAAATATAGAGCCCTTAGGTAGTACCTGGCAATGTATCAAAACGATTTTGCATTTCAACTGAGTTTCCTCAGTTGAAATGCTGAAAATCTGAAAGAAATATGTGTTATGTTCATATAATGTGTTTGTAGTTTATTTTCTTTTCTAGGTTATGTATTTTGTTTTAAGTAATGACGTCAAGAGCCATTCATAATACATTTATAATTGCTCAACTAAATATAAAAACTGAGCAACCTTGACGCCAAATTAATATATGTTGGCATCTTAATTAAACGACAGTAATGTATGGCAAAACTGTTATTTCCCCTTATTTCAGATTTCTTAAAATAATTGCTACCGTTTTTAAAGTTCCGTACTTCAAAAACGGAACTATAGAATCACTTGGATGACCATCTGTGAAGGCTAAGATATATCTCGGGATTACGTGAATGTATCGATTTGAAATTAAAACCATTCTCCGTCTCCTATAGACTTACTTAAAAATAAATCAATATCATATAATTTTGATATATATTTTGAATAGGTACTTTCTTTCCATCACATCTCATTTTATTTTTCTGAGAATGGACCAAATAATAATAACAATTAAACATCCCAATTTTAAATTAAAATAAAAACTATTTACCTACATAGCTACTATAATTCCTTAAAGGAATACGTCAATATAAAATGGATGTTTGATAAGTGATATGAAAGCAAAAATAGTAACAGCGTGACAGGTTGCTAGACAGAATGGAAAAAAAACCCAAATAACAGCACAAAGGCAAAAAGATGATGATAATGGCGACTATGCCGGTAATAATGCTATACTCTTAAATATTTTTCAGATACAGAACATTTTCGCATGCCCCCGTTGTTCCACCTGGATGGTTATGAGGACTGCTTCGACGAACCTGATGCTTTGTTCTGCTATGGGGAATTTGCTCTGGTCTCCGATGAACCAAGCGAGTTTTTGACCGCGATACAAGTATGTTTTATAAACTTTTATTACTCCCCATTATGACTATTCAAAAATAATATGACTAAGACTTAAAATTTGATTCATAGAATTCATCGTAGCTTTTAAATATTATGTTACACAAAAATAAAAACTAACTTTTTAAACAGTTATTAACAAACCACATTTTATTTTCATCTTAATAAATTCAAGTATTCGTGCGACGTGGCTTGGGATCGCTCAAGACAGGGAAGTTTGGAAGGAGAAAGGGGAGGCCTTTGCCCAGCAGTGGGACACAAAGTAGGCTAAAAAAAAATTAAGTAAGGTTAATTTAGATTAAAAATACTGTTAGTAGTTTTTGAAAATATATAACCATTACGCAATGGAGTTCCTTAGAGATAGATACCTTGAGGACTCGTATTCAATATTCGACAGGTATTCAACGAATAACCATTACTTTTTCCATTAAAAATCCCTTATTTTTATTTAAATGTAGGTATATAAATAGGATTATTTCTCTCATTTACAGAAATATTCAGCAAGTGTAAAACACTATAACCACACGCTACTACGCTACGGTTATTGCATGAAAAAAACATGCAATGAGTTTTACAATGGTTCTAAATCAGAAGTGGACCTAAGATTGTCCTTTGAAGCATGCTCCAACAAAACCATTTATGACAAGTACATGTTAAAGACGAGACTGACGGATGAACTCGATTGTTCTAAACGCGATAGAGACCTGCCAATAGATTATTTAGATATCTTTGTTGGAGGAGTCTGTATCCTTATAATCGTGGCCAACATTATCGGAAGCCTTTGTGATCACTATTTAGATAAGAAGAGAGATCGAGGAGGTAAGCGCAAAAATTGTTTTAATTGGAGTGCTCTAAAAACAGCTAGGAACCGAATCAGTTTACTTCTTAATACTGAGATTGATATTGTTTATCTTATATTGGTAATGTTTCGTGGAGTGCCACATAAACATTTTTTCTTTCTTTCTTCTTTCTTTAATACATTTCTATATAGTGCAGTTATAAGGTAGGTACAAACAACAAAACGGACAGGTTCAGAGCGTCTTCTCTTTGCGACGGCCTGGCTGAGAGGGTCCGTGGTACTCGGTAGGTTCTTCCCACTCAAGCTCGTACCAAAACGGATACGCTTGACTCTGTCAACCATGCAAACTCTAGTTCTTCTTACCACTAGATTTCGTGCCTTGTTTTGTTGTTAACAAATCATCTCCGGATCCGGATTACATATTGCATATTACTTTGAACACGTTATGAACTTACGTTACGTTATGAACTTTGAAGTTAGCTACAATTACCGAAGTCAATCCAGCATTGGCAACCACATTGACTATTTAAACAACTATGACAGCCGTTATGGATAGACTGAAGCCAGCTAATCTAAAACAAGTTACAAAGTGCAAAGACAGACTGATAGTTTCTAGGTTATACTTTATAAATTCTTAGTAATAAAAAATGTGTTGATACAAGTATGTTTTTCAGCTCTTAAATTACTGTATGGCTTTTCAATTAAACGTAATTGGAAAAAGTTTATTGCACCAGCAGGAAAAGGACAAGATCCTCGAATCAAAGCATTGAAAGGCATTCATGGTATCAGGTGTGGTATCAATTATATTACAGTTATTGTTAGCTTTTTTCATATTTTTAATAATTAACATAATTATGTGTTTTTTTTTTCAGAGCGATAACAATAAGTGCCGTTGTGATAGCTCACGCACTTTACTCCACCATGATATTGAACGTGAACCCAGAGCTAATAGAATCAGTAAGTTCTTTTGCATTATAAGTTCCAATGATTATGGATCATGTTATATTACCATTGTTTTGCAAAAAATACTCATTTCAAAATACTCATTAAATTAAATTTTATTTCAGTTTTACGATATCAAATTTTTTAACATGTTTATGAACGGGTCGCTGGTAATGCAGACATTCTTTGTGACGTCGGCTTTCCTATTAGTGTACAATGCGCTGATTTATGCAGAGAAACATACACCTTCGTGGAGCATGCTACCGTATCAAATAATAATGAGATGGTTGAGGTAAGAAAATCAAAATCACGCCCGGCTAATAAAAGAAATTATTAAAGTTACATTTGCTAAGTTTACACTTTTTTCACGCAAATCTTACTAATATTATAAATGCGAAAGTTACGATGTTTGGATGTTTGTTACTCGATCACGCCAAAACGGCTGGACGGATCTGAATACAATTTGGCACAGGCATAGGATATACTCTGGAATAGGACATAGGCTTTTTATCACGGAAACCTCAACACCAATAACACGCGGGCGAAGCTGCGGGCAAAAGCTAGTATCTCACACGCTGTTGCGTAGTATCGGATTGGTAAGAGCGCAAACTTCGGACTCAGTCTAAGTTCGAATTGAGGCTGATTATGGCAGGGGATAGTACCTTTGATTTAAACGACGTCTTACTGATACAGATAAAAACATATAGGATTTTATAGTCAGTATATTCATATTTTTTTTTACTACAGGTTAACACCATCGTATGCCCTTATCATAGGATTGACAGTAACTTGGTTTAAAAGAATAACATCAGGAGGACCAATATGGGCGGTAAGTTTACATTTAGGCATGTTTTTGTCTTCAGTTGCACGTAGAATTCCTAGGTTTTTTACTCATTTGAAAGTTTTTTTGCCAGGTTCATTTCTTTGATTTATTTCATCTCCACTGCTCTCAAAACGGTGAAGGAAAATATCGTGAGGAAACCGGCATGTCCTTGAACTAAAAATTCGAAGACATGTGATATCCACGAAACCGCACTGGGCCCGCGTGGTGGATTATGGCCCATTCCCTCTCCTAGAGAGGAGGCCTGTGTCCCAGCAGTGGGAACATTAATAAGGCTGATGATGATGATAGATTAGTAACTTGTCATATCCTTATTATAGTATAACTGGCAACTCACTCGTACTATATGTAACAATACGACAAAATGCCTATTACATATATTAGATACATATTATTTAAAACAAACACACTATCTCACAAAGATAATTTAACATATATTTAACTAAACCTCTGGTCAAGTCTGGTAATTTTCGAGAAGGCTGAGTAAGAAACTTTGGAACGAGATACAGATATTCAATCAATATGTTCTTAGATTCATCATCGAACAAATCAACTGGTCTGGATTCCAAGAGAGCATTGAGTGCGATTAACGGATTGGATGACATACGTCACTCAACCGTACAGAAACGTGGCACCACAAATTGGTAGTTAGATAGATAGATAGATATTATATTCTTTATTGCACACCAAAAATAAAAATAACAATATTTTTACTTTGTGCCGTCTTGCTCGGCAATAGTTATAGGAAACAAAAATTTTGCATAACTCCCCATGCAAACTAGGCGAGTCAATGGTTCTGTGTATGATCTTGCAAGCAATTACAAGTTGGTCAAAAATTCGAAAAAAAAGTGAACAAATTATAAATGACCGAAACTATTGTATATCTTATGAGTATAATGGACCAATACCTGTGACAAACAATACATACGAGTACGTTTGAATTGATTTGTTTATTTATGACTTAAAGTAAATATATTACATTTTTTTTTTACAGAAAACCATATATTATGAAGCGAGAGATTGCCGGCAAGAATGGTGGAAGCATCTCCTTTACATCAACAATTATGTGGAGCGTACCCACTGCATGGCGCAAACTTGGTAAATATAGTATCTTACTAGCTTTTGTCAGCGGCTTCACCAGCGGACATGAAATATAGCCTATGTCACTCAGGAGCAAAGTAGCTTTCTATTGTTGCTAAATTTTTTCCAATCGGACCAGTAGTTCCAGAGATTACCTCCTACAAACAAAAAAACAAACTTTACCTCTTTTCGTGTAGATTACATCTTAATGTTGGTATTTCAATGCCTATTTCTCTTCACTTCCTTTTTTTCTGATAATACTCCAAAAATTATTAGAAAAAACGAGTTGCTGATGATTCGGATTTAATATTATGGACGCTCGAAACATTTTATTTTCAATATTTTTTTCACTGACGAATGACACCACCGATTGCTTGAAATTGTTTATTATAGTGTGTTTTTTGTCATTTTATTATTGTGTGAATATATTGTTGCCAGCAACTCGAAAAAATATAGAAATTATTACTTGCAAAACAATAAAATAATTTTTCTTAATTTTTTCTAGGTATTTAGCAGCAGACACCCAGCTCTACATATTTGCACTCATCCTATTTTTGATATGTAAAACGAATCTAAGAAGAAAAATAATACTGAGCCTTGTCTTCGTGGTCGGACTCATAATTCCCGTATTGCACACATATTATGAAGGGTTGACTGGAATAATCATTGCTTCCCCGGAGTAAGTTGAACACAATTATTTTCTAGCTATAAAAACTGATTAAAAAAATTAATTGAATAAGAAAAAGACAATTTCTAAACAACGTAAAAAATACCGTAGGGACCTTGCAGAAGGGTCGAAGGACCCTTCTGCAAGGTCCCTACGGTATCTTTTGGCTTCCCAAATGGGGCCCCCGTCCAGTTTTGAAAGGAAGGTCCGGCCCCGGTACGAGGGCTAAGAAGAAGAAGAAGAAGAAGAAGGGCGGGTCGTTTGGTCAGTAAAGTCACACAGTTACACTGTTTCCTGCTCCGCCAAAGAGCGGGATTCGTCAATAGATTATTTTTCCCACCATTAAAAAAAACTAGGGTCAAGGGTTCGCGTCTGATAGGAAGGCTCTGGCCCTGGTATATATGCAACGTGGGAATGGTGTAGGTTGTTTAGTTAGTAAGGCTCTGACACTGTTTCTCACTCCGTCAAGGGCGGGATTCGTCATTAGATAATTTTTACCTACTACAAAAAAAAACTACTAAAAAACGCTGCGTTATGCGGGCGCACACGTGGTCTTATATGAAAGTACAATCCGTTCCAAATGAGAATAGGATCGATGGCAATGTTGTGACGTCACGTCGAACTGTCAAATCGAAGAAATTCGGTAGAGTGAACAAAAAAAAGATGTTTAGAAAAAATAATTTACGTATGAATCGTGAATGAAAAAAGTTTAATCAGAATACAGTTTTTCCATTTTGTTTAACTCTGTTTCACTGTGTGATGTGTCTGAGTAGTGGTAAATAGAAAAAAGACGAATTGTTTCTAACAATGAAAATAAGAAAGAAAATAGTTTATCTTGTAAACTATTTATGACTTAAAACAATATATTTGGCAAATTTATATTAAACCCTATCGTTTTTACTTTAACTAAAATTTTGTAATAAAAAGCAAAAAAAAAACTTTTTATTGATACGCAAATAAGATTTTTTTGCAAACCGTACTTTTCACTCAAAATTTGACAGATCGAGGTTATTGACTTTCCTGTTCTTATTTGGAACGCATTATACTCCATTTGGGACCCGTCTCTTTTGCTTCGTAATAATATCTATATTAAAACCACTATGATACCACTACATTTACACTGTTAAAGTTGAAATAGCGGCACTGCGCAGGTAGTAGTCCGACTTCCGCTTCGGAGACCACCGCAAACGAATATAAATATTTTTTGAAAAATATGGCCAAATCAGATCTAATTATTAAATTTTATTCAAGTATTTTTTTTTTTTGTTTTGGTTTAATTATGTTAATTTTATCCAGTAAACTTTTATTTTCAGCATGGGAGTGAACATGTTCTTTGGAGATCCCACGTTTCATAAAATCCTTATAAGAGCGCATACAAATTTGCCTGGCTGCATCATCGGTATGGCATTAGGCTACATAGTCTACAACTGGCAGAAGGCTGGTGGAGATCCTCAGCAGTTACGGGTAACCTATATTTTACATGCTATAGCGTAATTAGTTCCCAGCATACAATAATTTAACTAATGCCAGCAGCCCCGAATTCTGAGTTGTCATGGCTTTTTAGCCTATCACCATTGAATTTGGAGGCAACAGTCCTTGCACACATGCACGATTGGCCCATGCAACGTCAGGGCGAAACTCCGCTGCCATGACAAGTCGTGGCATAGTGGACAGAGTTCCGGTGGGATTTCACGTTGAAATGGCGACAGTGACTGTCGCAACCCAGTGCTAGGTATCCAAACATCAGATAACAGTCTGAATCGAGACAAAGTTCTCGCGTGCCTCAAGGAAATGTCCCAGCCATAAGGCCATTGACCAGTTTTTGAAAGGAAGGTCCGGCCCCATTATGAAGGGCTAGGAAGGAACGAAGTGTTTAGTCAATAAAAGTCTGACATTATCTATTTAAAAAAAATCTAATTAAATATAAATACCTATCTTTTATGTATCTTAAAACATGTACTTTTTGTCTTTCACAGAAATATCGGTACATTTACTATTGTACGCCTATCTTCGGTGCACTTGTTTGCTTTTCTGGATATATCTTCTTTACTGACGGTCCACCTCTGCCGACGTATGTTCATATGCTGTATGCTGGTCTCCAGAAGCCTGCCTTTGGTCTTGCCGTAGCCATTATTATAGCTGGAATTATTATTCAATTTGAAGGTACATATTTTATTTAGTTCATTTCATTATTTCAATCACTAAGTCAATATAATAAACACCGATTAACAAGAATGATTCCGTTAGTACTAACCATAGATCACTTAACCAAGTTATGTTATTATTTTTATTCCAATAATACTTATAATATTCAAAATAAAATAATGTCATCAGTGATATACGTATAAACCTATAATAAAAATTATAATATAACTAAAACAACATAATTATTATTATTATCATTAAATTAGCATATATATGGTTTTGTTTTAAGGACCATGCTACAAAAGGGAACCAATAAAGAGCTAATAAATTAATAAAGTTTTTTATCCCATCATTTAATAATATTTGAGAACATGATAAACTCTGTTTACTGTGTTTCTATTGGTTGGTAAGCTGTGCCAAAGTTATACCCCGAGGACAAAGTTGCCCCAATTGACTCGGTGTTTATCTACACTAATATAATAAAGAGGTAAAGTTTGTTTTTTTGTTTTTTTGTTTGTAGGGGGTAATCTCTGGAACTACTGGTCCGATTGGAAAAATTTAAGCAACAATAGAAAGCTGCTTTACTCCTGAGTGACATAGGCTATATTTTATGTACGCGGGCGAAGCTGCGGGCAAAAGCTAGTATTGTATATACATATTTATACTTGATGGGACCTAGAAGAAAAGATGCATTTAGTCAACTTATCGCATTCCGCGACCGGTTGCAATGGGTTCATATTTTCACGACCAGTTAAACAAAAATGTACATTGTATACTTTAACAGCATAGAACTTTGCGTAATTTTTTGTTATCATGAAGTAACACATACTTAAACATTAACAATCCACTTTATTTATTTAATCTTCATGTATAGTAGTGGTACATAGGCGGACTTAATGCAACAAGGCATTATCTACCACTCTAAATAAATAACAGATAATAAGATATAATTAAAATATAGTGTAGTACATGTAATTTAAAGAAGTAACTTATACACACACTTTCTATCGTTTATAGATGTCTTCAGACCAATCCTGGAGTGGCGACCCTTCACGTACATTGGTCGGTTATCATACAGCATCTACCTCATACACATAGCCTTCATCAGGGCTGGTTTAGCATCGATTACGTATCTTCAGAGAAATAGTATGGTCAAGACGGTAAGTCTATTTCATTCACCTTTAGCTGTGTGTCACTTATCGCCATCATCATTAGACTGAATTCCATTTCTCTTCAACTATTCAACTATTATAGTTTCGTTTTTAGATTTTACAATTAAAAAAAAACAACGGAATACCGTTTTTCGACGTGTCCGTCTGTCGGTAACCATTATCTCGGCAACGCGCGAAGTTATCCAATTGAAATTTAAACTATTTACTCAAGTCTATGTCTAAGTTCATAAAAGCTTATAGTTCATATAGTTCGTTAGTAGTTATAAATATTAATAATATTAATTAAAATGATATACTTTATTTCGAGTATTGAAGAGACTCATTTAGAGTAACAATGAAACAAACTTACAACTAGGTATGTTAGGAATTATAACGACAATTATACAACAAATCATTGCTTCATAATAATCTATGACACGTCATATTTCCAAGATTTAAAATTATATCAGTAAATTGTTTTCGGTAAAATGAAATTGGTCAAAAAAATATTCGGAAAACTGATCGTTAGCAGTACCAACACGCTATTTTAATCATAAGACATTTATTTCAATTCTTATCAATTCTCATCCGGCCACTTTCAGTCCAACAACAAACGTTTCTTTACTGATTCCTTTTATGATTACTGTGGCGTGCTCAAAAATACTGGGTCTAACATCCAGAAAAAATAGATTTTTTCCGGTATCAGTAACATCTTTGCAAAATCTTCAATTACTCGTATAATATACTAGCTTTCGTCAGCGGCTTCGCCCGCGTGCATAAAATATAGCCTATGTCACTCAGGAGTAAAGCAGCTTTCTATTGTTGCTATTTTTTTTCCAATCGGACCAGTAGTTCCAGAGATTACCTCCTACAAACAAAAAAACAAAAAAATAAAAAAACAAACTTTACCTCTTTTTTATATTAGTGTAGATACCTTTTTCTTCGTTAATGATGTTTACTTAGTTTTTTCCGCTGTTTGCCATTTTTTGCCGTTTTTTATTTTTAATTGTAGTGAAAAAATATTTTTTTTTCTGTCAAAGAAAACTCGGTAGAAGTCATAAGTGTGCGTTTTATTACTGCATAATATTTTGTTTACAATTTCATTTAAACTTTGATTATTTTTAAGTTTTTTATTAAACATAATTAATATAGACATTAAGTCTATAATATTATGCTCCTCAAATAATCCGTTTATTTTGTGGCCACTAAATAGCCGCAAAATCGATCTTGTTTCTATTTTTTGTCCTTAACTTAATTTACTTGTTTTATTTATAGCATTAATGTTACTATCTTGGACTACCATATCATTTTAATTAAGAACATTAATAATAATATTATGCTAAGGTTGTATTTTTCTTTTTTTTTTAACATTTATTTATTTTTTACATTTCAGATGATAGATGATACCACAATATTACTCGGAATTTACATATCATCATTTTTCTTCTGCTTAATGGTGGAAATGCCTTCTGCTAACCTCGTCAGTACTTTATTCAAGAGACCTCAAACTAAAGAATCTATTGAAGAGAGTAAGAAAGCAGAAAATGACAATGCAATAGATATGACTGAAACGAAAACGGAAGATGGCACTACTGTTGTCAAAATGGGACCGACAACGTAGATGAATACTCAATAGTAGGTTACGGTTTTTTGAAGTGTTGTTTGTGAGTGTGTTGTCTGTTGTTGTTCAGGTTATTGAGTTAAGCTCGCCTTTGTACATCAATTGTCAAAAAATGTGTTACTGTAAGTTTGTTTGTGTACAATAAAGAATTAAGAACAAATTGAGCCACAGACACATTTAGACTAGCACAAGTTTAAACAAAGTGTAACATTAAATGCGCAAAACCTCAAACACTATAATTGACAGGATTTTGATAAAAAAAAATATTTAAAAAAAATGTAACGGTTTTGTGTGCCACTTTAGTTTTACAGCCGTTCTGATATCTTTTTAAACCTTTTTTTTATTTGCTATAAACTAATTGACTGCAATTCCATCTGATGGTAACCAATGATGCAATCGTTGATGGCACTTTAGTTTATTAAAAGCCTATTCACTGCAGCCTTGAAGATTCCCAAATTGTAATCGGATGGGAAGACCGCAGCAGGCCAATTGTTTCTTGTATTTTCATAATAAGTTATATTATTATCTCACGTATAAGAAAATTTGAATTGGACGGCATCCTTTCTAGTTTGTTGACCTTTGGCAGGTTTACATATGTGACAGCTTGGCTTATTAATAAATTAGACAGGATAACATTTTTAATGTAGATTAAAAAAAATGACCTATATTTAAATGTGTTTAAATTGATTCTGCAAGCCATTCTGAGCAAACGATTTCCAGGTTTTTCACATTTATAGTTACACGTTGTTTAGAGTTAATAATTATTTTGGACCAGTTATCATAATATTAAAAGAATGCTTAATATTGAGATGCTTTAGAGACTTATGAGTCATGAGTAACTGTTAATTAATAATAATTGTTATTTATGATTACGTTTAAGAGCACTCTAGTTAATAAATTGTTTTTATTATCTAAGCTATTGGATGACCCACTATAATTTTTCTGTGGGTACCTTATTAATATTATTTATTTTTTAATTGATTTATGTTTTTTTTTTTTAAGTCAACGCAAAATGAATAAGATGTGTATACCTATGTGATGTATGTGTGAAGCTTATTATTAGTTTTTTTCGTACCTATGTAAGAAAAAATGTTGTAAATCTGTAAACTTTCTTTGATGATAAATTATTATTTAATATAATTAATTTAGAATGGTTCTATATTTAAGTATAAATTCAAGGTAATAAAAAAATAAAACATGTTGTTGATGTAGAAAAATATTCGTGATCTGCGTTTTACTGATAACACTCATAATATTTGAAAAAAAAGTAAATCTACGTTATAAAATGCTATTATTTCCAAAAACAGAAAGTAATAAATTATTACAAGGTCTATTTAAATAAACAATTCAAAAAATCTAAAACATCTGACAGTTTGACTTTTTTTTAATGTAAACGATTCTGTATTCTGGATGTCTTCCTTGAGAATTGGAACGATAAAGCGAGCAACCGAGATAACTGGAAGGAATGGAGGGAGGTCTTTGCCCAGCTGTGGGACAGCACAGGCTAGCTATAATAGTAATAATAAATAAACGATTCTGGCAATCCGAATGAACAATTTCGTTTAATGGATGACTTATGTTTTCCTGTAAAACTAATTAACATAAAACTCTATAAAAATATATTCCCAGGGCCCCGGTATAACGCTTTCGCACCAACCCTTAGCTCCAGGAGGCTTCGACCATGTAGGGTCCCTATAGTTTGCTGACAACTCCTTGAGGTGCGCGGGAACGGTGCGCACCATCGACGACTTAGGCTCGCGCTGGACTGTTACGACACGACCGGACGGCGAGCTACCCATTGCTCGCCATCCGCAAGCCTGTGTCTACGGTGGCCGGATATCGGCTGGATCACAGCGGCGACGGTTACGGCGAGAGCGCCATTGCCTTTGCCTCATGTGGTCGGCCTCCTCCTTCACTGACATTACTGCCTCACAGAAGGAGTCCTGCCAGTCCTCCTCGCTGCGGACCATGGCCTGAACTAAGGCCCGGCGCAAGAGGTCGCCGCCACCGATTACCCCCACGAATCACCCCCACGAGGCACCATCAGAACAAACTACAAAAGCATATTCCAACAATATTACAAGTAATAAAAAAAAATGAAACTTACTCAAAATGCACGAAACAACCACATTGTTAAAAAATGCTCTGAGCAAATCTAAAGCGTCTTGACAAATAATTAAAGGTAGCAATCGAACTGCAGAACCTATACTACAAATTACACAAAGCACTATTATCAATAATCCTGAGGAAATGGCTGATTGCTTTAATACATAACTTTAAATACAACAAGCGAAATTGTTGCTATAGAAAACCATCCATACTCTATATATTTATGGTCCCGACACTACTTACCGATACCGTGAGTATTATCAAGACACTTAAAGTGTTGCAATTTTTTTTTGTGTAATAATTGACAATCAACTGACATGGAAACCATAGACCGAGGAGATTTTTAAGGAATTAAGCAAATCTGTAAGTATACATCTATACTAATATTATAAAGCTGAAGAGTTTGTTTGTTTGTTTGTCTGTTTGAACGCGCTAATCTCAGGAAGTACTGGTTCGAATTGAAAAATTCTTTTTGTGTTGAATAGATCATTTATCGAGGAAGGCTTTAGGCTATATAACATCACGCTGTGACTTATAGGAGCGAAGAAACAATGGAACATGTGGAAAAACGGGGAAAAATATTCATCTTTAAAGGCTTCCGTTGCGTGCGCTGCGAAAACGGTAGAAGATACCAAAAAAATATGTACGAAAGAATTATTCCTCTTAAAATGATCTAAAAAAATGTCTGCGACAGTATATGTCTATATTTTAAGATTAACTCACTAGAACCGTTTTTATGGGAATCATATTTGGTCAAAATTAATGCATTATTACCAATTATTTGTTAGAGTTGTATCAACATAGTAATATTAAACTTTAACCAAATAAATGTGTTGTTGATTAAGAGTATGTAATTGTGAACCAAAATTGTCTTTGTAATCACTTATTTTCAATGAACATCTTAGAAGATATTACAATTTTAAAATACTCCGATATAAAATTCACACGCGCCGCATGATGTGCAAAATATGACGCTGCGCCTGGCCGGCGGGCGAGGAGAGGGGTTGCTTGCGGGCGGCGCGGAGGGTTTTTTTATGGTAGGTAAAAATCATCCAATGACGAATCCCGCTCTTGGGCGGACCGGGAAACAGTGTCAGACTCTTACTGACTAAACAACCTACCCCGTTCCTCCCTTGCCTTATTCCTAGAGCCCTGGTATAACGCTTTCGCACCAACCCTCGGCTACAGGAGGCTTCGACCCTGAAGAGCCCCACAGTTTGCTGGCAACACCTTGAGGCGCGCGGGAGCATTGCAGGCCGTCGACGATTTGGTCTCGGTCTGGACTGTTACCAGACAACCGGACGGCGAGCTACCCATTGCTCACCATCCGCAAGCCAGCGTCTACGGTGGCCGGATATCGGCGGTATCGCGGCGGCGACGGCTACGGCGTGGGCGCTTTTGCCCTTGCCTCCTCCTTTACGAGCATTACTGCTTCGCAGAAGGAGGCGACTGCTTGCCATTCTTCTTCGCTGCGGACCATGGCCTGAACCAAGGCCCGGCGCTAGAGGCCAACGCAGCCGATCACCCCCACGAGGACACTGCGATTCTCTTCTCAAGCGGGGCACACCTCCACCGTGTCCTCCGTGCTGGCCACACAGTGGCGACACCCGGGCGTCTCTTCCGCACGAATCCGGCGCAGGAATCTCCTGAACTTCCCATGTCCGGTGAGAACTTGCGTCATGTCCTGCGTGATGTCTATCCAACCACGCCTCAAAGAGGGAACTTACCGCCGAGATTATGGCGTGCCCAAGTAGGGGGTGTAGCTCTATGAAGTACTTTTAGATAATTATGTTCTTTTAAAAACTAAATTATCTAAATTAATAACAGAAATTGATACGGGCAAAGTCGTGGGTAACAGCTATATCTATACTAATATTATAAAGCTGAAGAGTTTGTTTGTTTGTTTGTTTGAACGCGCTAATCTCAGGAACTATTGGTTCGAATTGAAAAATTCTTTTTGTGTTGAATTGATCATTTATTGAGGAAGGCTTTAGGCTATATAACATCACGCTGCGACTAATAGAAGCGAAGAAACAATGGTAAATGTGGAAAAAACGGGGAAAATTATTCATCTTTGAGGGCTTCCGTTGCGTGCGCTGCGAAAACGGTTCAAGATACCAAAAAAATATGTATAAAAGAATTATTCCTCTTAAAATGATCTAAAAAAATGTCCACGACAGTATATGTCTATCTTTCTTTCACTAGAACAGTTTTTATGGGAATCAAATGAAGGAGGCCGAAATGATTGCATTATTACCAATTATTTGTTAGAGTTGTATCAACATAATAATATTAATCTATATCCAAATAAATATGTTCTTGGTTAAGAGTATGTAATTGTGAACAAAGTTGTCTTTGACATCACTTATTTTCAATAAACATCTTAGAAGATATTACAATTTTAAAATAACTCCGATATAAAATTCACGCGCGCCGTATGATGTGCAAAACGTGACGCTGCGCCTGGCCGGCGGGCGACGAGAGGCATTGCTTGCGGGCGACGCGGAGGGTGTTTTTTTTATGGTAGGTAAAAATCATCCAATGACGATTCCCGCTCTTGGGCGGAGCGGGAAACAGTGTCAAATCTTACTGACTAAACAACCTACCCCGTTCCTCCCTTGCCTTATTCCCAGAGCCCCGGTATAACGCTTTCGCACCAGCCCTCGGCTGCAGGAGGCTTCGACCCTGAAGGGCCCCACAGTTTGCTGAAAACTCCTAAAGGCGCGCGGGAGCAGTGCACGCCGTCGACGACTTGGTCTCGGTCTGGACTGTCACCAGACAACCGGACGGCGAGCTATCCATTGCTCACCGTCCGTAAGCCAGCGTCTACGGTGGCCGGATATCGGCGAGATCGCGGTGGCGACGGCTGCGGCGAGGGCGCTGTTGCCCTTGCCTTATGCAGTCGGCCTCTTCCTTTATGAGCATTACTGCTTCGCAGAAGGAGCCGACCGCTTGCCATTCTTCTTCGCTGCGGACCATGGCCTGAACCAAGGCCCGGCGCGAGAGGTCGCCGCCGCCGATCACCCCCACGAGGACACGGCGATGCTCTTCTCAAGCGGGGCACACCTCCACCGTGTGCTCCACCGTGTCCTCCGTGCTGGACACACAGTGGTGACACCCGGGCATCTCTTCCGCACGAATCCAGCGCAGGAATCTCCTGAAGTTCCCATGTTCGGTGAGAACCTGCGTCTTGCGGAAGGTGAGGACGCCGTGAGGTCTATCCAACCACGCCTCAAAGAGGGGACTTACTACCGAGATTATGGCGTGCCCAAGAGGGGGTGTAGCTCTATGAAGTACTTTTAGATAATTATGTTCTTTTAAAAACTAAATTGTCTAAAATAATAACAGAAATTGACACGGGCAAAGTCGTGGGTAACAGCTATAATTTATAAAGCTGAGGAGGTTGTTTGCATAAATAAACATGACGCCACAAAATAACTATTCCACGCGGACGAAGTCGCGGGCACAGCTAGTAATTTATAAAGCTGAGGTTGTTTTCAAAAATAAATATGATGCCCAAAATAACTATTCCACGCGGACGAAGTCGCGGGCACAGCTAGTCTTATATAATTTGACAAAAAAAACTAATCTGAAGAGTTCGCATGCGCCCCGGATTTGCATACTGGCTGGCAAGACGTTCGCAGACTATTTGTAGTTTAAAATATTTACAAGGAGATATAAGAGGTTGTCATGGGAAGAGAATATGATTGTATGTCGAGCCGTAAAGCAAAAATATAGAAAAAAGTATAAAACTTAACGTGGTTTTATTGAAGTTACCCGGCGCCTCCACCATTATGCGACGCCTCGAGTCCACTCGAGAGGCGCCCAGTTCAAGGGCCAACAACGTGCCAAGGCAGGAGACAGTGTGGAAGCAACGTGCCAAGGCAGATGTATAAGCACGCGCAGCGTGCCAGGTCAAGTGGGCAGCCGGTAGTCTACAGAGGGAGAGCCAGAGAGATGAAAAAGTGTTAAGGTTATAGGATAGGAATGTGTCTATTCCAGAGGGAATGAAGAGGAAATCCCCCTCAAGGGAGTCAAGTTGATTCCATTGATATACTTAACTTGAATAATTTAATTTAAATAATCGGTGTTGATTAATTATTGCTCTGGAATGGATTCATATAATGAAGCAAAGTATAGGTGATCCAATGGTTGTGGCTCTTTGACTTCTGGCCCGATAAGCGCCCGATGGAATAAAAGTCAGAAGGCATTGTATCTTAGAGTGTAATCCCAATATGGGTGGTTGTCACTTTGGCTTCCTAGGTCGACAGGGCGGTGCACTGTGGCTTTTAACGGGTTTTTGCTCCAGTGAAGTTTAAGCAGGGTAACGCTGTTTGGTGAGAGCGGAATGATGCTCGATAGAAACATAAATGTTGGTTGATTATATTTTGAAATTTTGTCGTTGACCCCAGCTTAAACTAGTTCTCTAGAACCACCGCCATAGAGGAAAAAATATATATATATAGTCCCCGTATAGGTAGGGAAATCGGTGTGAGGAGTAGGTAGGTCCTACCAATAGCCTGCGATAAATTTTGTCGAATAGAAATGTTCGGTTTCCAAACATTTCTATTCAATAAAGGGGTGGCTGAATGCGATACCTCTGAAGAGTTCGCATGCACCCCGGATTTGCATACTGGCTGGCAAGACGTTCGCAGACTATTTGTAGTTTAAAATATTTACAAGGAGATATAAGAGGTTGTCATGGGAAGAGAATATGATTGTATGTCGAGCCGTAAAGCAAAAATATAGAAAAAAGTATAAAACTTAACGTGGTTTTATTGAAGTTACCACGACCCCTTGAACTGGGCGCCTCTCGAGTGGACTCGAGGCGTCGCAGTAAACATTGACACACTTAATATAGCTTATCATATAAGTAGGGATTTTTAGAGCTTGAAAATATGGAATAAAATCAATGACCGGATTAATTTCAACTGACTGCTGTGTCCCCTTTACTAGTACACCGAGCGAACCTTCGGATGAGTATATTGCTTCTCATAGACTTTTCCTACGCACCCTCTCTCTATCTCTGTCATCCCAAGTTGCTTGTGACAACGTCTTAATAAACTAGTGCGTCTCACCATCAACGATTTCATCACTGCTTACCATCAAGTGAGATCACAGTCTCAGATGCTTGACTGCGATCTCACTGGATGGTAAGCAGATTATAACAAATTTGTTTTCACCTTCATACAACAATCTTTACAGGTTTTTTTTTTATCCCCAATGCGAAGCTGAGAGCGCTCTCGTTGACGCCGGCGCTCGCGCCATCCGGTCGTCAAATTTTCAAAAATGGAATATACAATATTTGAGCTTTTTTATATAGGGTATTTTGATATTTATCCAAGAAAGTAAATAAAAAGTTTTCTAGACAAATAAATTTAAATTTGGAAAATAAGCAACTTTCCGTTAATACCCGCGAACGCGGGCGTTCGCCGCGGTAGTTGAAACGTTATAACAAATTATAAATAATGCATTCCTTGTGAATTCACCCAGAGTACAACAAAATAAGTGTAGTATAAATAAACTAAGGTACTTAAAATACACTTCTCATCAAAAAAATCGAAACACCTTGCAAGTTTACGTTTTGTCAGGATTATCAGAAAAATGTGTACATTTAGGAATAAATGTTAAATGTCGTTTAATAGTGAGTAATATGAGCTTATCAAATCTTAATGTTAATGTTCTAAATTTAAATGAATTTTTCATAGGTTTCGTATTTTGTTAAATGAGTCATTTTTATTCCGTATGGAGTATAAAGGAAATGGATAAAACAACACACGTAAATGAAAAAAAAAGCTAAAAAACGTTTATTTAATAACTTGTATTCCCTCCCCGAGCTCTAATTACTGCTTCCATACGGTTCTTCATCGATCGGATGAGAGTCACGATCACATGCTGTGGTATATTGTCCCATTCCTCTTGGATTGCATCTTGCAGCTGGCTAAGTGTTTCTGGGGCAGGATCTCTTGCTCGAATTCGTCTCTTTAATTCATCCCATAGATGTTCAATAGGATTCATGTCCGGGCTTCTTGCTGGCCATTCCATAATAGAGATATCGACTTCGTTAAGATAATCTCGTACGACGCCCGCGGTGTGAGCCCTAGCATTGTCGTGCATGAATATGAAGCCGTTGCCAATAAAATGTGCATAGGGCATCACATGAGGCTCGAGACACTCTTCGACGTACCGATGACAGTTTAGTGCAGGCAGACGTGGCCCAGACACGAAAGCAAGCTCTGTCTTACCGTCGGCGCTGATTCCTCCCCAAACCGTCCACGAACCGCCACCATAGCTGACCTTTTCTTCAATGCAGCATTGTGCATAGCGTTCTCCGTCTCTTCTGTAGACCTTGTTCCTTCCGTCGTTACCATACAGCATAATTTTACACTCATCAGAAAAGAGAACTTTGCTCCACTGTAGGTATGACCAATTTAGGTGCTCACGTGCAAAGTTAAGGCGCGCTCTTCGATGGTCTGCAGTTAATTTCGGCCCATTTGCTGGCTTATGCGGTACCAGTCCACGATCCTTCAACCTTCTTCTAATTGTAGAGTCACTTACAGCCACCCTTCGTACAACACGAAGCCGCTGCTGCAGTTGAAAAGCGTTAAGGCGTCGATTTCTTAAAGAAGTTGTTACAATAAATCGATCATCTCGCTCAGAAGTGACCCGATTCCTGCCAGATCCTGAACGGCGCGTGAACAAACCAGTCTCCCGATAACGTTTATAGACTCTATGAACAGATGACAGGCTTAGATGCAGTCTTGCAGCCACAACACGCTGACTAAGGCCAGAATTCAGCAATGCCACAACTTGGGCGGCTTCTGTGGGCGAAGTATCCATACGTTTTAGAGAAAAAACCTTTTTTCAGACGTCCCAAAATCACAGTATTGAAATAAAAAACAAAAAGTTTAAGGATAGGCGCCAATTTTTAGTTTTTAAATGCTAAATGTACTCCAACCCTAAACACACATTTGTCTCAAAACAGTCATTCATTTCGTTTATAAGATAAACAAATGAAATTCTAATTTTGAATTTAGAATTTTCGCTTATTACTGTAATGGCCAAACTGCCAGCTATAATATATGTATTTTTTTTCATCGTATGAATTCTTTTTTGTGTTAAATTCGGACAGAAACAATGAAAACGGAAGTGTTTCGATTTTTTTGATGAGAAGTGTATTATACCAGTTTCATTAGTGAATAATAAAATAATATTTAACGTGTGCTTAATCACACGAAAAAACTAATTTACAAATAATATGTATTGTTTTTGTTTCCTCGTGTTGTTTTTTATTACTAAAAACGTCCCATGTTTTTTTTTTTCATGCTTTAGCTATAAGGCAATTTAGTTAAGAGGAGCCTTCCTCGGTTCTTCTGTCGTCATTATGAGCATGTTTAAAAAGCTTACTGTTTCATCCAAAGCAATAGTTTACAAAGAGTTACACACAGGACCGGTCGTTGTGGCGGCGCTTGGGGGAGGCTTGTGTCCAACAGTGGACGTCTTTCGGCTAAAATGATGATGAATGGTTTATAAAGTAGCAGCCCCAAATTAGATACGCCAGAACGTTTGGTCAATGTTCGGTAACTTCCGTCGCTCACTCGAATATTTCACAAACATGTTTTGTGTTTTCTGGGATATATATATTTAAAAAAAACCTTTCTTCATTAAGATAATAATAATATATATGATGCAAAATGCAAATGGTTATAGAGTTATCTACCTCGAAAGGAAAAATAAAATAGACAAGTGAGAGTTGGACACACGCACTGAGGGTTTCGCACAAACTTACGCACACAGTTCAATTCCCGAATACAAACTAAGATTTCTTCCTAGCTAAAAATTGGATTTCAGATTTTTCCCTATATTAATTTGTACCATGAGATCTGATGCCAGATTTTGAGATTCTAGGTAGGAACAGGAAGTACCCTATGTTTTGGTTATTTTGATACTCTTGAGAATGTCAAAATCCACGTTTTTTTGTGACATAAACGGCCACCGACCATATCTTTTATTGACGTACGGGACCCTATAGGATCACTTTATTGTCCATCTATCTGACTGTTAAGACCTTTTATCACTAGAATGCATAGATACCAAATTAAAATTAAAGCCATGTACTCAGGTCTGCGATCTCTTAAAGGTGTGAAAAAATCAGCCTTCAAATTAAATGAATAAAAGAAAATACGACTTTTTATGTCGTTAAACATATATATATTTTTATAAGTATTCATAGGGTATTTTCCGTTGACCTAAAACTCTGAAAGGCATTAAACAATGTTTTATAACATAAATACAAAAATGAATCTGTAAACTATAAATTTGTAATTACGTCACAAATAAATAAATTATAAATATTATATATTATTCTTTATATTAATATTTATATATTATAATTTATTAATATTATTATTTATATATTATATATAAATCTGAAATTGAATTATTTACATTAAATTTATACGAAGTCCTCTGCGAGTCCAGTTTTTTTTTTTGTAATATGCGAATAAATTACGAAGATCCAAAGTTTATACTTTAAGTACCTATTGTTTTTGCAAACTTTAAGTGACGTATATTTATTTTAACAATTATTTCTAGTAATTGTTATGATTTCTAATTTTCAACAATCTGCTGCACTTTCCTTGCCAATTTTAGGATGTATTTTGGCATTTCCCTTATGTTTTGATTTTAATATATACTCAAAAATATCTAGAGTAAAATTTGTAATAACGTTTCAATCACATAATAATATGATGGGAAGTTGTCATGAGTCGGGCGCTCTTAAATACTAATTTAAACAAGAAAAAAAAATAGGAAAGGCTTCACTGATGCTATGTTATTAATGCTTAGTTTTATTTCAGAATTTGATTGAAAATGTAGTGTCTCTTAGCAAAGTGTGAACAAAATGTTTAGTCTTTATTTTTTATTTATTTTGGTGCCAATGTTAACGGCTCTTAATGGTATGTGTGTTTATTTTTGTTTGTATTTAACTTTCGGCTCATGGCTTCACTGAAAAGTAACATACTCCTTAGTGACTGAAAAAACGGGTTTCAACGCAATCGGTCTACTGGGGACCTGTTAGTGTATGCTCACTCACTTGTGGGGCGAGACCTTTGAGAAGAATAGGGAAGGGATCGCCGTTTCCTTAGACGTCTCGAAGGTCTTCGACAGGGTATGCCACGCTAGCCTTTTGAATAAGCTTCCAGCGTACAGATTTTTTCCTGGTTTGATTAACCTGGTCTGAGTAATGGGATTTCTCTTTCACTCACTTGTGGGGTGAAGGCCTCGATAAAAATAGGGAGTCAATTGACGTTTCCTTAGATAGGCATCTTACTAGCCTTTAGGGTTTTTTTTATGGTAGGTAAAAATCATCGAATGACGAATCCCACTCTTGGGCGGAGCGGGAAACAGTGTCAAACTCTTGCTGACTAAAGAACCTACCCCGTGCCTTCCTTGCCTTATTCAGAGCCCCGGTGTAACGCTTTCGCACCAACCCTCAGCTCCGGGAGGCTTCGACCCTGTAAAGCCCCTACGGTTTGCTGACAACTCCTTGAGGCGCGCGGGAACGGAGCTACTAGCCTTTAGGGTAAGCTTCCAGCTCACTGCGTTTCACTAGATCTGACTAGTTCGATAAGTCTTCCTAAGGATCAGTCTCTCCCAGTTGTCGTCTACTAATGCTCATCAGAACCCATAACGATTAATGCTGCAGTTCTTCAGGCATTTATTTTCTCTGTGACTCTTTTTTTTGCTGCATATCAACGACTTATTCCGTAGCCAAGTTACGATCGTTTAGTTAACGTCGAACGCCTCAAATTGGCAACACTTCCAATTTGATTGTTTTGATCACGTGACTGAGCATTACAATGACGTCAGAATAATAGAATTGGGACGGTACTAACTCAAAGCGTTTGACGGTAACGAAACGATTGTCACTTGGCTAGAGCGGGCGATAATCCAAATGAATGTTTTAACCCTTCATTTGTTTTCAACTCTACGATCCGGACTAAACGGTTTTCTTTTAGACTCCTTCTGAACTTATAACCACGTAGCTTCACGGTAGGTGCAGGCTTGTGGACGGCAAGCAATGGGTAGCTCACTGTCTGACCGTCCGGTAATCGGTAAATTGTCGACGGCGCGAATTTTCCCGCACGCCTCAAGAAGTTGTGTGTGTGCAAACTGTAGGGCCCAGCAGGATCGAAACCTCCTGGGGTCATAGGTAAATGTGAAAGTGTAATACCAAGACCCTGGAACTAAGGCAAAGAAGGAACGCGTGCGTTTAGTTATTAAAAGTCTGACACTAACTCCCACTCCGCCCAAGGACGGGAAATGTCATTGGATGACTTTTTTCCTCAATACAAAAAAACCCAGAAGCTCGTAATTATATGTATATTTTTTGGTAAACAGCAGCTTACCAAAAAACTAGCTAAGATAGCATAGCTAGCTAGCATTTAGATTATCTTTAATTAAGAAGGTGATGTAGATTTTTATACATAAATAATTTTATGAAAAAGAAGTATGTTTAAATAGCAACAATTTTACATTTACAGTGTGTATTTATAGAAATATGCCTTAAAGATTATTAAAACTTAGTCTTTTCGTCATTTTTTAGAGATTCAAAAGAAAAGTAAAGTCGTCTCCATTATTTAAGGTTCCGTACTTTAAAAGAAAAAAAACGGAACCCTCATAAGATCTCTTTGTGGTCCGTCTCTCTGTCAAGATCCTATATCTCAGGAATACGTCATAAGCTATTTCCCGTTTATCTAGAACCTTGAATTTCGGCATGATCCCAAATCTTATAGCACAAGTACAGAAATAAATCTGAAAACTGTAAGATTGTGGTTAGGTACATCACAAAAAAAAAACATACTTTTCGATAGGGAAAAATCTACGAATCTTGTTTCGGGAATTGAACAATTTACAATACTAACACCCGTATTCACAAACAATACTCAAACGACCCTTGACTAAGCAAACGCACAGCGTTGAAATAGAGCTCTGTGATTGGTTCGTTTGTGTTGCGTAGTTCACAAACCCTGCCCTGTGCGCTCGCGAGCACTGTGAGACCGCATAGTAACGTTTGTGAATACGAGTGTTAGTTTGTATGGAACCTTTCGTTCGTGAGTTTGAGTTGCACTTGTCCAGTCTCTCAAAAATAATATTTATTAAAATAATGAATAAAAAGAGAATTCACAACTTTCATATGTTACAAAGTGGAGACCAACTTTTTCAAACCTAGATAAGCAAATTATATAAGTATTACAATCATTATAGGATTTCACGATTATGCTATACTGCTTACATATTTCAGACTCGGATTATCATCGCATGCCTCCTTTGTACCACTTGGATAACTTTGAGGACTGCTTCGACGAACCTGATGCTATGTTCTGCTATGGGGAATTCGCTCTGGTCTCAGATGAACCGAGCGAGCTCTTGACCATGATACAAGTAAGTTTTATCAATTAGCCTTACCACCCACAATTATAATCCTTAAAACTTTAAAATTCAGTCATACATGGCATCGTAGCTTTTTAATATGACACTACACAAAAACTAGCCTTAAAGTTTTTTTTTTGATGTATTATAGTTAGTTAGTTTTATGTGATACGAAATACAATGCTGCCACTCTTATGATAATGGCAGTAAGTCACATAACTCAATATCGACCAAAATGTGAATTACTGCCATTCAAGCGTGGTAGAATGAATGTCATCAAACATCATCAATTCAGTCAAAAAACGTCCACTGCTGGACATAGGCCTCCCCCAAACGTCGCCACAATGACCGAATGAAAGAATGAATGTAATTAAAATAATTAAAAAATATATAAAAAACTTAAATATAAACAAAACTATCTACACTAAACCTAACTATATACATAATTATAATACAAAAACACAAACCATTAAGGTTTTATTTTTTAACCGACTTCAAAAAAAGGAGGAGGTTCTCAATTCGATTGTATTTTTTTTTTTTTTTTTTTATGTTTGTTACCTCAGAACTCCGTTGTTTATGGATGGATTTGCAAATTTTTTTTTGTACTTGAAAGGATATGCTTCCAGATTGGTCCCATTTTTTTCAAAATCGAGTTTTGATGATGGGATCCATGAGAAATCGAGGGAACTCCTCAAATATTATAGGCAACTATATAGTTTTTTTTATATTTTCATCGAGAACTCAAGCATTTACAGTTAAAAAGTAACATTTGATGAGGTGGAACTGGTGAAGAAGATCAGAAAATGGCTAACGAAACTTGATACTCGCATAGATATCACAATCAAGGTAGTTAAGCAACTATGAAAATGCACTATAAACCAATGATCTTAAAAAATGATGTTGAAAAAGTTATCATCGAACTGATCTGATGATGATGAGCTGGAAGGTAGGCACTGGAACTGCGTAACTAATTAATATATCCTAGCCGTGTTTGGGCTTGTTAGAATTGTCATAAGATGCACTTTGGCTGTAAGGTACTATTGAACTGATGTGATGATGAAGCTGGAAGGTGGAAGGTCGGCTTGGGAACTTCAAAATAAAATAATGTATCCTACCATTGTTTGAGCTTATTAGAGCTGTCATGGGCAATGCTGTCAAGAGCAATGGAAAGGGCTATGCTCGAGTTTCCTTGCGTGTTCGAAACAGAAATGAAGAAATGCGCAGGAGAACCAGGGTCACCGACATAGCCCGAAGAATTGCCAAACTTAAGTGGCAGTGGGCAGGGCACATTGCTCGTAGAACAGATGGCCGATGGGGCCGAAAGGTTCTAGAGTGGCGACCGCGCACCAAAAGACGCAGCTTTGGAAGGCCTCCCACAAGGTGGACCGACGGCCTGGTGAGAATCACGGGAACGCGATGGATGCGAGTCGCACAGAATCGGTCGTTATGGCGACGCTTGGGGGAGGTCCATGTCCAACAGTGGACGTTTTCTGGCTGAAATGATGATAATTTAGAGAGCTGTCATAAGATGTACTCATGAGATGAATCATAAGTATTTCATGCATCATATCATCTCTCCACGAGATCAAAACGATTACACTGTAACAATGTACCTTTAATATGTATTCCTACTTTTATGACATTGGTAACTTTTTCAAAAGAAATGTAGGAACGATATTGACTTCGTTGCCATAACACATTATAATGAAAAACACTAAACGGCTACAAATAAAAAAAATTTTTACAAAAAAAAAACCGCCTTCAAAAAAAGACAAACGATAAAAGTTCCTACACTAAAAAGTTGAAAATAAAAAATTGAATTACTGTAAAGAAACTTAATTTATAGGTAAAGTTATTTGACATTAATACTTTGCAAATATTCAAAATTTATTACTTCTTTTTGGAGTCGGTGCCAGTGAAGGCAAGGAATTACGAATGGGCAACAATCCCTTGAAAAACTACCTCTAACTTAACTATAAAACTACTTAGTACCTATTTGCATACTCAAATATTATAATACTTAATTAAGACGTAAATACATATTAGACTTCTCTAAAAAAATCATCCGATTTGCACATTTTTTTAAAATAAAAAATATATACTTACAAAAACCTTCTGCCACATTTTAAGTACATTGAAAATGTTTAAGCATTATGTACGAAAAATGGCACCGAATATTAAAAAGCTACCTAACATTAAGTTTCAACAATAAAAATGATGGCACCGACTCCAAAAAGAAGTAATAAATTTTGAATATTTGCAAAGTATTAATGTCAAATAACTTTACCTATAAATTAAGTTTCTTTACAGTAATTCAATTTTTTATTTTCAACTTTTTAGTGGAGGAACTTTTATCGTTTGTCTTTTTTTGAAGGCGGTTTTTTTTCTCTTGTTTATCCGTTATTTTCTTTTAAATGTAAATAAACAAGATTATTTCTTTTGTTTTCAGGAATTTTCAGCAAATAAATTGCACTATAACCACACACTACTACGATACGGTTATTGCATGAAAAAAACATGCAATGAGTTTTACAATGGTTCCAAAACAGAAGTGGACCTAAGATTGTCCTTTGAAGCATGCTCCAACAAAACCATTTATAACAAGTACAAGTTAAAAACGAGACTGACGGATGAACTTGATTGTTCTAAACGCGATAGAGACCTGCCAATAGATTACATAGATATCTTTGTTGGAGGAGTCTGTATCCTTATAATTATAGCTAACATTGTCGGAAGCCTTTGTGATCGCTATTTAGATAAGGGTAAAGAACGAGTAGGTAAGCGTTTATTTTTTTTATAATTATTTCTAGCAATTGTGTTTACTTGTTACATAGTAATAGGTGTGCATGCCAAGGCCAGCCTATTGCACATTTGACATTTGACACAGCGTTTGATAATTTGTTGTCTTTTATTCATTATGATACAAAATTGTAGCAGATTAACTACTATTATTTAGCCATCGACACTTTGCTCATGACTAAGTAATAACTTTGAGTTTTTTGGAACCTTGTACAAGTAAAGTAATTAGCTCTGGTTGACAATTTAATATTTTTAACAGTCGTTACAGATAATTAAAAGTCAGAAAATTTGTAACAGCTTTATCAAAAAGCAACGTAGCTTAGCTTCTTGCTTTGTAATGTTCCCATTGCTGAAACTCAGGCCTCCTCTCTAGGAAAGGGAAGAGTAACGAAGTTATCTAGTGGTAACTATGTTAGGGCTAGCTTTTAGATTAACCAGATGCAGTTGTCAAACAGTATTTACGTAGAAGTCTGCCTGCCTAACTTTTACAACCCAATAACAAGTTCTGTCTTTTACTTTTACTCTTATCATCATTACTTAGTTTTCAAAGTTAAAAAGGGTGAAAACTGTCACATTTCATTCTTCACTAGCTCTCTCTCTATGGAGACTAATTGAATGAATTCCGGAAGCAGAGCCGTAAATAAAGACGCTGATGAAACTATTTTCACCAGCGTTTTTAGTTACGTCTCCGCGTCCGTGAGTCATTACGTGATGTTCCTCTATAATGGCTATCCAATATTATTGCAATTTTAACCAGTAGCTTTTGAGGCTAGCACGTTCAAAACAAATTTATAAGAAGACTATATACTGACTGTATTTATAAATTTGTGTTTTCAGGTCTTAGATTTCTGTATTGCTTTTCAATTTTTCGGAATTGGAAAGCGTTTGTAAAGCCTCCAGGTGAAGGACGAAATCCACGTTTCAAAACATTAAACGGAATACATGGTATCAGGTGTAGTATCATTTTTTTTTTAATTATTGATAGCGTTTGTTTTTATATTTTGAATAATTAATTCATGTTGTTTTCATTATAATTTCAGGGCTCTCAGTATGTGCTTGGTTGTGATAACTCACTCACTTGCCTGCTTCATTCTATTGCTCGTAAATACGCAGCTAATCGAAGAAGTAAGATTTTTTTTATCTCATAAATTGTCATTAGTTACTGGTGACACAAAAAACGTTCTTTTTGAATATATATTATATATATTTTTTAATTCAATTCCCTGTATATTATCTTAATGATTTATTTTTTCAGTTTTTCCAATTTAAAATCGTTAATATGTTTATGAACGGGCCATTGATAATGCAGACCTTCTTTATAATTTCTTCATTTCTATTAGTGTATATCTGGCTGTGTGATTCGGAGACACGTCCTCTTTCATGGAGCATGTTGCCGCAACAAATTATAGGGAGATGGCTGAGGTAAGAACATAATTCTGACTGACCTATTGATCTAATGATTAGTGACCCTGACTGCTATAATGGAGGTCGTGGTTTCGTGGTGGACCGAGCCCAAGTCGTCGACGGCGCGCACTGTTCTCGCGCGCCTCAAGGAGTTGTCAGCAACTGTAGAGGCCCGGCAGGGTTGAAGCCTTCTGGGGCCAAGGATTGATGCGAAAGCGGAACACCGGGGCCCTGGAACTAAGGCAGGAAGGAAAGGTGGGTCGTTGACCATAAAAAGAAACTATAAAACGCAAGTTTAACTTGTTTGTTGGTAATATAATTTTAAATGCAGGTTTTGTATGATTCACATTAAATACTAATTTTCAAGTGAATCACGTTTCCGATTAGAGAACATTCACATTGGTTTGGTTTACCTTATTTTTTTAATAGTATAAATAATAACTTTGTTAAGCAGTAACATAATGTATAAAGCAGTGATTTCATCCGTATGATAATAAAAAAAATCCCACGGTTTGAAATATTTCTCACATTTGAGGTCTATTTTGTTACTAACTTATTTTATTTCTAACAATAGATTGTGTTCAAGACTAAATAAGCAATTTATGTGATATTTAACATAAATCATAATACATTATAGATTATTCGTTTTTACTTTTAATAATTCTTTAATCCCTTAATCCCCAAGCGAACGCCAGCGATCGCGCGTGATTTCGCGCCATTCGGTTGAACAACAAGATTTTGCATAGATTATAAAATATCGAGCGTTTTTTTTTATAGGGTACTAGGTTCTGCCCACGATTTCGTTCGCGGAAAATTTCTTGTAGTGATAGCTCGGTTAACATCCATGTTATATAAATAATTTATAGCCTATGTCACTCAGGAGTAAAGCAGCTTTCTATTGTTGGTAAAATTTTTCCAATCGAACCATTAGTTCCAGAAATTACCTCCTACAAACAAAAAAATAAAAAAAAACAAACTTTACCTCTTTATTATATTAGTGTAGATTTTGGTTTCTATCCAAGAACGTAAATAAAAAGTTTTTCATAGATGAATAAAAAATATTGGTAATTATATAAATAGCAACTTTACGTTAATCCCCGCTCGAACGATGGGGTTTGCTTCAAGATCAAGAGATTAACTTTCTTGGAATCTGATATCAATGTCAATGAAACTTTAGTATTTCGTGAAAATAAATCGCATGCTCTTTTGGTCAAACAATTAAAATTTTTAATAATATTAATAATATCTTAACGAATAACTATCGGAGACATATAATGAAGGACGGGACGGTGGACGTGTGTCGGGCATGCCATCGTCCGGGTGAGTCTATCAGACATATTATCTCTGGTTGTACTCGTTTGGCTAACGGCGAGTACTTGCACAGGCATAACCAAGTAGCCAGGATTATTCACCAGCAACTTGCTTTGAAGTACAACCTGGTGGATTCTGAGGTACCGTACTACAGGTATGTGCCCGACCCAGTTCTCGAAAATGACCATGCCACGTTGTACTGGGATCGGTCTATCATCACTGACTGGACTATTGTATCCAATAAGCCGGATATAGTGGTGATAGACCGATTAGCGCGCCGCGCAATGATAGTCGATATCACCATCCCACATGACGAAAATCTCGTGAAAGCTGAGAAAGAGAAACAAATCAAGTATCTCGACTTAGCACACGAGGTTGTCGACATGTGGGATGTAGACTCGGCTGTCATTGTGCCGATAGTTGTGACCGCCAATGGCCTTATAGCCAAAAGCTTCGACGACCATCTGTCGAAGCTGTCGTTGCGCGGTTGGATCAAGGGCCTGATACAGAAGGCAGTACTCCTCGACACGGCTCGTATTGTGAGGAGGTTCCTGTCTCTGGAGCCCTAACCACCGGTAGCTTGGACCCTGCTCCCGACACCGGCGGACTACTGTTTTTTATATTTTTAAATGTTTTTTTTTTTTGAATATGTTTTTTAAGAAAATATTTAAAAATGTGATTAATATGTTTAAAAAATAAATGCAGGAAATAATAATATGTTGACAACTATCACACAACGCCATCTAGTCCCAAGCTAAGCACAGCTTGTGTTATGGGTACTAGACAACTGATAAACTTACTTATATATTTCTAAAAACATACATATTATAGATAAATTACACCCAGACACAACAATTATCGTGCTCATCACGCAAACCTTTGTCCTGGGTGGGAATCGAACCCACGACCTCCCGCATAGCAGTCAGGGTCACTAACTACTAGACTGACAGGCCAGTCAATTTAATGTTTTTGTTTTGTATGTTACAGATTGACTCCACCATATGCCCTTGTAGTAGGACTAACAGGAACTTGGTTTCCTAGGCTAGTATCTGGAGGACCACTGTGGGAGGTAAGTGGATCTTTCTTTTTGTTTGATTTATATAAAACATTTGTTACAATTATAGTGCGTTTCCTATTGATATATTCAACAATGTGTATTGTACAGGTATAACTTGTAACGTAGGTATACTATACAGTATCATATGCGAATAATGCAATATTTTTAGGCTTCTTTTACGATTTCGATGCATTTGACTTCGTTCTTCGTGAATATTTACTCAAAAAACTACACCATTACGGGTTATTTTTTTGGTAGTTAAAAATCATCCGATGACGAATCCCGCTCTTGGGCGAAGCAGGAAGCAGTGTCAGACTCTTACTGAATAACCAACCTACCCCGTCAAGTCAAAGTCAAAGTCAAATCATTTTTATTCCAAATAAACCATTTACAGACACTTTTGAAACGTCAAGTCTGTCTGTCCTAAACAATGATGCTAATTGCACATTCCAAAGCGTAGATCTCTATGGAGAAGAATGCGCAAGAAACTCCATGGACACTCTTTTCAATTATGGTAAGTATTACAAATAATTCGGTTACATGTTTCTTGTCGATACTAGTATGTGAGAACAATGTAAATAATAACTAAAAAGAAACAATTCTAAATATAGATATTATATTAAAATAAACTACTGACAGCTAAGAGATGACCAATCTCAACTGACAGCGCCCGTTCACGGACATGACGCATACATCAGCACTACTCAGCTCAACCATTTTATAGGGAACCGAATAATCCAATACACGCGCCACCGTCAGTGAGACATTTGAGTGAGCATGACAAACTCTCAGCTGCCGAGCTCATTTACGTCAAATCAAACAAGTCCTATAGTAACCTAAAACCATAAATTGTTCCATGGTACTCACATTTACAAACTTTGAAAAAAAAATGAATTTACATTATACAATACTATTATAAAATAAATGACCAACTTTAAAACACAAGAAAAAAGTTATTTTAATGCCAATCCATTTGTACGAATTACGGGTAGTGGAGCTGGACCAGCATTAAGCCAAGCATTTTTATCTTGAATGTAATCCTCCAACTTATATATATTATAAGCCAAAATTTGTGTAGGCAGTATCGATCCCGACCACCTCCTATAAAAGCGAGCGCTCAGTTGTGTCAGGTTTCACTTGCTGCTTGGTCGTTGAGTGGAAAGGTGGTTGGCGTCGATACTGTAAGACTGTTCTTTTTGCTTATTTTTATTTTTTGCTATCAATTGTGCTAATTTTGTGTTGGAGAATTAACGGTTGTTTTGTGTTGTTTACATTTTTGAATTATTTTCGATTATAGTGAAATTATTGTTAAATTAAGTTAATTTGTAATAAAAACTAGTTAAGTTCATTGTGATCTGTCTTTTTTTTTAATATTTAACACTTCTGGTTGCTAAAATCAGAAGTGGGATAGGATTTCGCTCACAAATAGCCTTGTAAAAAAAAAAAAAACAACCGTTAATTTTCATAATTATGCCACGTGCTTCTCGTGAACGTTTGGTGGAAACACCGCCTCGCACTGAGGTGAATCGTAGTCGTTGTAGTGAGTCTTCGCGACGCGATAGGCACCGTTCGCGGTCACGTGGTGATAGATCTCGCGTTCGGTCGAGCCGTAGTAGAAATCGTTCACGATCTCGTGGTGGTGAAAACCGCTTGCGTGCGCAACGTAATAAAACGCGTTCTCGTTCACAATCTCGTGGTGGTGAAAAGCGCTCGCGTGCGCAACGTGTTAAAACGCGTTCTCGTTCACGTTCGCGCCATAATGACACTCATCGTGACCGTTCGCGGACTCGAGGTGCTTCCCGTTCGCGTGATAGGTCTAGGTTACGTTCCGTTTATTCGCGTCGCCGTCGGAGTAAATCACGATCCTACCCTCAGGAGTGTACAGTGAAAGATACCTTAAGTGCAATTATGTCGCGACTAACCGCTATAGAGGAAAATAGTGCCAGTGGTTCGCATATTCCGTCTACCCGTCGTGGCAGCACACCTCCTTTAGATAAAAACAATAGTTCTACAACGCGAACACTTGCTGATGCTATCGGTTTGCTAGTGAATAGTAAGCGCAGTAACAGTTATTACGTGTCAAATTTCGACCCGGCTATAAATAATTTTGAGGTGTGGTGCAACAAGGTGGAAAGGGCTAGGCTAGCAAACCGTTGGGATGATTTCGAGTGTTTCTCTCGCGTAGCTCATTGCTTGAGGGGCGATGCAAAAGTCTGGTTAAATGAGTGGAGCACGAATGATCGTTCGTGGTCCAACTTTGTGAAGGAATTTAAATCCCTGTGTCCTCAAAAGATCAACTATGCTCAGATTCTTCATGAAGTCATAAATACCACTTCCGAAAGATTCCTAACATATGCTGAATACGCACGTCGTTCGTTGCTGCGCTTACGTGTGATCAAAGGTTTGAGTGAGGAACTCATGGTTCAAATAGTGATACATGGTATTAGTGATGTGCAGGTACGCGCAGCAGCGACCAACGCTGATTTAACAATTGAAAACCTTATTTCATTCCTTTCCACCTATGTTAAGCCCGCTCGTAGATCTGATAATAATCGTAACCCGGACAAATCGGTTCCGTCTAGCTCTAGTATGACCAAAAAGCGCCACTCAAATGGATCGGGTCGGGCTAATAACAAATGTTTTACTTGCGGTCAGACTGGTCATCTTAAACATCTATGTCCCAACAAACGTAATTTTTCGGATAAGCACAATGGACGCGACACGCTCGACAGGCGCTACAAGCGCGATGACAGTTCCAAATCCGTTTGTTCTTTTTGCAAGAAGTTAGGGCACAAGGAAAGCGATTGCTTTACTAAAGCTCGTTCCGAAGCTCAAAATAGCAGCAACAATAACAATCAGCGTAAGGTTAACCTGTGTAGTGAGCTTTCTAGGGCGAGTGATAACAATGACATATGTACAGCTGTGATCCAAGGTATACCAGTTGACGTTCTTATAGATAGTGGTGCGCTCAATGTGTCGTTGATATCATCCGCAGTGGTGAATCACTTCTCCGGTTCTCGAAAACCAATTAACTGCTCTCTCAAAGGAATAGGAGATAGGGGGTTTGTAGCTCGCGAGTACATTACTCTTACGGTCGAATTTAGTGAGATCGCACTTGAGGTCGACTTTGTTATTGTACCCGCGTTGTACATGAATACTCCGATCATAGTTGGGACTGATGTGCTTAATCGTGATGGCGTTACGTTCATTCGCACGAAAAATGGACAGCATTTGACCCGTACACCTGACAAGGTTTTAAAAGTAAATGCGGTGACGAAGTGCGAAGTCGACAAAGTAAATACGCCTCTTAAAGGTGCAGAGCTTGCAAAGCTGATGACTGTTCTTGGAGAGTTCTCATCATTTTTAATATCCGGTACAGCTACCACTACCGTAAATACTGGTAAAATGCACATCAGCTTGACAAGTGAAGTGCCAGTAGCATATCACCCGTATCGTTTATCATATCAAGAGAAACTTAAAGTCTGGGAGATTTGTCAGGATTTATTAGACAAAGAGATCATTAGGGAATCGAACTCAGAGTACGCAAGCCCGATCATTTTGGTCAAGAAAAAGGACGGTTCGGATAGAATGTGCGTAGATTTCCGTGCGCTAAACCGTATCACTGTCAAGGATAGGTATCCCCTACCTTTAATTGACGACCAGATTGATCGGCTTGGGGGTTCAAAGCTGTTCACATCTCTCGATATGGCCTCAGGTTTCCACCAAATACCCATTGATGAAAGCTCCATCCATAAAACGGGTTTTGTAACTCCTGAGGCTCATTACGAGTATTTAAAAATGCCGTATGGTTTGTGTAACTCACCAACTGTATATCAACGAATCATCAATAACACTTTACGTAAATTCATAGAATCCGGCAGTGTACTTGTTTATATTGATGACGTATTAATTATAAGCATGTCGATCGATGAAGGTATCTCTTTGTTACGCGATGTTTTAAAGACTTTGACTCAGGCCGGCTTCTCTATTAATTTACGTAAGTGTTCGTTTCTGACCACTGAAATTGAGTACCTAGGCCGCGTTATCAGTCATGGTCAGGTTAGGCCGAGCCCCCATAAGGTTGAAGCGTTACTCAAAGCGCCTATTCCCTCTAATGTGAAGCAAGTACGCCAGTTTTTAGGTCTTGCCGGATATTTTCGACGGTATATCAAAGGCTACGCGACAAAGACCGCATGTATCTCGCGTCTCACAAAGAAAGACGTAAAATTTGAATGGGGACCTGATCAAGACCAGGTCCGCAAAGATATCATTGAGTGTCTTACTAGCGAGCCTATACTTGCGATCTTCGACCCGAGCCTTCCTACCGAACTGCACACTGACGCCAGTAGTGCGGGTTACGGTGCTGTACTAATGCAGGTTCACGCTGACGGCAGCAAACGAGTAGTCTCATATTTTAGCCGAGTAACTCAGGGCGCGGAAGCAAGATACCATTCGTACGAATTAGAAACGCTGGCGGTCGTCAAGGCGCTGCAAAATTTTCGTCACTATTTGATCGGTGTAGATTTTAAGATCATTACCAATTGCAACGCTTTGAAGGCCACCGAGCGCAAAAAGGACCTTCTTCCACGGGTTGCACGCTGGTGGATTTATTTACAAGATTTCAATTTTGAGATCGAATACCGTAAAGGCGTCATGATGGGTCACGCAGACTATTTAAGTAGAAATCCTCCAACGTCACGTGTCAATAATATAGAGAGACCGCTTAACTGGGCACAGATGGCTCAGTCAGCTGATACTGAGACAATGGACCTCATCCAGAAACTTAGGGAAGGACGTTTAGATTCACGACGCTACGTATGTCAAAATGACGTACTTTATTATCGATACTCACCAGTGGGAGAAGAGTCACGCTTGTTATGTTACATCCCTAAGGGCCACAGACTAAGCCTGTTGCGTGTCTTCCACGATGAGCACGAGCACATCGGTGCTGATAAGACTTATGACCTTATCCTAAAGTATTTCTGGTTTCCCGGCCTAAAACAATTTGTTAAGAAGTATACGTCCCACTGCTTAATCTGTATTTCTAAGAAACGTGTTCCGAGAGCCCCACATCAGCCCATTACATCATGGGAAAAGTCCGATGTCCCGTTTAACACAATTCACGTTGACGTATTGGGTCCTTTACCAGAGTCTAATGGATATAAGTTTGTTCTCATTCTAGTAGATTCCTTCACTAAATATTGCTTACTCTACCCAATGTATAGGCAGGATACGAATGAATTGAAACGTGTTTTCTACAATGCAATATCTTTATTCGGAACCCCTAAGCTCATAGTTTGCGACCGTGGTCGTATGTTTGAAGCGTCAGCTTTTACTAGTTGGGTATCTGAGATGGGTAGTGCTATTCATTATATAACGCCCGAAATGCACCATTCTAATGGGCAAGCCGAACGTTATGTTAGGACTGTTTTGAATTTATTACGTGTAGAAAGTAATAATAAGAAGTCTACTTGGTCTGATGCGTTATGTAAAATACAATTAGTGTTAAATATAACAAAGCAAAAATCTACACAATACTCGGCTTTATATTTGTTAATTGGTACCAATGCGACCACTCCTGTGATCCGTGCACTGATCCGTGATGTTGCTGTCGAAGACCCCAGCCGCAATCTAGAAGCTGTGCGAGAACTCAATAGGAGCCTCGCCAAGGCATCGCTCGATAAAAATCGCAACAACCAAGATGCACGGGTAAATCGCCAAAGACACCCGCCAAGAAAGTTCCAGGTTGACGATCAAGTTTTCGTCATAAAATACTCGCAATCTGTGGGAAAACTCGATCCCGGCATGAGAGGCCCGTATAGGGTTATAAAGGTTCTTCCAAGTGACCGTTATGAACTAAAGTTACTGAGCGGAGCCAGGGGCAAAACAACCCAAGCCGCTGCTCAATATATGATACCCTGGAAAGGCGAGTGGTGTCCTGAGAGCTGTGCTGCTTTCTTTGAAAGTAAGTTTTGATAAGAGTTTTCTAAACAGTGTTTCTGAATTACAGTTCTGGCATGATTGAAGTGTGTGCTCGATCGAGGATGTGAGGCGGTGTGCCTTGCCGGTTGAGGACGTGCTGCCTAAGTGTCAGCAAGCTCAAGATGTCATGGAAGGCAGGGCACTCTGAGTGTCAGGTTGCAGCAGAAGCGTATCCCGGTGGCGGAACGGGCGCTATTGCAACTCAGGCGCTGTCCTGGCAGGCATAGTCCTGGTTCACGTATTACCGTGGTTTGGGCACTGTCCCGGTTCAGGCGCTGTCCTGGCAGGCATAGTCCTGGTTCACGTTTTTAACGTGGGAACTTGCAAGTTCAAAGTATGAGTCTGAGAGAGACTTTTGTAAGATGATGTATGCCTATTTCTGATAGAGAAGTGATTTTATCTCCGGTGTGAGTGCTTACTTTCTGTGTGAGGGCCTTGTTTGCGTGAAGTATGGCAGAACAGGCAACGCTTTATGTTGTCGAAGTTTACTAATATTCGGTTTCTTACACAGATTGCGATGATGACGACTTTGCCGATGCCAGTGGACCCTTAGGTACAGCTTCTGCGGGTCCTGCTAACGCTTCTGTGAATCCTACGGACGAGGATGGGGAACGAAGATCCTCCAGTCCTCCAGAAGACGTCTCCGGTGCATCCGAGGACGGTGCACGGTCAGGAGAGGCCGTATAAGCCAAAATTTGTGTAGGCAGTATCGATCCCCACCACCTCCTATAAAAGCGAGCGCTCAGTTGTGTCAGGTTTCACTTGCTGCTTGGTCGTTGAGTGGAAAGGTGGTTGGCGTCGATACTGTAAGACTGTTCTTTTTGCTTATTTTTATTTTTTGCTATCAATTGTGCTAATTTTGTGTTGGAGAATTAACGGTTGTTTTGTGTTGTTTACTTTTTTAATTATTTTCGATTATAGTGAAATTATTGTTAAATTAAGTTAATTTGTAATAAAAACTAGTTAAGTTCATTGTGATCTGTCTTTTTTTTTAATATTTAACACTTCTGGTTGCTAAAAATATATATACCGTTCTTCCCTTGCCTTATTTCTAGAGCCCCGGTGTAATGCTTTCGCACCAACCCTCGGCTCCAGGCGGCTTCGACCCTGCAGGGTCCCTACAGTTTGCTGAAAACTCCTTGAGGCGCGCGGAAACAGTGCGCGCCGTCGACGACTTGGGCTCGTTCTGGACTTTTACCAGACGACCGGACGGCGAGCTACCCATTGCTCACTGTCCGCAAGCCAGCGTCTACGGTGGCCGGATATTAACGGGATCGCGGCTTCGACGGCTACGGCGAGGGCGCCATTACCTTTGCCTTATGCGGTCGGCCTCCTATAGAAAAAAAAACTGACCTCTGAGCACTGCGTTTGTTTCGGTGTTTTTTTCTCAGGGCCAGCTTACAACTCCGGCCACAACTAATTTTAATTTACAAAAAAAGGAAAAATTTCGTCGTAATTTACCGCACTTATCGCTTTCATTTCTGGCATGCAAGAAGTTATAAAAACTATTTGTTTTTCTACAGAAAATCATATATAAAGAAGCGAGGGACTGTCGGCACTACTGGTGGTCACATATCCTTTACATCAACAATTATTTGGATCGTACTAACTGCATGGCGCAAGCTTGGTAAATATTTTTTTTCAATACATTTACTCCAAAACCCGTTCTTATCAGAAACCTTTTAGACGCACAACTGTTTTCCGCACAAGTACAAAAAACTGCGCGTACTCACCATCACCACAATTTTATTACATTTACATTTTTGACTGGCCTGTTAGCCTAGTAGTTAGGGACCCTGACTGCTATGCCGGAGGTCGTGGGTTCGATTCCCACCCAGGACAAATGTTTGTGTGATGAGCACGATCATTTGTTCTGTGTCTGGGTGTAATTTATCTAAAATATGTATTTATTTAGGAATATATAAGTATGTTTTTTAGTTGTCTAGTACTCACTTGCAATAAACTAGTGCTTGACTGCGATCCCACCTGATGGTAAGCAGTGATCCAATCGTTGATGGTTAGGCGCACTAGTTTATTAAGAGCCTATTCACTCTAGCCTTGAAGACACCTAAATTATATTCGGAAGGAAAGACTGCAGCCGAGCTTGAGACTAGACGGCGTTGTGTGATGGTTGTCGAATATTATATTAACATTATTGTATTAAATATGTCATTAGATGATTTTCCCGTAGCCTTTATTTCCAAGTATCATTTGCACTTTTTCATTCTACACGTGGACCAAATTTCATACAAATCCGTTCAGCCGTCCGTGTGTGAAGAAGTAATAAGCACACATTGGAACAGTTTGCCGGCTGCAGTCTTTCCGTCCGAATATAATTTAGGTGTCTTCAAGGCTAGAGTGAATAGGCTCTTAATAAACTAGTGCGTCTTACCATCAACGATTGCATCACTGCTTACCATCAGGTGGGATCGCAGTCAAGCACTAGTTTATTCTGCCGTCGTTATTAAGAAAGGCACAACTAACATTTTACAAATGTTGAGAAAATCGAGTTTAAAATATTTTTTGAATTTTGTTAAAAAAATCACGTTTAAAATATGTTTTTCAAAATTGTGAAAATGTAAAAAATTGTGTTTTTTTGGTATGTACACAACGATAGCAATATTATATTTTTAATTTAAATGGATATATTTAATAATTAGCATAATTCTTTTTAACTTAACATAAAAAATAACAAGAAAGGAGCAATATTATGTTGAAAAGGCACATATAACCAAATATGCCTTTTCAATGTAAAATTTTGAGTAAAAAATTTAACATTTTACGACGAAAAGGCATATTTTTTTAATTGTGTCTTTTCATCGTAAATTATTAAAATGAATATATAGGTACAGAAAATATTAGAATTAATTCATCGATAGTAAAAAGGTAAAATAAAAGTCACATCATACAATATGCCTTTTTATTGTAATAAAACTTAAAAAATGATGTAGTTGTGCCCTTTAAGCTTATGCTATCTCTGTTTATTTTGCAGCTAAAAATCCACAAAAAATCAGGCAAATAGGCCTTTTTTTCCTGATTCCGAATATATATATAACTCATTTTGACAAAAAATGTTAGTTGTGCCCTTTTTCGGTAGCACGGCAGTATTGCAAGTAAAAAAAAAAAAAACATTATAATATTAATATGATAGCAGTAATTTATACAAGACTAGCTTTTGTCAGCGGCTTCGCCCGCGTACATAAAATATACCCTATGTCACTCAGGAATAAAGCAGCTTTCTATTGTTACTAATTTTTTTCAAATCGGACCAGTAGTTCCAGAGATTACCCCCTACAAACAAAAAAACAAACTAACAAAAAAACAAACTTTACCTCTTTATTATATTAGTGTAGATGTAGATTTAGTCACCCCAAAAACGCTGCAAAAGGAACATAAAATTAATCTTGTTTTGTTTTCGTTTCAGGTATATGGCAGCAGACACTCAACTCTACATTTTTGGAGTCATCATATTTTTGTTATGTCGAACTAATCTGACAAGGAAAGTGGTATTGAGCCTTTTCTTCGTCGTTGGTATCATAGTCCCCATGGCTCATACATATTACCATAACTTAAGCGGTATTCTCGTTCCATACCCTGAGTAAGTTTGTTGATCATTTTTATCTATACTTCTATACTCTATACTAATATAATAAAGAGGTAAAGTTTGTTTTTTTGTTTTTTTGTTTGTAGGGGGTAATCTCTGGAACTACTGGTCCGATTGGAAAAATTTAAGCAACAATAGAAAGCTGCTTTACTCCTGAGTGACATAGGCTATATTTTATGTACGCGGGCGAAGCTGCGGGCGAAAGCTAGTTTTCAATAATTTTAACAATTGTATACCAATTAGAGTACTTACGCTCCCTACCTAAGTGTAAGCTTAGTAGATCTGAGTTCAATCGCCTATGTACAAATACACTTAATGCAACAAGGCATTATCTACCAGACATCCTTTGGGTTAAAAAAGACAACAATGTGCAGAATGAATAAATAATAAATATTATAACCTGATTTTGAAGCGAACGCCAGGGCATTCGCACGGGCATTAACGGAAAGTTTCTAATTTTCCATATTTAAATTTATTTCTGTGAAAAATTCTTGGATAAATAACAAAATACACTATTAAAAAGAACACTCAATATTTTGTAATCTACGCGAATGTTTGTTCTTCAACCGAATGACCTGAAATCACGTGCGAACGCCTGCGTTCGCTTGGGGATACGATCCGTAGTTCGTAATCGTATTAGTTTTAAAAATATTAGCCAAGCCTGTAAAAATGATGAGATTTCTAATTAAACCCATAAAAAATGGTCAAATACATACATAATATTATAAAAATTCGCCTATGTATTCCTACTACTATACATGAAGATTAAATAAATAAATTTTACATTGGATGTATCTCCTAGAGAGAGGAGGCCTATGTCCCTGCAGTGGGAACATTAAAAAGGCTGATGATGATGATGATTACATTACAGTCAACATAATATTATAAAAATTGTTTAAATTACTAATAATAAGAATTGTCAAATCAAAAAAATATATGAAACAAATGAATCACCACTTAAAAATGGTTTAATCAAAAGAAAAGTCACAATTAATTTTTACTCCAAATTAATATTCATGTAAAAGTTTAGATAACCTTAAATTCGTCCTAGGAACAAAAAGTATTTCTCGATTATATTTTTGGCTTCGATCATCAATGTACTAAATCACCAATGACTGTTTCAACATTTGCGGTCAAAATTATTATCACCACAAATAGTATTAGTTTTTTTTTGTGATATTTGAAGCCATGCAAAATAGAATAAACACCTTTTTTTTAATATTTAATTTTAAATTACTTCTAGTTCTAATTAAATTATTGAACATACATTTTTGAAATGAGGTTCAAATTTCGGTTGTCATTTTTTGACGTTAAGAATTTTGTATGTAAAATCAAAAAATGATGTTCAGAATTTAAACTTTCTATGATTATATATTTAGTTCTAATTATAATTGTAATGCAATCCGTAGCTACTCTACAAATGGGTCGAAACCTACTAGGCCCAGAGACTCTTTCCGAAAGGAAATCCCAGTGCGAAAGGCAAAGAAGGAACGGTTTTTTTTATATTAGGCAAATATCATCCAATGACGAATCCCGCTCTTGGGCGAAACAGGAAACAGTGTCAGACTCTTACTGATTAAATACTCAACCCCGTTCCTTCTCTGCCCTTCGCACTGGGGCCAAGCCTTCCTTTCAGAAAGAGACCCTGAGCACCAATAGGCTTCGACCCTTTTGTAGCCCAAGCCCAAGTCGTCGACGGCGCGCACTGTTCTCGCGCGCCTCAGTGAGATCTCAGAAACTGTAGGGGCCCATTAGGCTTGAAGTCTTCTGGGGCAAAGGGTCGATGCGAAAGCGGAACACCGGGGCCCTGACTTTGACTACATCGATGATCGAAAATTTTTGGGTTGTTTTTATTTTATTCAATCTTTTTTCTTCTTCATTTTTTAGGACGGGATTGAATATATTCGTGGGCGACCCCACATTTGAAGAAGTATTCTCGAAAGGTCATACCAATTTGGTCGGCTGCATCATCGGTATGGGATTAGGCTACATTATCTACTACTGGCAGAAAGCTGGTGGAGACCCGAAGAAATTCCAGGTAACCTTTCGTCCAAGTAATTTTAAATAGCCTTAGTAATCTGCTGGTCCGGTCCATATTAGAAAAAAAAAATTATACAAATACTATCTGTCTGTATGTCTGCCACAAGGCTGTATCTTAAGAACCGTTTTAGCAAGAAGTAAACATTTTCACAAATTATGTGCAATAAGCAGTGATACAATCGTTGATTATAAGACACCAGTTTATTAAGAGCCTATTCAGTCTAGCCTCGAATACACCTAAATTATAATCGGATGGGAAGACCGGAGCAGGCAAATTGTTCAAGTCCTTAAAAGTGCACGGCATAAACGACAAAGCGATACGCTTAGTCCGAACCCTAGAGCAGGGTTGGCGAACCAATGGCACGCGTGCCATTGACGGCACGCGACTTAATATTTTGGGCACGTCGTCGATCATAAAACATTTGCAGCAACAAAAATTAAAATCGAAAACAATCTAAAATGTATCTCTTTTGTTTATTTTCTTTCATAGAGAGTTTTGATAGCATTCATTATTATTATTTTCCAAATAATCAGTAAATCAAAATTATTTGATGGCACCTCAATAACCCCATTAAACTTTTTTTTTGTAAAAAATGGCACGTTGATGCAAAAAGGTTCGCCTACCCTGCCCTAGAGGTTTCAGCAACATAAGGTAAAGATGAATTATCGCTGTGCGTTTTGTTTTTCCAATGAATCATTTGTAAAATAACACAATGCTCTTCGCGTTCTAGTACGAGTATTGCTTTCATACTTTTTCTCATGTTCCCAGCAGGCACCGACACTACTGGGCCCTTAAAGGTTAAGGGCCCAATGTCGATGCCTGCTGAAATCTCTTTCAGACACGTGTGAAACACAACGCGCAGTAGACGACTTAGGCTAGGTGCTATTACATAAATCTTTCTTTAATTTAGCTATTTTCTGTGGACATGTTTTTTTTTATTGTCAATAGGTTCTTACATGCCCGCGATCTCACCTGCGTATCAATACCTATCTTATAAAATGTGCTTTTTTCTTTTCACAGAAATATCGGCACTTATACTGGTCTATGCCTTTCCTAGGTATTCTTGTTTGCTTTTCTGGATTTGTCTTCTTTGCTGGAGGTCCACCTCTGCCGGCTTATGTTCATGTACTTTACGCTGGTCTACAGAAACCTGCCTTTGGTCTTACCATGGCCACTACTATAGCTGGGCTTGTTATTCAATTTGAAGGTACATATTTTGTTAATTTAATTTAATTCTTCTAAATAGTAACAGCATTCGTAAACAATCGTATTTGAGACACAGGTTAAAGTGGGAGCTACATTGAACCGATACAAACGTGGGCAACACCTGATCTGTATGTAGATCCTTGTCACTTGGGTTGGTATTAATGTAGCTCTACAATTAGTCTAGTTGCCGAATAAATTGTATGGCGGCCACAGATAGATATACCTAGATAACGCACGAGTCACTACTTCCCGTGCCTAGCTTACGTACAAAAATCGTAAGTGGTCTGTACGCGGTCAGTCTCTCATCGGTGTACAGCGCGGCGCTAGTCGGCCAACAATTAAAAATATAAAAATGGTTGGAGCTGTAGGAAGCCGTACGCGGCGACGTCTTTGTATCGATTTGATTTTCTCATCACAAACAGTGCTTGTGGTGCCATTTTTGCGCGGTTTCCATACAGATCGTGATGCTTGCGTTATCTAGGTATATCTATAGCTGCGATGGAGGCAGACGCGCCCAGATCGGCATACGTGTGTACGTATAAATTTAGTTTTAACTTTAAATATCCACTTTCTTATAGGTTTATATCGGCCATTCATGGAGTGGCAACCCTTTGTATACATCAGTCGATTATCGTACAGCGCCTTCCTTATACATATCCCCTTTATCAGGACTGATATTGCTTCGATTTTAAGTCTTCAGAGAATCAACATTATCGAAAAGGTAAGTGTTATTTTATTATCTTTCTTCCATGTGTCACTCTTTGTCATCATCATCCATCGATAGTAATCCACTGAGAGACCTGTACGTGGCAGTAGCCTGCTTTTGTGCGAAGGCCCATGCCTACATATACAGGCATGCAACTGCAGCTATCTACTAAGATAGATTTAGTAAGATACAAGCATTGTGTGTGTAGATAGCTGCTTATCTATCTGCCGTTGTGACTTACCAAATAATAGTAATAATAACTTTTTTTTCTGCTAGTTCCAGCAGCTTTCACTTTTATAAAATAGTTATTCCACCGATTCCCTATATTGTTGTGGAGTGAGCGCATTCTGATTCCAGGCGAATTATAGTACTGTAGCGCCTTCTGTAGCGTCACATAAGAACTAATCCTGCATCGCAAAATCAAATTTCTCCGCGCTATTTGTACATATAGAACAGCCTAAAATCATCTATTTGGCAGTAGCCCACCAGATGTAACACCTGTCTGGTTTCGAGGATCCTTCCTTTCCAATGAAGTTAGCGGGACTTAACTCTCTGTTCCGTACCATAAAAGGAAAAAACGGAACTGAACATTTATCAAATCACTGTGTTGAACTGTTGATCGTCTGTCCGTCGATTTGTCAATTAAATTTTTTTAATTTGAAACCACTCTGGGACAATATTATTATTATATTTATTTCTTGGACTAGACGAGTATCTCGTCTTGTGTTGTGTAGTCTTGTCTTGTCTTGAGTTTTGTTTATGGTATACCTACAATAAAGAGTATAGTATATCTATCTGTCTATCTTCTATTCTATTTTATTCTTGTCTGGTCATGGTTGGCCAACTTTTCAAGTTGTAGCGACACTCGGAGGAGGGCTATGCATAACAGTGAACTTTGGCTAAAATTATGATGATAATGATGACGATAATGCTCAAGTTTAACAATCCAATATTGTTTTTACATTTCAGGTACCAAAAGTTCTCACTATAACAGTCGGAGTTTTCATAGCAGCATTTTTCTTTTGCCTGATGATCGAAATGCCATTTGCTAACCTCGTTAGAGAACTGTTGAAGAAACCACGAACTAAAGAACAAAATAAAGAAACTGCCAAAGAAACTGAGAAGATAGAAAAAGAAAATGAAAAAGATTTAAGTGAAACAAAAATAGAAGAAGATGGCACTATTGTTGTTAAAATGTGATGCATAATTTAAATTAGTACTGAAAAGAATAATAATTATTACAATGTTATTCGGAGAAGGTTTTGTAAAGAGAGATGTCATGTGCTAAATAAACAACTGGCCTAGCAAAGGTATACCATATCATATAATGTAAAAAGAAAATAAAAATAATAACAATTAAGAATGGTTTAAGTAATAATACAGACAATTGATATTTTGAAATACTGTCGCGCTATATTGCTTAGCTAGTGTGTAACATACAATAAATAATTTGGTGCCAAATGTGTTTGTACTTTATTATATTTTTTTTAGGGTTACGTATTACAAAGGGGAGAAACAGAACCCTTACAAGAGCACTTGTTTGTCTGTCTATCTATAAAGGCCCTTTATGTCGAGAACGCGTAGAGATATCAAGTTAAAATTAAAACCATATGCTCAAATTTGCGCACCCTTGAAGCAGTGAAAACAAAAAAAAATAGCATAGCATTAGCCGTATAATGTTCACAAACCAATGGTAATGGTGGTAATGCTCCATAGTCCACCACGCGTCCCATGCGCCCAATGCGGGTTGGGGGATGTGACAAGTCTTCGAATTTCTGGTTCTAGAGCACGCCGGTTTCCTCGCGATGTTTTCCTTCACCGTATTGAGAGCAGTGGTGGTGAAATAAATAACATTTGGTTGAGTTTAATCCTAATCCTATAGAAAATTTGACAACGCTGTCAATTAACAAGATGATCAAATCAAAGTCGCTGATCATGTTATAAGCACTTCAATTGGTACTTGACAAGAGATTTGAGAGCAATGGTGGCCGAGTGGTAACGGCCCCGACTTACGAGTCGTAGGTCGCGGGTTTAAACCCAGCCAGGCGCATTACTTTGTGTAATTTATTTCATCACCACTGCTCTCAAAACGGTGAAGTAAAACATCGTGAGGAAACCGGCATGTCCTAGAACTAAAAAATTCGAAGACATGTTACATCACCTTTGTACCTATTCTCCTGTTTTCTGTATTTTTTCTCCTACTATATATTGTGTGTACATGAATTGTTAAATAAAATAAATAAAATAGACATCCACCAATCCGCACTGGGCCCGTGTGGTGGATTATGGCCCATTCCATATCCTAGAGAGAGGAGGCATGTGTCCCTGCAGTGGGAACATTAAAAGGCTGATGATGATGATGATGATGAAGATGAAGAGATTTGACATCTAGTTAGTTGATTTTTAAATTTATTGGGCTCTCAGAAATCTGGTGTTAGAAACAAAAAATTTTCATAACTCAGAATAAAAGTACATTATCCTCCCTTACCTTCTAATCAATAGATCCCCAATCCTTTTTGATTTTAACAATCATTTTCTCCATTCCTTTTTTATCCCTCTAGCTTTATTAGGTCGGAACAAGGTGATATATTTCCAAGAAAGTGCTCACTATCGGTGGGGCTTTGTCCAAGTCACTAACTAGGATGAAAAACAACAGGGTCGAGTAGTGGAGATAGGGCCCTACTTTGTCTCTTTGGCAGAAACCGACCGACAATTCGGGAAAAATGAAAATTGCATCATGCCAGGCTCTTTAGAAACAGTCATAGTGACATATAAAAGCTGTCTGGAAGGTGATAAACAAAGAAACTGGAAAGACCAACCAACAAGATCGAAATGAATTGTCCCTAAAAATTGATAATAAAATAATTTCGGATAAGTTAAAAGTGGCTGAGACATCGGAAAACTTTTTCACTAACATCCCAATAGAAGTTACGAAATCTCTCCCTTCTTCATCTTTGTTAGCTGAATCTTTTTTAAAAGAACATTTTACTAAGGATATACCAACCTTTGAATTTAAGCGTATCTCTGTTGATACAATTATAAAAACCTTCAAGAGTCTTAATATGAAAAACACTGAGGACTTATGGGGTATATCAGTTAAAGTTCTGGGAGATATTATTGATACAATTGCTCCTGTCCTAACAGGCATATTTAATCAATGTTTGGACAGCGGTACATTCCCTGATTTAATGAAACATAGTAAAGTTGTACCAATTTTCAAATCAGGTAGTAAGAGTGACCCCTCTAATTATAGACCTATATCTGTGCTTCCAGCATTGAGTAAAATCTACGAAAAAATCATGCTGGACCAGATGCTGTGTCATTTTAATGTGAATGGGATTTTGCATAGTCATCAGTTTGGCTTCACGAAAGGAAGGTCGACGACGGATGCAGGAGTGAAACTCATCAGTCACATTTTGGAATCCTGGGAGAAATCCCAGGATGCCATTGGCATATTCTGTGACCTCTCAAAAGCATTTGACTGTGTTGACCATAAAACTCTGATCTGTAAATTACATCATTACGGAATTCGTGGACGAGCTGCTGATCTTGTTTTTTCCTATTTATCTCACAGGCAGCAAAAAGTAAACATTAATGGGGCGACGTCCTCGGGGTCTTTAGTAAAGATGGGCGTGCCTCAGGGTTCAATTCTTGGCCCTTTCCTTTTTCTGGTTTATATTAATGATCTTCCTTACATGATGGCTAATTTATCCGACATAATCCTTTTTGCAGACGACACTTCCCTTATTTTTAAAGTAGATAGGAAGGATGTGGATGTTTTACATGTCAATGAAAGTCTGGCTGTTCTTTCTAAATGGTTTGAAGCTAACAACCTCCCATTAAATGCCAATAAAACGAAATGTATAAAATTTTCATCGCCAAATGTCCCTCAAGTTGGCATCAGTTTAATTCTTGACGGCAAAAAACTTGATGTCATAATGGAAACTGTTTTCTTAGGTATAACTATCGATTCTAAATTGCAATGGGGCGCTCATATTAGAACTCTCTCTGGTAGACTAAGCTCTGCTGCATATGCAGTAAGAAAGATAAGGCAATTGACAGATGTAGCCACAGCTAGATTAGTCTACTATGCTTATTTCCACAGTATTATGTCTTATGGCATTTTATTGTGGGGATCTGCAGCTGATGTCGACTCAATTTTTATTTTACAAAAAAGAGCCATCCGGGCTATTTATAAAATGGGTCCTCGCGAGTCCCTTAGAGATAAATTTAAAGAAATCGATATACTGACTCTGCCTTCTCTTTATATCCTAGAAAGTATCCTGTATGTTCGTAAAAATTTAGGACTTTTTAAAATTAGAAGCGATATTCATAACAAGAATACGCGCAGTAAACACGAAATTGTTTTACCCAAATGGATACTAGCCAAGACCAGCAAGTCATTTTTAGTTAACAGCATACGCTTTTATAACAAGCTGCCAGTAACGGTAACTGAACTTAGTGAGGGAAAGTTCAAAAATCATATTAAGCGGGTCCTAACCAAAAAAGCATATTATAAGGTTAAGGATTATATAGAAGACAAGCTTGTTTGGCAATGACTGCTCCTGCACATGTGGCTCCCTGGTAACTCATTCATATTGTGTATTTATATCTATTAACTGCTCCATCTTTGTTTTTATATACACTTTTTTTTCCCTCTTTTTTCGACACATTGCTTTTGCAATATTTATATTATTAAGATTTAAAAACTTTTAAATTAAATAATAATTTATTTTGTTAGCATCTCGCAGTGTAACTGTTGTGGTGATATATGTATTTCTTTTTTTTTTCATACTTATTAATTTTTTTGTTTTATATAATATTTCTTTCTTTACATCTCACGTTGTAAAGTAAGAACACTGTAGACTTCGCAAATCCTATTACGACTCACCTTTGATTTTTTATTATTATGATTATTTTTATTGTGCTTTTGAGTACAATATTGACTGGTCTACACTGTTCTTACATAATGACATAAATACTGTAATAACGAGATAATATTGTAAGAAACCATTTTTTTTTTTAAAGAGTAACCATGGAGTTTCTTGCCGGTTCTTCTTCATAGGAAACGACCAATTTGGAACCGTGCACTAGCTTCTGACGTTTTATAAGTGCCCATGTAGGCCTATATGAAATAAAAATCATTTTGATTTTTTGATTGATACAAAGAACCTTTGACTGACAATCCGTCAGAAAATCCCAATAGGCTGTTTATATTTGGTATAGTATTAACATGTTGTAGACTGTGTCTTCTGATGCACCCCACTGGTTATACTAGGATTCAGTTTCAAAATATTTAAGAAAATCCTTTTCCCTCTCATGAGAGAAGGCCTGTGTTCCAGCAGTGGGAATATTAAAAGAAAGCTGATAATGATGATGATATTTAAGATATTTGTAATAATTTAAGTTCAGTTATGCACATGGATGGATTATCCTCATGTTTTAAATTTCTTTGTGCTTGTATAAGGTTTGCTGTAAGAAAACCCAACTATGGGTTAAGCTCGCCTGTGTACATCATCTGTTCTTTTATTTATGTATGTATAATGTTTTTAATATGTGTACAATAAAGAATATAAGAAAAGGCTATTAGCTGTGAAAGACAACGAGGCGCTAACAAGCCTGACTAGCCAGGATCGGCCTAGGGAGAAAATCTGTCAGATCACTTCTTATTGACCGATTTCAGGACTGGTCTTTGTGGCGGCGCTTGGGGGGGTCGATGTCCAGTAGTGGATGTCTTTCGGCTGAAATGATGATGATGGTGGGCAGCCTTATTGCATTCTGCGATCTCTTCCAGCAAACCTAAGATGGAAAGTGATTGCCTGGACAAAAAGTGGGATTGCATTTGGTGCATAACAAGAATTTAAAAAATTGGTTAAAAATCTAAGTGCAAAATTAACATTAGATAAACTAAATACGGCTAAAGGCTGTTGGATATAGGCCTCCCCCAAGCTCCGCCACAAAGACCGGCCCTTGCGTTCTGCTTCCATCGGACTTTAGCAACCTCAACTAGGCCTACCTTGTCGGAGGCCTTACAACACTGCGTCTTCCGGTACGCGGTCGCCATTCAAGAACGTTCCGACCTCAACGGCCATCTGTTCTGCGTACAATGTGTCCTGCCAATTGTCACTCTTCGCTATGTCGGCGACCTTGGGCCTCTTGCCACTCATTGTATGTTTTTGTATTTAAAGCTCAAAATTGTATAATTTTTTATCTTGGTGTATAATAAAGTATATGTAAATAAATTAAGAACAAGTCATTTATTCAAAAAAGCTTTTATTCCTCTGCCTATAATAATATTAATAACCATTGTAAATTAGTAGTATGTGTGTATGTTTTGTACCTTGTTCACGCTGAAAGGGCTGAAAGAAATTTGTTGCAATTTAGGACATAAGATCATAAAAGACAATGTTTTGGATTGGCAAATAAAATACTTTGTGACCAAAAAGAAGATTTCCTTGATAATTTTGTACTTTGACGTAAGTGATACTACTGCTTTGAGAACAATCCGTTTCCTACTGTAATGTTAAACATTTTTTTTTCCTTTAATAGATAAGACATAAAAAACGTAAGAATAACGAGCTCAGCTATTGTGTTTTTTTTTCTCACATAAAGACAAATTTATAACGAATAAAAAAGTCTTTTGTTTCCTGACTTTTAATTTGAAAAATTCTTATAATTATTAAATAATTTAAGAAAAACAAAAGTATTACCTGATTACAAAATTAAGTTACCAGTAATTATACTTAGCTGGTGACTTTTGTATTTACTCAATTATACAAAATTCACTACAACACTTTATTTGCTATTAGTAACTACTGTTGACTAAGGTAGAAAGAAATCTCGTGGAAATAAGGAGCTGCATTAATCAACAAGTTGGATGTTTCCAAAACGATCTGTCTATGTGTTGGATATATGATTTAAGAATGCCTATGATGGCTAGAATGGTATGAAGCAATTATTATTTATTTATTGTCAGGCAACTAAGGCCCATAGATAAAATACATAACATTACCATTTTACAAAATTCTTAATAAACTAATATATATTAACTTAAAAATAACATATAATTATACACGTAACATCGGTGTCGTGTTAAATAATACTACGCAACTTCCTAATGTCGTGTGTGAAATCATACATTACGATCCTTTGCTATTTAGGGTGTAGCAACCTCATTTGTAAATAGAAAAAAAATAAAACAAAAATATTTTTAAGGTGATGTCACTTGGTGTTGACGTCTGTTGTCAATATTTCTTATTGTAAAAAATCAGCTCTCTCATATATAAAATCTAAACTACAAAAACATCTGTCTCATCTTTCCCTTCACTCCTTCAGTCTGTTCTATTCCTTTACCCCTAAAAGGGTATCAACAAATCCCGAGGAACAGTGAATCTGTAAGATGTACTCGTATATTTCAGGTTGATAGTTTGAATCCGCTTTGGTTTTACCTAACCTTAAATCATTTAAGCATACTGCTGGAAAATTCAAACCAAGCTTATCGGTTAAAGTGAAGTCATCAGGATTTTTCTTATCACTTTTACATAGATGACTTGAAACTTTTTGTCACCAACAGTCTGCAATTTATGATCTTTTAGTAAGCCCTAGAAATTGATGTATCGATAGAGAATCGAGCAAAAGTTACAGCAGCAGATTTATCGTTTTGTTTTGTCCATTCGCATTTTAATTATGATTAGATATTTAAACAAATCTTTTTTACTGTTCGTTCAACCGATTTTGACTTTTGTTACGCAGGCATAAGGATGGCATCAAGAGCAAAAAATGTGAAAATTGGCGGAATGCATGGTAAAAACAGGTTTGTTAAAATGTCTAAATTTATAATAGAAAATAAAGTATAATTATAATTAGATATACTATCAGCACTATTTAGTACTACAATAATAATAAAGAGAAAAATGGATGAATTGTGTGACGAGTAATATGAAGGAAAAGAAACGGGTGAAAGGGCAGAGTAGAAGAAGAAAAAGTGCTGCACCAACCCCAAAGAACAAGGGAAAAGGGCAGGCAAAGGATGATTTAGAACTAGAATAATAATATTATGTTTAATAAAAGATAGACATTTTATTTTGGCATCAAATCAATAATTTATTTAATTACAATTTCAACCACGCAACATAAACAATAAAATATAACTAGGCATAGTACATGAATAGTCAAATAGAACACAGTCTAAATTAAGACATATTAAGGACAGGTATAACAGCGGATAAGTAATTGGAGATTATATAATTACAATATTTACAATATTTATAACAACAGATTTTATTTTATTTGTACTATATGCAAACCAATGCTTGACTATATTTGATATAAACCAATGCTTAGCTACACATTCAAATAATTTTATTTGATACTAGCTAACCCAGCAAACTTAATACCGCTCGCTCTTTAGGTAATGAATATTGTGATTCCTTTTAGCTAAACTGTCAAAGGACATCACCATGTACTGGCATTACCAAAACCAGCATAATTCATTAATTAACATTTTAAATAAAGATTGATTTAAATTTTCCTCACCGTTTAACCTTCCCTGAATTGTTACAAATATTACGAGTACAAGACCAAAACAGTTTAATCAATTTAGCTGTTCTCAAGTTTTGGTACCTAAGACTAACGAATAGTTTTTTTTTTTATTTATACATAAAGATAACTATACAATAAATTATTCACACGATTTTCAATTAACTAAATTTCAATAAGCATGACATGTTCTTATGCCTTTAGAGTTTAAAATTCTAATTATTTTTTTAAACAGATAATATTTAAAAATAATTAGATATTTATTTAAGTGTGTATGATTTCTTGTGATCTTCTCATTGAGTTCCAAAAAATAAATAATTATCTTCAAGCACAATAAATAATTTAAAATTATTTTTGTATATCCTATTACAACTAATAACCTAACTAGATATGCCTAGTAACTGATTTCCACCTGCCAAATAACTCAATCCGCAATCCGTTTTTTTTTAAACTCTCTAAGAGACATATCGATTATGGACCCATTCATATTTGGCTTCCACGTTACTAAGACGTTTTGTCGGACGCAAAGTAGCAATGCTGTAGTGCGGTTGTATCTACTAATACAATCACTGTATCCAGTAGCGATGCTGTCGATATATTTTCTAAGTGACTAACGCGCGTTAGTAGCGAATAGGAAACGCGCGACTGTATCGCTCCTAAAAGTCACCGTGGACGAAGGGTTTAATAAATAGTTTACCATATCTTTCAACTTATTCCTATACTATTGAGTATTGATCTAAATTTTTGATCCCATTTTAATAACAATCGTGCCATCTTCAGTTTTTGCTTGATTCACATCTGTTCCGTTATCATTTTCTATAGTTTTAGTCTCTTTATCAGTTTCATTCTTATATTCTTCAGTGTGTGGTCTCCTGAATATGCTTGTGATGATATTAGCAAAAGGCATTTCCACCATCATGCAGAAGAAAAATGATGCTATGTAAACCCCGACTAATATAGTGAAGCAGCTTATAGCCTGAAATGATAGAAAATATTAGTTGAATCTCTGACAAAATAATGGAATATTGTGAGAAAAATGTTCTAGTTAAATCATATAGTATTTAAAAGTCGCTGACGAATTTGGACACGGAATATAAATTTACACATTTTTATTTAAATATATTTTTTCACTGATTATTTGTCAGTATCAAACTACACGGACTGATGATGGTAAAGAGTGTACTATGAAGTGAATAACCATGGAGTTTCTTGTCGGTATAAGTGCTCATGTAGGCCCATGTGAAATAAAAACCATTTCGATTTTGATTTTGAATGATGAGACTCACAGGCAAAGATAAATAAAATATACTTACACCAACGAACATGTCCAATCTCTGACCGTTCAGAATCGACGCAGCTTCAGTCCTTACGTAGGGCAAGTGCAAAAGATATGCGCTGTACGATAACCGACTGAGGAACACGAAAGGCCGCCACTCCAGGATTGGTCGGAATAAACCTATAAGCAATCAATTTATTAATTTATAGCACGGATAATAAGTTGAGGTATCCGCCAGAGCTACGCGCAGACCCTGAAACCTTGGGCCAAATATATCTCAGTAATTTGGCCGCACTGTTCCCGCGCGCCTCAAGGATTTGTCAGCAACTGTAGGGCCCAGCAGGGTCGAAGCCTTCTGGGGCCTAGGGTTTATGTGAAAACGGAACACCAGGGCCCTGGAATTAAGGCAAGAAGGAACGAGTCTCCGGAATCCGAAAAAAAATAGTTCTTGGTAGAGAAAAGTTCTCGACTTATTTGCTGCTTGCTTATATAAACAGACGAACTTTAAAACAGAAAACCCCCTCTCTACAACAATTTTGTTACCATACAATAGAAAACCTTCTAGCAATTATAATAAAAAATAAATGATTATTCGGTAAAAAATCTATTTAAGATTTCCACTGACGTAATCATTCTTATTTATAGCAGTCACCTTAGTAATCAAAATAATACATTAAAATAAATTATGTACCTTCAAATTGTATAACCAGACCAGCTATAATAGCGGCTACAACAAGACCAAAGGCAGGTTTTTGAAGACCAGCGTATATTACATGAAGATAGATTGGCAGCGGTGGACCTGCAGCAAAGAATATGTGCCCAGCAAAGAGTACAAGAATCATCACACCTGGCAAGGACCAGTATAAGTACCGGTATTTCTGTAATAAGAAATAAAGAAATCATTAAAGAGGCCTTTGAGAAAATAGAAGAAAAAAAATTTGTTATTGTCACAGAAAAAACAAATACACCGTTAAACTTTGATCATTTTAATCCTATGGAGGATCGATTCTGAACATGAAATACTATCACTACTATCAATTTATTTAAGTAAACATCAGCTGGGCGTCAATAATAATGTAGGTAGTTGCAACGACTGACAATTACAAGGTTAATGAGTCGTTTACTTAAAAAAATTATTTCATACATGCGTATGTAATAACGTAATACGAGTTTTAGAATGTTTCATTTTTATTTTATCTTCACAAATCGATAAGGTTTCATATAAGGTACCAGTTTGACGAGTAGTTCTATAAGAAAGGTTACCTGGAATTGCTTAGGATCTCCACCAGACTTCTGCCAGTAGTAGATAATGTAGCCTAATGCCATACCGATGATGCAACCAGCAATGTTTGTATGGGCTTTCGAATAATTCTTTTCAAACGTTGGATCTCCCATGAACAAATTAAATACCACGCTGAAAGTAAGATTTGAAAATTATTAAAATAAAATTAAAAAAGATCTAGAATAAAATGATGAGGTCTAAAAAATATTTTATTTGACACGCATGGATAAGCACAGTGTAAGACTTAACATAAAAACAAGAAAAACTAACAAACACAATGTGTGTCTTAAGGCTACGTTAATTAGGTCCAGTTCAGCTTGAATGCCAGACAACTACATAGTAGTTAGTGATGTTCATGGTAGTCAATCACTTGTATTTACCATAACCATAATTTTTTAGTCAACTGCTAATTTGGTTAAGAGTGAGCATGCGTAAAAAATAACTGAAATGAAATCTAGAGGTGACATTTATTGAATTGAATTCTTCGGAATCTATATACTAGGCGAGAAGACTGTCAAAGATAGCTTTTTTTATTTTAGAACAATATCTACCCACACTAATATTATAAATGGGAAAGTAACTATATCTGTTTGTCCGTCTTTCACGGCAAAACGCCGCGACGAATAGACGAGATTTTATTTATTATTTATTTATAAGAACTCCATGCAACAAAAAAGGTACACAGGTGGACTTAATGCCTTAGGCATTCTCTGTCAGTCAACCAAGGGTGGTGAAGAGAAAACATTGGCTATAGGTTGTATAACATTACGGTACAATTTAAGAGAGCAGGGCAATAGCTAAAGATGCAGGTGAAACCTTGGGGACAACTAGTTAAGTATATTATTCAATAGCAACGCCATAATTGGTTGTTGGTTAATTGTTGTTTTAGCTAAAAAGTACTTACTCTGGGGCTGCAATGAGGACACCCTGCAACTCTTGAAAATATGTATGCAACATGGGTGTTATAAGTCCTACCACGAAGAAAAAGCTCAGTACCACTTTTCTAGTTAGATTCGTTCTACATAGCAAAAATAAGATGACTGCAAAAATGTACAGCTGAGTGTCTGCTGCTAAATACCTGGACAAAAAAAAACAAAGATAAAAAAATAATTTAATATCGTACAAGTCGTCTAATACACGGCCAATAAATTGAAATTAAATGGCCGTCATTGCTATAGTTACGCGCAGCCCCCTGCTGTGCCGCACTTTGATTGAGGCCCAAAAGAAGAAGAAGCCATTATTTTAAATAGTTTTAAACTTTTGAATACCGTAATTAGAGACATGATAGAAAGACAATAGGTATTCGAACGCCGGTGGCTCATGAGTTTAATATGTACAGTTAGAAAAAAAAAATAAGTTGCAAGAGTGAAACAAGATTCAAATACATAAATATGTTTACCAAGAATTCACCATGCAGTAGGTACGATCAATATAATTGTTGAAGTAAAGCAAATGCTTCCACCAATTCTGCCGACAATCTCTAACTTCGTTGTATATTATTTTCTGTAAAAAAAGAAATAGTATTAATAAGCTATGTTCATTTTTTTTATTGCAATGAACTAGTGCTTGACTGCGATCCCACCTGCTGGTAAGACGTAATGGAATCGGTGATGGTGAGGGCACTAGTTTAGTAAGAGCCTTTTCACTGGCCATTCAAATAACGTTTCAATATCATCTCGTATAGCAGAACTTTGGGGTAGGTTAGAAAATCTAGATTCTTTTAGAAACTCAAGATGAAAACATGTCCAAACAAACACTTACATTCCATGCAGGTCCACCTGATGCTAGCCTGCTAAACCAAGTTACAGTTAATCCCGTTACAAGAGCGTATGCTGGAGTCAATCTGTAAACAAAACAAAATTATATACAAATGGCATAGGCACGCATTTAACTTCTTTTCGCATAATATTTTTTAGGCGGGATTCCTTGTTTTGCAAAATATCCTTTTTCCTTAAATACTTTGGCATAACGATTTTGGTATAAATTGTTTTGCCATATTAATACTTTGCCATATTTTTTGGCATACAGTAGGTATATGTTGGCATAATTATCTTTAACGCTAATTTGTTTTGGCATAAAATTTCGAATAACGTTACTAAGTCTAATGACTATAAGCATAACAATATTTAGCCATACAATTAATAGAAAAACGGAAACAGTTTTTTTGGTTTTGACATTATTTTTAATATAGTATACCAATAAGTCGCAGTTTCATTGCTTCATAGTATTTATTGTAATACAGGCCTCATCTGGTTGAAACTGGGTATTTTAAAGTTATATGGAAAATGAATAACATTTATCATTAAAATGTGAAAAAGTTTAGTTTTTCATACATTTATAACAAGGATTAAAAAGCTTTCATACAATGGTATGAAAAACTATAACATGTTATAGTTATTAAAAAACATGCTAGTGAAATCACTACTTGATATATATATGTGTGTGTTACCAAGAATCTATATTATATTCCTGCCCTTTCCCAATATTATTCGGGGTCGGCGTAAAACGTTTTCTTCTTCCATTCTGCTCTATCACCCATCATGCTATCACTAACTTTTCCTTCATATAACTCCTCACACAATCCAAGTAATTAAAATAAATTTATTGTAGCAAAACTTAGTTGCTTTGTATTTATTTTATTCTTACCTCAGCCATCTCATCATGATTTGCATCGGTAGCATGCTCCACGAAAGCGGACGTTTCTCTGTATCAATCAACCAATTATACACCAGCAGAAAAGACGAAGTCAAGAAGAATGACTGCATTACTATTGATCCATTCATAAATATGTTGAAGAATTTAACATCGTATAACTGAAAATAAAATAAATATTTTTTATTTTTTTCAATATAGAATATGACTTTTATTGGCTTTTTTTATTAATGTTATGTTATAAAGTAAAAATAAAACATACCCCTTCCATCATCTCTGGATTTGTGAGAAATACCGCGCTGACATAAACTGCATGACCTATCACGACGCTGGCCATATTTATTGCTCTGAAGCAAAGAAAATAATAATAGTTAATAATAAAAAAAATATGAATTAAAAATAAATAACATTTGATATAACCAATATCACACCTGATACCATGAATTCCTGTCAAAGTCTTGAAACGAGGATCTCGATTTTCACCAGCAGGCGCAATAAACTTCTTCCAATTCCGAAAACATGAAAAGCAATACAGAAATCGAAGACCTAAAAACACATTTGTATGAATATTGACTCATTTTCATGGTGATTTAATCTACACAAATATAATAAAGAGGTAAAGTTTGTTTTTTGCTTGTAGGAGTAAAACAAAAAATTACTCTCTCTCTCTCTTTACTCTCTCTTTCTCTCTCTCTGGAATAACTGGTCCGATTGGAATAATTTTAGCAACAACAGAAAGCTGCTTTACTCCTGAGTGACATAGACTATATTTTATGTACGCGGGCGAAGCCGCTGACAAAAGCTAGTTTAATATAAAATCATTTGCAAAATACTTACTTCCTTGTTCTTTTCCCTTATCTAAATAACGATCACAAAGGCTTCCGATAATGTTAGCCATAACAATAAGAATGCAGATTCCTCCTATAAACATGTCTAAATAATCTATTGGCAAGTCTCTATAACGTTTAGAACAATCGAGATTATCAACACTGACTCTTGTTTTTAACTTGTACTTATCATAAATGGTTTTATTGGCGCAAGCCTCAAAGGTCAATCTTAGGTCCATTTCTGTATTAGAAACGTTGTAAAAGTCATTGCATGTTTTTGTCATACAATAACCTCGCCGTAGTAATGTGTGGTTAAAGTGTCTTGGATTATCTGAAAATTCCTGCAAAAAAGAAAGAAAAAAATATTTATCATTGCATAGTATAAAACAAACAACTTTGTTTTATTAGCTTAGATCCTTAAAAGTACGCAACGGATTTGATGCAATTTTTATTAATAGATAGAGTGATTCAAGAGGAAGGTTTATGTGTATAATACATGCATAATATATTTAATATCAGCATTGCACCCGGGCGAAGCTGGGACGGGTCGCTAGTTTAGTTATAAAAACTTCATCCAACTTTGTGTTGCATGAAGTTTTTTCAGAAAATAAAGTCATAAGAGCCATGGTCTGGATCAAGCTTATTTACGTGTGAAAATATACAAAAACGATTTATGAATAATATAATTATTGTATTATAATAAACGCACGTTTGTGATATTTCCATAGATAAGTGTGTATAACCGGAAAGAAAATCTGTCTGATTTATTTTTTTCTAGACTTTAGATGTAATGGCAATAAAAATAAAAATTCTACTAACAACATACCTATTTTAGAAGATAGATATGGTGATGGATTCAAGTGGGTATTGATGGATATGATAGCTATACATAAATAAATAGACGATACCTATCTTCTATCTATATTAAACTAGTTGTTACCAGCAGTTTCATCTGTATGACAGTACGAGTTTACTCAAGAGATCATACTCTCGGGATAAAAATATTATTTATCCATATTCTATAATAGCTACCTATTCCAGGACTACACATTGTGCGGTTAAGCAGCCGGGTCAACTGCGGCGGGTGATTATCATAAGACATCACTTGTAACAAGATCGGCGCCATAAGTTTATGGCGCCTGATGCCTGATGAGCAACTTATAGTCACCAGTAGTTACTGGTGACTACAGTAACTACTGGTGACTATAAGTTGCTCATCAGGCTTAGAACTTAGAAAGCGTTTTCACCCGCGCTGTGTAAAAGGTACAGCATGTAAAAAATTAAAGTACAATAATTTCATGACGCAACAACAATGGCTGAATAACCACACAAAACAGAGGTGACCTAAACTTAAAAAAAAATAGCTGTTTCCTCGTCGCGAGTAAAAACCGCTTCGTCAGTTGTTAGCCTAAAAATTAATACTGTGGGCGTATAAATCTTATATATAAAAATGAATCGCAAAATGTGTTGGTAAGCGCAAAACTCGAGAACAGCTGAACTGATTTTGCTAATTCTTTTTTTGTTATGTTTGTTATTGTCCGGAGAAGGTTCTTATGAAAAAAAAATGGGGATAGTAGGGTAGAGCAGGGAGTAGAGTAGAAAATTCTGTTGCCGGTAGCGAAGCTGTGGGTAAAAGCTAGTAATAAATAAATATACCTCTATATATGTGAAGAGCTCGTTCGGCTCATCGGAGACCAGAACAAATTCCGCGTAGCAGTAGATAGAGTCCGGTTCATCGAAGCATTCCTCAAAGCCATCCAGTTGGTACAACGGAGGCATGCGATTATAATCCGAGTCTGGAAAACGTAAACAGTATAATCATAATGTTGGAATTCTGTGAATAATTATAAAAGGTCATAATGTTGGGCGTAACGTGGTGGAGAAAAGGAATTAGTTAGTGCCTAATTGTAAAACAGGAGCAATATAATCTCCTATCTCATAATCTGGGACTAGTTTGTGTCAGAATGTTACTAAAAAACACAGATGAGGTTTTAGTCTGTAAAAACCTGACACGCCCAGCGACTAAAACTTGTACAATAAGCGTGTAGTGACGAACGCGCATCTATGAATAGTAGGCCGATTTATTACAGTTAGAAAACCTTAAGTAACACTATACACCATTGACGAGTTAGTTTCCGTCCAGACCTGATGGCATTGGATTTTACGTGTGGGTGGGATATCCACCACGATGTTTGAGAGACTAACTAAAAAAATACGAGAACGGCTGGGTCGATTTGCCTTATTGTAGTCTTGAAATATTCGTGATAGTTCAGGAAAGATTTGAGTATTAAGGTGCTGATAGAATTGAGTATTCACTTGTTACAGAATACCGAGCATTCGCTGTTTTTATATTTGTCAAACTGAACAACGAGCCCAGTCAAGCATAGAGCCAAACATTGCCATGAACGTTTTCATGAGCATTCTAGTGAAAGCTTTAGTCGATGCGCGATTTTGAATATTTGCTAAATATGATTGGTCCAAAAACAGTCAAAGGTCGAAGCAATGCTTGCTAGAATGCTCGCCAGAATGCTCAATAGAATACTCGCTAAAATATTCTCGTATTTTTCTATGATGTAACATTCGCAAGAATGGTCATTACAAGTGAATGCTGAAGTTTATCAGCACCTTTAGGTAATACAAAGTTTGCCAATTATAGCTAGTAAAAAATAAAACTAAATGCACATACCATTGACTTTGTAAGTAAAAACAGCAGCAATTTGCACTAAAATAAATAATATAATTAGACGAAACATTTTTGATGCGCCCTTCTTTGCCGCACTCAATATTTTAATTAAAGTTCTGATTTGATACTAAGTAAAAACAAAGCATGGTTCGTGCTATTGTTTAAGTAGTTTTTGCCCACATAAAACCTGTATTTGCTGAATTACCTTGATTTTTACATAATTATGTAAATGTTGACAAAGATATTCACAAATCTTTTTTTAGAATAGGAAACCATTTAATTGAAATAATAAAAAAAACTGGTCAAGCACGAGTTGGACTCGCACACTGATAGTTCCTCACAAATTTACTCCCGATTTTTTTTCCGAAACGCATTATTTTGTGACGTAACAACTAATTTATTGTTATTATCATTATAGCTAGCTTCTGCCTATCCCATTGCTGGGCAAAGACCTCCCTTAATTCTTTTCAATTATCCCGTTTACTCGCTTTCTCGTTCTAATCCTAAGGAAGACATATCCAGTTTGTCCCACCATCTCCTTTGCAGCCTCGCGTCATTGTGTCCGGTCACCAATCCTTTCTTTTATGAGCTCACAGCTAGTTAGGCATGTTGTAGACATGTCCTGCACAGTGCCATTTAGGTTAGGCAGCCTTAAAAGGCTGAAAATACAAACAAATGGTTGATGTTGCTAAAGCAACATCAACCATTTGTTTGTATTTTGAACGTCATCTGTTAGGTTAACACATATATGCTGCGCTCCATAGCACGCTGGCAAACCTTGAGCTTAGATTTCTGGGTATTAGACAACGACCAAGTCTGTGCACCGTAGTTCAGAATGAGGAGAATACACTCGTAAGATCAGCTTACGTTTCAAGGGACAAGGGAAAAATTGCCCTAATAGTTCCTTCGCGAACCAGAAGCTCTTCCAAGCCTTTTCTATTCGGCGCGTTATTTCCTTTCCTTGCTTTGCCTGGAAAGAGACTACTTGGCTCTAGTAGATATATTCTTGGTCGTATTATACAATCAGCAGCACATCACTACAACAAACTGTCAAAATTCTGCAAACGATTTTCAACTGTTAACCTTAATCTAGAGCAGTGGTGGCCGAGTGGTAACGGCCCTGACTTACAAGTTGTAGGTCGCGGGTTCAAACCCAGCCAGGCGCAGTACTTTGTGTAATTTATTTCATCTCCACTGCTCAAAACGGCGAAGGAAAACATCGTGAGGAAACCGGCATGTCCTAGAACCAAAAATTTGAAGACATGTGACATCCACCAATCCGCACTGGGCCCGCGTGGTGGATTATGGCCCATTCCCTCTCTTAGAGAGGAGGCCTGTGTCCCTGCAGTGGGAACATTAAAAGGCTGATGATGATGATGATGAACCTTAATCTAGCAAGGTTCAAAATGTATTGAAAAAATCTGACAGATTTGTATAGTCTGATGTGCTGCTGACCGTACAAGGAGCTGCAAAAGTCCCTGGGTACCTTAGTACCTATATTCCTTTGCACGTTAGCAAAGCACCGAAGACTTTTCTAATATTAAACTAGATAGCGTTGGTATCTTCGCAGCTAACTGGCGACCTGAGGCAATCTCACAAAGCATAAACTTGACGTTTAATTTGACGAAAAATAGACACATGAGTCATTGTTGCCGTCAAAAACTGATTGTAGTTCATAATTTCGTTATAAAAATTAGTTTCATGATTTTTGTAATGTCTAAACCACAGATCAAAGACAGATTTAATTCAACCAAATCGATTAAAGTTATAACTCGACTTAAAATATTTAATTGAGAATAATATGTTAATGAATCCTGCTAATATTTAAAAGAATTTACACGTAAACAAATAGATTATTTAACTAATTACTATGAAATCGATTAGTTGGAACGTCATCTATTGCCGCCGTACGCGTACGCTGTATTGCGTGTACGCCGTTATTAAAGATCAAAGCTATTAGACGGCACTGCACATCACAAATTATTAATTTGAAATTTTATTGTTACAACTTAATTTTTTTTTAACCATGTGGTGCGTCAGCTGACTCTAGGTTCACTTATCAGTTATTCGAGATCTTTGAACAAGATGACAACCGATCGGCGTAAAAACATTACCTAAAATGCAACGGTACCTCCCGGACTATGACCATGAATTGTACACAAATATTTTATTTATCCTCTTTTTTTACAATCTATTTTAGAATTTTAGTCTACTTTTTTATTTTTTGAGTGCGTGTTTTTCTATTTTGTATGTTAATTTTTTCAACCGAATTTATAGTGTAAGCTGTGCATACCTGTAATAGGCATGCATACCAGTGTAAAGTATTTTCCTATTATTTTATGTGATATTCCTGTATACATTGCTGTTGGTGTGCCAAAAAATAAATAAATAAATAATGGCTTTATTTGCCTCGATGATTTTTTTATTCATTTATTATTATAAAAGAAATATTTTTCTTTTTTTTTCTAAAGATATCGTTGGGATTGGTTAGAAAAACGCTTTTATACAGGTATAAATTAAAAAATTTGAAAAAAGAAACCGATGAAAAATTCCACCACTGGGGTGTCCAGAATCATGTACTGGGCCTCAAGTCTGCTATTACAATAGTGTCCGAATAGTCGATCATTTATGTCAAAATGGTAGATTTGACAAGTTCGGTAATCTACTAATATGATGGCGTCATTATGACTTTCCAAAGATTAATCACTGACACTTGATTGAAAGAACTCGTACGTAGTGACAAATCAATATTTGACATATGCGGTTAATTAATAAAATTTTGATAGTTCCTTTATTCAGTGACTTACAATTAGAATATTATTGTGTAGTTATAGTTTTTAATTCGTTAAAAAACAGCTCGTATCACAATCCTATTAAGACACCGCTAACCGCCCAATGCTAAGCCATTATGAATTAACAGATTACGAATTTTTAAGCAAAATGAAAATGGAATGTCAGTGGAATGAAAATATTTTGAAAATAGCAGACTTGGGCCCCAGGAAAAGACGGGAGACCAGCAGTGCGCTCTAAATACAACAATATATTCGATTTCTTGAACTTTGTATTAATCTTTACTTAAAGGCATGACTGTGCATTATGGTGTGGCTACATGGTCAAATTTCTTTGGCAAGGTCCAAGGGCATGGTTAGTCCCTAGCGCACGATGATAATAAATTCTTTAAAAAAAGGTCTCCCAATTCACTACACAACGCAGAAAGGGTTGCTATGTGAATGGTGTCTACCTCCGTAGCTTGGAGACATCTTCAGAACACAGCGAATCAGTTCACCATCCTGACGACCACACAGGTTCCGAGATTGGCTGCGACAGGACTTCGCTATCATATGATGTTTGGATGTTTGTTACTCAATCACGCCAAAACGGCTAGACGGATCTGGATGAAATTTGGGACAGTTATAGGATACACTCTGGAATAGGACATAGGCTACTTTTTATCCCGGAAACCCCAACCCCAACCCCAATACCACGCGGGCGAAGCCGCGGGCAAAAGCTAGTGTATTATAATGGTACCTCCCGGACTACCAGTAGTGGAAATTCCTCTTCAGAAGCCTGCTTGTTCTGGGGGTTGTTTTTTATCTAGTTGGATAGCTATGCGTTTTTCAATCATTTTGTTCAAGGTTTTATACAAGTGGAAAACTTGTCTAATGGTCTATAATAATTTACATCGGACTTATCACCTTTCTTTTGGAGAAATATCATATTGTTACATTATTATTTTATGTTAGCGGAGTTTTGTATTAACATTTCGACAGATAGTTTCAATGAACCGTGCTTATCCAATGCTAGGATATAACTCGATGGGCCGTAGTAATAACAAATGCCTTTTTCTCTTTTTTATTTTTCTTCTCCGTTTCTTCTTACTTCAGATAACCCCACTTCGATTTTAAATTTCCAGTGTTATAAGTTAAAACGGGAAGCGTTTTGTCATTATCAGATTTATCCTTTGTTTGTTTTTTTTTCTATTATTTATTATAATTTACTGTTTTTATGTACATATTTATTGCTATTCGCAGACTTCCGAAATTAAACTGAACATTTAAGGTTTTAGGGTTCTGTACCAAGAAAAAAAAACCGTATATAGGCTCACTTTGTTGTCCGTCTGTTTTTCTGTCAAGATATTTTATGTCGAAAACGCATGGACGTATCGAGATGAAATTTTAAAAATATATTTGAATCTACACCCCTAAGTTAACTTAAACAAAAGTTGCGGCCGTTACTGTCGCAAAAAAACGCATAAATATTTCGACACTCTCAAAGGTTTCAAAATTCATATGGTACTTCCCGTTGAGCCACAATCCTGGAATTTGGTATGAAGCAAGGTCTCGTAACACAAATACATGAAAAAATCTCAAAAGTGTACATTTGTATCCAAAAAAAAATGCGATTCGGAAAAATCTTCGTAACTTGATTCGGGAATTGAACTGTTTTCATAGGAAAGTTTCCACTCCCAAAGAGGAGGCCTGATTCTCAGCAGAGGGAATATTATAAGGCTGATGCTTAGCTATGTTATGCATGGGTAACTTCGGAACCCTCAGAGTGCGAGTCCGACTCGCACTTGCCTGGTTTTTTTTTTGTAATGAAGTCGTTTATTTTTAGTGTTCCCCACCTCAAAAGGAAAAAATGGAATCCTTTTGTGATCATTTTAGTGTGGAGGAATCGAGTTGATATTTAAAACGTTCTCAAGAAACTGCAAACTTTAGTATATATTTTAAATGTATCTATAAGAAAAATCAAACCTAAATTAAATAAAGAAAAAACCTACAGCCGTTTTCTATCCTATGAATTTTGTTTCCCTTACTCTCAAGGAAATCATAGCTTCGTAGCACGCTGACAAACCTTGAGCTTGCACTTTTAGATGATAGTAGCTCGTACCTACTCTTCAGGAAACATTTTCCTCTGAACTGTTTTCAACTGAGCATTGTAAGATAATTTTAATTGGTAAGACCCGGTTTCAGAGAGGCCGATCAATGTAAAAGTCATCTAAATATTATTAAAAAAAAAAAATAGGTGTTAAATTTCTTGTCAAGTGTTAATTGATGTGCATCATTACATAGTATAAAACAAAGTTGCTCACCGCTGTCCCTATGTATGTTTAGATCTTTAAACTACGCAACAGAATTTGATGCGTTTTTTTTTATACATATACATTTATACAAAGCAAAGAAAAAGAGAAAGAAAGGCGAGGGATGTTTGCCAGGTAAGATGTGTAAGAGATGAAAGGGGAATAGTTCTATCTGATGATGAAAAAATCAAAGAAAGGTGGAAGGAATATTTTGAAAGACTTATGAATGAAGAAAATAATTGGAGTGGGGTTTTAGAGAATAAACCAGTGAATGTGGGGTTAGTGATAATGGTTAGTATGGAGGAAGTCAGGGAAGCAGTGAATGGAATGAAAAATGGTAAAGCCATTGGCCCGGATGGAATACCAGTTGAGGTGTGGAAGTTATTGAGAGTGGATGGATGGGTGTGGTTAGCTTTATTCTTCAATAAGCTGTTGCAGGAAGAAGCCATACCTGATGAATGGTGCAACAGTTCCTTGGTGGGCACCAAGGAACAGAAAAGAAATCTTTAAAAACAAAGGTGATGTGCTTGAGTGCAACAATTATAGAGGAATAAAGCTAATGTCGCCTCGAAAAGACATACGACCGGGTACCTCGTGAGGTTCTGTGGTGGGCCTTTAAGGAGAAAGGTGTGCCTGGGAAGTATGTGCAGTTAATCCGAGCGATATATAGTCGCTGCAGTACACAAGTCCGGTCTGCAGCAGGCACCACTAACAACTTCAATGTGGCTGTCGGTTTACACCAAGGGTCGGCTCTTAGCCCTTACCTCTTCCTGACAATAATGGACGCACTGACGTCGGACATTCAGGAAGAGGCACCCTGGTGTATGCTGTTTGCCGATGATATTGTGCTGGTTGCCGAGAGTGCCCCAGAGGTCCAGAGCAGATTGGAGGTGTGGTGGCAAAGACTGGAGAGTGTTGGCCTAAAATTGAGCAGAACTAAAACCGAGTACCTGTTCTGCGATTTTGGCGGTCTCTCTAGTCCTGTGCCCATAACTCTCGCTGGAACGCCCATACCAATCTGTTCCGACTTTAGGTACCTTGGGTCGCTTATCCAAGGGAATAATGAGGTAGACCGAGACGTGGCACATCGGATCAACTGAGGATGGATGAAATGGCGACAGGTCACTGGAACAACTTGCGACCCACGGATGCCCCTCAAGTTGAAGGGTAAAATCTACAAGTCCGTGATAAGGCCTGTCCTACTTTATGGGTCAGAATGTTGGGCTATGAAAAAGACGGATGAAAAGAGATTGCATGTAGCAGAGATGAGAATGTTGAGATGGATGTATGGTGTGACGAGAATGGATAAAGTGAGAAATGAGTATATTAGAGGAAGTTTGAAAGTGGCGCCAGTGACTGAAAAGTTGAGAGGGAACCGTTTGTCTTGGTATGGCCATGTAAAAAGGAGGGATGAAACGCATGTTACAAAGATAGCCATGAGTATGAATGTGGATGGATGGAGAGGGAGAGGGAGACCAAAGAAGATATGGATGGATTGTGTGAGAAGTGATATGGAAAACAGAGGAGTTAGTGATAGCGTGACGGGTGACAGGACAGAATGGAAGAAAAAAACATATTGCGCCGACCCCAAACAAAACGGGACAAGGGCAGGAAGATGATGATGATGATTTATACAAAGCATGATCGACCACAACTTGATTGGATCATCTTATTAGTTGACAACATAGTCAAATCTTTAATATGAATGATAGTGTCAAGTGTATCATAATAGTCTAGGTAATTGTTTTTTAAGCACCGATGCAGCAACACAAATTAATTTGATATAGCTATTTCGAGTAATCACACCAAAATATGCATGTGTTAAGGGACCTTGTATGAAATCAACTCATTTTGAACATTTTTGATCAAGGTTTGAAAGACAAAAGAGAAGACTTTTAATCCTTCTTTTTATAGATTATAAAAGTCAAGTTCTTATTCTCCTAAATATACTGAGAATTTTTGTAAAATAATGAGTGGATTAATGGCAATTAGCCATATTCCAAACCCTTTTTTCGCAAAAATAACGAACGAGTGATGGTTGGCTAAGGTTTACACAAAATTACACGGGATTTTACGACATTTAAAAAATACCAGTAACATCATTACATGGTCTACTACAACATATACTGATTACATTATTGACTTTGATTGGAAAAATAGCTAAAAAAAAATGTTGAAGAAACGTAATTCTTGGAAAATATGTGTACAAATAAGTATTTTTTTCTATACCTTGGAAACACTTTTAAGAAAATTTAAAATATGCAAAATAATCTTAAGAAATCTCTTTACAAGAATCAAAAATTTAATTTACAAATAAATAATAACTTCATTTCGTAAATTACAAAACAAAATTGACTATATTATCGACCGCGCAAATTCGATCTCGTCAGTCACAATCGGGCCTTCCCAGCGCGTGGACGCGTCGCTTTGTTCCGCAGCCGCTCCCGAGTTTTACGTAAATAAATTCCCATTATTGTACGCTGACTACCACATTTTGATCCATTAAGTATTATTGTTTATTTTAGGTTTGTTTATTAAGATTGTTAAAATTTCTTTTGACTTCAATGATAATTACAGGTAACGGTTGTTTGTTTGTATGTAAAGATAATTTCCAGAACTACTCTACTATTACTATTTAATTACAATTCTTTCACTTATGACTTCTACAATGTTTATGGCCTATTTACGTATTCGTTATGTACAGAATTTTTATATTTTTGACCACTATGTTTGTTTCGGTTTTTCTTCTCAGGGTAGTCAGCTAACAAACACCAGTGTCATCTGTTTGCAAAATAAATATCATTCATCACGTGGTTACGTACTTATTTAGGGCAAATGCAAAATCTAGTATTCTAGATCCTTTTTTTGTAGATAATGGGTCGAAAGAAAGGGATGCATTATGAATGCCTTGCTAAAAGGAAAAAAAATATATAGGTAGGGCTGATACGTGCAAGAAAAGTTTTTGAAGAACGCAAGATTAATGCACTGCTTGTAGCTTCGTTTCCAGAAAATGTAAGATTTTACTTTCAATTAGCACTAGAAGCGAGTGGCCCTACACAAGCCAAAGGATATGTGTTTCAACGGCCCTCGAAACGCGCCGCCACCGGGTTCCTACGCTGCAAAAGCAACCGAGGGCCCATCCAAAAGCATGCCAGAGGGCCATTGCAATACGGATGGAGTGGGGATACCGCACGGTTTCCCGCTAAGCGGCGAGCTTCCTTGCTGGTCTGCCACCATGGAAACTAGAGGCAACAGCCCTAGCACGCATGCACGATTTGCGCGTGGAGATGCAACGCCAGGGCGAATCCCCGCTGCCGCGACAAGTTGCAGCATGGCGGACAGAGCTTCGGCTGGATATCCAGGTGGTATGGCGACAGCGACTGTCGCATCCCAGTTCTGGGCACGTCATAATTACAGTGGTTTTTTTTTATGGTGGGCTAAAATCATGCAATGACCAATCCCACCCTTGGGCGAAGCCGGAAACAGTGTCAGACTCTTACTGACTAAACATTTTACCCTTCGCATTGGAGCCAAGCCTTCCTTTCAGAAAGAGACCCTGGGCCCCAGCAGGCTTCGACCCTTTTGCAGAGTCCCTACCGTTTTGCTGACAACTGCTTGAAGCGCGCGGGAACAGAGCGCCCCGTCGACGACTTGGGCTTGGTCCGCACTGTTACAACTTACAAGATGACTGGACGGTGATCTACCCATTGCTCGCCGTCCGCAAGCCCGGCGGCGTTTGCGCCGTTGCCTTATGCAGTCCACCTCCTCCTTGACTTGCATTGCTGCTTCGCAGAGGGTTGCGCCCATGGCCTCCACCAAGACCCGGTGCGAGAGATCGCTGACACCGATCACCCCCATGAGAACACGGCAATGCTCCTCCCAAGCGGGGCACACCTCTACTGTGACACCTGGGGCTTCTCTTCCGCACGAATCCGATGCAGGTATGGCGGTTAGTCCCCTCTTTGAGGCCCGGCTGGAAAGACCTCACGGTGTCCTCACCTTCCGTATGACGCAGGTAACCGAACATGGTAAGTTTGGGAGGTAGATACCTGCACTGGATTCGTGCGTAAGTGACGCCAGGGTGTTACCATTGTGTGAAGCGCCCGGAGGACACGGTGGAGCACATGGTACAGGTATACCATGCTTGGACAGAGCATCGCCATGTCCATGTGGAGTCATTCGGCGACGGCGATATCTCGCACCGGGTTTATATAGACCTTGGTCCGGAGCGAGTAGGAGTGGCAGGCGCTCGCATCCTTCTACAAAGCAGGAGGCTGATCGCATAAGGCAAGGGCGCTCACGCCCCTGACGCCGCCGAGATTCCGATTCCGATTTCCGGCTACCATAGACGCGTAATAATTTGAGTACAAAAAAAAATGTGTCATCCATAAGGGGTGCGCCACTGGTCACATGTATGCATAGGACTGTTTAAAATATCTCTTCTTTTTATCTGCCCTGAGGCAGGAGACAAATTCTGCTCTTTTTGAAACTTTATTATACATTTGAGGGCCGAGTAAAGCGTTTTTTAGTGATCGGTGACTGACGTTTAGGATTTTTCCATCGAAGCAGGTAATAGTAAATTAAACTTTCTAAGCTTGTGTATTCGTATTCGGGCGTTATCTCTCTTTTTTCGTGTTGCCTCTCCATCAAACATTGCGTTGGATATGGACAAAGCAACACGTTTTCCAACCACGGTCAATGGTTAGGCGAGTGGAAAAATGCCACCTTAAAAGAGAAATCTCGTAAACATAATTTATTTTTGACGAAAAACATTTTCAAAATTAAACAGAATTTTGAAAATGTTTTTTTTTTACAACCATTTTACATAAATTAGCTATCGTAATTGTCATTTATAGTTTTGTATTTAACATTTTTTTTAATGTCTAAATGTATCAACATCCATCTAACACTAAACTGAACTATTTTGACAATTGTGATAAATATAAAATATACACAAGTTCCAGATTTTTATTTACAAACCGTACTTATTATATGATTTTGTTACTTAATCTACTTGTACAAAAGTGGTACATAGGTAACATCATAAAATAAGAAAATAAAGTATTATATCTTCTAAAGGATCAACATTGTTTGAACGTTCACTAAGCTCGACTATTGCGCGCGTGTGTGTGTAGGCGCACGCACGATGCACACAAACATAGCATCACAGCGAATTTGCCTAAACTCTAGGGAATGAATTTTATGCACGGAGTCTTAAGGTCTCCAGTACATTCGGACAAAGATAGTAAATAATTTAAGTTAATAATACTGCCCTGGTAATCGAGAGGGCAGTAAGTCGAAGGTGGCCTGCTCTTTTACGTAGTAACTAAATTTATCGTACCGTTCTTACTGTTCTTTATCAAAAGGCATTTCTACTTTACGTAGAAATATAATACCTAGATAGGAAGTTTGACGTACATTCCAAATCGATTATATAAAAAAATGGCCACCTTCGACTTACTGCCCTCTCGATTACCAGGGCAGAATAATTATCTTTTGTACTATAAGGAGCACGACTTTAGGAAGGTAGAATGTGCATAGTGTTAAGGTAGCGGTTCACGCAGCGACAGAGTCAAGCGACTGAGACAGAAGACCAAGACCGAAGACCATGACAAGCCTCTCCGTCTCTTTTGCATTCACTGTAGACCTAAACGTCAGTCAGTATAGGAGAGTCTGTCGATGTTTGTCACCAACACAAGTGGTGATAATGGAGAACCAAGCAATATAAGTTCTATTGGAGGGAGAAGAAGTCGATGATTTGCTCTTATGTTATTTATTACAAACACAAAACCGAAAGAAGATTTCCATTTGATTATATATTTAACTAGGGGCCAAGAAGGATCATTTTTGCTATTAGTGAATAAACGCGTATTTATATAAATATATTTAAACACTAAACACTGCGCTTTTTGCGTGCGACACGAGACACTGCTCGCTGTCTTCTGTCTCGCGTCTCTATCTCCTGTCAATGCCTCGCTCGCGAACTGTTGCCTATACATTGCCTAAAGTTAAGCGTCCGTCGCAGTCTCGTCGTAAACTGCTACCTTTACATGACTGAGATGCACAACGAGCGCCTCTCCCCGCTTTCATCTCTCTATGCTTTTCATACCAAGATCGAGCCGTTCTTTCAGAAGTTCATCCTTTGCCCCAGCAGGCTTTGACGTCGAAGCCTTTGCTGACAACTCCTTGAGACGCACGGGCCGGTAACAGTGCGTGCATTCGACGACTAGGGCTTTGTTCGGGCAGTTACCAGACGATAGGATGGCGATCTACCCATTGCTCGCAAATCGGGATCAGAATCCCGGCGGCGTATGGGGTGTGAACGCCGTTTCCTTATGCGTTGGACCTCCTCTTTTGCTAGCATTACTGCTTCGCAGAAGCTGGGAGAGGCTGACACACGCCTCATGCTCGTGAATGTTTGCGTCAATTGAGACTGTTTATCTCCTAACTGCCGGTAGCATAATTATTTAAATATATTTTTTAATTGCCTTCTTGTTGTCATTATTTGTTCACATAATAGAAGCGACAAAAACTATGTAACCAAGACTAGCCTGCTGGTCTAGTGGTTAGTGGCCCTGGCTGCTATACCAGAGGTCGTGCGTTTGATTCCTACCCAAGCCAAATTTTTGTGTGATAAGCACAATATTTGTTCTGTATTGTACTCATAACATCAGCTCTGCATAGATTCCAGGTGGCGATCGGACTAGCGACGCGTGGGGTTGCAATAGTAGTGGAAGGGATCGAGCAATTGAGACACGAGGTAGTGCTGCATAAATCAGTGGCCATGTGCTTTCACGGCCCTCGGAACGCGCCACCACCAGGCTCCAAACTAAAGGCAGGAGGAGTTCACATCGGCGTTGGGTCGATGATGAATTACATGGGACTCGTTATCGACAGCCAGTGGAATTTCGAGGAGCACATCCGACGTCTGGCTCCTAAGCTGGATCGGTTCCCTGAATGAACTTATGAAAGTGGCTTCTACCAAACTTAGTGGATCTAGGCGCCTCCAGCCACAGACAAATTAACTTATGACATCATTAAATTTGAAAAAGTGTCCATAGAGTTCTACAATTTGAAACGTGCAACGTAACTTCACGGTTTTTTTTGACTGACCAACATTTTGAAAATGTTTAAGTGCCTATTTAATAATCTATTTGAAATGAAGTTTCTGACTTTAAAATATTTAACTTCAATTCTCATAAAACGTGTTCAAATACTATACAGCTATTGTTTAACCAATTTATAATTAATAGCATTAAAAAAAAACACAAATATAATTAATTATCTTTAGTCTTTTTTTTCCAGTATTTTTTCATTTATTTTTTATTCCCATATTAGATACACACCAACAGTTTTTTTTTTTTTTAATACCGATTAAATACAAAGGTATCAAGATAAGTTGCAAAAATTCCACTCATCAATTAATATTTTAATTGCTCTGAAAAATCTTAATTTTATAAAAATTAAGGAATGGTTTACGATTCATCAATTTTTATAACGTTTTGGTTTCTATAGAAGCCTAGATAATATCCACAAGATAACTGTGTATCCAAAATATTTGATGAAAGATGTGTTATAATATTATAATCGCGTAAGAGCGGTTGTATGAAAATGTACGTCGGGTCGGCCGCTCTTAATAATGTTGCCAGGGATGATAAAATCTATGTATATAATTCCAAAAAGAAGAAAAAAAAAATTCTTAATAAGCTCACTTCAATGTAAGATCGAAAATTAAGATTGGTAAAAAATAAAAAAAAACAATTGCAAAAAAAAAGCAACCGACTTTGTTTTTTTTATTTACATTGAGTAAAAATAAACACAAAAAAGCTCACTTAAATTGTGTTTCTACAATAGTTTTGTCTCTTCGTTAATTAACACGACTTCTGAAATTATTTTTGTAATACTATTTTTATATCACTCTTTTAAGCTCTAGTATCCCTCAACCAATATTAAAAGATACCTTCCACCATTCAATTCCATTATCAAATCATCATAACGATTCTAAAAAAAAAAACACAAAAGAACATGTTTTACAAAAGAAAAAAAAACAATCGAATTAATTGTAAAAAAAAACCATGCCATTGCGAGTCTGACTCACGCATCGAGGGTTCCGTCCAAATCTACCTTTGAAAATAATTTATTTACCAAATCAATTCTCGAAACATTTTTCGCAATCTCAAAACACACTTGGTTTTGGTGAGGGAACCGGCAGTTTTCAGATTTTTACCTACTTATATTTGTGCGATGTATGAGATCTTGCTTGATGCCATATTCCAGGATTCTAGATCAATGGACCCTAGGTATCCTAAGATTTTTTTTTAGTTTAGGTCTTTAAAAACGTCCATATCTATTTTTGCGTTAGCCAAAATTTTATTTTTTACAGTTTAACGCGTATACAGTCGTATTTTCTACTCTATATCTACACGCATCCGGAGACTTAGGGGTCTTGACAGACAAATGGACAAAAAAGTGATCCTATAAGGGTTTCGTTTGTTCTTTTTGACGTTAGAAACCCTAAAAAATACATGCACAAAATAAATTCAATTTAAGAAGTCGGTGTTTAATAACAAAGATACCAAACTGTTATAACAACAGCGACTTCCGAAAGTCAGAAGCCGGTTGTTTTTTTTTTTTTTTTTGTAAAACTTTTATTTTACACTATTTGGTTGTAGTCTTCCTCAGCTAAAGTAATATGCAAAAGTACCAAAGTATTTTGCACTTTCGTTTTTTTATCTATACATATAATATAAAACAGTAACGAAAAACAAACTGTACATTGAGAATTTTCTGGAAAAAATAAGTGGGTTTTATTAGAAGAACGTAACTGATGACAAAAAGTGACTTTAGAACTTTTGTCTGTTTGTCTGTTTTTCTGTGCCTATGGTAAGGGTTGGCGCCAAAACTACTGGATAAATTGAATTGAAATTGAGCAAAAATGTTCCTTGTAAACCAAGGAAGGCTTTAGGCTACATATTATCATGCCGTAAGTTATGGGAGGTAAGCAATATTGAATTTAAATAGTGCAATGGATGCAAGGGTGTAATTATTAAATTTCCGTGGGCCGATCGACTCAAAACTTAGCACAAACATTGCCCTAAATTAAATATCAAGGATGGCATATTTATTTTTTCAGTAGTACCCCCAGTGCAAGATTTAGGGGATGTTAAAATTTGTATGGGAGAATCTTATCCCTTGGGTTAATTAACTTGAAACTTGGCACGTAAACTTATTTAGGTAAATAATAAAGATTCCCATTCTTCGTTTCAAAACTACGTAACTTGGGCAGAGAAATATAGTTTAATGAATATTATTAAATGGTAAAGGCTCCGACTTACATGTTGTAGGTCGGGGGTTCAAATCTAGCCAGCATTTGTGTAATTTATTTCATAACCACTGCTCTTAAAACGATGAAGGAAAACATCATGAGAAAACTGTGACTGTGAATGTCTTAGAACCAAACATTCGAAGACATGCGTCATCCACCAATCCGCATTGGGCCCGCGTGGTGGATTATGGCCCATTCCCTCTCCTAAAAAGGAGGACTATGTCCCAGCAGTGGGAACTTTATAAGGCTGATGCAATGCTATTTTAAAAGTTGTTTACTTATAATGCTATACCGACAATGCCATCTTAGATAGTTTGGTGCTGTAGAACCTTCACGCAGACAACGACGCGGGCAGCTGCTAGTTTTTATATTAAAGTGCGTGGTACTTTTTTTAATTTTAATGTCATCTACACTAATATAATAAAGAGGTAAAGTTTGTTTTTTTATTTTTTGTTTTTTTGTTTGTAGGAGGTAATCTCTGGAACTACTGGTCCGATTGGAAAAATTTTAGCAACAATAGAAAGCTGCTTTACGCCTGAGTGACATAGGCTATATTTTATGTACGCGGGCGAAGCCGCGGGCAAAAGCTAGTTCTTTATATTTTGTATTGTAGTAAGTACCTCTTAGCCCAATAATAAAAATAGATACCTTCCGCCATTTCGTTCCATCATCTAATCATCCTGGAGCCGAGGGTTGGTGCGAAAGTGTTACCGGGGCTCTGGGAATAAGGCAAGGGAGGAACGGAATAGGTTGTTAAGTCAATAAGAGTCTGACAGTGTTTCCCGCTCCGCTCAAGAGTAGGATTCGTCATTGGATGATTTTTACCTACCATAAAAAAAAACATGATGACAATTTTAATAATACCAAACACGACTAGAGTACACTGACTTATGACAGAATTTCGGTTTTTACATACATTCCATTCCGGCTTCATTACCAGATCAGTTCTATATATCCCCTTCCCTTCAGGAAGAAGGGAAGGGGATACATACAGTCAGTCAACGACTACATCTAGCTTCAATGGATCGAAGACTTGAGTTTAAACCACTCAGTACCTACCTCTACAAGTTCTCGAGATAAAAAGCCTAGACAGACGGACTAAAAAGTGATCTTATACAAGCTCAGTTTTTTTTCTTTTGAAGCGCAGATCACTAAAAATAATATAATTAATGATAAGTTAGAATAATTGAATACATAAGCATAATTAAAATAAAACATTGACAGCAGAATTAAGATAGTAATGTTGTGAATCTCATAGCAAAATATACTTGTAAAATGTTTGGTCCGGTGTTGTTATTTGTTGTGGTGCAAAGTTCTATAGCTCTCAGTTACAGGCTCAACGGTATGTGCGTTTAGTTATCTACACTAATATAATAAAGAGGTAAAGTTTGTTTTTTTTGTTTGTAGGAGGTAATCTCTGGAACTACTGGTCCGATTGGAATAACAACAATGGAAAGCTGCTTTAATCCTGAGTGACAAAGGCTATATTTTATGTACGCAGGCGAAGCCGCTGACAAAAGCTAGTATTATATATAACGCACTTAATAATTTTTATTTTCTTGAAAGATAGGGGAAGAGAGCGTGTCAGATTTTTAACGACTACTAACCACGGGTTTTCTTCCCATGGCCCTAATAGACATCGACCTTGTATGCTCCTATGGTTTTTATCCGACTACGGCAAAGCCAAAGGAGGGTTTTTTTTTTTTTTATGGTAGGTGAAAATCATCCAATGACGAAACCCGCTCTTGGGCGGAGCGGGAGACCAGTGTCAGACTCTTACTGACTAAAAAACCTACCCCGTACCTTCCTTGCCTTATTTCTGGAGTCGAGGTTACAATTTTCACTTACCCTCTAGGCTCCAGGAGGCTTCGACCCTGAAGGGCCCCTGCAGTTTGCTGACAACTCCTTGAGGCGCGCGGGAACGGTGCGCGCCGTTGACGACCTGGACTCGGTCTTACCAGACGATCGGACAGCGAGCTACCCATTGCTCACCGTCCGCGAGCCAGTGTCTACGGTGGCCGGATATCGGCAGGATCGCGGCGGCGACGGCTACGGCGAGTACGCCGTTGCCTTTGCCTTATGCGGTCGGCCTCCTCCTTTACGAGCATTACTGCTTCGCAGAAGGAGGCGACCGCCTGCCATTCCTCTTCGCTGCGGACCATGGCCTGAACCAGGGCCCGGCGCGAGAGGTCGCCGCCAGCCAAAGGAGGGTACCTAATTATTTTGACTTATTCCCTCATAGCTTCTAATCTACTAATCAGAACTCGACATATGAGGTATCGTTAGAACCGTCTTAATCGTCAGTTATGTGTTAAAAATCCAAATAAATACAATATGTTTAGTATCATTTGAAAAGGCTTCACTTGAACACTACCAAAATATTGATCAAATTTTAAGTGACGCACTCACGGACAAAACCAGACAAAAAGTGATCTGTTCAAAAAATGACAAAATAAATACACCGTTTCATTTAATCAAAATAAATATACCGTGTTTGGTGTCATTTAAAAGGGCTTCATTTAATTTTGCGCTCATAAAACCGTAGTCACACGTTACAACCGCAACACTTTAATAACTTGTGACTACGGTTTTTCTTTCTTCCGGTTTTCCTTGTTTCTCATTTTCACCGTCTATTTTTTTGAGACTGTCCCGTTTTAGTTTTTTTTTTTTTATTATATTATGGATTATGATCGTACTTCGAGTAATGGGTAGCTTGCCATCCCATCGTCCGGTAACTATACAGGCCGGACCCAAACTTCGGCACTGCGTATCGTTTACGCGTGCCTCAAGTAGTTGCAGTAAACCGCAGGGGCCCAAAAGATTCAATCTTGGACCAAGGGCCAATGTGAAAACGTGGCTCAGGGCCCAGAACAACGAAATAATTGGCTACACCTGGGCTTGTCGTCATCACTGATCGAAATCATTTCATCGTTAACCCAATGTGAACCAGGGGACCGTTTTATTAAATGTTTTAAAAATACATAGGATTTTGACTTATTGCCATTTTTTTTATATTTTCAGACTCGAATTATAACCGTATGCCTCCATTGTTCCACTTGGATGGCTACGAGGATTGCTTCAATGAACCTGACGCTGTGTACTGCTATGGAGAATTTGCATTGTTTTCCGATGAGCCAAATGAAGCCTTCACCGCTGCACAAGTAAGTTTTATTAATCAGCATTACTTACAATAATATACAATTCTTAGGGCATATCACTTGTTGGTAAAAATCGCAACTTCAAAATATGATGCTTTACAAAACTATATCAATAAATTGAAACTCCATATTTTCCTTCATTTATTATTTCTTTTAATTTTAATATAATTATATATACATGATTGTATTTTATTTACAGGAATACTCAAAAAATATTAGACACTATAACCACACGGTAATACGCCACGGCTATTGCATGAAAAAAACATGCAATGAGTTTTATAACGTTACTGGATCAGAAGTGGACCTAAGATTGTCCCTTGAAGCATGCTCCAACAAAACCATTTATAACAAATACAAGTTAAAAACGAGACTCTCGGATGAACTGGATTGTTCTAAACGCGATAGAGACCAGCCAATAGATAACTTAGATCTTCTTGTTGGAGTAATCTGCATGCTTATAATTATGGCTAACCTTGTCGGAAGCCTCTGTGATCACTATTTAGATAAGGGAAACGAACAAGGAGGTAACCTGATACTTTTCTTATAATTAAAACTTATATTGCAGTAATTGGGGAAGCTCTGAGCAATATTATAACAGACGCATACTTACAACTTCGAAGATAAGCGTATGCCAAAGTGAAAAAACATTGACTTGCATATTAAGTTTTTTCGGTTAGCCGTTAGTCTCGGCTTTCATTTGAACATCAGTGTGGAGTGGACGGCCTCTGGCTGAAAAGATGATGATGTTAGCTGCTAAATATCGTTTAGGTATCCCTAAACGTTATTCAACAACTAACATAATCTTATTATTATTGCAAATAGTACACTCGGTGTCATAGTTAGCATAGCAGAGCACACCAACGTTTTATATGTGTGAGTAAACGCTTGCGCGTGTAACATATGGAATTTACGTTGTGTGATACAAAGTAACACGTAACTACACTCACACTCTTGCAATAAAACACTATTTACGTTACACGACTATGAAAATACAGCAAAAATTGGCCAATATTATTAATGGCGCCGTGGCGCAATGCGTATGATACTTTACTGACAAGTAAGGGGTCCCAAGTTCGATTCCAATCGTCTGATGTAACAGAAAGTTTGCTTGTTTTTATTTTCTTTCTGATTTACCCCTGTTTTTTAATAGTAATGTAAATCTCATAATACTTGATTAAAATATTTTGAAAATATTGTGACAAAGAAAACTGCGATAACGATCCAACTATGTTTATTACAACTTATTAATTACATACATTAAACGGAATGGTCACAATTAACGAATCTGTTCATGATTATCTTTAATACAATATATAAAGTGAAAATATTCTAAGTCAGACAAGGATGGACGTCACTTTTTTTAAAGTTGTAGAATGAATAGCGCAATAAAACAAACAAAAGGCATATTTGCGAATATAAAAGCGAGGTAATGAAGCATGAAACGCGCCAGCGATGCCAAACCTTTTACAAAGATTCAAACAAGAAATAATTACGGACATTAGTGAATAATGAAAAACAAATCTACATTTTGACATATTATTTTTTAAATCATTTAGATATTGTGGTAGCAACAGAAGGAAGCGCCACACTAATTTATTCTGTTTAAATCCTTCTCTTTGGATATTATGAAGACAGCCGATCCTTCCTGTCTGCGGACATGAATCTTTCCGTGTTTGACCCACACATGCTTGTAGTCTTTCTCCCTGGCTAACGTTCGCGTTTTATTCAGCAGCTTTTTGGAGTCAGAGTTAAGGTGATCATTCACGTAGACTCGATTCATTTGCCCTACGAAACCAAGGTCCTGGGCGGATAAGGTCTTGAAAGCGCGGGCAGCAGCAACAAAATCCTCCTTAACATATCTATTCAGGAAGCTGACCACAATCGATTTATCTTTTGTGTTGAACAGTGGGATCCTTGATATGTAGTTAATCTGGGCTTTCGGAAGTGTAAAATTTACTTTTTGGCTGATCTTATCCAAAATAGCAAATAGGTTTTCGTCCTTCTTTAAGGGAATACCCTTAATTTCAACGTTGTTAAGCCTTGATCTCTGGTCGCTGGCTGACAACTCCGACCTAACTAGATCAATGTCGGACTGGAGACTATGAACAGATTCCTGCAGATGTTCAAGACCAGCCACTCTAGTTTCGATGCCCTCAAGTCTGACAGAAAAATCATCCAACCGTTTACCATCAAACTCGCAACTGGCCTTGAGGTCCTTAAGTTCGTCTTTTATGCACTTGACATCATCAGACAGTGTTGGCAGGCCAGCTAGTTGAAGTTTAAGCTCGCGAATCTCATTCAGGATCGTTTCAAGAGACGCTGGTTCAGGAGTTGGTTGCGGAGACGGAGTGGGGGTCGAAGATGGTGAGGAAATTCGGCATTTAGGACATTTCCATGCCGCTCTTCGTTCAACTCCTAACTTTCTCCACCCGGCTTCCGTAATATTGGCACAGCCAAAATCGAGATGCCGCTTGCATGATGTACATTGGACACCATCATTAAAATGAGAGTTGCAACTGGCACACTTCATCATTGAGACCAATGGAGTTTGAGGTTGAGTTAGGAATAAAAAATGTTTAGAACCACTGATCAAACGCACTAATAATGCGAGATGTGAGGGTACTCGCGTAGCGATTGCGCGAAGTGCGTAATATATTTAGCAGACGAGCGAATTACGTGCTTGCTTAGTGGGTGATCGCGAGGTACTGATATCACAATTATTGATCTCAATAACAATAACATCATGTCACATAATAACAATAACAGTATAATTACCTACAGCTTACTTCTTAGTCTTTTTTTTTACTTATAACATATCAATCAACATGTTTTAAAAAATGAACTATTATAGGTATCGTAACTCTTGATTTCAACAACAATAACATCATAAAATCAACAACAACAAGAACAGCATACAGTAATACAGCTTTTTAAAAATATTTATAATTCAATTTAAACCAAAATTAATATCTAATTGGTGCACCTTCATTGTCGATTACTTCTTGTAACCTCGTTCTCATGCTAGCCACCAAATTTTCACACAGGTCAGTGCCGCGAAACGATTCCCACATGGATGACACTAAATTATCTAAATTACGTTTAGATCTCACATCAGATGAATCCCAGTTGAGCACCATGACCCAAAACTGCACAGTTTTCCTCTGTAAACAATCACAAAATAACGCTAAAACCTAACAAATATTAACAATGTAAAATTATTTCGCATTATGTTAAGTTTGGATTTGTTACTTACCGGTAGCATTAGTCTCCTCGAAATTTCACTTATGGATACATTTTGTTTATATAATACTACTATCTCAGTCTTCAAAAGTGTAGATAAATGAGACATGTTAATTATTACTTGTAAAAAGTATCACTTTCCACAACGATTAATTATTTTTTGTATCGGAGTAAGTTGACACACGATCGTGATAGGCAAAAGCGTTATGCCAAGTTAACTTATTATCCGATTCATTTCTTAATAATAATATAATAATATTCATACACTTAGTTTTTAAAGCAAATATTCTAAGTTTTAGCATTAACGTTATCATTATACTACAATAAAGTAGAAAAAAAAGTTTTGTCAATGGCTAGGATCGAACTCGATACACCTTTAACGGCAGGCAAGCACTTGATAATCAGTGCTAACTTTCCATCTACTAAATGAAGCGATTTTTTTATCTGATTCGTAGCAAACACATATACAAATATGTGTGTGTGTAAAACGAGTTTTATTTTGTTTGCGAGTTGAGAGACATATTATTATTTGAATAGGTGAATTATTGTGGGATGGCACGCTCGGTTTTACTTCTGTTTGTATTGATACCCACAGCTACTTGATTATTGTGAACATTATTGCTGATTATCTACCTATATCATCAAAATTACTTTCTAAAGAAGAAAATTTTATACATATAAACTATGTATTTCGTAAATATACATAGTTTATATGTATAAAATTACAAAAATATATTTCGAATATTTTAATTATTACGAGAACCATAACAAAAAAAACATGAGTAAAACAAAATGAAAATAACAGATAATTGGAATCGAACTTGGGTCTTCTTACTCGTCAGTCATATATCATACGCATTGCGCCACGGTGCCATTAATAATAGTGGCCAGTTTTTGCTGTATTTTCATAGACGGCTACTATTTTTTTTTTTGCAAGAGTGTGAGTGTAGTCACGTGTTACTTTGTATCACACAACGTAAATTCCATATCGACGGTTAAGAATCAATAATGTTTATCTCAATATTCACAATATTTCTTAAATTATTTGCCATAGAAATATCACCTATGTTAGGAACGCGTAATTTTTTCTGCCAATATGGTCTTTCTCTCCTTAAAAAAATCTACATCTTTGCTGTTTGTGTACTTTCTAGTAACTTATCATCTCAAGCAAAACAATACTTTTGTTATCTACTTCAAATTTGACTTTTGTGAGATAGACACTATTGTTTCTTAACCGTCGATATGTTACACGCGCAAGCGTTTACTCACACATATAAAACGTTAATGTGCTCTGCTACGCGAACTAAGTCACCGAGTGTACTATCACAGTAGTTTAAAACAAGCATCTTTTATTTTTAGTCTAATCTTTACTTACATTTTAAAGTATTATTATATTGTTTTAATAAATATAATACTTTGATTAAAAAGGCAAATTCAGTTGTATAAGCAAGTTTTTTTTAGGTCTTAAATTTCTTTATTATTTTTCAATAATGCGAAATTGGAAGAAGTTTGTTGCACCTGCGGGAGAAGGACAAGATCCTCGTATCAAAGCATTGAAGGGAATTCATGGTATCAGGTGATGTATAAATTGTATTAAAATGATAAATTTATTTGAAGTTTTTTAACATAATTATTTTAAATAATTATTAACTTATGTTGTGTTTAATGCTTCAGAGCCATAACTATTGTAGCTGTCGTCTTTGTACATTCAAGTTTCCGCTACGCCATGTTGCTCGTAAACCCCGAGTTTTTAGAAGGAGTAAGATTTGTTTTATTTATTATATATTTTATATAATTGTACACCAGAAATTAACATAGGACAAATAGTTCCAGTTGCATTTCTAACTAATAAAATAAATTAATTAATCTTTGAATGATGGACTAAAAAACGTAATACTAAATTATTTCTTTTTTTTTTTCAGTTGTTCGAAAGTACAATTATGACAATGCTTATGAGTGGATCACTTGTAATGCAGTCATTTTTTATAGTCTCTTCTTTTCTACTAGTATATAACTGGCTGATAGATTCAGAGACTCGTCCGATATCATGGAGCATGCTACCGCAGCAAATCATTATGAGGTGGCTGAGGTAAGAAAACAAAAGACACCCGCGCTGCCGTGCTTATGATAATTGCAATAAGTCACATTTTGGTCGATATTGAATTATGCGACTTACTGCCATTATCATAAGTCACATTTTGTTCGGTATTGAGTTATGTGACTTATTGCCATTATCATAAGCACGGCAGCGCGGCAAATGAAAGTAATTATCCCACTACCACTAATTTTACTTCTTATATTTGTAAGGTTGTAAACTTGTTAATAATTATTTATTAATTTGGGATCTCCAACAAAAGATGATCACAATATTCAAGTATCATAAAAGAGGTAAAGATATCTTGTTGGTGTACTCCTTTACTAATTAAAGGAGTACACCAACAAGATACCAGTACCTCTTTTTAGTTGCTCTAAAGCAACTAAGCTAATACAAATTAAAATAAAGACATTTACACATGATTAATGACAATAATATAAAAATTGGTTAAAAATTTACAATAATATTTTTTACGTGTATTTTTGTAGCTTTTGAGTGCCCTTCTATTTCGTAGCACAAATCCTAGTGTCTTGAAAGATTTTGAGACAGTATTTAGGATACGAACATTGAACTTAAACACTTGGTGCAGTCTAGATCGAGTATGTTGTTCACTTACTTTACTTCAAGTCTTTCGATGTGGAATATGTTCTCAACCACTATCTTATTGCTTGTGAACTGGTTGTAATGGCACTTATTGATGTTTAAAAGTATCTTGTTTCGTTTATACCAAACTTCATGAAGCATTTTAGGGTTTGATTTTGCCTGAATTGGTCTCATAAATTTACAATGCGGTAATCCGATAGTTATCTGTCTACATCTGGAATATCTTCACCTTTCTTTCTCTTTTCAAAATAAAATTTAAACTATTATATCAACTTTTTACCCACATCGAGTTGATACAGTTTGGTAATGAGAAGGCAGTGATCTATCTTGTCAAAAGCCCTGCTATAATCAGTGTGGCTTGCGCCCACTGGAAGAAGGTTATCAAGGCACATAGATAAGGCTGAAGTAAAGCACAGTATATTGGTATTAGTAGATCTAAATCTAACAAAACCATGCTGAAATTCTATAGAGTGTTGCTTAAGCTCACCTCCAATGTTTGATAACACGTTTCTCGAGTACTTTTTCAAACGTAACCAGTATTGAGATTGGTCTATAATTAGCCATTGATTGCTTCTCCCCCGGTTTAGATATGAGGGATGACGATGGCTTCATTCCAGATATCTGGACAGATACCTTAGCGAATTGAGCCCTTAAATACAAGGTGTCATTGACATGTTAACGCAAACGAATACCATAGATCCAGTACATGATTTTGGACACTCTAGTGGTGGTTTCTTTCGTCGTTTTTTTTTCAAATTTTTGAAAAAAAAGTTTTGTTTTTTTATTTTTTACCTGTATAAAATCGTTATTCTAACCAATCCCAATGATATTTTTAGAAAAAAAAGAAAAAAAAAATTTTTTATTAATTTTTTTTTACAAAAAAAAATTAATAAAAAAATCATCGAGGCGAATAAAGTCGTTATTCTAATCAAACCCGATGACATTATTAATTTAGAATATAATTCACTCATTTTTTTCGCCAAAAATGTTAAAATGACGTTTTTATACAGTTTAATTAAAAAAAAGTAAAAAATTCATAAAAAAAATAAGAAAAAACCGACAAAAAATTCCACCACTGGGGTGTCTAGAATCATGTACTGGATTTATGGTATTCGTTTGCGTTAACATGTCAATGACACCCTGTATAATTTGTAGGGTTGTCAGTAACGCCTTAGTACAACGCTTAATAAATATAGGAGGAATACTATCCATATAATTTTATCAGTAATTTAATGCATTTTACATTCGTTAAACCGAAGATAACTCTAAATGTACTTAATTTTGGAACGTCGTACCATAGTAACTTTTATAAACCTTGAAAATACCTCATAACCTCATAGCATCCTCTCAACACGCCATATTATGAATAACAATGAAACGCGTTTTCTCATTGTCAAGTCGATCAGTATTTTTGTAATATTGTTCTGTTTGATCTAGATTGACACCATCGTACGCCCTAATCATAGGACTGACCACAACTTGGTTTAGTAGGCTGGCATCAGGAGGCCCACTGTGGACGGTAAGTTTATTTGTTGGCATGTTTTTATCATTTGTTTCAAACCAAAATTTTTAATTTCATAAAAAAGACTTCGAAACATTTTTGTTGACAAAGTATATAATAGTGTATTATTTTGCATAACCATGCTTCCTACATATTGATAAAAAAATACTCCATCTTAAGCTATTAGAAACTTTTGGTATAAAGTGATTTTGTTTATTTATTCAATCCTTCCCAGTCAACCTTCGGGTAATATAGAGACAAATTCTGAGTAACATTCTCTAAAATAATAATAATTACAAGTTATCGTCAAATAGTATAGAGGGGTAACTTGTATATTAAATCTCCTCTCGTCTTTTATTGTATCCACATTAATTCAAGGCATATAATAATTAATCAAATTGACACTTTTTTTACAGAAAATCATTTATTACGAAAAGAGAGACTGTAGGCAAAATTGGTGGGCACATATCCTGTACATTAACAATTATGTAAAACCTACCAACTGCATGCCGCAAACTTGGTAAACATCTTAATGCATTTAAAAATTATATTTATCGATATTCATTTAAGACACCTTAAAATTATTTGAAATTTAACATCTACATAAGCCATGACTTGAGCGAAAAATGATATTTTATCTTTTTTTCTAACAGGTATTTAGCAGCAGACACCCAGATGCACATTTTGGGAGTCATCATATTTTTGTTATGCAGAACTAACTTAACAAGAAAAGTAGCATTAAGCTTTTTCTTCTTGGTAGGAATCATAGGCCCCATGTTGCATACATATTATCAAGAGTTAAGCAGTGTTCTTTTTGCTTCTCCAAAGTAAGTTTGACATAATTATTTTCTACCTATAAAACCATTGACATTTTCTGTCACTTTAGGTCTTGTAACCTATACAGGAGCTAGATATATGATATTCTGGTATAAAAAGCAACTATAAGTTTTAAAGAGTCGTGTAGCTTTCACCATATAAAATGCTAGTGGGTTCATTTTATTAAAAATTAGTAAAATTTTATTCAACAATAAAATTTCTAAGGTCGAGTTAAATTCGTTTTTTTTTTATTTTATTTATATTTTGCTTTCAGGATGGTATTAAATTTATTTCTGGGCGACCCCTATTTCGAAAAATTTTTCATCAAAGGCCATACAAATATGGTTGGCGGTGTCATCGGTTTGGCATTAGGCTATATTATTTATAACTGGCAGAAGGCTGGTGGAGATCCTAAGCAGTTCCAGGTAAACTTTATTATAAATTTTATAATTTAATTGCCAAGGAATGAAATGATCAGATGAGAGCAATCCTAAATTAAAAAATCTAGGGGGTAGGGGGGTTTGATTAAGTTCGAACCCGGACACTCACCTAGAGTATTAGTTATTGCATCATCACTATTCACAAAAGACTAATGAAATTATTACGAGGAATCCGACGACATTAATTTAAATCCAAAACTAAAAACATTACATGCTGCAATTCACCTAGCGCAGGCGTTTCATTGCAGGATTAAAATTGACTTCTAATGAAGAGAATCTTTCATCCAGCCATTACAAAAACGTAAAATTAATATAAGAAATGAGAAACTCAAATCAAATCATTTATTTTTTGCCAACATGGGTAGGGGTATGAATAGATCTTACATTTTTGTTAAGTCCTCCATGTTCTGCCGTCACATGGGCATGCAAAATTTACACATAAATAAATTTAATAACATTAATTAATCAAAATACCGTTCTTTATAAAAATAATAACAATAATTAATATATAATAATTTTTCAAATTGTATGTTTACATATTTTTGCAATGTCAAGGAGTATAATGTCAATAGTTAGTTAAATAAATTAAATAATAAATAATAATTAGCATCTTAGAATAATTATCATGTCCTTCTGTTATTAAACTTTGATACAATATTATTGACCATAAGGATTCCCTTTCAGATATTCCTTTACACTGTAAAACACTTTATCAGTTAGAAATTCTTTCAGCTTCCGTTTAAATATGTGGGAGTTGTTAATATCTGTAATACTGCATGGCAGTTTATTATAAATCTTGGATGCCATGCAATATAAGCTGGAATCCATCAACTGAAACTGAATCAAATCGAGAAAATAAAACCAGGCAAGTTCCAGTCGGACTCGTCTGATTTTATTTTCTCGAGTATTGAGGGCTCCGTGCAACCTTATCGATGAAAACAGTTCGATTCCCGAGTTAAATTACGAATTTTTGTCCGAATCTCATTTTTTTATTGTGACATTACTACAAATTTACAGGCTTCAGATTTTTTTCCTAAATTTGTGTTATGAAACTTTATGCTAATTTTTAGGATTATAACGGGAAATACCTATCCTATGCATTTTGATTCTTTTGAATGTCGAAATACGCATTTTTTGCGACATAAACGGCCGTATCTTTGGTTTTAGTTAACTTAGAAATTTGTTTTTTTCACAGGAACTGCAGATTTGAGTATTTAATTTAAATTTTAACTTGGTACAAAGGATCTTGACAAAAAGACAACTTTCCTTCAAAAATCTTTTTTTTTTTAATGTTACGAAATGAAAAAATTACTTTTCACTCTGCAATCTTCTCTGGACCTCTAAGCTACTCTCAGCGACCAGTACAATGTCATTGATATGAAAATTTAACTATACTTGTGTTATATTTATTTTCTACGTCAATGTAATAAAATGATCAAATTTTCTACGTTCTCCGGAGGCTTCTTTAAATATGCTTTTTTTTCTTTTCACAGAAATACCGGTACTTATTCTGGTGTACATTTCTCGTGACTTTGGTTGCGCTCGGTTCTTCATTTTTCATATTTTATGAAGGTCCACCGATGCCAATGTATGTTCACGTACTGTTTGCTGGTTTCCAGAAGGCTGTATTTGGTCTTACTATAGCCATTATTATAGCTGGAGTTGTTATTCAATTTGAAGGTAGGTACATAATTATTTTCTATTTCATGTTTTTAATTAGTCGAGTAATCAACGATCGGTAGAAAAGATATCCTCAGATCAAATTTGTAAAATTCCATATTGAGTTACATTTCGTTTTTTTATTAAACTTTTATATTAAAAGTGAAGTCAGAATCGATCATTTAATTATAATCATTTACCAATGGCACTCAATAATAATAAAATAAAATTACAACAAAATCATCATTTTACATAACTCTACGATTTTGATTTGAGCACATTTAATTTTAGGAACATACAAAGAAAAACAATAACGATAGATCTTAAAGTAAATGTAAACTTCATCGCCTGCTATAACAATTGTGATTGAACGTTTTTGTGTACACAGTACAATCATTCGTAATAGAAAATTCATGGAAGGTACTGAGAGTTTTAAAAAAAATTTAAATTGAGAACCCGTGTTCTCTACCAAATAAAGCATTTTTGAACACCATCGCGGGCCGCAGCTACTTTAATAATTATATAGTTACAGTTTATATTTTACCTAAAGGACAACCCCATTTTGTATGAGTAGTAGTACAAACGAGTATACTTTTACAAGACCTCACCTATCCACCTTTTCTTAGGTTTGTACCGGCCAATCCTGGAGTGGCGGCCCTTTGTGTTTATCGGTCGTTTATCGTACAGCGCCTACCTCGTACACATTGCCTTTATCAAGCCTGGCATAGTGTCGATAATGCACCTTCAGAGAATCACTATAATGAGCGTAGTAAGTCTTTTTTGTTTACCTTCATCCGCATGTACACCTTCAGTGTCATCGTCAGCCTACAACAGTCCAGTCAACAGTTAGGCTAGACTTTTATATCTTTTAGTTTATTCATTGACTGTTTTTTCTAAGTCATACATTATTAGGAGCTGCAAATACTTTTATTTAGTGTTTGTTATTATCCTACTTGTTTTAATGCTATTATGTCTATTTCAATCAAACCCTGTCTGGTCATTTTCTCAGAAATATAATTTACCTACAATATGTTTTTTCTTTGCAAATAATATGTTTTCTTTTTGTTGAAATGGCAGGAAGATGATGATGTTATTCTTTGCAATTAAATTTTAAATATGTTGTTTTACATTTCAGATACTACAAGATTGCACTTCAGTGGTAGGCGTTTTTATAGCAGCATTTTTCTTCTGCTTGATGGTAGAAATGCCTTTTACTAACGTTATTAAAGGCATGTTCAGGAGACCTCACAATGAAAATCAGAACAAAAAAACTGTTAAAGAGACTAATAAAATAGAAGATGAAAACAATACAGATGTGAGTCAAACAAAAGATGAAATGGGAGCAGATATGAGTCAAACAAAAATAGAAGATGGCACAATTGTTATTAAAGTGGGAACTAAAATGTAAACATGTAATAAACATGCAGTGCCCAGTAGGTATTAGGAGTACGTAATATTACGTATTTTTGGAGTTATTATTTATTTAGAAGTATTTTTGTTTAGATATGTCAAGAGCTAAGTTAGCATCTGAAACAGTTTGACAAACGCTAATTTTATATAACGTTTAACCTTTTGTATGCCGTAATTAGAGACACAATTAAAAAACGATTGTGTCTCGCGTTAATGCTAATAACCAATGGTGATTCAAACATAAAGCCAAAAGATTAAAATAGATGCTACGTGGGATATTTCTGAATATTGTCAGGACATTCTACGTTGTGATAAAATAAAATTTACTGCTAATGGTATTTGCCTTTTATTAAACATATTTTCTGTATTTTAACATTAACTTAAGTATACAAAATATAAATTTGTGCACTATAAACTCCATATTCATTCTTTATCTTAGTAAGGTATCAGAAAACTTTTCGAAATACTTCATCACGATTTTCATTTCGGCTGCTAGTCCACCGATTACCCAAGCATCTCTGCCTCGTACTTTTAACCTGTATTGTGTTTAATAATAATTTAATGATAATGGAGGCAATTACTATCAGCCTTCAAGATTATTAGCTCTTGTAGTTCGTCTATTGCGAAACTGGAAATATTTAACTTCAATTCTCACAAAACGTGTTCAAATACGAGCATAGCTATTGTTTAACTAATTTATAATGAATATAATAAAAAAGAAACACAAATATATTCTTTAGTATTGTTTTTCCAGTATTTTTATTTATTTTTAAATCCCAAAATAAGTTGCAAAACTTCCACTCATCAATTAATATTTTAATTGCTCAGAAAAATCTTAATTTTATAAAAAAATATTAACGGTTTAAACCACCTGTAATTTTTTTAATTTCTTGCGTAGTTATACAACTAATGGAAGAAATTAATTATGGTACTTTAAGAGAATTTGTAATGATTTTATGGAAATGTCAAGAATTCAGTGCATTTTGAAATAAACGATGCACGTCCTACGGAAACTTACGAAGATAAGTTTTGCAATACAGCAATACTTTAATTGCTCAGAAAAATCTTAATTTTATAAAATTGTAAATGGTTTATACTTTTTACCTGATCTTATGGTCCTGCTGGGGCCAGGAGTAGCGAAAGCGGAACACCATGACCTGACTCTAAGGCAAGAAGGAACGGTAGGTTGTTTAGTTAGTAAAAGTCTGACACTGTCTCCCGCTCCGCCCAAGGGCGGGATTTGGCATTCGATGATTTTTCCCACCATAAAAAAACCTGATCATATGGTAATTTTTTTTTCACGTAGGTACTTATTTAATTGACGAGCGTATAGAAAAAAATATTCTGCGTATAGAGAAGTTGCAACGATTTCATAGAAAAGTCAAGAATTTAATTTAGGTAATTTTTAAGTAAAAGATAGCACAGCTAGAGCAAGGCTTATCACAAAAAAAATATTGGAAAAAATCATAAAACAGTATCATCGATTTACTGATAGAAGCGACACGTCTTCAAATCACGATATAATATGGAACACTTGTAATTTTGTTGTCAGAGATGTCAAAACACATGTATATTATTTCGAGGTGCCCACCAAAAAGAAGAAAATTTTTTAAGTCCACTCCAATTCAAGTTCTAAAATCACGACTGGTAAAAAAACTTAATATTCCAAAAAAAAAAACAACCGGTTCTGTTATTTTTTTACTGAATATAAAAAAAATATTTAATTAACATTTCGAGTACCGAAATATGTGTATACAGTTTTATTTTTGAATAATAGAAAGGTTTAATAATATTGTATAATATTTTTTTACATTTATTAAAAAATATTAATAATAAGTAGGTACTCAATTTACTCAATGTAAAAAAAAAACACAAAAAGTAACAACACAACATAACTTTCATTTCGAAAGTAGACCGTGTTTTTACAACAGTTTTGTCTCTTCGTTAATTATCACCGACTTCCGAAACTATTTTTGTAAAACCGTTTTTTATTTCACACTTTTTAGCTGTAGGTATACCTGTAAGTATCCTTTGGATCTCAGCGCCCACCAGATCACATCACGGGGGATACAGTCGACGGCCTTCTGCATGTCTAGGAATAAGAGGTGCAGAGTCGTATTCTTCGATCTGTATCCCTTCATGGTAACCCTTAGGGCAAAGATGGGATCCATGGCGCCATGGCCTGGTCGAAACTCATATTGACATCCCGAGACGGTGCACTCCTGTCGGATCCGAGAGTCAATCACCCGCTCGAAGAGCTTCATGGTGTGGGACATAACCTTAATACCACGGTAGTCGCCACACTCCTGCACCGATCCCTTGCCTTTGAAGACTGGAGTGATAATACTCAGTCTCCATTGACTCGGGATCTTTCCGATGAGGAGCATGCGGTTAATAGGTGGGTTAAGATGCCCATACCACGAGGACTCATCGCCTTCCAGGCCTCAATAGGGACTCCATCGGCACCGACAGCTTTCCGGTTCTTCATGCGGCGAAGAGCCATATGCACTTCTTCAGGCGTAACCGGGGGCACAAGTCCCTGATTTGGAGGGAGAACCGGAGACAACACCTCTTTGTGCTGCTTATTCAGCAGCTCGTGGAAGTACGAGCGCCATCTCTTCTTCACCGCGAGGTCCTCGCATAACAGATTGCCGCCAGGGTCTTTTACACAGCGGCACTTAATGATATCCAGTGCTGCTTTAAACCTGGATTACATTGTGCCTTCACCTGCATCATGGGGACGAGGCCTAGCCGAGGCTCGCCACTCACTCAGCCGACGAAGACGTTGATCGATAGGCATTTCTTTTTTTACTGTTTCAGTTATTTCGGTATTAAAACCTATGTATATACAAGGTATATACAGTCCACTGCGTCTTTTCTATATAAAGATCTGACAGAGCCCAAACAGTATCTATTTAGTACTAGCTTTTGCCCACAGCTTCGCCCGCGTGGTATTGGGGTTGCCCTATACAATAATTATGATAATTTTACTTTTGATCAAACGAAATGTGATGATATAAAATAGAAAATTATCGAAAAACAAAAAAAAAATTTAAAGAATGTTAGTCATTTTAAAATTCAAGCCATTTAATTTTTTTGTTGAATTAAATTCCCTACTTTTGGTTTTAATTTTTTTTTTCTCCGTATGTAATCGGTGTATGTTTTTTAAAGTAGTCTTATTCGAAAGCTATAAAGACACAAAACAAAATTACTAATGAGGTCATTTTACACAGAGAAACCTTAAAAGCGCGATTCAGACTATCAATTTTAAAAGAAAAATGATGTTGTAAAAATAATAATTTTCAGATAATTTATTCAAACTTTATTGTAAACGACCTACCGCTACAATACGGTATTTATACGGTACGGTAAAATTGATTAATATCCCACAGGAACCATGCGTTTTTTTAGGAATAATAAGAAGCGTATGTGCTATTCCAGAGCATAAACTATCTCCGTGCAAAATTTCATCCAAATCCATTCAGGCGTTTTGGCGTGAGTAAGGAAACAAAAATAAGAAGTTATATATCCCACGGAAACCTTATGTTTTTCCGGGATAAAAAGTAGCCTATGTCCTATTGCGGAGTGTATCCTATGCCTGTGCCAAATTTCATCAAGATCCGTCCAGCCGTTTTGGCGTGATTGAGTAACAAACATCCAAACATCCAAATATCGTAACTTTCGCATTTATAATATTAGTAAGATTGGTTGAGGTATACCTACAGGTTTTCCTTTTGAGGCACATATCACTAAAAAATTCAAACTTAATGATCAGTTAGAATAATAATAATTGAATACATAAGCATAATTAAACATTGTTGTTGAATAAAAAAGATAAAAAAAATAAATAATTCTTGTAATGTAAAAATTACTTAGAATGCTATCTGAATTTAAGTAGTAATGTTGTTTATCTCATAGCGAAATAAACTTGCGAAATGTTCGGTCCAGTGTTATTATTTTTTGTGGTGCAAAATTCTATAGCTCTTAGCTATACGTTCAATGGTATGTACATTTAGCTTTATTAGATATTCTATGTTCAAAAATGATAATATAATTAGTAGGTATCTCATTTACTAAGTGTACTTTCAATACCGACTACTACTAGGAATACGAATTTGTTTACTTGATCTGTACATACACTCGTATTACTGGCTTCTGCCAGAGGCTTCAATCGCGTGAAAGTCGTTTTTTCCATACAAACGTTCAACCCCCGTTTTACCCCCTCATAAAAAATGTTGTAAACTCCGTTCTTAGCGGATTTCTACATTCTATAAGAAATCCACTTGACAAATTTTAAGTTTGAAGGTGTTTCAATTGATAAATCTGTGAGTACTTATAGTTCCTAATCTACTTATCAGAACTCGACATATGAGATATCGTTAGAATCGCCTTAATCGTTCACAGACAAAAAGTAATGTGTTATAAAAATCGAAATAAATTAAACATGTTTAGTATCATTTTATAATTTATTTCATTACCACTGCTCTCAAAACGGTTAAGAAAAACATCGTGAGGAAACTGACATGTCCTATCGGATTACCGCATTGTAAGTTTATGAAACCAATTCAGGTAAAATCAAACCCTAAAATGGTTTATGAAGCTTGGTATAAACGAAACAAGATGCTTTTAAACATCAATAAGTGCCATTACATCCAGTTCACTTGCAATAAAATAGTGGTTGAGAACCAAGAATTCGAAGACATGTGACATTCACCAATCCGCACTGGGCTCGCGTGGTGGATTACGGCCCATTCACTCTCCTAGAGAGGAGGCCTGTGTCCTAGCAGTGGAAACATTAAAAAGGCTGATGATGATGATGAGGATCACTTTAAAGTGCTTCACTTGTACATTTTCAAAATATTGGTCAAATTTTAAAGTAAAGCACTCACGGACAAAAGCAGACAAAAAGTGATGTGTTAAAAATTGTTAAGATACATATTTGATGTCACTTGAAAGGGCTTCACCTGTGCTCATAAAAATATTACCAACAAAATTCAATGTGGCGCCCAAAAGTGGTAAAAAAATTCGATGTCAAAAACAGTATAGAAGCACAATGGTTTAACACCAAAATTCTTGAAGAAACTAAAAATAAAAAAAAACTAAAACCCAACTACGACAATAAAAAAAACGACGCTGGAAAAGTATGAAACAGGAAAAACCGTAGTCACACGTTACAACCACAACACTTAAACAACTTGTGGCTAATGTTTTTCTTGTTTCATATGTTTTCAGCGTCGTTCATTGTTGTAGTCGAGTTTTATTTTTTTATAGATTATGATGTGGCGGCAAGTAATGGGTAGCTCGCCATCCCACTGACCGGTAACCATCCAGACCGAGTCCAAACATCGACACCGCGTATTGCTACACGCGTATCTCAAGGAGTTGTCAGTGAACTGTAGGGGCCCAAAAGTGTCATCTATATCTGGGGCCACGGGCCAATGTGAAAACGTGACTTAGGGTCCAGAACGACGAAACAAATGGCTACAGCCGGGCTTTTCGTCATTACTGATCGAGATCATTTCATGGTCAACCCAATGCCAATGTCAACTGGGAGGTTTACATCGGCCGTTTTATATTTTAAATATAAATATAGGATTTTGACTTTTTGCTTTATTATTTTTATTTTTCAGACTCGAAGTTAAACCGTATGCCTTCATTGTACTACTTGGATAGCTACGAGGATTGCTTCAATGAACCTGACGCTATTTTCTGCTATGGGGAATTTGCGTTGGTTTCCGATGAGCCAGATGAAGTACTGACCACTGCACAAGTAAGTTTCATTAATCAGCATTACTCACAATAATACACAATTCTTAGGGCATATCACTTGTGGGCAGGATACACAACTTTAAAATATGACAAATTACAAAACTCGTAATTTAAAATTGTATCAATAAATCTAAACTTCATGTTTCCTTTTAATTTTAACATATAGAAACATGATTATGTCTTTTATTTACAGGAATACTCAAATAATATTAGACACTATAACCACACGGTACTACGCCATGGTTATTGCATGAAAAAAACATGCAATGAGTTTTATAACGCTACTGAATCAGAAGTGGACCTAAGATGGTCCTTTGAAGCATGCTCCAACAAAACTGTTTATAATAAGTACAAGTTAAAAACGAGACTATCGGATGAACTGGATTGTTCGAAACGCGATAGAGACCAGCCAATAGATAACTTAGATATTTTTGTTGGAGTAATCTGCATCTTTATAATTACGGCTAACATTGTCGGAAGCCACTGTGATCACTATTTATATAAGGGAAAAGAACAAGGAGGTAAACTAATACTTTTCTTATAATTACAGTGTATTTATTGCAGTAATTGGGGAGCCCTGAGCAAAATTATAACAGACGCATTCTTTCAACTTCAAAGATAAGCTACGTATGCCAAAGTGTTATCCTAAGTGATAGAACATTCATTTGCATATTAAGTTTTTTTGGTAAGCCGTTAGTCTCGGCTGTCATTTGAACATCTATGTGGAGCGGACGGCCTTTGGCTGAAAGAATGTTAGCTGCTAAATATCATCACAAAAACTATCTTAAACTGCTAAATATAATCATAATTTCATTATTATTGCAAATAATACTATCAGAGCCGTTGAAAACAACTTTTATTTTTAGTTTAATCTTTACTTAAATTTTAAAGTATAATTGTATTATTTTAATAAATATAATACTTCGAGAAGGCAAAGTCAGTTGTATAAGCAAATTTTTTTTAGCTCTCAAATTTCTTTATTATTTTTCAATAATGCGAAATTGGAAGAAGTTTGTTGCACCTGCGGGAGAAGGGCAAGATCCTCGTTTCAAAGCATTGAAGGGAATTCATGGTATCAGGTGAAGTGTAAATTGTATTAAAATGTTAAATTTATTTGAAGTTTTTTAAACATCATTTTAATAATTATTAACTTATGTGGTGTTTAATGTTTCAGAGCCATAACTATTTTAGCTGTAGTTGTTGTGCACTCAAGTTTTCGCTACGGCATGCTGGTTGTGAACCCCGAATATTTAGTGGGAGTAAGCTTTGTTTTGTTTACATAATTATAAACTATAAATTAACATAGGACATACAAATAGTTCTAGTTTCACTTATAGCTGGCGCTCTTCTTGCATGGGAGAAAACCAACATAATAAAATTAATTAATTAATCTTTGAATGATGAACTGAAAAAACATAATACTACAATTATATTTTTTTTTTATTTCAGTTCTACGAAAATACATTTGTGACAATGCTTATGAGTGGATCACTTGTAATGCAGTCATTTTTTATAGTCTCTGCTTTTCTACTAGTATATAACTGGCTGATACATTTAGAAAATGTTCCGCTATCATGGAGCATGCTACCGCAACAAATCATTATGAGGTGGCTGAGGTAAGAAAACAAAAAACACCCGCGACAAATAAAAGTAATAATTCAGCTTCAACTAATTTTATTCCTTACATTTGTAAGTAACTTTTATTAAAATTAAAAATACCTATTCAGCGATGCAATACACATACTATTGGAAAGTGACCCCAACAATGCCATTCTCTCAACATGACATATATGAATAGGAATGGAACGCGTTTTGTCATTGATAAACTGATCAGTATTTTTGTAATATTGTTATGTTTGGTCTAGATTGACACCGTCGTACGCCCTAATCATAGGACTGACCGCAACTTGGTTTAGTAGGCTAGCATCAGGAGGCCCACTGTGGACGGTAAGTTTATTTGTTGGTATGTTTTTATCATTTGTTTTAAATCTAAATTGTTAACTTTTACCCTTTTTAGTTGATCAAGTATACAGGGTATTATTGACATGTTAACGCAAACGAATACCATAGATCCAGTACATGTCAAGGACATCCTGTATAATAGTGTATTATTTTGGATAACCATGCTCAAAACATATTTATTAAAAAATATATCCTATCGTATCTTAATCTATTAGAATCTTTTGGAATAAAGTGATTTTGTATATTTATTTTATTCTTTACATACATAAAAGTTTGAAGTTTTCTACCAGGCAAACTTCGGGTTATACAGAGACAAATTCTGATTAACCTTCTCTAAAAAAATAGTTACAAGTTATCGTCAAATAGTTAATAGTTAAAATACTTTTAAATTAAATCTCCTCTTCTTTGATTGTTTTTCATTCAAGGCATTAAGCGTATTATATAACAATTAATCAAATTGACACTTTTTTTTTACAGAAAATCATTTATTACGAAAAGAGAGACTGTAGGCAAAATTGGTGGGCGCATATCCTTTACATCAACAATTATGTAAAACTTACTAACTGCATGGTGCACACTTGGTAAACATCTTAATACATTTAAAAATTATGTTATTTGATCTTCATTTAAGACACCTAAAATTATTTAAAGTTTCACATTTACATAAGCTATTTGGTTTTTCTAACAGGTATTTAGCAGCAGACACCCAGCTCCACATTTTTGGAGTCATCATATTTTTGTTATGCAGAACTAACTTAACAAGAAAAGTAGCATTGAGTTTTTTCTTCTTGTTAGGAATCATAGTCCCCATGTTGCATACATATTACGAAGAGTTAAACAGTGTTCTCTTTGCTTCTCCGAAGTAAGTTTGACATTTATTTATTTATTTATTTTAAGCTTTATTGTACCCCTCATAATGTGGACAAGACAGACAATATACATTTATAAAAACGAAGTATACAATGGGCGGTCTTATCGCACAGGGCAATTTCTGACAGACAACCTTAGGATTGACTAAACGAAAGGAGATAGAATGACATAATTATTTTCTACGTATAAAACTATTGACATTTTCCGTCACCTTGCAGCTCCTGTGTAGGTTACACAGGAGCTACATGATATTCTGGAATAAAAAGCAATCGTTAGATTTAAAGAGTTGTGTAGCTTCCACCATATAAAATGCTAAAGGATTCATTTTATTGAGCCTGGTAACTAAATCCAAAATACCTGGGAAAACACAAAGCAAACCGATATATCGAAAGAAAGTACGGTAAATATTGTCTTCAGATATCTTAATCCCATTTAAACAATTTAAAGTTTGCATCGACAGAAAAATGAACAAGGAAAATGTGTGTTTTAATTTTATTCGACTATTTTCTAAGGTTCAGTTAAATTCATATTTCATTTTTTTTTCTGTTTATTTATATCTTATATTTTTTCTTCTGCTTTCAGGACGGCATTAAATTTATTTTTGGGCGACCCCTTTTTCGAAAAAGTTTATATCAGAGGCCATACAAATGTGGTTGGTTGTGTCATCGGTATGGCATTAGGCTATATTCTTTATAACTGGCAGAAGGCTGGTGGAGACCCTAAGCAGCTCCAGGTAACCTGTATTATAAATTTGATAGTTTAATTGCCAAGGTGCTGTAATTATCAGTAGCCTAATTCTCGTAATCAAAACCGTAGCGATATCGTAGCGACTTTGACATTTTCGTATTCGCATCCATTAATCGAGTTTGAACGACACCGATTTTAAACGAGAGTCGTTGAAAAATACACAAACATGCTAGGACATTACATTACAAACAATGCTAGGATACATTATTTTATTTTGAAGTTCCCATGCCTATTACTGTTATATACTGTTCCCATACCTTCCACCTTCAATACCTCATCACATCAGTTCAATAGTACCTTACAGCCAAAGTGCATTTTATGACAATTCTAACAAGCCCAAACACGGCTAGGATATATTAATTAGTTGCGCAGTTCCAGTGCCTACCTTCCATCTCCATCATCATCATCAGATCAGTTCGATGATAACATTTTCAACATAATTATTTAAGATCATTGGTTTCTAGTGCATTTTCATAGTTGCTTAACTACCTTGATTGTGATATCTATGCGAGTGTCAAGTTTCGTTAGCCATTTCTGATATTCTTCACCAGTTCCACCTCATCAAATGTTACTTTTTGACTGTAAATGCTTGAGTTCTCGATGAAAATATCAAAATTACTATATAGTTACCTATAATATTTGAGGAGTTCCCTCGATGTCTCATGGATCCCATCATCAAAACTCGATTTCGAAAAAAATGGGACCAATCTGGAAGCATATCCTTTCAAGTATAAAAAAATTTTTGCAAATCCATCCATAAACAACGGAGTTCTGAGGTAACAAACGTAAAATAAAAAAAAATACAATCGAATTGAGAACCTCCTCCTTTTTTTGAAGTCGGTTAAAAATTAACTTCTAATGACGAAAATCTGTCATCCAGCCATTACGAAAAGTCAAAATAAAAAATAAGAAGATGAATCAAATTAAAGAAAAAATAAAACTAAGCAAGTAGGTACTAGTCGGACTTGCGCACTGTGGAATCTGTACAAACTTATCTATGAAAACATTTTTTTTTTGTGACATTACTTCAAATTTACTCTTTTCAGATTTTTTTCCTCAACTTGTGTTATGAGACTTAGCTTCATGTTTTTTAAGATCATAACGGGAAATACCTACCCTATGAATTTTGAGTCCTTTGAGTTTAAAGAAATACGCAATTTTAGCAATAAAAACGGTCGTAATATTTTTAGTTAACTTTGACATTTGATTTTTTCACACACACAGGAACTGCAGACTTGAGTATGTAGTTTAAACACTTAAGCCCCGCTCACATCTATTGTCTTTCTGTTATGTCTTTAAATATGATATTCAAAAGGTTTGATTTTAACTTCCTTGCATTCTTGAGATAAAGGATCTTGGCAGAAAGAAAAATTTAAGTGGGATTCAACTCCGCCAAAACACAGGCGTGTAAATTCACCGCCAAAAGGAGCCCGCTCACCTTGGCTCCTGCTTTTCTGGATGTATCCCTGGAGTGCACCGACTGCCTTCAGCTCTTGGGAGTTGACATTACCTCTGATCTCAACTTAGGGCGTTTTATTTAGCTCAAAGCCAACATCTGCTAGAAAACTCGACGTTCTTACCATCAAGTGGGATCGCAATCAAGCACTAATTTATAGCAATTAAAAAAATGTTATGAAATGGGAAAATTTACTTTTTTCAATACTTTCCAATCTTTGCTACCATACATTCAATCTACTCTAGCTACGAGTATCTCTAAGTCACCCGTAGTATCATCATCATCATCAGCCTTTTTAATGTTCCCACTGCAGGGACACAGGCCTCCTCTCTAAGAGAGGGAATGGGCCATAATCCACCACGCGGGCCCAGTGCGGGTTGGTGGATGTCACATGTCTTCGAATTTTTGGTTCTAGGACATGCCGGTTTCCTCACGATGTTTTCCTTCACCGTTTTGAGAGCAGTAGTGATGAAATAAATTACACAAAGTAATGCGCCTGGCCGGGTTTGAACCCGCGACCTACTACACGCAAGTCGGGGCCGTTACCACTTGGCCACCACTGCTCTCAACCACCACCCGTAGTAATCAGTGTCATTTCTATGAAAATATAACAACTATAACTAACTACTCGTATATATATATACTAGCTGTGCCCGCGACTTCGTCCGCGTGGAATAGTTATTTTTGCAAACAACCTCCTCAGCTTTATAAATTATAGCTGTTACCCACGACTTTGCCCGTGTCAATTTCTGTTTTTATTTTAGACAATTTAGTTTTTTAAAGAACATAATTATCTAAAAGTTCTTCATAGAGCTACACCCCCCCTTGGGCACGCCATAATCTCGGCGGTAAGTCCCCTCTTTGAGGCGTGGTTGGATAGACATCACAGCGCCTCACCTTCCGCATGACGCAGGTTCTCACCGGAAATAGGAAGTTCAGGTGATTCCTACGCCGGATTCGTGCGAAAGAGACGCCCGGGTGCCCGCCACTGTGTGGCCAGCCCGGAGGACACGGTGGAGCACACGGTAGAAGTGTACCCCGCTTGGGAAGAGCAACGCCGTGCCCTCGTGGGGGTGATCGGTGGCGGCGACCTCTCGCGCCGGGCTTTGGTTCAGGCCATGGTCCGCAGCGAAGAAGAATGGCAAGCGGTCGCTTCCTTCTGCAAAGCAGTAATGCTCGTAATGGAGGAGGCCGACCGCATAAGGCAAGGGCAACAGCGCCCTCCCCGTAGCCGTCGCCGCCGCGATCCCGCCGATATCCGGCCTCCGTAGACGCTGGCTTGCGGACGGTGAGCAATGGGTAGCTCGCCGTCCGGTTGTCTGGTAACAGTCCAGACCGAGACCAAGTCGTCGACGGTATGCACTGCTCCCGCGCGCCTCAAGGTGTAGACAGCAAACTGTGGGGCCCTTCAGGGTCGAAGCCTCCTGCAGCCGAGGGTTGGTGCGAAAGTGTTATACCGGGGCTCTGGGAATAAGGCAAGGGGTGAACAGGGTAGGTTGTTTAGTCAGTAAGAGTCTGACACTGTTTCCCGCTCCGCCCAAGAGCGTGATTCGTCATTGGATGATTTTTACCTACCATAAAAAAAAACCCCTCCGCGCCGCCCGCAAGCAACCCCTCTCCTCACCCGCCGGCCAGGCGCAACGTCATGTTTTGTACATCATGCGGCGCGTGTGAATTTAGTATATCGGAGTTATTTTAAAATTGTAATATCTTCTAAGATGTTCATTGAAATTAAATGATGTCAAAGACATATTTGTTCACAATTACGTACTCTTAATCAACAACACATTTATTTGGATAAAGATTAATATTATTATGTTGATACAACTCTAACAAATAATTGGTAAAAATTGGCCAAATTTGATTCCCATAAAAACGGTTCTAGTGAGTTAATCTTAAAAGATAGACATATACTGTTGCGGACATTTTTTTAGATCATTTTAAGAGAAATAATTCTTTCGTACATATTTTTTTGGTATCTTGAACCGTTTTCGCAGCGCACGCAACGGAAGCCCTCAAAGATGAATAATATTCCCCGTTTTTTACACATTTTCCATTGTTTCTTCGCTTCTGTTAGTCGCAGCGTGATGTTATATAGCCTAAAGCCTTCCTCGATAAATGATCTATTCAACACAAAAACAATTTTTCAATTCGAACCAGTAGTTCCTGAGATTAGCGCGTTCAAACAAACAAACAAACAAACAAACAAACAAACAAACAAACTCTTCAGCTTTATAATATTAGTATAGATATATCTTCTACGTAAATAATCAAAAAATCCTCGTCCTCCAAAAGTTTTTTTTTTAATATGCGTTTTTTTTTTTCACAGAAATACCGGTACTTATACTGGTCTTCAGTTCTCGTGGGTATGCTTGCGTACTGTTCTGCATTTATCATATTTAAAGAAGGTCCGCCGGTGCCCTTGTATGTTCACGTACTGTATGCTGGTTTCCAGAAAACTGTATTTGGTGTTGCTGTAGCCATTATTATAGGTGGAGTTGTCATACAATTTGAAGGTAGGTACATAATTATTTTCTATTTCATGTTTTCAAGAAAGAAGGTAAAGAAAGGATATCCTCAGATCGAAGTTGTAAATGTCCATATCGAGTTACATTTTGTGCTTATATTTATTAAACTTTTATATTGAAAATGAAGTCATTATCAATAATTTAATTATAGTCACTTACCCATTGGTAAGTGACTATAATTAAATTATAACACAATCAACATTTTAAATAACTCCAAGGTTTTGATTTGAACATTACATACTATTGCACCAAATATCTAAAATTAAATACTTATACTTTAGCAACATAATTATAAAGAAACACAATTAAGATAGATCTTAAAGTGAATCTAAAGTTCATCATGTGATATAACAATTGTGACTAAACGTTTTTGTGTACACAATATGGTACGTTTTTTAGTTTAAAGTAATCAATTGTAATAGAAAATCCGTGGTACTGAAAAATTGAAAAGAAAAAAAAATAAGTTGAGAACCCGTGAACTCTACCAAACAAAGCATTTTTGAACACCATCGCGGACATAGCTCCTTTAATAGTTATATATATTTTATATTTTTCCCTTCACTATGAAACAATCCCGTATTGTATGAGTAATAATGCAAACGAAGATACTTTCATTAGACTCACGTTGATCTTACCTATCTACCTTTTCTTAGGTTTATGCCGGCCAATCCTGGAGTGGCGACCCTTTATGTACATCGGTCGTTTATCGTACAGCGCCTTCCTCTTACACATTGCCTTCATCAAGCCTGGCGTAGCGTCGGTAATGCACCTTCAGAGAGTCCATTTAGTCGGCATAGTAAGTCTATTTTTTTCTCCTTCATCCGCATGTTACACTTCTTTGTCATCGTCAGCCTACAAGAGTCCACTGCTAGATTTTTATATCTTTTTGTTTGTTTACTTACTGTTTTTTCTAAGTAATACATCATTAGAAACTGAAAAGACTTTTACTTAGGGCTGAATAAAAATCAAAATAAAAAGAATTATATGTGATCTGTCAAAAAGTACAAGTGAAAAATATATTTCAGATTAAAAGAACCAAACAATAAAACATCTTAGTTCCATTCCTTCTTTCTTACTAAGTGGGACCTTTGATGTTGTTGAAATCTACCATTGCTCCTCTTCACTCACATCAACTTTCCCCTTAACCATTAGTTCACTTATTTTAACGCCATTACGTATGGATATTTTCTCAGCAATTTAATTTACTTACCTCATATTCCATCATCAAATCTTGGGCTAGCAGATAATAGTCATGATTTTTTTTTTGTTGGGATTATGACTGGAAAGGCTGGCCCTGTTGTGATGAGTCAGTGAAAAAGAAGTTTTAGGAGGATTTTGAGGCGGCAGCTTTAAGGGCCATCCCTGTGCATGAATTGATCGTTGGTGGTGATTTTAAAGGATAAATGAAAGGTGGTTATGAAATAATACATGGGAGTTGGGGTTATGGAAGTTCAAACAGTGAAGGGGAGACGTTGCTGCAATCCGCTGCCCAGACGCGTGACTCCGGATATCCTGCAAGAGGTCTCCTGGTATATTCTGTTTGCCGATGATATTGTGTAAGTTATCGAAAGAAGCCTAGAGGTCCAGAGTAGATTAGAAGTGAGGTGTGGTTTGGTGTGTGGTGTGGTGTGGAAGTGTGAATGATGTTTTTTCTTTGCAAATTAATTTAAAAATATGTTATTTTACATTTCAGTTAATACAAGATTGCACTATAGTAGTTGGCGTTTTTATAGCAGCACTTTTCTTCTGCCTGATGGTAGAAATGCCTTTTACTAACGTTATTAAAGGTATATTCAGGAGATCACACAGTGAAAAACAAAACATAAAAATTGTTAAAGAGACTAATACAACAGAAGCTGAAAACGGAATAGATATGAGTCAAACAAAAGATGAAAAAAAAATAGATATAAGTCAAACAAAAGATGAAAAGGGAGCAGATATGAGTCAAACAAAAACAGAAGATGGCACTATTGTTATTAAAGTGGGAACTAAAACGGAAAGCAGTGCCCAGTAGTAGGAGTATATATTTAGAAGTGTTTTTGTTTTGGTATATCAAGAGCTAAGTAAGCATCTGAAGCAGTTTGACAAGCTCTAATTTTATAACTTTTAATGCTTATAACTAATGGTAATTTAAACATAAAGCCAAAAGATTACATCAGATGCTACGAGGGATATTTTGGAATATTGTCACAAAATTCTGCATTGTGATAAAATAAACAGTTTACTGCTAAATGTGTTTGTCTTTTATTAAATACATTTTCTGTATTTTTACCAATTTAGCACATAGCCCGATATCATGTAACTAAAGTATAAAAAATACAAATTTGTGCACTATAAACTCCATAATCATTCTCTATCTAAGTAAGGTATCAGAAAACTTTTCGAAGTACTTCATCACGATTTTGATTTCGGTTGAAAGTTCACCGATTACTTAAGCGTCTTTGTGTCGTACTTTTAACCTGTACTGTGTTTAATAATAATTGAATAATAATGGGAGGAATAAGTACCAGCTTTCAAGATGTAACTCGTGCAGTTCTTCCATTGCCTAACTGAAAAACTAACACAAAAACGACAGGAGTAATCCACTTGCTGCATAAATCAGGTTGTACTGCGAAACCAAAAATTATAGATCTATCACGTGGTTAGCGACGGTCAATAAACTTCTTACATCCATATTCAGTGCTAAAATTAACAACAGAAAAATTGTATCATGTCGGCCTTTCAAAATGGATGTAGGAACGTATCCCACGGTACTAAGGAAGTGCTCCTCATTGATGTTGCCATTAACCATCAGGTTCATCGTTCTCGTAGAAATCTGTCGACATGTTAGATATATTTGAAGAAGTCTTATGACTCAGTACCTGCGCATCTTCCTCATGGCATATATGGGGCAATGGAAGACGATTCTTCACTATACAGGATGTCGACGATTTGATGAGAACATATTTAGAGTAAGTAAATTTTTGCTCAGCCACTGGAATGTTTGATGAAGTCCTTCTTCAGAATTACTACGTACCTGAGCCCAAGCCCACTCCCTAAAATAACAATGTAGTGTCATCAGAAAAGGAAAACATATTTCAGTTTGAAGAAGTGTAATCGCAGAGTTCGTTAATGTATATCAAGAAGAGGTTTGGGCCAAGGGTAACACCGCAAATGATGGGTAAAGGACAATTGATATTATCACTAATCTTCGTACCTTGATATCTATCTGTTATGTAATTTTTTAATAGTTTGAGTGGGAAACCGCTAAAATTGATAGTAAAATACAAAAAGATTAAAATCAGTTTACGCAATTCAATATTACTAGTGTACAGCGCCATTTCTCGGTTTTACTTAAGTGGCAGTCAGCAATCTAATCTAAACGCCGAACAGCAGTGCAAACAGTTGGCTGACCACTGCAAGTTCGATATATGATATAATTCCATACTGCATCCCTTTGTGTAATGGAACTTATAAAACCACAGTGATCCTTTTGAAATAAATGGACGCTGATTAGTATGCAAGCAAGCATGATTAGTATTGTTTTTAAATGAGCAAAATAATTTGAATGAAATAATTAATGTAATTTAATTTTACAACTGTAATTTTATTTAAGATACAAGGTTATCATTATTATACAGACTTTAATTTAATTAATTTGATAAACCAGTGCAATAAAATTAAAATAATAAAAAGCTAAGTTTTAAGATGTTTTTATATTCGGAGACAATGCAAGTTAAATAACTAACAACAATAGGTAGATTCTAACGTTTAAAGAACTGCAGGTTTTATTTGGATAAGTATCGTCGTGTATTCTTTATTATCCCTAAATGTTATCAGAGTTTAGTTAGAAATTCAAATTATTTGTTGTGCATAGGTACATAAGATGTTATTTTAGTTGTAGGTTCTGCTATATCCCGCCATTGCGGCTTACAAAATTCTTATTTACAATCTGGTTTAAAGTTAAATACAATAATTATTTTACCCTCATGGCTTGGCACGCGACGATGGCACTAGACCAGACGGTTTGTCTTTATTTCCATGGAAGTTGGGTAGGCCTTTAGTGTGGGACGCAACTTGCGTCGATACTTTTGCGCCATCTCATCTTCCTAGCTCGTCATGCTGTGCCGGGGCTGCCGCTGCGGTTGCGGAGAACTCAAGCGGCGGAAATATTAAACCTAAATAATAAACCTTATTGGTAATTATATTTTCGAGCTGTTTGGGGTTGAAACTCTCGGACCGTGGAGTCCGAACGCCCACAAGTTGTTTAAAGAGCTTTCTAAACGAGCTGTTGACACTTCGCGTGACCCAAGGTCTGGCTTTTACCTTAGGCAGAATATAAGCATTGCCATACAACGTGGCAATGCTGCCAGCCTTTTGGGCACTTTACCAGTTGACAGCGATGCGGAAGAGTTTTTCGACGCTTTAGTAGATTAGGTTAGGTACTTTTAGGTAAGTTTAAGTTTTAAGGATTTTTATTTTTTTTTATTTATGTAGTTATAAAATGTATGTCGATAAAACAAAATAAAGTGTTTTACATAAATTAAATTAAATGGTCATGGCATATATTAAAATTAAATTAGTAAAATATTTAGGTCAAATTATAAATTAATCACATTATATTACTTCATAAAACAATAAAATTACTAAGTGTTCCATAGTTCCTAAAGTTTCTAAACATTAATTTTTAGGGTTCCGTAGTCAACAAGACACCCTTATAGTTTCGCCATGTCTGTCTGTCCGTCCGCAGATAATCTCAGCGACCGTTAGCACTAGAAAGCTGATTTTTTTTACATTTCTACCATAACGTGTGATATATTGTTGGATAGGTATTTAAAAATGATTGGCGGTCGCGTAAAATAATTTTTTGATGATGTAAATAGTTTCGGAAATAATCGCTATAAAAGTAAAAAATGAGCCCCCGCCTCTAAGTTTTAAACCATAAATTTAAAAAATATGAAAAAAGATTCAAAAGTAGAGTTCTACTTTTGGATCTTTTTTCATATTTTTTAAATTTATGGTTTAAAACAAAAGTGAAAGTTTACTTAAGGTTTTAAGTAAACTTTCAAGGAAAATTTGAACTTGATATGATGAACAGTTTTTGAAAAATTAATAAAACCGTTCTGAACTAATTTTGTAATTTAACCGTACATGCTAGCAAATTTTTTATTTAACTTTTTTACATATTTCATATTCTGAGCAAATCTTCTTTCAAATAAAAATACAAAAAGATTAAAATCGGTTCACACAAATAAAAAATAATTACCACTGGGTACAGCGCCATCTCTCGGCAAATTGGGTTACTAATTTTTACAAGGGCTACTGGGTTCTGTTACATTGTGAGAAATTTGTGACGGACGGGATACTACGGAACCCTACACTGAGCTTGACCCGACACGCTCTTGGCCGTTTGACAAGTTTGAAACCAGTAAGTCATAAGAAAAATCGAAAATAAACAAAATTTAATGGGTAAGTGGCCCTGTAGGATGAGAAGCAAGTGGAATTAGTTGACCACCAGCGCTCTCTCTCACTTTCTGTCTTTTCACGGCGGACAGAACTCTGGCCGGATCTCGTGATGGTGAAAAACTTTAAGGACCCTGCAAGAGAGCCGAAGCCAACTAGGGTCAAGGGTCCTCGTCTAAAACAAAAGCTCTGGCCCAGGTGAGTTTTAAAGATTTAAGCATACATTGGGAAAGTCCTATGTATGCTTGAATCTTTCAAACTACGCAACGGATTTTGATTATTTTTTTTTTTACAGATAGAGTGATTCAAGGGGAAGGTTTATGTGTGTAATATATGCATAATATATTGAATATCACCATTGCACCCGTGCGAAGATGAGGTGGGCCGCTCGTATAGGAATAAACCTGAAAACTGTTAGTTACTTAACAAAAAAAAAATGTTTTTCCAATCAGACAAATCTTCGAGACTCGACTTGAAAATCTTACTATATATCTTAATCTGTCTTACATAAAGTGAGTCTGTGGTTCTTTTTTTGTAGTGGGTAAAAAACACCCAAGGATAACTCCCGCTCTTGGGTGCAGCAGGAGTCAGACTCTTACTGATTAAACAACCTACCCGTTCCTATTCCTATATTTCCTTTATTGGTATAACTTTGTTTTATACTATGTAATGATTTGTACTTTATGACCTAGCTTCATGCCAAACTTTATGCCATCTCTTGAAGAGCCATGGACCCAATGATCCCCGTGTAGAGACTCCGATAGGACACGTCTGAAGCTCTTAGCCCCGGTCCGTTCCAGCTTGAGGACAACTTGGGAGTCAGACGTCGAAAGTACACCACGAATTATTTAACTTTCCTTTTCAGGTGCAGAATCCTAAAAATGGAAGCTTAATGATTCGTTTTTTATATGAATGAACATAAATTATAAGTCAAAAAAGCAGTTTCAAAATATTTGTATATTATATTTTGGTTTTTTTTTACTGAAAAAAACTAAGAACAATGGGTATTACAATATGTATATTCCACAATCTTTAAAAAAACATCATGTTTTATCTGGTTAAGTATCGTGTAGTATATTATGTCAGCTTTTAGAACATCATCAGAATTTGGTTGGTAATGTTGTGTATCTCATAGCAAAATATACTTGCTAAATATGTTTGATACAGTTTTATTACTCTTTGTGGTGCAAAGTTCTGTAGTTCTAAGTTATGGACTCAATGGTATGTACGTTTAGCTTTATTCGATATTTTAAGTTTGAACACAATAATTAATAGATGTCACCTTACTTTCCGTACCCACTTACTAGGAATACTCTCGTTAGTATTAAACGCTTGAGCCCAAGCGCAGGCCAGCGTTCGCCTATAGTCTTTCTATAATGTATCAAATTATGGTACTCGAAAGATTAAATACATATGATATAATGTTTATTTACTCGTGTTTACTTTAGTGCACACAAACGCTTAAAAATTAAAAGATAAAAACTAATAGAAGAGCACAAAGGTACTGCTTATTTGAATTGAAATTTCGAATAAAGCGCAAAATTACTGAATGACAACAGAATTTTCAGGTGTTATCTCTCTTTTTTGGCATTACTTTTGCATCAAACAACATTGGATTGCTTTAGATGAAGCAACAAGCTTTTAACCATGCTCGATGTAGACGATAGGCGAGTCGGGGTAGCCTACCTTAACATAATAAAATGTGTCCAGCAATGGACATTTTTCTGCCGAAATTAACAGTGACACACGAGACACACTTTGCTGAGAGATTCTGCCCATTGTAAGCACCTAGTAGTGGTGTATAGCCCGACATTGCATCTCCATGCGCGCATCATGCAAGCGCCCAAGGACTGTGGCCTCTAGATCCCATGATGGCAAACCGACAATAAAAATCGTGGTTTCGTGCGAGACCGTAACCCCGTAGTGATATGAAAGTGAACACTAAGGCAAAGAAGACACAATAGGAGTGCGTTTTAGTCAGTAAAAGCCTGACACGCGTTGCCAAATCGCCTCAGAGAGACAGAAGTCATTTATTTTTTATTTTTTTTATTTATTGAGAAAAAAGTATTATAACACCTTTACAGACGCGTCCAAGGCGATGCTATAACAAACACTAAAAGTACATAATAGTTTTCTAAATGTCTACTTAATTACAATCTATATATATAAAAATCAATTGCTGTTCGTTAGTCTCGCTAAAACTCGAGAACGGCTGGACCGATTTGGCTGATTTTGGTCTTAAAATATTCGTGATAGTTCAGGGAAGGTTTAAACGGTGAGAACGAAAAAAAAAAAAATAGGCGAAACGAAGTTTGCCGGGACAGCTAGAACCGATTTAGCTGAAAATTGGCAGGGAGGTAGTTTAGAGCCAGGAGAATGACATAGGATACATTTTTTTTTTTTTTTTTTTAGAGTAGGGTAGAGTAGGGTAGAGTAGGGTAGAGTAGGGTAGAGTAGGGTAGAGTAGGGTAGAGTAGGGTAGAGTAGGGTAGAGTAGGGTAGAGTAGGGTAGAGTAGGGTAGAGTAGGGTAGAGTAGGGTAGAGTAGGGTAGAGTAGGGTAGAGTAGGGTAGAGTAGGGTAGAGTAGGGTAGAGTAGGGTAGAGTAGGGTAGAGTAGGGTAGAGTAGGGTAGAGTAGGGTAGAGTAGGGTAGAGTAGGGTAGAGTAGGGTAGAGTAGGGTAGAGTAGGGTAGAGTAGGGTAGAGTAGGGTAGAGTAGGGTAGAGTAGGGTAGAGTAGGGTAGAGTAGGGTAGAGTAGGGTAGAGTAGGGTAGAGTAGGGTAGAGTAGGGTAGAGTAGGGTAGAGTAGGGTAGAGTAGGGTAGAGTAGAATAATCTGTTGCCGGGAGCGAAGCCGCGGGCAAAAGCTAGTTACGTATAAAACTTATGTAATAAGTCCGGGCAATTCTCAATAATTATTTGAGCTGCTTCTACAAATTTCGGCAGGCTTTGGCCAAACATATCCTCCGATAGCGCTATGTTATTACAATAGTGCGCCTTACCATCAACGATTGCATCACTGCTTACCATCAGGTGGGATCGCAGTCAAGCACTAGTTTTTGCAAGTAAAAAAAAAAAAAAATACGTATGACTCGTGACAAAGGGGCAAATTTTAGGAGGTTAGTCCTAGCAGACGCACCCGTCCGGCGCGCGCAGCCGCAGCGCTTGCAGCACGTCTGGGTGGTGCAACAGCCCTACCAGTACACTAGCCACGTACTTGACCAGTGCGACATCCCTTCTTACCTCCAGCCCAGTATACCCAACCATGCCCAGGACAAACAGACTCGGGTACATGAGCGGATAAAAGGGGTAGACTCCATATTGCTTTAAGTACAGAAATCTTGTGAATTTATTTTGGATTTTTTCCAACATGAGGCTGTACTTTTTCTCATGAGGGTTCCATACAATTGAAGCAGCGCATTATAATGTACCCTAACAGCAGCCGTATCGCTAAAATCCTTACATTGCCTCAGAATGAAACCAAGGCTTCTGAAGGCCCTTCCGCACACCTCGCGTATCAGCGCTCATCTGTACGCCATCCATTACGTACTGATGGCGCGATGGAGCATGCGCGCGGCTGTAGCTCATCACACAGCACTTATCGACATTAAAATATACGAGTAGTTTGTTTGATTTACTCAATCGAATTACATTATTAATGTCGGACTGGAGCCGAATACAATCCGTCTCATCTTTTACAGGCAAGAATTACTTTAAATCGTCTGTAAAAAGTAGACATTTGGATTCTTTAACAAATGTGGGTAGATCGTTGTCATATTGTCATAGGATGATTATATCCATATATAGCCTTGCTCCCCTGGGACGCGTTTAACTTGGTCTCCGATCGCTTACGCAACGAAGCCACTCACTCTGTTGCACCTTAAAGGGACATAGACCGAACACGCTCCACGTAGGTCCTCCCTCAACATTCCGCCGGCGATGTAGGACAAATATTCATAAGATTTTGCCTTTTTGCAAAATTGTGTACATTTTCCAGACTCGGATTATAATCGCATGCCGCCATTGTACTACTTGGATGGCTTCGAGGAATGCTTCGATAAACCTGATGCTATGTACTGCTATGGAGAATTTGTACTAGTTTCCGATGAGCCAAGTGAAGTCTTAACCATTGCACAAGTAAGTTTCATCAATCAACTTTACTGTCAATAATATAAAATTCTTAGGGCATATGATTCAGGCGACACATATATTGGTAGCATGCACATCTTTGAAATATGACGTTTTACAAAAATCTTTAATAAATCGAATCTTTGTATTTTCATTGTGTTACATCCTCTGTTTTCTTTTAAATATTTATATAAACATGTCTTTTATTTACAGGAATACTCAAATAATATTAGACACTATAACCACACGGTACTACGCCACGGTTATTGCATGAAAAAAACATGCAATGAGTTTTACAACTTTACTGAATCAGAAGTGGACCTAAGATTGTCCTTTGAAGCATGCTCCAACAAAACCATTTATGACCAGTACAAGTTAAAAACGAGACTGACGGATGAACTGGATTGTTCTAAACGCGATAGAGACCAGCCAATAGATAACTTAGATATTCTTGTTGGAGTGATCTGCATGCTTATAATATTGGCTAACCTTATCGGAAGCCTTTGTGATAACTATTTAGATAAGGGAAACGAACGAAGAGGTAAACTGATACTTTGTTTTATAATTACTGCGTATTTACTGCAGTATTTGGGGAGCTCACTTTCAATTTCGAAGTTAAGCTACGTTTGCCAAAGTGTAACCGTAAGAAAAACCATTCATTGCATATAAAGTTTTCTCCTCGGTACCTCGCATGTTAAGCCGTTAATCTCGGCTGATATTTAAATACATTTACCGGTTGTTACGGATATATAAAAAATCAAAAATCTGGCAGAGAAAGGAGACCGGTTAAAAGTTGTTTACGTTAAATACTAGTATTGTTATATTTTGGTTATTCTGAAAGGTGGCTGAAAAAAGGCTAAGTAGATTAATATAGCGCATAAAGGTGAACCATGTCGCTATTTAGGGATGGCTCATATCCAGAAGTGGAGGGCCTCTGGTTGAAAGAATAATGATGTTAGCTGCTCTGCTAAATATCGTCTTGAGATACTTGATATTATTGCGAATGACGCTATCAGGGCAATTTAAAACAAGCATCTTTTATTTTTAGTTAAACCTTTATTTACATTTCAAGGAGTATCAATAAATTATTTTTATGAATATAATACATTCATTAAGAAAAAGAAGTCAGTTGTGCAAACAATTTTTTTTTCAGGTCTCAAATTTCTTTATTGCTTTTCGATTTTTCGAAATTGGAAGACTTTTGTCGCACCTGCAGGTGAAGGGCAAGATCCTCGTTTCAAGGCATTGAAAGGAATTCATGGTATTAGGTGTAGTATCAATTTTTTAAACAAAAAAAAAATTGTATGAAGTTTCTCATACATTATTTTAATTTTTAACTCTTTTTGTTTGTTTATAATGCTTCAGAGCTTTAAATGTTGTCGCTGTAGTCATGGCCCACGCAAGTTTTCGCTTCGCCATGTTGCTCACGAACCCCAAATATTTAGAAGGAGTAAGATTTCTTTTATTTATTTTAGACTATACAATTATTATTTTTGCACCTTAAATTAACGTAGGACAAACAGTTTCACTTGATTAATTTCTGCACTTATTGTATGGTTACCCTATACAATAAGAGCGCCAATTAATTAATTAAGCAATAGAAAATAAATTTAAGATAATCTCTAAATTATGTACTAAAAAAAAACAATATTTTTATTTCAGTTGTTCCAAAGTACAATACTGACATTGCTTATGAGTGGATCACTTATAATGCAGACATTTTTTATAGTTTCTTCTTTTCTACTAGTATATAACTGGATGATGTATTCAGAAAAAAAACCGCTTTCATGGAGCATGCTGCCACAACAAATCGTAATGAGGTGGCTGAGGTAAGAAAACAAAAAACACCCGCGGCAATGAAAATATAAGAAAATATTTATAGTGTTGTAAACGTGTTAATGTGTGTGTGAGAGCAGTGGTGACCGAGTGGTAAAGGCCCCGACTTACGAGTTGTAGGTTGCGGGTTCAAACCCAGCCAGGTGCATTACTTTATGTAATTTATTTCATCACCACTGCTCTCAAAACGGTGAAGGAAAACATCGTGAGGAAACCGGCATGTCCTAGAACCAAAAATTCGAAGACATGTGATATCCACCAATTTGCACTGGGCCCGCGCGGTGGATTATGGCCCTTTCCCTCTCCTAGAGAGGAAGTCTGTGTTCGAGTTTCCATCGAACACTAAGCGAAAATGCATAATTGCATCGACTGCAAATATGCACATTCGCTCGTCCACCAAAATACAGACCAGTTCGCGTCCGGGTCTCATTAGAGCCACACGTACTCAAAACCAAAACCAGAAGAAAAACTTTCAGCGCAATAACTATGTATCAGGCAGCAAAGATAATTCCAAGTCTAACATGAATGCATTACATGTGTCGCGGTCAGTGACTTGTGCATTGTGTAATTCTGAACACGGGTTGTGGCGTTGCCCTGAATTCTTGCAGATGACGCACGACCAAAAGGCAAACAAAATTGAGCAATTAAATTATTGTCAAAACTGTCTATGCAGTCATAACAATAAACCGTGTCAGTCGAGCAAACGATGTCGCAAATGCTTAGGTACGCACAACACTTTACTTCACGAAGCATTGGGAAAACAAAGTCCAACTGCGTCAGCAGAAGAAACCAACAAGAGTGTTGCAACCAAAAGAAGCACGCCTAGGTCAGCTCACGTATCTTGGGATGAAATGTCTGAAGTACTTTTAGCCACCGCTATCGTTAAAGTAAAGGGAGTCGATGGAACACAGCACAAAATGAGAGCCTTAATTGACCAGGGTTCTCAACTGTCACTAATCACCGAAAACGCAGCCCAAACATTAGGGATAAAAAGAGATCATTTTAAAGGACAAATTTACGGCGTCGGTGAAAAAGAAAATAACGCAAAGGGTATGTTACAAATAACGCTACAGTCAGCAAATAGCGAATTTACTTACGACACAAACGTCATCGTAATGAACAACTTGATAAAGCGACTACCAAACAATACGTTCACCAAACCAACAACATGGAACCATATCCAAGGGATACAATTGGCTGATCCAGAGTTTCATATAAGCAGACCCGTAGACATGCTTCTAGGTGCAGATGTTTACAGCAAAATAATGCTAGGAGGGATCCTAAGAGGAGACACCGACAAGCAACCAATCGCTCAACAGACGCAACTAGGATGGCTACTCTGCGGATCCATGAAAACACACTACCAATGCAACGTCGTTCTCAACAACACAGAAGATCTTCTGAAATATTGGGAGAACGAGGACATAAACCAAAAGATAGAGATGTCCAACGACGACCACGAGTGTCTGCAGTTCTTTATCCAAACCACCAAGAGGCTTGAGGACGGAAGGTACGAAGTCCGACTACCACTTAAGCCAGAACATATAGACAAATTAGGTCAAACTAAACCACAGGCGTTAGCTCAATTTCGAAACTTAGAGAAGAAGTTCGAGAAGAACAGTGAGCTGAAATCTGAATACAAAAAATTCATGGACGAATATTTTGCATTAAACCACATGAAACCATGTACCAGTAACCAGGAACCGGAATGTTACTTACCACACCATGCAGTCATTCGGGCAGAATCAACCACTACCAAGCTGAGAGTAGTTTTCAATGCCTCGGCAAAGTCTTCATCAGGGTACAGTCTAAATGACGTCATGTACAGGGGTCCAAATATACAGAAGGATCTTCAGGAGCTTATCTTGAAATGGAGACAATTTCAATTTGTATATACTTCCGACATCGAGAAGATGTACAGAATGATCCGAGTGCACCATGAAGATCAGGTTTACCAAAAGGTTCTTTGGCGTGAGTCGAACAACCAACCCATACGATCATTTCAACTCGTCACGCTAACATACGGAACCAAACCAGCCGGTTTCTTAGCGATGATGTGCTTGAAGCAGCTAGCATCTGATGAGAGAGAAAAATTTCCAGACGCAGCAAAAGAACTGGAAGAAAGTTTTTACATGGATGATTTTTGCGGAGGGCGTCATTCAATGGAAGCAGCAAACCAACTCAAATTAGATCTCATCAAATTATGTCGATTAGGAGGATTTAACCTAAGAAAATGGACTTCGAACAAACCAGAGCTATTAACCGATTTGGAAAGGGAGCTATGTGACCAGTCAACATACGAGTTCAAGCAAAACGATTCTACCAAAACATTGGGCCTCCGTTGGAACCCACAAAAAGATAATTTCACCTTCAACTCGAAAATAGAACCTGAATCACCTACAATTATAACCAAAAGAGCTCTACTTTCCGACATTTCGAAGCTGTTCGACCCATTAGGGTGGTTAACCCCCGTGAGCACTACCATGAAGCTCCTGTTTCAAAATGTCTGGTTGGCAAACATGAAGTGGGATGATGCTCTACCTGAGGAAATCAACTCTGAATGGGCGAAACTCAAACAAGAATTTTCCGAAATAAATAGCATTGAGGTCAACAGATGGTTAGGAATGGGAAAAGACCAAAACATAGAACTATACGGGTTCTGTGACGCCTCCAACAAAGCATACGCATGCGTAATCTACTGCAAGGTCAAGAGCAAAGAAAAGACAACCATCACATTAGTTGCAGGGAAGGCCAAGTTAGCACCCATAAGCAAAACCTTATCAATACCGAGGCTAGAGTTAATGGGCGCTCACCTGTTAGCTGATGCAAAAAGTCAGAGGTTGCTTATCAGATTACCCTACGGATGTCTACTGCTGGACTGATTCTACTGCAGTGCTAGGATGGATACAAGGAGATCCCGCCCGATGGAAACCATTCGTTGCAAATCGAGTGACAACAATCACCAAAATCATACCACCAAAACATTGGCAATACGTGAAGACGACAGACAATCCAGCGGACTCTGCGAGCCGTGGTTTAACTGTTCGGCAACTTAAAGACCACCAGTTATGGTGGCAAGGACCATCGTGGCTACCATCATACACAAACCAAGAAAACCATCAAACCATTTATGAGACGAATTTAGAAGTAAAGCCGTCTATTTTAAAACAAACCAACGCGGTAGTCATTAAACCACCGACAGAATCCCTGACCACCGCAATTATCAACCACTTGATCAGCAAATACAGCTCCATTACAAAAATAATACGTATTTTTGCATGGATACTGCGACTGCCGACCTTGAATAAACAAGACCGCCGACCCTACCTCGAATTACATGAACTTCGTTGCGCTAAACAGCTGATAATAAAAAGTGTTCAGCAAGCAGAATTTTCTAATGACATAGAGGCTTTGAATAAACACGGAAGAGTACATTCGAAAAGCAAGATTTTGAGTTTGAACCCAACCATAGATGATCGCGGCATCTTACGTGTAGGTGGGAGACTGGAAAACGCTCACATGAGTCCGGAGATGAAACATCCCATCATATTACCACACGATCATCAGCTAACCACATTACTCATCGATCAAGCTCACAAACTGACTTTCCACGGCGGAGCGCGTATAACATTAGCAAATCTCCGACAACAGTACTGGATTATCGGCGGATATATGGCCACAAAAAAGTTCATAAGAAAATGTGTCACATGCAGGAAACAAAATCCCTTACGGCAGCACCAGCTCATGGGAGACTTACCAGAACCAAGAGTGAATCCAGAACAAGCTTTTCTTCACTGTGGCGTAGATTACACTGGGTTCGTAGAGGTCAAGGCTAACAAAGGACGGGGAATAAAAACCACAAAAGGGTACATTGCCGTTTTTGTATGTATGGTCACGAAAGCGGTTCACCTCGAACTCGTGTCAGACCTGAGCAGTTCTGCCTTCCTGGCAGCCCTATCCAGAATGGCAGCCAGAAAAGGAGCGCCACGACATATGTACAGTGACAATGGCACAAACTTTGTGGGAGCAAACAGGATGATACAGGAAGAATTTAACCAACTTCGCAAAAGGTTCAGCGAAAGTTTTATGACCGAGATAGCAGAGATGGGAATAGAATGGCACTTTAACGTGCCCAGCTGGCCTAATGCCGGTGGGCTTTGGGAACGAGCAGTACGCAGTCTAAAACATCATCTCAAGAGAGTTATCGGTCAACAGAAACTAACTTTCGAGGAGTATACCACATTGTTGGCTAGACTAGAAGCGTGCCTCAACTCACGACCTCTTTGCGCGTTATCCGAGGATCCTGACGATATAAATTATCTAACACCAGCTCATTTCTTATCAGGAAGACCAGGAACAACTGTAATAGAAACCGAGCAAGATGCCAGAACTAGATGGCATTTAACCAGCAAATTATTCCAAGACCTTTGGAAAAGGTGGAAATCAGAATACTTGGTACAACTCTCATCAAGAAGCAAATGGATGGAACCACGAAAAAATATCGAGCTTGGAGATCTAGTGGTAATTCATGATGACAATCTACCTCCAGGAAAATGGGCTCTTGGACGTGTGGTCGACACACACCCAGGAAATGACGGTCTGACTAGAGCGGTTTCACTAAAAACCAAAAATGGAGTCATGAAACGACCTATTGTGAAACTCTCAGTCTTGCCTGTAAACCAAAACAACACAAAGATACCAGAACCAGATGAAAAACCAACAACCAAATTGACAAAAAGGAATAGAAAACCGAGATCAAAAATCGCAACTGTGGCAACCGTTTTGCTATATTTTTTCTTGCTGATTTTTCCATCTTACGGTTTACACGAAGTCAAACCATTGCCAGTCAACCAGACACTTTATTTTGATCCTATTTCAAAAATACAACTAATCAGAGACAAATGGACATTAGTTATGTATTATGACATGGGACCTTATTGGGCAGGAATAACCACATATAATAAATTAGCGGAATATCAAGAACGATTGTGCGCAGCGATTGAAACACAAAGCCACTGTAATACGATCGTGCAGCAAGCCCGACACAACTATCAGGAACTGGAGTACTACAATGAACTTTTGCTAGCGCAGCATTACGATGTCCACGCCAGACAGCGACGCGCCGCGGGGAAGCCGCCTCGGCGTCGAAGAGGCCTTATCAACGGTATCGGGTATCTAGCGAATGACTTATTCGGTGTGTTGGACTCGCGTTTTGCTGACCAATATGAAAAAGACATTGAAACCATCCAGCACAATGAGAAACACCTGTCTAATCTATGGAAAAACCAAACTTCCATAATCGAAGCGGAGTTCAACCTTATGAAGAGAATGGAAGCCACTGTAAATAAACAGCATAAACTCATAAACAAGAAGCTTGGGGATTTACAAGACAATGCGAGCACTCTCCAGCGCGAAATACGAAACATTTCATACGTCAACGACTTCACGTTGTCCGCGATGTCTGGAAACAGCTTGCTACAAGGATTGAGACGACTTCAAGACACGTTGCTCGATGCATTAACAGACATTTATCACGGTCAAATAAGCATACATTTACTGCCACCAACGCAACTTAAACGTGAGCTTCAAACCATATACGGCCAGATGCCAAGCGAACTCACACTACCAATCACCAATTTAGATACCGATCTTCAGTACCTTTACAAACTACTGAAAGTCAAGGCTAGAGCGACTCAAAAGTTTGTTATCATTGAAGTTACTTTTCCACTTGTATCCAGAGAAAGCTTCAAATTGTACAAAATAATACCAATACCGCATCAAACAAACACCATTAAGACCACAATCATACCAGTCTCTGAATACGTAGCCGTCAACCTAAACAAGGACTCTTTCTTCAGCATGTCTACACAAGAGCTCACGACATGCCTACACCATGGAACAACCTTTATGTGTCAGCTGTTAAAACCAATAACCACCCTACAAAATGACGAAAGTTTTTGCGAAAGGAACACAGAGACCAACGAATGTAAATTCGAACGAACCAAGTGTACAAACGTATGGCTTGAATTACATTTGACTTCTCAGCACTTTTACTTTTGTTGTGACACCTACACAATAAAGGTAATATGCGGCGACCTTGTGACCGTCCGTCAGCTGAGTCAAGCTGGGGTCATTGCCATAGATCAAGAGTGCGTCATCAAAGGGAAGGACTTCTCATTATATTCAATACGCCATCAGTCCAACCAAATGAACGTTACACCAACCATTTATATGCCAGAATTTGATCAAATTAATCATTTGGTTAACATCAAGATCCCAGATGAAAGACAGATTGAAGACAGTAACCTAACCATATCAATGACTAGTATGGGGGAGGCGATAGAAAAACTGAAGAAAAGCGATTCAGAAATCGACGACATATCGCCGCACGACATCCATCAATATGTAGTTTGTTACGTGTTGCTGTCGATCGCTATATGCATAGCAGCGGCCTGGTTGTGGCGGACCGGGCGCTGTCGCCTGTGCCGAAGGGCCGCAGCTGGACACCGTGGTGAAGGAGCTCACCAGCAGCAGACCACGGTGACCCCACCGCCTCCAAAACCACGACGCCATAGCTGCCACCAGGAGTTCGCAGCGGCTGCATTGACACCGAAACCAGCCAAAAGACACGAACCATATAGTGAAGTGCTCAGTGCTAAAGATTTAAGTGAAAAAAGTGAGATCGGTTTTCGTTCACATGATTGTGCCAAACGGTGGCCTAGTGCGAAATATAGTGCGATCAAACGTGGCAAAAATATAAACACAAACAATCGAAATATCGATTTACCTTTAGATGACTCACTAGTGTAACTTATAATCGGTGTTAAAACGTATTTAATAATGTTGTTAATTATTTTAAGTAGACCAATAAGCTCTTACTCTATTTACTGCTATTTTCGTACCATAACAGTTAAGATTATGTACTATAATTTAATGAATTCATTCATTACAGTGTAGTCTTTAGCAATCATCCCTCATTTCTTCTCGCTCTCGGGAATATGTTCGAGTTTCCATCGAACACTAAGCGAAAATGCATAATTGCATCGACTGCAAATATGCACATTCGCTCGTCCACCAAAATACAGACCAGTTCGCGTCCGGGTCTCATTAGAGCCACACGTACTCAAAACCAAAACCATTACCATTACCATAACCATTACCATTTTATGTAGATTTTAATTATTATAAGAGTTATAGTGATTTAGTGCAATATAGTTATTCTCTTTACTATTTGAGACTTTAATTTACCATACGAACCATATCCTACCATAAACGCGAAAAGAGTGTTAGGTCACCATAGCGCCAAGCACTACTTTTTACAGTCTGTGTCCCAGCAGTGGGAACATAAATAAGGCTGATGTAGATGATGATGAAACGTGTTAATATTTATTTATTTCTTTAGGGTCTCTATCAACAGATGTACACAAAATTCAAATATCATAAAAGAAGTAAAGGTATCTAATAGTACATTTCTTTACTTAGAGCAGAACACAACATCCACAAAAATTATTTAAACAACTAAGCTAATAATAATTAAAATTACCACCACCACCACCAACACCAGCTAACACAAGCTGACTGCTATTTTTTATATTTTTAAACGTTTTTTTTTTATTTGTTTTTCGTAAAAATATTTAAAAATATGTAAATTAGGTCGTAAATATATAATAAATTAAAATTATAGCGCATACAGGAATATTACCGGTTAGCACTACTTTCCATTGAGGTCTCTAAAATGGCCTCTGTCAGCTGTTGGTTTCGACCCCTCGTACGTCTTTCAGTACCTACTTCAGGGTCCTGAGATAAATAAATAATAAAATTATTGCTTTTTGTATATGTTTAGAAAATATTTAAAAATGTTAATAATACATATATTATAATAAATAAAGAAAGTGAAGCGTGGAACCAAAAAGATATTCAAAGAGTGTATGATTCTATACCAATATTGTACTCCAAAAGTGCCAAAAACCTAGACGCCCTTACGCACACTTACCTCTCATGGGAGGGAACATCTCCAAAATTTCTTGCCATTTCATACAAAGGTTGCTCTTGCTCAATCTCTTCTCCTAATTCACAGACTATGCGGATTTCTGTTTTTTAGATGCTACGAAGGTGCTTCTAAAAAAACTCGAGCGACTGCAGAATTTGTGCATCCGCTTCATTTTCGGTCTCCGCAAATTCGATCACGTGTTTGTTTTCGGAGTTTCGGAGCAGGTTAAGGTGGCTGTCAATTTGACGTTGGCGAGATACCCTCATTCTATCCCTTCTTTAAACTATCCTGCACAATTCCAATGCTCCTCAATATTTTTGTGAACGCTTTAAGTACTTCGTTCAGAAGGAAGGAAGAGTATAAACTCTGACGCACTACCAAATTTCTTCTCCTTCGTGCTCCGCGTGACACCTTCAGCCGCTATATATGATGGCTCCTTTACTGTGACTTCAGTACGTCTCTGGAACTCTCTCCCACTTTCCCTTCACTAGCCCTTCTCTGGATGTCTTTAAGAGGAAAATTAAAGAGCACTCACTTTATCAATTTAGGTACATAATATATTATTAGTATTTATTAGTATGTGTATATTATATTTATGTATTTATATATTATATTAGACGTGTTTATGTAGTTTTAGATTGTACACTGGATTCTACTCTTGTAATTTTGTGTACAAATAATGTGTGTATATATAGCTATTGGAAAGCGGGCCCAACAATGCATCCTCCTTTATTATGAGTAGGAATGAAACGTGGTTTCTAATTGTTAAACCGATCAGTATTTTTGTAGATTTTCTTTGTTTGATCCAGATTGACACCATCGTACGCTCTTATCTTAGGACTGACGGCAACTTGGTTTAGTAGGCTAGTATCAGGAGGACCACTATGGAAGGTAAGTTGGTTTCTTGACGTGTTTTCATCATATTTTGTTTTAAACCGAATTTCCTAACTTCTTAAAAAGTCTTCAAAGCTTTTTATTTGAGAAAGTATATAATAATAGTGTAGCGGTTTGTTTTATTATTTGCTATAAACTAATGCTTAACTGCGATCTCACCTGGATGGTAAGTAGTGATACAATCGCTGATAGTGAGGTGATATTTATTGGAGGAAGACTTTGTTTGAAAATTGTTATTATATAATTATTTAATCAAAACTAAATTTTTTCAACAGAGAATCGTTTATTACGAAAAGAGAGACTGTAGGCAAAACTGGTGGGCGCATTTGCTTTACATCAACAATTATGTTAAAACTTCCAACTGCATGATGCAGACTTGGTAAATATCTTAATACATCTCATGTTACGTTACTCTCTCTTCACTTTGGATACCTCAAATAACTTGAAGTAACATCTACAAAAGTTACGACTTGTGTAACAGACGATAATTTTTCTATTTTTGTTTTTCTTACAGGTATTTAGCAGCGGACACCCAGCTCTACATTTTTGGAGTCATTATATTTTTGTTATGCAGAACTAACTTAAAGAGAAAAGTAGTACTAAGCTTTTTCTTCGTAGTAGGAATCATAGGCCCCATGTTGCATACATATTACCAAGAGTTAATCAGTGTTCTCCTTGCTTCTCCTGAGTAAGTTTGACATAATTATTTTCTAGTCATAAAACTATTGACATTTTTCGTTACCTTTGCTCTGGTAACCTACACAGGAGATATGATTTTCCAGAATAAAGAGCAACAGTTAGATTTAAAAAATTGTGTAATTTCCATCATTTAAAATTCTGGTGCATCACTTTTATTTAAACTGGAAATCAAACGTAACATATCTGAGAAAACACAAGGTCGATTGATATATGGATGAAAGGGTGTGTAAAATATAGATATCTTATCCTATATTATGATCAATGCAAGGATATTTAAACAACCCAAAACTTGAATCGACAGAAAAATTATCAAGTGAAGTCTTATCGTATTATTTAATTTAATATTTTTTTTAGGTTGGGTTAAATTCATTTAATAATCTTTTACTTTCAGAATGGTATTAAATGTATTTTTGGACGATCCCTTTTTCCAAAAAGTTTTTATCAAAGGCCATACAAATATGGTTGGCTATGTCATCGGTATGTCATTGGGCTACATTATCTACAACTGGCAGAGAGCTGGTGGAGACCCTAAGCAGTTCCAGGTAACCTTTTTTATTAATTTTATAATATTGCAGGGTACAGTAATAATATAATAGTAATAAAACAGATAAAAAAAGAAAATAGTTTATTTCTCAGCATTAAAATAAAAATTACATTTTAGAAATTACATTAAAAATAAAATAAAATTTATATATTAAAAGTAAAATAAAATTTATAATAATTAAAAATTTTCAGTGGTGGTTAAAAAGGGCACGGAGTATTGACCCAACCCCCTGAACTAGGCGGGACCCTGTATCTCAAGAGATATAGATGATAGCAGTCCATAATAAAGAATGTTGAAACCCGGACACTCACTTTGACTATTAGTTACTTCATCATCTCACTGTTCAAAAAAGCTAATGAAAGCGACACCGTTTAAACTTTTCGAGTACCGTAATAACCGATATCTCGTAATTATAAGACAACGGATGTGCAGGTATCCCCTTGAAGCTTGATGAATTAAAATCCAAAACTAAAAACATCAGATAAATATATCCAACCATATATCCAACCAACCTAGCGCAGGTGTCTGATTTGCAAGATTAAAAGACACTTTGTAGACTAAGGCTTTGATCCAGGCAATACGAAAAGACAAAATAAAAATAAAAAATTGAAGATGAAAAAAAAAACAAATAAATGAATAGAATTCAAAAATAACTAACCTCTAAACTTGAAAACAACAAACTTGTTTAGGTACGTTTTTTCTCCTATTGGATAGGCCTCCTGCCTATATCCAATAGAAGAATTCTTTATACTAAATAACGCTGATAAAATTATGCTTCACATTTTATAAATATATCAATTTGTTTTTTTTATTTTTATTTATTACTTTATTGCATGATTTGACTTACCTGTCAAAGGACAAACATTAGGCAATATAGTATGCTTGGTTACTTTTTTACTATAATTATAATTATTCTAAATGTATAAGAAATGAAAATTATCTCTATCTTACAATAATAATGTATTCATTATTATTATATGAACAATGGTAACATAACTATTGTCTTGTTACCATTGTCCCATTTAATTTGAAGTCAAAAATCACTATTATTTCATAACATTCTGTCACTCCTGACGGCTCTTTTTTTCATACCACTTCTCATACAACCCTTCTATCTTTTCTCTGGCCTCCCTCTCCCTCTCTATCTGTCAACAAGGATACTCATAACTTTTTTAGTTACAAGCTTTTTACCTCACCTCTCTACCTGGACCTATCCCTATTAAATTTACCTGTAAATTCATACAACACAACAATCTCACTACATGTGTAATATTTTTTTTATCTCTTTCACAACCCAGTATTCAAGTTTATAAAATATATGACAGGTTTTATAGCAGACTCGTAGATTACCCTTCAGTTTAAGATGAATCCGTAAGTCACAAGTATAATTGCAATGACCTGTCGCCATTTCATTCATTTTAACTTACGAGTAATTCGATGCGTCAGGTCTCAGTCTACCGTACCGTCACTTTGAACAAGCTAACCAAGGTACTTAAAATTAGGACAGATTGATATGGGCGTTTCGGCAAAAGCTAAGGATTGGAGAGAGCATAAAACAACAACGTTTTGGTTGTGCTCAATTTTAGCATAATACCTTTTTCTCTCATTCTTTGCCACCATACCTTCTTCCTTCAATCTGCTTTGAACCTCTAAGCCTCTTTTAGCAACCAGTTCAATGTCATTGGTGTGAAAATTTAACTATACTCATATTATTTATTTTTTACGTCAATGTAATCAACTGGGTAAAATTTTCCTTGTCCTCCGGAGGCTTCTTTAAATATACTTTTTTTTCTTTTCACAGAAATACCGGTACTTATACTGGTCTTCAGTTCTCGTGGCTTTGCTTGCGTACTGTTCTTCATACACCGTATTTTATGATGGTCCACCGATGCCAATGTATGTTCACATACTGTTAGCTGGTTTCCAGAAGACTGTATTTGGTCTTGCTATAGCCATTATTATAGCTGGAGTTGTCATACAATTTGAAGGTAGGTAATTTTTAAATTTTTTATTTATTATTTTTAATTAGTGAAGGAAATAATGATCACCGATCCTTGGTAGAGACCACGGTCCGGAGCGAGTAAAAGTGGCAGGCGTTTGCCTCCTACTGCGAAGCAGTAATGCTAACAAAGGAGGAGGCCGACTTCATAAGGCTATGGCGCTCATGCCCCAGACGCCGCCGGTATTCCGATCCTGATTTCCGGCCACAATTGGCGCGGGCTTGCGGACGGCAAGCAATAGCTCGCTGACTGGTCGTCTGGTAACAGACCGGATTAAGCCAAGTCGTCGATGGCGCCTGTTCCCGCGCGCCTCACGGAGTTGTCAGCAAATATAGAGGCCCAACTGCAGGGCCGAAGCCTATTAGGGCCCCGATTTGGTTTCTAAATGGAAAGTCCCACCCCGGTATGAAGGTCAAGAAGGATTATTACGTTGGGTAGGTCGTTTAGTAAGTAAGAGTCTGACACTGTTTTCCGCTCCACCCAAGGGCGGGATTCTTTAAGTTATTTATACCTAAATGTAAGTACCTAGGTATATATTAGCTATTTACCTGAAGAACTTTAAGAAAAAAGAATTACCTGAAATAAATCAAAAGTATTTTGTAAATTAAATGTTTTTGTGTTCACCAATATGTATGTATGTTTTTTTTTTAGTTTTCTATTCATTTTATCAATTTCAATAGAACATTCTCTGTACCAACAGTTTCCAAGCGAAACATTTGAGAACCTGTCATACTGTAAAGCATTTTAGTTTCCTAACAACATCGCAGACATAATTACTTATAATAGTTATGTACTCATATTTTTTCCCTACACTTAAGAATGAGTAATGAGTCACCAAACACAAGGCTTACTTTAACTTTACCTATCCACCTCTTCTTAGGTTTGTACCGGCCAGTCCTGGAGTGGCGACCCTTTGTGTTCATCGCTCGTTTATCGTACAGCGCCTACCTCTTACACGTCGCCTTCATCAAGCCTGAAACAGCGTCAATCATTTACCTTCAGAGAATTTCTATAATCGGCGGTGTAAGTCTATTTTATTTACATTGATACATATGTTACTTGTCATAGTCATCATCAGCTTACAGCAGTTGACCGTTAGTTTTATACTTTTTTTTTTCTCACGATTCGAGATTTATTTATTGTTTGTCACAAGTGGAATTTCAGCTCTTAAAATTATTGTTATAAAAACTATCACTGTAACAAACCTATGGGTCATGTGGTGTACAATCTTTAAATTTATAATAACATCTCTATACATATCAATTGGTATTTGTCTTAATTATTGCATTATTAAGATCTTAAATAAATTTTGAGGCAAAAAAAAACCAGCATAAGAAGTATACAAAATAATCAAGGCAACATAATATTCATGAAAAATAAGTAATTAAACAATTAATAATTAACATTCAACAACACAATACAATTATGCATTATCACAATATTATTCATTTTTCTAATTCCAACATTAATTAAGAACCGCCAAGACTTTTATTCAGTGTCCACTACTATTCCATTGGTTTTAACGCTATTGTGTCTATTTCAATCAAACCCATATTTTATATATTATTTTTAAATTATTTTTTTATGTACCTGCCATGTTTTCTCTTCACCACCCTTGGTTGACTGGTAGAGAATGCCTAAGGCATTAAGTCCGCTTATGTACGTTTGTGTTGCATGAAGTTCTAATAAATAAAATAAATATATATTTTATCTGAATTTGTTCTCAATAACTTAATTTACCTTTTGTACTATCGAGGTAAACTTTGAGCTATTAGGTAATACTATTAACATTAAGAGCAATATTTCTGGTTATTATTATTACGACGTAATATCTTATTCTTTGCGATTTCAGTTACTCCACGACTGCACTACAGCTGTTGGCGTTTTTATAGCAGCGTTTTTCTTCTGCTTGTTGGTGGAAATGCCTTTTACTAAACTTCTTAAAGTCATATTCAAGAGACCAAACAATGAGACACAAGACATTAAATCTGTTAAAGAAACTAATAAAACGGAAGATGGAAACGGAATAGATATGAGTCAAACAAAAACAACAGATGAACAGGGAGCAGATATGAGTCAAACAAAAACAGAAGAAGGCACTATTGTTATTAAAATGGGAATTAAAACGGAAAGCAGTGCCCAGTAGTACATATTTAGAAGTGTTTTTGTTTAGATATGTCAAGAGCTAAGTAAGCATCTGGAGCAGTTTGACAAGCGCCAATTTTATACAATGTTTAATGCTAAAACAGTCACGCGTTGGTAATACTTTGGAACATTGTCACGACATTCTGATTTGTGATAAAATATATAATTCACTGCTTGTCTGTGTTTTACTAAACATATTTTCTGTATTTTTACACATTCAGCACCTAACACCTAGTCACTGTGATTTTGGTATAAATAAGACAAATTTGTGCACTGTAAAGTCCATATTCATCCTTTATCTTAGTAAAGTATCAGAAAACTTTTCGAAGTACTTCATCACGATTTTTATTTCAGTTGAAAGCTGTCACTGTGTTTAATGTATCCAATATTTAATGAAGCAGTTACTGTCCATAATCAATTATAGCTTCCCACCAGATAAAATATTAATTTGTTTACCATCAACACCAGGAGAGGTGGAATGCAAAGGTACGGTTTTCCTACCTACAAAGGTGGAGACAAGTTTTTCGCGCCTGTAGAGGCGAAATAGCAGAGATACAGTTTTTACACCTGCGGGGGTTATGTTCTTTACAACTCTTCACTCAGAGACTTCCAACTTACTGGCTCGTTGACTAGCCCCGTTTAGGCCCAACATTGCAAAACATAGGACATAGAATGTCCTGATATTCTTGTCAGTGTTGTTGCCATAATAAATTATTTTGAGAAATTTTACTGTACAAATACGGCAAAATCAAAAACATGATATAAATTAGCTTGAAAAAGAAATCGCAAATCTGACATTACCTTGCGGTTTTACACATGTATATCTACAAAATTACATAACAAAAATATTTGAAAGGACAAAAAATAATTTCGTTTGTTTTTTAAAAAAACCTCGCAAGTACAAAATTCTTGAATAGCTATTGTCTTTTTTTATGAAAACAAAACTGCTATTTTGGGCCTAAGAGGTGAGCAGAGATTATACAAAATACTCTGTCAGGGAAGTGACATTTTTATCCCTCAAATTTAAGTGGAAAGATAGGAAAGAATCAATTAATATTGACAGATAGAAAAGATGAACTGTATATTATTAATAAATTGTTACTTATATCGTTTACTACTTATATCGTTATATTTATTTAATTGTTTCTAGTGAAAAATTACAGGTTTAACAGTTCGATCACTTGTTTTAAACGCTTAAAATTCAACCATAAATATCGTTCACAGTCATATGAAGCACTTTACTTACTGAACACTGAGTACTGCAGAGTTTCTGCTATTCACAATTGCTGAAATAAGTACTGGAACTGAACTGAATTCAAAATTCCTTAGGGCTTTAATTTTTCAGCTACTATTTTACAAGTAGTAGGAACTGTATTTACAAAATTTTAACTAATTAAATAAACTTTGGATGAGTCTCGATTTTGGTTAAATTGGTTCAGAGTCGCCAATTCCTGTGACCTGAATTCGACAGGTTTCGACAAGTTAGAACCTATCGAGAGCGACTCAAATAGCTCCTAATAAAATTGGTCGTTTTTTTGGAGAAGAACCGACAAGAAACTCAATAGTTACTCTTTTGAAAAAATAGTTTATGCAACAGTATTTGCTCAATACTAAATACATAATAATAGTCCTTACATAATAATAGATATTATGTAAGGACAGTGTAGACCACTCAATACTGTTTCCAAAAGCATAACAAAAATATTTACAATAAATATGAGGTAATCTGAGTACCTATTAGCGGAGTCTACAGTGTTCTCACATTCACATTTAAAAAACAGGCAAAAGCAAGAAAAATAAATAATACAACTATTACTACAACAATAACACTCATGAGACCTCAAAAAATCTGCTATTATATTAAATTAAATATTAATAGCTGATTCAGAGGTTTTCATTGATTTACTGGTTTAGTTTTACGAAAATTTAGGCTTCGATTTGTATACACCGTGAAATTTAAATGGTTGTTTTCCCTTAGCGAAATGGTTGTATCTTGGTAATATAAAGGTTTGATAAAGAAATAAAATATTAAAAACAAAAAAATGGACCTATAGAGTGCAAGCTAATTTTGACTTATCACAACGTGCGAGAGCTTATTTTGGTTTAAATATTTAATGAATCGGTTTCCTTTGACGGCGGGCTGCTCATGCGACTCTAAAAATACATAAAAATAGTCAATTTAAAATTGTTAAATTAATTTTTATCGTTTTATGTTAAATCTAGAGCAGTGGTGGCCGAGTGGTAACGACCCCGACTTACGAGTTGTAAGTCGCGGGTTCGAACCCAGCCAGCCGCATTACTTTGTGTAATTTATTTTATCACCACTGCTCTCAAAACGGTGAAGGAAAACATCGTGAGGAAACCGGCATGTCCAAGAACCAAAAATTCGAAGACATGTGACATCCACCAATCCGCACTGGGCCCGCGTGGTGGATTATGACCCATTCCCCTCTACTAGAGAGGAGGCCTGTGTCCCAGCAGTGGGAACATTGAAAGGCTGATGATGATGATGTTAAATCTAATGTTAAGCTTGTTATTAAAATAATCTTAATTTACATGTATAATGCACAACTTAATGCATTTTAGAATTGTATTGACAATAAACATTTAAACCAACTGAAATGCATGTCATTATATTTATTTTGACTTTCCAGTAGCTTAAAACAATGGGCATTTTTTTAAGTTTGAATGTGGGACCAGTTAGTCATTAGAAAAATAGAAAATAAATAAAATTAAATGACCAAGTGGCCCCGTAGGATGAGAAGCAAGCGGGATTAGTTGACCACAAGCGCTCTCTCTCACTTTCTGCCGCGACAAGTTGCGGCATGGCGGATAGAGCTCTAGCGGGATCTCGTGATGCGGAAAGACTGTAGGAACCCTGCAAGAGAGTCGAAGCCAACTAGGGTCAAAGGTCATCATCTGAATCAAAAACTCTGGCTCTGGTTGGCCAGAGCTTTGTACCAATAAAGGAAATATGGGAACGGGGTAGGTTGTTTAGTCAGTAAGAGTCTGACTCCTGGTGCACCCAAGAGCGGGAGTTATCCTTGGGTGATTTTTACCCACTACAAAAAAAGAACCACAGACTCATTTTATGTAGGACAGATTAAGATATACGAGTAAGTACATATAGTAAGATTTTCAAGTTGAGTGTCGAAGATTTGTCCGATTGGAAAAACATATTATTATTATTTTTGTTAAATAATTATAAAATAGTTTTCAGGTTTATTCCTATATTTGCACTATATGTCCTTGCTTCATGCCAAATTTCATGCCATCTCTTGAAGAGCCATGGTTGGGTAGAAGCTGCTTAAAGGCAGCCCCGGTCCGTTCAAGCTTGGGATTCAAACGTCGAAAGTGCCCCACGAAGTTCCACCGACTTTCCTTTTCAGATGCAGAACCCTAAAAATGGATGCTTAATGACTCGTTTTTAGGGTTCCATAGTCAACAAGGAACCCTTATAGCTTCGCTAAGTCTGTCTGTCTGTTCGTCCGCGGATAATCTCAACGACCGTCAGCAGCAGAAAGCTGAACTTTGGTCATCATCATAATCATTTCAGTCGAAAGACGTCCACTGCTGGACATAGGCCTCCCCCAAGCGCCGCCACAAAGACCGGTCCAGTGCGTCTTGCATCCATCGGCTTCCCTGACTCTGACCAAGTCATCGGTCCACCTTGTGGGAGGCCTTCCAACGCTACGTCTTCCGGTACGTGGTCGCCGCTCCAGAACCTTTCGGCCCCAGCGGCCATCCGTTCTGCGTGCAATGTGCCCTGGCCCATTGCCACTTAAGTTTGGCGATTTTTTTCGCTATGTCGGCAACCTTGGTTCTCGTAAGCGACCACGTTTCAGAGCCATACGTCATCACTGGCAACACGCACTGATTATAGACTTTCGTCTTGAGGCATTGTGGTAGGTATATTAGACGAGAAGACACCGCGTAGCTTCCCAAACGCTGCCCAGCCGAGTTGGAATCGACGATTGACCTCTTTCTCAAAGTTAGACCTACCCAACTGGATTGTCTGTCCAAGGTAAACGTAGTCGTCTACTACTTCGAGTGTAGAGAACTTTGGTACAAATATATATTATACTATCTTTTGTCAGCGGCTTCACCCGCATACATAAAATATAGCCTATGTCACTCAGGAGTAAAGCAGCTTTCTATTGTTGCAATTTTTTTTCCAATCGGATCAGTAGTTCCAGAGATTAACTCCTACAAACAAAAAAAACAAACTACCTCTTTATTATAGGTATAAGTGTAGATGTAGATTTAAAATGATTAAGGGTCCTGTAAAATATTTATTTATAATGTAAATATTTTCTGAAATAATCGCTCCCTAAGTAAAAAATAAAGCGCCCCTAACTTTTGAACCATGAGTTTACAAAGTATGAAAAAAAATTAAAATAGAACTTTAAATCGCCTTCTAAAAAAAAATATTTTGAACTTGATAGGATAAACAGTTTGTGAAAAATTGAAAAAAAAAAACGTTCTGAACTAATTTTGTAATTTAACCGTACATGCAAGCATTTTTTTTTACTTCTTTACATATTTCATTATCCTGTGCGTATTTTCTTTCAAATAAAGATACAAAAATATTAATCTTGTCACTCAATCCAAAATTACCACCGCCTTTATAGCGAAATTATAGCGCCATATCTCGGAAAATTAGGTTACTAATTTTTACATGGGCTACTGGGTTCTGTTACATTATGAAAAATTAGTGACGGACTGGAAACAACAGACCCTACACTGAGCGTGGCCCAACACGCTCTTGGTTGATTTTTTTGTAAATGAATAAGCATAAATTATAAGTTGTGATGATAAAATTAATATAAAGGCAAAGTTTCAAATTTTTTTATATTTTTTTAACTGAAAAACCGAAAACAATGGGTACTATAATAGGTAGATTCCTCAATCTTTAAAAACAGCATGTTTTACCTGGTTAAGTTTTGCGTATTGTATCAGCACTTAGTTGGTAATGTTGTGTATCTCATAGCAAAATATACTTGCTAAATATGTTTTATGCAGTTTTATTACTATTTGTGGTGCAAAGTTCTATAGTTCTGAGTTATGGACTCAATGGTATGTACGTTTAGCTTTATTAAATGTTTTATGTTTAAACACAATAATTAATAATAGATGTCATCTACTCACTGACCATACACACACCCACTTATTAGGAATACTGTCGCCGGCTTGAGCCCCTTGCGAACGCCGACGTTCTCACACTTATTGTCTTTCTATTGTGCCTAATTACGGTACACATAAGATTAAATAAATAATAAGATATAATGTTTATTTTCAGTACACTTGCTCAGAAAATGGCTCTTATTGCACTACACGTAGGTAATTACCTTCTATTGTATATGCATCTGTTACACAATTTAGAACCGTGCACTAGCTTCTGACGTTGTATAAGTGCCCATGTAGGACTATGTGACATAAAAACCATTTTGATTTTGACCAAACTGTGATATTTTGATTGTCATTACGCACTATTGCTGTAATGTAGCCTTTAACCCTTTTGTTCAACCTCATTGTTCGCAAACAAAGTGCACCGTCTCGGGATGTCAATATGGGTTTCGACCAGGCCATGGCGCCATGGATCCCATCTTTGCTCTAAGGGTTACCATGGAGGGATACAGATCAAAGAATACGCCTCTGCACCTCTTGTTCCTTGACATGCAGAAGGCCTTCGACTGTGTCCCCCGTGAGGTGATCTGGTGGGCGCTGAGATCCAAAGGAGTGCCCGAGACCTATGTTGACATCATCCGAGATATGTACCGAGACTCCGGTTCTGTGGTTCGGACCGCTGTTGGCGATATGAAACCCTTCCCCATCACCGTCGGAGTTCACCAGGGTTCTGTCCTTAGTCCGTTTCTGTTCAGTGTGGTGCTGGACGTCCTGTCCTCCAACATCAGGGACTTACACGAGCAGCCGCCATGGCTGCTCATGTATGCAGACGACATCGCGCTGGCGGACTCGGACAGTGGGCGCTTGGTTCGACGTGTGACAGCGTGGAAGGAATCGCTGGAAAACGGCGGTCTGAAAATTAATGCGGCGAAGACCGAGTACTTTGCCTGTAACACAACAAACGCTGCTCCTGTTCGCATTGGCGAAGACACAGTCGAGCGCACGGAACAGGTCAAGTACTTGGGATCGGTGCTCCACGAGTCCGGGGACGTCGATTGCGACGTCGAGTCACGTATCTCGGCGGCCTGGGCAAAATGGCGTGAGGTGGCGGGGGTTATCTGTGACCCCAAAATGCCGGTTAGGCTCGAAGGACAGGTCTATAAGACCATCATTAGGCCTGTCCTTTTGTATGGCAGTGAAGCGTGGCCTGTACTTGAGCGGCACAAGCAGAGCCTGCGTGTCACGGAAATGAATATGCTGCGCTGGATGTCGGGAGTGTCATGGAAAGACCGCATAAAAAATTCCCGCATCCGGGGCAGCCTTCAGGTCCGTGACATAGCAGGAGGGTCGCCTACGCTGGTATGGCCACGTATTACGAAAACCGGCAGACTACGTGGGTAACAGATGCCTCGCCATGCCACCTCCACCGGGACCCGAAAAACGAGGAAGGCCTAAGAGGCGTTGGATCGACGTCGTAAGAGACGATATGCGTGCCAATGGGCTTACGGCAAAGGACGCGAAAGACCGAGCGAAGTGGAGGCGTTTGAGTTGGAAAGCGGACCCCGGGCACCGAGGTGAAAGCCAAGGAAGCAACCGGGACTAGCGCTGAGATGATGATGATGAAAAAGAATACAAAAAAAAAACACATTAGAGCTTATCAATAATAAAAATAATCTACACCTGCTAGTTATCTCTGTACGACTATGGTTCATCATCATCATCATTATTTCAGCCCAAAGACGTTCACTGTTGGTACGCCCAAATGCCGCCACAATTATCGGTTTTGTGCGTCTTGCATCTCTTGGATTCCAACTTGTAAAAGGCCTTGCAACACTGCGTCTTCCAGTACGCGGTCGACTCTTTAGAACCATTCGGCCAAAACGGCATCTATTCTACGAGCAATAGGCCCTGCTCATTGCCACTTTAGTTTAGCGATTATTTGGGCCATGTCATCAACCTCGGTTCTCCTGTGAATATTCCTTTTTTCGCGCAAGACCACTTGGTTAGGTCGCTAACGCAACGAAGTCATCCACTCAGGTGCTCGTTTAAGGGCCATAGACCGAACACACTCCACATAGGTTCTCTACCTCAGTAGGCGTATGGATTCCGTAGGCTGGGTCGGAGTCACTTGAGGTTAACTCCAGTCCGCTCTAGTTTAGAAGCCAGATTTTGAATGAGCTTTACAAAATTTCGCCGTCTATATAGGACAAATGCCTGATACTTCATCATCTGCCAAATGCTGATGAAAACTTCTCTACTGTTTTATATTTTAAATATTCATCGGATTTTGCCTTTTTGCTAAATTATGTCTATTTCCAGACACGGAATATAATCGCATGCCTCCATTGTACTACTTGGATGGCTTCGAGGAATGCTTCGAAAAACCTGATGCTATGTACTGCTATGGAGAATTTGTACTAGTTTCTGATGAGCCAAGTGAAGTCTTGACCATTGCACAAGTAAGTTTCATCAATCAACTTTACTGTCAACAATATAAAATTCTTAGGACATATGATTCAGGCTACACATTTGTTGGTAGAATGCACCACTTCAAAATATGACGCTTTCAAAAATTTTAATAAATCGAATCTTCGTATTTTAAATGTGTTACATCCTCTATTTTCTATTAAATGTATATATAAACGTGTGTTTTATTTACAGGAATACTCAAATAACACCAGACACTATAACCATACGCTACTACGCCACGGTTACTGCATGAAAAAAACATGCAATGAGTTTTACAACGTTTCTGAATCAGAAGTGGACCTAAGATTGTCCTTTGAAGCATGCTCCAACAAAACCATTTATGACCAGTACAAGTTAAAAACAAGACTGACGGATGAACTCGATTGTTCTAAACGTGACAGAGAACAGCCAATAGATAACTTAGATATTTTTATTGGAGTGATCTGCATCCTTATAATTACGGCTAACCTTGTCGGAAGCCTTTGTGATCACTGTTTAGATAAGGAAAAAGAAAGAGGAGGTAAAATGATACTTTTATAATTACAGTGTATTCGTTGCAGTCATTGGGGAGCTCTTAGCTAAATAATAACAGACGCACGTTTTGTACTTCGCAACGCTACGTTTGCCGAAATCTAACCATAAGTGGACAACCATTCATTCCATATCTAGTTTTTCGGTACCTTACATGTTAAACCGTTAGTCTCGGCCGTCATTTGAACTTCTTTATTATGGTGGTTACGGATAGACAGAAGCCCTAAAGTCTGGCTCCATTTTTACTAAAGGGTAATGTGTTATCCAGTCACTGGATCTTGGAGGCCGTTTAGGCAGTAATTTATGTTAAATACTAGCTTCATTCGGTTATCCTGAAGGGTGACTTTAAAATGGTTGAGAAAATGCTAATGCTTGATATAGCGAATTTAAGGCTTATATCCAAGAGAAGACGGCTTTTGGCTGACCAGCCAAAAGCCGTCTACTCTTGGATATCCTTATCCTTATGTTAGCTGCTAAATATTGTTTTAGGATGCTAAATCCCATTGTTATTGCGAATTATAGTATCAGGACAGTTTAAAACAAGCATTTTAATAAAATTTTATTTTAATCTTCGCTTACATTTCAAAGTGTATTGAAGTTATCGAAGTATTATTTGATTAAGAAGGCAAAGTCAGTTGTACAAGAAAATGTTTTTCTTTTTAGGTCTCCAATTTCTTTACTACTTTTCAATTTCTCGAAATTGGAAGAAATTTGTTGCACCTGCGTGCGAAGGGCAAGATCCTCGTTTCAATGGATTGAAAGGAATTCATGGTATTAGGTGTAGTATCAATTTTATTAAACTAATACAATTATATGAAGTTTTTCATACATAATTTTAATAATTTTTAACTTTTGTTTGTATTGCTTCAGAGCCATAAATATTGCCGCTGTCGTCTTAACTCACGCAAGTTTTCGCTACGCCATGCTGCTCGTGAACCCTAGATTTTTAGAAGGAGTAAGATTAGATTTATTTATTATATACTTTACATAATTGTAGACTTTAAATTTACCTTAGACAAATATTTATAAAAATAAGTGTGTGATTGTCGCTCTTAAGAGAACGGGAGAAGGCAGCTTTTGGGTAAACTGAATGAATGAAAAAAAGTTAAGATAATTAATCCTATATGAACTAAAAAAACAAAAATTAAAAAAACAATATTTTAATTTCAGATGTTCGAAAAAACATATGTCACAATGTTTATGAATGGATCAATGATAATGCAGACATTCTTTATAGTCTCTTCTTTTTTACTAGTATATAACTGGCTGATAGGTTCAGAGACTCGTCCGCTATCATGGAGCATGCTGCCGCAGCAAGTCGTAATGAGATGGCTGAGGTAAGAAAATAAAACACACTCGCAGCCTATGAAAGTAATTATCCAGTAGCGACAAAACTCAAAATAAAATTTATAATTTCAAGTGCTACGAAAACTTAAATATTATTTCTTGTATACCTCTATATATCTACAGCTGCTCGTTATGTAACTCAGCCATCATAATAGTAAGTTGCGACTCGATGTTTTGTTTACTTTTAATACATCTCAACAGCTGCTCGTTATGTAACTCAGCCATCATAATAGTAAGTTGCGACTCGATGTTTTGTTTACTTTTAATACATATGTTTAGTTCATTGATTTTACTGATTGTATCGGGTTATGGTTTTGGTTTCGTTAGTAAATGTAGGCACCAACACGTACAATTATATTTTACAGAGTATACGCAGTTAAACTCGGTTATTTTGAATTGTTGTTTTGCTATCTATACTTATAATTAATGGCTAATAATATTGATAATATCTCTGATGACTTAGATAACCTTGAAATTTCGAAAGTGCATGTTTGTCCTCCGGAAAAGTGTACAGACTTTATTGATATAACAGATTCTAGCTTAAAAATTCTTCACTTAAACATTCGGAGCATTAATAGGAATTTCAGTGAACTTCTGGTGCTGCTGTCTCTTATTAATATTGAATGTGACGTCATAGTTCTCACAGAATGTTGGTTGAGTAAAGTTATGAATGTTCCCATATTGGATGGATATAATTCACACTACACATCGAATACACAAAATCAAAATGACGGAATCGTGATATTTACTAAAAAAACTTTAAGCTGCTCTGTTGAAGAACCAGACTTCACAAATGCGAACTGTCTCATATGCAAAATTAATAATAAAGTAACAATAGTCGCGATATACCGCTCGCCATCTTTTAGTAAGAGAGAACAATTTCAATGTTTTTTACGTAGTTTAGATACTGTACTCTCTCAACTAAAAATATTTAAAACTATTGCTATCGTGGGGGATATTAACGTTGACATTAAATCCTCTAATAATGATGACCGTGCCACTGACTACTTAACATTATGTGCATTACATGGCCTTTTGCCTGCTCATAACATGCCGACGCGTGGAGTAAACTGCCTTGATCATATAATTCTCCAATCAATAACACAAGCAACAACATTAATTTTGGAATCACATATTACGGATCACAAGCCTCTTTTGTTACATATCAAAGACATAAAATCTCCCAAAAAAACTCAAAAAACTATATCCCGAGTGGACTACGCTAAGTTGGTTAAGGAAATTGAAGGAATGAACCTCTCGCATATTTTGAGTATGGATGATGCGAATGTCGCCGCGTACGAACTAATCGGAATTATCCAGGGCCTGATAAAAAAACATACATATGTGGTCACAATCCCCAAAAAAGACAGAAATATTAAGCCATGGATAACGCCGGGTCTTATGCGTTGTATTCGTCATCGTGATTTGCTTCACATGAACACCAGAAGGTCACCTGATAATGACATCCTAAGAATCACCTACAATCGCTATCGTAACCACTGTAACATTATATTACGCAACTTAAAAGCTCAATCCGAAAAGTTTGAGTTAGAGAAAGCTAAATCAAACATTAAAACACTCTGGAAAAAAATTAAAGACATTACAAATTATAAAAAAACACCCACATCTTCAACAAACTTATTAAAAATTGAACCAAATTCTCAAGCAGCCGTTGATCGTGTGTGTAAGTACTTCGCGGATATAGGTAGGGATCTCGCGTCTAGTATCACCTCGCGTCTTGCAATGCCCCCCAACGAGTGGACACAGCCCCATAATAACGTTCCCCTTAACTCTCTAGTTCTACTTGAATTTGATGAATCGGATATAAATAATGCCATTACTCAGCTCCGACGAGATTCGGCTACCGGTTGGGATGGCATCTCAACAAATTTATTAAAACAGTGTCGTCACATTCTCGTACCTGCAATAAAGCACATTTTCAATCGTTCAATTGCTACTGGAATTTTTCCAGAGGCATTTAAAAAGGCTGTGGTTCACCCAATTTACAAGGGTGGGAACAGAGACTGTATGAACAATTATAGGCCTATTTCAGTCCTCTCGTCTATTTCTAAAATTTTCGAAAAATTAATAAACACAAGGCTTACTCAGTACCTTAATAAAAATAACCTCATTGCACAAAATCAGTTTGGTTTCAAAAAAGGAGTCTCAGCAGAAGACGCTATCCTCAACTTGACTGAATTTGTTACAAGAAAGCTTGATGAAAAACAGTATTGCCTAGGTTTATTCCTGGATTTAAAAAAGGCATTTGACACAGTTTCTGTTCCCACCCTCTTGTCGAAGTTGGAGGGCATCGGCATACGTGGCTTAGCTCATGACTTTTTTGCAAGCTATCTCACTAACCGTAAAATGTGCGTTAGAGTTGGCGAACACGTTAGTAGGGAGCAAACCACTACCTTCGGCGTGCCGCAGGGAAGTGTTCTTGCCCCGACCCTTTTCCAGGTCTATATCAACGGGCTCTGCTGTTTACCCCTCTCAAATTCCAAAATATTTTCATACGCTGATGACACTGCAATCATTGTTCACGGATCAGATTGGGATCAACTAAAAGCTTCAAGCGAAACGTCACTTAAATCTGTCATCAATTGGTTGCAGCTAAATCTTCTTACTCTTAACCTGGATAAGACCTACTACATCCCTTTCAGATTGCACCCTAGTACTAAACCTCCCTCAGGTTTCATCATTAACGCTCACACCTGTAATAGCTATTCACCTTGTTCTTGCTTTTCTCTTCGTGAAGTAGATCATCTGAAGTATTTGGGTGTGGTTATCGATAGCGGTCTCAACTGGCACTCTCACTTGGAAACAATCAGTACAAGAGTTAGAAGAATGATTTACGTATTCAAGCTGCTTAAATCGTCTGCTGATTTCAACACGATTAGAATGGTGTATACTGCCATCTGTCAGTCTGTTATCACTTATTGTATCACAGTGTGGGGAGGCGCAGCCCGTACAAAGTTTCTCAAGCTGGAACGGGCACAAAGAGCTGTTCTAAAGGTGATGTTAAAGAAGAACTTTAAGTATCCCACTACACAATTATATAAAGATGCAAATGTACTTACCGTTAGGCAACTGTTTGTGCTACGATCTGTATTGAGAACACACACTAAGGTACCGCCACCAGACCCAACACGTCGCAAAAATAAGCCTATCATTCTCACGGTAACACACAAGACCGCTTTTGCTAAGCGTCAACACTACGTTCTAAGCTCACACTTATATACAAAAATAAATAAAAAAATAAACATAATAGAATTAAACGATTATAAGGCTAAACTCAAAATTGTGGAGTGGTTAAAAAGCCAAGACTACGAGACTACTGAAAGTCTACTTGCCTGGATCTGCTAATCTCTAATATTCACACCACAATCACCTCTTGCTCACACAATTCACGCAACGTTTGACACCACACACAAAATTACACGTACACTACACTCACACTCTATACACACCCACTACACACATCTATACATAGTATACATACGCCATAACTAAACAAATACATCTTTAAATATATATATATATATATCACAATTACTTCTATATTTTTTTTTTTTTTCTTACCTTGTTAGTATACATTTTAAACTGTAATGCAACTATATGAACCTGTTACGCTCTTTACGGTCATAATTTACTTGTCCATTATGTATGCGAAGACACTGCCTCCTAAGATACAGGATCTTCCTAGTTTAGGAGTCAGGGTTCAAATTAAAAATTGACTATCTGTATGACATTTTTTTTATGTACTTTATTTGTGTCAAATTTATATTTATGCTAATAAAACATTATTATTATTATTATTATTATATCTTGTCTAAGTTGTTCTAAATTATATCTCGTATTGTTTTATATTGATAAAACTAGTATGCAATTTGGCGTCATATCTCAAAACTGTAGGGTTTAAGTTTTATTAGCCAAGAATGTTATTCTGAACGGACTTAGATTTAGAATGTGGTGCCGTAGTAACTGTTTCAGCTTGAAAATACCTAACCAAGAAGAACAATATAGCATATAACAAAATAGCATAGCTATTAGAAGGTGGCCCCAAAAACGCGTTCTTACGTTGTTATAACGTCATTGTTTTCCTTTCTTCGTTCTAGATTGACACCATCGTACGCGCTTATTATAGGACTGACAACCACTTGGTTTAGCAGGTTAACATCAGGAGGACCATTGTGGAAGGTAAGTTTATTTGTGTGTTGTATGTTTTCATCATTTGTTTCAAAGCGAAGTTTCTTCTTTTCCAAGCTCTGAGATTTTTTTTGTGAGCCTGTTCTGTCAATTTCCTAGGCAAAGACTCTTTCTTCTTTCGCGAGCCCGCGCTTACTCTTATTAGCAACCTTGAAAAAAAAAAACCTTTGAATGATGCATATATTAATTCTAATGAATAATGTTTAAAAAAAATGGTACCAAGTGATCGTCTAATAGCGTACAGGGGTAATTTGATTATTAAACCTCATCTTGTTTTGCTGTTTCTAAATTCTTTCATGACATAATCAAAATTACATTTTTTCTACAGAAAATCATTTATTACGAAAAGGTGGACTGTAGACAAAACTGGTGGACGCATATCCTTTACATCAACAATTATTTTAAAACATCCAACTGCATGGTGCACACTTGGTAAACATTTTCAATGATTTTTTTCTTTTGGACACATAAAATTATTTGCAACTACATCTACATAAGGAGGCGAAACCAAAAGACGCAGTGTTGGAAGCCCGATTATGTGGCAAAGGTTGCGGTTATCCGATGGATGCGAGATACACAGGACCGTTAATTATTGCGACAACTGGGGAAGCCTATGTCCACCAGTGGACGTCTTTCGGCTGAAATGATGATCATGAAGAAACGAGTTGTGTGACTCACGATTATTTTTTTTACAGGTATTTAGCAGCGGACACCCAGCTCCACATATTTGGAGTTATCATATTTTTGTTATGCAGAACGAACTTAACTAGAAAAGTCGCACTAAGCCTTTTCTTCGTGATAGGGATCATAGGCCCCATGTTGCATACATATTATCAAGAGCTAAGCAGTGCTCTCATTGCTTCCCCTGAGTAAGTTTGACATAATTATCTTTTACTATTGACATTTCCCGTCACCTTAGCTCTCGCAGCCTACGTGGAAGCTGTGTGATATTCCGGTATAAAAAGAAACCGTTAGTTTAAAGGGGTTATATAACTTCCACCATATCAAATGATGGTGGGATTTCATTAAGACTGGAAATCAAATCTAGCATATCTGCGAAAAGACAAGGCTGATAAATAATATCGAACGAAAGTGTGCCAAATATCGTCTTTAGATATCTTATTCCATATGATCAATGCAGGGGCATTTAACTAGTACAAAGTTTGCAACGACATCAAAATGATTAAGTAAAATAATAAATGATCAAGTAATTATTATTTGTGTACCTAAATTTATATGGGTTAAAGACCTGAAATAAATGAATTATTATTATTATTTATTATTAAAATCTTATTATTATATTTAACTATTTTCTGAGGTCAAGTTAAATTCATTAACTGATCTTCTACTTTCAGAATGGTATTAAATTCATTTATTGGCGACCCCTATTTCGAAAACGTTTTTATTAAAGGGCATACAAATCTGGTTGCCTGCGTCATTGGTATGGCAATGGGCTACATTATTTATAACTGGCAGAAGGCTGGTGGAGACCCTAAGCAATTCCAGGTAACATTTTTGTTATAAATTTCATCATTTTATTGCCAAAGCGCAGTAATGATCAGATGTTAACAGTCCAAAATTAATTTGTGGCTGCTAACATTTAGGATTCTGAGGATTTGGTTAATTTCAAACCTGGACGCTCAGTTTTAGTATTAAATATTACATCATCATTGTTTTCAAAAGACTAAAAAGACCATTATGAGGAAACCGATGACATATTGAAATTAAAAAATCTGAACATCACATGTTTTTTATCCCCTAGAGGCTTCTTTAAATATGCGTTTTTTTTCCTTTCACAGAAATACCGGTACTTATACTGGTCTACGTTGTACGTGGCTTTGCTTGCGTGCTTTACTTCATATATCATATTTTATGATGGTCCACCACTGCCAATGTATGTTCACATACTGTTTGCTGGTTTCCAAAAGACTGTATTTGGTCTTGCTATAGCCGTTATTATAGCTGGAATCGTTATTCAATTCGAAGGTAGGTACATATCTTTTTTATTTAATGTTTTAATGAGTGAAGATCGAGTGGATCGATGGTCAATTTCCTCAGCGCAAATTTTCGAAATACCGTATTAAGATGGATTTAAGTTTATTGTTATAAAATTGATATGCCATGGCGGTCCATACATTGGCAGGTATCGATGACATAATTATTATTTCTTCTTTATGTCAATGCTATTACTTTTTGTTTTCCATCTACACCTGATTTTACATGACAACCTCTCTTTAAAGTATGAGCATTCAGCTCTAGAATCAAAATAGAATATAAAAACCTGACCTTTACTGATGAAGGATTGACGACCCATACTTCAAACCGTCGCTTGCTGTATATTTTTTTAAATGACTATAAACTAGTGCTTGTCTGTGATTCAACCTGATGGTAAGCAGTGATGAAATAATTAATTGTGAGGCGCACTAGTTTATTAAGAGCCTATTCACTCCAGCGTTGAAGACACCTAAATTATAATCAGCAGAGTAAACATATACCAGACTCAGTTTAACTATACCTATCCACTTTTTCTTAGGTTTGTACCGGCCAATTCTGGAGTGGCGACTTTTTGTGTTCATCGGTCGTTTATCGTACAGCGCTTACCTCTTGCACACCGCTTTCATCAGGCCTGATAACGCGTCTATCATGTACCTCCAGAGATCCAATATAATTGGCATAGTAAGTTTATTTTTATTTATATTTACCTTCATCCACATTTTACTTTTCATCATCATAAGCTGTTTAATGCTTACTGCTCTACTTTTATACCTTTTGGTCCTCACTTACTTTTTTCTAAGTCATAAATGATTAAAAACAGCTAAGCGTACGTCCACACGGCGCGTTGCGTCGTCGCAACGCAAATATTTTGACGCATAGCCGGCCACACGGGCGCTGCGTCGTCGCAGCGTTACTACGACGCAGTCTTAACGTTCGGCCGACGCAGCGGTGACGCACAGTTGCGGCAAGCATTTTTGTAAAGACATCGCAGTCAGTCTATAGGAAAGCATGGATCGGAAAAAACGTCTAGCATTGCTCCTATGTGACGTAGTAATCTACGTCACCGCCGAAATCGAAAAGTACGTAGGTAAAAAATGAAATGAGCTTGGCTGTATCCTCCCTATCAACGCACAAGCAACTGAGCGCTGCCTCTCCGTCGCCGCAATGAGTACACCCCCTCCCGCTTCGTCTCGGGGGCTGCTGTCCGTCATGTGTGCGTTGCGACGACGCAGCGCGCCGTGTGAACACCTTGGTTATTTGTATGTAAAACAACGCAACGGCAGCGCTGCGTCGACGCAACGCTGACGCAACGCGCCGTGTGGACTCGCACTAAGACTTTTATTTAGTGTCTGTTAATATATCATTTGTTTTAACGCTATTATGTCTATTTCCATCAAACCCTGTCTGGATATTTTGTACCCTTTAGGTAAACATTAGGCTATCAGATATAAACTAATAGGTAATACTATTGTCATCACGAAAACTCACTCGATTAATTATTCAAGAATATTTTTCTTATAATATGTCTTTTCTTTACTTTTTACATTTCAGATACTACACGGTTGTACAACAGTAATAGGCGTTTTTATAGCAGCATTTTTCTTGTGCTTAATGGTAGAAATGCCTTTTGCTAACGTTGTTAAAGTCATGTTAAGGAGACCACACAATGAAAAAGAAAACATAAAAACTGTTAAAGAGACTAATAAAACAGAAGATGAAAACAGAAAAGATATGAGTCAAACTAAAATAAAAGATGAAAATGGAACAGATATGAGTCAAACAAAAACAGAAGATGGCACTATTGTTATTAAAATGGGTCCCAAAATGTAAAGCAGTGCCCAGTAGTAGGAGTACGTATTTAAACTTTCTACTACCGTAATTACAGACACAATTAAAGAACAATAGGTGAATGCCTGCATTCGCTTGGGGCTCAAGAGTTTGAAAGTGTTTTTGTTTATATAATTATGTCAAGAGAAAAGTAAGCATCTAAAGCAGTTTGAGAAGCGCAAATTTTATATAACGTTTAATTCTAATAAGTAATGGTGATTCAATCATAAAGCCAAATATTAAAACAGATGCTACGTGGGTGATATTTTGGAATGTTGATTCGACATTCTGCTTTGTGATAAAATAAACAATTTACTGCTAAATGTGTTTGTCTTTTATTAAACTCATTTGTTGTATTTTTAGAAATTTAGCTTCTAGCTCGATTTTATCCCATGCGAATCATGTATGAAAAAGCTAAAACTGAGCACTATAAACTCCATACCAATATTCATTAAATTTGTAATTTTTAAAAAATAATAGAAATTATTAATTATTAAAAATGTTTTTTAAAAACCTATTTGCAAAATAAATAAATTTTATCATTAACTTCAAAAATTTCATGTCACACATAACAACGTTACATCAACCGCTGTCTTGTGGCACCCGTACAACTCGTAGTTGCTATAATTAGTTTAGTATGGGCGTCCGGTATCAAAGCCGAGAACTTACTAAACTTGCTCCAGACTGCATGATTAAGGTCGGATTGATACGGGGTCAGACGGCTTAACAGAGGAGGGTGTGTTGCTAAATATTTCAGTTCTAAATGGTGTCTAGAATTTACTTTAGACACGAAACGACTATTTAGACCTAAAACCATTTGGTATTTTTTTTTATTGCAATAAACTAGTGCTTGACTGCGATCCCACCTGATGGTAAGCAGTGATGCAATCGTTGATGGGAAGGCGCACTAGTTTATTAAGAGCCTATTCACTCTAGCCTTGAAGACACCTAAATTATAATCGGACGGAAAGACTGCAGCCGGCAAACTGTTCCAGTCCCTCGATGTACGCGGTATAAACGGCGAGGCAAAACGCTTAGTCCGGGCCGCAGGTGTCTCAACAACGTAAGGGTGGATATTTGCCGTACGCCGGGATGTCCGAAGGTAAAATTGGGATGGCGGAATCAAATCGTGCAATTCCTGCGCACACTCACCAAAATGCATCCTGTAGAAAACCGCAAGGCTGGCTGGTTGTAGATGATTATGATTTTATGAGATAGACGGTTCAAATTATTTAGGTTAATGTACACCTAACTGGACGAATAGGATTCAATGTTTACCTACCTCTTTTTCGAAGCTAATTTCGAGAAAGAGGTAAATTGTCGAAACTGACTCGGTTGTGCAACGTTCGGCAAGCTGCATGGTGATTTACTGGAAAACGGAGCATTGGGAAGCTCTCAAGGAAGGCTGATGACTCGATGGTGATTGCAGGAATCTAATTGATGCGAGAAGCTCAGGATCGATCGTTGTGGTGATATTGGAGATGTATATCCAACAGTGGATGTCTTATGGCTCAATGATGATGACGCTAATTATTACCTTAGCTTGGTAGCTACAGCATCTGTTGGTATCGACTCCGCTACTGAATGTCAAAGTTTGTAATGTTAACGTATGTAAGTTCTAAAGTACAGGATCTCGATGTAACTAACGATACGTCGGCCTTGCATACTTCGCTCCAGTGAACTTTCGAACTGGCGTACATCGAGATCCTGTACTTTAGAACTAACATACGTCAACATTTCAAACTTCGACATTCAGTAGCGGAGTCGTTGGTATCCAATTCAAATTCAAAGCATACCAATGCTATAACGCGTTTGGAACTATAAAAATTTACAAATGAAGTAACCAGCAAAGTAATGTTCAATAGTCAGATAGCATGGTCGATGTGTATTACCACTTTAATACCGTCTACACATGACTTAAAATAAAGCATCCCTGAGACACCCTACATCACTCACGCGGCTCACAAACATACCAGAAACAGCATAATATAAAAACGTAAAACACAGACAATGAACGTGCGACAGTTCATCCACTACCCTTTATTGCATTCCAAGCGCTCCACGGGATCCCCCACAAACAATGCTGTATATTCCCGAGTAGGGAGGTAAACGGAGACCATTTGGCAGAAGTGGATGTGCAGAGTTTGACCTCCTTGGATACGGAGTTAAAAATTTCTGTTAGAAACGTTTTTTTTTTTTTCAACTTTTTTCAACCTTGGTGAACCTCGGTTTGGTGACGCAATTTCATGCTCACACACGATCGTGTGTAACCGCTAGGCGGCGCCACTTAAAATTTTTATACACCAATTTTAACACTTCAGTCATGTTTTTTGTACCTTTCTGTTGGAAACTACCTTTTTTTCTGATCTGAAGTGAACGATGCACTATCAGAAACAAGGATCTTAATAATATTATAAAATCAATCATGATCTCGGTCACTTTAAAGGCGATTTATTACTAGTACATGTATTAATTGGTTCCGCGAAGCTGTGGTTGGCTTGGTACCTATTTGAGTTAAGTATATGGTGGAATTACAGATTTCTCATCTGCAGAGGGAAATGATGGTGATATGTTTTTCGGTCGTACAGAGGAAAGTGAAGTACATTAAAGTTGAGATACAGTTTTTGTACTTAAGTAGACGAAGGATGGAGAAACAGATTTCACATTTGCGCAGGTTTTACGATTTTTGCATTTGCAGAAGCGAATAGCGGAACTACAGTTTTCACATCGGCGGAGGTTAAATCCTTAACCACTCTACACTCAAAGACTTCCTAACTTACTCGCTCGTTTACTATCCCCGTTTGGGCCCGATATTACAAAATTTCCGTGTCCCGATATCCTTGTCGTTGATACAGGGTGTTACTTGCGGAAGTCGTTTGACCGACCATGGTCGTAAGTGACCCAAGGTTGTGGGCAGAAGAGATATGCAGAAGGGATGTTTATGAAGGGAGGAAAATGTGTATAGAAACTTAGATTAGCGTATATGACTTAAAATGTCGTCTTAAAATAATCCTTTCAAAACTTGTCAATGCAAAATAGTACCTAATAATAAAGTAATGATTAAACAAAAATGAAATGATTTTTTATTTGTACTCTAATTTATTTGTTTTTTTTTTTTTTGCTGTTTGTTTTTAGTATTATTAAAGCGAATGAAAAGGGGAATGAAAGTGAGAAGGAGAATAAAAGGGTGTGAGTGTGTATATTAACTCATTGGGTCTTCAAGCTAGAACGGTTTGACTAATTTGGATAAAATTTACGGGCATGCCGTAGACCAAAATATGGAGTAGCGCTAGGAATACTTTTTACCCCGAGAGAGAGAGGGAACTATCGTTGAGATAATTTTCTACTATCACGCAGGCGTAACCACAGACAGAGAAAGGGGTAGATGATTACTTGTCCGACAGATAGGCCTCCATCACATGACATAGGTAGTCGGGCACTTGGTGATATCGGAATGCCCTCCCAATGCTATTCTAGGGCAGGGAATTAAAGACGTTGGGGTCCTCAAGGCTCGGATGTGCATGATGGCGTCTACGATAAAGCGTCTCATAGTTGAGAAGTTTATAGTAAAGAAAAGTCTAAGAAAAGTAAAAGGATATGAAAGATTCGAGTCGATAGAAGTCTATAAAATTTTAACAGTCGCTATATTTATATTATTTATAGTCGGAATAAAAAAGAGTACCGTCAATTTAGTTAAAAATACATTCTCTCAGTATTTACGTCCAAAAACACGACAAACACCGCATGCATCTCTTCAAAAGCTGGCGTATACAAATATAGAATCAGCCAGCCAGTATTTGTTTTATATCCATCTAAAGGTTTACTTTGACGGCTGGTACCTAATTGGACATGATCCACGCTCGCTGGTATTTTAACAAATAAAATGAGAGGCGGCGCCACGGTATTAAGTTAATTTTGCCGTGATACACACTGTTTGCATGTTTGTCGAACGAGTTATATTCTGTCGACGCGGACGAGTGTTGAGTCAATATTTTTTTTTTCACGTTTTGCCTTGTAATATTTTCGGCGTGTGTTCGGTGAAAGAGGTAGGTGTTCGGGAAATATCGGTACTGGATATGTTTTACTACGCGAAGAATTTATTTTAAAAAAATATTGGCCGTTGGGGCCGAAAGGTTCTGAAGTAACGTCTATGTTTCAGATGTCTACACGGTGAACTGATGACTTGGGGGATTACAAAGGATGCGAAGATGGGTGGTTAAACAATACATATTATTATATGTGCAAGACGCACAACAACAGTCGTTGTGGCGACACTTGGGTGAGGTCTATGGCCTACGGAAAAAACGGGCTCAAAAGGTTACATTTACAATTGTGGATGAAACAACCTCAGGAAGTTATTAATAATAGTTGTGTTAGGGTTTTCTCGCTCCTTTCCTTAATTGGTAGTTAACAACGTTGAGACTCAGTACCTAATACCTACAATTAAATATAATTAAAAAAAAATCTACGAAAATGTAAAACAATATTTATAATATAAGTAAAAAAAAAACTTCCACTGGTTTTTTTTTACGGCCCAAAAAATTTCGTAAAAATGCGTGAAAAAATAACGACAATTAAGATTTTTTCAAGGTCAGCAAGTTGTACAGACGTATGTAAAATCGGCGCAACTTGAGGTACATTTCCATAAAACCGCTCTTAGATTACGTGATTATGATGTTATTACACATCTTCCTCCAAATATTTTGGATGCACATTTCACAGATATCTTGTGGATGTATTTACTTCCATAGTGTTCGTCCTGTAGCGTACATTCAAGCTAATACACTGTAGAAGAACTCTACTCTACTCTGTAGAAGTCTGTTTTGTATTGTACTCAAATTCAAAAAGATATTTTTCAACTCAACACAAAAAAAAACATACATCTTTGTACGTGACAAAAAGAAAATATGGTAGCTTGATTTTATATCGACATTTTCGCCATTTTTTTTTAATGCTTGCTTATTATATTGTACAGCAATGTGTAACATTCCTCAGTTGTAAAACAGACAGACATACTGCGTTTTGTCTCCGTGTGTGTTCCAAAGATCATTCCTGGAACACCACTACACTTGCTGAATAAAATGAGCGATGGAAATAGACAAACTTCAGCTCCCTACAGCTGTCGGTCACTCAAAGGGCCAACCACAAAACAGCAATCAACTGGCCGGTCAAAAATAAGACAATCTGTATAGGGTAATTAGTGACCAAAACTTAACACGTGATTTTAATCATGATGATGAATCTTAAAAACTATAACACCTACAAATTTAAAATTTGGCAAATAGATCCCATATTATAGGGCGTAGACAGAAGTCTACTTTAAGTACTCTAATATCAACTTCAACGAAACTATTTACAATGAAGACAAATTTCAATATTTTTAACTATTAAAAAATCCAAGTTTTCTTTTTTTAACAAACTATGAAAAATCCGTGATGGTTGATCATAGGAAAGTCATAAATATGGTATTATATTAAATGTTACCAAACTTGTCAAAATAAATAATTATGATATCAATGATAGATCACTCTAATACTATTTAACTCTAACAGCAAACTTGAAACAGGGCCTCAAGTCTTCGCAAAACAAAAATTATATACCAAACTTTGATTGGTATCGTTTCCAAGAAGTAATTTGTCAGCCACATGTCACATCTCTGTGTAGTGGTCAATGTATTCTTAGCTCACAGACAGACAGGCTCATAGTATCGTCGTGTGTGATCCGTAGTACATTCCAGCTGCACTACTGTTAAAGTATTTTTAGAACACAGTACTCTTGACTTTTTGTTCTGTCGTCTAGTCTTAGAGCTCTTTCTTTAGTTGTATTGCGTTTAGTAAATTTATTTGTGTATTGTTGTGACGGTGATGTTATGCCTGTTGTAGATTGGCACCACCCTTATGAACACATGTACCATTTTCTTTTCATAAGAACCTTCTTCTAGCAATAACAAATGCAATAAAAAAGAAATTAGCGAAATCGGTGCAGCTGTTCTCAAGTTTTGCGCTTACCAACACATTTGGCGATTGATTTTTATATTATAGATTAGCGTACCGCCCCAGCTTTGCCCGGTTGCAATGCTCATATTAAATAAATTATGTATGTATTATATTTATACACAAACCATAGACACGAACCTTCCTCTTTAATCACTCTATCTATTAAAAAAAGCTGCATCAAAATCCGTAGCATAGTTTATAAGATTTAAGCATACATACGGACAGGAAACGACTTTGTTTTATACTATGTTTTTTTTTATTTTATTTTTTTTTATTACTACGACGTACGGTTCGATTTCTCCCAGTACATACCCGGGTGTTCGATGCCTACCAACTCGAGCAAACTTTCCATAGTACCATTATTTCTATACAGGAACTTCACATAGAAACTCTTACACATTGAGATAAATTACACGTGCCTACACAGATTTGAATACAAAATAAACTATTAATTCAGTAACATCGAAATACGTAAACGAACTCAAAATTCTGATCATTATTTCAGCTACTAACGAAGTGAGAACTACAAGTTCCGAACCGCATATGACCACAATAACCTCGGCCCAATTAAAAAGGTTAATTAAACTGTGTTTTGAATTTCATATGTATTTTGAACTAGCTTTTGCCCGTGGCTTCGCCCGCATGGTATTGGGGTTGGGGTTTCCGGGACAAAAAGTAGCCTATGTCCTATTCCGGAGTGTCCTATGCCTGTGCCAAATTTCATTCAGATCCGTCCTGCCGTTTTAGCGTGATTGGGTAACAAACATCGTAACTTTCGCATTTATAATATTAGTAAGATAGAATATGTATTATGAATCTATCGCTTATGGTTCGGGGTTCAAATGAAAACTGTTAACCTTTCCTTTATAATTATTATCATTCGTTCCAAATAAGAATTGGATCGATTGCCATGTTGTGATATCACGTTATACTGTCAAATAAAAGAAATTGAGTAGGACGAAATTTTTTTTTCGCAATTTATTTATGAATTGTAAACGAAACAGTCATTATTATATTATTTCTAGCCCATACTCTCCCACAACTGGACAATGGCCTCTCTCCATTCCTTTCAGTGTTCTCGGTCTTGAGCCACTTCTTGCCAGTTCCTAAGGAAGGCATCCAAGTCGTCCCGCCATCTCCTTCTTTGTCAGTCACGACCCCTTCGTGCGAAAAAAGTTGATTAATAATCCACTTCTTCAATTTTGCTCATCTCTATATCAGTGTAAAGTGTTTGAGTAATGGCAAATGGAAAAGGTAAATGGTTCGTAACAATGGAAATAAAAAAAGGCTTTTCTTCAGTTATCGTTTGCGTTACAGGTCCCCGGTGATTTTGTTTTTTTATTGTGGATAGGCTCGCGTTTAACCAAGCTATCTCACCTGATAGTAAGCGATGATATGGCTTTCGATCGAGTACGCTTAACTCAAAGTCACGCATTCACTCTTGACTTAAAGACCCCTAGATTATAGCTATCAGGAAACACAGTCTCGGGCAGGGAATTCCACTTCTTAGCTGTACGCATAATGAATGTGTTCCCAAAACGCTCAAGTACGTATGGGTGAGAGATTTTTTCAAACACTCTCTAATATCCAGAGTCAATGACCCTTTACAACATATCATACTTTTTCGTTATATCTACTTCAAGTGTTGGCTAATCTGTTATGGCTAACTTCGATAACATTTGAGTCCCCCGTCTAGACTTTCGTGTAATTTACTTAAAGTAACTTGCCCAACTGTCAAGTGATGGATTACTGTGTACTTAATCAAGGTGAACCCTACAAGTTTTCTAGGTTTTACGCTCTCTTGACCTATCAACTTGGGAACAAAGATACGCCAGCTATTACGCAAGATTCATCCTTCTTAAGTACTTTGACGAATCAGAAGTGCAACTTAAATTACATGCATGCATACTTTTCTCCTACTCCTTTCGTTATATTCCTCAATGCCGAGGGTCGTGACCTCCGTGCTTCATCATTTTTACTCTTATGATGTTTCTCTATCTATTACTGTCTCTGGCGGTGTGGAAGGACCCAAATACTCTTGAGTCAAGAGAGGTGCTAATCTGGTCGAGGCGTTTGATGCAAGTGAATAGAAACGAGACGTTCGTAACTTGACTAGAGGTGTTGGGGTGGTGACCACGTACCGATGCGAGACGCACAGGGTCAGGCACTGTGGCGACGCTTCTTCTTCTCAGTGGCTACACTCTTATCAGTCGTGGTCATCACTGTGAATCACGATGACTCATACGGTGCCATTCATCGCAAACTACAGCTTGTGAGGCACAATCGTAAACCGAGTTGCCACCACTTAGTTGCGGCCTTTATCTGGTCTGTCCATTTCAGTGGTGATCTACCACGTGGCCTGGTGCCCTAAACTTTGCCCTACACTAGGAGACGCTCTATAGAGTCATTGTCAAACCAAGATACATGAAAGAAAATGTGGCTGTGGATGATAGACGCTGTGTCATACAGAGTTCTTTAAAGATAGATTTTTTTTTAAATGTTGTGGCACTTGTGGAAGCTAAGTCCACTAGTGGACGTTCTCCGGCTGAGAAAAGATGATGATGAAGAACAAACTTCATCACCAAACATGATCATGAGCAGACATAAACATGACCCCCTCATCAGTCCACCATCTAACATTCACAAACACAGGCAATCGATATATACATTATTACCAGATCATTAGCATCGGTAATCCCCCACATTAGTTCGGACGCACACTGGCCTCGCGTTAGGCTGGTCGTACACTGACCAGCGATAATTAATCAATATCTCGGAGCTGATTAATTGGCGCGACCGCGGGAATCGCTGGGATGCTGCCGGGAGTAGTGGCAGATGTACGAATAGATTTGCGAGGATGAGGTAGAATAATGAAACTTTATGAAATACCAGTGGCGGTCCCTTCATACAAGCCCAAAAGCCCGGCTTGCCTTACTAAAATGCCCGATAAGAATTAATATCAAACCCGAACTATTTAAAAGTTCGCGCGCTTAATTCTTATCAAAATAACACAAAGAATCTACTTATGCTGCACTAAACTAACATCGTGATTGGTCGCGCGCAGAGTTTCGCAAACACTCGCGTAGATGTAGATGATGATATAGCTATCTCGCTTACACTTACCGGCTTTTACCGGGCTTTCAAATACTATTGTAATGTCTGTACTGTCACTTTCGCACTCATAGCGATGCGCCGTATAAGTACTTAGGACGTTTTGCGTCTAGTATAGAAGATTTAAGCCCGGCTTGCGCATGAAGTTGTACGCGTATGCGTGACCTCGTCAACTTGCCACATCTATGTTGCCATTTTAGCAACGTTGTGAGATCTTGGAGACTTTTAACGAGTTTGGAGACTTTTTTAAAGATTTAGCAACAGTAAAAACTAGCGGCTTTTTAAAATAACGAAATTAAATATTCAAGCGTTAATTTAAAAATAAAAAAAATGCGACATCTAGCTAAATAAACTTTTTGTTTTTGTTAAATTTTTTGCATAAATGACAACACTGGAACTTTGCGTAAATAGTTTTTGACACTCGAGTGCAACTAACTTCAGTTTTATTTTGAGTGGTAAAACTTGTGTTGTTTTTCGTGTCAATTCGTGTTTTCTTAGATTTTCCCAGTGTTATATGTAACTGTTTTGGTGACTTACCTTCAACAATGGAGGTAATTGTACCTTGTGAGGATTTAAAATGCGTTCAAGTTTTGATTGGCGATGATAAGGTAAAATCTTTAAACTTTGCTCAGAAAAAACAGTTAATTTCTTCATTAAAACCGATTCCTAATCTGTGTATTTCACAGTCTAGTAAATCGCATAGACGAAAATTTAATAGATCAGTGTATATATAAATTAATCACATTTTCCTACAGAGGGATTAGATTCATTATTTGACATTTAATCAAACTATTTCGACAAAACACAAACAAACAATAAAAAGCTAATAGATTTGCCTGTATTCTAGTCCTGATCTAAAAGATCGTAATGTTTTGGAATTAATTGATTTTATTCATGAGAATAACCTCGAAGATGCCTTTCCCGACTTGTTAAAGTTAGTGTATCTTGTTTTAACTATTCCGGCTGTAATGTAATTTAATCATTTCAGAAAGATAGACGATTCCAATTAGAATATAAATAATTTATTTAAATTCCTTTTTATATTCTATGTAGCTATTTTTTTCTTTTGTTTTGAAACTTTCTGTTTTGTTTTTTTTTTGTCTGTAACCTGTTAGTCCTGTTAGGAAGCAAGCATTTACTTACCATAACTTTGTTCCTCGAGCAATGAACCAAACCAAATGGCTTTTTTCAAAGCCACCGGAGGTATGCAATTGCTGATATGTTTATTATATTCAATCTAGTACTAGCATGCCTTCAGTGAGTGAAATTAAGCAAAAATTGGAAAGAAGATGGATGAATTCACTTTTAATTTATTGTATCTAACCAGTAGTTTATGAGAAAATTGCGATGATCCATACGTAGGTACTTACATACTCAGTCCAAAACTGAACTTTCTTTTTTTGAAATTGGTTTAAATGTTTTGGGCTTGCCTTATATTGAAACCCTAGGCACGCCACTGTGAAATACTTGTTTTTCCTTAAAAAATATAAAATATAGCTTATGTGACTCAGGAATAAAGCAGCTTTTTATGGCTGAAAAAAAATCCACAGGTTGTCTATAAGAGATTGCTTTGTGCAATAAGTCCGCCCATTGTACTCTTATTTTTAATGTTTGTCCTATGCATATTTGTAATAAATGCGATGTACAATAAAGTATAAATAAATAAAAAAATAGCAATCGGTATAGTAGGTACCTTCGAAGATTCATCATCATCAGCCTTTTAATATTCCCACTGCTGGGACACAGGCCTCCTCTCTGGGATAGGGAATGGGCCGTAATCCAGCACGCGGGCCCAGTGCGGGTTGGTGGATGTCACATGTCTTCAAATTTCTGGTTCTAGGACATGCCGGTTTCCTCACAATGTTTTCCTTCACCGTTTTGAGAGCAGTGGTGATGAAATAAATTACACAAAGTAATGCGGCTGGCTGGGTTTGAACCCGCGACCTACAACTCGTAAGTCGGGGCCGTTACCACTCGGCCACCACTGCTCTCACCACTGTTCTGCCTACGAAGATTACATCCTACAAACCACGAAACAAACTTGCTTTTTTTAAATTTTAGTGTGGCCTTATACAAAGTACCGACTTTCGCTTCAGTTTCCGTCCTTTCGTCAGTGATATTTTATTTTTATTGATAGATAGATATCAATCAATAATTTAAGCCGATAGACATCCACTGCTGGCCAATATAGTTATCTAATCAAGTTGGGAAATCATTCAATGCCTTCTTCCGCCCTAAGGTACAGCAGGAGGACGCGTAAGACTATCACTACCTGAAACCACACCTATTTTCTTTATTTGTATTCCAGTTCCACGGGTTTTCCTTTGGGAAGTAAACCTATGGTTCCAGTTAGCTTGATCGACACCTACGATTTTGCTGACATTTCCGCCGAGTTGCTACCTACTTAGTACGAGCTAGCCGTTTGAAGACAAAACTTGCCCTTTCCTTCATGATCAAATGCCACCTCCGCCTCTTCACATATCTCTCAAGTATTCTCGATAATAGCGGAAATTCCACGCCAGATGCGTGCGGAATCCAAAAACTTTGCGCCCATAACTAGGCAAGCTCGATCCTCCCAGCGCCGTCTGTCTGTGAATACTTGCTTGATTTAGTACGTACTTGTTTTTAAATAGTGTTTATGTGCTGTGATCACTGAGTTTGTGTGTGGACGAGTTAAAAGTCAGTGATGGTTGTTATGTGAAACAATGACGCAATGGCAAGACTTCTGAATAGGGAGGTTTTAAAACTGTGGTAATTTTCACTGAGTTTATACGTTGACAGTGAAGTAAAATGACAGAGACAGTTGAGATATGAAAGTGTGATGCAAATAAAAGAATAGGGAAATCTTTAAATTAATATGGCTTATGTGCTGTTATCACTGAGTTCGTGTGTAGACTGAGTTAAAAACCAGTGACGATTAAGATGAAAAACTGACGCAAAGGCAAGGCCTCAGAATATATATTTTATTCGATATAAATAAAAACGTGCGACTGTCAAACGACAGCAGCGCGGCACGTTCACCAATCAGACTCAGAATTTCTTTATTGTTAAAACTTAATAAATTACAGGCCTGCTAATTAGGCATACACTAATAAATTACAGATTATACTAAACAAAAACATTTAAAAATAATAAGTCAAAATTAAGCTTCATTTATAAATGTCAAAATTGAGTTAGAATTAAAAATGTCAAAATTTATTCAGAATTATAAATGTCACAATTAAGTAAGAATTATAAATTTCAAGATTGAGTAAGAATTATAAATGTTAAAAATACATAATTATTCAATAATTTAAGAAATCCTGGATCGTGTAGTACCTAAGCTTTATTGATTAAAAAATAGCGTAATTTATTTTTAAATAGGGTAAGCTCCCTAGTGCTCAAAATGTCAATAGGTATTTTATTGTAGATTTTTGACGCCACGTTGCGGATAATTTGAAGGCTAATAGCAATAGATTATACCAACTAACACATATACAGGTTTTTTTTTAAAAAAACTTCATTGAAATAATTTTCGTAAATGATCTGGATTGTCCAGATATTATTACCTTGAACAGATATATTATAGCATGTTTTTTTTTTATTTAACAATTACAACAAACTATTTAAATGCTAATAAAATACTTAATTATGTATACACATAAAAAGAAAAAAGTTTAAATTTAACTAATTAAATTAAAACAAAAAATAAAGTTAAAAAAAACTCCTCTGCATCACTGGTGTCTTTAAGAGTCAATTATATGTAAAAACTAACGAACAATACGATAGTTAGATTTTTATCAAATTCTAGATGCATGCAGGCTTTGCACATGTGAAATCATTTCCCATCTTTCAGTAAATATTAAAGTTTTAACTGTTTTTTTTTTTAATTAATTTATTTATTATACACTTTATTGTACACATACACACATACAAGTAAAATTAAAACACATTTATACAATGGGCGGACTTATCGTATTCTGCGATCTCTTCCAGGCAATCTGGAATGGACAGTAAATGCCTGGACAGTATTTTTTTTTTCTTTAAAAACACTTCTTGTCGAAGAAAAACAGAAAATATAATTTAATTTTTGTAATTCTACCCGCATTTGAATTAGATATAATAAGACTAGCCAAATAATTCTTGACCTTTGCCCAGCCGTGGGATAGTATAGGCTATTCAAAAACAAAGGCTAGAGGATCCTACAGACTGTTCATTAGAAAAACGTGTTGAGTACAATCGAGTGCTCAACTTTTTGCAACGACACTTACCGAGCCCAAAAATATTTTCAAACCATTAAGGAACCTACTCAAATATTTACACAAAATTTATTCGTACCTACCTTTTTCTAAAAGGTATTACCGATCTATATCGGTAATACCGTTTAAATTTAAAAAAGGTAGGTAACAAACGCACGCAAATAATCTAATACACAAAATTCTCGTGTCACAGTGTAAGTAACAAAACTCCTAATCCCTCCAAAACACCAATTTTTATGAAATTTTGTAGTACCTAAACTAATTTTTACCCTTCTACCCTCATCCGCCACTTGTTTCTTTGGTAGTTTAATTATCTTTCTTTTTGTACGATTATAACAAACAGCTAATATTAATGTCATGATCAAACTTACCTATCGAGTAAAAGGGTGAGATAGTAAAATTTGGCTCGGCTGAGTGAGAGCGAGTTGCACAGATAAGCGTTCGGCTGAGCACTCGGCACTGTGTTCATTCGTATCAAGTATTCGGCCGAGAGCAGTTCATCAGAATAATTCGTACCAAGCTAACAGGCGAAACTGTTAACTTGGTACGAATGATTAAGGCATAACGCAGTAGAGCAATGGCCCAAAGTTAATAGCCCTGACTTATAAATTAAAAGTCTAGGATACAAACCCAACTAGGTGTTTTTGGGTAATTTATTTAAACACCATTGCACTTAAAGTGAAAAAAAAAGAATATTGTAAGGAAACAAACAATTTGAAATAATATTTTTTAAAAAAGAACAATGCACAAAAATTCACATGGCTCAAAACAATAGAATAAAATTATGTAATATTTACTACAATGAACATACATATACATACATCCTGTAGTTGTATGGTATAAATGGTAGCCAAGTTATTTTTTTTTTGTACAACGAGCGATCGACTAAGGCGGGTCAACATGGTGTCAATTAAACGCTGGGGCGATTTTTTTTTTGTTGGGTACAAAGTCAAAGTCAAAATTTTTTATTTCACTTGGGCCTACATGGCACTTATAAAACGTCAGAAGCTAGTGCACGGTTCCAAATTGGTCGTTTCTTATGGAGATGGACCGGCAAGAAACTCCATGGTTACTCTTTTAAAAAACTTGTTATCTTTACAATATTTCCATATTACAGCACATAAATTATGTAAGGACAGTGCAGACCAGTTAATATTGAACAATCCTTACTACCTACCTACTCCTTTCGTTGTATTCCTCAATGCTGAGGGTCGTGACCTGCTTAATCATTTTCGCTCTTATGACGTTTCTCCATCTGTTCATGTCTCTGGCGGAGTGGAAGGCCACATATACTATTTTTTTTTTTTTTGTGGTAGGAAAAATCATCTAATGATGAATCCCGCCCTTGGGTGGAGCGGGAAACATTGTCAGATCCTTACTGACTAAACGACACGCCCCATTCCTGTTTAGCCTCCATGCCAGGGTCAGACTTTCCTTTCAGAAACCGGACCAGGGTCCCAGTAGGCTTCCACCCTGCAGTTGGGTTTCTCCATTTGTTTTTACTATGGGACCAAACTGGAAAACGCGAAAAAACTCAGCTTTTCAGTTCCCTACAATTTGACAAGATAAACGAACATATGTACATATATGTAGCCTGTATAAATAATAACGAATATAAATAAAGCATAATAACCCTGTTTATGCTATAACAAGTGAATTAATTTCATTATCATTTAAAATATCTAACCAAAAGATCTTTTAAAATATTCGCACCAATTTAAAGAAACACCAGTACAAGCCATAAATAGTCAGCCACATTAATTTCCCTAAGCTACCCCAAAAAGCGTGTTGACACAGGAACAAAATACGCATTAATGGCAAACCTTTAGAAAATTAGCAGTAAACAAAAGAAAACAGCCCTGTTTTGTTAGTAGCAGGCCATCCATTAAATGTCTTTTGGAAAATACTCGCCAACAAACAATTTCTTTATCCACAATTGTGTCAGCTCCCTCTTTTTGTATTTATTTTAGGGTGGCAACACTGGAAAAGTTGGCATAGTCGTTTTTATTTTTTGGGGGTTTGGTAGCAAAGAATACCTGTGCTGAAAAATTTGTTTTGGGATTATTTTTTTTTTAATTTCAGTTTTTAAGTCATTTGTAACATTCAAATAGTTTAGCTTGCTTCTACTAGCGTCTAAAGTAGAACACGTATTTTTTTTATAGGCTCGCTTTTGAATATTATCTGACCTGTTGGTAAGCGATGATGTGGCCGATGATGGAGCACGCTAGCCTAGAAGAGACATATTCACTCTTTATTTAAAGACTCCTGGATGATATTTACCTACTATAAAAATACCCCTAGGTTGTAGCTATCAGGAAACGCAAACTCCGGCAGGGAACTCCACTCCTTGGATGTAGTCATAATGAATGCAAATAAACAAAATATGAAACCTATGATATAGAGATATAAAAAGCATTTTTCTGATGATGAACTCTTAAAATTGGCCTAGTAGTTTTGGAGTTTATTAAACGCAAAAATACAAATCTTTTGTCTATATAATTAAAAAATAAAACTGGGTATAGTCAGTAAAAGTCTGTCATTTTCTCTCGGTCAGAAACATAACCTGCTTAATACTTCAAAATCTATATTTTTAACATTGTGGAGTGGGCGATGTGATCGACCACGGCTTTGCACCCAGAGATCTCGTGCAAGCCCTTGCTTCTGTATAAATGAGAGTTTTTTTTTTTTAAAGATAGTCTTCCTTGACCACTTTTTCACCTGATAGTAAGCGACGATGTGGTCGAACGCTGGGTAGTACTGTCACATCGTTAGCGACTATCTTAGTTTTAAATTCGTGAAAGAAAATGTCTCACTGATGCGCCTTCGCCCATGTTTCTTCTTCTTTTTAGCGCATTAAAAAAGTAGTTAAATTCCTCGCCTGGCCCAATATTCGGCCACGGCAATGATTTCCACCGATGTCATCATTAGATCCCTTCGAGAATAGGTAATAGGACACACGATGGAGAAGGAAGGTGGGACATGGTCTGCTAAGAAACGCCGCACAAACACTAAAGATCAGAACCGTCCAAAAACTCCCATCTGTGGAGACTGTTTTTGCTGCGCCCAGCCAGGGAGAGAGCAGTTTTCCAGGTGGGCCACGCCTCTGATGCGCACACATGCCATTTATGTGACACTATTCACGCCACAATGACCCTTATTTTCCAGTGTCATTTAAAATGATGATTTAAGCATAGACTCAACAAATTACTACACAACGGCCAGTTAATTAGTTCATTTAATATTTATCATCAGAGCTGGTTGTCTGACAACCAATTTATTCTGAACCAAACATTGTGCGGAAATTATGACATTTATTAGTCAATTTATGTTGGCATAACTGTCCACACTTAGGTAAGTTTTTGATTGATTAAACTGTATATTTAATGTGGTAAAAGTTTTTGAAGGATCAGCTTCTTGAGTTTGCGAGTACTTCTCCTACGAATACATTTAATTTTGAACTAAAACTGCTTAAAGCGCTTTTTTTCTTTTTAAGGATCCGTATCTCAAAAAGTTAAAAAATGGGGCTCTTATAAGAACACTTTGTTGTTCGTCTGTCTGTCAAGACAATTTATCGCAGGAACACGTGAAGGTGAAATTAAAATTATACACTCTGGTCAGCGGTATCTCGAATATCAGAAAATCTAACTTCTACGTTGACGGGAAAAAAAGATAATATATGGCCGTTTTTGTTCCATAAAACGTATAAGTTTTCAACCATCGATTTATATCCTAGCGATAGACAAGCACATTCATAGAAACTATTTGTCAAAATATTGAAATATTAAAACAAAAGTCCGCTGCAGTGCTAATTTCTGAAAGTACCTAAACTCCGGGCCCGGTATATAGGGTAGGCTAAGAAGTAAAGGGGTGGGTTTGTAACCAGTAAATTGTGACACAAATTGGTCTCACTAGATGATTTTTGCCCACCAAAAAAAAGGAAATAATTCTCTATATGTTTTGTTTATATCTTATTTTAGAAATGTAGGTTTATATAGTAATAAATATATAGGTTTAAATTGTGCACTTGATTCTACCCTAGATCGTTTTCTCTCTCTGTTATTCAAAGGTTTGCTGGCAGAAAACTCATTGTTGAGTTAAGCTCGCCTTTGTAATGAATTTACTAATTACTGTGTACTATTACATGTTTTTGTGTACAATAAAGAATAAAGACAAAGACAAAATCACTTAAACAGTCATACATTCCACTACCCAGGTAAGCTAAAATTTGTTTAACCCTATACTTGACATTGTGCACTTACATGCACATTGAATTATTATTTTTTTTTAAACAAAATATTACATCGTATCGTTTTAATAATAACTCTAAGTGACTTCGTAAACGTCTCTTTACGTAAGAAAAAGAAATCTATATTTGTCTCGCTCACACATTGTCAGTGGTGAACAAAATGGCGAGCCGTCGGTCAGCGCCTGCGCAACGCTCTGTAAGTATCGTATTTTATCTCACTTAAATTAAGTTAAATGTATGAAATCGTTTTAATTTTACTTACTGCAAGCTTTACGCAATTGTTTGTTTATATTATTTTTGTGATAAATGTTTTGCATGTTCAGTAATTTACGATTTTTGTTAGGTGTGCATTCAAATACACACTGCCTGGTGCAGTAAGAATGACTCAATATTTGTTATGTATATTTAAATGCACACTGCCTGCTTTGCTGTGATTAACACCCTATTTGTCGTGTACATATAAATACACACTGCCAATGTCATAGATTATTACTATTTGTGAAGATATTACTTGTTGTGTCCATAAATGCACATTGCTTACTGTGCTACTACGTACTCGAGCTTTTTTTCAGACATTTTTTTTGATAATGCATGATAACAAGACTTTCCACCAAATTGCTGTTTCTTAGCTTGCAATACTTTTATTTCAGATGACTAGAAGTCGAAAAATTTTAGCGTTGGTGCCTAAATGCGGAGCTAAGTCTGATGTAGAATCCAGCGAATCTTCGGAAGATGAATTCCAGATGTGTAGACCTCATCAAGATGTCTCCGAAGACAGCTCCCCGGTCCGATCAATAGCGTCATCCGTCGAAAATGTAAACATCTCCGATTCTGATGACTGTGAGTATCGAGAAATATATGCCGTTGCTTCTGTCCATGAAGAACCGAGAATTAGACAAAACACTAATGACTCTACTTCATACTCACCTTCTATTCTTCAACATGATCCTGATATTATACCGCCTTCACCATCAGTTTATATTCCACCGTCACCATCAATAGACTCAATCTGCAGCCCCGCATCATTAACACTTGCCGCATCTTCAGCCCCTGCCGCACCTACCGCAGCTACTGTGCGTCTTCGGCGTTATAAGAAAACTCCGGTGATCGTAAAAAAAACCGTTTTGAAACCTACCAAACTGTCTCCTAAGTGGACAAGAACAAAATTTCAAGGATCAGCAGATATAGAAGATAATATGTTTTGCGATTCTACTGATATTGAAAAATCGCCGCTTGATTATTTTAAGTTATTTTTTATTGACGATATACTAGAACTTATTGTATATCATTCTAATTTGTATTCTGTGCAAAAAAAGGGCACATCAATTAATATTACCAAAGAGGATATTAAAGACTTTATCGCTATAAATATTTTAATGGGTGTTGTAGATATGCCGGCATACACCGATTACTGGTCAAATGAATTTAAATACAGTAAAATTGCTGACGTCATGACGTTAAAGAAATTTCAGTGTATTAGACGTTACATTCATTTTAACGATAACTTAAAAGATAACGGTGACAGATATTACAAAATAAGGCCACTGGTAGAAAAAGTTCGTCGTAACTGTGCGTCCAATATTCCTGAAGGAAAACGTTTCAGCATCGACGAGATGATGGTGCCTTATAAGGGTACTAGAGCCGGAAGCCGAAAACAATATATAAAGAATAAACCCAAAAAATGGGGCTTCAAGTTTTTCGTTCGTGCTTCACCATCCGGCCTAGTACATGATTTTATCATTTATGGGGGAGAAGATACTTTCAGACTCCATACTTTTGCTGAAAAAGAAAAAAGTATGGGTCTTGGAGCCAAGGTTGTAATAGCTTTGGCCAAATCAATCAAGCAAAAACCATGCTCCGTACTATACTTTGACAACTTTTTTACGTCAATTGAATTGATGCATCATCTAAGGAATGAGTATGGTATATTCTCCTTAGGTACAGTCAGGACAAATCGGCTTCGTGAGGCAGAGAAAAAATTACCAAGTGATAAGGAGATGAAAAAGAAGGGCAGGGGAGCTTTTGCACAGGTCGTGTCTAACGAACACAACATCGCTGTTGTGAAGTGGTTCGACAACAAGTGTGTGGTAGCTGCAAGTACTTATGTGGACGCTCACCCTGTACATAACATAATGCGATACAAGAAAGAAGAGAAGAAAAAAGGTCTCGTCACATGCCCAAATTTAATAAAGCATTATAACGCTAATATGGGTGGAGTCGATCTAGCCGACATGTTAGTTGCTTTATACCGTACTGATTTAAAAGGACATCGTTGGTATTTAGTATTATTTTCTCAGATTCTGGACATCTGTATCAATAATGCCTGGTTGCTATATCGTCACGAGTACAGTGGTAAACAAAAACTATTGCAACTCAAAAAGTTTCGAGTCGCTTTATTTAGGCAACTGCGTTTTTTTGAGAGGAGTTCTAATATACAACCAGATGCCATTTCCAAAACTGAGAGAAAAATAAAAAAACCTGTTGCGGAGAGGCCTGATGATGCTACTCGTTACGACCTAACGGGACATCTTCCTGCTTTTACGACAAAAGGCAGATGTAGACTATGTACTAAACATCAAACCAAATTTTTTTGTCCAAAGTGTAACGCACGACTGTGTATAGTTGAAGGGCGAAATTGCTTTATAGATTTTCATACTAAGTAGTATTTAAGTTTTTCATATTGTTACATAGTAGCATGTGAGTAAACATTGATCTCAGAGCATTAGGACTGAATATTGTGATAATAGTATATAGTTTATATGTAATAATAGTATATAGTTTAGCTTTGTTTAAAAAAATGTCTACCTATGTTACCTATATTGTAACCGTAGCAAACCTAGTTTCAAATTGATCTCAAAACTTGTTGATATTTTTCAATTTCAATATTAATTTTATGTTATTGTTTCTTTTTTAGTTTCTGTGATTACATGGCAGTGTGCATGTAAAGACACATATTTTTTTGTAAGTTTTTTCTTGTGAGCTTGGCAGTGTGCACTGGAAGACACATAATATATCCTGAAAACTGAAATTCACGGATTTTTTATTTTAATTTTCCTGATATCCTTATAATCCAATTAACTTATGGCAGTAGTAAAAGTTTAATTTTTCAAAGGTTAAATTCTCTGCCAAGTATAGGGTTAACGTTTGTTTTCCAAAGCAAAATTCCACAAACATCCAAACATAATTATTTCCATCAGAAATGCAAATACAGACTTCACCTAAATAGTAACCTCGTTTGCAAAACCAACTTTTGCTGCGTCTAAAAGATATTTAGCTTTCAGCCTAGGTAGGAAACCGCAGGCGAAGCCGTGAGCCCGCTCTACATACACAAGTAAGCGATCGTGCTCGATGCCAATTTGGTTACTATCCTGAATTCTCGTTAAAACTTTTAACCAGTACCGCGGCACGACACACGGTTGTAACGGGGGCAACTCGCGTTTGCATTCCATGTACATTTTTTCAAACATAGGAACGTTAATGTTATTTTTAAAAACAAACAAGACTGTTGATGAAGAAAATTTCTACGTATATTTAGGGTTTTTTTATGGTAGGTAAAAATCATCCAATAACGAATCCTGCCCTTGGGCGGAACGGAAAACAGTGTCAGACTCTTACTAACTAAAAACCTACCCCATTCCTTCCTTGCGTTAGTACCAGAGCCCTGGTGTTACGCTTTCGCATCAACCCTTGGCCCCAGAAGGCTTCGACCCTTCAGTTTGCTGACGACTCGCAATAAAGAAGAAGCTGACGATTTTCAATAAAGAATATGAATATGACTCCTTGAGGCGCGCATGAACAATGCGCTGTTCGGCAAACTGTAGGGGCCCAGCTGGGTCGAAGCCTCCTGGGACAAAGAGTTGATGGAAAGCGTATTACAGGGGCCCTGGGATCAAAGTAACGAAGTAACAGGGTAGGTTGTTTAGTCAGTAAGAGTCCGACACTGTTTCCTGCTCCACCCAAGGATGGGATTTGTCATTCGATGATTTTTACCTACCATAAACTACCAACAAGATTTCAATGAAAATATTTTTTTTTATAACAAGCTTTTATAGCTCGGTATATCATACTAATATTATAAATGCGAAAGTTACGATGTTTGGATGTTTGTTACACAATCACGCCAAAATGGCTGGACGGATCTGGATGAAATTTAGCACAGGCATAGGACACACTCCGATATAGGACATAAGCTACTTTTATCCCGGAAACCCCAACCCCAACCCCAATACCACGCGGGCGAAGCCGCGGGCAAAAGCTAGTAACCTTATAATTACCTATCCGAAAAGTACAATCACGGTGGGGTTATCTTTTTGTATTACCGAGTTTCTATGGCCATCTTCTAGTTCCATCATTAGATCAGCTCCATGTCATCATAACATTGCATTGTCACGCAATTTGAATACGCATGCAAAATTTCAGCTCAATCGGTAACCGTGAAGTGGGTCAATATTAATTTGCAAGATTCGATCACAAACATCGGTCAGGCGAAAGTAACATAAAGTTTGTAAAAATAAATAATGGAGTAGCACTTCATGTCGTTTGCTTCACCTCTCATCTTCCCACATCACACTGGGCTCAAGACAAGGAAGAAACAGGGTAGGTTGTTTAGTCAGTAAGAGTCTGACACTGTTTCCCGCTCCATCCAAGGGCTGGATTCATCATTTGATGATTTTTACCTACAACAAAAAAACCTACTTGGTAATTCCCCACCCTTAAAAAGTAGCCAAACTGTAATAGTCTATCGTCTTTCGCGAAGGTTTGTTAATACAACCTTAAATAAAACAAGGTAACCAACAAACCCATCCTTGTCTAGTTAGACAAAGCGGCGTCTATTGCTCCGTGCAAACTTCACAAAAAACTGCAGCGATCCATCTTGTTCCAAGTTTCACTTTACATAGCAAATTAGGTTACGTGGAGATTAACTGCCGCTGGAACTAGTTATAGCCAGTTAAAACTGGTTAAAACCGGTTATAACTGGGTGAGAGCGGTTTAATTGTAAAGCGGGTTGTGGTCAATTTGTGTGTGATTGAAAGTTTCAATACTGCGAACGGTTTTGCTGTAATAAGGCTTGTTGAGCGGTGTTAGCGGGTTTATTTGAACATGTACGACACGGTTGGTGTTTTGGTTGAGATATTGACTACTGCGTTGCGTATTATAGGTTCGATATTTTCATTTTTATGGTTCCGCAACTAAAAAGGAAAAAACGGAACCCTTACAGGATCACTTTCTTGTCCGTCTGACTTTAAGTTCTTAAATCTACAGTTCCTAGAAATTGTGAAAAAATCAATTTTCAAAGTTAACTAAACATAAAGAAAAGATCGTTTATGACGCAAAAAACAAAAAGGAATATTCAAAGGGTACTCCCTGTTGTCCCACAATCCTGACATTTGGCACAAAGCAAGGTCATATCGCTCTGTAAAAGCCTTTAATAATTTAGCATCACATTTGGAAATTGATTTATTTAACACTAGCGCACGTAAAATTAGAGATATCCTAAATAAGTTCAATTTTAATGTCAAACTGCTTGGCACAATGCTGACACAATCTCCTAGCTCTGTATTTTTTATTTTAGATTATTATGTTTCTTTTCTTGTTTGTTTTTTTTTTTACTGTTTATGTACTTGACATGTGTCATGTGACATCCACCAATCCGCACTGGGCCCGCGTGGTGGATTATGGCCCATTCCCTCTGCTAGAGAGAGGAGGCCTGTGTCCCTGCAGTGGGAACATTAAAAGTATGATGATGATGTACTTGACAAATACTAGTTGAGATTTGCTGATTGCTAACATATATGTGGAAGCTTTTAATTAGCAATTGTCCGCTAGCTAATATTCATTTTTGTTATAAGTCTGTAAGCTTTCTGTAAAATAAAGTAAATAAATAATAAATAAATAAATATAGCACAGATATAGGGAAAAATCTGAAAATACTTAGTAAAACTGGCATTAAGACCGCCTTTGTACTTATTATGTGCATAAAGTTTTTATAAATCTTACTAATATTATAAATGCGAAAGTTACGATGTTTGGATGTTTGAAAGAAAGAAAGAAAAACGGTTATTTGTCCCTCACACACTATACATAAACTAAAAACTGGATCTGGATGAAATTTGGCACAGGCATAGGATACACTCTTCTATAGGACATTGGCTACCCGGTAACTTCAACCCCAACCCCAATACCACGCGGGTGAAGCCGCGGGCAAAAGCTAGTAATTCAATAAATTTGTTGTAACGTTACAAAACCAAATATCCTTTTTTTAAGGGATGTTGTCTGTTTGTCAAGACCCTTTATCTCGAGAAATTTTGGCTTGAGTAACAATGTGTTCCAATGGTTTATAAAGGTATGTAATAATCTAGTTACATACTTTGTATGCCTTTTATTTATATGTTATTTTTATTGCTTGGCTTAAGTTGTGCAAAATGTTATGTAGGTAATAAAAAGTGTATGCTTAGTTGGTTCTCCTTAAATAAATAAAATAAAATAAATAATCAATAATGATATCTAAGTGATGTAATCGTTGATGGTAAGGCACACTAGTTTATTAAGAGCCTATTTACTCTAGCCTTGAAGACACCTAAATTATATTCGGACGGAAAGACTGCAGCCGGCAAACTGTTCCAGTCCCTCGATGTACGCGGTATAAATGACGAGGCAAAACGTTTAGTCCGGGCCGCATGTCTCAACAACGTAAGGGTGATATTTGCCGTACGCCGGGATGTCAATTGTATTTATTATATTTTGTTTCTTTTTTTTTTTTGTCTATTTTTCAAGTTGCACCTAACATGTTATGTTTCTGCACCACCCTAAGGTCGACTGGTAGAAAATGCCTAAGGCATTAAGTCCGCCTTTGTACAGTGTTATGTGCAAGTTTTAATAAAGTAAATAAAGAATAATTTATTATCTATACATAAAATAATATATATAAAAAACTGTACATTGAGAATTTTTTGGAAAAAATAAGTGGCTTTTGTTAGAAAAACGTAACTGATGACAAAAAGTGACTTTTTAGAATTTTTGTCTGTTTGTCTGTTTTTCTGTGCCTATGGTAAGGGTTGGCGCCAAAACTACTGGATAGATTGAATTGAAATTCAGCAAAAATGTAATAAAATTATTAAAACAACCCTGAATTTGCATCTACCGTTAGTCTCAATTCAAAAATTATTATACTCAAACAAGAACACGCCAAGTTATATAAAGTTGGAGCTGTCTTTTACGACAACAAATAAAGAGGGGGTAACTCCACCAATTGTAATTTCATTTACTATCACGTTAACATTTAAAACCATTCTTCCATTACCCATAAACTTGCACATAAACTTATATCACTGCCTCATATGTCGCCTTATTATTCTACCCCCATTTATATATGTTACAGTAAAACATCTTAACCAGTCAAAACTACTTTTAACAGTAAAAATTAGGCAAAAGTATTTTAGACCAATGTCCTTAGTTTAAGATATTATGTTAAGTGCCTTTAGGAACTGGGGGCGTTGCTATCTACAAGCGCTAACTCTAAACGAAACGATTGTAAATTGACTAGGGGGCTGAGCAGCTAACATAGCGCACTTTTCTATTTACATCCAATGTAGCTGTGGACGGTCGACATAAGACTCGGCCCCAAACCGCGTAAGAAGCGGAACCGGCGTGTCGCAAGTTTGCGCGGACACTTAGCAGTGTTATAGCCACTTAAGATTGCTAAAGGCATATTAATCGATCAAAATTTGTCTCTACATCAGTCAGTGGCCAACCCAAGGTACATTTTCATACAACCGTTCTTACGTGATATTATCTAGACTTCTATAGACATCATAACATAGATTCATGTGAGAGTAATCTAGTAAAGACCTCTGAAATATTGCTATTTTACGAGAACTTTGACTCTCCTTACTTCTATAGTACCCTTGCGCATTTAGTCGAGATTCTAAATGATGTCAATTTTTTTTTTTTCAAAAATCTAAACAAGTTTTGTGAAACATTCGAGTAAATCGTAGAATTACCGAAAGCTAACAGAGTATTCAGGTGTTGTCTTTCTTTTTTCGCATTATTTTTGCATCATGAAGCAACTAGCATTTAAAACATGCGCGACGTTGACGATAGGCGAGTGAGGAAGCCCCCCTTAATTAGCGCTTGTACTTTAGTATGTATAAAGAATAAAAAAACATGAATGGCGTCTTTAGTCACATCGACTGCGCGGACAGCGAACAGATAAACTGAGCAGCTAACATAGCGCAATTCTCTATCCACATCCAATGTAACTGTAGACGGTCAGCATAAGACTCGGCCCCAAACTGCGTAAGAAGCGTAACCGGCGTAGTGTCGCAAGTTTGCGCGGACACTTAGCAGTGTTATAGCCACTTAAGATTGCTAAAGGCATATTAATCGGTTTCTCAGTTTATAGGCCGGTTCAGCTAGCTCAAAACATACAGATATAGAGCAGCTAATGGTACGATTATTGAGAACACATAAAAAGTGGAAACGACGGATAGGCTATCTTTAAAAAAGATCATTTTATACACCAATATGAATAACTTTTATTATGAGACCAACCTTACAAAAAAAAAACCCGCTGCTCCATAGATTTATATATATAACACACTAGATTTTGTCCGCGGCTTCGCCCGCGTAAGTACATAAAATATAGCCTATGTCACTCAGGAGTGAAGCAGCTTTCTATTGTTGCTAAAATTTTTCTAATCGGACCAGTAGTTCCAGAGATTACCTTCTACAAACAAAAAAATAAAAAAAAAACAAACTTTACCTCTTTATTATATTAGTGTAGATAACTCGACAAAATGTACGGAGCAGCGCGTTTCTTTTTCATGATTTTTTGGTTGATCTCATAGTAAAAGTGGTTAATATTGAAATGTTCAATGATCCTTTTTAAAGAAAATCCATATGCCGTATCAACTTTGTATGTTATGCGAAACCTGAATATAATTAAATATTAATTTAACCAATATTTTTTATACCATTGCATTGCATCAGCCTTATAAAGTTCCCACTGCTGGGACACAGGCCTCCTTTCTAGGAGAGAGAATGGGTGATTATCCACCACGCGGGCCCAGTGCGGGATATCACATGTCTTCGTTTTTGGTTCTAGGACAAGCCGATTTCCTCACTATGTTTTCCTTCACCGCTTTGAGAGTAGTAGTGATGAAATAAATTAAACAAAGTAATGCCTCTGGTTGGGTTTGAACCTGCGACCTACAACACGTAAGTCGGTGCCGTTACTACTAGGCCACCACTGCTCTATAATCTACACTAATATAATAAAGAGGTAAAGTTTGTTTTTTTGTTTTTATGTTTTTTTGTTTGTAGGGGGTAATCTCTGGAACTACTGGTCCGATTGGAAAAATTTTAGCAACAATAGAAAGCTGCTTTACTCCTGAGTGACATAGGCTATATTTTATGTACGCGGGCGAAGCCGCTGGAAAAAGCTAGTAATACATAAAGTAATACATATATGGAGTAAAATAAAGAAAGTACTAATTGCTTCCAATGACTACTCATATATTTTTTTTATTTACAATTATCACAAGACAAGTAATAAGTAATTTGTAATTAAGAAAAAAATATTTTATAATGACGATTTCTTACTCTCTAATATAATAAATAATAGCATAAATATATATAATTATATTGGAGGATTGAAGTAAAAGGTTGGTTTACGTACCAGCAGCGCCATCTATTAGCGTTTAAGATACCTAACTTGATTGATCAGAGATCGAGTCAGTAGTTCGAGTCGGGGTTGTCAATGTCTTGTCGCCTGTGGCGTTTGACATTTGTCAGATGTCAAAGTGAGACTAGCGTGTTAGCGACATGACTCATAAGACACCCAGTGCTCGACCGCGCCAGACGTGCGCACTGGGTTCGCAGCGAAGAGGAATGGCAGGCGGTCGCCTCCTTCTGCGAAGCGGTAATGCTCGTAAAGGAGGAGGCCGACCGCATAAGGCTAGGGCAACAGCGCCCTCGCCATAGCCTTCTCCCAGCTCTGGGAATAAAACAAGGGAGGGACCGGGTAGGTTGTTTAGTCAGTAAGAGTCTGGCACTGTTTCCCGCTCCGCCCAAGAGCGGAATTCGTCATTAGATGAATTAAAAAAAAAACCAACCAAATGCAACATGGCGGACACCGATGGAGTTTTAAATAAAAACCCCTCAACATCTCCGACATGTAAATAATATTAACTCTCCTCTTCAAGTCTTCTTGCTTAGTAATATCTTATTAACTCTCAAGTAATAACAAATTACTTAGCAACAAATCTAATATATAAAAATAAATCGCAAAATGTGTTGGTAAGTGCATAACTCGAGAACAGCTGAACCGATTTTGCTAATTCTTTTTTTGTTGTGTTTGTTATTGTCAGGAGAAGGTTCTTATGAAAAAAAAAATAGGGTAGAGTTGGGTAGAGTAGGATAAAATAGGGCAGAGTAGGGTAAAATGGAATAGAGTAGAATGATCTGGGGGCTTAGACAAAGTCACATTCTCACTGACGATAACGAAATTCGAAACCCCAAATGTATGGAACTGACATAAGCCTTCGAAAAGTCACGTGGTCAAACGTTTTCGATTCGCTAATTGTTATTAGTTGTTTATACGTCAAATTGGACGTTTTAATTCGATAACCATAGCCAAGAAGTTGTTATTTTATCGAACCAACACTTCGACTTATCGATATGTTAGTCGATGTCACTTTGTCTACCATTTTGTGGTCGACATCATTAAGGCGAAATCGAACTTAGAAATGGATTCGACACGGAGCGATTGCCACTTGTCTAGGGCCCCTGTTACCGGGAGCGAAGCCGCGGGACAAAGCTAGTAATTACTAAATATTTATAACTACGGATTTTAGTGTAGGGCAACGTTATTTTTTTATGATGTTCTCAATATTTGTACCGATTAAATTCTTACAAATTAGTATGACCTTCAGTTTTTTGTTTTACTGGACTAATGACAATCATGAGAAGTGTGTCGTTTTTTATTTGCGTTAAATAATAATTCAAGGTAACGCCTGGGAAAAGTATTGTTAAGACATGGATTTTATAATTTTATAGCACATAAAATACAATTATGTTTGCAAATTATATAATATTTTATTATTATAATAACTTCCGTATTAGATTTTTTGCACCAATGCAGCACAGTTAGCAATATAATAATAATAATATATTTTTTATTATTTTTTATTGTTTGCTTAAAAAAAAACGTACATACACTTGATGTTGTGTATTATTTCTTATTTATTGGTCCAACTAGGAGCTACACTGGAAACAATAACTTGAGTATATATCTGAAAGCTTTTAATTAGCATTCTAGTAATTGATTTGTGTAGTTATAATAATACTAGCCTATAAGCTTTCATAAAATGTGGAAAATTAAATAAAAAGCCAGGTATACATTTGAGAAATATCTTAGAATGTAACTTGGTACGAAACTGAAAGAAACAATAAAATAAAAACTGGCCAAGTCCGAGTCAGATTCGCATGCTGAGGGTTCCGTTCCAATTGCGGTTTACGATTTATGACGTATTTAAAAAAACCTACTCACTAGATCTCGTTGAAACCAATTTTCGGTGGAATTTTCCATGATAATGTGCATTACATGCATTATCTTATTTTAGAAGTTACGGGGGGGGGGACACATTTTATCACTTTGAAAATGTCTCTCGCGAAAACTGTTCAGTTTATAAAAATTTAGTTTCACTCGCTAATTCTAATGATTTTTTTTAAGGTAGCCCTCAGCTCCATAACACTCTCATTTACGGGTCGTTCAAATTCCGCCTCTCAATTTTCAAAGGAAACTGTGTAATACGCAGTGACTGTACTTCGGAATTGATGTAAGAACATTTAAAACACATTTTTTTTCATGAACTCAGTGGGAAGTAAAAAACAATAGAATAGATTTTGAAAAAACGGGTTTTTTCAAAATCGCAGTAACATTCAAATTATTTTTTTTTTTTACCTTTTTAAATAAAAACGAATAATAATATTTTGCATACATCTGAATGGGCCACTTTGAATAAATTAATTTTTTTTTAATCTAGTGCTAGTCTAAAGGTTAAAACCGCTATAATTGACCATGAGATTCACGGCTCGATTTCCGGGTTGGACAAAATGAGTAAGAAATTTGCCTCTTAAGGGCTTAGCGCCTAAGCAGTGCAATAAAACTGACTTTCTGAAGCTAATTCCTCGTAAAAAGCTGGGTTGATGATTGCAGAAGAAGGCGACCGTCTGCAATTCCTTGGTCGGGGCCATGGCGTCCCAGAACCTGGAGCTTGATCCCCCAACGAGGACACGGCAGTCCATTGCTCAAATAAAATTCACCTCTACCGCGTGCTCCAACGTGTTCTCCGGGTGGTCTTCCGCACGAATCTGTTGCAGGAACCTCCCGAACTTACATACCCAGTGAGGACCTGTATCAAGCCGTAACGTTTTTCCAGTCACACTTCAAAGAAGGGAATTACCTCAACAATTGAGGCCATGAGAGCCAGTTTAGCCTATTTTTTTCAATACTGATCCAATTTAAAAAATACTGCTCTTTATTTAAATAAATTCGGTACCTATTGAAAAAAATATTGTTAGACCAAACTGGCTCTGGAGTCATGAAGGACAGAGTGGCCTAATGCCCTTTTTTTAAAATATTCTATATATTTGAATTCAGTATAGAAAAAGATAGGCCACTCTAGCTCTCATGGCCTCAATTATGCCGTGCCTAAAACTAAATAAATGATAATATATATATCGGTCTTTTGACCGTGGGACAATTTGGGTTCGGTTTGCCAGTAAAAAAAACCGTTAGATGATTTCAAGGTAAATTTTACTATACTTACTGGTGTAATATAATGTTATTTTAGCATGAAAACCGACCAGGAAACACGAGTTTCGCTCCAGTAGCAATCAAGTAAAACCACTCGATAATATTAAAACGAAGCTTTTTGCTCATCAAGATGAGAGCTGCTAATACACCCGTGTGGTTTCGACACGGACGCATTATGTTATACGTAGATAGGGCTGCCAACCGTCTGGGATTCCCTGGGTTTTGTCCTAGTTTGAAGGGCGTCCGGGGAATGTTTTTTTTATGGTGGGAAAAATCATCTAATAACGAATCCCGTTCTTGGGAGGAGCGGGAAACAGTGTCAGACTCTTATTTACTAAACAACTCACCCCACTCCTTCTTTGTCTTCATACCAGGGTCGGACCTTCCTTTCAGAAACCGGACCGGGGCCAGAGTAGGCTTGGCCTCCAGTTGGGCCTCTCCATTTGCTGACAACTCCTTGAGGCGCGCAGGAACAGAGCGCGCCGTCGATGACTGGCTTGGTCCGGAATATTACCAGACAGCCGGACGGCGAGCTACCCATTGCTTACCGTCCACAAGCCCACGCCTACGGTGGCCGGAAATCAGGATCGGAATCGCGGCGGCATCTGCGGCGAGTGCTCCGCTGCCTTATGTGGTCGGCCTCCTCCATTGCTAGCATTACTGCTTCGCAGAAGGAGGCGACCGCCTCCAACTCCTTCTCTCTACCGATCCCAAGTTACAAAGGAAAAGAGTAGGGCCGAGGGTCGTTCAGACGGGACTTTTAAAATAGTCCGTGTGGAACCCGAACCCTATGATGTTAGAGGAAACTCAATTGGTATAAACCAATTGAGTGAGTTGAGTGTGTACTAGTCATAGGTATATCAAACAAGTACTAGTAGTTTATACTACAAGATTGACGAGACCTAACGAGCGCAAGAATATTTGCAGCGCTCGGTACTGCTCCAGCCATCTTGCCTAGTCACGCAGCAATACAAAGAAACTCGCTAAACATGTAACACACTAATGAATAAAAGTTGAAACGATATTTTTATTTTTGTATTTTTTTAATTATTTTTTTCAGAGGTGTCCAGGGAAAAAATATTTATTTTGCAACAAATGTCCGACACTTTTCCATTGCTTATCCTGCGACGGCAATTTAGGTGATGGCAGCCCTTTACGTAGAGAGCAAGCAGAATGCTTAAATAGATAATATAGCTCTCTATTTTTTTATATACTAGCGACCAGCCCCAGCTTCGCACGGGTGCAATACTTACATATAACGCATGTATTATACTTATAAACCTTCCTGTTGAATCACTCTATCTATTAAAAAAACCGCATCAAAATCCGTTGCGTAGTTTTAAAAATCTAAACATACATAGGGACACAGCGACTTTATTTTATACTTTGTAATGATGTCGGATCCTGCGTTGATTTATTGTCAATACGACAAGGCACGCCATCTAGTGGCAGCATGCTAGAAGAACTAAACAAAGATAGCGCACTTGACAGATTCAGTGACGTTTCCGCAACTTGTGGAGGAGAAAACCCGCCTAGACAGCGGACTCTCAGCCAGGCGGTCGCAGAGTCAAGACGTTCTGAAACTATCCCGTTTTGTTGTTTGTTACCTCCATAATAACAGTGCACTAATTGTATGAAGAAGTATACTGATTCAGTTCCAAGCAGTTTTTATTGATTGCACGATAGCCACAAAGACCATAAAAAACCAGGTGGGTTTTTTATGGTAGGTAAAAATCATCTAATGACGAATCCCGCGGTCGGAGCGGGAAACAATGTCAGACTCTTACTGACTAAACAACCTTCCCAGTTCTTTCCTTGCCCTAAGGCAAGGAAAGAACACCGGGGCTCTGGGACTAACCCAGAGCCCCGGTGTAACGCTTTTGCATCAACGCTCGGCCCCAACCCACTTGGTAGATCAGAGCTTGAAACCATCCTAGACGAGACCACATAATAATATAATACATAATATATTATGTAAATATATTTTCTAAAACATAATTTAGTACACACAGTGAACAACCTCCACAAAATTAGCCCCTAATAACCTATTTACAACTGTATCACAACTTAGTAGTTTGTTGTTCAACAACCTTAATTAAATTGTATAAATTACAATCAATGAGTAACAAACTACAAAACTAGATACAATCTCATAAACCTCTACAATAATGAATTCTCAAACTTTAACTAAGTCTTTAAATTTAATTATAGTGTCTTACATTTGTAACGTGCATTTAAATTTCTCCAAGCAAACGCCGGCGTTCGCACACCTATTGTCTTTCTATTATTGTTGACTTGCCTGTCAGCCTAGTAGTTAGTGACCATGACTGCTATGCCGGAGGTCGTGGGTTCGATTCCCACCCAGAATAAATGTTTGTGTGATGAGCACAATCATTTGTTCTGTGACTGGGTGTAATTTATCTATAGTATGTATGTATTTAGAAATATATAAGTATGTTTATCAGTTGTCTAGTACTCATAACACAAACTCTGCTTAGCTTGAGACTAGAAGGCGTTGTGTTATGGTTGTCGAATATTATATTATATATTATATTGTGTCTCTGAATAAAGTATTCAAAGGTTAATATTATAAGTGAATAAAAAACGTTCACGAAAGGCAATATTCATAGATGTGCGTCGGAGGGTTCTGATCTTCAGTGTTTGTGCGGCGTCTCTCCGCAAACTATGTACAGTACCCGGCAATAAATATTGCACATCGACCTTTGGAAAGAGACAATCGGCTAATTTCGGCTTCGTAGAGCGTTATCTCTGTCGCACACTACCTATGTGACGTTTGTCAGTCGTTGTTCAAGGTGATTGGTGAACATGTGACGTTTGTCAGTCGTTGTTCGTTGTTCGTTCCAAAGGTCGATGTACAATATTTATTGCCGGGTACTGTACCACCTTTGATACTGCATCACGTGCCTTATTACCTGTTCACATAGGGACCTAATGACAGCGTCAGTGGACAACATTGCCGTGGCCGAACACTGGGCTAGGCAAGGAATTTAACTTGTTTTACCATCGACAAGCTAAGAAGAAACTTCGTACCTACCCCAAGAACAACGCCATCTACAGGGCTTACAAGACATTTTTATTTTAACCTTTTAAATGTCTTAAGTTGGAGGAGTTGTGGAGCTATTTTTTTTTGTCTTTGATAACAATAAAATCGTATAATATAAGCATTTGTTTTTAAATTTTGAAAATTTGAAGGTCCGCGGAATAATTTATTTTAATGAGTTAAAACTGGTTTAAAATAAACTAGCTTGGCAGTTGAAAATTTGTTTTACTGATGCTACTTGCTGGTGATGAATTCCTCCATTATCATGGTTTTTTTTTATGGTGGGCAAAAATCAATCTGATGACATCTCCCGCCTTTGGGCGCTTCAGGAGATAATGTCAGACTTTTACTGACTAAAAACCCGGCCCGTTACTTTTTTGCCTTAGATCTAGGGCCTTGGTGTTACTTTTTTACATTTACCCATGGCCCCAGGAAGGTTTAACCCTGCTGGGCCAATACAGTTTGCTAACAACTGCGGAACAGTACGCGCCGTCGACTTCTTGTGTCCTTTATCGTGAATAGGATCACAAACACATAAACTCACATACACAAGTCACTCAAACCTGGGAAATACATCTGTAGACCATACAAATATTTGTCTCCTTCAAGAATCAAACGCGCAACGCAGCTGCCAATCACCCCACCCTGCGCTAACCATGTCATCTATATTGTCTTAATTCTTGTTCATCAGACAAACTTGGTTTGTAAGTAAAGTTATGACAATATCGTCTTAACCAGTGACAAGACAGCGCCGTCTCGGAACTCTGCTGAAATATGTCTGTCAGTATGTCTTGAAGGGCTCAACTTTAACCCAGAAAGTTTGTAGACTCCTCATGTGTTCGGTCTGTAGAGGCTTGTGTGATGAAAGTTCTATCAAGTTGCAGTAGGTTTAGAAATGTTCTTGTTGCTTTTGATTCAATATAGAGGTTTAATTTAGTCAGGGTTTCGTGATGTTTTTTATTTATATAGTAAAAAACTAAACAAACTTAAAAGCAAACAAAAATGCTGTGCAAAATCATTGCGTATTTATTTGTCTGCGTAAGAGGTAAGAAATAATGAAAGATGCACAAAATACCAAAAAATTATGAGTGTCTTAGAAAAGAATCATTTTTGTAGATGCAATAAAAAAATTGATATATTTATGGTCGTTTCCCATGGTTTTGATTTTGTCCATGTTCATTTTAAGATTCACCCTTTAGAAACCATTACTGTTTGTTTGTTGTCCCACGACTGGGCAAAAGTTTTCTATATATTTTTACTTTAACTTTTTTTGAGGTAGGCAATCATCGAATATGTGAGATGTCCATCATTTAACGCAAACGACTACGACCTATCGTACAACCTTAACCCACTTCTATCATTCGTATCGTTTCTACGCACACAAGCGTGACATAACATTATCCGACAAAAATATGCCAACGCACATCCTACCCCGGAATCGAATTTCATATCGAAAGTCACAAGTTTATAACAAAATGTGGCCCGTCAAGCAAATATCGGCAAGCGGCTCAACTGGCCGAGGAAATTGGGTCACTCGGGCATTGAGCGATGAATACCATTACTAGTAGACGTGACTGCGATTTAGAACACCTAGCTTCTGCTAGTGACTTGGCTTGTGTGACAGTTGAAAATTATCCCAAGGTAACAATGACCCGAGACAAAAAACTTTCTGTTCTATTCCTGGTGTCATATCATATCGTATCATCATCATATTCCATTCAGCCAAAAGATGTTTAATGTTGTACATAGGCCTCCCTCCAGGTCATCGGTTTACCTTGAGGGAGGCCTTCCAACGCTGCGTCTTTCGGTACGCGGTCGTGAAGCCAGAACCTTTTGGCCCCCAATGGCTATCTACTTTGCGTGCAAGTCGCCCAAAAGGCAATGAAAAGGGCTATGCTCGAAATTAGAAATAAAGATAGAGAACCAAGGTTACCGACATCGCAAAAAGAATCGCCAAACTTAAGTGGCAATAGGCAGGACGTAATATTAATCGTGTGCAAAATCTTTTCTTCCACACAAAACAGCAAAACGATACGTTGATTATATTTTACTTACTAGTACTTATTTTTTACTTAAAATAAAATAATAAACAGACCCAAACAAACATTAACACAGCTACTGCTATCAAAAATCAAGTCATTGCAAACTCATGCCCAATGCGCAATGTGAATCCATTCGCTATTCTTGATACTTCGTGCTAGCTTGGAGATTTTGTTATATAATTGATAGGTTTGCGTTTGGCCATAGTCTCACCTGATGGTAACGGATGATGTGGCAGACGATAGAGCACGCTTGCCTAGAAGTAACCTATTCACTCTTGACTTAAATACCCTTGGGTTGCAGCTATCAGAAAACACAGACTCAAGGAGGAAATTCCACTCTTTAGCTGTACACATAATGAATGTAATGCTTAATGAATTTTTACGATGACGCTGCATCGCAGTTTTGTGTTTGGACCCTGAACTTGAAGGAGTTACAAAGATACACATACAGACACTTATACAAACTTGTGCCTTAATAATATTAACATGTCAATTTATAGTTTTGGGTTACCTAACATAGTTTGGATATAAAAGGAAATGAGACTCGATATATTAGGTCTCATTGCGTGGCTAAAAAACGAATGCTGAGTCTTTATTATCCGATTCACATTCACATCCAGAAATGTATTAGTGTATTAGTTTATTGTATTGTATTTAGCAATAACGATTTGATGGCAGAGCACGCTTGCCTAGATATCACTTGTCCATTTTCGATTGAAAGATTCCTAAACTATCACTGTTAGGAAACAGAGAGAAAACTAAACTATCACTGTCAGGAAACAGAGAGATTTCGACAGAGAATTAAACTCCTTAAGTATACGCTCAATGAATGTGGTGTCGACGTAATCAATTTTTATATTGCATTCTATCATGTGCGATCACACTATCATTAACTCCCATTCCGATTGGCCAACGGCCTCTTAAATCTTATTTTTACTTAAGACGAAAACGTACAGAACATTTATCCTTTTTCCCTCAACTCAGCCCCACGTAACCCCAAGCTATTTATACAGAAAAACGCATTGTAAAATTCAGGTTGGCAGTTGGTCCTCGAGGCCGCGCTAAAAGCTGACTGGAGCTGAGAGGGCCGCTCTTGGGCGGAGGAGAGAGCCCTCTGTGCGACCTCACACAGTCACCCGCTATTTACATCAATCTACCGTAGTTTTTGGGGTTAGGGAGGTTAGAAATATGCGCGATTGTGTTTTGTTTATTTATTTTCTAAATATTTTTAGGAAAGTATAGCTAGTATGTGTTTGATCTTTTAGATATTGTAATTAGAGACATAATAGAAAGACAATGGTATGTGAACGCGTTCGTACAAATAGCGTTCTTTAGAGCGTTAAGAAGGAAGACAGGCAGACCACAAACCATTTTTAATTACATTTTTGGGTTCGGTATTGGTCTAGTATAATTACAATAATTTTCTCTTCTACAGATTTATGTATAGACATAGATGTACTATTTGATATACAGAAGAAATACCCTAATTGCATATGCCAAAACGCATATATATCTCTATAGAAAAGAATGTGCAAGAAGCAAGTTTCTTAAACACTCTCTTACAAATGTCTTGGTTACATATGCCTTCTACATATATGACTACACTGCATATATGACAATACTGATCTACAGATAATCAATAAATTATTTATTTGCTCAGAAAAATGTTGCTGGAATTTTACTACATTTTCCTAAGTGAATTTCAAGCTGGACCCATACCTACCAGTATCTAGCAAACAAATTCCATAATAGGTATGTCGAAAAAACGAAGGTCCCAACCCTCAGTAACTGCACTACTTTGATTGCAGATAAAACTACCATTATCCCCAAAAACCGAACTCCGAATCCAAACAGTTAAAGAAAAGTACTTTCAAAATTTTTATCTGACCCTCAGAAACTAGTGAATGCCCATAAAAGCAATGAGAGCTCCACGATTGTGCCAAAAACAATATTCGGCGGACGAATAACCCGAAAACGCCCTGTAATACCCCCAAATGCCCCAAAATGCCCCGAAATGCCCCGAAACGGGCTATAGACGGCCGTAACGCGTTCGTGGACAGGCTGCCATCAGCGCAACATGTCACGACCTGTGTAATAAAATGTCCCTGTTCCTCTGCGGACGTACAGATTTGTTGTGTGAAGAACATGTTGATGAGTTAGGAAAGTTTTGGGGTCTTGACGTTGACAGATAAATAAAATGGCGTCTGCTGAAAACATGTTTGTCTTGACGTCTGTTATAGTACATTGTTATACGAGGTATGAAAGTTAGTTATTTAGTCCCGAGAAATTTCTTGGCGACCGAGCGACAGCGAGGTCGCTAATAGTTCGAGGGACTAAGTAACTCTTTAACCCGAGGTAAACACTGTGCTTTTCATTACGAATACGAGGAAAATAAAAATTAATAATAAAAACCTGAGTCGTCGTCAAATGTCTTCGTATGTTTTTAGGTAGGTATATTTCTTTTGATTTAGGCGGTAAGCGGTTTTCTCCTCAAAGAATCTTGCGTTAAATTTATAACTGAAGCTGATGAACTTATCGTGTTAATACAAATTTCTTATAACAGAGATTTAGCAAAATGTAAACAAAACTCTACACCTCGAAGAAAAAAATAAAGAAAGACCAAATCGGCCACAGATTATAGAGAGACTTTACCCGCCATTTTTTTTTTTTTTTTGTCGTCGTCTGGCTATTCAGTCAATATTTTTCATTTTATCATTGTAAAAATGGGTCAGGTCAACATTTTTCTCAAATATAATATTAGTTTTAATGAAATAGTTTAAAGTAAATTAAAATCAAGTCATTAAAAAAAAGTAAGTACTCTTAAATTAATTCTATCTCTATGTCATTGTACTGGCAGCATAAAAATTCGGGTCATGGTTCAATAGAAATGTCAAAATAGAACTAGTTTTTTTTTTAATATTTGCTGTCTAAATATTAAAAAAACAACTGTCAGTTGTAAAGTAAAACTCCCTAGGGAGTAAAAGTACTTCTTCCAACCCTGTCCGCAGGCAACTTTACACCTACTTTCAGAGTATGAGTAATGAAAAATAATTTTACAACGCGAAACGAAGTGTTCGTTTCAAAATTTAACCTGAAATTAGGTAGGTAGGTATGTGTTTAATTTTGAACGTGTTTATTTTATTTGTGTTTATTATTTATTTTTTGCTATAGTAGTACACCGCAGAGTACCTTTTTTTTTAGTTTAAGCTCTTATAATCCATCCTAAGTTTGTCTGGTTCTTTTTTATGGTAGGTGAAAATCAGCGAATGACGAAACCCGCTCTTGGGCGGAGCGGGAGACAGTGTCAGACTCTTACTCACTAAAAAACCTACCCCATTCCTTCCTTGCCTTATTCCTAGAGCTGCGGTAACACTTTCACACCAACCGTCGTCTGGTAGATATCGCTGTCAGCGATAAGACCGCCATTGTACCCTTAGATATAAGTTTCTAAATTGTTACTATTTTGGTGTAGGTACAATATATTCTATTTTATTTTTCTTGTCTCGTAAACTAAAAAAAAATCATAAGACTACATAGATTACAAAATATACCAACCACACAGTGCCGTGACGTTACAATCCCTCCAAGAATTTTGGTGTTAAGCTATTTTTTTATTGTTAAAACAAATGTTATGTTTTACCCAGGCTCCGCCATCATCCTATTTTAATGAAAACAATTACGTGTGGCACCTTTCCGAGAAACTATTTAAGCAAAAAAATATGAATTAATTATGGAGTCATTCTATTTTAGTAATATTTACCAACGACATGATGAGTCAAAAAACGTCCACTGTTGGGCATTCGTAGGCTTCCCCAAGTGTCGACACAACGAACAATCCCGTGCGTTTTGTATTCATCGGGTTCTTGGGACCCTCCAGTCATCTGTCTACCTTATAGGTGGCCTTCCAACACTGCGTCTTATGGTAAGACATGTTAACTAACAGTAGGCAACTTCATTTAATAATTTTCTTAATATATTCAGTGCAGGATAAGGTCTAATACGCCTCGTACATGTCTTTTTTTCAGTGCAACTAAAAAAACATAGCCTTCTCTGTCATACGGAGGTCATAACTTCCAAATAATGTTCAGAAAAGAGGTTAATATATGTATAATTAAAGTATTTTTTTTAGTTCAGAAATAATAAAATAACTTTTCTTCGTACTTGGTCGGATCACACACCCATTCTTGTTCTTGTTTTGCCTTCGTCCCGAGTCTCGGGGTTAATTTTCGCACAACCCAAGAAAAACAAAATACAGTGATGTCTACTTTAATACGGGGTCTCATTGACCTCGTACAAGCTTTGTACCGGTACGTTACGGGGTTTAACAAGCTCTTTACAGATATTATGATGGTTTTTAAACAAGGGCTTAAACGCTACATTACGGAGAAATAGAAATAATACAGAAATGTGTGTAAAACTGCGTTAAAAAAAAGAATTTTTCATAACATAAAATCCTTTGGCTAACCAACCTTCGGACCAGTGTGTCACAGCGTTGTCCTGTACATTTTTACGACGCCCACCATCCATTATCAAGACGGTATCGAGCCCAGTTCATAATAAACAAATAATAATTCATAGTGACTACGTGCCTTACATGTAGGACATTGTTTTTATATTAAGTCACATTTTGCTCCAATATTTTTGATAAGACGTCAAAAACAAATGCTACCGTAATATGAGTAAGTCAACAGTATGTAATTGTTTTTGGTTAACTACTATTATGATATACGTCAATTACTACATATAATAGACCATTGTATAAGAAGAGTAGGAATTCTTCCTTCTTCCTGAGTAAAATACAAAAGTATTTACGGAAAACAAAGGCTAACCGAGTTGTAACGGGTCCAAACCCAGACAGGCATATTACTTTATGTAATTTATTTCATCACCACTATCTTAAAACGATGAAGGAAAACATCGCAAGGAAATCGACATGTACTTTATCAAAAAAGTTTTCAATGAAAAAATTTTTTCATAACAAGCTTTTATAGCTCGGAATATACCTTTATTATTAATACTTATCAAAACCTTTCCGAAAACCACAAATACGTTAGGGTGATCTAATTGTATTACGGAGTTCCTATGGCCACTTTTCAACTCCACCATCAGACCCTGAGGATCAAAGTATTCGTCAATACAAATCCAATGAGCCCAAATACGATAAGGTTAAGTAGTTTTATTGCTGAACTCCTATGGCTACCTTCCAACTTCATCATCAGATCAGCTCCATGACATTATAATATTGCATTGTCATGCGATTTACACCTGCATGCAAAATTGCAGCTCAATCGGGTGAAATTGAGTGTGAAAAGTGAGTGGCTTCAAAATTGAGTTGCAAGATTTGAGCCGAATATACATAGTTACATTGCAAGCTAATAAAAAGCTTGCAAAAATTCAAAGACAATGTGACAGTGCAGTTCATTCCCTATCCTAGACAGGCGGCCTAAGTCCAAGCAGTGATTTTGTTAGCTATATCTACCTGAATTGCCGCCTATATTATGGTCCGAAAGGCTTCAAGAAATTCCAATTGTATTAAATCGATAGCTAAAGACAGACTGCTTTGGCGCTTAATAGAACAACATAAACCCAAACAAAGTCTTCTGCAACCGTCGGGAAGTCAAAACTATGTAGCATCAAGATAGCTCTTACCAAACGCATACATTTCAGATTTAGGGGCAATCGATATCACCAGTAGCATACCTTCGTCTTCACCTCTTAAGGTGCTCATAGACTTGAGCATTCACTTGTAACAGAACATCGAGCATTCGCCGTTTTTATATTTGTCGAACTGAACAACGAGCCGAGCCAAGTATTAAGCCAAACACTGCTATATGAACGTTTTCACGAGCATTCTAGTGAACTTGCAAGAGCTAGAGCCTGGCTCGCCACATAGGTCGAAGCAATGCTCGTTAGAATGCTCGCCAGAAAGCTCGATAGAATGCTCGCTAAAATATTCTCGTATTTTTCTATGATGTAACATTCGCAAGAATACTCATTACAAGTGAATGCTCAAGTTTATCACCTTAAAATCTCTTCTCCCACGATCACGGCTGTCAGATTTATCTTCCAACTATGCCGATATTGATCAACACGAATCCCTTTACCATCAAGGAAAATCACGCAGACATTTCGTTAACTGCAAGACATTAAAACCTACGATTGAAGACACAAGTATAACTATTTGGAAGGGATCATTTCCGACCATTATACGGCCGATCGAGCTCCCGGCTCTCTCTGACCTTTTTAGTTAGTGCTTAGTCTGCAACCCAGGAACTCCGTCCGTAGTTTGGTACCGGGATGTATGGAAGTGTTTTCCGGAGTGTGGTGGAGAGATTTGCAAGGGTTGGGCCGATTACGTTGATTGAATAAGAAATAATCAGTAGAATTCCATTTTTTTTTTTTCGTATACAATTTTGTTTAAACCCGTCGTTGATCCCAATTTAAAAGCCTCGGGAATATGTATTCAAATTTTTTATTTCGTTTATTGAAAACCTACTTTATCGCCTTTTTAATGTTGAGAATATTGCACTACGGGGACACAGGCCTCTTTTAAGAGAGGAAATGAGTAATAATCCACCACACGGGCCCATTGCGGATTGGTGAATATCACTGTCTTCTTTTTTTTCTTTTGTTTCGTGGACATGCCGGTTTCCTCACGATGTTTTCCTTCACCGTTTTGAGAGCAGTGGTGACGAAATAAACTACACAAAGTAATGCACCTGGCTGGGTTTGAATCAGCGACCTGCAACTCGTAAGTTGCGGCTGTTACCACGCGGCCACCACTGCTCCCATGTACTATAACTCCGATAAAAACTTCTTCATCAAAAATTTACTTATAAAGCTTCAAAGTTGCTATAACAAAAGAGAACTCCGACATGACGTTTGACGTTTAAATGTCGTGATACTCATCCATCTGCCATAGACAACGACACCTTGGCGAAAAAGACAGCCCCCTAGCTAAGTTTCAATCGTTTCGTTTAACGTGAACGCTAAGGTGTGGCCACAGCCCCAATTCCTTTGTTGAGATTAAGGACAAACCAACGGGCGTTTTCTAGATATTTCGATAAATACGCGTTGTTATTAATTGAACTGTCAAAATGACAGCGCTACTATCTATGAGCGCTACAAAACTATTCTACAATGCTGTCATTTGCCTCCATTTTCAAATTGCTTTATTTACATTAATAAATACTAAAGTCTCAAGACGCTAGGCAAATGAAGCCGTGCTCAGGTGGCACTGCCACAGCGACAAGTGACCAATGCGTTCCCGCCACAAGCGATTAAACGTCAAATTGATGCCGCCATCTTGCTACGTCATCGCTCACGAAGGCAACGGCGATTACTCATAGTGCCAGGCGCCAATTAATAATAAGATATTTATTTAAGTAAATTATGTATGAATTTCTACCTGTGAAATATTTATTGGGCTAAGAACAGAATTGATAGAAATCGTATTCTACAAATAGATATCAGACTTCTTTAAATTTTTGTCTTGTTTACATGTTTAAAAATAAAATAAAAATGTTTTGACCTATGTCCGTTATAAACTATGAAATGGTCCAACCAATGGAAATACCCGAATTGATTTAATCTAAACGTAAAATCTTATTTTATTTTATTTTTAATTGGCTTAACTTTTTTGCGTTTATTATTGTATTCTTATTTTATTTTAATTTAAATTATTATTTTTATTTATTTCTACTGTGTTTTTGTGTTATTATTTAAATGACTGAATCTTATGTTTTAAAATAAAAAATATATTTTAATATAGTGATAGTCTTTCCCGTGAATTCTGTAATGTTGGCGATCGCAATAAAACTACGGCTTGTCCGGTGTAGGGTAGCTACATTTAGACGTCCGTAGCATTGCGAGTAAGGAGCTTAATAGACCCCGTAAAGTTTAAAAAACTAAAACCTTTATTAACCCGACTACGACAAAGCCAGAGAAGGGTTATGATTTTTACAGGCTATGTATATATGTGATTATGTTTATCTGTTACTATTATAATCTACTAATCAGAACTCAACATTTAACTTGGACATTAAAAATAAATATTGTTCGAATTTATAGTGACGACCTCTAACGGACGAAAGAGTCATGTGTAAAAAAAAAAATAAGATAAATACACCGTGTTTTATATAATTTGGAAGGGCTTCATTTGTGCTTATATAAAAAAAACATCAAACTTCAATGTGAAGCTCTCAAATGGTAAAAAATTCAAGGACCAAAACAATAAAATAAGCATAGTGATGTAACACTAAAGTAGTATAAACAAAAAAAAATGAGGCTGAAAAAGTATGAAACAAGAATAACCGTTTTTTTTACGGTTCGTAGTCGTGTTTTAGTTTCTTTTACTTTTGTTAAATCTGGTACGAGATCAAAAATACTGTATTAAAGTAGTTACGCCTGCAGTCTGTTTACCTATATTCATCTCATTTCTAAACTCCACCAAATTGAAGTGACAAACTCCACATGGCAGAAAACAATATTTTTCACAGTTCTTAGCCGCATCGCAATGAAGACACATACGAGGTGCATTGTACCTTGTTCCGCACTGAACGTGTTAAATATTCAAAAAGAAAGATGTTTCTTTTTTACAATTTTTGTGTTTCTTTCTCAAATATTGTAGAAAGATACTCAGACAAGGTATTGAGTCACGTCTGGCCAGACAACTGGGACTCAACATTATATACAGCTATCACGATGGATCAACTGGTGTTCAAATTATTTAGTTAGAGGCACAGATATAGATATACCTAGATACACGGTCACGATCTGTATGGAAACCAAGCGTGCCATTTTTTGACTACTATGTGTATATTTTTACTATTATGGCGTTACAAGGTCTATTTGTGATGGGAAAATCAAATTGAATCAAAAACGCCGCCACGGACGGCGTCCCCCTCGCTTTTTTTTTTTTTTTTTTAACTGATGTCCGACTAGCGCTGTACACCGATACAGACTGACCGCGAAAGTAACCACTTACGTTTTTTGTACGTAAGCTAAGCACAAGAAGTAGTTGCTTTTGCGTTATCTAGGTATATATCTTGGTATACACATATATCTATATCTGTGGTTAGAGGAGATTTGGAGTACAAAAAGTTATGAATATTAATCTTATAGTGCTAGAGTGTACAAAATTTTTGGACATACACTGCAATTCGCCATTAGGTGGTAATAAACCGGGCACATTCCTCACTAAATGGTAATTGAATGACAAATGAATGATAATTGATTGAATGATAAGTGAATGATAATTAAATGATAAATGAATGATAAAATAAATGAATAATAAATTATCTTTATTTTGCAAGTAGTTTAAAAAGACACACCTCCTTTAAATGTCGAATAGAATATAAATTGTCTTTTAAAGTTTAATTACACATAGACATACTTTACCATACTTTAATATTGGAGAGGGGCCAGTTCCCACTTCCCTGGAAGACGGGAAAACTGGTCCTCGTCGCGAAGCCGGGGCGCCCTGCGGACTCTCCGTCCGCGTATCGGCCCATTGTGCTGCTTGACGAGGTGGGCAAGCTCTTTGAAAGAGTCATTGCAGACCGCCTCGTCAAGCACCTAACACTGAAGGGGCCCGATCTCGCGGACGACCAGTTCGGGTTTCGCAGGAGGCGCTCCACGGTGGACGCCATCATGCGCGTGCGAGCCCTCACGACGGGGGATGCGGTGTCCCGGGGCAGGTGTGTCTTGGCGGTGTCGTTGGACATTGCCAACGCCTTTAATTCCCTGCCCTGGAGTTGCATTAGGACGGCACTCCGGTATCACCGGGTGCCCGACTACCTCTGTCGTACGATCGAGGCCTACCTGTCCGACAGGTACATAGTCTACCCCGGTCACCAAGGAGATTGGAAACGGCGAGAGATGTCGTGCGGTGTCCCACAGGGATCGGTGCTAGGACCGCCCTTGTGGAACATCGGGTACGACTACGTGCTGCGCGCCGACCTCCCCGTAGGGGTCAGCGTGGTCTGCTACGCAGACGACACGCTGGTCCTAGCGCAGGGAAGGTCGTACCAGGCGGCGGTCGAACTAGCGACACGCGGGGTTGCGACAGTCGTTGAGAGGATCCAGCAGTTGGGACTCAAGGTGGCACTGCACAAGTCCGAGGCCATGTGCTTTCACGGCCCTCGGAACGCGCCACCAACGGGTTCCCAACTAACGGTAGAAGGAGTTCACATCGGCGTCGGGTCGACGATGAAGTACCTAGGACTTGTCCTCGACAGCCGATGGAATTTCGAGGAGCACTTCCGACGTCTGGCCCCCAAACTCAATCGGACGGGGGCTGCTCTCAAGCGGCTCCTGCCGAACCTTGGGGGTCCAGACGCCTTCTGCCGGAGGCTCTACGCCGGCATCGTCCGGTCCATGGCCCTTTATGGGGCACCAGTGTGGGCGCCGACGCTACGTAAACGCCCGGCGGCCCAGCTGAACGCCTGCCAGAGGGTCATGGCCATCCGGATGGTGCGGGGATACCGCACGGTGTCCCGCGAGGCGGCGAGCCTCCTTGCTGGCCTACCACCATGGGATTTGGAGGCAACAGTCCTTGCACACATGCACGACCAGCGCGTGGAGATGCAACGCCGGGGCGAAGATCCGCTGCCCGAACATGTCGAGGCGTGGCGGAAGGAGCTCCGGCGAGATCTCATGGTGAAGTGGAAACAGCGACTGTCGCAACCCAGCGCTGGGCACACCGTAATCTCAGCGGTAGTGCCCCTCTTTGAGGCGTGGCTGGATAGACCTCACGGCGTCCTCACTTTCCGCATGACGCAGGTTCTCACCGGACATGGGAAGTTCGGGAGATTCCTGCACCGGATTCGTGCGGAAGAGACGTCCGGGTGTCGCCACTGTGAGGCGAGCCCGGAGGACACGGTGGAGCACACGGTGGAGGTGTGCCCTGCTTGGGAAGAGCATCGCCGTGTCCTCGTGGGGGTGATCGGCGGCGGCGACCTCTCGCGCCGGGCCCTGGTTCAGGCCATGGTCCGCAGCGAAGAGGAATGGCAGGCGGTCGCCTCCTTCTGCGAAGCAGTAATGCTCGTAAAGGAGGAGGCCGACCGCATAAGGCAAAGGCAACGGCGTACTCGCCGTAGCCGTCGCCGCCGCGATCCTGCCGATATCCGGCCACCGTAGACACTGGCTCGCGGACGGTGAGCAATGGGTAGCTCGCCGTCCGATCGTCTGGTAAGACCGAGTCCAGGTCGTCAACGGCGCGCACCGTTCCCGCGCGCCTCAAGGAGTTGTCAGCAAACTGCAGGGGCCCTTCAGGGTCGAAGCCTCCTGGAGCCTAGAGGGTAAATGAAAATTGTAACCTCGACTCCAGAAATAAGGCAAGGAAGGTACGGGGTAGGTTTTTTAGTCAGTAAGAGTCTGACACTGGTCTCCCGCTCCGCCCAAGAGCGGGTTTCGTCATTGGATGATTTTCACCTACCATAAAAAAAAAAAAAAAAAAAAAAAAAAAAACCATACTTTAATATTGTAGAGGCGCGCTGCCTGGTTCGTGTAATAGATAGCTTTATCACCCATGTCGGACGGTTCAAACTGGATTGACCCTTTCAACCGTAGCTTGCGATTCCATCGATCAACTTAAGCCACTGATATAATGTTGCCACAAACCTCTAGCCATAGATACGACTATTTTTAAGGAGCATATACGCTAGCGACCTTGAATGACCAAAAGAGGAAATTGCGTCATTTCCCTAGAATCTTATCATAATTTGTCCTTCATTTGTTAAACACAATATTAATATAAGCCGTACATCAATAGATTGATAATTAAATTATCTCTAAGTTAGTGAAAGTTTCAAATAATATACCCAATGGATTTTGCCTGATCCACCCTTTTTTGTCTATGTTAGACATAACTTTGAACATAAATCACACAAAGTTCTTTGAAAAAATACAAATATTCGAAAGTCAAATTATTAGGCAAATAGTCTAGTTTTACTTGTATTTTTTTCAAAAAATACAGATTAGCTTTTTAGACGTGATCTTCGATTAAAAATCATCAAGAACGTACATCTGCCCCTATTGGGTAAATGCCCTTTAACTATATTTTGTTTTTATACATCCCTTATGTTTTATTATTATTTTATTTACTTAGTGTTTTGGCAACATAAAATTTATGTTGCCAAAACACTAAGTAAATGTAATTCTTGTCAGCTGTTCAGCGTCTTACCGTCGACGACGGCTGGCGCTGGAAATCAGCGCTGTAGCTCTGTACAATACATAAGCCCCCAGCATGTGTTTTATTTTTTGCACGGATATAATCATATAACTTGCTCTATTTCATAGAATAGTTTTTAGTAAGGTAAGTACCCCATTTGGCGTACCTACATAAACTCTTTTTCTTTCTTTCTTTCATTCCTTCCAATTTTTCACTTTTTTTTAATTCTAGATAGACTCGCGTTTGACCACAATCTCAAACCTGATGGTAAGCGATGATGTGGTCGACGATGCCTAGAAGAAATCCAATCCAAAAATTTAATTCTAAAGAAAGACTTCCAGGTCATCTCGCCATTTACATCGTCATCTGCCACGGCCGTACATTAAAGGATATAAAATAAAAAACAAAAACAAAAACAAACTTCCTCATTTTACGCGTCAGCTGACCACATCAACGAACTATGAGTGTCCACAAAAGAGGTCGTAGGTTTGCCCTCACGCGATGCACTTTACCGAAACGTACTTTGGCAAATGGGACAGTCGCGCACGTAATGGAAAGCGGTTACCGCCACTTATGAACACGTGCAACCGAGAATGGCCGAAGCGACCCCGACCTCACCAGTAATATTAATAGCATCCATCGCCTGCAATGTCCTTGGTATATATTACATTTCACAAACGACGTCGGTAATGTATCAATCAATATGCATATGATTACACGTCAAACTAATTACATCTAGATGTGATGTTACTTCTTAACGCTCGAAGGGCTAAACGGCGTTAGATGAAACTTGTTATACGGAACACATTTTCTAGAACAGTTCATAGGATGCTTTTCGTCCCAGGGGTATTATATTCCTATTATGATTCTGCTCTGTCAAATCCATCCAAAGGTTGTCTTTAAAAAAACGTTTGTAGCGATAAGACTGCCCATTGTAACACCTTAGTCATTTTAAGTTCCTAATGTACCAAATTGTATTTATGGTGTACCTACAATAAAGAGTATACCTACCTATCTATCTATCTATATTCCCTTGGCCACAAGCGATGCCTTTGATAGAAGTTAGTAAACAGAAAGATCCATTCAGTGATAAAAAGAAAACTTGGTATTGCATACGATGTAGATACCTATATTATATTGCTATATTATACGTTTCCTCAGCCTTTATGTATTTTTTTTTTATCCGGCTCGAAGGACCATGCTGGGGATTTATATTTCGGATTTGCAATAATAGACTTTCTTAAAATTAAAATGTGTATTCTAAGTCAATTGTAAAAAAAACAATAATTTTCATACGAAGAAAAACAAAACAGCATCAATGACATTATCAAGTCATTTGAAAATGGAACATTTTATTGACTGCCAGCCATAAGTGATACAAAAAGTTTGCAGTCAAACAACCGACATCCAAAGAAGAAGATGATTTTAAGTCATCTGAATGTTTCCGAAGTTGTGGGATGGAGGAATGCTCTAAGTATTGTCATCTACACTAATATAATAAAGAGGTAAAGTTTGTTTTTTTGTTTGTAGGAGGTAATCTCTGGAACTACTGGTTCGATTGGAAAAAAATTTGAAACAATAGAAAGCTGCTTTACTCTTGAGTGACATAGGCTATATTTTATGTACGCGGGCGAAGCCGCTGACAAAAGCTAGTAATAACATAAACTTAAAATCACACTGTCAGCAGTTAACACATTTATTTATTACAGCACATGTTGTCAAAACCGTGTATCGTTGAATTTCCTTCAGTACAGAACGCTAATTTAATTCCGCAGCGAACAATTGCATTAGTATTCCCGCGACGAAGGTGTGACTGTACGTAAAGCTGGTAATAACATGGAGTCTAGATTTGTTACGTTCTGAGCTTGTGACATTACTAAACCATGTTATAACGCTGTTGTTTGACGTACAGATGACGTAGCTAGCTTTATTTAAGATCTTGTATACCCTAATATGTATACTCCGCTCAAGTGCGGGATTCATCATTGGATGTTTTTTTTTTAATGGTAGGTAAAAATCATCCAATGATGAATCCTGCCTTTGGGCGTAGCGGGAAACAATGTCAGACTCTTAATGACTAAACAACCTACTCCGTTCCTTTCTTGCCTTAGTCCCAGAGCCCTGGTGCTGGTCCTGGGCCCTTGACCACAAGAGGCGACCTTCTAGTTTGTTGACAACTCCTTGAGGCGCACGGGAACAGAGCGCACCGACAACGACTTGACTTGATCCTGACTGTTACTAGACGACCGGATGGTGAGCTACACACTGCTCAACGTCCGCAAGCCCGCGCCTACGGATGCTGGAAACCGGCAGCGTCTGGGACGTGAGCGCCGTTGCCTTATGCAGTCGGCATCCTTCTTGCCGACGACGACTTGGGCTATGTCCGGGCGGTAATCGAACTATCGGAACAAGACCGACGAGACCCCAACAAGCTTGTTCTAAGCAATATACCAAGGTTGACTAATTATAATAAAAGCTGCGTTACAATGTGTGTGCGCTTATATAATAAGTTGCCAAGTGATTTAAAAACTTTAGGCATTAAATTATTTAAAAAAAAAATTGTATCAGTGGTTATTGATTCATAATTTTTATTCTGTGAAAGACTACATTGAAAGAAGAAATTAAACATTAATGTAGGTATTTATCTACTTACTAAATTTGCATGCTAATACTTAGCGAAACATGTTTGCTCATATTTGTACCTTTTTTTACCACCTTTTATACCATGTTTTTAGCAAATAAATAAATATTATTATTATTTTTATTAAGAAATGAACGAAAACAAAAGCATGACGAAAACCTGACGAACTGTTACTGGATTTGTATAGCAAATCTGTATTTTATTGTGCAAAGGTCACGCCAAGTACGCTAGCTTTACAGGATTGTTCAAAAAAATTTTTTTTTACAACTATCACACAACGTCATCTAGCCCCTAGCTAAACAGAGCTTGTGTTAGAAGTACTAGACGACTGATAAACATTCTTATATATTTTTAAATATATACATATCATTACATAGTATAAAACAAAGTTGCTTACTGCTATCCCTATGTATGCTTATCTTTAAAACTACGCAACGGATTTTGATGCGGTTTTTTTTAATGAGTATATAATATTAGCGTAATATATTAGTATTGCACTCGTACGAATCTAGGAGGTAAGGGGCGTTCGCTTTATATAGATAAATTACAGGCAGACACAGAAAAAAATATCGTGTTCATCACACAAACATTTGTCCTGGGTGGGAATCGAACCCACCACCTCCGGCGTGGCAGTCGGGGCCACTAGCCACTAGACAAACAAGCATATCGTTACCATGTTCCTGAAACGAAAAAGGTAACTGAAAAAACACAGGTGCTTTTAAGCCAGTAAAAGTCTGACACGTCCTCTCGCTAAACCCTAGAGTGGAAGGAGAAACTGTCTACTTATATCTTTCGTGAATATACGATCGTAAAGTTATTTCTGCGACGTTATAAGATTTTATAGAACTTTCTACACACTATCCAAACTTTAAATGAAAATGTCCTATCCCCAAAAATTGCGATTTGTAAAATTCAGCAAGCTTCCTTACCATAGGTACTTATTCAGTTTACCAGTAACTAGTAGTTTAGTCAGTAGCTTGTTTATTCAGTTAGCTTTCTTTCTTTTTAGGTTGACTGGTAGAGAATGCCTTGTTGCATTAAGTCTGCCTATGTAGTATGTACCACTATTGTACAGAAGATTAAATAAATTAATAAATTTTGCAAATTGCAGTTTTTCAAAATGTTTTTGTTTTTTGATGTGTTCATAGAATAGAATAGAAAATTAAATTCGGCTGGCGCAGTGGTTGAGCAATTTTCTGATACGCGAGGGTCGCGGATTCGATTCCCGCACCGAACAAGTAATTATATGGCAAGAATAATTTAAGTGTCTTCAAGACTATATAGTAACCATGGATATAGAATAAAAAAGAAAAATAAATTATAATTCAGTTATATTCAAGGCTAGAGTGAATAGGCTCTTAATGAACTAATGCGCCTCACTATTAACGATTGCATCGGTGCTTATAATCAAGTGGGATCGATGGTGAGGCGCATTAGTTTATTAAAAGCCTATTCACTCTAGCCTTAAAGACACCCAAATTATAATCGGATGGGAAGACCACAGCTATACACGTCTATAGCTAAACCCGCCGAAAATCTAGTGCATGACCCAAGAGCTAGGTTAACTCGACACTATACCGAAGACATCCCGGACGTCAGCCTGTACGAGATTAGGATGGCTCTGAAGCAGCTGAAAAACAACAAGGCGTCAGGTGAGGACGGAATTACGGCCGAACTCTTGAAGGCGGGTGGAAAACCGGTCCTTAAGGCCCTTCAAAAGCTATTCAATTCCGTTATACTTGAGGGTAAAACGCCACAGGCATGGAGCAGAAGTGTGGTGGTACTCTTCTTTAAGAAGGGCGATAATGCCCTGCTTAAGAATTACAGGCCCATATCACTTCTGAGCCATGTCTACAAGCTGTTTTCCAGAGTCATCACGAACCGTCTCGCGCGCAGGTTCGACGACTTCCAGCCTCCCGAACAAGCTGGATTCCGAAAAGGCTTTAGCACCGTAGACCACATACATACGCTGCGGCAGGTTATACAGAAGACTGAGGAGTATAATCAGCCTCTCTGCTTAGCGTTTGTGGACTACGAAAAGGCCTTTGATTCGATCGAGACCTGGGCTGTACTGCAGTCTCTCCAGCGGTGCCAGATCGATTATCGGTACATCGAGGTGCTGAAGTGTTTGTATAATAACGCCACCATGTCAGTCCGACTTCAGGACCAGACCTCGAAACCTATCCTCTTGCAGCGAGGTGTGAGGCAGGGAGACGTCATTTCTCCGAAACTGTTCACGGCTGCAATGGAGGATGTCTTCAAGGTTCTGGACTGGAGTGGACTAGGCATTAATGTCAATGGCGAGTACATCACTCACCTTCGGTTTGCCGACGATATCGTAGTCATGGCTGAGACTGCGGAGAAGCTCAGTACAATGCTCGGTGACCTCAGTAGAGCCTCCGAAAGAGTGGGTCTCAAAATGAACATGGATAAAACCAAAGTTATGGTTAACATTCATGTAGCACCCACTCCTATTAAGATCGGCGGCTCTACACTCGAAGTAGTAGACGAATACGTCTACCTTGGACAGACGGTCCAGTTGGGTAGGTCTAACTTCGAAAAAGAGGTCAATCGTCGAATTCGACTCGGCTGGGCAGCGTTCGGGAAGCTGTGCGGTGTCTTCTCGTCCAATATACCACAGTGTCTCAAGACGAAAGTCTATGACCAGTGTGTGTTGCCAGTGATGACATATGGCTCCGAAACGTGGTCGCTTACAATGGGCCTTATTAGACGACTCAAAGTCACCCAAAGGGCAATGGAAAGAGCTATGATCGGAGTTTCCTTGCGTGATCGAATCAGAAATGAAGAGATCCGTAAGAGAACCAAGGTTGCTGACATAGCGAAAAGAATCGCCAAACTTAAGTGGCAATGGGCAGGGCACATCGCACGCAGAACAGATGGCCGCTGGGGCCGAAAGGTTCTGGAGTGGCGACCGCGTACCGGAAGACGTAGTGTTGGTAGGCCTCCCACAAGGTGGACCGACGACCTGGTCAAGGTTGCTGGAATACGATGGATGCGAGACGCACGGGACCGGGACACGGGATGATGGGAAGCCACAGCAGGCAATTTGTTTCAGTCCTTCGATGTGCGCGGAATGAAATATGAAGCGAAATGCTTAGTCCGAACCGAAGAGGTTTCAACAACTTACGTAAGGATGGATACTCGCCGTGCGTCGGGTTGTCCGATGATAGGAAAGAGTTGTTCTTGGGACCCGTCAAAATAAATGAAATGTTTATAGTAAAATCTGACTTTACAAAAATTTACAGTTAGACCACTTCCTTTCGCGTGCAAACTATATCCCTCCATACATTTCCTCGTACATCTTCGAAATGTATGAAAATAGAATAAGTACCCGAGATACATAATGTACTGCATAGTTACATGGCTCGTTCACATATCTCGCGTTAGAGATTTATTGCCCTTGCACGCGAACTGAGCGTGACGGTATATATATCCTTAATATATGCTTAGTTACTAGACATTTTCATATGCGGTGGAACACTCTAACTTCTAAAGAAATGATGGGTTCTTAGACGCTTTAATGGTGAATTCATGTCTAAAGAGCGGCCAACCCGATTGACGTTTTCATACAAGCGCTCTTATGTGATTATGATGTTATTACGCAAAAGACCGAGGGAAGTGGAGGCATGTTTGTAGGAAAGCGGACCCCGGGCTCCGAGGTGAAAGTCAAGAGTAGCAACCGGGACTGGCGCTAGGTTGATGATGACGTGATGATGTTTTCACACATCTTTCTTCAGATATTTTGGATACGCAGATATTTTGTGAGTGTTATCTAGGCTTTTATAGAAATCAAAATATAAATTTGTGTAAGAGTAATCCAGTAAAGACATCTGAAAATCTGCCATTTTACGTGAACTTTGACTCTCCATAATGTACTCCTATAAGGAAAATATAAAAAAGAAGTTCTGTTCTATGATGTATTTTTTTTTTAATCCTTAAAGGTTTAATAAAAACACGTGTTCCTGGAACAAGTTTTGTGAAACATTCGAGTAAATCGTAGAATTACCGAATTCCAACAGAGTTTTTAGGTGTTATCTCTCTTTTTTCAGCAACAACCTTTTAAAACCATGCGCGTTGTTGTTGTTGAGTGAGGAAGGCCCACCTTCTGAAAATCTGCCATTTTACGTGAACTTTGACTCTCCATAATGTACTCCTATAAGGAAAATATAAAAAAGAAGTTCTGTTCTATGATGTATTTTTTTTTTAATCCTTAAAGGTTTAATAAAAACACGTGTTCCTGGAACAAGTTTTGTGAAACATTCGAGTAAATCGTAGAATTACCGAATTCCAACAGAGTTTTTAGGTGTTATCTCTCTTTTTTCAGCAACAACCTTTTAAAACCATGCGCGTTGTTGTTGTTGAGTGAGGAAGGCCCACCTTAATCTACTATTACAGTATTTTATTTTAAATGCTTTCTACTTGTACTGCTGCGTCTTATTGGCTGTCTGAGAAATCTTCAAATGACTTCTCTCTTCCGTTCGGAAGTAACGGAGGAGAAGATAGAAGTGTGTCTCGCTTTAGAAGGCCGTCGGCGTTTCCTATTTGGGGCGATCTCTCGCGCTGAGCCTCGGTACTGGCATGACCAGTAAGCAAACAAAGGAGGAGGCCGGTCTCATAAGGTTCGGCGCATAATGGTTCTCACGCCTCAGACACCGCAGGCGCGGGCTTCCGGACGGCGAGTAATATATAGCTCACTGCCCAAATATCCCACCGTCCGGACCAAGCCCAAGTCGTCATCGAAGAAGTCGACGACGCGTACTGTAACCGCATACCTCAATGATTTGCCAGCTAACTGTAGGAGTCCAGCTGGGAAGAAGCCTCCAGGGGCCATAGTTAATGTGAAAATGACAGGCCCCTGGAACCCCTGGAACAAAGGCAAAGAAGGGATGGGGTGGGTTTTTAGTCATCATCATCAGCGTTTTTAATGTTACCAAAGGCCTCCTCTCTGGAAGAGGGAATGGGCCATAATCCACCACGCGGGCCCAGTGTGCAATGGTGGATGTCACATGTCTTCGAATTTTTGGTTCTAGGACATGCCGGTTTTCTCACGATGTTTTCTTTCACCGTTTTGAGAGCAGTGGTGAAGAAAGTAAATTACACAAAGTAATGCGCCTGACTACAACTCGTATGTCACACCACTCGGTCACCACTGCTCAATAGTCGAACATTATCTCCTGTTTTGCCTAAAGCCGAGATATGATTTAGCCACTTAAAAAAAACCTCTGTTCCTGAAATAACTCTGCGATTAAGGGCCTCAAACCTCTCTTTTAAACAATTACGTGATATTCTAACACACTCTCCAATCGACAAAGCAAGTACATCAGAACACTATGACATACTCGTACATAAATGTATGTATTCGTATGTACAACAAAAGGTTTAAAAGTCGATTTCCAATGTAGAATAGGGTCGAAGATTCAAGTTGTCATCCTCGAAAACGGAGTGGGTTGTCAGTGGCAACGATTGAGAGAAACTAAAAACTATTATTTTATTTGTTAACTTTCGACTCAATTAAATTGTTAGGAATAAAAATGAAATGACGATATTCAGAGGAGAATCAAGGTAACCGACATAGCCCGCAGAATAACTAAACATAGAATAAAAGTGTTAGAAAGAATTGAACATTGCTTGCGGAACAGTTGGTTTAGGGTTCTGGAGTGGCAACCACGTTCAGGAAAACGCAAGGTTAGAAGTCCTCCCGCAAGGTGGACCGTGGACGTTGACCTGTTTTTTTTTTATGGTGGACAATATTATCCAATGACGAATCCCGCTGTTGGGCGGAGCGGGAAACAGTGTCAGACTCTTTCTGACTAAACACCCCATCTCGTTCTTTATCTGCCTTTCGCACTGGGGCCAAGCATTCCTTTCAAAAAGAGAATCTGGGCCCAAGAAGGCTTCAACCCTTTTGCTTAGTCCCTACGGTTTTGCTAACAACTCCTTGAGGCACGCGGGTAAAAAGCGAGCCGTCTTTGACTTGACCTAGTCGGGAAGTTGATGACCAATCGACCAGGAGACGTCTCTCAGCTGAAATAATACGGAATTGATGAATAAAATGAGATCCGCAGGAGAACGAAATCAACCGACATCGCTCGAAGGATTGCATCGCTGAAGTGGCAGTGGGCGGGACACATAGCGCGGAGAACCGATGGCCGTTGGGGTGGAAAGGTTCTCGAATGGCGACCGCGTACCGGACGACGCTCCGTGGGCAGGCCCCCTACAAGGTGGACCGACGATCTGGTGAAGGTCGCGGGAAGCCGCTGGATGCGGACAGCACAGGACCGATCGTTGTGGAGATCCTTGGGGGAGGCCTATGCCCAGCAGTGGGCGTCGCTCGGCTGATATGATGATGATGATGATGAATAAAATATTACATAATGACGTACTGCAGCAGTGAGTGGGCGTTCAAAGTGTATTCCAGTAACTAGGTTATGGAGGTCTGATAGGCTGTCGCTCCATGTATAACATGATTATTCAGCTGCATCCAGTTAAATGGAAAACGTCGGCTTCCAATGTAACCATATCTTGAAACTTAGAATCACCCAAACAAGTTCAAAATGACTCGTGAAATTATAATAAAAACTATATAGGAAATATTTTATTAAATTTTCAGTCCTACATGCGATGACGTTTTTGCTAAAAAAATAACTTTAAATAACAAAATTGATTTGTTTGTATGAGTACCTTCTTGTATTTGTAAGATACTTTTTGTTTCCAACCTTTTCATCTTGATGCATTCGTGCGGAAACGGAAAGTTGGTAATTTTTCATATTTAAAATTATTTGTCTTTTTGTCTATGAAAAACTTTTTATTCACGTTCTTGGATAAATACCAATATACCCTATAAAAAAAAAAACGCTCAATGTATTATAATTTATTAGCGACCCGCCCCAGCTTCGCACGGGTACTGATATTGAATATATTATGCATTTATTATACACATAAATCTTCCTCTTGAATCACTCTATCTATTAAAAAAACCGCATCAAAAATCCGTTGCGTACTTTTAAAGATATAAGCATACATAGGATCTAAACAACTTTGTTTTATACTATGTAATGATGTGAATGATTGTTGTTAAACCGAATGGCGCCAATTCACGCGCAATCGCTTAGAGAAAAGCTCACTATCGAAAAAAAAAACCTAATAAAATCATCAATAATTGATATATATATAAAAAAATATCTCAGTATCCGTGTGTTTTTTCAGAGTCCCTTTGAATTTTAGGACCACAGTAACACTTTCAAACACTTCTAACCTACAGAACAAAATAAAACCGAAAATAAACCATTGGGTTTAACAGGGCTTTACACTCTAACCAATAGATGGATCTAAACCCGAAAAAGTTTTCTGAAACTTTTCGCATGTTAGAACAAAACATGGTCACGAGCCGCTCACCGCTACCTCTTACCACTTTACCACAACCCTATAATATGTTTAGGGACCTCTCTTGGTAAATGCGTGTGGGAATTTCCTTTCACCGGCCAGATGTCCCCAGCCGAAAGTACAGTTAAGAAAAGAGATTAGTAACCCAGGTCGTAAAATACCAGGAAAATGGGGTGAATAGAAACAAAATGTTTATTAGGACTATTACTTTGATTTCATATTTTTAGTTTTAATAAAGCATTTTCGTTTTGAATATTGAATTAATAAAAATATTTAAATGCTGTTAACCATTTTTAAATAATGTCAAAAAACGAGAAAAATGTTTTCCTATTCACCCCGTTGTACAGTATAGTTGAAAGTTGTAGAAGATGAATGCGTGTGGGAATTTTGTCAATGAGTTATTTTTGGGAAACTTTTATAATATCACTTCGTTGTCCGTCTGTTTTTCTTTTAAGACCCGTTATATATATATACTTAGAGTTGAAATCAATATCAAATACTAAGGTCTGTAAAACTCTCGAAGCAGTCAAAAATCAAAAGTCAAGGCAATTAAAAAAAAAAGAAGTTACTTACCCTTTCTGAGAATTACTCCTGTGTTGTGGGTGTGTTCACAAACATGTAAAATCACACATACACAACATACCCAGACCCGTAACACCTATCTGTAGGCCATACTAATATGTGTTTTGTGCGGGAATCGAACCCGCGACCCTCAGCGCAGCAGTCAATCGTCCAATTAAAAGCTAAAGATAACAAACACCGTTTATACTCCTTTTAGGTGCATACCACATATATTTTGACACTTGGCAAGGATTGTTAGTCAAAGCCTACAGGGTATGTCTGTCGACCTAGAATCCTGAAAATTTGCATGTGCATGTAATGCCTGAAAACTGTATATTTGCACTGTTATATGTATAAAAATAAAACGTTTTAGCAATTGAACTATTTACATAAGTAAATTTGTACAGAACGCTCGGTGTGCGATTCTGATTCGCTCTTAACCAAATTTGTGCTACGAATTTAATATTAAAATTCGGTCTTCCCGTCCAATTATAATTTAAGTGTCTGCAAGGCTAGTACCCTTCACTATCAACGATTGCATCACTGCTTACCATCAGATGGGATCGTAATTAAGGAATATTCAAAATAGCAATAAAAAGCGATAATAATTATGTTTAATTCACATCCACTTTTTTAAATTGCTATAAACTAGTGCTTGACTACGATCCTACCAGATGGTAAGCAGTGATGCAATCATAGATAGTGAGGCGCACTAGTTTATTAATAGCCTATTCACTTTAGCCTTGAAGACACCTAAAATATACCTAATCACACGGAAGGACTGCAGCCGGCAAACTGTTCCAGTCCCTCGTTGTACGCAGTATAAACCACGAGACAAAACGCTTAGTTCGGACCGTAGATGTCTCAACAACGGTCATCGGTCGTCCATCGGTTTCGATGAAAACTTTAACAATATTAGACGGCCCTGGTAACCGAACTCCTTTGTCGACTGTACCTACATAATATACCATACGTCATAATTCTAACACGCGCTTTGTCTAGTTTTTGTTGCGACTCGGGACGGATCGCCTAAGTCCGGCCCTTTTTAGTCCGTAAGATGTTATTCTTGGTACTACGTCCTGAAATTGGGACAAAAAATATGGGGTGACTTGGTTTGGGAAGGAGTGAGTGACGTCTAAGCGAAACATATTTCTGTTGAAGAAAATATTGGGTATGGAGATTGTGTCGTAAAAGTAGGTTTATCTAAAATCTAGGATTTATAAGTTAATCTTTTTTTTATGAATGAAAAGGGTTGATCAATACGACAGAGTTATAAAGCTATGTTTTCTTATACATCCTTAAACTTTGGTCGTTTTAACCCCGTAGAGGGTCGATCCGGTACATGAAACAGTATCAATTTGTAAAAATAAAGTAATTTATTTTCTAAAAATAATAATAATCTACGCGTATGCACTGTTCCCGCACTGTAGTGACCCAACATGATCAAACCCTCTTCAAAGGATCAAGGCAAGGAAGGGACGGGGTAAGTTGTTTAGTCAGTAAGAGTCTGACGACAATGTTTGCCACTCCGCCCGAGGGCGGGATTTGTCATTCGATCATTTTTACCTACCAAAAAATTGACTAAACGCCCCACCGTTCCTACTTGCCTTAGTTCCAGGGCCACGGCTTTCCACTTTCGCATCAAAACTTGACCCCAGAAGGCTTCGGCCCTGCTGGGCCCCTACAATTGCTGACAAGTTCTTGAAGCGCGCGGGAACCGTGGGTGCCGTTGACGGTTGGGCTCGGTCTTTTACCGGATGGGTGGATAGCGAGCCTCCCATTGCTCACCGTCCGCAAGCTCACGCCTATGGTGGCCGGAAATTGGGATCGAAATCCCTGCGGCGTCTAGGGTGTGAACGCTGTTGCTTTATGCGATCGCTACTTGAAAAAATTATTATTTTAATAGCGTTAGTTAGTATAGTCGTAACAGACAGAGTTTTTTTTAACATTAAGTACCTATTACAAGAATAAAAGTGACAAAAAGGAGTTACTTTCACATTAAAAACATTAGTATGTAAATATAGATTCAATAGCTTTTGTCAGCGGCTTCGCCCGCGTACATGAAATATAGCTTATGTCACTCAGGAGTAAATCAGTTTTCGATTGTTGCTAATTTTTTTCCAATCGGACCAGTAGTTCCAGAGATTACCTACTACAAACAAAAAAACAAACTTTATCTCTTTATTATATTAGTGTAGATGTAGATTATTTCCCATCAATTTTTATCTTTTTGATCCACTGTAGGTAATGATCTAGCCGACTTGAGGCTTCCCACTCGTTTTATCGACGTCTTCAGCAAAGTAGGTTACTTGCAGTTCAAAGTGAGGGCTTACCTCTTCTATATTTATGCGGAGTGCTAATTTTAAACTCATCGTGCCGGCATTGAGTGCCTCCCATGTTACTTATGCACGTATAATTTATACAGTATGTGTGTAATATTTGAGTAGCAGGAATACTTAAAACATTATTCGACACCATTAGTGCACTATAACATGTCTTACGTACTTAGTTAAATCACCATTGAAAACGATGTAACCTATTTTGTTCAAAAACAACCCATAGATGAAGATGTTTGGTCATCATCATCATCATTTCAGCCGAAAGACGTCCATCGGATTCCAGCAACTGTGATCAGATCATCTGTCACCTTGTGGGAGGCTTCTGGGGCCAAGGGTTGATGCAAAAGCGAAACACCGGGACCCTGAAACTGAGGCAAGAAGGAACGACGGGACTTTTAGTCAGTAGAAGTCTGACACTGTCTCTCGCTCCGTCCAAGAGCGAGATTCGTTATCCGATGATTTTTCCACCATAAAAAAAACCTTGTGGAAGGCCTTCCCATCATCAATTCAGCCAAAAGACGTCCGCTGCTGGACATAGGTCTCCCCCTAACGTCGCCTCAACGACCGGTCCCGTGTGTCTTGCATCCATCGAATTCCAGCAACCTTGACCAATTCGTCGGTCCACCTTGTGGGAGGTCTTCAAACACTACGTCTTCCGGTACGCGGTCGCCATTTCAGAACCTTTCGGCCCCAGCGCAAAAAATATGATTTATAATATTCTGCAATCGAAAATGTTCCCCAACAAAAACACGAAGATAATGCAAAGAATTTTCACACCTCGTTGCCTCAGTCAATTTACCTCAAGTACTCAGTAAGCTAATTCCGCACAAAGTCCGACTTTCCAATTTCCTAACGGACTACAAGACCATTATGCTGTCCTCGACAATCTTTAAGAACTGTCTGCATTGTTGAAATTTCCATCGAAAGCTGTTCTACTTTCTGAGTCAAGTAGAGTAGATAGCTTCCTGTGGGGAACTGGGACAAAACCGTTTTTTTTATGGTAGGTAAAAACCATCCAATGACGAATCCCGTAGGCGGAGCGGGAAACAGTGTCAGACTTTTACTGACTAAACAACCTACCCCGTTCCTCCCTTGCCTTATTCCCAGAGCCAGAATCCTTGGCTCCAGGAGGGTTCGACCCTGAAGCTTTGCTGCCAACTCCTTGAGGCGCGCGGGAACAGTGCGCATAGTTGACTACTTGGGCTCAACAAAACCTTGCGATAATTTTAAGGAGCTGTGATAGCCTAGTGGTAACATTACCGACTCATGAGTTGTATTACTTTGTTAAGCGTATTACTTTTTGTAACTTATTTTATCACTACTGCTCTCAAAACAGTGATAGTCCAGTGCAAATAGCACTGTTAATGATAAAAAGTGGAACAAAATAGTAGTAGAATGAAACCCATTGGAAAAGAAAGATAATATAGCCAAAATTTAAGGAAAAATAAATTACGGTCGATCTGAGGTCGGGAAGTGGATGGGTGAGTGGTTTTAAGGGTAAAAAATGGTTTATCTCGAATTCCGGCAAAACTACCGGTTCTATGGAAAAAAGTCTAATGGCAAACTTGTAGGTTATAAAAAGATCTACCACTTTTGTATTTACACTTTTTCACAAAATCTATGTGAAAAGTCCAAAAAACCGAGTTATACTATAATAGCATATTAACAGCTGTCCAGAGCACTGTAAGAGCTGTACTTAAACAGTCAATAGACCACTGTCTATATTTATTATCTCTCTTATACAGCCAAAAGATAGTTAACAGCTTAGTTAAATGCTATTGTTAAATTCCTTTAAATTTAAATATCTAAGAAGTCAAATGAACAAAGAACACAGCACTTTACCATAGCTCATCCATTTACAGCAGAATCTAGTATTTTGTAATTAGTTCTTCAGTTTCTCAATTACCATAAAGAACTCGTCTTTCAGACGTTTACTAGAATTTTGTCCTTCAAGGAAGTCCGAAAAGCTTAGATTAAATTAAAACAACGGGAGATAGATGAATTGCTAAAATTATACTTAAATTGCTCTTGTCTCTATCCTTGTGTATCAATGATTACAGACAGTACAATTGTTTTTTTTTATTCCGCAACTATCACATAACGTCGTCTAGTCCCAAGCTAAGCAAAGCTTGTGTAATGGGTACTAGAAAACTGATAAATTACTTATATATTTCTAAATACATACATATCATCGATAAATTACACCCAGATACAGAACAAATGTTCGTGCTCATCACACAAACATTTGTCCTGGTTGGGAATCGAACCCACAACCTGCAGCATAGTAGTCAGGGTCACTAACCACTAGACCAACAGGCCAGTCAGGTCAGACAAATGGAAGTTTCGTGTAAAGGTTTTCTGATTGTAATGTTAGCGCGCAACGTTTCTTTTCTTATAACCTTCCTCTTGAATCACTCTACTTATATATTAAAAAAAACCGCATCAAAATCCGTTACGTAGTTTTAAAGATTTAAGGAAACATAGGGGTAAGCAACTTTGTTTTAAACTATGTAATGATATATCTATACTGTAAGACTATCGATCTTGAGAAAGCCACTTTGCCTAAATATTGTCAGGCTTCTTCTGGTTTTATTTTTAACAGAATAAAGTACCTTTTGTTGTTTTTATGTACTTATTTGATCCATTACCAACACAAGCGACATCCCGCATATTTTCACCAAAAAAACACGCTTCTAAAAGAGACAATTTCCATGAAAAAGACATCAGAAGTGGGATCATCCTAAAATGAACAACATACTTAAACTGGTATCCATGGAAACCAGAACACATGGTGACTGGAAAGAAAAGATCGCATTGTATGAAAAATAAATCCATTCTGAATCAAAACCGATATCGGACTCTCAACAAATAAAGCGGGGACAATGGAAGCCAAATAAAAAATAGTGTAGAAATAAAAACATTGAGAACTTTAACTTTCCAATCGAACGGTATTGTAGCGGTTGATATTACTATTTGTCACTTATGAGAGTATTATAAAGAAAATATTTTTCAATATGTCAAACCCGCTTTTAGACACGCAATTTACTGTTTTTCGCACTAGTGTGGAAAAGTGCGTGAGGTCTCTCACCTTGATAAATTTTGTTAGATTTATATAGTATCAATATTTCAACACGCAATTTACTGTTTCTCGCACTAGTGTGGAAAAGTGCGTAAAGTCTCTTTCACCTTGATAAATTTTTGTTAGATTTATTATATAATCACACTAAGCGCTAAAAGCTTCCACGAGTCGCGCGTCTCCCCCGTTTATGTATATCTTCGTAAGTGTATTGAAAAACGTCGTTTGATACACATGGGTTACTGGAGCACTCGGCACCCTAGCGTTGAATTATAGTTGGTAGCATTTCACCTCGACAACAATGAAAAGCATTTCTCCACTTGTATCAAAATGTTCGCAAGCAATTAAACATAATGGAACTTATACATTATTTACACTTGAAAACGAGTCCCTTTATCATGACCGGTAGGGAACAAAAAAACTTGCAGGAACGTTTGAAGGAGTGGACCCCATAAAGCTAAGGTTAACTGAAAAACACAGCTAGATTTTAGTCAGTAAAAGTTTGGTACATCCTTTTGCTCCATTTGAGAGAGGGAGAAGTCATTTGAAGATGTTTTCCCTCTTGAAAACGCAAACAATTTCACATAAAATTTCATCCCTTCTTTACAAGAAAGAAAACAGAATATATTTATTATGTCCGAATTGACGCATAATATATTTTTCAGAAAGTGGCTCTTATTTCACTACACTAAGGTATATAATGGCACCTATTACCAAACTGTGACATTTTGATTGCCATTACGCACTAGTGCTGTAATGTAGCTTATAACCTTTTTGTTCAACCTCTTTGTTCGCAAAACAAATTTTGAATATATACGAAAAAAAATCACGTTAGGTTATTGGTTCGTTCAATAGTTTAAAGTAAAAATATTTCATGCAATTTCGGATCGTTTGTTCAAAAAAAAATGTATGATGGCGTTTTAAGACGCGCGCGGTTTTCAGTGTGAATTTTTTTTTGTGGCTGCAATTTTAAGATGCGTCAAGTTTTCGGCCTGATTTTGTCGAGTAAAGTTTCGAGGTCTATATTTATTAAATAAAATCAAATACCTACTACATTATGACTCAATAAAAAGATCAAATAAAGAAAACCAGTTTCCATGTCTGTGTGTATGTGTGCATTCGTTCTTTTTATTTATGTCCGAAGAATTAACGTGTGTAAGGAAAGGCTGCGCCGAAACTGACAAAATGAGAGACGATGTCACAATGTTTATTGGTCGAAATCAAGTTTACAATGGTTACAAAAAATAATAAAATAATGTGATATAATGGTTAAATGCTAGCCTATTTCTACACTAATATAATAAAGAGATCTCTGGAACTACTGGTCCGATTGGAAACATTTTAGCAACAATAGAAAGCTGCTTTACTCCTGAGTGACTTATATTTTATGTACACGGGCGAAGCCACTGACAAAAGCTAGTATTTTATAAAATCGTCCACTTCTTAGTGACGGAAAGTTGTGTATATTACTGCTTAGTCTCATATTTATTTATTGCATTATTTGTCTCTACATTGCCTCTACTATTTGTTGCGTAAAAAAACACAATTTCAGAGAAGCGTACCCAAAGAAAAAGCTAATAGGTAAAGGCAGATTTTACAATAAAAAAAATCTTTTCAATAACGGTTCCCGTCTCTCCAATATCAAGTGGTATTACTGGGGTCGTTGTAACGATCAATGGGGCTTAATATCATCTGCTTGTCAACCCTAAGATCAAGGAGGACAACGGGTAGTAGATTAATTCAATATGCTATTCAGATGAGTCGGGTACCTAATTCCAATTTCCTGATTTAGAATTCAAAATTATTCTAGTCTAACTCGAATTTAAATGCTTGGTGTTTGACAATATAAACAGACTAACTTTTGCCCGTGGCTTCGCCCGCATTGTATTGGGGTTGGGGTTGGGGTTTCCGGGATAAAAAGTAGCCTATATCCTATTCCAGAGTACACCTATGCCTGTGCCAAATTTCATCCAGATCCGTCCAGCTGTTTTGACGTGATTGAGTAACAAACATCCAAACATCCAAACATCGTAACTTTCGCATTTATAATACTAGTAAGATAGACGAAACGCGGAATATTGTGCAGTCTCATTTGCATTCTCATGGGTCGTTTAAATGCAAGCTGTTGTTGTTATTAATAATTATAATTAACACGTTTTAATAGCGGTGGTGGCCGAGTGGTAACATACGAATTGTAAGTCGCCGGTTCAAACCTATCCAGGCGCTTTACTTTGTGTCATTTATTTCATCGCTACTGCTCTCAAAACGGTGAACGTCCAAAAAAAAAATCAAAAGTGCTTCATTGGCATTATGTCGTCTAACAAAACTTAAAACTTAAAGCGCTGTCACACTGCGTGAACGTCAAATCTGCACTAATGTCATCAATGTAAAGGTGTATTGCCCGCAGACCACCTAAGTCAAGTGAAGTGACTGTACGGTACGCCTAACCTAATATGTAGTTTTTATTATGATAAGTAAAACTCATGCAAACACGAATCCCGCCCTTGAACGGAGCGGGAAACAGTGTCAGACTCTTAAAGACTAAACAACCTACCCCGTTCCTACGTCGCCATCTATACCAGGGCTATAGCCTTTCTTTCAGACACGAACCCTTGGCCCCAGTTGGCTTCGACCATTCTGCAGGATCCTTACGGTTTGCTGATCTAGTATGTAGTTCATAATTATACATCGATGCTCGAAACATTTCAAACAATTACAGTGTGGTGACAATACAGAATAGAAAAAACGTTCCATGAGTGACAACAACAGCTTCTATAGACAAAAGATCAAACCTTTTCCTTATCGAGACGAGTTCCCCTAGTACGATGTCCCACCGGGGATCGAACCGACTGCCTTCGCCGATTTGTCTTCATTTGTCCTCCCGCAATCGTGGCAAACTATGGACGAGAAATAATTAACTTGCTTTTGTCATTCGCTTTTTATTTCCAGTCGCGATTTGCATGGCGATTGTGGTAATTTGATAAATTGAAGTTAAATGAGCGTCTATTGAAATCAGGGAATGTTTTTTGGGTCTGTGTTGATGCTTGGTATTAATTACGGAGCGAAATGTGGGAAAAACAGGGGTTCTGGTTTTGGAGATTTTTCTTTTGTGGCTATGGTGAATTTTTAACAATGAAAAGTTGTTTTTTAAAATCGGAGCGTAAACATTCACGGTTAAGACTCACCAAGCTTCTTAATCAATTTTGGGAATACTTCTTCTTCTTCTTCTTCTCGAATCGATGGATTCCGCTTCCCTCAAAGTTTTTGGGCCCAGTAGGTTGGGAATACTTTATATGTATAAATAACAGTCTTTTATTTCTGCATTTGTCACTAAAATGCTGTCAGATGTTTTTGACATTTGACTCCTGACAAATTGAAAATTTTAGTTTATTAACGATTGGTGGAGAATATAGTGGTGGACGAGTGATAACGGCCCCGACTTGCGAGTGGTGTAATTTATTTCATCACCACAGCTCTAAAAACAGTGAAGGAAAACATCGTGAAGAAACCGACAAGTCCTAGAACCAAAAATTCGAAGATATGTTACATCTAACAAACAGTATTGGTCCTGCCTGGAGGACTACGGCCCATTCACTCTCCGAGAGAAGAGACCTGAATTCTAATAGTAGAAACATTATAAGACTGAATCTATGCTTCATTTATGAAAAGTAAAAGCTAGAAATAAATAAGACCGACGGACACGTATAACAGACGTCGTGTAGAAGACATCGCGTGGCGTGTATCAAGTGAAGCTGTATTAGTCTAGTTCCCGTATAAAATGTATATATACCTGGAAACTGGATCAGTGTGTGTGGCACACGTGTTAGTAGTGTTGTTCTATTTAATATGCGACAGTTTTTAGGATTCTGTAGTCAACAAAGAACCCTTATAGTTTCGCCAAGTTTGTCTGTCCGTCCGCGGATAATATCAGCGACCATTAACACTAGAAAGCCGTAATTTGGTAACAATATTGTTTGTCAATTACGGCTATTTTTAAAAGGTATAATATAAAAAATTTGGGTTAAGGGTAGTATTTGTTATTATATAAACTTCCTTTAAAAGAGAAGATTCCAAGCCAAACCAAGAGCCAAGCCAAGTTTTGAGGCTGGTCTGAGCCCTAAAGTGGTTTTAGAACTATTGTATAATATGTGCCAATCTCATGGAGAACTTGGACACCGAGATGAAGGATTTTAAATTTAATTTCAGTTCGATACGAATGTTGTTGATATTTTTTTACTTTAACGCGAGACGTACTGACAAAAGATAGTATTTTTTGTAATCAACATGGAAAATTCTCTTTTCAATGAATCGATGACTTTTGACAATTGTAATCGCTGTTATTCTTTTTAGACCTAACTTCATGTTAAATAGCACCCAGGAGAGTATTTTGGTGCAGGCTTACGGATGGTGTGCAATGGGTCGCTCGCCATTCGACCGTCCGGCAATCATCGGAACCACAACCAAGTCTTCGAAGACGCGTACTGTTTCCGCGCGCTTCAAGGGTTTGTCAGCAAACTGTTGAGGACCAGTACGGTCGAAGCCTGGGTAAATAAGACAGTGTTCACCAGGGCCCTAGAACTAAGGCAACAAAGTAACGGGGTGTATTTTTAGTCAGTAAAAGTCTAAAACTATTAGCTTTTGATTTAAACAACCCTAGGTTGTAGCTATCAGTAAACGCCGACTCAGGTAGAGAATTCTGCTTTTTACCTGTGCACACCAACAAATGAGTTCACAGAACGATTCGATCGTACTATGTGTACCTGTCTCACACATACGCCAAGTACCTGCTAACCTACTCTACTTCGATAACAGGTTATTTTTATAGGAAATCGTGAGTAAATCACCCTTAATCCAATGCTTTCAAGTCTAGGGCGAAACTGTCAATACACGCCCTACTTGTATAGGAAAAAACACATATAAAAAATATTGTTAATACGAGGAACTTTTAGGAATAAATTACGAGAATTGTACTACTTTCAGAACTGATTGGAAAGTATTGAGGGTAATGTGGTTGTTACAAGTCGAGGCAGGTCAATCTGATCGTTGACCTGACTGAACACGTTTTGATGAACATGGAAGCAACATGTCACCCCTGTGAGGTGACATGTTGTCACCCATCAGGTGCCATGTTGTTTATTGATCACAAACATTGTTAAAACAGTCACTTTTACAATATAGAATATACAAAATGCTATTCTGTATTACAGCTACAGAATCAATTTCAAAGAGTTAAAAAAAAAAAACTACGTAAGTGCAAGTCGGGCTAACACACTTGGGGTCACTGAGGGTCCTTACTAACTTACCTATGTAAATAGTTCAACTTCAGTTTTCTTTATATTTTTTTATCTTCTTCTTCTTGTTGAGGACCAGTACGGTCGAAGCCTGGGTAAATAAGACAGTGTTCACCAGGGCCCTAGAACTAAGGCAACAAAGTAACGGGGTGTATTTTTAGTCAGTAAAAGTCTAAAACTATTAGCTTTTGATTTAAACAACCCTAGGTTGTAGCTATCAGTAAACGCCGACTCAGGTAGAGAATTCTGCTTTTTACCTGTGCACACCAACAAATGAGTTCACAGAACGATTCGATCGTACTATGTGTACCTGTCTCACACATACGCCAAGTACCTGCTAACCTACTCTACTTCGATAACAGGTTATTTTTATAGGAAATCGTGAGTAAATCACCCTTAATCCAATGCTTTCAAGTCTAGGGCGAAACTGTCAATACACGCCCTACTTGTATAGGAAAAAACACATATAAAAAATATTGTTAATACGAGGAACTTTTAGGAATAAATTACGAGAATTGTACTACTTTCAGAACTGATTGGAAAGTATTGAGGGTAATGTGGTTGTTACAAGTCGAGGCAGGTCAATCTGATCGTTGACCTGACTGAACACGTTTTGATGAACATGGAAGCAACATGTCACCCCTGTGAGGTGACATGTTGTCACCCATCAGGTGCCATGTTGTTTATTGATCACAAACATTGTTAAAACAGTCACTTTTACAATATAGAATATACAAAATGCTATTCTGTATTACAGCTACAGAATCAATTTCAAAGAGTTAAAAAAAAAAAACTACGTAAGTGCAAGTCGGGCTAACACACTTGGGGTCACTGAGGGTCCTTACTAACTTACCTATGTAAATAGTTCAACTTCAGTTTTCTTTATATTTTTTTATCTTCTTCTTCTTCCTGCCCTTGTCCCGTGTTATTTGGGGTCAGCGCAATATCTTTTTTTCTTCCATTCTGTCCTGTCACCCGTCACGCTATCACTAACTCCTCTGTCTTTCATATCACTTCTCACACAATCCAACCATACTTTTTTTTGGTCTCCCTCTCCATCCATCCACATTTTTCATCACATCCATATTTTCTTCTTTATATTATTCAAATTTTTTTTTCTTTTTATGTTAAAAAAAAAACTTTTTGCAACATATAAAGAAAACTGTTTTTAAATCTATTCTCATACTTGTGCTATATGACTATGCTTTAAACTTTAGAAATTAAAGATTTCTTAAACTTTAGCCGAAAACTTGTCAAAATCTTAAGTTTTTAAATAGGGTTTGACACCAGGACCCATCCTTAAAAACACCTGTAGTAGTTGACCCATTTTACACCTTCCAAGACTTTCTCGAAACATCTTACCTCCCGGTCCCCAATTTCTGATTAGTATGAGAAGCCTTCTGAGAATCTTTGGGAGACTACACAAAACAATCAAAGTTTCTGATGAACATCGTAACGAGAATGTTTTAATCTTGTCCTAATATCATTTATTTTCCTTTGATTGACATCAAAAACAGATCACGGAGGTCCGATGTCGCACCTTCATTAAAAGTTCACAAGAACCAAAGTACGGGGTTGCCAGCTTAATAAATGTTCCCTTATTTTGTCAAGAATATTTTGTTGATAAAAGATCTTCCCTTTTTTAATTTTGATAAAGATATTTTGTTGTTTGCTTGATTGAAAGTGCGTCGAAAAGTAAATAATACTTTTAGGAAACGTATGTAATGGAGGAAGTTGGAAAGTGGTGTCACATTACTGAAAGGTGGAAAGAGAATTTTACGTCTTGGTATGGTCATGTGAAGATCGGGGATGACACGCATATTGCTAAAAGAGTCATGAATGGTAAACATGTGGAGAAATGCAGAGGGAGAGGGAGGCCAAAAAAGAGATAGACTATGAGAGGAGAGACTGATATGAAAGAAAATGGAGTTAGAGATACGGTGTTTGTTGACAAGATACAATAAAATAAAATAAACTCAAATTGAAACAAGACCAAAAAGATGATGATATAATCTATTTTTATTAAATAACATATTCATTAATTTTACTTCATTTATTCACAAACAATATACATTTTGTTGAACATAAAGTTACATAATAATTTAAAATTAAAATTGTCACATGCAGAAACGTGCAGAAATACTTTAAATACTGAAAGCTTAATGAAGTTGTGTAAAATATTAAATAAATTAATTAGGCTCATTTTCGGGCGGAAACTCCATCCAACGACTTTTCCCGCTTTAGAATGGAGCAAGAGGGCGTATCAGACTAGACCGGCTTGTAATAATTGATCTGGTTGTAAGTGGCCCTGAATGCTATTCCAGGGGTCGTGTGTTCGATTCCCACCCAGGACAAATGATAATGTGATGAACTCAATCATTTGTTCTGGTTCTTGATGTAATTTATCTTTATTATGTTTGTATTTAGGTACAGCATTTACATATATAAATCACGCTTTTTATACAGTTTAATTTAAGAAACGTTAATAAAACATTTAAAAAATTAACTAAAAACCGATGAAAAATTTCACCCCTGGGGGGTCCAGAATCATGTACTGGTTCAGTGGTATCCGTTTGTGCGACGATGTCAATGACTTCTGTATACGAAAGGATATTTTAGTTCAATCAGGACAACCAACGTTGGCAACCCAATAAACATCCACAACTGTTCTATATATAGCAAAGGAGTTGTTCAGCTGATTATGGACATCGGTTATTTTATCCAAACTTTCAGGGGCTTCCGACCAAAAGTCGGTAACGTATCTTAGCCTTGTTTATTTAAGAAGGCTTTTTGGCCTCCTTGAACACGATACCCGGAGTTTGTTTGTATTAGAGTTTGGTTTTGGAGACTGCTCATGTTTTTATTGGTACTTGGTTACAATTTAGAGCGTCAAGGACGGGTGAGGGTGGCTACGATATTGGCACGAGTAACCTATATTTTATTTTATGTAACCTAATTTTTTTTAGGTGTTCAGTTGTCACTAGTTTTTTTTTCTCTAGTCGTCGACGGCACGGTCTATTCCTGCGCGCCTCAAGGTTTTGTCAGCAAATGTAGAGACCCAACTGCAGGGCCGAAGCCTACTGGGGTCATGATCAGAGTTCTGAAAGGAAGGTCCGAGCCCAGTATGAGGGCTAAGAAGAAATGGGGTAGGTCATTTAGTCAGTAAGAGTCTGACACTGTTTAAGTCAGTAAGAGTCGGACATTGTAACTCAATAAGCCCTCAAACACCCTGGCCCTGGTGAAAATCTGGTCGGGTAAAAATGGACAGGGGTTGAAAACCCCAAACGGTTTAAACATATAACTTCCGATAAGGTTGTTATATTTTCGCCGTTTAAGATTTTCTGCGCTTACAACAACCGCCCCAGCACAGCCTGCTGTATTCAGAAGAATGTGATTAAATTTTTTAATATATTTTTTTGAGTGTTTGCAAATCCATGCACCAATGATATAAAGTCTCCTATATAAATAAAAACACAGTAAAAAATAATAAACATTAAAAAGTTAGTTAATAAATGACACTTTCAGCTGTTTTAACTTCATTAAAGCTGAGCAGTAACATTAAATTTTGGCCTAAATCAGGATGCATTTTGGAGAGTGTGCGCAGGAATTGCACGACTTGATTCCGCCATCCCAATTTTACCTTCGGACATCCCGGCGTACGGCAAATATCCACGCTTACGTTGTTGAGACACTTGCGGCCCGGACTAAGCGTTTTGCCTCATCATTTATACCGCGTACATCAAGGGACTGGAACAGTTTGCCGGCTGCAGTCTTTCCGTCCGAATATAATTTATGTGTCTCCAAGGCTAGAGTGAATATGCTCTTAATAAACTAGTGCGCCTTACCATCAACGATTGCATCACTGCTTACCATCAGGTGGGATCGCAGTCAAGCACTAGTTTATTGCAATTAAAAAAAAAAAATAATGCAACGCACAACTCAGATGTATATGTACCGTAACTGTTTTCATTCATGTTTTTTCTTTCTTCTTTCTATTAAAAGAACCTGTAAATATTTTAAAGATGAACGTTGCTTAGTTGGAGGATTGCAATCTGAAGAAGTTTATTCAGCTTTAGTAAATACAAAATACCTACTAGTTTTAATGGTTCCGTACTAACTTACGTTGAACATACTTAGTTTAATTGCCATTTCCCGAATGGGGTCTCGAGATTTTTTTTGAATCACAAAATAGGTTTTTTTTTGTGATGTAAATGCTATTTTTCATTTTCCTATATACCTGAGCTATAAAACCTTTGAAGTTTTCGTTTCGAGTGCAAGCAAAAATGAACTTAGCGGTAGTCAAGCGAAAACGTCTTCGATAGTACATCGGTGTACAAAAGCCATAAAAAAGAATCACCACGTTCCCGACTAAACACAGGCCCATCAAAACATAGCACTATAGGCGCCCCTTAGCAAACTTCGCTAATATTAGCAGAACTAGCTAAGTGCTGCAGCACACTGCGATTGTTAGCATTTATACGTTCATTAAAAGTTGGCGTCGGCTAAAGTTGCGATACGCGCGTGCTGCGAAAATAACGAACCCCACGAATTAGGTCGCTGTTGCTATGTATATATTTGGTGGTTTTTGAAACGATGTTTGGGCTTGTCATGTTTCAGGATTTAATCTGCACTCTTATTTCAAAGAGTTACAACGGTCCTGGATCAAATGGGAAATCATTCGACATTACTTTTGTTGACATTATATTTATTTAAAAAACATTTCAAAAAAATACCGCGTGGTATTGGGGTTGGGGTTAGGGTTTTCGGGATAAAAAGTAGCATATGTCCTATTCCGGAGTGTATCCTATGCCTGTACCAAATTTCATCCAGATCCGTCCAGCCGTTTCGGCGTGATTGAGTAACAAACATCCAAACATCGTAACTTTCGCATTTATAATATTAGTAAGATTAGTAAGATACAGCTAAGAAGCTGTGCGTACCATAAATGTGTTCCCAAAACGCACCACGATCAAACGTCCGACGCGACAGCAGCTGGTGCATCATACCCGGCATACATCGCAACACAACCGCTCAGACCCGACTTCCACCGTACGGCTTCACCAGATATCACGCCGGAACACGACGGATCGCTTGGCGGCATGGCTTTGTCTGATGGGTGGTAACTTTAAAGCCGGCAGCCGATGCTATGGCCTACCACCGTATTTACTGCTCATTTCTCACGCACTACCCAGGGGACACGTGTAGGGTGGTAGAACTAAGTGATTTCTTCAGAGGCGAGCAGTCCATCCCCAAATGTATCGGTAATGTGTTTTATTTGTAAAAACAAATCAAAAACTATTTCCTAAGCTGTCAGATAGAAATGACCGCAGTCGACGACACCCAAATATGTTGTGTTCACGGCAATCCAAAACAGCACTAATGCGTAATAGTATTTTTTGTATGGCTCCAATAATTTATGATCACATACCAGAAACAATTAAAATGTTAAATATTAATAGTTTTAAAAAAGAATTTAAAAAAATTCTTGTAAGTAAAGCCTACTATACACTTTCGGAGTTTCTAGAAGAAAAAAGAATTGGTATCCCAACTTAAAACTTTTTTATTTTATTTTTGTTTACTGTATGCATTACTATAAATAACTGTGACGTAATAATCTGACTGCAATTTTGCTATTGATTGACTAGTTTTATATAAGTTTTCCCTAATTTAAATACTATTAATTTAATAATATTACTGGACATTGTTAAAAAATTAATTATTTTCTTTTTTTCGTTATATTGTTTCATTAGACATATTTATATTCTGTAACCATAATGAGTGAACATGGAATGTTTTTTTATTTAACATTTACATAATATTTGCACGTCATTGAATGTGACAAACATGTTTGGACGATTTCTTTTTTAACATCTTGCATGCACGTCTTTTTTTGCTAATTCTTGTATGTGTACACATGTTTTTGGCAAATAAAAATATCTTATCTTATCTTATCTTAAATGCTTCACCGTTTGCCTGGTGGCCTGATGGACGAACTTGATCAAGTTTAGTTAAGCAATTGTAATGTACACTCCCCGAAAAGCAGCCGGTAGAAAACCGACAGGCTTTGCACTCGGCGTCGGTGCTCAAGACTTTAAAATCTGACCCTCTCTCTTCTTCTAAAGCATTTGATGGCTTCTCACCACAAAAAACTGAAGTCAACGCTGTTACTAATCATTACATAGTATAAAAGTTGCTCACCGCTGTCTCTATGTATGCTTAGATCTAAAAAGTACGCAACGGATTTTGATGTGGTTTTTTTTTAATAGATAGAGTGAATAAAGAGGAAGGTTTATGTGCATAATAAATGCATAATATATTCATATCAGTACCCGTGCGAAGCTGGGGCGGGTCGCTAGTAGTAAAACAAAATACGGTTTACCATCACTACTGCGAAATTTTAAAAGAAAATTTTACTTAACTCACACTAAAAGAAAATACCATTGAAATATCGCATAAAATCAAGGTTAATCTCATTTTGCGTGCCAACTTTCGTAAGTCTGGATCCAAAAACTCTTGGAAAAGGGGTGCTGCCAACTGCCATATATTATGTTATTACATAAAGCTTCACCTTGACGTCAATATGGAAACGATTGTCAAAATGTACGTGCTCGCAATTCGGTGCCTCGAACACGCCTTTATGGCGTAGTTACATTTCTTAATGGCATACACGATATATTATATGCATGTAGGTGATTACTTTTTTACCAAAGAGATGTTTTTTTTTTTATGGTGGGAAAAATCATCTAATAACAAGTCCCGCCCTTGGGCTCCGTTCCTTCTTAGCCATACAGACTGGAGCCGGACTTCTTCTTCTTTCAGAACTCTGTTCGACCCTGCTGAGCCCCTACATTTTGCTGACAACTCCTTGAGGCGCACTTGTACTCGGTCCAGACCATAGTCCAGACGGTTACCAGACAGTCAGATAGCGAGCTACCCGTAGCGAGTAGTCGGAAATGCCTTTGCCTGATGCGTCGGCCTCCTCCTTTGCTAGCATTACTGCCTCGCAGAAAGAGGTCCCACTTGCTACTCCTCCTCGGTATCTAGTATACCGACAACGTACACCTATATCTACTTTTGAATTGTTATAGAACTACCTACTTAATTTTATATTCGTATGTTTGTTACTTTTTTGCGCTCGAACGGCTGAACGAAATTCGATGAAACTTGGTTCACGGTAAAATATAGTTTACTAGCTTTTGTAAGCGGCTTCGCCCGCGTATATAAAATATAGTCTATGTCACTCAGGAGTAAAGCAGCTTTCTATTGTTGCTAAAATTTTTCCAATCGGACCAGTAGTTCCAGAGATTACCCCCTACAAACAAAAAAACATAAAAACAAAAAAACAAACTTTACCTCTTTATTATATTAGTGTAGATTTATCTTATTTTTTAATTATTTTGACAAGTTGTGAATGAGATAAGCACGAGTTGAAGTGTGTTACCCTACTCTAACATACTCTACCTTACTCTACCCTACTGTACCCCACTCTACCCTATTCTACCCTATTCTACCCTACTTTACTCTACCCGATTTTTTTCTTTTATAACAACCTCCCCTGACAAACACAACAAAAAAAAAATAAGCGAAATCGGTTCAGCTGTTCTCAAGATTTGCGCTTAACATATTTAGCGATTCATTTTCATATTACACATAAGATTAGCTAAAATGGCATGCCTGACATTTTCACTCCAAGCTACGCTATATGGGATAACCAACTTACTTTGAAGGAAGATTCACCACGTTAGATGTTCACATAACTACATTATGTAGCAACATTTCACTAGGTATAAACCTAAACGAGTTAACGACTCATCAAAGACTGTACCCCGGAAGCTTCGACACAATCTGCGCAAAACCGGATGCACGTAGAACCGAAGTCTTCACTGGTTCATTAAAACTTCTACACGGGTAGAAGTATCGGTTATTCACCCTTCTTTGACCGGAAAACTGGTTGTTTACTTTTGTTTTAAGGATGAAAGTGTCTTGATGGTTACTTTGGGTCTTACTATGACTCGTGTTAAAATGGAAAGCGTAGGAGCGAAAAAGAGGGGTGGAGCAATACTGTATACACCCTGTACAGGTCTATCCTTCCGGGCCTTTGAACAGGTCATGGTTCGATGCGAGGAAGAGTGGCAGGCTGTCGCTTTATTCTGCGATGCAGTATTGATGTTAACAAAGGAGAAGAACGCACGCGTGAGGCAACCGCTACCAAGATACCGATCTGTTTTTTGACCGCCGTAAGCGCAGGCTTGCGGACGGTGAGCCAATAGATAGCTTCGTCCGTCCGTCCAGTAACCGTCTGGATTGATCCTCGATGGCGCGTCATGTTTCGTATAGTATAGCCCTGAAAAGACATGATGTAACCTTATAGGAAGCCTACCAACGCTGCGTCTTCCGGTATGCGGTCTTTGCGGCACTCCAGAATCTTTCGGCCCCAACACCCAACGACTGACTGGACCCCTGAAGGAGGAAAACGTCGTTGAGGAAAACGTCGTCGTCAACCTTTGTCGAAGGTGTTGTGACCAGTTGGTCAGAAATTGCTCAAGATAGAGACGTTTGGTAGAATCGTAAACTTTGCCTAACAGCGGAATACAATAAAGGCCATTAGCATACCATAGCATATCATAGCCTTATAATGTTCCCACTGCTGAGACTCAGGTCTCCTCTCTAAGATAGGGAATGGGTGGTTGTAATCCACCACGCGGACCCAGTATGGGTTTTTTTTTATGGTGGGAAAAATCATCGAATAACGAATCCCGTCCTTGGGCGGAGCGAGAAACAGTGTCAGACTGACTAATCGACCCACTCCATTCCTTCTTAGTGGATGTAACTTAACATTTTTTTTTTTAATTATAGACATGCTAGTTTCCACACGATATTTCCTTCACCGATTTGAGAGCAGGGGTGTTGAATTAAATTACAAAAGTTATGTTATGTGCCTGGTTGAGTTTGAACCCACGAACTACAACTTAGGCGGGTCCTTTACTCAACCATCATAAAGGCAATTAAAAATAAAAACAAATTATTTGGATTCTAGTCGCTATGTACACGAAACCACTCTTAAATGTCCAATGCTAATAAAATATTATTTTTCCTCTCTGCCATATCCAAAACGTTTAATTTTCAAACCAAATATTACCCAATTAAAAGCCAAAACAAATATGATAAATTAAAAATAATTGATATGGGAACTCGAGCTCAAAAATTTATGACTAAAAAAGAGCAAAACTCATAAAAACTCGAAGCAAATATTGAAACTAACCTCAACAAATTTTCTTTCAAATAAAAACCATCAGAAACTAATTAACAAACTCAATATCAGCAAAAAATAAATTGCTGTTACCACTGTTCCTTTTCATTTGAAAATCAACCTTATTTCTTTCGTAATACATTTCAAAATCATTCGTTTACTATCCATGTGACGTATTTCTGGGATCGCAAACATTCGTTAGATCTTTTTATTTTTTCATGATAGATGGTTGTGGACTTGCTTATCATCTGAAAACTGTATCAGTGTGTGGAAATGGCTTCAGGCTTCAATCTAAGGAGGATAGGTTTTTCTCCTCCAAATAAATATTCATATTTATTTATAATGTCGACTTATATCTTAGCGATAGACGAGCACGTTCATAGAAACTACTAGCGACCCGCCCCAGCTTCGCACGGGTACTGATATTGAATATATCGTACTAATATTATAAATGCGAAAGTTACGATGTTAGGATGTTTGTATGTTTGTTACTCAATCACGCCAAAACGGCTGGACGGATCTGGATGAAATTTGGCACAGGCATAGAATACACTCCGGAATAGGACATAGGCTAATTTTTATCCCGGAAACCTAACCCAACCCCAACCCCAATACCACGCGGGCGAAGCCGCGGGCAAAAGTTAGTTATGCACATAAACCTTCCTCATGAATTACTCTATCTACTAAAAAAACTGCATTAAAATCCGTTACGTACTTTTAAAGATTTAAGCATACATAGGGATAAGAAACTTTGTTTTATGCTATGTAATGATAATGATAATGATATGTAAAGTATTGAAAAGGTAATACAAAAGTCCGCTGCAGCGCTTCATTGATATTAGGTTGCCAAACAAAGTTTTAAACTTACAGCGCTCTCACACTGCGTGAACTTCAAATCTGCACTAATGTCATCAATGTAAAGGTGTATGTATGGCATAACCTTTCTAGTTCTATTTTATTCAGTTTATTTTTTTTTTGCTTTTGAAAAAAAGTAAATAAATATATATACTGAGCATTAGGCATTTGAAACTGCACTTGGAGTTAGCCCCGAGTGCGGATATTTTTAAGCTTTTGAGCGTGGAGAAGAATGCACATTTCCAGAGTTTCCTTTTCAAGCAAAGCAGCAGTAAACCTTTAAACTACTATTTATTGATTTAAAATAGTCTTAGTGTTCTCAACATTTTTATCCGTAGTCAAATGCTTTTTTGCACGTGCAGTTAGCTTCATTGTTTCGATTGGTCGAATCCTTTAAAAGCTCCCGTAGAGTTTAATTAAAATTCTTTAAATTTTATCTTGTCGAAGAACTCTGATTTTAATGGAAATAGATATGAATTAGTAGGTCGAAGCCTTCTGGGGTCAAGGGTTGATGCGAAAGCGGAATACCGGGACCGTGGAACTAAGGCAAGAAGGTACGGTGGGTCGTTTGGTCAGTAGGAGTCTGACACTGTCTCCCACTCCGCCCAACGGCGTTATTCGTCATTCCATGATTTTTCCCACTATAAAAAACGATGAATTATTCCAGAAAACCTTTTATTCCTATAGATAAGTAATTTTAAAGCAAATGGCCTGTCTAGACTCACAGCTATAAAACGAGATTCTCTTTTTTCATTTCACTGTAAGAAAATCTCATTATTTTTTGTATGACATACGTCTACAACTATAATATTACAGACGATACCAGGACAGCACTCACGTCTTCGTTTTTAGAGTTCCTTAGTTTCTTCATACGAAAGACTTTTTGTCATTATACTGCTTATTCTTTTTGCAGTTTTGTTTCTGTCTTCTATAACTCTACACCACAAAAACTGTGCATTTATTTAGGAGGCAAGTAACTTACGAGACTCAGCAATAGTTTCCATTAACTTAACTATCTATAAAAAGAATTTATTTATTTATTATTTATTTATTATATACTTTATTGTACACCAAGACTAAAACATAACATTGAAAGGAAAACTTATAACAAAAAAAAACATACAATCGGCGGTCTTATCGCACTCGGCGATTTCTTCCAGGCAACCCTTTATAGAAAGAAATGGCCAGGACACAAAATGCGGTTGCACTTGGTGCAAATACAAAAGTTAACAAAAACAATAGGTATATGAACTAAATACTAAAAAATAGATACATATAAAATATATACAGGCAAGGGAATAAGTAACATGAAGAGATCACAATGTCAAGTAATGCTCAGTCTTTTAAACACAGGCAGTGTTTGCGCACGTTTTATAGTCACAGGCAACGCATTCCATAGGCAAGCGGTCTGGACACTGAATGCCTTATCCAGGAAGGTAGTAGAATGCATTGGCATTTTTACTTTCAAGAACAAATATTATTATTATATTGAGATCAGTGGTGGCCGAATGGTAAAGGTCCCGAGTTACGAGTTGTAGATCGCGGGCTCAAACCCAGCCAGGCGGATAGCTTTATGTAATTTATTTCATCACCACTGCTCACAAAACGGTGAAGGAAAACATCGTGAGGAAACCAGTATATCCTAAAACCAAACATTCGAAGACATGTGACATCCACCAATTCGCACTGGGCCCGCGTGGTGTATGGAGGCCTGTGGCCTAGCAGCGGGAACATTAATAAGGCTGATGATGAATTAAAAAATATAATATAAGTATGTCGGAAAGGGCTTCGATTTGTTGACAACAAGACAAGGCACGCCATCTAGTGGCAACTAGAAGAACTAAATAAAGATGGTGCGCTTGACAGATTCAGTGACATTTCCGCTTTGCTGCGAGCTTGCGGAGGAGGGAACCCGCCCTGGGAGCGGACACTCTTAGCCAAGCCGTCGCAGAGTCAAGACGTTCTGAGTGCACTGTACCGAAATGTATTGAGAAGTAAACCGATTATGTATTTTTTTTTCTCATACATTTTTAATTTTTTTTTTATATAATATTTTTTTACAATTCACGTTGTAAAGTAAGAACACTGTAGACTTAGTAAATCCTATTACGATTCACCTTTTATTTTTTATTATTATGATTATTTTTATTGTGCTTTTAAGTGCAATATTGACTGGTCTACACTGTTCTTACATAATGATATAAGTACTGTAACAACGAAATATTGTAAGAAATCATTTTTTTTTAAAGAGTAACCATGGAGTTTCTTGCCGGTTCTTCTCCATAGGAAACGACCAATTTGGAACCGTGCACTAGCTTCTGACGTTTTATAAGTGCCCTTGTAGGCCTATATGAAATAAAAACCTTTTTGATTTTGATTTTGATTCAACTCCTACCCGTTGTTATTCATTGCACGATACCCACATACGCCCACATGATACATAGATCTGATATACCAGAGCTCGAACACCATCCTACACACGAGCCGACATATATATTTTATAATTGTCTATTGAAGTATTCTTATTTGGATAAAACTGTATGTGGTAGGTGTGTAGAAGGTTTGAAAATAGGACTTTTTTTCTGACGAAAAGCCTTCGGGCAGGAAAGCGTCTGCCGGGACCGATAGTAATAATATAAAATTTACATACTAACAAGGGTAAAAAAAAACATTTTTCCAATCCTAAATCGAGTGTAGTAATTTCCAGCTCAATCCTTATTATTATGATGATCAGGCCGCCATATTGCCTTGAGCCCATGAATTTTAAATCGAAGACGCCATGATGAGTAAATTATGAATTCCATAACGATACTCCTTTGAGATTATGTTTTATTTGCAACTTTTTTGAAGTGTTCATTTTTTTTTTGACAAATATGAAATAATTGTAAGTAGTGACTTAAATAAATTGTTAAATAGTAAAAAAAACTTGTCGGAAAATCGCACTATCATAACATAGTATAAAACAAAGTTGCTAACTGTTGTCCCTGTGTATGCTTAGATCTTTAAAAGTATGCAACGGATTTTGATGCGGTTTTTTTAATAGATAGAGTCAAAAGGAACGTTTATGTGCATAATACATGTATAATATATTCAATATCAGTACCCGTGCGAAGCTGGGGCGGGTAGCTAGAAATATTAAGGTGAAAAGTTATGTGTGTGTGTTTGTGTTTGTTATTTCTTCATCCTCGAGGGCCTTAACAGATTTCAATGAAATCTTATTACAATGGTAAACCGTCGAGTATGTTCTCTTTGAAAAATGTTCTATGTTCACACAGGCATTGCTGTTGATAGCAACTACTCGTAGTTATGATAAATTTATAAATGTGTTCATATAAACATAGCAGTATAATCGTCCTTATAATGTGCCTTATGCTGGCAGAGAAGAAACGGGCCGTATTCCACCACTCGACCCAGTGTTATTGATGGTTGCCGCTTATGTTTTAATTTTTTTGTTTCTAGGACCTGCTAAATAAATACATTAAACTTTATTGTACACCAAAATAGTTATGAAAACTTTCAGACATTGTCAATTGTTAATGAAAAAATAAAGAATATAAAATGTGTCGATTCGAACACAATATTGTGTCCGAACTGTCATTAAGTCCCTCTTTCTGTATGAAAAGCTATGTTTTTTTTTTATGGTAGGTAAAAATCATTGAATGACGAATCCCACTGTTGGGCGGAGCGGGAAACAGTGTCAGACTCTTACTAACTAAAGAACCTACCCCGTGCCTTCCCTGCCTTATTCCCAGAGCCCCGGTGTAACGCTTTCGCATCAACCCTCAGCTCCGGGAATGAAAAGCTATGTAGGAGAAAATACTTGTGAGATCATGGCTATAAGACTAATGGCCGTAACAATTATGAGCGCAATGGCCGCTAAACCGCACGTAAAACTTTTTAGATGAAATTGCTAGAACAATAACGAACTCAAATGAGGATACTCCGAAGAAACATACTTGAGAATAAAACCAGTTATGTGGGAGTTGGTCTCGCGAACTGAGAGTTTCTTACAAACTTACCCTTGTACTTGATTCGGACGGCGAGCAATGGGTAGCCGGCCGTCCGGTCGTGTTGTAACAGTCCGGACCGAGTTCAAGTCGTCGACAACGCGCATTGTTCCCGCGTGCCTCAAGGAGTTGTCAGCAAACTGTAGAAGATCGCAGTCAAGCACTAGTTTAACGCAATATAACAAACAATCGCGGACAGTGAGCAATGGGAAGCTCGCTCTCATTTTTGTTGACTGTGGTTAATTTACACACTGCATACACATCAGAAATTATCTGGCTGTATTTTAGTTTTTTTATTACTGTCTTTAGTGTTTTTTTCGTACCACTTTCTTGAAAAAATTAAAATGTAATACAATTTAACAGACCCATCTGTGCTTGTGGCAGACATATGTGTTTGAAATCTCTGAATTGGATTTGTGCTCAACTAACGGCAACCGAAGACAGAAGTTTGTATTGACACTAAAATGAAATGTGTGTGTGTGTAACTGCGAATGAGGAGTAGGTATGAGGTACCTTCCTACACAAAAAAAATCTTCAATCTTAGCTAACAATTAAGAGCAAAATTAGCTGCTACCCGCGGCTTTGCCCATGTTATATTACAAAATTATTCCAAGTAAACATAGTCACAGGATAAAGAGCGCCATTTGTCGAAAGTTTACAGCAGCTGTATTTTTTTTTATTATTGATAGGCTCGCGTTTGACCACTATCTCATCTGACGGTAAGCGATGATGTGGCCGACGACGGGGCACGCTTGCCTGGAAGTAATCTATTTACTTTTAACTTAAAGACTCCTAGGTTGTAGCTATCAGGACCTGCAGACTCCGGCAGAGAATTACAGTCCTTAGCTGTACGCATACACTGTATTCTATGTAAGATCAATAAATTATGAAATTATGAAGAACTGATCCAAAACGAGCTTAGCCAAGGTTGACGGAGGCCCCCAAAGGTCCTCCTATTTCTGGATTTAAAATAACCTAACACAAAAAGAATATCGGTTAGTGTTGACGATAACATTTTCCGTTTCTTTTTCCAAAAGCAAGATCCTTAAGAAAAATTTTAGACTTAAAGGCGGACGAAACCGCTCACAGAAGCTAGTATAAAATAATGACGTTCTATTTTTATGACATGCTTCTAAAAACACTCAACAACTTATTTAACCAAAAAACGTTTAAAAACATAACGTGAGCAAGATAAGAGTTTCCGCCGCAGTTGGTACAGTCACGCATAAAAGTGTAAAACCAAAATTTCTATAATATTTTTCGAAAACTTTGTACAAATCTCTACCTATAGGAAACATCATTATAAACTTGCTTTTTATATTTTTATTGATTATGGGTTCGCGCTTGACCGCTATCTCACCTGATGGAAAGCGACGATGCAGTCGACGATGGAGCGCGTTTACCTAGAAGTAACCAATTCACTCTTGACTTAAAGATACCCGGATTGTAGCTATCAGGAAACACCGACTCCGGCAAGGAATTCCATTCCTTGGCTGTACGCATAATAAATATGTTCCCAAAACGTTTTGTACGTATGTGTGGGATATCCACCATATACCGCTAATCTTTAGGTAACTTCGCCTTGTTCTGGTTCCCTTAGCCAAGTTACGACCGTTAAATTTTAGTTCCCTTTCGTCTAATGAATCCATAGCAGGCAACTCCTCTGTTTCCTTTGTTCTGACCCCGTAGATGAGCGTTGACATGACGACAAAACAAAAGAATCGGAGACGTGGCCGTATCAAGTCGTTCAGAGCAAGAGAAGTGAAACGAAGCGGTCTCCTACTACTTCGTAGCACTTGCCTAGGGAGGCTGAACGCAAATAAACACGGGTTACAATCGCTGTTGCGCCACTAGAGTGGAAGAAGTTTTTTTTTGTGGAATACCCACCCAAAAAATGGTTTATAGAAACAAAACTTTAAAAAAGTATTTTCGTGATTACTTCTGTACTAACTGCCATCACAAAACGCGAAAATTCTGAAAATTTGGCGCATGATAAAAAATAAATGGTAAGTTTTTTGCCGTTGATACACTCATGCTTCATCTATCTCACCAGATGATGGTTGATAATAGAGCACGCTTGCCTAGAAGAAGCCTATTCACTCTTGTATAACACCACGCCATAAGCCCTGCCGAAACCAAGCAAAGTCACTACAAGCCAAAGCTATCTTACGATAATTAAGAGACTAAGCCAAAACCAAATTGCCAATCAAGTCAGTTTATTGTTTTCTCGCGTTGCTATGACATGAAACTTGTCAGATAATTATGTAAAAACGCTGCAAAACGATAAAACTACAATAAATAATTATTTCATTTGACTTAAGATTCCAAGGCAGTAGCTATCAGGAAACACAGAAATTAACGCCCAGAAATTCCACGCCTTCTTTTACATGCACATCAATTTGATCCCCTAAAACCACGAAACTTTCCAATAACATCAATACTTTCGTGCTACAAAGTTTACCATCCCATTGCGTGCAACACATGCGATGCGTGCGGCACGCTTCTCATTCCGCACGCGTGCATATTTTCACGCGTTCTAACTCCATATCTTTGAACTAATTAAACCACCGGAATGTGGTGTTTGTCGAGTAGTTTGGCAATTAAAGTAACTGTTTCCTCTTCAAGTGTAAATAATTCGTGAAATTGGGGCACGTTTACGCTGAAATTGATAGGCCGCGAACATGGCTGCCTGAAAGTGTAGATTTGATTACTCATAACAAACTAGAACGGCTAATTAATATATATAGGGTGAATTAATTATTCGACTATTAAGATTATTGTTTTAAATAAACTGTTTATTTTAAATATGTTATAGAACATTTTTCCTTTTTTAAAAGGTATTTTATTTGCTTTTGCAGGATGTCTTGGGTGAAATTCGAGACACAAGTAGAACATAAATGGTCTTCCTGTGTCCCGAATTTCATACAAATCTGTTCAATATGTTTAGTGTCCAAGAGTAAAATCTATTTACACTGACATATACAAGCTTTTATCTGTGAATTTAGTTTAATCTACACTAATATAATATAATAAAGAAGTAAAGTTTGTTTTTTTGTTTGTAAGAGGTAATGTCTGGAACTACTGGTCAGATTGGAAAAAAAAATAGCAACAATAGAAAGCTGCTTAAATCTTGAGTGACATAGGCTATATTTTATGTACGCGGACGAAGCCGCTGACAAAAGCTAGTCTATAATATAAAAATGAATCGCAAAATGTGTTGGTAAGCGCAAAACTCGAGAATGGCTTAACCGATTTCGATAATTCTTTTTTTGTTGTGTTTGTTATTGTCAGGAGAAGATTCTTATGAAAAAAAAATAGGGTATAGAAGGGTAGACTAGGGTTGAGCAGGGTAGAGTAGGGTAGATTGGAGTAAAGTGGAATAAACTGTTGCCGGGAGCGAAGCCGCGGGCAAAAGCTAGTTTACTGATATTAATGTCCAGACCTCTACAAATACACACAGAATACCGAGTTAGAAAGCATCCCACGAGGTGGACCGATGACTGGTAAAGGTCGCTTATGGTAATATGTACGGGCTCCCAAAATCTTGCAGTAATAAAAAACCGGCCAAGTGCGAGTCGGGCTCGCGCACAAAGGGTTCCGTAGCAGCAAATATAATAAACTTATTATGTCAATTTATACACCTGGTGAATGGAGCCTAAACTCTCCCGATATTTTGCCTTGTACTTATAGGTTCAGCCATCGTTTTCAGTGTAAGCACAATAACTTAACCAAAATTACAGTTAAATCAACCTATCTCAAAAACTATAAGAGATACTTTGATCAAACCAAAAATCGTTGAAAGAGTTAATTAGCATGCATCACCTCTATTTTTTTTAGAATTTTATACCCCGTAGTTATAAAAATAGAGGGGGGGGGACATACTTTTTACGACTTTGAGAGCTGATATCTCAAAAACCGTTCACTTTAAGAAAAATGTTTTTTTGAAAACTTTATATCATTTTAAAAGACCTTTCCATTGATACCCCACACGGGTATGTACATCGAAAAAAAAATTTTCATCCCTCAGTTACATGTATGGGGGGCCCCACCCCCAATTCTTTTTTTTACTATTTAGTGTCATAATTTTGTAGCGGTTCATACAACACATATTCCCATCAAATTTCATCACTGTAGTACTTATAGTTTCCGAGTAAATCGGCTGTGACAGACGGACAGACGGACAGACGGACATGACGAAACTATAAGGGTTCCGTTTTTGCCATTTTGGCTACGGAACCCTAAAAAGGAGTGAAGGAACACTATCTTTCTATTTCACCGTAATTGCTTATTATGTATTATTGGGTCATTTATTCTACGATATGTTTGTGTAAACCGTTAAATTTAGGTCGGTTTAATCCTGTGGAGGTCACATGAAACGCTATCGATTTGTGCAGATAAAAAATAAATTACTTGAATTGATTTGATTTGATCGTAAAATAGATTTCGGTGTACAATACAGTTTATTCTGATCATCTTGTTCATAATGGCTTGACTATCTCACCTGATGGTAAGCGATAATCTGGTCGACACGACTATGGATCACAATTGCTGAGAAGAACAGTACGGTCGTTGGATCTTAGCGAGCCTGAAGTTAGGCGCTGCGAATTTTAGCGCTTGATAACCCGAATAAAAATAAATGGTTTAAACAAATAAATGCAATTTGCCATTGTTATTGCTGTTATTACCTTCTACACTCTTGATTTAAAGACTCTGAAGGTGTAGCTATCAGGAAACACAAAGTAAGTAATCTCCTCTCTAATATAATTCGAACAAACAATGACAAACATTGTCTGTAAGAACAAATATTTCCATAATAAAAACAAAACAGTTTCGTGCTCGAGTGTACACTGATGACTTGCGTACGGAACCATTTGCATGGTAAAAATAATGGCGGCTGCACGCGCGATGACTGGCTCCCACATAAATAACGTAAACCACGTAAAGCCCTCGTAACGATGTTTTGACGAAGTTTCTCGAATACCTACCTAGGCTATTTGCTTTTTTTTTTGATGGGATAATCCAATATATTAGCGGACCCCGGGCACCGAGGTGAAAGCCAAGGTAGCAATCGGGACGGGCGCTAGGTTGATGATGATGAATCCAATGATATCTCTCGCTCTTGGACGGTGTGAGGTGTGGCCAGCCACGGACTTACCGCCACAATTATAGCGTGCCCAGCATTGGCTTCCAACAGTCGCTGTCGCCATTTCAAAGGCACCACTTTATGAAAACTATAGTCTTGTTAGACTATAGTTTTCATAAAGACTATGAAGACTGTTGTTGTTGTGTTCAACAACAACAGTCTTCATAAAGTGGCTGGGCACCAGCCCAGCGGTCAATTTATATGCTGCTAGCATGACCCACCGAACACCATTTTTACCTGGCAGCTTTTCTCTACGTCTGTAATAGGACATTGCTAGCCTAGGGGTAAAAGTAAGTTATTTAGTCCCGAAACGTTGTTTAGCGTTCGAGCTTAGTGAGGACGCTTTCGAGGGACTGAATATGACTAAAACTTTTTATCCCATGAGTGTATTCTGACACACCTTTTGTCCCTAAAAGGCTTACAAAATACACTTATCATTTACACAATTACCCAACAATAAAACTTTTTTTAAAACGTCGCACGTTTTCCCAATAGCCGACGAAATAACAATAAAATAAAACGGAACACATACGACCAAAGTTTTACACTTCAACACGACAAACTTACGGTCATAACAACTCGCCAATGGTCCATTTTAAACTGCGATAATCGGCCAAAAACGGTCCCAAACGGTCCCAGAATAGTTTCGAAATAGACCCAAAATTGAGCACATTTAATAAGTCTGCAAGATTATAGAAGTTGAAATTCAATTTGCCCGCACACCTTGCGAGCTGAACGCGATAAGATAAAGTTAGTTGCACACTCGTAAGGAACTTCTTGAGGATTTGTTTAAGAAAGGATTTCAATTTAAAGCTGTAGTCATTGTATTGTATATATTATGTCGGGTTGGTAGCTTGAATTTCTCGTCTACAGCGCGTTTTGGCGTATAGATAGTATGGGACAAATGTGTCATTCATGACGTGTTAAAGTGTTTTTAATAACGTGTAGAAGTGTTTTTTTAAACCTACTTGCAAAATAAAGATCTATCATTCTTCCATCCGAGCTCTTTAAGGAAGGACAACAGAGCCTGGGAGTTACTGACTAGGTGGTGGAGGGAAAAAGGGTTCTCGAAGTACTTTGCTTTGTATTTAGCAACTACTAGGTGAATTAGAAGCAGATGAGCTGCTTTTTTGTCCTTCATACAGCTCTGGAGAGACAGGAATCTGTACCTCCAAAAGAAAAGTGCTTATAGGTCATGTGGCCAGTTTGATGGATTTAAGAGCGGCAAGCCATCAATTGTTCGACGTCCGCAAGCCCGCGTCTACAGTAGCTGATAGTCGGGGTAGGAATCGTGGCGACTGGAGGTGTAGTGGTGTAATAAATTTGTTGCCTGGAAAGTATGTGAGTCAATTTTCTGCACCTGTTTTGTCGGTGTAATGTCAGATTACCCTGCTATTGGACTAAGAAAGTAAACAAAAAGACAGAGGCATCGTTTATGCACATACTTGTGGACTTATGAGATCCCCTTACTTATCTTGTCAACATAGAAAGAAAGACATAAAAAACATTTTATTTACATGTAATGACGCAAACTTAAAAAAAAAACAATTACATAAGGAAAAAAGAACGAACAGTCAAACAAAAGGATACCCGAAAAAGTGAATCACCGCGATCAAAATTCAGTCATAATTATTCTTTCACTCAAAAATTTGCGTTTTGCAGATTTGCGTAATCAAGCTTAATTTTTTTTTTTAATTTTATAACAATCAGTTCAGTAATTTAAGCGTATAAACATAACAGAGTGCGTTGTAAATAAATTGAACCAGAAAAGTCTTAGAACCTATTACTGTGCATTGAGGATCGGTCGCCAGTTTGGTCCAATTATATGCTGTGTATTGTAATTTCGCTGTTATAATATTTTAAAAAATATAATTTCTTACTTACATTTTTCTTTATGTTAGGTAAAAATCATCCAATAAAGAATCCCGCCCGTGGGCGGAGCTTGATACAGTGTCACACTCTTACTGAGTAAACAAGTATGGCAATTCCAACGCTGCCATATATACCAGGACCACGGCCTTTCTTTCAGACGCGAACCCTTGGCCCTCGTTGGCTTCTGCAGGGTCCCTGCGGTTTGCTGACAACTCCATGAAGCGCGCGGGAACAGTGCACGTTGTAGACGACTGGTACCGGCTTAGTCCGGAAAGTTACCAGAGGATTGGACGGCGAGCTACCCATTGCTCGCCATTCACAAGCCCGCGCCTACGGTTGCCGGAATTTCTTACATATTAGGTTTAAATCATTTATTCTCATAAAGACAATAAAGCCACTTACATGAGAACATAAGAGAAACATACAGTAAACTTATATTAGGTAACCGTTTCTTAATAGAGTATGGTGTATAAGTATATTAAATAAACAGAGTCTAAAAACATAAATTAGTTGTTCAATACTCATTCAGCAGTTCCGCTCTCGACCATATTCTTCTTCTTCCCTCAATTGCAACACTAAATTCAGGATGCAAAATCTCAATAAGCCCGCTGTGTCACTAACCGCGATCCGAATCTCAAGCTCACGATTATACGCTGAAGCAGTTTAACAAGAACTAGTTAAATTAAACTGGAGATTAGAGCAGCGCCAAACTCCGGCGCTAACTGTGTATACGTTAACTTGAAATATATTATAAACATGTGCACTAACTTACGGGCTGGGGCTGAATATGTTGCTACTGTTGTGCTGTATGTTAGAGAAACGTTTGTTTCATCGTCTTCATCATTCTACCCAGAAGACACTGCTCGCAGAACAGGGGTCCAACCCTTCTGATATGGCAGTCACACACCGGACAATGCAGCGTTGGAAGGCTTCCCATAAGGTGAACTGATGTCAAAGTCAAAATCAATATCTTTTTATTTCACATAGGCCTACATGGGCACTTGTAAAGCGTCAGAAGCTGGTGATATCCTGCTGAGTAACACACAGAACCTTTCGCCTTTATAATATTACTAGCTTTTGCCCGCGGCCTCGCTCCCGGCTACAGAAAAATGTTATAAATGAAGAACTACTCGACCGTTTTGTGCAAACTTCACATAAACCATCTACTAAATAGTCCGAATAAACACTAAACATTACTTTTGGATAGGTGAGCCGTTCTTGAATTATAAAATAACAACGAAAAGTGGCATTGATTTTTATATACTTACCAGCGACCCGCCCCAGCTTCGCACGGGTAATGATATTGAATATATTATGCATGTGTTAAACACATAAACCTTCCTCTTGAAACACCCTATCTATTAAAAGAAACCGCATCAAAATCCGTAGCGTACTTTTAAAGATCTAAGCAAACTTAGGGACAGGAAGCGACTTTGTTTTATACTATGTAATGAGACAGATTTTAATAACATACACATAATATCAATTAATCAAACTATCCATTCCAAACATGCAATTCACATTACACTTGACAATTTTCATTGCAATGCACATTCGATTGAAATGATTTTGGTGGCAAGCGACCTGACCTCAACCCTTCACCACATTTAAATTATTTCAAATGTTACAGTTCTGATTTCAGAGACTGTAATATCTATTGAACACGATTTGAAATTTCAATTCGGTAGTTAATACCTAAAAGGCTCTATTAAATAGATGTGATATTCTGTTAGTGATGACGTTGGTCAAAAATTCAATATAAAAAAAAAACTATTTTATTCATTAGGTGGGACAACTAAAAAACATCTATAGCAGTGGCGGCCTCAGGGGACCATGACTGAGGCAACCGCCCAGGCCTTAGAGTAGCGATATTCTAAGCCCAGTCAATGACAACACAAAAAAGGACAAATATCACAAACGTGCATGTAACTACGATTTTTTTATATGTCAAGTTTGCAACTTTGAAAGCCCAAAAAAAAGCTGTAGGTATATATCATGAAAGTGTTCCCCGAGTGTTTTGTGCGTAAAGGTGAGATATCCACTATGTACGGACGCATTGCCGTACGCCTGGTGGTCCGATGACGATACACTCATAAAACATCCGAAAAATGCGTTCCGCGAAGCAGCGGCAGCACAGACACTTTTAACTGTACATTTTACTATCAAGAAAAGAAAACAAGTATTGTTATCATAATTTTTGGCCAGAATATTTTTTTTTTACTATCAATAAAAAAAAAACATTATTCTGGCCAAAAATGCTCTAATTAGGACCTTTTTTGAGTCTTCACAATCATATTATATTTGTAATAAACATAATATCTGCTTAAGAGCGGCCAACCCGACGTACATTTTCATACAACCGCTCTTACGTGATTATGATGTTATTACACATCTTTCTTCAGATATTTTAGATACATAATATATCTTGAATGTTACCTAGGCTTCTATAGAAACCAAAACGTAAATTTGTGTAAGAGAGTAATCCAGTAAAAACCTCTGAAAATCTGCTGTTTTACGTGAATTTTGACCCTCAATAATATACTTCTATAGAAGCCTAGCGAATTTTTGTAATCGTGATTCTAAATGTAGTAATTTTTTTTTTCAAAAATATTTAAGACTTTAATAAAAACACGTGTTTCCTGGAACAAGTTTTATTACTGAATGCCAACAGAGTTTCAGGTGTTTTCTCTTTTTTTTTGGCATTAGTTTTTCATCAAAAATCACGTTGGATTGCTTTAGATGAAGCAACGAGCTTTCAAACCATGGTCGACGTAGATACTAGGCGAGTCAGGAAGGACCACCTTAATATAATATGATTGACATAAATATAGAAATAAATCTTTTACAGAACGGTTTGTTGCTTTAATATTTCAATATTATCGCTTCAAACGTTTTCTTAATCCTCAATGAAAAGCGAACAGGTCGAATTGAAAACGGGATGTAGATATCACATAAAAGAACTCAATTTCGTGGAGAATTAATTTTCTTCTTGTTTATTGAAGGAATATTATTATTAAAGGGCTTCTTTTTCATAAGAGAAGCCTTTATTCAGTGAAATGAATAAATACAGCAGTTGATTTTTTTATTGAATTTCATGAATTTACAAATCAAATCAAATCAAAAATGTTTATTTGTCAGAATATGGTACAAAAGGTGTTACAGTTTTGATTCCAGCATGTCCTAGATACCTGTCTGCGTACAAATATTTCTATATTAGTGAATGTCTATTTATTACTCATTATCAAATACGAATTAATAAAATGTCAATATTATTAATAGCATTAAAGTTGCTTTATTACTTGTAAATATTATTAAAATAAAAATTAAGATTGCCATGTCATATAATAAATATTATTGTAATGTAGATTAAAATTGTATTGAAAAAGTAATAAAATTGTCATTAATTTTTTGATAATTATGTCACTGATGGATATGATACATAGGCAATTCAACACAAATATTACAATCATGGTACGCGGCTGTAGTGAAAATCGTTTACACGCATTCAAGGTTAACTGTCATGATGGGTCAACTTATAAGACGAGAATTATAACCGATTTACGGCGGCGTGCGCATAACCGTGGCGGCTGGTTCAACTTATTTGCCGCGTGGTATGCACACTTTATACTTCGGCACGATTGGCGCTGTGGTTGAGCCATTGACTGCTTAGCTGAGGCTTGTAGGAATCGATTCCTGTACAAAACAAAAATTTGTATGGCCTACAGGTAAGAGTCCCGGGTTTGGGTGTCTTGTGTAGGTATGTACCTATTTATATATGTATATGTACTACGTACTAAATGATGTGTATGCGACATCACATGTTTATGAATGCCGACCAATGGGTCGGTATCATCTCGCATTTGCCTGGAAGAAGTTGGCTAATGATCCAACTTCTTCCAGGCAGTTGCGAGATACTTTGCAAATATGTGTATGCATACCCAGTCGTTTCGTAGCTTAATCCGTTTGCTCCAGTTTGTATAAAAGAGGCAATTCTTCAAGTTTACCGACACATTACCTTTTTAAGGAACAGAACCTCAAAAGAAAAACCGGAACTGCCAGACCAGTAAAAACATGACCCTTTATGTCGGAACGCGTTAAGGTATTAAGTTGAAACTGAAACCACATTCACGCATAAAAATCAAACTTCTAAGTAAAGTAAAAACGATGGAGCACGCTTGCCTTGCTACTACCTATTCACTTATGTGACTTAAAGACCCCTAAGTTGTTGGAAACACCAGGAAACACAGACTCCAGCTGTGAATTCCTCTCTTTAGCTGCACGCAAAACACTTAGTAAACTATCCGTTTTGTTGTTTGTACCAACCTAATAAAAGTGCACTGTACCGAAATGTATTGAAAAGTAATAATAATAATAAGCTTTATTAAAAACCAAAATACATGTTAACTTAAATACTACATGGTGAGTTACGGATAGAAGATTCTACAATGGATTACGAAGCATAACCCAGTTCCATGCTAGGAGTTAACCTGTGTAACAGACACTAGGGAATGCTCCATCACCTCATTATAAATATTACCTAATACGTCTGTAGTAAAAAGTTATTGAACTACTGGTTTCCCAAGTTAGGCATGCCTGTATATGGGGAACCCATAAAGTAAACCGATTCTACTCCTAGCCGCCTAGTATTTAGAAAATATGTAAGTAGGTTTATCAGTTGTCTAATACCCATGGCACCAACTTTGTTTATGCCATGAGCATTAGATATTTCATGTCCTTAACTGGGTTCGTGGCATCTCAGCGGGCCCTAACAGAATACCAGCGCTGCGATATTTATCGTTTTAAATAACGCAGCATATGCTGAGTTAGGCGCCTTTTTGGCCTCGCATAGATTTCGTACTTTTTATTGTATTGTTTTTAGTTTATGCATAGTTTGTGATGTTTGGGGGAGGCCTATGTCCAGCAGTGGACGTCTTTCGGCTGCATTGATGATGATGATGATAGTGTGAGGAAAAAATAAACGTTTTTCTTTCTTTCTCTTTTCTTTTGTTTATGAATAGTAGAATATTGTAGAACAAAGCTATATAGTGTTCTATGAATGGTATAATTCCAAGTATGTCGTGCGTTTACTTAAAATTTCATTGAAGTTTGTTGGCAAAAGGAAAACATTGTCAAAATTTTGACCTGAATAGAAATGTTGGCATGTTTTCAAACGTATAAGTTATGTGTTTAAAATAAGAAAATTTTGTTCAATATACTTCCGAATTTCATAACGTAAAACTCAAATATAATATTTGAAATTGCGTTTTATAAATTGGCTTTCAGTTTTTATGTGAAAATTCTCGATGAAAAAAAAGTTAAGGAAAAGAAATATTACACGGGTATTTATTTAATTTTCATTAATTTCTGAGTTACAAATAAAATGCTATTTAATTTAATGTAGATATTTTAATTTAATTTAAACTTATAATTTAATTTTATTTAAGTTGAGTATTGCAAGCCTGAAATATGTTAATTTATTTTTATTTACACTTGACTCAGTTTCGCACAGATGCAATATTGATATTATATATATTATGCATGTATTATACATATAAAATCTCTCTCTCTTAAATCAATCTATCGATTAATAAAACCGCATCAAAATCGTTGCGTAGTTTTAAATATCTAAGCATATATAGAAACAAACAACGAGAAGCGACTTTGTTTTATACGATGTCGTGATAGATACCTATATTTAAGTGAATTAATTGATTTAAATTTATTTTGAGTTATAGGTTACTTACACCTGACATTGGTAACCTGGTGAGGGTCGCAGAATCCCGATAGATGCGAGACGCATAACACCGTTCCTTATGGTGTAACTTTGTCCCAAATATCACCATAATTAACGATTCGAGAGACAAAGCCGAACTAGACATACTTCGGCTGAAATGATGATAACGATGAGGTTACCAATGGTGGCCGAATGAAAAAAGCTCCCGACTTACGAATTGTATATTGCAGGTTCAAACCCAACCAGACGAAGCAAAAAGGTGAAAGAAAACGTTGTGAGGAAACCGACAAGTAGTAAAACCAAAAAATCGAAGACATGTTATATCCATCAACCCACATTAACGAGAAATGCCGAGAATTATCACGATAATCGACGTTAACGTTAGGTGTGGCCACAACTTAACGCGATAATATGATAACGGCATTAACATTGCCGTTTGGCGTTAGGCGACAACTCAAGCAAATTTCAAGGGTTGCCACCCACTTCAGCGCACTAAAATTATCGCGATAATTATTGCAGTAAATATTGCATTAGTGGGCATTGACATTAGACTTTAGTATGCTCTCAGCACCAGAAAGGCTGGTGACAGTCCGGACCGAGCCGAAGTCGTCGACGGCGCGCACTGTTCCCGCGCGCCTCAATGAGCAGGGTCGAAGCCTCTTGGAGCCAAGGGTTGATGCGAAAGCGTAACATCAGAGTTCTGGGATCAAGGCAAGGAAGGAACGGGGTAACAACCTATTACGTCAGTAAGATTCTGACACTGTTTCACGCTCCACCCGAGGACGGGATTCGTCACCGGATGATTTTAATCTACCATAAAAAAAGCACTAGAAAAGCAGCCTGAATCCCAGCATTTTTTTTTTATTTTATTGTAGGTGAAAATCATCCAATGACGAAACCCGCTCTTGGGCGGAGCGGGAGACCAGTGTCAGACTCTTACTGACTAAAAAACCTACCCCGTACCTTCCTTGCCTTATTCCTGGAGTCGAGATAACAGTTTGCACCACCCTCTAGGCTCCAGGAGGCTTCGACCCTGAAGGACCCCTGCAGTTGCTGTCAACTCCTTGAGGCGCGCGGGAACGGTGCGCGCCGTTGACGACTTGGACTCGGTCTTACCAGACGACCGGACGGCGAGCTACCCATTGCTCACCGTCCGCGAGCCAGTGTCTACGGTGGCCGGATATCGGCAGGATCGCGGCGGCGACGGCTACGGCGAGGGCGCTGTTGCCTTTGCCTTGTGCGGTCGGCCTCCTCCTTTACGAGCATTACTGCTTCGCAGAAGGAGGCGAACGCCTGCCATTCCTCTTCGCTGCGGACCATGGCCTCAACCAGGGCCCGGCGCGAGAGGTCGCCGCCGCCGATCACCCCCACGAGGACACGGCGATGCTCTTCCCAAGCAGGGCACACCTCCACCGTGTGCCTGAGTCCCAGCTGTGGGAACATTATTTCCTAAGGTATTTCATTTGTACCTGTACTTTTAGATCTTTTTCACGTACACAATAAAATACTTTATTCCATGCTTCCTTTGTAAGTGTGTTATTTCAAAATGTATTGTTCCTGTAGTAGGGGAGCCCACAGGATGCTAAATTTGCAGTTACTAAAAAGCCATGGGGACTGCGAAGATTTGGTTGTAAAACGAAAAAAGTCTGTGGGAAGTCTGCATTGTAGTTGGGCGGAGCATGTAGTTAACAGTTGTCGAAATTGTAAAGAAACCAATACCTAGTCACATGGAAATACAGCACGTTACTTATTCATTCGGTATACGCGATTTGCCTTTCTGATATCTGATAGATACTAATAATCTGACGATGAAATAATTGCGAGGTGGCCATGGCCGATGTTGATTTTTTTTACAAACTTTGTGAGTCGCCCATTACTTTACGTAACACTCAAACTGTCAAATTATTGAAAAATATATATACATTTATTCACGTAATAAACTTACCTTGTGGCCTGTTGGTCTAGTTGTTTAGTGGCTCTGACTGCCATGTTAGAGTACGTGGGTTCGATTCCCACCCAGGACAATGTTTGTATGATGAACACGATCTATGTCTGGGTGTAATTTATTATGTATTTAGAAATATATAAGTATGTTTATTAGTTGTCTAGTACCCATAACACAAGCTCTGCTTAGCTTGGTACTAGACGACGTTGTGTCATAAGTTGTAGGTACAATATAAAAAAAATTGATTATGATTTTTAACTTTTTCTTATTGTCTCATTTAATCTTTTTTTCCCTTCTGTTTTTGTAAATTATTATTTACTAGCTTTTGTCAGCGGCTTCGCCCGCGTACATAAAATATAGCCTATGTCACTCAGGAGTAAAGCAGCTTTCTATTATTGCTAAAATTTCTCCAATCGGACCAGTAGTTCCAGAGATTACCTCCTACAAACAAAAAAACAAACTTTACCTCTTTATTATATTAGTATAGATATAGATTACTTGTAAATTAGTTTTAAGAGTGCGTCCCACATACAAAACTTTCCATATGATTTTCTAACCGCTCGAATAACGCGCAAATACCCTATCTGGGCTCTTCTACTACATGACCACGTTTCCTTCACCTGAACACAGTACAAAGTAGTACAAATGTGTTTGTTTAACTACAACCTAGAACTTAATCAGGCGGACTGAGCGTTTAATATTCAGACTACTACGATGGAAATTTACTACCAGTGGTTTGTTAGACCCGGCTGCTGGAGAATCAAAGTTTGCTTCATGAAGTTAATATTTATGATGAAGAGCTATTTTGAATTCGTTTTGTGGTTTGTGTTCGTTCTAGGATTTAGTTACGGATTAAATGGTGTCTTTCTTATTTAATTTTTCAGAATCTTTTCAGATTGTTTTTGGGTTCCGCACTTCAATTCACTGGCCTGTCAGTCTAGTAGTTAGTGACCCTGACTGCTATGCGGAAGGTCGTGGGTTCGATTCCCACCCAGGGCAAATGTTTGTAGTTGTGTTGTTGCTGTAGGCCACACAAATATTTGTTCCGTGCGTGAATCGAACTACCAACCCTCAGCGCAGCAGTCAAACGCTTAACCACTGCACCAGCTAGTCAAGCCGTCTTATATGGCCGTTTATGTCGCAAAAAAACATACATTTCGACACTTTCAAAGGAATCAAATTCCGCCTGTAAAACCAACTCCTATCATCATCATTTTACCCTTATCCTATATTACCTGAGGTCGGTGCAACATGTTTTTTTCTTCCACTCGGTCCTGTCACCCGTCACACTATCACTAACTCCCTTTTCTTTCATAACCAACTTCTATGTATATTTTTTGTCTTTGTTCCAGGGATGCGGGGTTCTCTTAACCCATGACCGCAGTCCCTGCTGGGCTAGTACAGTTTTGCTGTTAGGTACCGTTGACGAATTAAAAATCAAACAAAGGCTCTCGTCGCTTGTGCAATTACGAATCCTTAGATTCTTTGGACACGTTACCCGCAAAAGTGACTCTATGGAGCGTCTAGTTATACAGGGTAGAGTCGAAGGCACGAGACCGCGTGGTCGTTCACCGACACGATGGACAGATACCATCAAATCTGTCACCAAGATCCCTGTGATAGAATGCGCTCGCCAGGCAACCAACAGGGAGCGATGGAGAAGAATCGCCAAGGCAGCGATCGCACCTGATGCACCAGTGGGCGACCCTACATGACCACGACCACTCTGACAAGAGTGTACGACTAAGAAGAACCGTTGACTCAGGCTCTGTCCGTGTGGTTAGCGGACGACGGGACGGCAACCTGCTTATTGCTTGCCACTCGCAAGCCAGTGCCTGCGGTAAACAGATACAAAATTGGTTTCCTGATAGCTACCATCATAGACTGAGAACTGTTATCTGATGACCTTTTGCTTCACGAGTCAGGGCTCTACAAGTAACAGGTTACCTGCCCTTCTAACCAAGTCCCGATCGTTTCGCTAACGTCGAACCCTTTGAGTTGCCCACACCCCCCTATGCCTATGTTCTGACGCCTTCTCAGAACTGTCATATTGTCAGAATAAAGCGTGGTCAATCCCAAGCATCGACGCTGTTCACGTAAAGATCTAGATGACAGCATCAGCGGCATTGCCGTATTTGAATATTCCCTATATTCGACGACGGACGGGGAATTAATTTTGAATATAAACAATTTTAGCCAACGATACTCTAAGAAGACTTCCTGCTACAGCTTAAAGACGTTATCACTGAAATTGTGCCAATGATATGCAACCGACTGTACACACCGTCTTGAAGGTTTTACTATCATGCGTTATTATTATCAGCTAGTTCAATTAGAAATGAACTTTCACTCTGTACATTCAAAGTTTACTTTCCTTTCTCATAGCCAAATGTCGACTTTGATGAAATGTGGTAATATCTTGTATCGAACTAATAAAACTGGGTATCGTTTTGAGGGTCGGCAGAGATAGACGTAGGATTGCATCGTATTTTAGTTTATAGGACTTTAACAGTATGGGCGGTATTAACTAGAGTTATTTCCAGTTTAGATGCGGGTAGAAGATTTTAATAGCTCGAAAGGGTTTTATATGCTCAGCTTGTTGGCAATAAAATAAGCTGTTTATCCCTCATGTGTATCTGGATTTATTTCAATTCAATGAACTCTGAAACGATGAGGGTTTTACTGATATTGGGTTGAGGAAATCAGAGCAGCGGTTCGTGTTTTTTGAAGTAGAAGTTTTGGTTTTTTATTTAGAATTGAGTAGAAAAAAAATTAGGGACGGACACAGCACAACAGTTACAAAAACTTAGTCTTTCTTCTTCTTAGTCGTGTACTCTTGACAGAGTAGTCGTGGTCATGTGTTGGTCGAGTCCTGCACCACCGCCTCTCTCGCGATGCGACGCCATGAAGTTCTGTGTTTGGCGGCTTGGGAGTTTTCATTGACGCTGCAATACGTCACCGATTTGATGAGGTCTGTCCACAAACACAAAAATACGGAATGTGTCGAGCGAGCCTACAGTTATATGCAGACAGGATAAATAAAATAATACTTAAGCTAAATTGCAGTCTTCACCTATAAAAAAATTAACTAAAGGAAACATGAAATATTAAACATAGCATATTCTTTTTTTTTTTTAAAACAAAGCCTGATAAAAAACAAAATCAATGTACTAAATAGTCTTTAATCTAGTTTGGTTACGATTAGTAGACTTTCAAAACATTGAACAAAAGTTTTATTTGACGGCGCATCGATGACAGCTTCATGTTAGACGTCAGAATAAGAGTGATAGCTGTCACTCTAGCGGAGCGTCGGGCGGGTGGGAGCACGGCGGCCATGTTGAAGAGGACTTTTTGAACGGGGACCGACCGTGCACCACGTGCTAGACGAATCGCTGATATTCTGCGTCATCCTAGTGTGAAGTGCCATTATCTTAGTAAATCTGATTATTAATTGACTTTAATTAGAATATAGAACAGTCATTTTGTGAATCAAGCTTTGTTAATCCAAATTATAGTGATTTTGATTGAAACTCGAGTGTTAATTAAAATTACGATTCCTTGCCCAAGTCCCCACGCCTGACCAACTATGGCGGATTCTGATGAAGGCCCTCCTGCGCCTACATCAGAAGTGGGATCCCATGGGCTGCGACCAGAAGAGACGAGATCGTCGTTGGAAGACCATGATGCCACAAAATTACTAAGCAACATGGAAGCACTACTGTCGCGAGTGGTTTCAATGTCACAGATGCCTAGCACAAGTACAGCTGCAACCCAACTTTTGCAGTTCAACCCAGACGATAGTGATGCTGATATAGAAGATTGGAATAAAAGAAACTGCATCTGAATCTGCAATGCGGTTGTGGAGTATGATTGAGCGAATACCCAAGACTTACATGCCTGAAGAAGTGATTACTGGATTTGTGGTATCTGTGCTCTCCCAAAAAGACGGTGTTATACGTCGTGAGCTGAATGCTCATTTCATCAGTAGTAGATCTCAATTATTCCGGATTCTAGGCGGTATTTCTTCGAAGCGGCGCCTCGAATCAGAGACGCAAGAACTAGAAGTGAAACGATCCCGTATGAGCGATACACGGTTTTCTGGAAAATGCCATTGGTGCGGATTACCTGGACACCGACTAGCCGATTGTAGAAAGAGACGTGAAAACGCCGGATTATCAGTACCAGCAGACGCCTCCAACTCTTCGCGTCTTGGTGGTAGGATACCAGCTGTCACCTGCTACGTGTGCGGCAAGCAAGGGCATGTGGCGACAGTTTGCCCCGATAGAAAAACTGGTGGAGGAGCGACAGTCAAGGAGGTCAACCTGTGTGGACAGCGCACTTCGAAAGGCATCCTAAATACTTCATCTGGTGAGCCCGTTTTGTTTTTGTGTGATTTTTCAGTGTATAATGTGTGCTGGTAGACGGAATGGTGCCGTCCGGTCCATGCCATACTGGCTGGTCGAAGGGACACACTTTTCCTGTCTAGTCCATTTTTATTGGGTGGTCGAAAGGACAGTGTCGTCCGGTCCATCTGCGATGGTCGAAGGGACACACCCGTCCGGTCCACAGCTTGTGTTTGAGTGATTGGTCGAAAGGACAGTGTCGTCCGGTCCATCTGTGATGGTCGAAGGGACACACCCGTCCGGTCCAATACTTGTATTTGTGTGATTGGTCGAAAGGACAGTGTCGTCCGGTCCATCTGTGATGGTCGAAGGGACACACCCGTCCGGTCCAAAACTCGTATTTGAAAGATTGGTCGAAGGGACAGTGTAGTCCAGGCTACCTATTACTTGAGGGCTAGTCATAAGGACACACCCGTCCGGTCCAAGTCTATATGCAATTGAATAGTGATAGCAATGTCAAAGTCAAAACTTATTCTGCTTGTCAGGTTGGACGAGCGTGTACTTGAAGTTGCGTAACGTTGTTTCAGAATTGCATCCAGGTACGCCCGAGGACGGTCGCTAGTCAGTTTGGCCGTGACGGCGCATCGATGACAGCTTCATGTTAGACGTCAGAATAAGAGTGATAGCTGTCACTCTAGCGGAGCGTCGGGCGGGTGGGAGCACGGCGGCCATGTTGAAGAGGACTTTTTGAACGGGGACCGACCGTGCACCACGTGCTAGACGAATCGCTGATATTCTGCGTCATCCTAGTGTGAAGTGCCATTATCTTAGTAAATCTGATTATTAATTGACTTTAATTAGAATATAGAACAGTCATTTTGTGAATCAAGCTTTGTTAATCCAAATTATAGTGATTTTGATTGAAACTCGAGTGTTAATTAAAATTACGATTCCTTGCCCAAGTCCCCACGCCTGACCAACTATGGCGGATTCTGATGAAGGCCCTCCTGCGCCTACATATTCATCTTTAGGCAATCTTTTTTAACTTTAATAGCGCAAAAATTATAATTCCCTGTCTTCAATTATCATCATCAGCCTTATTAATATGTCTTCACTGCTGGGGCAGGCACAGCCTTCCTCTCTAGGAGAGGGAACGGGCCATAATCCACCACGCAGGCCAGGGGGATTGGTGGATAGCCTATGTCTATAATTTTTTGGTTCTAGGATATGCCGGTTTCCTCACGACATTTTCCTTCACCGTTTTGAAAGCAGTGGTGTTGAAATAAATTATACAAAGTAACGCGCCTGGCTGAGTTTGAACCCGCGACCTAGAAGAAGGAACTGGGTGGGTCGTTTAATCAGTAAAATTCTGACACTGTCTCCCGCTCCGCCCAAGGGTCGTTCATCAGTTCGTCATTAGATGATTTCACCCACCATAAAAAAAAACCGCGACCTATAACTCGTAAGTCGGGGCCTTTACCACTCGGCCACCACTGCTACCCTGTCATCACATGTCATCTTTAAATCATTCCGTTTTTTACAAACCCATTCACACAGAACCCGATCTATGAAACGTAAATCAAAATAAAAGCTAGCTACACAAACGCAACAAGCGAAAACTGTATCTAAAATTCACTTTAAAAACCGATGCGACCAATTGGCCGTGTGTTGACAGCCTGCAGGCTGTTCACACTGACTGCGTCCAATCCACCATGAAACTATAGCTGTTACATATCATCACACTTGTATCCTTCAAAGGGGTAGGTAGACTGGGTATCACTAACTACATTTTACTAGGAGACCCATTTTTTTTAAGTGGAATATTGTGGTAATACTTTTTCTGCTCTACGGCTGATTATTCGTCGTGATGGGTCTATACAGCTCGCTTAGCAAAAAAGAGAAGAAGACGACTTGAGAAGCATTGACGACTTGGACATAACCCGGACAATTACCGAACGGGACAGCGAGCTACCCATTGCTCATCGGGCGGGGGGACCTGAGCGCCGTTGCCTCATGCGGTCGGCCTCTTCCTTAGCTAAAATTTACTGCTTCACAGAAGCAGGCGTCTGCCTACCACTCTTCCTTGTTACGGGACCATGGCCTGTACAAACACCGAGCGGGTACGTTAGCTGGGAATTGCTTTGTGGCTCGTTCTCTCACCCTTCCTCGCAGCCACTTCCACTTTTTTTTTATGGTAGGTAAAAATCATCGAATGACGAATCTTACTCTTGGGCGGAGCGGTAAACAGTGTCAGACTCTTATTGACTAAAGTACCTACCCCGTTCCTTCCTTGCCTTATTCCCAGAGCCCCGGTGTAACGCTTTCGCATCAACCCTCAGCTCCGGGAGGCTTCGACCCTGTAGGGCCCCTATGGTTTGCTGACAATTCCTTCAGGCGCGCGGAAACGGAGCGCGCCGTCGACGACTTGGCCTCGGTCTGGACTGTTACCAGACGACCAGACGGCGAGCTACCCATTGCTCACCGTCCGCAGCAGCCACTTCCACTAGCTTTACTACTTTGCAGAAGGAGGCAACCGCATCCCATTTCTCTCTCACTCCGGACTTTAGTCGCCACCGCCGATCACCTTCACGAGGACGTGACAGTGCAAGCGGAGCAAGAATCTTTGAGATAGGAGATCATCAAACGTCAGACTTATATACACTAAAACCACACCTGTGTACCATACCCTACTCGCGATAAGAAAATAGTGACTCATCAGTATCTACTCAATTATTCAATAGTGACTTATCAACAAAATAAAGCTGTATTCTATTCTGGAGGAAAAATTTAATTATTATAAAATTAAAGACATAGGTGTGATTTTAATGATCAGTTTGCAAAATCATCAGATAAGCCGGAGTGTCTGATACCCCACGTCCACAGTGAAAGGTCAAATAGTTCAGAAACTAAAACAAACTTCTGTTGTTTGTTTTGAAGAGGTATGACTTTTCCTGGTAAGTTTTCTTATTGATTCGTGCAAGAAACTTTTGCTCAAAGGTGAGCGAACTTCGATACTGTCCAAGAAGTAACTAGAATTAAAGCTTGCAATCCATCAAGGGAATTGGAAAATGCTGCAAAATCAAAGATAGAGAAACATAAGGACGTATAGACAACACATAAGATAAAGATTAGAAGCATAGAGACGGTCATAACTATACTTTTTGTTGAAGTGAAGTAAAAGACACACACACAGTGTTGTCTTTTTTAACCCAAAGGATGACTGGTAGAGAATGCCTCGTAGCATTAAGTCCGCCTATGTACCTACCACTACTGTACATGAAGTTTAAATAAATCCTACTACTATTATAAAGGCGAAAGTTTGTAAGTATGGATGTATGGATGTATGGATGTTTGTTACTCTTTCACGTAAAAACTACTGAATGGATTTGAATGAAATTTGGCACAGGCATAGGATACACTCCGGAATAGCACATAGGCTACTTTTTATCCCGGAAACCCCAAACCCACGCGGGCGAAGCCGCGGGCAAAAGCTAGTAAATAAATAAAAGAGCGAGTCTTATTACGCTTTTTCGATACGCTGATCAAACTGAAACAGAATATCAAAGGTTTTCCAGTTTCTGACTGCATTTCAAAGTAACAATGCTGCCCAATTACGCGACTAGTAAATCTGATATCGCATGTACAATTCTACACCCATAAAATCGAGCTTCAAACCCGACCACATAAAGACTCCCAAACTTTAACCGAATATTAAATCCCGTCTAAAATTCGGTACGCATAACCGACGTAGTCAGTCGCCCGTGTGCTGGCAGCCTATACAATAATCCTCTAGTTGTCTGTAAATGCCAGCGATGCGATTCGCGCGCGATCGTGCGTTAAATCGCAATACGTGGCGTGCATTTTGCGATTACACGCGTCGTGTGTTTAAGGCCAATGTTGTGAAGTAGATTAGGGGACGTCCTGTGGAATTTACCAATTGCCAATTGGAGTTGTTAACAAATGAACGTGTTAGCTACACGTCTGTGAATGCCGTTGTTAATTTGGTGTTGGTGATCATCAAATAAGGGCAGTGGTGACAAACTCAGTGGCACTTTACTTTATAGTGCAATTTATTTCATCAAAAACTAAGGGAAAACGCGACTCGTGCACTGGGGGTTTCGTGCAAAACTATCTAACAGGGTGGAAGCCTCCTGGGGTCAAAGTTTTATGCGAAAGCATATTACCAGAGCCCTGGGATCAAGCCTAGAAAGGAACGGGGTAGGTTGTTGAGTCAGTAAGAGTCTGATTCTGTTTCCTGCTCTCGGATTCGTCTTTCGATGATTTTTATCTACCATAAAAAACCCCTAAATCCTAAAAACGAATGCTCCGTTTGTTTATAGTTCTAGAGCTGTTTTTTTTTTTCATTGCTATAAACTAGACTGCTTAGTGCTTGACTGCGATCCCACCGGATAGTAAGCAGTGACGCACTAGTTTATTAAGAGCTTATTCACTCTAGCCTTGAAGACACCTAAATTATAATCGGACGGAAAGACTGCAGCCGGCAAACTGTTGCAATCCTTGGGTGTACGCGGTATAAACGTTGATGTATGATGTGGTGACCGTAGATGTCTCAAAAACGGTGGATATTTGCCGTACGCCGGGATGTCCGAATGTAAAATTGAGCTTACGTAATAATAATACTTATTAGTAAGATAAATATAAGGTGTCTTTGACATCGAGGCACAAACAAATAGAACTGTGTTTCTTATGTTATGCATGTTTCTAGAGCTATGTTTAGTATTGGAACATAGTTCGATGCTCACCACAGGTGGGCTAAGATCGTTCGTTTAATTATGTACGGGGCCTGCGGCTGTGAGCGGCGAACTCCGTCAGGACGGAGTTAAACTGTTGAACGTATACCTCTGCATCTGGTTTAATTAATTCTAGGGTGTTTGATGTGTTTGTATTTATTTGTATTGGTTGGTTTGTGCTGTTAGTTTTTCTGTTGTATTTTTTTTTGTTTTGTATCGATTTTATTTGTATAAATTAACAAGTCAATAGATCGTTAACTATCTCGATTAGTCAGGGAGTGCGAATCACTTTCTAATTTACTGCTCTACACAATCATATCTACAGAATCCCCTAAAAGTAACGCTTTCGTTTTTTCATGTAAACCTATATTTGTCATCAATGCTCATTATAATCCGTTAATATTTTATATCCTTAGCTATATATATATTTATGTCTATCTACGAGTTACCCCTAGGCAACCCCTCATGTTAATATGTTAAATATAAGGATAATGCTGCAACATTACTTCTTAAATGTATTAATTAAAATTATAAGTTCTATGTTGTAATTTATTATTCCTCAGTAAATAAAAAACACTGAAACAGGCAAGCCACGCACACTGAGGGTTCCGTACCAATTGCGGTTTATGATTTATGAAGTACCTAAAAAAACCACTTACTACATCTCGTTTCTAATTATAGTTGGAAATATGCATGCTAATCAAGCTAAATCATGAAAGAAAAAAAAGAAAAATGTTTATTTGCGCAAGATTATGGTGCATACAATAAAAAACAAAAACAACATTTTTTTTTTTTTAATTGTCATAAATTAGTGCTTGACTGCGATCCCACCTGATGGTAAGCAGTGATGCAATCGTTGATGGTAAGGCGCACAAGTTTATTAAGAGCCTATTCACTCTAGCCTTGAAGACACCTAAATTATAATCAAAAATATGCGACACACCCGCACAAATACGGACGGACAGACAGACAGACATGACGAATTTATAAGGTTTCCGTTTGTTGCCATTTGGCTTCGGAACCCTAAAAATTTTGTCAAAAACAAACATATCTCACTCAGACATACAACTTCATGTTTACGTCACATAGAAACTAACGCAAGTTGCCAAAACACTTGAATACACCTCTTGGCCCACATTCGGCACAACGCGCCCAAAACCGGCCGGAATCAAAACATCATTACTTGGGCAGAACGGAACAAACAAGGGTAAGTTAGCATGCAGTCGCCGAAGTTAGGGATTAGTGCCTCCCAGCCAAGTGCCCGTAAGTACTCCTCCAAAATGCCTATAACAGGGGTAGGCAACCTTCGGTTATAGCGTGCAGACGAAACATACACAGAAATACGAATGTTCGTCTTTTTTTTGGTAGCAAAAATCATCGAATGATGTATCTCACCCTTGTGCGGAGAGGGAGACAATGTCAGACTTCTACTGACTAAACAAACCACAATCTATCTTATGTATACCATCATCGGAAATGACTAAAAAGTTATGCCACTTAATTACTGTTTATTATGAATAGCTATCGTATAGCTTTAGTATTCATATTAAATAGTTAAATCATAAGATTTGTAACATTAATTTTGTAAGCGCAAGTAAATTAAGTTAGTAGTAGAACCAATGTAAAATGTAAAAGGGTACGATGGGGCTGACATACCCTGATAAAATGAAATAAAAGCAGATTAAAAAAGGTTCTTTCTTCTAAAGACTATCTCAAACAAATCTGAATGATCCTCGTATGATTTGAGCAATATTTATTTACTGGACTTACTTGGTCCCCGAGTTTTTTTCGATGTTTCTTTGCAAGGTAATCGGCTAGAAAACACTGACGTTATCTTGTATAAAGTGACGAAAAAAACATTTACAATCAAGAGTGTTTTTAAAACCTATTTGCAAAATGATGGTGATGTGATTTTTTTATTATAATTTATAATGATAAAAAAAATTGCAAAATATACGAGTGTATATAAGTTGTTTTCGTTATTTCCTAGCTAGACTATAATGTCAATGAATCTAAACCACTTACTCGACAAAAGGTTCACCACCTCTGCCGATACGAAGTCTTCCCGCACTTAAATTGCGCTTAAGTTTGGCGCCAGGATAAAGTTTAGTGCTTAACCTTTTTAATGATGGCCCCCATTGTGTGGATGGGAATAATGAATCACTAGACAGATTTATTGCATTTGTCTTTTATAACTGAAAGTCACGCCCATCTCGCCTGAAGGGAAATTTTGAAATCCTGGTTTGAAAGATAGGTAAAAAACCTGTATTATTGAAGTTAGTATCTTCTCTTCTTAATCGAATTTACTTTTGCTTCAATCTAAAAGTTATAGCCTCAAAAAATATTGGCACTAAAAGAATCATTGTCCCACCAGAATGTGACATGTTTTTAGAAAAAAAAAATAGCTAATTAGAAAAAAAATAGAACCCAATAAAAATTCAATTGCATTTTCAAACTCTCCAAAGTCCTACTCATTGTACAGTTAAATTGCTTTCAAATCGGTCAAGCCGTTTATGAGGAACTGGGGACGCGCTTTAGATTCGCACCGGTATAATTGTGATATTAAATATATTATTATTATGCATGTATTATACTTATATGTTTTATACATATAAACCTTCCTCTTGAATCACTCTATCTATTAAAACCGCGCATCAAAATCCGTTGCGTAATTTTAATCATACATGGATCATGAAGACCTAAGAATACATAAAAAAAACAGACAGTGGGAAGCGACATTGTTACATACTATGTAGTGGTGAGGTGACAAACTTATAGAATAATATAAAAAAATATGTTTTAAAATGAATTAAATGCAATAGGCATACGTAAATGACACCCAAAGAATTAATAGGTACTTTTAAGGTGTCTATATAATATTAATAGTATGCGGCATAAAAATTGAACCATTTGCTATGGTTACTACGCATTCAAGATCAACCGCCATGGTGGTTCAACTTATACTACTTACTTATACTTATGTCAAGGATTATAAGTGTTTTTGGGGTCTCAATCGAAGTGGGCGTCCCCACTGCGTAGCGATAGCAAATGACTTAATTTATTTGCCTCGATGTTTTCAGTGTAAGTGTTTTTAGTCTGTGCTCAATCCAATATGAAACAAACTTATGTCAGTTGATTTACATAAAAAACCGTTTGATTTTAAAACACTTCATCAATTTATTTTGATTTGATCGACGACTTCAACTTATCGACAATTCGACTCGCCACTCCACCGTGATTGGTCAGAATTGCACTACGGGACTTGAAATAGTCGGACGTCCGGATTGAAGCGAGATTGGGTCATGAATAAATTTCCTAACACTTTGTTTATGTGTCGGAAACGCAAACTGCATAGCTTGATCGTTGGAACCCTCGCGTTCCAACAGCGATCACAGTTATTTTGTTGAAACGAAATTGAACCTTAGGGGGTTCGTGAAATAGTAATGTTTGAGAAACAACAGACAACAAAATGAAATAAGTGTTCCGTTTTTTTTTTCGCTTTTGGAAGCCGATGCAATCATATCAAATTGGTTTTATTTCATATAGGCCTACATGGGCACTTATAAAACGTCAGAAGCTAGTGCACGGTTCCAAATTGGTCGTTTCCTACGGAGAAGAACCGGCAAGAAACTCCATGGTTACTCTTTAATAAAAATGGTTTCTTACAATATCTCGTTATTACAGTATTTATATCATGCATGATGCACAGGATCGGTCTTTGTGGCGGCGCCTGGGTGAGGCCTATGTCCAGCAATTGACGTCTTTCGGCTGAAATGCTGAAAGTTATGATGATGAGGTAGAAAACCCTTAAACAATTTATTTTAGATCATGAGTCCCAAACATTTACGAACCCCGAAAAAACAGCTGTCCGTCTATCTGTCTGTCAAGACCCTTTTATCTTGGGAACACGTGGAGGTATCGAGTTGAAATTAAAATTATACACTCAGGGTGACAGTCTCTTGAAGCTGACAAAAAAGGTATAGTCGCCTTATATGTCGCAAAAAACATGTATTTTGACATTTATTCAGATCATTCAAATTTATACTTCCCGTAGACCCAGAACACTGAAACTTGAGCTTTACAAAAAAATAATAATTTAAATTTTCGAAACTGAATTAGGAAATTAAACCGTTTTCATAGGTAGGATTTTTATGGTAGGAAAAATCATCTAATGACGAATCCCACCCTTGGGTGGACCGGGAAACAGTTCCAGACTCTTGCTGACTAAACAACATAACTCGTTCCTTCCTTGCCTTAATCCCAATTTCTGGTAATACGCTTTAGTATCAACATCAATTTGCCCCAGGAGACTTCGACCCTGCTGGGCCTCTTCAGTTTGCTTACAACTCCACCAGGCGCGCGGGAATAGTGCTATCGGTATGTTTATTTGTTAGTCATTTACACTAAAACAGCTAAACTCATTTAGACGAAACTTGGCATACATGTAGAACACGTAATTGAAATGGACATAGACTACTGCATTTTATCTTATTAAATACTTGTATGAAAAAGGAAATTTTTGGGTATTACGCGTGTGAAGCAATCCTGTATCATCATTAGATACATAGTATAAACCAAAGTCGCTTCTCGCTATCAGTACCTATGTATTATGTATCTTTAAAACTACGCAACGGATTTTGATGCGTTTTTTAATCGATAGAAGGTTTATGTACATAATACATGCATAATATATGTAATATCAACATCGCACCAGTGTGAAGCTGGTTCAGGTCACTAGTACATGATAAAAAAAAAATACCTCTCTATTTGCCTTTATTTACCTCTCCGTCTATTTGAAGTCGGTATTTAAATAAAAGTGACTGTACGTCAGCTGTAAAGGTTCCGACCGGAACATGCCGTTCGTGCCCAAACTCAATTTCCCCTTACTCTGCCTTGCCCCACCGGATTTATAAGTTTGTTTTTTACGCGTTAACTCCTAAACTGATTCGGAAGTTTGTACCGGCCCCCTCCGTACCCCACATCGGTTTTGTCTTAAACTTTTTTGCCTCTAACCTCAACTTTGTTTTAGGAAACGGGACGGATGAAGGTATACCGAAATTACGGTTTTGTGGCATTTTGTAAATGGATATTTGTTGGGTTGGAAAGGTTCATACAACTAAACTAATCAGTTGTAAAAAGTACTGACGATCATAGTACGTGTATCAATTATGATACGAATAAGAGTAAGAATAAGAATAATGTTTATTGTTCATTGTTACATTAGAAATATAATATCTTAAAAACGATTGCACAATCTAAATACGTGATCCTACTAAATACTTACTGCAGAGCCTTCTCTCACGTGAAGGTAGGAAATTATCCCAAGGAGTTTTTTTTTTGTCTTTTTCTTACTAAAAAATCTATCCTATTCCTTCTTAGCCCTTCAAACTGAGGCCGGATCTTCGTTTCAAAAGCTATTCACACTGCCCCATTCGGCTTCGGCCTAGTCGGGCCCCTACGGTTTGCTGACAACTCCTTGAGTGGCGCGGGAACAATATACGCCGTCGACGACTTGGGCTTGGTCCAGATGTTTACCAGACGGTTGAACGGCGAGCTACCCATTGCTCACTGTCCACAATGTCCGAAATCCCGACGGTGGCTGGAGTACAGATACGCAGGCATACATCCTCGCGTCCAGCCCTAGACTGTAAGAAGTCTTTACACCTACAACCAGAAAAAAACTATGTCATCTATTTAACAGAACACTTAAAAAAGGTATTCAATACACTAACACCCGTATTCACAAACAATACTCAAACGACCCTTGACTAAGCAAACGCACAGTGTTGAAATAGAGCTCTGTGATTGGTTCGTTTGTGTTGCGTAGTTCACAAACCCTGCCCTGTGCGCTCGCGAGCACTGTGAGACCGCATAGTAACGTTTGTGAATACGGGTGTAAGTTCTTAAAGGTAAAAACATAACTCAACTCACGCTGTACGTATTACTAACATGTTATCTTCAACACAGGTAGTGAAAAACAAGTCCAGGAAATGGGCAGTATATCCTGAACCCGTTGGCCAGTGAGCTATGACCATGGATAATGGATATACTGGACTTTATTTGTGGCCAGTGGCCAATTTTTAAAGTCGCCTGTAAGCGCATTGAAACTTTGTGTCGATGTAAGGAATGGCTATACGTTTGGTTTTATGGCTTACGGCTAGTTCAGGCAATTTTAATTTACTTGTTAGTAAAGAAATAGACTTGTTGTTTAGTTCTTAATAAGCTAGTGGTTTTGCTTGAGTGATAATAGAATGTTATCTTAAGAGAACATACAGCCGTGGTAAAATGTATCAAAATCGTTTAACTTACTTTTCTTGCTAATATTATAAATGCGAAAGTTGCGATGTTTGTTACTCAATCACGTCAAAACGGCTGGACGGATCTTGATGAAATTTGGGACAGGCACACACTCCGGAATAGGACATAGGCTACTTTTTATCCCGGAAACCCCAACCCTAACCCCAATACCACGCGGGCGAAGCCGCGGGCAAAAGATAGTTTCAAATAGACCAATTGCAGGCACTTTTGAATTGTCAAAATGTTGGTCCGTCAAAAAAAAAAGAAAGTGAAGCTAAATTACACGTTCCAAGGTGTAGATCTCTATGGAGATGAACTTGCAAGAAACTCCATGGACATTCTTTTGACTAGCCGCTAAGAGATAACCAGTCTCAATTGACAGCGCCCGTTCTCGTACTCATAACCGTACTCTTACTGACTAAACACCCAACCCCATTCCTTCTTTGCCTTTCGAACTAGGGCCAAGCCTTTCTTTTAGAAAGAGACCCTGAGCCTCAGTAGGCTTCAACCCTTTTGTAGAGTCCCTACAAAAAGAAACGGGGTGATTTTTTTAGTCGGTAAAAGTCTTACACTATCTCTAGCTCTGCCCAAGGTCGGGAGCTGTCATTGGATGTTTTGGCCTACCACAAAAGATAGCTTACCATTATTGACTGGCCTGTTGGTGTAGTAGTTAGTGGCCCTGACTGCTACGCCGAAGGTTGTGGGTTCGATTCCCAATCAGGACAAATGTTTGTGTGATGAGCTCAATTATTTGTTCTGTGTCTGGGTTTAATTTATCTATAATATGTATGTATTTATAAATATATAAGTATGTTTGTCAGTTGTCTAGTAACCATAACACAAGCTCTGCTTAGCTTGGGACTAGACGACGTTGTGTGACAGTTGTGGAATATATATATATATTATACTATATATATACCACTCATTTATATCCTTTTAAAACAAACAATTAAAGTATAAAACCATAACTTAAGTCCAACTTAATCCCAAAACCGTCAGTATTGGTATAAGCAAGCGACACAAGTGTCAAGTTAACGGTCACAATCTTCATAAACCGTGGCGCCATTCAGAAAGAAATCTTTTAGCGCCCATAAAAACATGATGTCGTCAAAATAAACGGTTGGTCTTACCAGTTACATGGAGTCAAGAATATTAATGGATGTGGTTTTCATATATTTTTTAACTAAAAGAAAGAAAAATATTTTATTTGACACATAGACACACACAATACAGAAACCACAATATGCAGACGTAATATAATAACAAAAAAAGTAAAAAACTAACAACTTATGATTTACAGGCTAACATTTGACTATTTTCTCACCTTATGGAAAGCGGCGATGCAATTGACGAATTTGGCTGTGGTCATAGAAGAAACTGACTGAAAAAGCACAAGAAAAGGTTTAAGAAGTCTAGAAACCGTAAATTTGTAAAACCGTAGCTGTTTTTCGATTCACGAAAGTAATTACAATGATGGGTTATAACATCATTATGCTCCATTATGATGGCTATTAGGAAGTGAGGGAAAACTTTGCTTTTTAATATTTACATGAAGCAACTATTAATGAAAAACAGGTTTTCGAACCCAACCAACCAATCTTACCTAGAAGTCTAACTCCTCTTACCCTACCACGAATAAAACTATCGAGCCAAAATATACTAACTGCTTTTTTGTTTAGCCTATGCATTCCTACGCTGGACAATATCTGCCACAATTTTTCCTTAGTATTCTTTTTAGAGCCGGCTCAAACCAGATTTGTCTGGGTCTGTAATCTATACTAATATTATAAAGCTGAAGAGTTTGTTTGTTTGTTTGTTTGTTTGTTTGTTTGAACGCGCTAATCTCAGGAACTACTGGTTCGATTTGAAAAATTCTTTTTGTCTTGAATAGATCATTTATCGAGGAAGGCTTTAGGCTATATAACATTACGCTGCGACTAATAGAAGCGAAGAAAAAACGGAAAATGTGGAAAAAACGGGGAAATTTATTCATCTTTGAGGGCTTCCGTTGCGTGCGCTGCGTAAACGGTTCAAGATACGAAAAAAATATGTATGAAAGAATTATTCCTCTTAAAATGATCTAAAAAAATGTCCGCGACAGTATATATCTATCTTTTAAGATTACCTCACTAGAACCGTTTTTATGGGAATCAAATTTGGCCGAAATTAATGCATTATTTGTTAGAGTTGTATCAACATAATAATATTAAACTATATCCAAATAAATGTGTTGTTGATTAAGAGTATGTAATTGAGAACAAAATTGTCTTTGACATCACTTACTTTCAATGAACATCTTAGAAGATATTACAATTTTAAAATAACTCCGATATAAAATTCACACGCGCCGCATGCAAAATATGACGCTGCGCCTGGCCGGCGCGAGAGGTCGCCGCCGCCGATCACCCCCATGAGGACACAGCGATGCTCTTCCCAAGCGGGGCACACCTCCACCGTGTCGTCCGGGTTGGCCACACAGTGGCGACACCCGGGCGTCTCTTCCGCAAGAATCCGGCGCAGGAATCTCCTGAACTTGCCATGTTCGGTGAGAACCTGCGTCATGCGGAAGTGAGGACACCGTGATGTCTATCCAACCACGCCTCAAAGAGGGGACTTACTGCCGAGATTATGGCGTGCCCAAGGGGGGGGTGTAGCTCTATGAAGTACTTTTAGATAACTATGTTCTTTTAAAAATTAAATTGTCGAAAAAAAAAAATAACAGAAATTGACACGGGCAAAGTCGTGGGTAACAGCTATAATTTATAAAGCTGAGGAGGTTGTTTGCAAAAATAAATATGATGCCCAAAATAACTATTCCACGCGGACGAAGTCGCGGGCACAGCTAGTTAAGTAATAATTAATTTAGCATAACATCGGCCTTATAATGTTTCCATTGCTGGAGCTCAAGCCTCCTCTCTGGAAGGGGGAATGGACCGGAATCCACCGCCCGGGCCCAGTATGGGTTGGTAGATCTAGGACATACCGGTTTCTTCACGATGTTTTCCTTCACCATTCAGGTAACAAATATCTTTGTGCAATTTGATCATATTGCAACTCCACAATCTTCCTTAAAACAAACCTTCCCTATTTCTAAAATCCGAAACCTTCCACCGTCAACGTAGCTGACTTCACCGAAGCATAACTTTATTACAAGCATCAGACCGTAAAAATAATGAAAACAAGCGTAAAATATTATTTATTGCTACAAAATCATATTGTAGAAAATTGTGTAAAGCTGAAGAAAGGAGTGGAATGGTTAGTATAGCCGTTACGGACTTGTAAGGGTAGGTTAGTGAAGTTCAAGTTAGAATGAGGTGATTTTAATTCTGAAAATTTGTAAAATAGCTACCAGTTTTGTAGATGTTGTTTTGTTTTAAATGTAGATAATGTATTCTTGTTCTAGACTTAATTTAGTATGTAGATGGTGACTGAGAATTCTTGAGCCTGGAGTGAACGCTGGCGTTCGTATACCTATTGTCTTTATATTATGTATATGTCTTTAATTACGGTATTCGAAAGGGCTTCTTTATTTTCGAAAGAGCTTCTTTTTTTCTTTTAAACATTACTAGGAATTACTCCTTAGTCGAGCAGCTCCTTGGAATAAAACTAGAGTGGACTGTATAATAAGAATATGTAATATATAAAAGGAAATATAATGACAACTGTTACGTGCAAATCAAACAAAGACTAGATATGTGATTTTAAGAGTGCGAGCGCGGGTGTCCGTCGAAGTGTGTAACAGCTGACTGGCGAGCTCGGCGAACTCGGCGAGCTGTCATGACTCGTAGGCGGCGGCGGCGATGTCCGATGCTCTGTCCCGCTCTGGCCGCCGCGCCGGTCGTTGTGCCAAGGTCTCAACACTCCTGTATTGCATGTTTTCATAGCATAGTACAGTATCAACTTTATAATGTTCCCCCTGCTGAGACTCAGGCCTCCAGGAATGAGAATGGGCCGTAATCCTTCACGTGGGCCTTGCGTGGGTTGGTTCATGTCTTCGAATTTTTGGTTTTAGGACATGCCGGTTTCTTCACGATGTTTTCCTTCACCGTTTTCAGAGCAGTGGTGATGAAATGAATTACACAAAGTAATGCGCCTGGCTGGGTTTGAACTCACGACCTAATTACTCGTAAGCAGTGGCTGTTACCATTCAGCTAACACAGCTCGTGCACATTCACAAACATGTAAACTCACATACACAAGATATCTGTACCTGGAACCACTATCTGAAAGCCATGCAAATATTTGTTCAGTCCGGAAATTGAACCCACGAGTCGCAGCGCAGCAGCCAATCGCTTATGCCTTGATCTTATATACTAAGTAAACGGGCGAGACACTCCTCTCAGCCAATCGTCGTATGTCGAGCACTTTTCTCCGAAAGTTGCTTACATCACTGTCTCGGCCGAGTAATATTTTACTGTCTCGCCCTTTTACTTGGTACGTTTGATCATGGCTTTATAGTAGGGGAGGTCAGGATGCTAAATTTGTAGATACTAAACGCCATGGGGACCTATAAGATTGTGAAGAATAGTTTCTGGCAAATTTTCATTTTAGTACCCCTACTAAAATGAAAATTTGCCAGAAACTTTATTAACTTACAGAGCATGAAAGAGTTGGAATATGGAAATACTGGAGCCCATCAGATATTCATAGGGTATACGCACTTTGACATTCTTTTAAACGATAGATATTAATCTGACCGATTAACTAATAAGGGTGGTCGTGGCCGACTTTTTATTTACAACTTTGTGACTCTTTTTTTTAGTTGCTATAAACTAGTGCTTGACTACGATCCCACCTGATGGTAAGCAGCGATACAATCGTTGACTCGCCCATTTCCTTATGCCACGCTCAAATTGTCAGATTATCGAAAAAAAAACCACCCAATATTAAAAGTTCTTATCTGGTAGAAGTACAATACAGGATGTAAGGGTTCTCTCCCGGTTGATGTATGTGGTTGGTGGATGCAAGGGTTATGATGCTCTGATGCGCTCGAGTAATGTGGTAATTCCCATCTGGACTCCCATACCATTTGTCACTGCACCATTCGTATCGTATTATCGATTAACGAAAATACGCCGACACGAATGCTTGCTTATAAAACACTAGCGGTCGTCTGCGGCACCGCCCACGTGGATGTCGGTTACCGCTGCCAAAAGCCTTCCCAGGAAAGACAGGGTCAGCAAAATGATTCCCGGGTCACGGCGAAGTCATTATTCTCTAGCCGCATAGATTGTCTTTATGTGGATGGTAAAGATGGAAATTCTACTAAACCTGCCTCTAATGAAAAAATAAAACCATACAAACAACATCGTAATTTCGTACGGCCTCCTAACTCATAACACAATACCATTATTTTTCCTGCTGCAGATGACGTGAAAGAGACGAGACCAACCTTCGTAATGTATTCATTAAGAAGAGCCAAAGTTTTTGCCTCCCGACCTAATTAAATCTAAGGATTAAACAATGAAAACGCATTTTCCGGTACAATCGTCTTAAAGTGATATTTGAATGCACATTGAAATGCTTTTAGTAAAGAAATGAGAAGAGAAAAGCTTTGTAAGTCAAATATTAACCTTGATGGTAGACTTCCAATTTTGTGAAGGACTTCTTAAGGACTTGCTTATTCTCAAAATTTTATTTTAATTACCACATTATTTTCTTTTGAATAGATGGTCGATGGGAACGAAATGTAAACATACCGGATTCAGATTCATTTAATCATTATAAAACATAGGTGCATTACAAGTTGATGTTTGGTTATATCGAGGGCGCTACGTTTTGCCTCTAAGGCGTACAACGTATTACAATACAATTAAATTATTTAAAAACCTACTAATTATTTAAAGACGCAGCTTTTGAAGGTCTCTAAGGCTGCAAGGTGAACCGATGACTTGGTGAGAGTTGCAGGAACTTTATCGGTTGTGGCGACACGCGATGATTGTGGGAGGGCTATGAGGAAGGATAAAGAGTTCCAACAGTGAACGTCTTTTGGCCGAAATGATGAGGATTGATTTCCAGGATATTTTTATTGAGGTGTGATATCACCTAATTATTTTTTTCGCTCTAAGTTGGATCGAAATCTGTGTCTGACTTTTACTTACTAAAACAACACCTATAATTCTTCCGTTGCCTTTTACGTCCCAGGACCATGAATAAATTCTTTTCAGAAACGATTTAATGGCTTTAGAGCAGGCATCGACCCAACAAACCGTAGGGTTGCAGACATCTCCTTTAAGTACTCGTGGTGATGGTGTACCGTCGACGACTGGCGCTCCAAAGGATGATCGGACGGCGAGCTTGCTTAATCTCATCATCATTAGCCTTATTAATGTTCCCACTGGTGGGACACAGGCCTACTCTCTAGGAGAGGGAATGGGCCATAATCCACCACGCAAACCCAGTGCGAATTGGTGGATGTCACATGTCTTAGAATTTTTCTTTCTAGGACATGCCGGTTTCCTCACGATGTTGTCCTTCGCCGTTTTGAGAGCAATAGTGATGAAAAAAATTACACAAAGTAATGGCCCTGGCTGGGTTTGATCCCGCGACCTACAACTCAAAGTCGAGGTCTTTACCACTCGGCCACCACTACTCTCAATATATATCGTATAATCTAGTTATATTATATTCAAAACATTCTGCAGTAGTTAATTTTAAGACTGATCCAAATAAGCTTTCTACGGCACCACCATTACTGCCAATTAGCCCCAATTTACACAAGGCCGGTCTAATGACTATAAACAAGGCAAGCTGTTCGGTCGTAAGTTACGTCGTTATTCAATACCATACACGGTGCTAAGATCCTCAGATTACCTGCATCGTATGATGCATGGCTATATTCGGTGCCACCTGATATATGGTAAGCTGGCTTTTACATATTCAATTTTCGGTGTCGTAAATTTATATAGTGGCAAATTTGGTTGCTATTTTAGTGCTGTGACGTCGTTTGGTGGGAGAAGTTATTGTTGAGGTAAAGCATATGCATTCATCGTCATCATCAGCCTTTTTAATGTTCCCGCTGCTGGGACACAGGCCTCTCTCTAGGAGAAGGTATGGGCCGTAATCCACCACGCGGGCCCAATGCGAGTGGAGGTCACATGTCTTTGAATTTTGGGTTTGAGGAAATACCGGTTTCCTCACGATGTTTTCCTTCACCGTTTTGAGAGCAGTGGTGATGAAATAAATTACACAGAGTAATGCGCCTGACTGGGTTTAAACTCGCGACCCACAACTTGTAAGTCGGGGCAGTTACCACTCGGCCACCACTGCTCTCAAGTATATGCACAATCAGCCTCTAATTGCATTGTATTTTGGGCTGCTATCCGATAGTCCACGACTAATGCGCGTATGTTACAATGCGTTTTAAACTCTTGAGACGCAAGCAAACGGCAGCGTTCACACACCTATTTTTTGTCTCTTATGTCACTAATTGCGCTATTCGAAAGGATAAACAAGAATAGGATCGATTGCCACATCAAATCGAAGGGTCAAAGCCAAATGGGGAAATTGCATTTGAACGGCTCTGGCCCTGATATATATGGCAATGTAGGAATGGGTTTGTCAAATAGGTTGGATGTTTTTTGTCACACTGTTAAAGTTGAACTAGTGACACTGAGTAATTTGATTTCCGTTACGGCGACTTCCGTTAACTAAAGAGCGACGACAAGCGACAGGTGCCCGAGCGGACGACCGCGCGGGTTTCCGCATTACGCAGCATTAGCCATTAGTGATCAAATCACACATACTACTATGGTAACTCGACTGGCCTATTGGCCTAGACCAACAGAGTCTCAGGGCCTCTAATCACTAGTGGTTAGAGGCCCTGAGTGAGTTCGATTCCCACCCAGGAAAATGTTTGTGTGATGAGCACGATGATTTGTTCAGTGTCTGGGTGTAATTTATCTATATTACGAGTATGTATGTATTTAGAAATATATAAGTTATGTTCATCAGTTGTCTAGTACCCAAGCTTTGCTTAGCTTGGGACGACGTTGTGTGACAGTTGTGGAATATATTATTATATTAACTATCCATATTAACTCCGAAGCTTGGCGCAGCTATCCGGATGTTACCCCATAACTCTTCATTGCCAAAACATCCTCCAAAAATAAACACACACCCTTGACACAAAAGATGACCTATTTAAAAACCTCCATCGCCCATAAAAGCTACATCTCACGCCTCACAAAGACTTACATATCCAGAGCCCATCGAAATAAAACTTTCAGGGCACCAAAATACAATTTCAGTTGGGAATATTATACCCATGGGCTTTCTATAGGCACAGTGCGATCCCCCGGCGTCCATTAAGTCTATCGTTTTGTAGATCTCTCGCGACATTAAGAGAATATATTTCCAATTGGTTAGAAGGGGCGGGGTTGACAGAAATGTGGGGATTCCACGGTTTCTTGTTGAAAAGGGAATCATTTTTCCAAAAAAAAAAAAAGAAGAAAATGCAGGGTCTTAAAAACAATTTTTCATCATCATCATCATCGTTTCAGCCGAAGAACTTAAACTGTTGGTCATAGGCCTCCCCTAAATGTCGCTAGTCATGTACGTCTCGCATCCACCGCATTCCTGTGACTCCTCACTAAGTCATCGGACCACCTTGTGGGAGACCTTCCAGCATTGCGTTTTCCGGTGAGCGGTCGCCACTCTAAAACGTTTCGGCCCCCTCAACCATTCGTTTCGTTTGTAGATATGTAAGAACAAAACGATTATAATATCGCATGTAATTGAGTAAATCTCAACTCCCAAGAGCTGATGCTGGTCGGCGCACTCTAGGAATACATTTTAGAAAGTAAGAGCCAAGGTGAACTATTTTTGGCGATGAACAGACACACTTGGGTTTTGGCGGCGATGAATTCCACCAGATTGGTTTCGCCCCATTTTGTGACTGCCTAAAATGAGACATTCAAACGCTTTACCATGACCCCTCTTTTGTACTAAGTATTGATTAAAACTAGCCTTTTTTGAGGCGGGGAATTAGCAATACTTTTCCCGCCCTGTGGTGGAGAGCGAAAAGGTGTGTCCTTCAATAGCTCTTAGGGCCATCGTAACTTTTTCAGGCGACTCTTTTAAACGCTTTTTTTAGGGGAAATTAGTTATAGCTACATCACTCTAGTTTTTGTTTATGGTAGGTAAAAATCATCTAATGACGAATCCCGCCCGGGAGCAAAGCGGGAAACAGTGTCAGACTCTTACTGACTAAACAACCTACCCCGTTCCTTTCTTGCCTTGATCACAGGGCCCCGGTAATACGCTTTCGCATCGACCCTTGTCCCACGAGTAATTACTCTCAGGTGGGACCGGCGTCAAACACTAGTTTATATTAGTTAAAAATAATAATAATACGCCATTGGCCTGCAAGCCACCTATACAGTACAGCGCTCTCTTTTAATTTATTTTTCGTAACCTGCTGTGTGAAACATAAGCTTTTCATAAAAAAAACTTCTTAAAAAATTCATTATCCATTTTCTAATTAAGGCTTTTAGTAAATTAAGTTTTTATAGTTCTCTTTATTATTTAAGCTTGTTTACATAAGCTGCTTAAGTTATTAACTTGTAAACTAATATCGTTAACTTGAGACTAACATAATTGCTTTATGTTATAACTTAAAAACAAATTTTCAATTAAAATATTTTCTTTCATAGCAATATAGACCTATATATGTATATGATTTATAGTTAATTAAAACGGTACATGCGCAATTACATAAATTAACGTAAAGTTTTGAAAACATAACAAATAGTAATAATAAATAATATTGGTAAATTATGAGGAAGATTAGATATACAATTTTACATTTGCATTTTTTTTTACATTTTTTTTTTGACTGGCCTGTCAGTCTAGTAGTTAGTGACCCTGACTGCTATGCGGGAGGTCGTGGGTTCGATTCCCACCCGGGACTAATGTTTGTGTGATGAGCACGATCATTTGTTCTACGTCTGGGTGTAATTTATCAATGATATGTATGTATTTAGAAATATATAAGCATGTTTATCAGTTGTCTAGTACCCATAACACAAGCTCTGCTTAGCTTGGGACTAGATGACGTTGTGTGATAGTTGTGGACATATATATATATACCTATATACAGTTTTAAAACTCGTCAAGACGAATCACAAGAGCAGACTGCGAACTAAGGTCTTTACGACGAAAAAACATGTGTGAACAACAGGCTCAGTAAAAGCTATGTGATATAAAATCTAACCTAACTAAACTTTTTTTCGCTTGTCATTCAAAAATTCCCTGACTTTAAAGAAAAACTTTCTATATAGATTGCTTTTTGTCGTTTAAACTACAAACTAAGAGGTTTCTAGTGCTAAAATCAAGCATACTGGGTTACCCGTGAAAAAACACTAAACTAACGTGTATATAAAACACGATACAGGTAGTCCATTTTAATAAAAAGGTACACTCTGCACAAAATTGGGACCGGTTTCAATGCTAAGAAGGAATGGGGTGGGTGGTTTAGTTAGTAAGAGTCTGACACTGTTTCCCGTTCTGCCCAAGGGCGGGATTCGTCATTAGATGATTTTTCCCACCATAAAAAAGTGGTAGTGGGCAAGGCACTTAGTATTGCCAGTAGAACGGTTGGTTGATGGAGCCGAAAGGTTCTGATGTGGCGACCGCGTTCCAGAAGATGCAGCGTTGAAAAGCCTTTCATAAATTAGGCCGATGAACTGGTGAGAGTTGCCAGGGAATTAGTTGAGAAATCTTCCAATGATATCCGAACGGTAATCGAACGGTTGGACAACAAGTAGAGTCCGCAAGCCCACGCCTACGGTGGCTGGAAATCGAGATTCCAGTAGCTGAGGCGTGACAGCATCTCCCTTGCGCTTGCAGCCGCTTCCTTTGCTAGCAATACTGCTTCAATGAAGGAAGAGACCGCCTGAGAAGCTTAGTGGAGGTTTACTTCCGGTAGTGAACGAAGAATCTTTCGGCTAAATTGATGATGATGGAACCAGTCCTTCTGCTATCTCCATTCCTATGAACTTAAGCTCTGAATCCCTAAAAGGGGATTGTGTTTAACAACACTCTCTGTTGTAACCTATATTTTTTCTGTGTTGTGTAAAGTAACCCAGATTTTAGGGGCCACACATTTTTTGTACAATTCTCTATTTACGTTATAAAGATTTTTCGCCTGCCGACCCATTTTTCGAGAGTATACAAATATTTTTGTAGGCGCTAAAATTGCAAATAATGGCTCGTCGCTGTTTATTTTACTAAAAAGGTCTCATTACGAATCTTTATACCTAATTTTGTTTAGCGTAATTTGGATAGAGTGCCTATATAATGAGCAGGTTTGTTTATAGTCGTGTAAATAGGTTTATGTTGTTAGGTAAGTATGATTTTGTTTGACTCAACCTGACACTATCTTTTAATCATTTAAGGGGCCTGGTGAACTGACTGACATACAGGTTTTATACACCGTTAAATCTTGATCGTTTTAATCCCTTGGAGGATCGATTAAGTACATGAAACACTATCGATTGGTAAAGTTAGAATAAAATAACAAAGTACTTTTTTTTAAAACTCGAATTAATTTAGGCATGTTCTAAATTGATTTCTTTAAGTAAACGTCAACTGGGCGAGTTCAGTGACCTGTAGGTAGTTAGTACGCAACGACCGACAACTACCTACAAGGTCAATGACTCGTTTATTTAAAGAAATTAATTTCGTAAATGCGTATATCAATAAGAGATTAAGAAAAAAAATACGTTATTTTTTTATTTTATCTACACAAATCGATAGTGTTTCATGTACTGGATCGACCCTCTTCGGGATTAAAACGACTAAAATTTAACGGTGTATAAAATTAATTCAGGCACCAGTCTTCCACAAATCAATTTTAGTTTTTGTAGGCTGTCTATTTAGTTTTTCTGTACGTTTATGGAAGGAAATATATGAAATTATTATTTTACTATAGGGCGCTTTCAATTCATGCGTTCTATGACGACCTGCTGCGATGCCAATGCGGTGCATTAGCAATACTGCGTACGGAAGTTCGTATTTTCAAACAAAGCTTGCAGTGAGGCAACCGTGTGCATCCTTACAACACTTACCATAATTATAAAGGTGATAATACAAGACTCTCCTTCAATTAACCTTGATTACTGGTACAACCACCACTGACTGAAATACTACCTACATAGCTTTATTATGCCAATTACCTCAATAGCTCGTACAGGACTTAATTACAGTACAAACCCAGTGATTGAAGAGATAACACTTGATGAGGTAAATTAATGACATAAATCATGAGACCAGAAAGGTAAAGCCATGTAGTACATGGTGGACATCCCACATCATCATCATTGCATAGTATAAAACAAAGTCGCTTCCCCCTGTTCCTATCATCATCATCATCATCAGCCTTTTGAATGTTCCCACTGCAGGGACATAGGCCTCCTCTCTAAGAGAGGGAACGGGCCGTAATCCACCACGCGGGCCCAGTGCGGGTTGGTGGATGTCACATGACTTCGAATTTTTGGTTCTAGGACATGCCGGGTTCTTCACGATGTTTTCCTTCACCGTTTTTGAGAGCAGTGGTGATGAAATAAATTACACAAAGTAATGCGCCTGGCTGGGTTTGAAACCGCGACCTACAGCACGCAAGTCGGGGCCGTTACCACTCGGCCACCACTGGTCTCCCTGGTCGCCTGTTCCTATGTATGCTTAGATCTATAAAACTAAGCAACGGATTTCGACGCATTTTTTTTTATTATTATATAGAGTGATTCAAGAGGAAGGTTTACATGTATAATACATGCATAATGTAAACATTGCACCCGTGCGAAGTTGGGGTGGGTCGCTAGTATACGTTTAGAACGTTGTGGGAACACATTCATTGTGCGTACAGCCAAGGAGTGGAATTCCCTGCCGGAGTCTGTGTTTCCTGATGGCAACAATCCGGGAATCTTTAAGGGAAAAAATGTTTTATTAGGGTACCTCCCCTACATGTAAAGTGGGGAGTGTTTTTTTTTTATTTCTACCCTGACATGTGATATACTGTTGGATAGGTATTTAAAAATGAATAGGTGTAACGTAAAATATTTTTTGATAATGTGAAAATTTTCGGAAATAATCGAACTTTTGAACCCCCCTAATTTTTGAACCATAAGTTTAGAAAATATGAAAAACATCTCTAAATGTTTATAAAGCCTTGCTAGGGAAATTAATTTTGAACATGAAAGGATGAACGATTTGTGAAAAATATTTTAAAATAATTTCTGAACTAAAATTGTAATTTAGCCGTATATATAAGCATTTTTTTTACTTTTTTACATATTTTATTATCCTGAACATATCTTTTTTTTTAATTACCACAGCACCATCATTATACTTGGGCTAGTACTCCCTGTAAATCTGTGATCTGAGAGAGCAGTGGTGGCCGAGTGGTAAAGGCCCTGACTTACGAGCTGTAGGTCGCGGGTTCGAACCCAGCCAGGCACATTACTTTGTGTAATTTATTTCATCACCACTGCTCTCAAAACGGTGAAGGAAAACATCGTGAGGAAACCGGCATGTCCTAGAATCAAAAATTCGAAGACGTGACATCCACCAATCCGCACTGGGCCCGCGTAGTGGATTATGGCCCATTCCCTCTCCAAGAGAGTAGGCCTGTGTCCCAGCAGTGGGAACATTAAAAAAGCTGATGATGAAGGGATCTGTTATATCGTGAGAATCTGTGATATACGAGAAACTACGGAACTCTACACTGAGCGTGGCCCGACACGCTCTTGGCCGGTTTTTTTTCTTTCTTTACGCAATCTATACTCATAAACTTTTCATCCCAAACGACCACCTGTTCTACGTTCATGCATAACATATTTAATATCAGTATTGCACTAGTGGACGGGTCTCTATAGTTCGTTTTTTTAATTTTAGACTACGGTTTGACAACTCAGAATATCACACTCTAGAAATATGCTCCCAATTATCTGAAGTTTGACATTTTAAGTTGTCTAGGATTAAAAAACGAACTACCTATAATTAAAATAAAACCAGGACTTATCCCAAATCTTGCCGCCGCATATCCACCCCACGATCGGATACAACATTCGCAGGAACAATCTCATTAGCCGTGAATTTCGTGGTCCTCCCATTGGAAGATTTATATTGTTATGCCCGAGTCTTAAGCCGGCGGAATGTACGGATATTTGCATTTTATCTCCATTCCATCGATGAGTGATTAGTTGAGCGGTTCAAGTCAGATTAGTAATCCTTACATTATTATAAAACAAAAACCCACAGCGTCAGTCTATCTATCTATTTGTGATAAACTCGAAAACTACTGAAGGGTTTTAGACGCAATTTTCATTGATAACATGATTTCTGTAAGTTTGTGCAGTTTCTTTCACATTTTCTTGATAGAAATCTATACTTTGGACTGTGACATTAGCATCATTTTTGGGGTTTAGGTACGGAACCCAATTAGACATGAAAAAAACGGAAACCTTAAGTTTCAGAGTTAACAGCTTTTATTTATATTTTAACTGTATTATTTTGTTATTAAATAGAGCCGGCTGTCCGTCTGGACGTCCATCTTTCTCTGTCTGTCCGTCTGTAAACGGTTAGAGTTGAATGTTAATGGAATATGTTATTGAATTCCATAAATAGCTACTTAGCCGTTGTCCTCTCTCCTAATTTTTGCTGTGCCCGACAGGATCCATATTGATCCGTGACAACTTTAAACACCATCTATTTACACATATTGATTGCAATAAAATATTGAATATAAGGTGTTTCTATTCCCGCCACAACAACTTTAGATTACTTAGTTGGTTATTGCGTTACATCCCCCCGAAATTGAAACAGAAACCTCTTAAAACACCCACAACCACTCTATTTGTGACTCCACAAAACAACAATTAAATTAAGATGAACATGGACAAGACGAAAATCATGTTAAATGCCCATGTTGCACCCGCTCCAGTTAACGTTGGGAACATTAAACTCGAAGTTGTTGACCACTATGTTTACCTGGGACAGACAATCCAGTTAGGTAAGTCCGACTTCGAGAAAGAGATCTCTCGTCGAATCCAACTCGGATGGGCAGCGTTCGGGAAGCTCCGGCATATATTCGCGTCCGAAATACCTCAGTGTCTCAAGACAAAAGTCTTTGACCAGTGCGTGTTGCCAGTGATGATTTACGGTAGTGAGACGTGGTCGCTTACTATGGGTCTCTTAAGAAGGCTCAAGGTCACCCAGCGAGCAATGGAGAGAGCGATGCTTGGTATTTCCCTGCTTGATCGAATCAGGAATGATGAGATCCGCAGGAGAACGAAATCAACCGACATCGCTCGAAGGATTGCATCGCTGAAGTGGCAGTGGGCGGGACACATAGCGCGGAGAACCGATGGCCGTTGGGGCGGAAAGGTTCTCGAATGGCGACCGCGTACCGGACGACGCTCCGTGGGCAGGCCCCCTACAAGGTGGACCGACGATCTGGTGAAGGTCGCGGGAAGCCGCTGGATGCGGACAGCACAGGACCGATCGTTGTGGAGATCCTTGGGGGAGGCCTATGCCCAGCAGTGGGCGTCGCTCGGCTGACATGATGATGATGATGATGATGAAAACAACAAAATGTCGGCAAAAAAAATCTAACTAAAAAAGTTTCCACAAAGAAATTAAAAAAAAATCCTTTTAATACCTAAATCCTTCTACAACAAAATCATTTCAATAAGTAGCTTCCCAAAAATGTTCCCGTAATCAAATTTAATTACACCACTACGCGCAAAATCCTGGAACGCTTAACGTCGTTTTCAAATAACCTTTAAATTATAACATCTTAGAGGCTGTAATTTAAACCGTTGTAACATCTCACTCCACGATAATCACTGGCTTGGTCGAAATTAAATCGTAGGTCGCGATCAATTACGGGCGTCCGTCGGGTAGAGCCGAGCTTTTTCATAGACATTATCTCTTTTACTTGGAGCTAAGAGACCGTTTGCACTGGCCGTAACAACCAAAGAAAAAAATAATATTTTGATTACTATTTTTATTGGTAAGGTCGCTTTTGACCACTACCTCACCTAATGTTAAGCGACAATGGAGCACGCTGGTCTAGAAATCGAACTTCTTAGTACTTTGACTATAGGACTAATTTAATGCCCGTCTGTCTACCTCTCCGTCTCTCGAGACCCTTTATCTCGGGAACACATGGAGCTATTGAGTTGAAATTTATGCCATACAATTAAATCTGCAGTCTCTTGAAACTGTGAAAAGATCTAAAAAAAACTTTCGGGGTTAACGCAAAAAAGGATATGTATATCGCAAACTTATAGCACAAGTATCAGATAGCCAAAAAAATACTTTTATTGATTCGGAACGATTTGGAAATTGAATTACTCTCCTAAGTTGATTGGATCGAAACACTCGGTGTGCGTCAGTCACGACTTACACTTTCCTAGTGGTTTTAAATTCATTTTAGTTAGTACTAAAAAAAAAGTATGAACAACAACAACAAACAACATAACATCCAGTGTAAACTCCTCTCAACACTCGTCCTTCAGCCCACGAACTTAAAATGTTTCGTTTTAAAGCACCGATTTCAGTTTATGCCAATTTAAATGGCACAGAAATTGATAGGCTATCTAAATGGACTTTAGATGGATTTGTCTTAGTTTTTCTTTCACAATTTCTGGAGCAATCAATCTCTTTTTAAATACTTAGGATAATGCGATCGTAGTCTTTGGAGAAAAGAATATTATACGTGTGAATGTAGAGTTTATTCACTCTTTTTATTTTATATGGCTACTGAAATGAGAAAGCTTTTTTAGGGTTCCGTGGCTATATAAAGGTTATGGTAAAATCGGAGCCATTATAATTTCGTCCTGTCTATCTGTATGGATTTACACCGGCCTTTTTACTTTAGCTCACAGTTATGTCCGGGAATAACATTTCCCGGTGGTAAATTCAGCGCAAGCGACTGAAAAGTTTCAAGAGAGTTTCTTACCGGTTCTTCTCCAAACACCAGGGCCTGGGAATAAGGCAAGGAAAGAATGGTATACGTTTTTTAGTCAGTAAGTGTCTGACACTGTTTACTATGTAAAATAGATGAAAAAAATCGGTTGTCTGTAAAGTCGGTTTACTGACGATAGTTGAACGTGACAACGTCATAAGAAAATACTGATGGAATGGTTTCATTTTTCAAAAGAATTTTTTTTTTTTTTTTGATAGATATTTTGTATGGATATAGAAAAGCAGGTAAATGGAAATCACAATTGAATTGATCAAGTTACATTTATTTGTACGCATAAATACAATTATGTCAATTTTTTTTTTACAATGTACATAGTTTTAACATGTAAATGTATTATTTTATTTTATTGTATAGCAGCTGTCCACGCGGACGCATCGCTCAATCAAGTAGGAGAGAAACAGATGTCGAAAACTGCCGAACGAGGCCGATTGTGCCTCTTTGTCGCTCGTTGCGTGCTCTCGCTTGCACTTCAAACCTTAAATGGAACGACTCAGAGCGAGGTAACGCCGCATGAGTCATGTTTTTTCATGCGTGCAGCCGGCTCCATCGAACTTATTATAAGACGTCACGTCAAAACGTGTTGCTCCGACCCCCAGATAATGAAATTAGGGCAGGAAGATCGCCCTTCTTAAAAAAGAGTACCACCACACCTCTGTTCCATGTCTCCGTTTTAGCCTCAAGTATGACGGTATCGATTAGCTTCTGAAGGGCCTCAAAGACTAGTTTTCCACCAACCTTCAAGAGTACGGCCATGATTCTCTCCTCACTCGACCGATCACGATCATGATTCCCTATGGATAATTTTTCACTCACACGCGCAAACCCACTGGTAGAAAGTAGTATTCACTCAGCGCGGTGCGACTCGCGCTTGATCTTTTCTCTGTTTTTATTTTCACTTAGGCTTTGCCGTTTCATTCCCAGTGTCTCAAGAAAACACTACTTTCGAGACAAATTCTCATAAAGTCTACATAAAATGTATTAGATTGTCGCAGGCGGGCCAAGAAAAGGGTGCTTGATCTTGAAGAGAGTCATATAATCAGATGAATATGTATTTCATACGTACAGTCATTGAACTCACAACACAAAACCTCTTCCTTTTTTGAGACTAAAAGGAAATCGGATGCTAAGAAACCACTTTAATTTAAATCTATAATATTTCTTTACTAATGTTATAGAGCAGTGGTGGCCGAGTGGTAACGGCCCCGACTTACGAGTTGTTGTGTGTTGGAGAGCGTCTACGTGATCTCTTGCCCTCGACTTTCCCTTGCACTACCAACCACACTATCGAGTCCTAGTTACAGGTGATATGCCCGAAGAACAAGCCTACTCCGTACCAAAATTCATCAAAATCGGTTCAGAAGTTTAATCGTAAAATCATAACAGACAGAATTGCTTTAACGTTTATTATATTAGTGGGAAAAAGAAGTAAGAAACAAAATTTTCTCAAAATTGTGTTTTCGATGTCTCCAGACCCGAAACAGTAAGTAGATTCAGATAAATTCGAAAGGGGGAAAACAGTTTACCGAAAAATGAGGCAGAAACGAACCTTTTCAGTATTTGTCGTCGGGTCTAAGCAGATTATCCCTATCATTACTCTGAAGCATTTAACTTACAAGTTTGTTATTTAATTGTGAACTTCATCTCAGAGCCCGGACGAAAATTACTGCCGCTTTTTTAGGGTTCTCACCTAAGACGTCAAAAACGTAACAATTATAGGACTCAAAGGATCAATTTGTCCGATTTTCCGCCTGTGAAGATCTTTTACTCAGGAACTAGCAGATGAATTTAGTATTAAATAGTCAAATCGGCTACCTCACACCGTAGTAGTATATTATAAATATTAATTCCAACTTCCAAATCAACGCAATGTAAAAATAAGACAGTTTATGCTCTGTTTAGGTGCATATTTTGACTCTAAGGCTCTAGGCAAATTGCAGTTCGGATGCAGTTTGAATGCAGTTGACACGACTGCAAACTAAACGTACAGTCCGATTGTAGTTCAATTGCAGTCGGCGGTTCAGTTCGATCGTGTAGATCGAACTGAACCGCCGACTGCAATTGAACTTTTGTTTAGTTTTTTTTTGTTTAGTTTGCAGTCGTGTCAACTGCATTCAAACTGCATCCGAACTGCAATTTGCAGTTGGATTGCAGTTGAATTGCGGTCCGTCTGTCTAGAGCCTAAGAAATTAAAATCTAAAGGTTATTTGCCGATGCGCTGACTTGAAGAACATGAAGAAAGGTCTTATAACCTAAGTGTACGAAAAAATCTGTAGTACCGTTACAAAAATTAAGTTATGTCGGAAAATCTATGAGACTCAATTCGGTGAAATACTCTGTTTAGTTTGCCGGAACCCTTAGTACGTGAGTCCGACTCGCACTTAACCTGTTTTTTGTTTTGCTAACTGAATTGTTTCTCTACTTTTTATTCACGAATGAATTATTTTAAAGCGTTCCGTCCCAGCTAAGAAAAGTTTCTTCAATTTTATTCTTAACTTAATTGGCAATGAGCAGAACATATGCTCGCAGTAAGGATGGTCGATGGAGCCGACAGGTTCTGGAGAGGCGAAGACTTACTGGAAGACGCAGCGTTTGAACACTTCTCACGAAGTGGACTAATGACTTGGTCACACTCTTTGAGGGGTGGCTGGAAAGACCTCACGGCGTTCTCACTTTCCGCATGACGCAGAAAAGTCGCCTGGGTATCGCCACTGTGTGTACAGCCCGGAGGACACGGTGAAGCACACGGTTGAGGTGTGCCTCGCTTGCGCAGAGCTTCACCGTGTCCTTGTCAGGGCGATCGGTGGCGGCGGTCGCCTCTTTCTGCGAAGCAGTAATGCGGCGCGCACCCGCATTACTGCTTCGCAAGGGTGACCCTGCAGAAAGGTCAAAGCCAACTGAGGCCAAGTTGCGTGAAAGGAAAGAAGGAAGGAAGGAACACGTACCAAGCTAAAAGCTGAATACTTGGTACTCATGAACATAGCGCTAAGTGCTGGGCTGAGCGCTTATCTCAATCAATCAATCAAAGTTTATTGTGGATCATAGATATGTACAGTACATTTCTTAAATATTTGAAAATTTCGATCAGCTATGTTCCGCCTGTAGGGCATACAATCTATATCTCTACAACTCGCTTCCATCACTATATCGGCAGAGCAACATATTACTAGCTCGCCCTTTTACTCGGTATTTGTAACCAAGGAATTAGTTTCACTACTCTTCAAACCTCATAAAGTTACAAATAAAATTAATTTCTGCTACCAAGTAGAATTACTGCTCAGGTTTGGAGAAACAATGCTAGAAACTGCACACAAATGAGATGTCTCAAGCTTGTCTTTCAGTTTTGTGAGTGAAAACTTCGTATGCGGTTTTCAACACATTAGCTCCCTTCTGAGTAGCAATGTTTGAAATGTAACGTAGACTAAAGGCCAGCGCACACAAAGAGCAGAGCAGAGTCCATTGAAAAAAATATCTTATGATTATTGTTATACATCGACTGGCCTGTCAGTCTAGTAGTTAGTGGCCCTGACTGCTATGCGGGAGGTCGTGGGTTCGATTCCCACCCAAGACAAATGTTTGTGTGATGAGCACGATCATTTGTTCTGTGTCTGCGTGTAATTTATTTATCTATAATATGTATGTATTTAGAAATATATAAGTATGTTTATCAGTTGTCTAGTACCCATAAAACAAGTTCTGCTTAGCTTGGGACTAGATGGCGTTGTGTGGTAGTTGTGGACATATTATTATATATATTATATTATATATTACATCGCAAAATTGAATACATGACCAAATTTGATGCTCAACCATGAGCAAGCCGACTGCTTATGTATTCTACATGCGTCAAAAATGCCGTTTTATATTTGTATCTTAATGTGATGTAAAGTATTATTATATATAAGTCACTATATTATTATAATGTAAGTAAAACTACTGATATAGTCACAAAATATTCATTTATTATGACAAATTAAGTTGAACAGGACTTGGCTTCTATGCAATCGATCTCAAAACTTTTTACGATAGAAGAATTGCATAAAGACTTGGCTGTTTTTAGATAAAGTAATGTTTTTGATGGGATGGATAAATTACAGGAACAAATGATCGTGCTCATCACACAAATGCAGCGCAGCAACCAATAGCTGTACCACTGCGCTAACTATTGACAGAATTTAATTAGGACTAGCCCTTTTAGAACCCAAGCCGTCGACGGTGCGCACCGTGCCCGCATGCCTCGAGGAGTTGTCAGCGAACTGTAGGGGCCCTACAGGGTCGGAGCCTCCCGGGGACGAGGGTTGGTGCGAAAGCCTTACACCGGGGCTCTGGGAATAAGGCAAGGAAGGCACGGGGTAGGTTGTTTAGTCAGTAAGAGTCTGACACTGTTTTCCACTCCGTCCAAGAGTGGGATTCGTCATTGGATGATTTTTACCTACCATAAAAAAAAGCAACCAATAGCTCTACCACTGCGCTAACCATTAACAGAATTTAATTAGGCCTAGCCCTCTTATACCAGAAAACCACAAATATTTTTACTCTGTTTTTACTTTTGAAATTTATTTTCTTTTACTAACGAATGAAGATGAAAACAGTGATTACGTTAGAGGGAATGAACACTAGATTTGTGACCTAATGCCCAGGCTCAAGCAAAGTAATTGGGTCGTCCTTTTGTTTGTTTAGATCTAGCGACTCACCCCGGGTTCACACGGGTGTTAGAAATCTTTGAAATTCTCTGCTTTTTCCGCTCGAAGTATATATTTTATGCTTACGGCGCGTGGGGCCAACACCGCAGGAGTCTAGCAGGGTCGAAGCCTCTGGTCTTCTGAGTTCGCCACTGAAAGGAAATCGCAGGTCCCTGGCCCCCTAGCCAAGATGATAATCAACAATTGAGAAAGAGACTCGTCACGAAACGATTGTAACTTGGCTAGGAAGACTGGAATGCAAGGCAGCGAATGAAGATACTACTCAGTTTTGGTCAATAAAGTCTGACACGCTTTCTTGGTACTCCCTAGAGCGGAAGACGTCATTGGGTGATTTTCCACCTAAAACCAAATGTATTTTATCCTTAAAATCTCATAAGTGATCCTGTCTATTATTGAAAACTGCATGAAAATCTGTTCATCGCGTACATTAGTTTATCGCGTTCGTAACAAACAAACACGGTAGTATTAAGGTACTATTAATGTTTCACAGCTGAACAAAAATTTGCTTAGAGCCCAATTAATTTGCTAGCAAAACTCAGTCTGAAATCTAGACTTGTTAATTACTATTTCTAATTAATATAACGAGATGATGAGATAATCTGAACGCGTAACATGAAGACTGGTTTAAGATGGTTCGCGAGAAGACTGTCTGGAAGGATGTGGAGGAGACCTTTGCCCAGCAGTGGGATAGTAATTTATATATAAAGATTATAAATAAAAAGATTATTTGTAATGGATAGTTAAAAAAAATTACATGAACTAGTGCTTGACTGCGATTCCATCTGATGGTAAGCAATGATGCAATCGTAGGTAGTGGTGCAGATACATAATATTCTGATGTTATAGTACATCTTTTTCTAGTTATTTTGTATACACAGATTCTTGCTATCCAATGCAAAGTTTATAAAAAACTCTAAGGTATGTATGGTAGGTAAAGAAAATTACCATCTTTGTACATTGTTACACTAATACATACAGTTTCAATAATTAAATCACATAAAAGTGATTGTATGAAAATGGTTCTCGGGTACTGGGCCGTCATGGAAAATTTCAGATTTGTAACACACGTAAAAGTTGGAACCCGTAAAAGAAAGAGCAGTAGTGGTCGAGTGGTACCGTTCAAGATTTACGAGTTGTACGTCGCGTGTTCAAACTCAGTCAAGCGCATTAATTTGTGTAATTTATTTCATCACCACTGCTCTCAAAATAGTGAAGAAAAACATCATGAGGAATCCGGCATGTCCTAAAACCGAAAATTTAAAAAGATGTGACATCCACCAACCCGCACTGGGCCCGCATGGTAAATTACGGCCCATTCTTTCTCCTACAAGCATAGATAGATATACTCTTTATTGTAGGTACACCATAAATACAATTTTGTACATTAGGAGCTTAACATTACTAAGGTGTTACAATGGGCAATGGGGAAGAGATTTTTTAAGGACAACCTTAGCATAGAGGCCTAAGTCCCTGCAGTAGGAATATTACAAAGCTGATGCTATGCTATGTAGGTATAAGTTGGGGCGGGTATAAGTCAGAGAATCCATAGAGGCGTGATATTATGCTCTATAACTCACCAACACGTAACAGTTTTTATCAGCAACATACTTCTACTTCATGTAACACAGCTGGGCAGTAACCCGGGGGTCGGTAGGCACGCCGGGTGTTATTTTTAACGCTAGCCTGTTCTGTAGTGGCACTCCACTCTCGATGGCTCCGGTACACGCAACCTGCATACGAAGTGACTGTGATTCTCGTGGATTGAAGGATCAAAATATTATAATAATAAATTTTGTGTTGGAAATTCGTGCAGTTAGGAATTGAAGGAAATTGAAAGCAGTGACAGTAGCTCAGTGATAACGGATTTATGAGTTTTAGGATGCAAGTTACAATCCAGCCAAGTGTTACACTGCTGTCAAAATGATAAAGAAAACCCTGCACCTTTATATTGACGTATATTCTAGGGATATACTACCATGTTTATAGATCTTATTTATCAAAACCATCATGCCTTTTTAATGTTCCCACTGTTGGGACACAGGCCTTCTCTCAAGGAGAGGGAATGGGCCATAATACACCACGCGGGCCCAGTGCGGATTGGTGGATGACACATGTTTTCAAATTTTCGGTTCTAAGACATATCGGTTTTCTCACGATGTTTTCCTTCGCCGTTTTAGGAGTAGTGGTAATGAAATAAATTACACAAAGTAAGGGCCTGGCTAGGTTTGAACCCGCGACCTACAACTCATGAGTCGGGGATGTTAGGATGTTACCACTTGGCCATCACTACTCTCAATGCTATACTTATGCTTGTTGGCAACACCAAAAATTTCAGTGATTTGTACTCTAAAGTTACACAAAATACTGCAAGTTTTTATAGTGCCTTTGACTTTTCTCTAAGCAGATGAATCATGGGTATATCAGACAGCAGTCTGTCTGCACTATGATTAATAGTACAGATAGCCATAAAAGCGATTTTAAACGATTCATTGTTGTCGTTGAGTCTTAATGTTTGCCAGTTGAAATGAAAATAAAAGATGAATGGTATTACTAATGCAACTGAATAGCAACATAAAAGTATTTCTTAAAAGCGAGCGGCCAAACCGACGTACATTTTCATACAACCGCTCTTACGTGATTATAATGTTATTACACATCATCACCATCATCAGCCTTTTAATGTTCCCACTGCAGGGACACAGGCTTCCTCTCTCTAGGAGAGGGAATGGGCCATAATCCACCACGCGGCCCCAGTGCGGATTGGTGGATATCACATGTCTTCGAATTTTTGGTTCTAGGAAATGCCGATGTTTTCCTTCACCGTTTGTTATTACACCACTTTCTTCAAATATTTTGGATACACAGATACCTTGTGGATATTATCTAGGCTTCTATAAAAATCAAAACATTTTGTATAAGAGTAATCCAGTAATAGTCCTCTGAAAATCTGTCATCATCACATTCGATTGCTCTAGATTAGGCAAGAAGCTTTTAAACCATTCTTGAGACGAGTCGGGAAGGCCCACCTTAAAATAAGGACTAAGTGCGATCCCCTTTCAGGGCAGTGATGGGGCATTTTCGAGACTATCTAAAATGCATTTATATGCTATAACTTGTATTCATAAAATAAAATATTTTCGATCTATCAAAATCAACTCAAAAATGAACTATTGCGTCATGTGTTTTAAGATGTTTTGTAAATAACTATTTGTATTAGTTAGTCTCTAAAACAAAGATTTTTGGTTGCTATAAAACTGTAAATTTAAAAAAAAAAATACATTGTGGAAAAAGGACTCTTTTTCTTTTTATATAGAAAAAAAAAATTGCGTATCTTTATTCCTACTCAGGGTGGAATAAGAGATGACATTGACCGCTGGTCAAGTCATGGATAAAGCCCTCACGATGATGACCTAGATAGAATTGGTCAGATAACCTAGACGCAGAAAAGCCTGGAAAGATATTGCCAAGTACCGGGAAAGTACCTTAGAAGTTTTTTATATTTTTACAGCTTCAAGGGATCGCAGACAACAGTATGTTTTTAATTTCAACTCGATGATACCTCCACGTGTTTCTAACATATTGAGTCTTGGCAGACAGATGGACAATAAAGTTATAAGGATTCCGTTTTTTTTTTTCTTTTCAGGTCCCGAACCCTAAAAATTGGATGTTCTAGCTGACCCATCCAACTTTTCAGTCCTAGTACTTAATTAAACTTTTTTTTATGTTTATAAGATGTGGTCGACGATGTGACGACAGCGCGCTTATTTAGAAGTAACCTATTCATACTCTTGACTTAAAGATTCCTGGACTGTAGCTATCTGGAAACACAGACTCCAGCAAGGAATTCTACTCCTTGGCTGTGCTCACAATAAATGGGTTTCCAAAACGTTTTGTATGTATATGTGGGATGTCAACCATATACCAGTGGCGCAACGCCAAAAAAAAACAATAAAAGCTTTTTTTTATTTATTCATTCATAATAATTTTCATCATGTTTAATATTACATAATTATAAAGTAAAATATATTAAAATGGAATGTCACATGCATGCAAAAACAATCAGAATTAAATTGAATATAGAATGATACAAAATTACATGTAAAAAAAATGGTTTTAAATAGATCCAATGTCAAATGTCAGATATAACGTCAAATTAATGTCAAATGATTTAACCAAAGTCAAAGTATTAGTAATGTCAAAATGTTCTACGGCTAAAAAGCATTTTAATACCATTATTTAAGTACCACAATGTCCTCCTCCCTGCCGCGGCATGGTGACCACAGTCGTGACTCCAGTACATAGCACCCACGCTGCGCTATCTGCCTTCTACATCTCTGTAACACAGATAGGGCTTGTGATAGGGGGAAACATATGGGGGGGTATTATGACCCAACCTGCCCAGTTCATTGCGGATTATTGAGTAAGAACTTTTTTTATTATTCATTTATTTTTCAGAAAACTTGCAGATAAATAACAGTTAATTTTTTTTCGCAAGTTTTATATAAGTTAAAGAATATAATAAGTTTATTTCAAAAATGTTCATTGATTGAATAAAAAAACCAAATAATATTATTTTTGTCATTCTAATATAGGTACAAGACAAACGATTTTGTTTTTATTAGCTTTAGCTTTTTGCCAGCGGTTTCGCCCGCTTGAAAAAAAGGTTTTCGCACAAACTTCACCTCTCCTTTTATTTTTATAGATAAACTTTATTATACCTACACCTCATAATGTGGACAGGTTAAACATTTACATAATTAAGTCCTCTTAAATAATATCAATTAGCGATTTACTGCTATCCAACCTGATGGTAAGCAGTGATGTATTCGCTGATAGTGAATTGCACCAATTTATTAAAAGTCTATTTACTCTAGCCATGAATACTCCTTAATTCAAACAGGGAAGATAGTATACCTTGCTTATTAATAGTTCTGTCATTAACTATTCTACATAAAATACGCTCTACCATCACAAATTTACTTGGTCCGTTATACGTAAAATTTCCGCTTTAGAACATATGACGGAAATGTTAAAAGCCAAAGTCTCCAGTATCAAAACCAAACGAAAACATGGTCAGGAAAGTCGTGAAGTTTCACTTGACATACACAATAATATATGCAAAGTAAACGAAATGTATGAAGACTATGATGCAGCGGTTCTGACATAAAGTGGGGACGTCCAATATGCCAGCTACATTTCCTAGTGATAAGGCTAATGAACTACACAGTGGATCCTATTGTGGGCGATGACGTACGATCGTAAGTCATTTTGTTTATAATAAACTAGCTTCGACCGCGTACATAATATATAGCCCTCAGGAGTAACGCAGCTTTCTATTGTTGCTAAAATTTTTCCAATCGGCCTACTAGTTTCAGAGATTTAGTCATAGTTATTTATTGGTAAGGGATTCTTACCAAGAAACCCTTACCAATAAATAACTATGACTATGTTGTACTCTCCTACAAACAAAAAAAAACAAACTTTACCTCTTTATTATATTAGTGTAGATTAAACAAAGGTTTTTTTTTATAGAAAAATGGGATTTTACTTGAACTTTAACAAAATTAACAATTAAGTTTTAAGCTCAATGTGATGGCTTCACTCGAACGAACGTATTAAATATTGATTGATTGAATTAATTGGTTATAGGATATAGCTTTCAGGATCATTGGTCAGTCTAGTGACTTTTCGAATGCAGCAGACACAATCTGTTGATGGCTCTCCTTACGATGCCTTGCGAAGTAGATACGTCAGCAACTCGAGGCGTGCTTTTGAGCTTTTTTGTATATAAACTAGTGCTTGACTGCAATCCCATCTGATTATAAGCAGTAATGTAATAGTTGATGGTGAATTGTACTAGTTTAATAAGAGCCTATTTACTCTAGTCTTGAAGACAGCTAAATTATAAACGGACGGGAAGACCGCCGCAGGCACATTGTTCCAATCTTATGATATAAATGACGACTATCACTCGGTATAAATGACGAACCGAAACACTTAATAGAACAACCAACCCAACCCCTGTTGCTCCAGGTTTTGTAGACTGGTGTTAACTAAACCTGGATCGCCAATTAGCTTCTTCGTTCCTCCGTTCTTTCGTTCAAGTTCCAGTACAAGTCAACAAAATCCAAGCTTTTCTACCAATGCTTTACAGTTCAACACAGTTTCAACAGTCGCTCAAAAAATACTTTCGCCAAAATCTTCTCTTCACTAGAGGCATAACGTCTATTAGCGTTATATCTCCGCGTATGTTTCCAACGTAACGTTTGACCTGCCGCTAAGACAGTCTTGAAGTAGGTATTAACAGTAAGCACTCCCGTTAATGTCAACATAATAAACTCTCCGTAATTTACATTCTAGACTGACAGGCTTTTAGGCCTGACAACTGTGCCATTAAGTTCGGCCTTAAATAAAAGAAAGTAATAAAATGGAACGTACCAGATTCATTAGAAATACTTACTTCTGTCACTAGCTGTTACAACAATTACTGTTCTTATTCTCTAATTTGTTTATGTTCTCGGTGTTGTTTGTAAGTGTTTGCGGGTGCAAAATGTTTTGGTAAATTATTCCCTTAATTCATTTTATTCGATTACTTTCATAAAATTCTTGTCACGAGATTCCGCTACATCAACAATAATTGTATGACGCTGCACTCGATCTATCACCACTATATCAGGCTGTCAGTGTTGATAGATCGATCCCAATACAACGTGATGCTGCCATTCTCTAAAACTAGGTCAGGTATATAGTAGGTTACCTGATGATTGATGAGGTACTGATTCCACAAGATTGTATTTAAGAGTATGATAGGAAAAACAAAAAAAATATTATTTAATGCAAAAATCATGGTCGAAATGTTTCCTGGGGCCAATGGTTGATGCGTAACATCAGGGCTCTGGGACTAAGACAAGAAAGGAATGGGGTAAGTTTTCTAGTCAGTAAAAGTTTGACACTGATTCCCGCTCCGCCTAAGGGCGGGAATCGTCATTCGATGATTTTTACCTATCGTAAAAAAATACCATCACAAACACTATCAGGCTTTTACGCAGCAATAATCCAGTCAATGTTGATAGATCGAACTCAATACAACGTGATGCTGTCATTCTCGGGTCGAACATACAGTAGGGTACTTCTGATTACGCACAATTATATTTAAGAGTAAATTATTAAAACATATAATGACTAGCTTCTGCCAGCGGCTTCGCCCGCGTGAAAATAGGCTTCTCGATACATACTTTGAACCCCTATTTCCACCCTTTAGAGGGTAAATTTTCGAAAATCCATTCTTAATGCTAACCTTCGCTATAAAATGAAATCTTGTACAAAAATATATGATGATATATTATGTCAGTCAGTCAGTTTTTCCATTTATGTATATAGATTATTATTTAATGCACAAATCACGGTCGAAATGTTATAAAACTCAAGCATGTCAACACAAGCTCAAGACGTGAGTAATTAGCTTGGTCAACGACGATATGCAATTACCAACAACGTTCATGCAACATTTTACAACGGTACTGTTCGCGTGCCCCTGAAGTACCAATAAATCATCGGTCCATTATAAAATCGTTGAGTATTTAATAATGGCGAAGGTTCTGATTAATGCGCGATTCGTTTATTAGTCCTTGGAGAAACATTGTCGTTAATAGGCTTTCTCGACGACTTGACTTGTATCAGCACCTTGCTGAAGGCTTCATAAAGTTATACGATCTTTAAAGTTATACTACTTTTTGATACTACTCAAAAAGTATTATGTTTGGTCTACTTTTTGATGCACAGGAGCGGTCATTATAACGATATTTGGGGGAGGCCAGAACCGTTCATAATGGTGACAATTGGGTGAGGTTTATGTTCAGCAGTGGACGTCTATCGGCTAAAATGATGATTACTTTTTGATAGGCTAAGCAGTATCTTGGCATACCCAGTTTGTATCACTTTAATTCTTTTTTATTTTTATGTTGTTTTTTTCAAACACGGTTGACGATTCAGGCTGGTTGCGGTCGTTTACCAGATGGGCGGGTGACAGGCTACCCATTACTCGCTCACCGTAGGCGTGGACTTGCGGAAGGCGAGCAATGGGAAGCTCGCTATCTGCCCATCCGGTAACCGTTCGGACCAAGACCAAGTCGTCGACGGCGCGCACTGTTCTCTTCGCGCGCCTCAAGTAATTGTCAGCAACTGTCGGAGCCCAGCAGGGGGGTCGAAGCCTCCTGGGGCCAAGGGTTGATACGAAAGCGTAACACCGGGACTCTGGGACTAAGGCAAGGAAGGAATGGAGTGGGTCAATTAGAGTCTGACACTGTTTCCCGCTGCGCCCAAGAGCGGGATTCGTCATTCGATGATTTTTACCTACGATATAAAAAACACTTTAAATATTAAAACATTCTCTTAAACTAATTACAAATATTCATAATAGTATACAATAATGTGTAGAAATAAAAAGAGGAATTTATGAAATAATAAATAACTTACTGCATTAAGCCCCAAGCGAATGCCGGCGTTCGCACACTTATTGTTCTTGAATTGTGTCTGTAATTACAAGTTCGAAAGGTTAAAGTAATAAATACACATTAACTATAATATACCGTACCGCTGGGTCTGGTCGGTTATAAGACGGACGGGTGACAGACTACCCATTAGTCATCAAGCTCGCGCCTAAAGATTATATCCCATAAGACCAAAACCGCTATCCTTACCCAGAAGACGGTCGACCGACAACAATATTACCGGAGCGGCATCAAGACCACATGATTTATGTATTTCCTAAGTAATTGAATCCGTAAGTTTCAGCGGCAGTAAATCACGCCGGTTTACATCGCTCATATATTGTACTCATTAACATAAAGTTTTTGGCCTTCCGGCCGGGTCCAGCGGTGGACTAAATTCGTGTTGTTAATTATGTTTCTTTAAGGCCTGTTATTCAAAGACGTGTGACATCCACCAACCCGCACTGGGCTCGCGTGGTGGATTATAGCCCATGCGACATGGGCTCCTCTATAGGAGAGGGCTATGCCCTCTCCTGGACAGGAGGCCTGTGTCCCAGCAGTTGCAACATTAATAAGGCTGATGATTACGATGAAGGCCTGTTACCTATTGTTGCTGTTTTGTTTTGTTTTAGAAGTTGTTATTTAATACTGACACTGTTTCCCGATGCGCCCATGAGCGGGACGAGTCCCAAAAAATCATCCAATGACGAGTCATTGGATGATTTTTGCCCCCACAAAAAATACCTGGTATTCAATTATATGACATTAATTTTTATTTTTAAAGAAATTAAAGTCAACTGGTATATTTATTTGACTAATACATATTTACTGTATGGACTTTAAAATAGATTTTGACCTCTGAGTATGTTTCAGTCTTTCTTCTCAGGATAGTCAGCTAAGAAACACTGGACTCATCTATCATCAGAAAAAAAGACGTGTAACAGTGTTTTTTAAACCTACTTGCAATATAAAGGTAATTTATAAAATGACTAAGAGTGATTTTAATATCGCGTGGATTTCAACACGCATACGGGATTGCCCCGCATGCGTAACCACCGCAGGACATTTTCAATAATATATTTTTTTCACACGAATAAACCGGACTCATTATTATTGTTTTATTGTGTCAATCAGTTTCGTTCCAAGTGCTAGTTCTTTTTTTTTCCAATTTCGAAACGAGTTTTATTTTTTAACAAAGTGAAAAAAAAAAACAAATTTAAGTTGTTGTTATTTTAATTTTGCGTCATTACGCGTAAATAAACTGTTTTTCTTTCTTTATTTATTTAAAATTTCTTTTCGTCTTTTAGACACAGTTAATTAAAAATAAATTATCTTTATATCAATAACCTAATCACTGAAAATTAGACCAAATTAATAATTCCTTTTACATTTTTGACATACTTATTAAAAATATTTTTTCTTTAATACTAATCACTGAAAGTTTCATCAGCACATGCTGTTTTTAATTTAGTTGATTCCAATTTTAATCTACATCTACACTAATAATAATAAAGAGGTAAAATTTGATTTTATTTTCTTTGTTTTTTTGTTTGTAGGAGGTAATCTCTGGAACTACTGGTCCGATTGGAAACATTTTTTCCCCCCCCCCGCTCGATGCCGGTGTGAGTTGACGTGTTTTTATACGCTCCGCAGTCTTTATTCATTAAAAGTGGTTTTAAATACATATTTCAACCAATAAATTTGGTATATAGTGCAAAACTAACTCATTAACAAAACTGTGTAAAATAATAACAATATTCAAAGTGACAGTAGCAAAAGTGAGCAAAAAACATTTAAAAGCAGTCGTTAAAAGTGGATTTTGGTGTGTCATCATTGTGCTCTGACCGCGCGAGTGACCTTCAAAAGTGAAAGGAGGGTCCCTCTACTCATTAACATTGCCTCCTTAATTTTGGCATTTGTTGACCTATTTGAACACTATTCATAACGACACACTTGGTTCAGAGGAAGTCGTGTGGATCGGCGTGTGAAGGGGTCGAAGTTCGAATCCTGCCTGAGACGAAAGTACTTTTTGGAAGATTTTTGTTTTTTTTTTTTTTTTTTTTTTTTCTACATTTTTAAGAGTCATACTGAAGAATTAATAATTTATAATAGAGCTCTAAAACCAAAAGTTTTTATTACTTTTCTGGTACACAATGGCTGTGTCACATTCTCCTCCGAGCACACCCCAACTTAATCCTCCACCCACTATCATACATTATAACTCGGACTCAGCCCTTAATATATCGAATACTATGGACCCGGCTGATAATTATTTTAACATTACCAAGCGCCTGAAAAGAACTTATGATAACATTAAGGAACCATCTGGCCAATCAAGCGAATTAAAAACAATGCTCGACCAAATCAGAGACCAACAAGATTCCAAGTTTGAACTATTAAATAATGCCTTAGCTACCATAATTACCCAAAACCAGAGTATACAAAGATCAGTTGAAACATTAACCCTCAAACATGATGACCTTGTAGCTAAAATAAATCAACTGGAGCAGGAAAATAAGGAGTACAAAAAGCGAGTGTTTACTCTGGAACGGACGCTGGAACAACTAGATAAGTACGCACACCGTACATCTATTGAAATCAGAAACATACCTAAGCAGGAAAACGAAGATAAGAAAGTGCTAATCAGCACGATCCAGCAGCTAGGTTCTACACTAGGCCTTGAAACCCCTATACATCAGTCCGAAATTAGGGACATCTATCGCTCCAAGTCCGAAGCAGTAATGGTCGATTTCAGCACTACTTCCAGGAAGGAATCACTGATTTCAAATTTCAAATCATACAATAAATGCTTACGCGATAGCAAAAAACCGCAGCTGAATTCGGAGCATATTAAATTACCAGGGCCGCCATGTACTTTATACATCTCCGAATACTTGACAGTTAAGGAAAAATATCTTTTCTTCATGGCGCGCTCAAACGTCAAGAACAAAAAACTTCTAGCAGCTTGGACGTCATACGGCAAAGTTTATGTTAAAAAAGAAGAGGACTCGACACCGGTTCGCATTGATGAAGAAAGTAAACTTCATGAACTCATTATGTGACTGGTCTTGTTTCAATGCTCTTGTTTTTATTTTGTTATCATAGCATGCTTTTCTCTATTGTTATTAATTTTATTTCTTAATTATTTTGGCTTCACGCTCACGTTTATATTAATAATAAGTTTTCATTGTAGCTATACTTGCAGAAGTACACACACCAAAACACACACACATAATATTCATCATCATGCTCATCCTTTACTTAACTCAAGAGTCACGTTATTTAAGAGAGATGTAACCCTCTGCTTTGTTGTTCTCCTTGGCATACTATGTCGAATCTTGGTTTATAAAGCTGCAATGGTTCCAGAACTGAGTTTATTCTACTTTAAATTCAGTGTTACGTCGCGTATTATGCGTGGCTATATTTTTCTTATTGTAAATTCAAAATGACTAATATTCAAACCATTAATGAAATAAACTCTGATCTGGACTCTATCCACGTAGCTAAAATATTAACCTGCGACATAGAAAATGCCAAAAATCACATTAAAAAGCATAAAAATACTATTAATGTCCTCTCTCAAAATATTCGTAGCATCAACTGTAACATGCCTAATTTCGTGACGCTTCTCGAAAGATCTGAAATACCATGGGACGTAATAGTACTCACTGAATGCTGGCTTCAGTCTGCAAAGTTCATCCCTTCCCTCGATAACTACGATCATATAGCGACCACATCACACAAAACTCAAAATGAGGGAGTGGTCATCTACTATAATAAGCTACTAAATGTAAGAGTGGAAGAACCCTCAGTTACTGACGCCAATTGCCTTGTGTTAAAATTGGATCCAGATACTTGTATCGTAGGACTATATCGCCCACCTAGTCAAACAAACACTACAAAATTTATCGACTCAATCAACGAGCTCCTATATAATCTTAGAACTTTTAAAAACATTTTCTTTTGTGGTGATATAAATATCAATATAGTTCCAAACAGTACCGATAAGCGATCATATGATTACCTGAATAGCTTGGCTAGCCATGGCTTGCTTCCGGCTCACACTCTGCCAACGCATGGGTCAACATGTTTAGACCATATGATGCTGAAAACTAAAATGGAAGCGTGTTGTTTTGTTTTCGAAACTTCAATTACAGACCATGAAAGTGTAGCCATTAGTTGTAGGCCTAAAACAAGTCAGAAATATCTCAATAAAACATCATACTTGGTTAACTTCGACAATCTGGACAAAATAATACAAAACATGGACTACCGGCCTATCCTTGACTGTCAAGATGCAAACGGAGCAACCGATCTCCTAGTGACTCAGCTATCGTCAGCAATAAAAAATAATACCAGCACCACTAAAACTTCAAAAAGTGGACTAATAACTAAACCTTGGATAACTAAAGGACTACTTCGTTGCATGAGAAATCGGGATAACTTACACAAAAAGCTTAAACGTAACCCTGGTGATGATGTTTTAAAATTGACATACAAGCGCTACAGAAATTTTTGCTCCACATTGCTTAAAAAAGTAAAGGCGAATTTTGAAAGACGGGAAATTGTAAATGCAAAGGGTAACAAAAAACAGTTATGGGAGGTTATTAAAAGAATTAGTGGGACTGATAAGAAGGCAGACTTATCATCATCTCTCTTGTCAACTAACAGTCCCGAGGCGGATTTAAACGATGTCATCCGCTTCTTTGTGAACATTGGAGCGGAGTTGGCAAATGGACTCGCCAATTCAAAATCTATAGCACCTTGCCACACCAGTGAGTACACATCATCAACTCCTTGTAACTCGTTCGTCCTGCTTCCTACTGATGAACATGAAATCTGTAACCTCATTAGCGGCCTGAAAGATAACTGTGCAGTGGGAATTGATCAGATTAGTAGTAAAATCATTAAGAGATACTCAAGCTACCTTTCTTCCTCCATATCCCACATCTGCAATCTGTCAATCTCAACAGGAGTTTTTCCCCAGGCTTTTAAAATCGCTGTTATCAAGCCCATCCATAAGGCCGGAAAAAGAGACTGTGTCAATAACTACCGTCCCATTTCTATTCTTCCAGCTCTGTCTAAGATATTGGAACGCCTCATAAATCAACGCCTAGTTAAGTTTCTAGAGGCAAACAATCTTCTTTCATCTTCACAATTTGGCTTTAGAACAGGAAAAAGTACCAATGACGCAGTACATGAGTTGGTAGACTCTATTGTAGTCGGCCTAGATGACAGAAAGAGATGCATAACGGTGTTTCTTGACCTCGCAAAGGCGTTTGATACAGTCTCTATTCCGCACCTCCTAAAAAAGCTTGAACGACTTGGTATCAGAGGAATCCCACTGAAATTACTAGAGAACTATCTTACTGGTAGAAAACAACGAGTAAAGATAAATGATTCACTCAGTGATGAGCTCCCTATCAAATTCGGTGTACCACAGGGTAGTATTATTGGCCCAACACTTTTCCTGGTGTATATAAACGACCTTTGCCAACTTTCTCTCCAAAAGGGGAAAATCATTACATTTGCTGATGATACTGCACTTTTCTTTAGTGGTGATGAATGGGAAGAGGTTTTTTATGCCGCACAACTGGGTCTAAATCGTGTTAGTGAATGGCTCCAAGACAATGTATTGACTCTTAACGTTTCTAAAACGAAATACATCGCATTTGCTCAAAAAGCTAACATGCTTCCACCATCGACTCTAAGAATTACTGCTCACACGTGTGGCACTGACTATACCCAGTGCTCTTGTTCTTCCCTTGACTCGACCGACAATATTAAATACCTTGGAGTCACTATAGACCAATATCTCTCATTTAAACCTCACATAGAAACCCTAGTGACCAGATTACGTAAATTAATCTACATTTTCAAAACATTGAAAAACTCTGACAATAAGACTATTAAGATGGTTTACTACGCATTATGCCAATCACTTATTGATTACTGCATCACATCATGGGGAGGTGCCGCGAAAACACATCTGATCGAAGTTGAAAGGGCTCAGCGTGCAATACTCAAAGTCGGAGCTGGTCTCCCCTTTCGTTTTCCGACCACCGACTTATACAAAGTATGGGATACTCTAACCGTCAGACAAACTTTCATATTGCACATACTTCTAAAAAAACATTCTCAAATGCAATTTGACGCTGAACTACTCAATAACAACCGGCGAAAGGGTAGAGTTTGTCCCTCAACTCAATTCAAGTCCTCACTCCCTAAAAGATTTTATTGCTTCCTTGGCCATTATCTTTACAACAAACTAAATAAATTCTTAAACCTATATCCGAAAACTCGTTCAAGCTGTATCAAAGATATCAAAATGTATCTCAAAACTTTAGATTATAGTAAAACCGAAGATCTTTTGACTATTCTTAGATAACAATAATTTTTGACCCATAACTAATCCTCTCCTTCTTGATAACAAACTCTCCGATACTACCTACACAACATACAATACAAAACACACAGACAAAACACTTACACACAACTTCACATAACTTCTGCAAAACGATAGTTAGTTTTTGTATTTATTATTTTAATTTTTTTTCTCCTTTTATTTTTCCTATTTTTTGTTAAGCTACTTTTAATTATTGTTCATTTTCGTCTCTTGCACGATTACTTTTTGATGGCTAGTTCTAGCTGTGGAAGGGGCCTGGTGACCTGTAACACAGGTTTTTTTTTTCCAAAAACCCATAACAGGCACCAGTCTCTCACAGAGTTAGAATATTGATGATTGTCTTACCAAATTTAACTTTAAGTCAGCTTTGTGAAGAGAGAATAAATGGCTATTATTATATTATTATTATTATTTTAGCAACAATAGAAAGCTGCTTTACTCCTGAGTGACATAGGCTATATTTTATATATGTTAGTCTATGAGGTACATATTTATGGGCCAAGATGCCTGAAAATAAATTATTTATTTCTAGCTTTTGTCAGCGGCTTCGCCCGCGTACATAAAATATAGCCTATGTCACTCAGGAGTAAAGCAGCTTTCTATTGTTGCTAAAATGTTTCCAATCGGACCAGTAGTTCCAGAGATTACCTCCTACAAACAAAAAAACAAAGAAAATAAAATCAAATTTTACCTCTTTATTATTATTAGTGTAGATGTAGATTAAAATTGGAATCAACTAAATTAAAAACAGCATGTGCTGATGAAACTTTCAGTGATTAGTATTAAAGAAAAAATATTTTTAATAAGTATGTCAAAAATGTAAAAGGAATTATTAATTTGGTCTAATTTTCAGTGATTAGGTTATTGATATAAAGATAATTTATTTTTAATTAACTGTGTCTAAAAGACGAAAAGAAATTTTAAATAAATAAAGAAAGAAAAACAGTTTATTTACGCGTAATGACGCAAAATTAAAATAACAACAACTTAAATTTGTTTTTTTTTCACTTTGTTAAAAAATAAAACTCGTTTCGAAATTGGAAAAAAAAAGAACTAGCACTTGGAACGAAACTGATTGACACAATAAAACAATAATAATGAGTCCGGTTTATTCGTGTGAAAAAAATATATTATTGAAAATGTCCTGCGGTGGTTACGCATTCGGGGCAATCCCGTATGCGTGTTGAAATCCACGCGATATTAAAATCACTCTTAGTCATTTTATAAATTACCTTTATATTGCAAGTAGGTTTAAAAAACACTGTTACACGTCTTTTTTTCTGATGATAGATGAGTCCAGTGTTTCTTAGCTGACTATCCTGAGAAGAAAGACTGAAACATACTCAGAGGTCAAAATCTATTTTAAAGTCCATACAGTAAATATGTATTAGTCAAATAAATATACCAGTTGACTTTAATTTCTTTAAGAATGAAAATTAATGTCATATAATTGAATACCAGGTATTTTTTGTGGGGGCAAAAATCATCCAATGACTCGTCATTGGATGATTTTTTGGGACTCGTCCCGCTCATGGGCGCATCGGGAAACAGTGTCAGTATTAAATAACAACTTCTAAAACAAAACAAAACAGCAACAATAGGTAACAGGCCTTCATCGTAATCATCAGCCTTATTAATGTTGCAACTGCTGGGACACAGGCCTCCTGTCCAGGAGAGGGCATGGCCCTCTCCTATAGAGGAGCCCATGTCGTATGAGCCATAATCCACCACGCGAGCCCAGTGCGGGTTGGTGGATGTCACACGTCTTCCAATAACAGGCCTTAAAGAGACATAATTATCAACACGAATTTATGTCCACCGCTGGACCCGGCCGGGAGGCCAAACCTTAATGTTAATGAGTACAATATATGAGCGATGTAAACCGGCGTGATTTACTGCCGCTAAAACTTACGGATTCAATTACTTAGGAAATACATAAATCATGTGGTCTTGATGCCGCTCCGGTAATATTGTTGTCGGTCGACCGTCTTCTGGGTAAAAAAAACAAACTTTACTTCTTTATTATATTAGTGTTGATTATTATTATTTATGTACGCGGGCGAAGCCGCTGACAAAAGCTAGTGTAGATGTAAAATAAAAATATATATTTTCAGCGCAATATATTTGGTCGCTTTACCAAAAAAATGCCTTATTAAAATTACACCGTCATTGATTCGCGTTCGATTTTCCAGCTGACGCCGCTTTATAAGCTTGTTATAATGTCACAGGTCGTTTACTTACGAAGAGCCTGTTTCGTTTATAAAACAGTGTTTATTAAAATAAAAATATTTTCGTGTCATTTTTTTGAACGATCAATTTCAGTGTCTCACCATTTTCATCATCGGTTTTAAGTAAAATTTTAAATCCTGCCCCTGTTTTTTTTTTTTTAAGGTGGGCACAAAATCATCCCGTGAAGAATCCCGCTCTAAGGTGGAGTGAAAAACAGTGTCAGACTCTTACTGACTAAACCCCCACACCGTTCCTGTTCTATGCCCTTCGCCCTGGAGCCAAGCCTTCCTTTCAGAAAGAGACCCTGGACCCCAGTAGTTGCCTTGTAGGGTTGAAACAGGGAATCTTTAAGTCAATAGTAAGCTAAGTTACTTTTAAGTAACTTTGTACGACGTTTATCATTATCATCAGTCTTATAATATTCCCACTGCTGGGATTCAGGCCTCTTTTCTAGGAAAAGGAATGGGCCGTAATCCATCACGGCGCGGGCCCAGTCCGGATGGGTTGTAGGTCACAATTCTTCGAATTTTTGGTTCTAGGACATGCCGGTTTCCTCACGAGGTTTTCCTTCGCCAATTTGGGAGCAATGATGATGAAATAAATTACACAAAGTAATGTGCCTGTTGTAAATCTTGCTACCTGAAGTGATGACCAGGACCATTCTGTTAAGAGTGACATCGACAAAGAAGAAGAATGTGCCTGGCTGGGTTTGAACCCGCGACCTAAAACTCGTAAGGCCTGTACCACTCAACCACCACTGCTCTCCTCGTTGTATGACATAGCCATCCAATAACAAAGGATTTTTCGAAATTCTACGCCTGGGGGAGTGAAAAGGAGGCCAAAGTTTGTAAGAAGAAATCTACTTTTACTCGACCGAAGCCGCTGGCAGAAGCTGGTACAAAGTATAATCCAAAATCATTTACATCCTGAACTTTTACATATATAAATAAATAAAACAACAAATACTACCCGCGCTGCGTGGAAACCATTCTAGTTACCATTTAAATTAATATAATGCGCCTATTTGGCGCGCTGCAATCGGCACAACCGGCCATTTGCACACGACCCAAAGGAAAATTAACCGGACAAGCGCGAACATGTGGCTTTTTGGAGAGTTCTGTAGGTATAACAATTATTCTCTTGTGTATTGGGCTGGCTTGTTTATCTAATGTGTGTTGTTGATCGTCGTCATAAATGTAATGATGTTCCGACTTTGTTGTTACGTCACTTCGTGCTGGGGACTGTTTTTGGTTGCCCCAATTATTGAGTATGTAAGTCACCAACTTTTTATTTTAACGTTCATCGTCATCATCGTCAGTCTTATTAATGTTCCCACTTCTGAGACAGGCCTACTCTCTAGAAGAGGGAATGGACTACAATCCATCACGCGGACCCAGTGCGAATTGGTGGATGTCCCATGTCTTCGAATTTTTGGTTCTAAGGCATGCCGGTTTCCTCACGATGTTTTCCTTCACCGTTTTAAGAGCAATGGTGATGAAATAAATTACACAAAGCAATGCGCCTGGCTGAGTTAGACCCGTAAATCGGGGCCGTTACCATTCGCCCACTACTGCTCTCTGTCTAATCAGGTGGGATCGAAAGATAAAGTCTCTGCATGACTTCTCACCTCAAAATAAAACCATTAGCTCCTGCGGAACCCAAAGAATTGCATTGTCAACGATTGCGATGCAAACAGGCAGCAGGGGCGCGGGCTCATACCGTCACTGCTCAGTGTAGTTTAGTTTTTAATTAACTATCGCTTACTGAAACTGCGTTATTTTTTTTCTGTTATGTTGACATAGCTTTGCTTAATGTAAGTGAATTTTAATTTAGAAAAAAGTAATACTGTTTCTTTTTTAATAGTTCCTGCTGAGTTTTATTTTGTTGGCAGGAAATAAGTTTATTACAAACTTTATATAAGGGAGACTCAAAGGGTAATGCAAACGGCTATATCGGAGTATCCTTGCGTGATCGAATTCAGGAATGAAGATATGAGCAAGAAAACCAAGGTTGCCGATATAACTTAAATTTGAAATTGGCAATTCTTTTAATTGCCAATTTCAAATTTAAGTGGCAATGGGCAGGACACATTGCTAGTAGAACAAATAGCCGCTGGGGCCGAAAGGTTCTGGAGTGGCAACCGCGTTACGGAAGACGCAGCGTTGGAAGGCCTCCCACAAGGTGGACGGATGACCTGTTCAGGGTTGCTGGAATCCGATGGATGCAAGACGCACTGGACCGGTCTTTGTGGCGGCGCTTGGGGGAGGCCTATGTCCAGCAGTGAACGTCTTTCGGCTGAAATGATGATAATGAAGCTTTATATTAGTTTCACCTGACCGATGTTTGTGATCGAATCTTGCAAATTAATATTGACCCACTTCCCGGTTACCGATTGAGCTGAAATTTTGCATGCATATTCAAATTGCGTGACAATGCAATATTATGATGACATGAAGCTGATCTGATAATGGAGCTGGAAGTGGGCAGCTTGGAGCTGAGCTCGGTAATTAAACGATACAACCCTATCGAAAGCTCGTGTGACGAGCGCCTTGACGAGTATTTTGGTGCTAGAGACTAGAGGGCCAGATGATGGAACTGGAAGGTGACCGTAGAAACTCGGTAACACAATAAGATAACCCTAACATGTTTGTACTATTCGGATAAGTCTTGATGCGTATTAATTACTAGCTTTTGTCAGCGGCTTCGCCCGCGTACATAAAATATAGCCTATGTCACTCAGGAGTAAAGCAGCTTTCTATTGTTGCTAAAATTTTTCCAATCGGACCAGTAGTTCCAGAGATTACCTCCTACAAACAAAAAAACAAACTTTACCTCTTTATTATAGTGTAGATAGTGTAGATATGTATGTACGCCGCGTACATACATATAATTAATACGCATCAAGTGCGTTTGCATCATCGTTTATACCGCGTACAGTACGCGGTATAAACGACAACATACCAAATATTGTCATATGGTTCCTTTTGTGGTGGTCTATCATTAGATATAAAAAAATCTGTTTAACCACCCTGCAGTTTGACTTCACCACATATTATGCCTTCAACGTTTTTAACTTTCAACAACAACATAATTCTACAATGACAACTTAACCATGACAAAGGCCTCATAACAAATGAAGGCAGTAATTACCTTACAATGGCCGCCGATACGTTCGCAGCGCCGATTGGCTCCATAATGATGCAGGATTGAAATGCGTTTACGTTGAATGACATATTGAATGGCAATTATCTTGTCAAAGCCCCTTTAATTAAAAGACTACATAGATACAATAATAAACAATGCTTACTTCGTTTCGAAAATTGTCTTAACACAGAAAATTGATTTGATTTCACTAATGCTGGAGCCACTGACGCGATATTTAGTGCGATAATTTTAACGCGCTAAAGTGGGTTACATAAGTGGGGGCTACACTTGACATTTATAACTTACACCCAAACACAGAACGAATGATTGAGCTCATCACACAAGCATTAGTCGTGGTACTCCTAGGGCCCAAGTCTGCTATTACAATAGTGTCAGAATAGTCGATCATTGATTTCAAAATGGTTGATTTTGACAAGTTTGGTAATCTACTAACATAATGGCGTCATTATGACTTTCCAATGATCGACCAGTGACAATCCATAGAAAGAATTTTTTTAGAATGGTAATCGACAAAATCAAATCAAAACATTATGATAAATGAATATTAGACATATGCGGTAAATTAATACAATTTTGTCAGTTCCTTTAATCAGTAACTTACGAATAGAATGTTATTGTGTAGTTATTGTTCTATGACACCGCTGACCGTCTAATGATCGGCCATTATGAATGAACAGATTACGAACTTTTAACAAAATAACAATGGAATCGTGTTGGAATGACAATATTTTGAAAATAGCAGACTTGGGCTCCCTGGCTAGGAATCGAACCCACAACCTCCGGCATAGCAGTCAGGGCAACTAACCTCTAGACCAACAGGTCAGTAAATATCTGTGTGTTCAAAATATATGTGTAATAATGTGATATAATCACGTAAGAGCGGATCTTAGAAAACGCTTTTAAAAAATTTTCTTTGTTTACCACGCTTTTACGAACCGGTTTGATCATTATATTCATTGCTATACTTTCCATTACAACAAACACTCTGTTCTATATAAATAAAACTAAAATAATAGACACAGAAATTCAATCCCGCCGCCTCATCTTAACAAAGTAACTTTTTTAACGATTTTCAAAAACAATAAATTCTAATTTCTTCTTTTATTTCTTTCTAAATAGAATTAAAGGAACTTCTTTCAAAGTTTAATCTTCTTTATAGCCTACAGTTATTAGAAAACTTTTGACATTTCCGCAAAATAATTGACTTGAAAAAATACATGGTGATTGTAAAAATTGCTCAATTTTCTGTAACAACCTGTAATTGTGATAGGGACGCGAGAATTACCGGGAAAAAGGACGCTAATCGACATTTTGTAAATTGCCTATTGATAAAATTTACTGTAAAATAATTGGCGAGCTGGAAAATTGCAATTTAATTATTTTTATGTAGCTTCCTTTGTTTATTTTGAATTCTGATCACTTTGAAGTGGAGTTGAAATTTCCTCAAACCTTAACTTTGGGCGGCTCTCCAAGTCCACCGACCGACCGTCATGAGTATGCTGTAAAGGCTTTGTTTTAGTTAGTAAGTATAATATATTCTATTCATCATCATCAGCCTTTTTAATGTTCCTACTACTGGGACACAGGCCTCTTCTCTAGCAGAGGAAATGGGTCATAATCCACCACCACTCCACTCCACCACTCCACTGGGAATTGCTGGATGTCATATGCCTTCGAATTTTTGGTCCTAGGACATGCCGGTTTCCTCACGATATTTTCCTTCACCGTTTTAAGAGCAGTGGTGATGAAATATACACGAAGTTATGCGCCTGGCTAGGTTTGAAACCGCGACTACAACTCGTTATTCGGTGCCTTTACCATTTGGCCACCATTGCTCTACCTAATATATTCTATTATTTTGATATTACTAAATTAAATATTTTGACATCAATAATATATTCAAATTTTTATTATAATTTACATGTTGACATTTCTATTTTAAATGTAATTTATTTTATTAAAATAATTTATAATTTAACTATTTTAATTTGATTATGTATTTTTAATTTTTGATTCATTTATAATATTTTGATCTTGTTAATTTCATTGTTCATTACACACTACATGTAGTAATATTGTTGATAAAAAATATGTCAATTTTACTTACGTAGATTGTGTGCTCAAAATATCTACACCAAGCTTTGTATAACTTTCTTATTTTATCATTTTACTCTGAAACATTTCAAGTCTTACTAGATTTTTCTATACAGACTCAAAGGACCGCGATATTTGAACATTTCTCATATTTGTTCAGACCAAATAATGAGAAAAAATAACACTTTAATTAATGAAGCAAATAGGACCAAGATAGATAGATTCTTTATTGTAGGTAGTCATAAACACAACTTGACTGGCCTGACAGTCTAGTAGTTAGTGACCCTGACTGCTATGCCGGAGGTCGTGGGTTCGATTCTCACCCGGGACAAATGTTTGTGTGATGAGCACGATAATTTGTTGTGTGTCTGGGTGTAATTTATCTATAACTAGCGACCCGCCCCGGCTTCGCACGGGTGCAATGGGTGTAGGGTGCACGTCTTCCGGACATGACTTTATAATGTCTGTTCAAAATTTTATACTTAGGTACTCAGTACTTGATTAAACTCACAACTTAAAACTATACGTATGATTATGAACTAATTGCACTAATTATTGGTTAGTGCTGGAGTAAAAAATCATCATCATCATCATCAGCCTTTTAATGTTCCCACTGCAGGGACACAGGCCTCCTCTCTCTAGGAGAGGGAATGGGCCATGATCCACCACGCGGGCCCAGTGCGGATTGGTGGATGTCACATGTCTTCGAATTTTTGGTTCTAGGACATGCCGGTTTCCTCACGATGTTTTCCTTCACCGTTTTAAGAGCAGTGGTGATGAAATAAATTACACAAAGTAATGCGCCTGGCTGGGTTTGAACCCGCGACCAAAAAAATATTTACTTACTATTCGTTTGACTAAAAACAAAAGATTATCAACAACAAAATATACCTATTCTATTCAGTTCTTCTATGAACTTAACTATAATTTTCAATAATTGAAAATGCTCGCCCTAATACTAAATTGCCTTAACTCTAAATTCAAATCAAAGTCTTAATGGAAGAAATACCAAGAAATATGGTTTTAAGCTAATCCTATCTAACCTAATGTACTTATAATAATAAAAATTAAAAGTATAATCAACAACAAAAGATACTTATTCTATTCAGTTTAATTAATTCTTGATATTTTCCTCGCTAGAGAGCTCCGATAAACGCGTGCGATCGCTGCAAATCATAAAGTGCTATAAGGCGAAGCGCGGCCATCGACGCGCTATTTATAGGCACGCGCCGCCCGGCGCAAACAACTACGAGTACGACCCTGCATTTTAAATTTGTAATATCTTCGGTAATATTCACTTAAATTACATGCTGTAAAAAGCATATTGATCTATAATAAATGCACAATTTATTTAAGGTACTTAAATGGATAAGGATTAATGTTGTATTGTTTAAAATCACTTCGTAAATAACCATTTTTTAGTAAAGAATAAAAATGGTTATGCTGGGTTATCCGTAAGATTAAATGATTAAATGATTTTTATTTGGTAAATAGGTTTTTACAAACTCTTTTACACGTCAATTTTTTTTTTTCGTTTTTTTTTTATACTAGATGAGGCCGGTATTTCCTAGCTGACTACCCTGAGAAGAAACACCGAAACAAACTCAGGGGTCAAAGTCTGTTTTAAAGTCCATACACAAACATGTAATGGTCAAATCATATGAGAACTATGCAGATTGGAGTCTGAGATGGTCTTTTGAAGAAAGAACCACACAGTTCTGAGTGGACCTATCCAGTCAGTGCAAGCATTTGTCAGTTCTCGTGTAGCTCAACTCAGGACCACCAAGGAGCTCAACGATTTGACGAACAATACCAAAGAAAGGACATTTGGGTAGGCCGCAAAAAGTACTCATAACTGCCAGACATTATAAGTTAATTAAAAGTTAAAATTAAGGAAAAACGAAAAGTAATCCACATAGTCCCCACATTCAAAAATGTAATTTTACCCATTAATATTGCAAATTTAAAAAAAAAAGATACAATTGTCAATTTCAAATTTAAATGTTAAATTTAATAGTTGCAAAAAAAAAAGAGAAATATGTCATAATTTTAAAATAACAATAATCGTCAGTTAAAAATAATAAAAAATATATATATAATAATGATACCAAAAAAAAATCAGAAAATAAGAAATGAAATTACATCAATTACAGTGATTACTGGAGCAGGTCAATCCCAAGCTGTTTTGTCCTCAAGATACTCTTTTACAGTATAAAAAGCCTTCTGACAAAGTTTATGTTTTACAAATGATTTAAATTTATTAAGGCTAAGTTCTTGAATAGGACTGGGAAGCTTATTATAAAAGCGTATACATTGGCATCTAAATGTGCCTCCTATTTTTTTGAGCCTTGTTACCGGAACCACTAATTTGTGTTTATTCCTAGTATTTACTTTGTGAATATCACTGTATTTTTTAAGAGATAGACATATACCATCGCGGACATTTTTGTTGAACTTTTTAAGGTGAACAATACTGTAGTACATTATTTTGGTCTATCTCGTAGGGTTCAGCCAGCGTTTGCAATATAAGCGCAAAAAAACGTGCTTATTTACGACATCACATTAGAAACCTTTAAATTTATCAGTGTTTCTCTACTATATTATGCATTTATTATACATACAAACCTTCCTTAAGAATCACTCTATCTATTAAAAAAACCGCGTCAAAATCCGTTGCGTAGTTTTAAAGATCTAAGCATACATACGGACATACAGCGAAAGCGACTTTGTTTTATACTATGTATTGATACTATGTATTGATATGTATGTATTTAGAAATATTTTGTAATGTTTATCAGTTGTCTAGTATCCATAACACAAGCTCTGCTTAGCTTAAGACTAGACGACGCTGTATGATGGTCGTCATATATTATTATTTTACTATCGTCCCGCCTCAGCTTCGCATGGGTGCAATGGTGATATTAAATACATGCAAGCATTATACATACAAACCTTCCTTTGGAATCACTCTATCTATTAAAAAATCCGCATCAAAATCCGTTGCGTAGTTTTAAAGATTTAAGCATACATAGGGACGAAGCAACTTTGTTTTATACTATGTAATCATTTAGGTACACCGTAAACACAACTTGGTACAGAACTGAGACTCCTCGAGTCCTCTCGAGAGGCGCCCCAGTTCCAGGGTCGTGGTATCAGCAATCAAACCAAACTTATATGACAACATACTATTTTTCTTATTCAAAATATTTCAAACTACGAATAGTCTGCGAACGTCTTACAAGCCAGTGCGCTAACTCGTGACGCATGTGATCTCTTTATAGATATCACAGAACCAACCAAGCCATACTGCTGCTGCTGGCTTGGACCAAGTCAGACTGTTTCGTTTCAACTGAGCGAGCTTCACGTCCAAATGAAGGTTGTTAACGTTTTTAATTTTCGCTTTTTATTGCCTTCAATTTTTTTAATACTCTTTTTTAATATTTTTATAGTTCGGATCAAATTCGCGAAGTCATTAACTGTGTTTTTTATTAGCCATGGCAGCGTCGGCGGAAGAGGGCGATTGTGAAGTAGTAATTATTTTTGTGTTTGCAGTTATTAACGCAGAATGCTATCCGTAGAGCAGTGGTGGCCGAGTGGTAACGGCCTCAACTTACGAGTTTTAAGTCGCGGGTTCAAACCCAGTCAGGAGCATTACTTTGAGTAATCTTTATTACATCAGCACTGCTCTCAAAACGGTGAAGGAAAACATCGTGAGGAAACCAAAAATCCACATTGGGTCCGCGTGGTGGATTACAGCCCATTCCCTCTCCTAGAGAGGAGGCCTGTGTCCGAACAGTGGGAACATTAAAAACGCTGATTATGATGGTGATGATGAACACATATTTGACGAACAGTGTTCGATATTCGTTAGTAGTATAACAGACATGCGAACAATTGTTGTGTATAATGCAACACAACTTGTTCGTACGTACACATTTACTCTGCTAAATTAGTTGTCAATTTCAATAGGTATACAGAAAATAAAAACAAAATGTTAAGAAGAAATAATTGAAAAAAATGGAGCAAGCGCTAGTTATAAACTAGCGCTTGACTGTAATCCCAAAAAAAAACCTGATGGTAAGCAGCGATGCAATCGTTAATCAAATAAATAAGTAGGGCCTTAATAATTGAATAGGCTATTTACTCTAGCCGTAAAGAACTACATATTATAAGTAATATTAGTTTCTGTCAGCGGCTTCGCCCCCGTGAAAGGTGGTTTACAAAGATAGCTTCAAATTTCACGAAACTCAACCCCTAAGGGATTAGGAGTCGAGTTTTGTTAAAATAATCTAGACCTAACTTAATTCTTTAAAACCTTCCTAATGTTCACATTCAAAAAGGCACTCAATTTTCGTGCAATAAAATTACTCGCAATATTTTTTCTTTTACGATAAAATATAACAACAATAAATTGCCTCTATGTTCGATACTAATTTCTAAAAAAACCGGATAAACGGACCGTAAAGTGGTATAATTTTAAAGTGATTACCGTCCCTCTGACCGGGTCGGGTATACCCTAAAACCGATACCCGGTTACAGAGGCCTATTACGACGGTTACAATCGGTTATGCCCAGTTACACCCGGCTCAACTAGGATGATTTAGCGTTACCCAGAACTTGTTCGATTAATAGAAATTCAATTTAATGTTGGGAGCTGTCCAAGTGAAGAGATCATAGCGGTTTCCATGAAAGTCAGGAAGACTTCGTGACTCCGAGTGAGGGAAATTGAATCGAAACATGAAAAGATATTTTTTTTTTGCTATAAACTAATGCTGACTGCTTGACTGCGATCCCACCGGTGGCAAAAGCCTCTCTAGCCGTAAAGACGCCCAAATTATAATAAAAAAATATATAAATTATATCATAATATATGACTGTTTTGCCTGACAGCTTCAACTTGGGTCAAGAATGAATAGGTTACTCCTACAGAGGCCTATTACGACGGTTACAATCGGTTATGCCCAGTTACACCCGGCTCAACTAGGATGATTTAGCGTTACCCCGAACTTGCTCGATTAATAGAAATTCAATTTAATGTTGAAAGCTGTCCAAGTGAAGAGGTCACAGCGGTTTCCATGGAAAGTCAGGAAGACTTTGTGACTCCGAGTGATGGAAATTGAATTGAAAACATGAAAGGTTATTTGATACTTTTTTTTGCTATAAACTAATGCTCAATCAATCAGTAAAACAACAATGAATAAATCAATACATTAATTGTCAAAAAATTGTTTTACTGTTAGTTTGTTTTTGTGTACAATAAAGAATTAAGAAAATGCTTGACCGCGATCCCACCTAATGGTAAGCAGTGATGCAATCATTGATGGTCAGGCGCGTTAGTTTATTAAAAGCCTCTCTAGCCTTAAAGACACCTAAATTATAATAAAAAAATATATATAAATTATATAATATGACTGTTTTGCCTGACAGGTACAACATGGGACATTTTAAGTCAAGAGTGAATAGATTACTGCTATGCAAGCGTGTTCCATCGTCGACGACATCGTCGCTATAAGCCTTACACATTTAATTAAGATTCTAAATCATGTCAATTTTTCTCATACCCTTTTAAAGGTTTAAAAAAAAACACGTATTTCCTCTTACAAGTTTTATGAAGTATTTAAATAAATCATGGGATTACCGAATGCCAGCAGTTTTCAGGCGTTATCTCTCTTATTCCGCGTTGCCTTATCATAAAAAAAGCCTTGGATTGCGTCAGATGAAGCAACAAGCTTTTAAACTGACAGGCCTGTCAGTCTAGTAGTTAGTGACCCTGACTACTATGCCGGAGGTCGTAGGTTAGATTCCCACTCAGGACAAATGTTCGTGTAATAAGCACGATCATTTGTTCTGTGACTGGGTGTAATTTACCTATAACTAGCGACCCGCCCCAGCTTCGCACGGGTATTGAATATATTATGCATGTATTATACACATAACCTTCCTCTTGAATCATTCTATCTATTAAAAAAGCTGCATCAAACGTTATGTGTATAATACATGCATAATATATTCAATATCAGTACCCGTGCGAAACACGATCGCCCTGCGAACCGATTGGCAACCGGCGCTGCGCTGCGTCTGGGGCGCGGTGTGAAGTTGGCTACCGGCCATGGTGGGGTAGGAAACCTGGCCCCTCATGGAAACACTGCTACTGGAAACTCCATCAAGCTGCGACGCCTCCAGACGATGGGAACCTGGAATGTGCGTGGCCTAAACCAACCTGGAAAACTTACCATATTGGAACGGGAGGTAGTTAGAGTGGGTGTAAACATTTGTGGTTTAAGCGAAACACATTGGAAAGGCAGCGGACATCTACAGACAGACCACCACGTCATTTACTTGTCTGGCAACGACATTAGCAGCAGCAACGGTGTAGCTTTTTTAATATCTGTACATCAGAAAAAAAGTGTGATGGGGTACGACCCAATAAGCGATCGGATTATCAGCATCAAGATAAAAGCTTCACCAATGAATCTTAACATCGTTCAAGTATATGCCCTCACCTCTACTGCAAGCGATGAGGCAATTGAGAAGTTCTACTCTGAACGCGTGGATCGCGTCAACGCCAATTCGCCCGAAGTGACACAGATTGCGAACTGTGACGTGGTGAAAGCCTACGTATATCTTGGGGCTTTAATCTCAAATAACGGCGGATGTGTAGATGAGGTGAAACGCGATGGAGAAGCTAATAAAAGAGAAATCGTAACATCACCAAAGCCACCAAAATCAAGCTCGTACGAACACTTATATTCCCCATTCTTCTTTACGCTGCGGGGACGTGGAAGTGGTGAGTTGGAAAAGAAGAAGATAGATGCTCTGGAAATGTGGTGCTGGAGAAGGATGCTCGGAATATCGTGGACAGAGTTCCGCACCAACGTGTCCATACTTCAAGAATTGGGCATCACACAGCGTTTATCTGCCGTAGTACAGTCGCGCATTTTACAGTACTTTGGACATGTCTCTAGGCGGGATAGCGATTCCATAGAGCACCTGGTCGTTCAGGGAAAGGTGGAAGGGACAAGACCACGCGGAAGATCACCTATGCGTTGGACTGACCAGGTTAAATCGGCAGTGGGAACGCGTGTATCTGACTGCACCAGACAGTCTGCCAACAGGAAGAGATGGCGGGAGATCGTGCGGAGAGTTGTGTCCGCCTCTACCACCGATGTGGATGCCTCTGCGTGACCACGACCGCTCTGCCAAGAAGACCCGTGTGAACATATACATATACAACATATATATACGACATATTTAGAAATAAATAAGTATGTTTATCAGTTTAGTACTCATAATACAAGCTCTGCTTAGCTTGAGACTAGACAGCGTTGTGTGATAATAGTCGAATATTATAAAAAAAAGTATGCGCGACGTTAACGACAGGGAAGTACCCTCTTAAAGCTTAAGGCTTGGACCAGCCAGAACTAGTGAGGCAAGAGGGATGGTTGACGCAGGGGGATAAGTAACGCGTGTCCAACGCGGCTCGAACTTTATCATTGTTATATTATTACGGAGATATTAATTCTAACTCCGCTGCGGTATTGGAAGCTGCTCCTCGAGGCGCTAAGACTTGTGCTGCATTTGACTTTGGTAGCATGTAAACAGAGTTAAGATGTTTAAGGGCTTGCTTGCGGCTTGGTCAAGCCCTTTCATTACTAAACATAAGGTAGTTTTGGCGAGGCTTTCAGTGACTGTACTAATTTTTATTTGTAAATTGATTTTTTTTGTGAACTTAGTGTAGTTTTGTTTTCCAATTGTCTACACAACTAAGCTACTCGTAAAAGATCTCAGTAAATTTTAGCTAAGAATTGAATTAGAAGAAAGAATTTTATTGTAGTATAAACTTATATTATACTTCAATAAAATTAAAGATTTTTTGGAATTATGAGAATTCTTGAGGTCAACATAACGAAGTTTTAATATGAAGGCTGATTCGATGCATTTGATTTAGAAGTTTGTTTGTTTTTCAGGCAGTGGAAGACGTAAGTATTTGATTAATTTTATTTTAATACCTTATCTTAAGAAATAGGACTTTGACCCAACGAAAAAGTGACCTGTATGGGTTTTATTTATACTGATTGAGATACGGAACCTTAAACTGAAATTCCAATCCTCCATAATTTGTGCGGGCTTGTAGAAGGCGAGCAAAGGGTAGCACGCTGTCCAGTCGTCTAGTAATAGTCCGGACCAAGCCGAAGTCGTCAACGGCGGGCTCTGTTCCCGCGCGCCTCAAGGAGTTGAACCTAAACTGTAGGGACTCTGCAAAAGGGACGAAGCGTACTGTGGCCTAGGGTCTCTTTCTGAAAGAAAGTTTTGGCCTCAGTGCGAAAGGCAAGGAAGGAACAGGGTGGGGTGTTTAGTCAGAAAGAGTCTGACACTATTTCCCACTCCACCCGAGAACATTGGATGATTTTTACCCAACATAAAAAAACCTCCATAGTTGAAACTTAAACTTTATTACAAAAAGACCAATGCTTCCGGTAATGTAACATTTTGTGTTAGTCCCCTCCAAAACACTACACATCGAAACACAAACATAAACAGCTCTTTTACGCAAAACTTTCCCTGAACCAACTGTGAAACAGCAACGTAACTATTTAACGACATATTCATGTGCATTCAGTTAAAAATACACTTCATAATTTAACCAGGACAGGTCGCGGAGGTCACTGCGGTACTAGGATTGTAGAAATGTGGAAGAGAATTTTTCTTTATTATGTAGCAGCTCGCGTTTAACAACTGTCTGATGCATTGCATTGCATCAGCCTTATAAAGTTCCCACTGCTGGGACACAGGCTTCCTCTTAGGAAAGGGAATGTGCCATAATCCACCACGCGGGCCCTGTGCGGATTGGAGGATGTCACATGTTTTCGAATTTTTGGTTCTAGGACATGCCGGTTTCCTTACGATGTTTACCGTTGTGAGAGCAATGGTGATTAAATAAATTATACAAAGTAATGCGCCTGGCTGGGTTTGAACTCGTGACCTACAACTCGTAAGTCAAGGCTGTTACCACTCGGTCACCACTGCTCTAGTCTCACCTGATGGTCAGCGATGATCGATGTGGTCAATGATAGAACACGTTTACCTAGAAGTAACTTAATCACTATTATCTCCTCAAGCGATGGGGGCCATTGAACCCCTTTCTTAAAGTAAACAAAAAAAAAATAAGTAAAAAAAGAGATTCACTGAATTTATCTAGGAAAAAATAAAATATAAGAAAAATATCATTGCTTGTCATCCGCAGCCCCACGGTCTAGATTTTTTAAGTATAGGAATCAAAACGTTTGTGCACATATGATACCTATAGAGGTAGTTACCTCTACCTACCTAGTCTCTTACCTAGTTTGGGGCAATGTCTTAAAAACAAGCATAAAACACTACATTTTAATATAAGTGCAGAAATTTGGTCATTGCGACCGAGGCGGGCGGGCGAGGCAAGCCATACCATACCAACTATAATTATATGGAAAGTGCTGTAGTCACAAATTTTCACGTGTATCAAAATACGTTTTTCAATAGACATACAAAGAGATAAATAAACTTAGACTGACTTACTTACTTACTAAACTTACACTTACCTACTGACCAGTAACACATGGACACGATACTCGTACATTGTGATGAGAGCGAGTTCGCACACTTTTCCGCACTCGTGCTGAAAACAGTAAATTGCAAAAAGGGCTACAGATAAGAGCGAATTTTCATGCAAGTCTAAAACTGATACACTTCTTTCTTCTTATCCACCCTTCACAAATCCGTGCTCAGTTCAGACACTATTCACGAAGCATGAAAAGCTGAGCTATCAAAGGGCTCTTTCAGCTCGCGATAGGTGAGCTATGAGCTATCTCTAGGCAGGAATAATCACCGTTTGACAAGCGTGTTTGTTGACGCTCATGTGTCGCCGGGTAATGACTCACTCGTCGCGCTGCACGGTCTGGCAACGTCGCTTTTATTACGGGGATATCGTTTTTTGAGGGATATGGTTATCGTGTTGGATAGTGTGAAACGTGTAGCCTTTTTTATGGTAGGAAAAAATCATCGACGAATCCCGCCCTTAAGCGGAGCGGGGAACAGTGTCAGACTCTTACTGACTAAACAACCTACCCCGTCCCTTCCTTACCTTAGTCCCAGAGGCTCGGTGTAACGCTTTCGCATCAACCCTTGGCCCCAGGAGGCTTCGACCCTGTGGGGCCCCTATAGGAAACGTGTACGCTAGATTATCACTCAATTTTTGACTTAATTTGGATATTTGTCAAACTTCACATAAAAAAAATCTAAACGTAAACAGGAAAATACAAAATTGTATGATTTTGAAAAGGTTCGACAGTGAGTTAAATGCTTTGTTTCGGTTGATTGAAAGTGTTACAGATATGAGTGCAAGATACATCACATCATATGAAATCTAGGTAAACATAGATTGAGGATCGAACATGTCAAAATGATATCGAATGTCGATATAGTGTTTCTTTTTTTTTTGTTATTGTTTGTTTCACGGTTTGTGCATCTGGCCAGTATTTAGTTTTTATGGTTTCATACCCAATGGATAGTAACGGAACCCTATTGCTATCACTCCGCTGTCTGTGTGTCTGTCATCAGGCTAAATCTCATGAATCTTGATAACTAGTCAGTTAAAATTTTCACAGATAATTTATTTCTGTTGCTGCTTTAACAACAAATATTAAAAATAGAATAAAGTAAATGCTTCTTTGTGTAAAGGTTTGTCACTTAGGTGTTATACTCGTAATTGTAAGCTTTTATGTACCAAATTGTATTTATTGTGTACCTACCTACAGTAAAAAGTATATATATCTATAATTATGATACCACAAAAGTGAAATTTTTGCATTTTTTTATCAATTTTTGCTTTCTGACTCTTCCTACGCCAGTCTGACTCACATTTGGCCGGTTTTTTGAGACACCGTTTGAGTCAGTTTTTATTTCCTTAAAATGCGGATGCTACAACTTCTAATGTTTTTGCAATGTTTTGACAACAAATGTTTCGTAACAAACATACAAACATGCTCACAAACTTTCGCCTTTGTGGCTAGCTGAACAACAAATAAGACTAGAAAATAGTACATTTTGATACTTATGTGGTGCGGTGCGTGGTGCAGACTTTGTCATTGTGACCGAAGCGTACCGAGTGCTGCAGTGACAAGTTTCCACGTGTATCAAACGACTTTTTTCAATATACTTATAAAAAAATAAATAAACGGGGCCTGCCTAGCGTCTCGTAGGAGATGCGCGGCGCCGATCTTTATACAATGTATACAATGGAGGTTGCGTGGTGACTCGTGGGGGTTGCGCTGCAACCAGCTTGATACGATACGAGAGCTGTCCGGTAACTTATAAGGCGGTCATTACACTCTAAATTTTGCTGTCAGTTTTGCTGTCATAACGTGTCATGAAACAAATTTGAATGTACTCACCATTGCCTCAATTCCATCCATAATATATCATGGTTAACGGATTTTCATCAGTCCTGATTGGCCGTGTAATGACCGCCCAGCCTGATAAAACACAATGAGGGCACAAAGTATAGTATATACAATGAGGGATACCCGGTAACTCTTCTGCAGGGGCCCTTCAGTGTCGAAGCCTCCTGGAGCCTAGAGGGTGGTACAAACTGTTACCTCGACTCCAGGAATAAGGCAAGGAAGGTACGGGGTAGGTTTTTTAGTCAGTAAGAGTCTGACACTGGTCTCCCGCTCCGCGGGTTTCGTCATTGGATGACTTTCACCTACCATAAAAAAAAAACCCGGTAACTCTAGGAGGTTACGCGCCTCTAGTAGAATACATACAACGTTGGCCGCCCAGCGACTTGATTCTGCTTCGATCGCGAATCGGAACCTTCCCTACTTGTATCAAAATTTTCTATCTACACTAATATAATAAAGAGGTAAAGTTTTATTTTTTGTTTGTAGGAGGTAATCTCTGGAAATCCTGGTCCGATTGGAAAAAAAATAGCAACAAGAGAAAGCTGCTTTACTCCTGAGTGACTTAGGCTATTTTGTGTTCGCGGGCGAAGCCGCTGACAAAAGCTAGTTTCTAATAATTTTATGAAATAGGCAGTAGGCATAACTCTTTGTACATCGCAGTCATTTCTGCTCGAACATTTAAAAAAAAAATCGCTTGAAACCTGCGGCGCGGCGCCAAACCAAACCTTTGAAGTTATCGTTTCGAGTGCAAGCCAAAATGAACTTAGCAGCGGTCAGGCGGCAAAAATTTTTGATGGTACACGTAATCTAATAATGGGTGACTGCGCGTGCATCTTTTTCTCTTACTGTACAGTTTCCACGAATCCCTACTGTGCCCGTGGCGTGGATCACGGAACTCTGCTGAAGAGAAGGCCTGAGTCCCATCTTTGGGAACATTCATCATCAACATTTCAGCCGAAAGACGTCCACTGCTGGACATAGGCCTCCCCCAAGCGCCGCCACAAAGACCGGTCGGGAACATTATGAGACGGACCGGTTGGGAACATTATGAGACTGATAATGTCTGACTGACTCCTGAAATACCTATTAATACCTAGCTCTGGAGTCAGGGCTTCACTAGTTTGTAAGGATTTTTATGAAATAATGATTATTATTAATGTTAAGTTAAATATCAAGAACAGTAGCAAAATATTACATCTCCTCTCACTCTCATTATTATCTTCCTGCCCTTACTATTTTAGGATTTGTAGGGGCTCAGCAAGGTCGAGGCCTCTTGGGACCAAGGGTTGATGCGAAAGCGTATCACCAGGGCCCTAGGATAAAGACAAGGAAGGAACGGGTTAGGTTGTTTAGTCAGTAAGAGTCTGAAACTGTTTCCTGGTCCGCCCAAAAGCGGCATTCGTCATTGGTTGATTTTTACCCACCATAAAAAAAAACTCATTCCCAGTTTTTAGGCCAGCTCTTGCCTTAGCGCCTTAATAACCGCTCGCTTGCTATGGACAAGGGCTAATATCCAAAGTGACATTTATACCTCATTCACGTTGGCTACTCGCTGTTATATATCACCTGTCCCGTCCGAGCTTCATACTAGCGACATAAATGCTCAGATGGGTACTTTGTCTGAAAAATTTGTTTTGTTTATTCACTCGACGTTACTATTTAGTTCAGTACACCGAGGGTTGTTGCGAAAGCGTTATACCGGGGCTCTGGGACTAAGGCAAGGAAGGAACGGGGTACGTTGTTTAGTCAGTAAGAGACTGACACTATTTCCCGCTCCGCCCAAGAGCGGGATTCGTCATTCGATGATTTTTACCTACCGTAAAAAGTACATACTGCTAGTTAATTTTTTTTTTTTTTTTTAATTTTTTTTTTTTTTATTATTGATTGTGACCTGACATGTGTTCCTACAAAATTAATCATAAAAATTTCAGCCGAAATATTTCCACAGTTGGACATAGATCACCCCCAATTGTCATAACGACTAGTCCTGTGCGTCTTGTCCATCGGATTCATGCAAACCTCGCCAGGTCATCAGGCCACGTTGTGGGAAGTATTGTTACACAGTGTCTTCTGTGCATGGTAGGCACTCTGGAACGCCATTCACCTTCTTTCTGGAAGCAACATTCTCTGCCTACTGCCAAGCAAGTTTGGCGATTCTCCACGTAAGAAGTCCTTTTGCGGATATCTTCATTTCTGATAAAATCACGCAAAGAGTTTCTGTACATTGCCCTCTAGGAGACTTTAAGCCTTCTGCTAATGCTCAAACACTCGATGAAGTCGAAAATGTAAAACATTTTTTATTTTTATGAAAGAAAGAAAACAATTTTTATTCTGCCCAAAATGGACGCACATAGATTGTGCGTTATGCTTGTCCGTATTATCGCACTGCTGGACAAAGGCCTTCCACCGTTTTATCTAATAATCACGATTCTTTCAGAAGACAAACCATGGCTCCAGTAGATTTCAGTCCTGCTAGGCCTCAGACTCGTTCCAGATGTTTACTGGACAGCCGGATGGTAAGCTCAAGCCTACGGTCTTCAGTTAGGTTCAATAAAGATATTTATGTATATGTAAGAGAGCAAGCGTAAGACATAGAAAAAAAAAAACTTTTGAGAATATTTATTAGTCTACAGCTTACATAAGTATACATAATATGAAAAAAACACATAAAAGACCAGCAAGATTTATTCTGACAGACGCAAAACAAAACTTAAGCTGTATAGCCAACGCTAAAATGTCCATTCAGAAGGTACATTTATCTTTAAACATTCGCTTTGGTCAGCGCCTGTAATATCTCACTTGTCAAGTAACCACCATTTTGGATGGTAACTTTAGTATGTTAAATATGTATACTATGTGTCTTCGTTCGTGACCTGAATAGTAACTGACTACATTGTTTTCATCTTTTTTTATGGTGGGAAAAAATCATCTAATGACGAATGCTGCCCTTGGGTGGAGTGGGAAACAGTGTCTCACTGACTAAACCACCCACCACATTTCTTCTTAGCCCTCATACCAGGCTCGGACCTTCCTTTCCAGACCGGCAGGCTTCAGCCCTGCAGACGGGCCTCTACATTACGCGCAGGAACTAAGCGCGCCGTCATGACTTGGCTTGGTCCAGATGACTATACCGTCCGGACGGACTGTTATCAGACGACTGAACGGCAACCTACCCATACACTGTTTTCATCTTCTCACGGTAGTCGGTACACTCTTGCCAGAGCGGTCTTGGTCATCATTGTGTTTGTGAATCACTAGTTTCTACTTTCCAGCGGTTTCACCCGCGTGAAAAGTCGGTTTACCCACTTAGATTTTTTTTTTTTAAATTTAAGTGGGTAAACCGTAAGTAACCGTAAGTTAAGTAAAAATTCCCGATCTTGGGCGGAGTGGGAAACAGTGTCAGACTATTATTGACTAAACAACCTATCCTGTGCCTTCCTTGCCTTATTCCCAGAGCCACGGAGTAACGCATTCGCACCAACCCTCAGCCCCGGGAGGCTTCGTCCCTGTGGGGCCTTACAGTTTGCTGACAACTTCTTGAGGCGCGAAGGGAACGGCAAGGGGTGGAGCTCTCGCTCGTCGTTTGCGGACGTCTATATCCTATAAAGAACCTACGTGCCTAACTTTCACTGTCGATACATAAAGACAGTACAAAATAACTATTGGAAAATACCCAATTACAATTAATTTTCCAGTTCTTCCAGCGAAATTTTCCGTAAAGACACACACCACACCTCCCCTCCACATCACACACATCGTTAAACTGCAAACAGTTACTTCATTATTCAGTTTATGCTTCAATTAATCGAATTATGATATTAACAATCGGTTATGTTAGGTGGGTCATACGTTTTGTTGGAGCTTGAAACTTTCCTTCTAAGTGTAGGATTTTTTTTTATGGTGGGAAAATCATCGAAACATGAACCCCTCTCATGGGCGGAGCGAGAGGAGGTCGCCTTTTACTTCTTCGCAGAAGGAGGTGACCTCCTGCCACTCTTCCTCGCTTCGGACCATGGCCTCTTCCAAAGCTCGCCGCTAGAGGTCGTCGCCTCCGATCGCCCCCACAAGAACACGGCGATGATCTGCTAAAATTTTGACAGTTCCTTTGATCAGTGACTTACCATAAGAACGTCCTTATGCAGTCATTGCTTTTAATTCGTTACAAGAAAGCTCGCTCCACAATTCTATTACGAAACTACTAACTGACCAATGATCGACACACTAGGAATTAATAAATTATGTACTTTTAGCAAGATGACAATTTGAATGTGTTGGAATGATGATAATTATTATGAAAATAGCAGACTTAGGCTCCTGGTGAGAGTCGCGAAGATCCATCAGAAGCGAGATGCATATGACCTGTTTTTAATGCGAGACTTGGATAAGTCTTGACAATAAGAATGATAGTGATGAATCAGATTAGTATGTGTCCCAGTTTCTCCCCAAAAACGATGGCCACCACAATTATAATTAACCGAACAGTGTAAGTAAATTGGGCGCGGATTATATTGATTGTTTGTCGAATTATTTATACCTAACCAAGTTATGATAAGCTCTGTTTGCGCCGACCGTTAATAACCGCGTTCAAATTAGTTTTATCGGTTTAAAATTTTGGGGAAAATGCTGCGTCAGCATTCGACGAGGTAACGTGGTTAAATATTAATTCATTTAGAAATTATGTTTGGTTACACTTAACTGAATGTGGGATTAGATACTCGTAGCAATAAGTATTGCCTTAGCCGTTTTTGCGGCGCTGATAAATCAATTCTGGATGCAAACAAGTTCCAAAACTAATCAGTGAAATTGTTCATTTAAACCAGCTAAAGACACTACTTGAAAAATGTCACTGTAACAAATGTCCCTTCAGGGTCGAAGCCTTCTGGAGCTGCCGGTTTGTGTGAAACTGTTACCGCGGCTCTAGGAATAAGGTAAGGAAGGAATGGGGTAGGTTTTTTAGTCAGTAAGAGTCTGACACTAGTCTCCCGCTCAGCCCAAGAGCGGGTTTCGTCATTCGATGATTTTCACCTACCATAAAAAAAAACATGAAAAATGTCATGTAAGTATTTAATTTTGCCAAAATTTCTTCGATTTGATTGTACTTCGTGACGTCACATCCTGGCAATCAGGCATATTCTCATTTGGAACGCATAGTAGTAAACAACTTTGCTGCTTGTTGTAGTGATTAAACGCCACACTTCATAATAATAATGTTTGAACTAGCCCATTTCATAATAATCATTTTTGAAGCCCTGTCTCATTCCTGAACATGTCCCTAATCATAAATATTAGTCGCAAGAGAAATGCGTGTTAACAGAAGCATAACATAACCCACCAGTCTGAGATAAACGAGACCTTTTTTTATGGTAGGTAAAAATCATCCAATGACGAATCCCACCCTTGAGTGGAGCGGGAGACAGTGTCAGACTTTTACTGACTAAACAAACCTGCTCCTACATTGCCTTACATGCAAGAGCCTTCCTTTCAGACACGAACCCTTGGCCCTAATTGGCTTCGACCCTTCCGCAGGGTCCCTACGGTAATAATAGTAAATAATAATAAATTTCCTTTATTTTCTCCCACAAGATACATTATGTTTATAAAATATACATAACTAATACATGGAAGGGAGACAGGAGCCCATATGTAAAAAACTTGTGTCATGGGTCTCCTGGCCACCGTTACCCGGAAAATAACATGCGCAAAAAACAGAATAAGTACATTTAATTATACGACAAGAAATGAAAACGGTTGCTGACCTCCCTGAGGCGAAACCAGACAGACCTGAATTATGATTTCTCAATACAATCAAGGGTCTCAAATGCACTTTAAAAAACGATAAAAACGAATGTCAAGTTTAAAACTGAATACTTTATCCATAAAATCTTTATTCAAAGAAAAATTATTTCAATACTTAAATACTAACTCGAACACTACCAGAATTACCAATAAAAAAACCAGAAAATCCTAAACAGAAGAAAAAGATCTCGAAAAGTGCGAGTCGGAATGGCACACGAGGGGGTTCTGTACAACAAGATAAAACAACAAGAACAAGATTAAAATCAAACAAAAAGGCGCTGGCAAAATAACGTTTCTTGTATAGACGCCCCTTTAATTTTTAACTTTATTTTAATTTTCTATTTGTTGCTGTAGCAGCAGCACATATTATCTTTGACTGTAGTGATCGTTAGCCACACACAAGAAACACAACCTCCTTGACACTGTTTCCCGCCCCGCCCAAGGGCAGGATTCGTCATTAGATAGATGATTTTTCCCACCACAAAAAACCCCCAAACGAAGTTGATAATCTACAATCGCTAACGCTAGTAAACAACTTACCAAATGTATGACAATGACTTTATTTCAACAAAATTTGTAGCCAAGTTCATATCATTCAAAATGGCAGTATGAAATGTAATCCTTTCTACAATGATCATTCTACAATGTTATTTATTCTACTGTATTTTATGTACAGTAAAGAATATATAAGGGAACGAAATGTCATTCGATTATTTTCCCCACTGAAAAAAAAAACAGTATTATTTAGAATATTTTCTTTGCGTCTAGGCAGTGTCAGTAGAATCATTTTGATATTCTATTTCCGACAACTAGATTTATTACACTGGACGCCGACCACAAGCTAGTTGGGAAAAGGGTAAGAGTATGAGATGAGATGTTATTGTAGTGGCAATAGACTTATACATAAAATAATCATTCTGGGAAAATAACAACGCTCTACTTCTTACGGTTAATGAGATACAGCCCATTGAGAGATGCACGGACAAATGGACAAATGGAGGGACAACGGAAACTTAGTAACTTGGAATACAGAACCCTAAAAAGGGGTTTCTTCAGGAAACGTTTTAAAATTACCACTTATTCAAAAGAGTTAATTTCCACGGGTGTGGGGGAATATTGCAAAACTTAAATGACAAAAGTTTAATTGTCGCTCTGATGAAAATAAAAGACGGTATAAAAATGGTATCTGCTTTCGAAATATTTTATCATAGTTTGAATACATTAATAATAATGGTGATTCTAATTAATTGAAACAAAGGATTGCCTGGAGGAGGAGAGTTAAATGGGAACTGGAAACTTAAAGCACTAGTGCGTTTTATTTTAGTTTTACAAACGGTTTGCAGTAAATTACTGTTGTTGTAAAAAGGTTTTGTTTCCATTGCTCGGTTTGTGATGCCAGTGACTTTTATTTAAGGTTTTTTTTATGGTAGGTAAAAATCATCGAATGACGAATCCCGGAGGAGCGGGAAACAGTGTCAAACTCTTACTGACTATAAAACCTACCCCGTTCCTTCCATACCTTAGTCCCAGAGCCCCGGTGTCACGCTTTTGCATCAACCCTTGGCTCCAGGAGGTTTCGACCCTGTGGGGCCCCTACAGTTTGCTAACAACTCCTTGAGGCGCGCGATAACAGTGCGAGCCGTCGACGACTTGACTTTTATTAAAGAAGAAATCATGTGATAACGTCTCCTGCTCCAGGGAACGAGAGAGCTTGTCAGACTTTTATTGTTTACAATCACACCTATGTTATTTTATTTTATTTATTGGGGAAAACAAACAATTAAGCTCGCTCGAGTAGTAGCTTGTTTGAGTTAAGCTCGCTTTTCAATATTAATATTGTAATCCTCTTTATTTCTTTATTGTTTCTGTGTAATTGTTACTATTTTTGGTGTACAATAAAGTATTATTCTATTCTATTCTCTTTTCTATATCCAGACAGGCGTTGGATCGACGTCGTAAGGGACGACATGCGTGCTAATGGGCTTAAGGCAAGGGACGCTAAAGACCGAGCGAAGTGGAGGCGTCTAGGAAGGACCCCGGGCACCGAGGTGAAAGCTAAGGTAGCAACCGGGACGGGCGCTAGGATGATGATGATGATGACTTTATGCACAAAAAAGTACAGAAGCGAACTTAATGCTTTAGGCATTTTCTACCAGTCAACCTTAAGGTGATGGAGAGAAAAACAGTGGTAGGTGCAATAAAAGGCAAACGAAAAGTGAATGCAAGAATACATTCCATCTCCTAGAGAGGAGACCTGAGTCCCAGTAGTGAGAAGGCTGATGCTATGCTACTCAAGAATCACTCTCTTAGCCTTCAAGCCTTGAAGAGACATTTCCATCTCATCTATATTTATTGACTTCTCTCCCAGGTTTGTAGAGAATTCCTTGAGTGCCAACACGTGCTATCAGCCCCTATTCACTGCTGCCGTACTTAGCTCGTAAAATCGAACATAAAAGATATATAGCTGGCTATGTCCTGGTTATAGAGACTTTAAAATGGGTTAAAGATAGTTTTATAGTGCTTCGATATTCGTGAGACCTAAGTCTATTTTAGTTTTGTTTTTATCTATATTTATTAAAATCGATGCCACTGTTCGTTGTTATTTTATAATCAAGAACGGGCTCACTTATCCAAACCAAATGTCAAAGACTTAGTACGGACTATTTAGTAGATGGTTTATGTGAAGTTTGCATACAATTGGTCGAGCGGTTCTTCATTTATCACATTCTTCTATAACCGGGAGCGAAACTGCCAGCAAAAGCTAGTTTGTTGTAAAATAATGCTTGACTGCGATCTTACTTGATGGTAAGCAGTGATGCATTCGGTGATGGTGAGGCGCGCTAGTTTATTAAGGGTCTATTCACTCTAGCCTTGAAGATACCCAAATTATATTCGGATAGGAAGACCGCAGCAAGCAAATTGTTCCAGTTGAATAAACGATGAAGCGGTTTCGCTTTCGGCGTTTGCTTAATCCGAACCGTAGAGGTTTCAACCACGTAGGGATGGATACTCGCCGTGCGTCGAGTTTTTCGATGATAGAAATGAATTGATGGAATCAACTCATGCTACATGCAATTCCTACGCACACTCTCTAAAAAGCAACCTGTAAAATTCCGAAAGGCTGGCTACCCTATGCCTGTGCTTTGAAGATTGGACTTAATAAAATCTGGATCACCAATTAGCCTCTTGGCACGCCTTTCCACCGAGTCCAAAGCTGCCAGGTGGTATTTTGCAGTACCAACCCATATGTAGCTGCAGTACCTACTCCACACACGATCGAACCTGTGCTTTGTATAACATTAAAAGCGGTCCCGGTATTTTTTTATTGTGGGAAAAATCATCCAATGACGAATCCCGCCCTTGGGTGGAGCGGGAAACAGTGTCAGACTCTTACTGACTAAACAACCTTCCCAATTCCTACGTTGCCATATACCAGGGCCAGAGCCTTCCTTTCAGACGCAAACCCATGGTCCGGACCTTTGTTATTTATTTATTTTATATTTTTTGTACAAACATAACTTTAAAAATAAATCACACCAAGTTCTATGAAAAAAAAGTAAATATTCGTATATCAAATTATTAAGCAAATAGTCTAGTTCAACATATTTTTTTTCCAAACATATGAACTAGCCATTTGAACGTGACATTTGATTTAAAATCATGAAAAATCGTATATCCGCCCCTTAAACTGTACTTGCTCGTGAAAATTGCTAAACAGCTTGAAATAGTACAGCTTACTTCCAACAATTCCAACCTGGATATAACGAGCTGGAAGCAGTATCAACACTGAATTAGCTCCACAAAGGGATGAGGGACGATGGCGCTAATTTGTCGCCAGGTGAAAATCTGATTCACTCCTGGATTTCAAACTAAATTGTAGAAATATACGGATTCATCGAGCTTTTCTACGATTCGAAAGAGATTTGTAAAGGAAATGGTTTTACAGGTAACTGGTTGTATGTGTTTTTTTATGGAAGGTATTTTTTTTTTCGATATAAACTAATGCTTGACTGCGATCCCACCTGATGGTAAGCAGTGATGCAGTGGTGGTGATATTTACAAAGGTATATTTCATTTAATGATGAAAGGAATGAGCCTTAAACCATTAAGACCTATTCTTTTTCTTAGAAAAAAGCCCTGAGTCTCGACAGTGGGAACATTACGAGTATTTATTTATTTATTTGCTTATCCTCACATCGGAACGCCTTGCAGCAATTACACCAATGGAGCACAATTAGTTCAGAATCACATCATGTGCGAAAGGGAGTGATGTCTTCAGAAGAGCAGCGGTGCAGTGGGTCACGTTCGCTGGCTCACGCAATATCAGGCCAGCGCATTTCCAAAATTCCACATATCGTCGCCTTCCCCGCTAAGTTTCGTATCTCACAAATAGACGAATTTGCACTGACATTACCTACGTGTTCAGAGCTATATTTCGAATAGTTATCTTTAATCCTCGTATCTGTATCTTTTACCGTTTAGGAGATAATCACATAATTGGTTTTGCGTAAGTGCAAAAAGAGGGAAAAAATATTCTCTCTAACTGTCGTATGTACATACTACATTTAGAAAGACTTTTATTTTTCATCCCGATTCAAAATTATGTGAAGTATGTGGCATTTTAAACATCACTATGCCACTATTTACTGTTGTTTTTCGATGAAAGCTGGAATGAGATGGCAGAATGTATTAGGAATGCAGCGAAAGATATTATGGGAGAGTCGAGAGGTAAAGCACAATAGATAGGGATACATGGTGGTGGTTGATAGAAATTCAGAATGTGTTGAAAGAAAACAAAAGAAAGTTCAAGGAATGGGAGCGTGCAGGAGCGGAAGACGGTAGTTTGAAAGCTGAAAAAAAAGAGGGAGTATGATTTGTTGAAGAAGAAAGCCAAAAATGCCGTAGCTTTAGCAAAATCAAAGGCTCAGGACAAATTGTACCACCAACTGGACAGTACTGCAGGCCAAAAATAGCTGTATAGCCTTACTAGAATAAGAGAGAGAAAGGCGAAGGATGTTTGTCTGGTAAAATGTTTAAGGAATGAAGCTGGAATGGTCCTATCAAACGAATTTCTTCATCGTTTCAAGGACAGGTGGAAGGACTATTTTGAAAGACTGATGAATGAGGAAAATAATTGGAGTGAGAGTTTAGAGAGTAATAAATGTTGGGTTTGTAAGAATGGTTACTATGGATGAAGTCAGAATAGCAGTAAATGGTATGAAGTAAAGTAAAGCCATTGGTCCAGATGGAATACCAGTTGAAGTGTGGAAGTTATTGAAAGTAGATGGATGGATGTTGTTAGCTTTGTTCTTCAATAAGTTTTTGCGGGAAGAAGCCATACTTGATGAGTGGTGCAACAACTCTTTGGTGCCCATTTTTAAAAACAAAGGTGATTTGCTTGAGTGCAACTATTATAGAGGAATAAAGCTAATGGCACATACTATGAAAGCCTGGGAGAAAGTTATTGAGAGAAGGTTGAGAGAAGAGAGTGAAATTTCACAGAACCATTTCGGTTTTATGACAGGTCGCGGTACAACGGATGCCATTTTCGCTATATTCCAGCTGTATGAGAAATACAGAGGTGCACATAAAAACTTGCACATGGTATTCGTTGACCTCGAAAAGGCATACGACCGGGTACCTCGTGAGGTTCTGTGGTGGGCCCTTAATGAAAAAGGTGTGCCTGGGAAGTATGTGCAGTTGATCCGAGCGATGTACAGTCGATGCAGTACCCAAGTCCGGTCTACAGCGGGCACCAATAGCAGCTTCAATGTGGCTGTCGGCTTACATCAATGGTCGTCTCTCAGCCCTCTCTTCCTGATGATAATCTGACGTCGAACAAATCTTACGTCGGACATTCAGGAAGAGGCTCCCTGTTATGTTGTTCGTCGATGACATTGTGCTGGTTGCCGAGAGTGGCCTAGATTACTAGATTGGAGGTGAGGTGGCACAAACTGGAGAGCATTGGCCTGAAATTAAGTAGAACCAAAACGGAGTACTTGTTCTGTGACTTCGGCGGTCTCTCCGGTCCTGTTGCCTTAGCTCTCGCCGGTACGCCCATACCAACCTGTTCCGACTTTTGGTATCTCGGGTCGCTCGTCCAAGGAGATGGTGAGGTAGACCGAGTCGTAACGCATCGGATCAAAGCAAGATGGATGAAATGGCGACAGGTCACGGGAACAACTTGTGACCCACGGATGCCCCTCAAGTTGAAGGGTAAAATTTACAAGTCCGTGATAAGACCTGTCATACTGTATGGATCAGAATGTGTGGTGTGACAAGAATGGGTAAAGTGAGAAATATTAGAGAGAGAGAGTATATTAGAGGAAGTCTGAAAGTGGCGCCAGTGACTGATAAGTTGAAAGGAAATCGTTTGTCTTGGTGATGTAAAGAGTCTGGTCATGTAAAGAGGAGAGATGAAACGCATGTCACAAAAAGCGTTCTGAATTTACACGTAGATGGATGGAAAGGAAGAGGGAGGCCGAAGAAGAGATGGATAGATTGTGTGAGGAGTGATATAAAAGAAAGGAGAGTTAGTGACAGTGTGACTGGTGACAGGACAGAGTGGAAGATAAAAACATATTGCACAAACCCCAAGTAATATGGGAAAAAGTTAGGATGACGATGATGTTACTATTAAGACGTTGTTTTCCTATAAAATAATGATTGACTTGATTTCTAGTTCCCGTGTTCAATAAATAAAACTTTTAACTAATGCTTTAATCCTAGGTAAAGTAAGTCCAATTAAAGATTAATATTTTTGCAAACACTGATTGTGATATTAAAAGTAATTACAAATTCTAAGACCTATAGTTCTTAGAAACAAAATGTATACTAAGCATTAAGTGCATTAATAGTTATAAGCACAAATATAGGCTTGAAATATAAAATAAATACAATTTATTTGAAATAACTTTCAATTTATACAGTTTTAAACATATTTAGTACTCAGCTAAATTACCAAAAATGTTAAAACATAATTTTTTGTAACTCCTTAAACGTAAAATGTAACTTTCTAAACTTACAAACAAAATATATTATTACTTTTAATAAATAAATATCATATTAATAGACTTTTATTTATATTTTATACCAAATAACCGCGTCGTAACTGACACAAGTTGTGAAACAAAGTTCTCACAGAGAGACGTATCTGCTTCAAATTAATATAAATAAATAAATAGGTACCTGGGGGCTTTAGGGCGATTACTAACTTAAAGAATGAGCCAAGAGCTAATTAAAAAACTTTTTTATTCATTGATAAAGACACAACTAACGCAACTACAGTAATTTGACTGTAACGCCCGACCGAAAAACGCTTGCCCTGGAAAAACATCATTTGCTAGTTACGACACTTAGCGGGGAGGGCGACGAATATATCCAAATCATTTATCACAACAAACAACACATTTTTGAAATTTTAAAGTTCTTTCAACTAGCTTTAAATATAAATCTGACTATGCTAATTTTAAGCGACAGACAGTCTGCCCAGTCCCATTTAGGTTGGACATTTATTTATATTTTATTTATTTTTTTTTAGTTCAAATTAAATAGTACATAGACAATAATTGAATGTAACTGACAGACAGTTAAATTAGTTTAAAATATTCCATTACCAATATTCAAATTCGGCTCGATAGTTCATTATTTAATTTAAATTTATCTATTCTTTAAATGTAAATTAGTAAAACTGGCTTCAGCCAGCGGTTTCACCGGTATGAATGTAGAAAAATTGTCTCGAGGGAGCGGATGGACAAGCGGACGGCGAGCAATGGGCAGCTCGCTCTCCTACCATCTGGATCGAGTCAAAGTCACAAAATCTTTGTAGACAAGCGGACCAGACAACCGGAGGGCGAGCTACCCATTGCTCGCCGTCTGCAAGCCCGCACTTACGGTGGTCGGAAATCGGGATTGGAATCCCTGTGGCGTCTGGGACGTGTAGCATTACTGCTTCGTAGAATGAAGCGACCACTTCCCATCCCTCCTCGCTCCGGACCATGGCTTCCACCAAAGCCCTGCGCGAGAGATCGCCACCGTCGATCGCCTACACGATAAACCTATCCATTGTAGGCCCATCCAACCTGTACGCAAATACCTTCATTATAGAACTCCCTCTCCCCCTCATATGACTTAATGAATAAACAAACATCATTGAACTGGCAAAATGAAAGCAGATGCTACAAAACAAAATAAACATAATGTATCATTGCACTCACAAAATGAAAACGTTACCTACTACTAAACATTATGTTGCTTTTTTATTCGAAACGCAAAGGCAAGTACCTAAAACATTCTCAAAGCGATTTAAATTAACATTCTTAAACAAAAAACGATCACAAAAAAAGTATATTGTAATTTGAACTCTGTGAACCTTTCAGGCAAGCACCTCTATATAATTGAGACAATCATAAATTAAATAAAAGACCCTCGGACCGTTAGACCTCTGAAAACGAATCGAAATTCCATTTTAATCCAACTAATGTACCATTGATATCCTTCACGACGACATTTTTAATAATAATGTCTCACTTAGCGACTCGATAATCGTTTTAAAAACTCGATAAATGAAAGTTATCTGTTTTCCCGAGAACTCGTTATTTTTATGGGATTTCTGAATTAAAATGGACGGTCATTTGAAATTGGGAAGAGAATCGATCATCAGTTGTCTTAAGTTTGTTGATAGGAATTAAAAAGTTTGCGCTATGTAAGCATAGCATCGGCTTTGTAATGTTCCCATTGCTGGGACACAGGGCTCCTCTCTAGGAGAGAGAATGTGCCGTAATCCACCACGCGGGCCCAGTGCGGGTTGGTGGATGTAACATGTCTTCGATTTTTTTATTCAAGGACATGGTGGTTTCCTCACGATGTTTTCCGCCACTGTTTTAACCTTTCGATTACTGTAATTAGAGACATAATAGAAATACAATAGGTGTGCGAACTCCGGCGTTCTCCTATTGGGGCTAAGAGCATTTGCACGCATTAAATACTTATATACGAGTGGCGAGCAGTGGTGGCCGAGTGGTAACGGCCCCGACTTACGAGTTGTAGGTCGCGGGTTCGAACCCAGCCAGGCGCATTACTTTGTGTAATTTATTTCATCACCACTGCTCTCAAAACGGTGAAGGAAAACATCGTGAGGAAACCGGCATGTCCTAGAACCAAAAATTCGAAGACATGTGACATCCACCAATCCGCACTGGGGCCGCGTGGTGGATTATGGCCCATTCCCTCTCCTAGTGAGGAGGCCTGTGTCCCAGCAGTGGGAACATTGAAAGGCTGATGATGATGATGATGAAATACTTATATGAAGAAAAGAAAATTTACCAAGGTTACGCGTGCGGAACAAATGCGCATGCGTGATGAGATCGGTATGAATTTAACAATTTTTTATTATTATTATTGATAAGCTCACGCAGATAATGGTCAATAATATCTTGCCATGAGCTCCATTTGATGACCTAACCTAAAACGTAACGTTTGAATGGATAGGTTCTTAATAAATCAGTGCGCTCCACGGTCAATTATTGCATCACTGCTTACCATCAGTTGAATCACAGTCAAGCACTAGTTTGCATCATTTAAAAAATATCGTTAAAAATAGTAAAGAAAGAAAGAAAGAAAGAAAACATGTTTATTTGGCACTTCATGAGCATTACAATAAAATAAATAATTACAATCTAATGTTAACATAAAAAAAAAAAAATAGAATGAAAAATAAAAAGAAATAAAATTAACAAAATTAATGTCTCACGGGTGTGCCAAACAAATAATACTAGTAATAAATAGTTCAGTACTTGGGCTACTACACAGTACACTACATGAATTTTGTACTCTATTCTCCGTTTCAACACTGATTTTCTCGTCACTCCTTCCTATGACGAAATCACTGAAACCGATATTCACAACACACTACCTCCTGTGACGTAATCACTGAAATGCACCCAAAAGGTTGCTCCAACAGTAGAGCCACAAGGTAAACTACAAACGAACCAAAACCCCGCTCCACGTACAAATGCGTATAAAATCCTACTAATTTCGACTCCTAAAAGTGGCTTCGTGTTTGATCTTGCGAGTTCGAAACTAAGGGTGCTTTTATATACGAGATGTGCGAGGTAGCTAAGCGAGCAAGATGCCAGAAGAAAAATAGACCATTATGATCACTTAAGTAATTTTTCTGACCTGAATTTGCGTAGTTCTGGTGGAAATGTAGATCTAGAGATTTGTTCTTAGAAGATGTATATGAGAGAGAGAACAAGAATTAGAAAGTGATCAAGTAATAGGTTATTTATTGTAGGCAAAAATCATCCAATGATATCTCCCGCCCTTAAGCGGAGCGGGATATAGTGTCAAACTTTTACTGACTTAAAACCTACTCCGTTCCATCTTTGCGTTAGTTCCAGGGCCTTTACCCATGGCCCCAGGAGCCTTCGACCTTACTGGGCCTCTACAGTTTGCTAACAACTCCTTGAGGCGCACAGAAACAGTACGCGCCGATTATAAAGAAATACATGCATGCATACGCTCTATGCATGCACCTATTTCTTTGTGTATGGCCGCTGGGGCCGAAAGGTTCTGGAGTGGCAATTGCGTACCGGAAAACGCAGAGTTGGAAGGCCTCCCACAAGGTGGACCGATGACCTGGTCAGGGTTGCTGGAATCCGATGGATGCAAGATGCACAGGAATGGTCTTTGTGGCGGCGCTTGGGAGAGACCTTTGTCCAGCAGTTGACGTCTTTCGGCTGAAATGTTGATACGCTGTATGTAAATGACGTACGCAGTCTCGTTTTGATCGAAACACATCTTCGCTCCATTTAGCTAGCTCGCCAGTCACTCTTTAGAAAGCAGCCTAACGTAGCCCGTCCGAATTTCAGTCGTGTGGCGTTGATAATCAGTGTCTAAAATCAAAGTCTAAATCAACGCGCTGTGGTGACCTCGGTTTTGCCAATTAGACTCATCACTGATTGCAGACACTACGCAGTGATGCTAATAGACACTGGGACCCGGGATCCGGATGGAAGTTTCGAGAAGTTGGACGACAGTTTTCATTAGTTCGGAATAGATAAAATGGGACGTGCGGAAAAGATGTAGCCGCGCAAGCATAGAGAGAAATCAATATAATGAAATGAATAGATGTTTACGTTAATGAAATTGAGAACGAATTTATTTTCACGATAGATCGATATATTCTTAACTAGCGCCCGCCCCAGCTTCGCACGGGACTCATATTGAATATATTATGCATGTATTATGCCCATAAACCTTCCTCTTGAATCTTTTTATCTATTAAAAAAATCGCATCAAAATCCGTTGCGTAGTTTTAAAGATCTAAGCATACATATGGACAGACAACTTTGTTTTATACTACGTAATGATGAATGCATACTAAAAATTAAATAATAATATTAACTTAACCCGGCATGTCCTAGAACCAAAAATTCGAAGACATGTGACATCCACCAACCCGCACTGGGCCCGCGTGGTGGATTACGGCCCATTCCCTCTCTTAGAGAGGAGGCCTGTGTCCCTGCAGTGGGAACATTAAAAAAAGGCTGATGATGATTAACTTAAAAATAATACTGGGTGTCACAATGGGTGGTCTGAGCTACACGAGTACTGACAAATGCTTGCACTGACTGGACAGGTCCACTCAGAACTGTGTGGTTCTTTCTTCAAAAGACCATCTCAGACTCCAATCTGCCTTGAAAACTCCTTATGAATGTTGATTCCATTGAGGGATCAAAATGTACGTTTTTTACGATATAAATGGCCGTATCTTTTCTTTCCAGTAACTTAGAAGTTACAGATTTCACAGTTTCAAGGGACCGCAGGTCTAAAATATGGTTTAAATTTCCCTTGATAGGACAACAAACTGATCATAATTATAAGGTTTACGTTACCGTTTACCTTTTGATGTACGGAACCTTAATAAATAATGATTGTAGTCTTCAAAGCTAGAATCAATAGACTACAAACAAACTAGAGTTCCTACATTACATTATCAAGAATTGTATCACTGTCTATCATCGTGTGGGTTTTTTTTATGGTGGGTAAAATCATCTAAAGACGAATCCCGCCCTTGGGCGGAGCAGGAAACAGTGTCAGACTCTTACTGACTAAACGACCCACCCTATTCCTTCTTAACCTTCATACATATTCAGGGTCGGACCTTACTTTCAGAAACCGGACCGGGGCCCCAGTAGGCTTCGGCCCTGCAGTTGGGCCTCTCTATCAGATGACTACTCCTTGAGGCGCGAAATTGAAGTACTTTTTAATATAGGATTATAGAATTTAATATTATTTTCACTATGCATAGGTTAGGTAGTCAAAGTTCACGTAAAATAGCAGATTTTCAAACGGTTTTACTGGGTTACTTTTACAAAAATTTATGTTTTAATTTCTATAGAAGCATAAATAATATCTACAAGATATCTGTATATACAAAATATCTGAAGAAAGACGTGTAATAACATCATAATCACGTAAGAGCAGTTGTATGAAAACGTACCTCGGGTTGGTCGCTCATAAGCCCTTCAAACGGTTTTGCCAGTTAGGGAGCTAAACATCACTCAATTCCCTTAATAGCAGTCACTACACTAGACTTACAATGTTACCGTATTTAGCTGCTTAAATCAGCTCACGGTAGGAGCTCGGTTGCACAAATCAGCCTCGTCTCAGTGATTTGACGGATTAGTGATGCTCATTCTACAATGGAATCCAAAGCGGAGAGCTTGCGGGATATTTGTTGCTGAAATGAATGATTTGATATCCTACGAATTATCTTCACCTTCTGCATATAGGTTGTCCTCAAACACGGTCACTAAAGGTGTGAGAAGTTAAAAACAAGTTAACATTGTTTTTTCGAGAAAACAAACGCCTAGTGTTAAAAAACAAAAGATATTCAGTTGGGGAATCAACACTGTAAGTTCTGTTTTCTTTGAGTGTAGCTAGAGAGTGTAAGCCTAATACTGACTGAAACCCGTTCCGTTCGTCAGTTGGCTTTTGCCTGCCAGAACGACGGTAACTCTACGCCAATTTTTTTTTTATGATATCAACTAGTGCTTGACTGCGATTCAACCAAAAGCCGGAAACACGTGTGCATCCGCCGACAGTCGGACATATACTTTTTTATGGTGGGAAAAATCATCGAATGACGAATCCTACCCTTGAGTGGAGCGGGAGACAGTGTCACGACTTCTACAGACTGACTAAACGATCCACCGTTCCTTCTTGCCTTAGTTCTAGGGCCCCGGTGTTCCGCTTTCAAGCGGACATATACTGCCTCTCCTGTCCCGCCCAGGTGTATACGTCACTTGCCCTTTACTAGTGCCTTGATCACACGTGCCAAGCAAACAGGTGTGCCGATATTCTTGGCTGAATACTCGGTACGAGTGAACATAGCGCCGAGTGCTTCGCTGTGCACTCATCTATACAACTCGCTTACATCACTGTCTCTACCGAGCAACATATAACAGTCTCTACTTTTTATTCGGTGCGTGTGATCAAGGCTTAAGGGTGGGCCAGACGGTTGCGAACTGGCGTTCGATTACCTTGGTTGGTTTACGCGTTTGGTTTGTTTCGCGGCTATTTGCATGTGAACCACGCTCTAACACGTTCGCGTTTCAAAAAAGGTCACCTTGATTGGTTTGCGCGTTTGGTTTGTGTTGTGGCTACTTGGATGTAAACCATGCGCTAACACGTTTGCAAATCAAGCCTCCCAACCAAGGGCATTGAAGGTCATGGCAAACATCCACCACCTACACAGATTGAAACTAGCAAGGTCACCTTGACTGGAACGTTGGTTTACATTTATTAGGGCAGCACTTTAATACATTACACCTGCCAATCAGCAAAATGTACATAATGTACCCCTCATTATGTACGAAAGCTTCAATAATTAAATACTTTTATCCTCCGTATTGTAATGCGACGTGAAAAGGAAGCGTTCCCACATCGCCATTAGTCGTACTGTCGTATTCAGTGGTCCATATTCATTACTGAATAATTAAATGTACTTAAGAATCGAAAAGAGCTGAGGAATTTGGAAGAAAATCACGATCTTTCAAGGAAGAAATTATACCCTTTTTTAAGCGATATGAACTAGCGCTAGACTGCGACCAAACCTAACGGTAAGCAGTGATACAAACGTTGATTATGAAGTGCATACTAGGAGCCTGTTCTCTCTAGCCTTGAAGACACTTAAATAGTTATCGGACGAGCAGACAAATTGTTCCAGTATTTCCATGTACCCGGTATCAAGGACGATACTGGGCGTGATGCACCTTAACAAAGCCCTCACTAAAAAACTCATACGACTAGACAGAGGCAGCCTGCGCCTGGTGGCGGGGACTATCACTGGACACTGTACACTGAATAAACATGTTCACACAATAGGCATTACGGACAGCTCCCTGTGCAGAGCATGCTTGGGGGAGGAGGAGACAATTGCCCGCGTGCTCCTGGACTGCACAGGGGTTACTGACATACGCACACGAACCATAGGCACACCGAACTCCCTTATTGACGCCCTGAAAAACCTGAAAGGCATAATCAGCTTCTGGAGAGAAGTGGGCTGGTTGGAATAAGCCCACGAGATTATGGCCGGTATGGCTCACGTACAATGGTCTACACAAGACTAAGTGCGGAAACCATACTCAGACATACATACATACTGGGCGTGATATTGGGCAGCAGACCCGCATACGGAGCAAATCCACATGCGTAATAAAATTCACACGATATCAAAACCACCCCTACATCGTGCGAAACCGCTAACACCAGTTAGCCAACGACAAAAAAAAACTAACTTCAAAACCCACAAACGAAAACTATTTTTCAAAAATAAATCAATTCCTCTCGTATTTTGTAACTATTTGCAAAAAATACACGTGTTTTTTTATAGAAACATGGGACACGTCATTAAAATCCGTGTTACGTGTTTGGTTTTACACGTGCTTTCGATATGGTGGCATGTGTTTGCGGTGTATCGAGTGTTGAGCTGAGTGTATTGCGTTGATTACTTGGCCATGCCTATCTCGGTTTGGAGCGGTGGATAGTGTGGGTGGGATATTAATGAGCGGCAGATCAATACATATTTTTTTTATAGGGATCTGTAGCTAAAAGGTAAAACGAACGAAACGAAGAATAGGTATTTTTTAGGGATCTGTAGCTAAAAGGTAAAATGGAACTTTATTGCCAAGACTCCGCTGTCCGTCCGTTTGTCTATCTGTTTGTATTACCAGGATGTATCTCATGAATCGTGATAGACAGTTGAAATTTTCACAGGTGTTGTATTTTTTCTGTTGTCACGTTGCGATAAAAAAATAAAAAAGGCCTATTTCAGTGGGTTTCATATACAGGAATCTTGCTTTTTTTACTATGGACGTTGGACGATGGTTGGACGACGACACAAACGTTTGTCTTGGGTGGGAAACAAACCCATGATTTCTTGACTTAGCAGTCATGGTCATACTAACTAGACCAACTTACAGGCCAGTCGTACAATATGGTTTTTGTTTGTCGTTGAAAATTATCCTAATGTTTTCTCTGCTCTTGAATGAAGCGCGAGGGGGTGTCAGATTACTAAAAAACAATTTTAGAAATCAAATTTTCAAACCTATTATAGAACTGCCAACATCCTTCAAAACATTTATCAAACCAGTCCGTTAGCTTAGCGACCTCTTTGGACATCACATTCCACACAATGATGTTTCTTTTTTTTAAGTAATTTAATTTATCTTTCTTTCTTTTTTATTCTTTTCCTATTTGATTAGCCTGTTAGTCTAGCGGTTTATGGCCTTGACTGCTATGCCAGAGATCGTGGGTTCGATTCCCACCCAGGACAAATATTTGTGTGATGAGCTCAATCATTTGTTCTGTGTCTGGGTGTCATTTATCGTTAACTAACGACCCGCCCCAGCTTCGCACGGGTACTGATATTGAATATACTATGCATGTATTATACACATAAACCTTCCTCTTGAATCACTCTATCTATTAAAAATAAACTTATCGAAATCCGTTGCATACTTTTAAAGATCTAAGCATACATAGGGCAAACGGTAAGCAACTTTGTTTTATACTGTGCAATGATATGTATGTATTTAGGAAGTATGTTTATCAGTTGTCATAAGCAACATAACATAAGCTCTGCTTAGCTTGGGACTAAACAACGTTGTGATGTGTTGTGGAATATATTATTATACTAGCTTTTGCCCGCGGCTTCGCCCGCGTGGTATTGGGGTTGGGGTTGGGGTGTCCGGGATAAAAAATAGCCTATGTCCTATTCCGGAGTGTATCCTATGCCTGTTCCAAATTTCATCCAGATCCGTCCAGCCGTTTTGGCATGATTGAGTGACAAACATCCAAACATCGTAACTTTCGCATTTATAATATTAGTAAGATTATATTCCGACTTTAAACAAAAATAATCAATTTTCCGCAATTTTCACAACCACACACACAGTGACACAGCCTACGGTTAATGTTCCAACCCGAGTAATAATAAAAGAGGCAGTAGCCCCGTGATTAAAAGTGCGAACATTTCGCTGTACATTACTCATCGTGCGACCATCGTGCACTCACCACGTCGTGGAGAAACCACGAGCTAATTATTGCGCCGCCAATTGTGTTCATTGTGTCAGTGGTTTTGGCAACCAGTTGCTACAACCTGTAGTAATAATAGTAATATATATTTCATAAAAATCCTTACAAAGCAATGAAGCTACGAAGACTTCAGAGCTAAGTATGTATACTTGTATTTCTCCTGGAGCCAATGGACTGATGCGAAAGCGTATAACACCAGGGCTCTGGGACTAAGGCAAGGAAGGAACGGAGTAGGTATTTTAGTCAGTAAGAGTCTGACACTGTTTCCCACTATGTCATTTTTTTGTAACATAAAAAACCGGATTGTAGCCATTAGGAAACATAGACTCCGGCACTCTAAGTCTCGTTGTGCTTGGTCGCAACTCCAAAACCTTTCGTCCTCATTGATCATCTGTATTTTGTGTAATTTATTTCATTACATTACTCTCAAAACGGTTAAGTTATATAAGTATTTATGATTTACTTTTCACTACCTATCTCTTTCTTATTTCTACACACTAATGTCTACATTCCTTCTAACTTCTCCTTTCGCGGGTCTGCTGGAAGAAATTTCTTTGCGAAATAAGCAGTACCTTTGTACTATTTCTTCTATAATGTGTTTTCTTTAAATATGTAAGTGTGTGTAAGTACATAAATTGTTAAATAAATAAATAAATAAACGGTATAGGAAACCATCGTGAAGAAGAGAAGCTGACATGCCCTAGAATAAAAACAAAAAATAAGTGACATCTACCAATCCACAGTGGTAAATAACGGCCCATTCCTTTTCCCAGACAGAAGGCCTGAGTCCCAGTAACGGGGACATGACGCTGATTACACCACAATACAACAGAACTACTAAACAAAATAACCGAAACAACCGCCCACAACCATCGCCCCCACCCTTCACAACAGAACATACAACCCACAACATGACCCACGCACGCACGTACAAATGACGTCACGAATTAAAACCCGCAAAGAGATGATAAAGTACGTTTTAATACTGGGACCAAAATGAGACGGGACAAATGCCGGGACTAAAACGAGATGGGACAATGCGAGGCTAATTCTAAATTTTGTTTGTTGTTGTCTAACTTTTGTGGAGCTGCGGAGTTTGAAACGATTTGTAAACTGGACGTGTTGGCGTGTAGGGTAGTTTTGTGAGTCTAATTTTGAGCTGGATGCCGGAAATATTTTGATGAAATATTATTTAGTATTTTTCAGGACAGCAAATCGTGACGCTACAACATGGCATTCGATCCTATTCTCATTTGGAACGCATTATACTCGATGCGAAAACGTAGACGGCTTGTGAGCGAATTATTTTGGAGAGATGACGTTTACGACAGTGATGCCAACTTAGCTACTTTATAGCTAGATCTAGGTATTTTTCGGTAACAGACAGCTACAATTTAAAGCAAGTTATATAATAGCTAAACTTTTTAGCTATCTAACAACTTTTCATTTTGCTTTTCTTTGTTAGAATGGTCTTCATTTTCATTGGGAAATTTATCTACTACCTACTATTTAGGGAGAAAAAATACTCATTTTAGCAACTTTTTGTTAAATTTTTAGCAGTTGGCAACACTGGTTTTCGAATGACACTCTTTCAATTTAACGTTTACGGTGTTACTATTTTCTGATGAAAAGAAAATATCAATCACTCACTCATTCATTCTCGTTACGTTTAAATCTATAAAAAATATAAATAGTAATACTTTTATAGGCCGTTTGATGATGACTTTCAAAAAGCGAAATATAAGTAATTATGTATTTACTTTTTTTGATAAATGTTTCTATTGACTTTGTGTGACAACGAACGGAACGCATCACTAAGTATTACAATAAATATGGCAACATTATTTTATAATGTGAGTTGCGTCATTAGCATCTGTCAGTTTATTAATAATTTCACTTTACTGTAAAATAATAGCATAACTTTAATTCTGTGCTATGCCTCTACCGGAAAACCTTACCGATGACTGCTGCGCTGCTAATCGCCTTCATTTCAACGAAAATAGAAATAAAAAATAAAATTTTTAGCACCTACTAAATAAGATGCATTTCCATGCAAGATGTTTAAAAAAGAATAGAGCTCCGTTTTGCGAGTGACAGCCACTGGCGCGCTATCCGGTCAAGTGGCTCTACTCGCCCGTACTACTCTACTGGCTACTTGAAAGTAAACACTCCGTAAACGCTGGAAGAAAAGCGAATAAACATGCAACTTTAAGTAAGCAAGTAAGATTTTTAAGACTTTTCTTTATGGTGGGCAAAAATCATCCAATGACGAATCCTGGTCTTTAGCGGAGTGGGAAACAGTGTCAGACTCTTACTGACTAAACACTTCACCCCGTTCCTTCTTTGTCCAAAGGTTGTCTTTAAAAAATCGCTTTTAGCGATAAGACTACCCATTGTGACACCCTATTAAATTTAAGTTCCTATTGTTATTTTTATTTTTGGTGTGCAATAAAGAATATCTAGGTATCTATCTTTCTCATTCGCACTGGGACCAAACCTTCTTTTCAGAAAGAGACCCTAGGCCCGAGTAGGCTTCGACCCTTTTACAGAGTCCCTAAGAGATTTTTAATAATCGGTACTCACAATCGTAAGATTTCGGACGTAATCCAGAATAGAATTTCATGCTGATGACTATCATCTCATTGGAAGTCGCAAGGTGATATCCGGGCAACGTAAGCTCAGGCTTGCAGACGGCAAGCAACAAGTAGATGTCATTAGCCTTTTTAATTTTCCCCACTGCTGAGACACACGCCTTCTCTCTACAAGACGAAATGGGCCAAAATCCACCACGTGGGCTCAGTGCGGATTCGTGGATGTCACATGTCGTCGAATTGTTGGTTTTAGGATATGCCAATTTCCTCACAATGTTTTTTTTTTTGGCCCGCGTGATTACGGCCCATTCCCTCTCCTAGAAAGGAGGCCTATCATAGCAGTGGGAACGTTAAAAAGGCTGATGATGATGATGAATTATTATTATTCAGTTTCTGTTAATTTTATGTATATAATTTTACAAATTTTTAAACATTTCTTCACAAAAAAAACTATAAAAAGAACTTTTAATCTTACAAATATTATAAATGCGAAAGTTACAATCACGCCAAAACGGCTGGACGGATCTGGATGAAATTTGGCACAGGCATAGGGATACACTCCGGAATAGGACATAGGCTACTTTTTTCCTGGAAACCCCAAACCCAACCCCAATACCACGCGGGCGAAGCCGCGGGCAAAAGCTAGTACTTAATATAAAGAAATAGTATCACACCGGTATCGGGAACAAGGTCCAAGCTACCGGTGGCGGTCAGGGCTCCAGAAGAAAGGAACCTCCTAACAATACGAGCTGTGTTCGGGAGTACCGCTTTCTGAATCAAGCCCAATTATTATTATTATATTTAAAAACAACCCTGCTATTTAAAAAAAAGCTACCAGGTACTGTTATAATTATTTTACTTATCAAACGCAAAGTTTAATCTCCAAAAGACGAAGTTTTTAGTTCAAGGTGCCAGAAAATCTTGTTTCCTCTTACGAAAATCTTATATTCTACTTATACTTACTTAAAAACTGTAAGTCGGCGACATAGATATAAGAAAAGAGGAGATATGTTGAGCAGTCAAAAATGTACGGGAACCCGCTGTCTGCAGTCATCCCCACTTCTACGTTCACTCGCACGTTTGCAAATATACTTACGCACTCGCGCACACATCCGCAATTCATAAATCGGATCATAATATACAGTGAATTTTAAACTTTATTGCTTTTACCCAGCGTATATTTTCCATTCACCGAACAAATTGCGCACACATTTGCACCATACAAATGTCGATGTCCTGTGCAAAAGCAATTTATTTTACATTTACGCTAGTGATTGACTAAATAGAAAAATTATCGATTTTTTTGTGCTATAGTGATTGACTAAATAGAAAAATTATCGATTTTTTGTGCTATTTTTTTTTGGGTCCCAAAAAATAAATGAAATAAAAATCAATATGTCCAGAAAATAATATATTAATAATAACTAATATAATAAAGAGGTAAAGTTTGTTTTTTTGTTAGTTTGGTATTTTTGTTTGTAGGGAGTAATCTCTGGAACTACTGGTCCAATTGGAATTTTTTTAGGAACAATAGAAAGCTGCTTTACTCCTGAGTGACATAGGCTATATTTTATGTACGCGGGTGAAGCCGCTGACAAAAGCTAGTTAATAATAAAACAATAAAAAAGGTTTTCTTAAAGCTCAAAAATTAATTTTAGCTAATAAATTAAATTAATGTTTGAGCATGTTAGGACTCCTTATTATACCGTAACGACGAAATTTATCTCCGCACCGGATAACTATGGTGATTATCAAGAAAATCGTTTGTTCAATTAATGTACTACTGTTGGTTACCTATATTACTCACTGACCTGTGAAATTAAGGTATTTACGACGCTTTGATATTATAGGGGTGGTTTTTTTAGTCAAATATTGCAATCTTAAATTTATATATTTTTCCATGACTGCTGTAATAAGTATTATTCAATAATATTAAGAATTATTCCATGAAAAAGATATGTTTAAAAAACAAAAGAAAAACTTTATCTCACTTCTACAAAAATACGGTCTAGTCTTAAATTAGGGATTGCCCATTCAAAAAACCTGCGTTTTTTTTTTAAAGGCTGAAACATTTCGGGCTTAAAATGACTTGAACATATTGTACTATTTTTAATAGGGGACCAATTAGGTGGCCTTCTAGTAGCATCAATCCATTTATTTATTTAAATTGCATCTTTCGGGAATCTGAAAACATAAAACAACGTTTTAATTGTCATTTTTACCTAAGCTTAGTACTAGCTTACCCACGCCATGTTAAAAGCTTTTGTAAAAGAACGTAATAGAGCATATTAAATACATATTATATGAAATACAACACACCCATAAATAAAAAATAAAGAGGTAATACATGTTGTCTTATTTTAAGCAAAAGTTGTTAATTCTGAATCATGCCCTTTATTAAGCACGTTTGAAGCTTTTAAAGCCTTTAAGCAAAATAGTAAAAATATTAAATCCAGAAAAAATAAGGAAATATCAAAAAGATAAGGCATAACACAGACACCATGAAATAGTCCACTGAATTTAACTTACAATTTAACCAACTCACTTTATGACAGTTACTTACATAATTATTTCTCTACAACTCTGTAAAATAATCAAAACATGTAAATACAAATACATAGGTACTTTTTTTATTTTTATTATACAGGGTGTTTGGTGCATCGTTTGCCAAATTGATTTGGCCGACAGGATAGATCATTTGCTATATCTTCAGCCCCAATAAATCATTCCTTGCCACACCGGTTTTTTTTAAACATGTTTTTAACTTTTATTCTGAAAAACACCGGATTTCAACATTTAAGCTTACATATATAAAAAAGTTATTAGTCTATCCAACAAAATTTATTTTTATATTTAAGTGTACTGTTGTATGGTTCTATGAAATCCAAAATTACTTGCTAGTAACGTGTAGTTTTTCTATAAAAAATCTACAAAGTGTATGGGATATGACAAAATAATTTTAAAACTCAACTTTAAATTTCTATAAAAAAAAACTAAAAGCGTTGGAGATCTTCGAATTTTCCAAAAAGTTCTCTAGTTAATGCCCTTTCCAACGGTGTGCAATATGCTAAAAAAAATCTTTTATTAACTTCACTAACTGGCTAAATGTGCACTCAAATCACAAAAGGCTGATATTTGATATTACGGTAAATGCACTAAGAAGTTAAAGAAAAAAAAAATAACTTGCTCTAAGTAGGTAGATATATATATCTCATTTTTACGCACATTATTTTTTTTTTACAAAGGTTATTAACTTTCCTCAAAATTGAAATAAAAATTTATTTCACAAGCAGGTACTAAAATCACAAATCTTGTTCAAATTGGGTGCCATTGTTTCGTATACATGCGCGACATCTTTCTCTTATCTCGAGTTGTAGTTCGAAGATGAATTTCTGCTTTAACGGTCACATCATCATCAGCCTTTTAATGTTCTCATTGCTGAGACACAGGCCTCCTCTCTAGGAGAGGGAATGGGCCATGACCCACCACGCAGGCCCAGTGCGGGTTGGTGGATGTCACATGTCTTTGAATTTTTAGTTCTAGAACATGCCGGTTTCCTCACGATGTTTTCCTTCACCATTTTGAGAGCAGTGGTGATGAAATAAATTACACAAAGTAATGCGCCTGGCTGAGTTTGAACCCGCGACCTACAAACTCGTAAGTCGGGGCCATTACCACTCGGCCACCACTGCTCCGTTTAACGGTCACAAAAGCCGCCTCAATACGTTACACTTAATCATCTCTCGTCTCAACTTCCGTCGCATAAACCAGTTCTTTGGCCCGACGTAAAAATCCAGCGGAGTTAGGTCTGGTGAAAGTGGAGGTCATGGAATAGGGCCATCTCTCCCAATTCACGAGTCTGGAAATGCGTCATTTAGGAATTGCCTTACAGTTCATCGCCAGTGAGCGGGACAACCGTCATGTTGAAAGACAAGACCTGTCTTCATTGAAAATTGGCAGTTCAGATAACAATAAGGGCAACTCTGTTTGAAGAAATTCAAGATAATTATCCCCGTTGAGGTTATCAGGTAAATAGTGCGGTCCAATCACATGATTTGCAATTACTCCTGCCCAAAAGTACACACTGAATCGTCTGAAATGAGCTCTGTCTTTTTACATTTAGGCAATTAGTGAAGTCAATAAAAGGTTTTTTTTAGCATATTGCACACCGTTGGAAAGGGCATTAACTAGAGAACTTTTTGGAAAATTCGAAGATCTCCAACGCTTTTAGTTTTTTTTTATAGAAATTTAAAGTTGAGTTTTAAAATTATTTTGTCATATCCCATACACTTTGTAGGTTTTTTATAGAAAAACTACACGTTACTAGCAAGTAATTTTGGATTTCATAGAACCATACAACAGTACACTTAAATATAAAAATAAATTTTGTTGGATAGACTAATAACTTTTTTATTTATGTTAGCTTAAATGTTGAAATCCGGTGTTTTTCAGAATAAAAGTCTAAAACATGTTTAAAAAAAACCGGTGTGGCAAGGAATAATTTATTGGGGCTGAAGATATAGCAAATGATCTATCCTGTCGGCCAAATCAATTTGGCAAACGATGCACCAAACACCCTGTATTATTATTATTTCATTTCGGATACCCGACCATTCAATATTGTGTTGTTATCGATAAGTCGACATTAATGGATCTGCAATAGTGCATCACTACCTAGCCGCCGCTCAGAGCGGCCGTACTATGAAACACGCCGCATTGATAAAGTATCGTTATGTTCCTATTACATTGCTGGTCTAGTTACTAAGCGTCAAAATTAAGTAGTGGTTAAAGAGCAATGTATTTACTGCACAAGTAATACAGTCGCTTTAAAATTTAAAAACAACACTAACGTAGTAACAGCCAAGGACAATATAAGAATTATTGTTTTTACTGATTTTAAAGACAAATATAGTATTAAACTTATACTTACATATGGTAAGAGATTCCGTGATTATCCAGGTTACTTTTATCACTTCGGTTCTTACAAAAAAGCACTGAACAACACGGCATTTTAAATATTTTGTGAGCACGTACCGCGAGTCTCACTAGTTTGCAACTGAGTGCCGCACGACGGCCGTTTGCCCGAAAGTGTGCTTAATGCACAAGTCGCGATCTACACGAACACGCCCACTTGCCACTTCTCCTGTTTTTTATATTTCTATGGTCGGCGACGTCGGGTGACATCGGGTGAATTCGGGTGTCGTCGGGCAACGTCGGGTGACATCGGTTCGTGTTTTGCGGTCAAGTGGCCGGGCCAGTAATGCTTTAGTGAGAAATTTTAGTTTCATAAAAAAGTTTTTTATAGGTTAGATTAGAACTTTTCTGTCTAGAAAAAACCCAAGTTTGGTCGACGGTTTTGAAAACTGTGAGCATAGATTTAAATCAAAACAGCAGAAGATATTAAGTGAGCGCTGAAGTTAGGACAATTATCACGATTTCGCATCGGTCATGACACTCTTATCTCTGTCCTTGTCTGTCAGTGACTACAGGTAATATAGATCATGTGTGAGTTTCGAGCCCTTTTTCTGATTGCAATTTTGGCACGTAACTTCCCTTAGAATACATCAATGGCTGTGAATATATCATCATGATTTTCTTGATTCCATGTTTTAATGATTGATAGAGCGAGAGCGGTTCTTCGATGACTAGTCGCTACCAGCGGCTTCGCTTTTGTGATGGTAGAAAATTGTCTCAAAGAAACATATTCTCGGGATAAAAAGATATCCTATGGCTATAATTTGTATCTAAACTTTCGAGCTTAAAAAAACAAAAATATGCACTCACTACAGAGATTTTGAAGCAAGAGGGAGCTTTTCCACTTCATCATTGATGACATGTACCTAAGTGTTTTTTTAAACCTATTTGCAAAATAAAGATCATTTATCAAGAAAGATTATACTCCCGGATTGATTCCATAGAAAAATTTATTTGATCTTATCATGAACTTCGAAAAAATAAAACGGAACTCTTCAAAAAATCATAGCAGAAAATCGTAACAAACTTTAATTTTGGAAGCCAGTGAGATAACAAACTATTATAAAAACACCTACTACCGAAATTAAAGTTATTTCATGTATTGTTTATTTCTTAAAAAAAAAAAAATATATCTCCTTTCGGTCCATCTAAAGGCGGTCTTGGTTTTATAAATATTTGCCTTGTATTTTAGAAGTTTACAATACAGAATATAACACTCGTAAACTGGACTGAGAAGTCAAAGACTATTTTTCTCAACGGATATATTTTAATTACATTACCCATTTTCTTTACAGCCATAAAACTGGGGTCGTCTGTATAAGCCATTAGCTGAACAGAACCAACCAATAATTAACGAAACGGCGCAAAAATAAAAATAGGAAAACGATCGATGCGGATCTATTTCTCAGACCTATTAAAAATAATTATGGACACTCGATACGGCAATCTGTCGGTCGTGGGTAAAGTTTATTTAGTTTCTACTGGAAATTGAGACCAGAGGTTTTTTTATGGTGGGAAAAATCATCTAATGACGAATCCCGCCCCTGGGTGGGGTGGGAATAGGCTTGCCAGATGTCCGGCTTTAGCCGGACATGTTTGGCTTTTGGCGGTCACGTCCGGCCAAATATGTAGGTGTTCGGCCTGTCCGGCTTTTGTCAGGCTTTTTGTCAGCGCCCGACGCGCCCGACCCGAGCGGACAAGGGCGAGCGGAGAGCAAACTGTCTTCCGGCCCGCGCATCGCCTACTCCTTCTTCGATCTCAACCTCACTTTACATCACGTATAAATACTTTTTTCAACAGCCCAGCTGTGAAAACATTATTTTTTGCAATAAAAAAAATACGTGTGGCACTCGGGGACTGCCGCGGTAAAGCTATTGCATAGCATTCTGTATCAACTTATGCAATTATAATTTTTTATTTTTATTTTATTCATACAATATTTCTTTTTCTTTGATATTAATTCAAGTTACACTTTTTGAGCGTGGTGACCGATAGGAAAACAAATTTTTCTTTTATTAAATAAATAAATAATAAATGCACTTTGTTCATTCATATTCAAAACACTTTATACACAAATTTTACAAGTACAGCCGTTCACTGTTGTAGATAAATACTTATACACCTATATACTTTCTCACAAACAGCTGATTATGTATTCGTCCGATTTCGGAGCAGCAAGTCACTTTTTCAGGCATCTTGCGGACATTTCTCGTACTCATTTTAGCAGACATTGTTTTTTTGTGCGTTTTTCCCCTAATTTAGATGTCTTTTTTATAAGTGGCAATAATTAATATCGGGGAAAATATAGTTTAGTATAATGGCAACACACCTGTGCACGAATTTCTTTTGATGTGCCAAAATGCTATGTTCCAAGTCGGTGGAAAGAATGAATGACAGACGTAAATCAAGTGTCAATCAAGTTCCGCTACTCCCTGACAGATGTCGCTATTTCACTATACTGCTTTATCGACTTGTTTGAATTCAAATAAAAACAACGAACAGCTGGATTGGAGAATTTGTCTGGGTTTTAGGACGGACATTTTGTTTTCATGATTTTTTAGTTTGATTTGATTTCTTTGATAATTATAGCTATTATTACTTGACATTGGCAAAATCATCGACGTCCGTCGATGGAGCCATTATAGTTTTAAAAGAGAAGAAGAACGAACAGCTGTTGTGGGAATTTTCGTTATCACTTATCCTGGACGTGTTTTATCACCACACTCCATTATAATTATGATTATTTTGTAGGCTATTGTCTTAAAATTTGTATATTTACACTTAAAGCACTGAGTTTATTGAGTTTTTAGTCAATGTTTATATATTTGAGAATCAATGTTTATATGATAATCCGGTATTTTTAAACTATGATAACACTGTTACTGTTTGTTTATGAGTCTATCATCACTTTTCATCATGAATTATACACTGTTTGAATACTGCTTTTTCTATTTTAAATAATTATTTAATTACGAGCACAATAACATTTAATGTTTACTTGTCAGCTGTCAATATGTCATCGTAAAGTCGTACAATACGTCTAATCGCACGACACACCAGTGGCGTAGCGTGGGTGGGGCGGAGGGGGCGGCTCGCCCCGGGCGGCAGCCCTTGGGGGCGGCAAAATGTCGCCGGTAAAGCGGGTAGAGATCTTCATTTCATGTGTCAGAACAGGTCAAAAAACAACAATAACTATAAAATTGAAACAGAGGCGTCTGTAGCACTTGTGGCGCCCGTGTGCAACCAGTACCGCGCCCTCTACTTTAGTAGAAGGTTAGTATTCAAAATGGAATACTAACAGTTATACAGGGTGATTTTGAAGTTGTGAACGAAATTTTAACAGTGGTTTCTACTCATGATACTGAACAACTTTCTTCAAGAAAAAAAAAATTGTTGTGTCAATTCCAAAACAATAGCTTTTTTATTCTTTCTCCCAATAATTGTATTAGTTCAATGAAAGAAACCTCATTTCCTGTGAAATTTAATTTGAATTAAGCACCAGTTATACACCGTGAAATTTTAATGGTTGTTTTCCCTGAGCGAAATGGTTGTGTCTTGGTAATACAAACGTTTGATAAGAAAATAAAATATTAAAAACAAAAAATGGATCTGTAGAGTGCAAGCTATGACGTATCACAATGTGCGAGAGCTTATTTTTGTTTAAATATTTAATGAATCGGTTTCCTTTGACGACGTGCTGCTCATGCGACTCTAGTAGTACCTAAAAATTAGGTCTAATGTTACTATTGTTTTCGCTTTTGTGAGTTGATATTCATCAACAATATTCATTTTTAATAATTATTTATAAAAAAAAACTGTATGCTTCGAAAGTACTCCTTATGGCAAGTCATTCTGCCGCGGGAAAACAACCATTTAAATTTCACGGTGTAGAATGGGGGCGGCAAAATGGGTCTCACGCCCCGGGCGCCGAGATTGCACGCTACGCCACTGCGACACACAGCGCCGTGTCGAAGACTGCCGAACTGACACGACGTTAGACGATGCACGGCCTTCAAGCCACACCTCCGTGCCCGTCGGAGTGGGGAGCGTGAGGTTTTTTCGTTACGGAATTTCTGGATTTAGTCCCCGCGCTCAAGGCCTGCGATAGAAGCTATTCAATAGCTTAAAAAAAAACATGTCCGGCTTTTAGGGCAAAATGTCCGGCCTTATATAGTGCGCAGTCCGGCCTTTGCATTTTATGGCCTGGCAACCCTAGGTGAGAAGCAGTGTCAGACTCTTATTGACTAAACGATCCACCCCATTCCTTCTTAGTCTTCATACTAGGGTCGGACCTTCCTTGCAGAAACCGGACCAGGGCCACAGTAGGCTTCGGCCCTGCAGTTGGGCCTCTACATTTGCTGACAACTCCTTGAGGCGCGCGGGAACAGAGCGCACCGTCGACAACCTGGCTTGACCTGGACCGTTATAGACGACCGGCTGCGAGCTACCCATTGCTCGGCGTCCGCATGCCCGCGCCTACAGTGGAAATGAGACTCTATTGTGTACTGTACCGTGTCCTCCAGACGTCCTACGTAGTATGACCTAGGCATTTCTTACACGCGGTTCCGGTGCAGAGGCAAGACCTTACCGAACTTTAACCGCACGCATTGACATTTTAACAAGTTAAGGTAAGGCTCCGGTACTTATATCCAACAACGATGGTATTTTAACTTGTCTACACTTTGCACGCACCTTTGCAGCAAAGACAGGCTATATTAGCCACAATAGATCACGTGATCGCAACCCTTAGTTACTCTGGTTCAGAAACCAGTCCCATACAACCATATATGTTTTTATATTATTGATAGGCTCGCGCTGTTGTTTGTGCAATATTGTGATTTTACGCGGTTTTTGGTGGTTTACGCTCCTTCGTAAACCACCAAAAACCTCCTCGCTTACATTCTGAAGTATTTGTTTTAATTTAGAGTGCCTCACTTTTGTTAAATATTAAAAAGTTTTACTGTAGCTAAATGGAATAGCGCATTTTCCTGACCAGTACACGTTTTTTTCCACAACTAACACAACGCTGTCTAGTCCCAAGTTAAGCAGAGCTTGTACTGTAAGCACTAGACCACTGATAAACATACTTATATATTCGTAAATACATACTTATAGTACCTACTTAGATAAATTACACCCAGACAAAATACAAATGATCATCACACAAACATTCGTCCTGGGTGGGAATCGAACCCACGACCTCCGGCATAGCAGTCAGATCACTAACCACTTGACCTACAGGCTTTTCTAATTTGAAAAACGAATAAATTATTATTAAGTACGTATGTCATATCGATCAATAACCACACGATCTGTCTACGACAAACAGTGGGTAGCTCCTCGTCCGATCCCATGATTCTAGAACGCATTGGGCAAGTAAACGACACAGTTTGTTTTAGTGAGTGAAAGTCTCGCACACCCGCTCCTCTGTAGGGCGAGAGGAGTTTTTGGATTGAGGAAACTTGTGACCTTCAAACATATTAAAATGTAACTACGAAATACGAGTATTAATCCTATTAGAACATTAGTCCCGTTCCTAGTAATCAGATCATTGGGAAACAACCCTAAAACTATAATCAAGTTTTCCGAGTAAAAACGAACTTCCCCGAATCTATCTATTATAACTGTAAAATACACTGGCGGCCATTCCAAATATTCAATACACAATTCCGATGCCGAAGATTCATAATTTGTAGTAGTCCAGTACCGGCCACAAATCACCCGCTGTTGCCAGCTTTGAGCTTCGCGAAATATGCCAATATATCCGTCCGAACGATGAATAACAGCGGTGTTGCCACACTCAAAAAATAATATTTGGCCTTTTGTTAGTGGCTTTCCATATTTTTTTGCCATTAGGCTGAATTTATTTTGTTTGTTTTAGGGTTGAGTTAGAAATATGGTGTTCGCTGGATTATCGCTTGGCGCTCGTTGTTTGTTAAATTTCGATGACAAACAATTTTTTTTTCTTTAATTCTTTATTTTACACAAAAACTTAACATAGATACAATGATTTGACAATTTATGTACAAAGGCGAGCTTAACTCCACAATGAGTTTTCTCCCAGTACCTTTAAGTGACAGAGAGAGGTTACATATAACACTTATTTTGGTTTTTAACCGACTTCAAAGAAAAGGAGGAGGTTCTCAATTCGATTGTATTTTTTTTATTTTTTTTTTATATTTGTTACCTCAGAACTCCGTTGTTTATGGATGGATTTTTTACTTATTTAAATTTATTACTTATTTTTGGAGTCGGTGCCAGCCAAGGCAAGAAATTACGAAAGGGCAACAATCTCTTGAAAAACTACCTCTAACTTAACTATAAAACTACTTAGTACCTATTTGCATACTCAAATATATAATACTTAATTAAGAGATAAATACATATTAGACTTCTCTAAAAAAAATCAACCGATTTGCACATTTTGCCACATTTTAAGTACATTGAAAATGTTTAAGCATTATGTACGAAAAATGACACTGGATATTAAAAAAGCTACCTAACATTAAGTTTCAACAATAAAAATGCTGGCACCGACTCCAAAAAGAAGTAATAAATTTTGAATATTTGCAAAATATTAATGTCAAATAAGTTTACCTATAAATTTAGTTTCTTTACAGCAATTCAAAATTTTATTTTCAACTTTTTAGTGTAGGAATTTTTTCTTCCAAACCTCTCTGTCTAGGGCGACCTTCGGCCAAGTCAGCGCCGCGAACATGATCAGATAATAATAATAATAATAATAATAATAATAATAATAATAGGTAGCTGGATCAAGGGCCTGATTCAGAAGGCAGTACTCTTGGAAACGGCGCGTATTGTCCGGAGGTTCCTCACTCTGGAGCCCTGACCACCGGTAGCTTGGACCCTGTTCCCGATGCCGGTGGGCGACTATTTTTTATATTTTTAAATGTTTTTTTTTATTATTTTGTTAAGAAAATATTTAAAAATGTATAAAATATGTTTAAAAATTTAAAATAAACGAATAATAATAATAATCTGTGGTCCGGCTGTCAAGCTGACTGACAGCAAATTTTTATTGCCGAATTTTTTCATAGAATTTTATTCAATAATTCCACAAATAAAATGCACAAACATCGTAAAACAGTCCGGAGAAAATAAGAAAAAAAAAAAAACCAATATTGTACCACAACCACCATCAACAACCATTGAACAAATATATGTATGAAATGACAAGGCGATGAATTTTGCGAAATGCTGACGAGAAGCCGGGCGAAAGACCAAATCACACGACCAACATCTTCGGGTTCGTCGCTCAGCTCCGCCTCGCAGCCGCCGGGACCAGCGCCAACCGTGAGTCCAGCGAGTCCGGCAGCTGCAGTTGCGTCGAGCTCGAGCGACGAATACTTCTCGCCGCCGACGACACCACCACCTGCGCGTCGGCGAGGAAGAGGCCGACCTCCGGCCAGCCTGGGACCTCGAGGCCCTCCGGCCTCTGATAGGGTCCCTGCTGTCGGTGGAAGTGTGCAGCGCATGCGATGGACACCATCCATCAATGAAAATGTCATGCGCTCATACTTTGGGGCTACAGAGGGGGGAATTAACCTGACTGCGTACCGTGGTCGGATGCTCTCTCTGTTTCAGGTGCTTGAGCCAGCTGTCAACGTTTCGGCCCAACGATTGTCGGATCAGGTGCGGGTCATCCAGCGTAACCGTATGTTGGACGACGCCGTGCTTGATAGATTGCGCATGGAATCACAGAGTAGCCGTGTCTCACCCGCTGCACCACCAGCCGCGGTGCAACTTCAACCATGTGTTTTACCGCGACCCGATCACGCTGGTGATGCTGATGATGACGCAGCTATATCTGTGAGTACCCAATGCAATGAACGATTGAGGAGTGCTTTGGAGGATGCATTTCGGGAGTACCGCTCCGCACCGCCGGAGCTTAGACCTCGTTTACCTCGTTTGCCCATGCACAAGAGAAATAGGGCGCTGGTGTGTGCTCTAGATTCGCAGCTATCAAATTTTTTCGATAGCAGCGATGACCTCACTGATACCCACTCTATCTTGTACTGTGGGGCTGTAGCGGCATGTCGTGTAGCTCACGTTAAATTTCCAAATTGTGACAGAGCTACACGACCAGCTGTGCCAGCTTGGCAGTGCAGGATAGAGCGTCGAATTGGGGAGGCTAGAGTACTCATCGGCAAGCTTATCTGCTTCAGGGAGGGCAACACTCGCCCTAGGGTGATGCGCTTTGTGAGGCGGGCGTTCTCGGGGATTGATATTAGTCCTCGAGATTATCTGCCCCGCGTCACAGAGCGTATCGACTTCCTGAAGCAGAGGATCTGCGCATGGGCGAACCGTATTCGTCGGTACAAGCGGCGTGTGGAGCGGTATACTCAGAATCGCACATTCCGAAACAACGAGAGGTGGGTTTATAGGACTTGGGAGCGACCCGACCAAGATGAGACTGATACGCGCCTACCGGATGATAACGCCATGAGTTCATTTTGGCGCAGCATCTGGTCGGCGCCTGTCAGTCACATCGAGGGTGATTGGATTCGAGAGGTCGAGAGTGCATGCGATCTTTTACCAGAAATGGGGTCAATTACCATCAGCCCCCAAGATGTCGCCCGTGCAGTCCGTCCGTTGCCTAATTGGAAATCTCCAGGGCCGGATGGGCTGCACAATTTCTGGGTAAAGTGGTTCAAAGGGTCGCATGCTCGCTTGGCATCTCAATTCCAGTCTGCCTTAGAGTCAGGGTCGCTACCCCAGTTCCTAACGACAGGAATAACCCACCTGCTCCACAAATCAGGTAGTACTGCGGAACCTAAAAATTATAGACCGATCACTTGTTTACCGACGGTCTATAAAGTTCTTACATCTATTCTGAGAGCTAAAATCAATAGTCATATTGAGACAAATTCCATCATGTCGGCCTCTCAAAATGGATGTAGGAACGGGTCCCGCGGTACTAAGGAGCTGCTCCTCATCGATATGGCCATTAGCCAACAGGTTCGGCGTTCTCGTAAGAGTCTGTCGGCATGTTGGATAGATTATAAGAAGGCCTACGACTCTGTTCCTCATACATGGCTCATGAGGGTGCTAGAACTGTATAAAATTGATGCAACTCTGCGCGCCTTCTTGATGTCATGTATGGGGCAATGGAGGACAGTGCTTCACTATCCAGGATGTCGACAGATTTTGGAGAACAGCGAACCAATAAGGATTGAGCGTGGCATATTCCAGGGCGACAGTCTGAGTCCACTATGGTTTTGCCTAGCCTTGAATCCTCTAAGCACATTGCTGGAGCATTCAGGTCTAGGCTACCGGTTGAAGAGAGGTGGTCAGGTTATATCTCACCTCCTTTACATGGATGACTTGAAGCTATTTGCCCCCAACAATCTGCAACTGATGGGGCTACTGAAGGTAACTGAAACTTTCAGTAGTGCCATTAGGATGGAGTTTGGTGTGGACAAATGTGCAGTCATGCATGTAAAGAGAGGGGAGGTTGTGGAATCCGTAGGCACTCACCTCACGGATTCCATAAACCTGAGATCCCTCTCTCCAACCGAAACCTATAAGTATTTGGGTATGTCGGAAGCGTTAGGCATCAATGCTGATGACATGAAACAGTCGTTGAAGGAGCGCTTCTTCGGCCGCCTGAGTAAAGTACTGAATAGTCTTTTATCAGGCGGGAACAAGGTGCGCGCTTTCAACGGCTGGGTCATGCCAGTGTTGATGTACTCTTTTGGCATACTCAAATGGACTCAGACGGAACTTGACGCCTTGGATAGGAGGGTCCGCACACTGCTTACCGCAAATCGGATGCATCACCCACGGTCATCGGTTATGAGGCTGTATATCCCGCGGAAGTGCGGGGGTCGTGGCTTCTTAAATGCAAAGACCCTACACAACCGCGAGGTATGCAGTCTCAGGGAATACTTCCTAGAAACCGACGTGAGTATGCACCGAGATGTGGTAGCGGTGGACAAGGGCCTCACTCCGCTCTCCTTGGCTAACGAGAACTGGCGCAAACCAATGATACTGGATACTAATGACCGTAAGGAAATATGGCAGGGCAAGGAGCTTCATAGGCGCTATTATCGGGCCTTACATGGACCTGATGTAGACTTATTGGCGTCCGTATCCTGGCTGCGCTTTGGTGACCTTTTCGGGGAAACCGAAGGTTTTGTCTTTGCGATAATGGACGAAGTTATGATGACGAACAACTACCGGAAATACATTGTGAAGGACGGTACGGTTGACATCTGTCGGGCATGCCACCGGCCCGGGGAATCAATCAGACACATTATTTCTGGGTGTTCTCGTTTGGCTAACGGAGACTATTTGCACAGACACAACCTTGTAGCCAGGATTATCCACCAGCAACTTGCTCTTAAATACAACCTTGTGGAATCAGAAGTATCGTACTATAGGTATGTGCCCGACCCAGTTCTCGACAATGGCAATATCACATTGTATTGGGACCGATCTATCATCACTGACAGGACTATTGTGGCCAATAAGCCTGACATAGTGGTGATAGATCGTCTGGAGCGTCGCACAATGATTGTTGATATAGCGGTCCCTCATGATGAGAACCTCGTGAAAGCTGAGAAAGATAAACAAACTAAGTATCTTGACTTGGCTCGCGAGGTTGTTGACATGTGGGAAGTGGACACAGCAGTCATTGTGCCGATAGTCGTGACGGCCAATGGCTTAATAGCCAAGAGCCTCGACCAACATCTGAGGAGGCTCTCGTTAGGTAGCTGGATCAAGGGCCTGATTCAGAAGGCAGTACTCTTGGAAACGGCGCGTATTGTCCGGAGGTTCCTCACTCTGGAGCCCTGACCGCCGGTAGCTTGGACCCTGTCTCAATGCCGGTGGGCGACTATTTTTTATATTTTTAAATGTTTTTTTTTTTATTATTTTGTTAAGAAAATATTTAAAAATGTATAAAATATGATAAAATGTAAATAAAAAGAATAATAATAATAAATTAATTTATTTTTCTCACCACAATATTTTAAAATTTACAAATGGATTATTGCTTAGTATCTATATTTACAGCACATTACAATATTGTGGGAGACTGGTGCCTAAGCTAGGCCAAAAACCTGTGTTTCAGGACACCAGGTCTCCGCCCCGAGTAACAATGTCTGGACGTACTAAAGCGTTACATCATATATTATTATCTTGCGGCAAGTACAGAATTGTGGAAAGTTGTATTAGCTAGTATGCACAGGATGTAGTTACGTATTTGGTGGTGTTTGCGTGAGTGTATGTATGTGTGTGTGTGTGTGTGTGTGTGTGCGTGTGTGTGTGTGTGTGCGTGTTTGCTGTTTGGGATATTTTGGTACGTGTGTGTAAGTGCAATTTGTAGATTTTAAAGTTTATGAGTTTACTTCAAGAACACGTTCGGTATTCTCATATGACTGCTTCAAGAGCCAACCAGTAAGCTTGCTTGTTAATGTCTTCCTATTCAAAGTGTATATGTTAAGAAGATGGTGGATTTTATTGTAAATTCGTGCACTGAGCACGTTGAAGTGCCGGCCTGCGAATGAAGTGCGACACTGACCAGTATTAACAACAGGGTAGCCTTTACGTTTTTTCAAAAGTTTATCATCAAGAGGAAGTAAAGAATGACGGCGTAATACCGCACGTAGAATGAAGAGTTGACGAACGTTCAGGACTTTTGATTCAGAATATAGCAGGGCAGTTGGGTAATCTCTACGCTTGAACTGCATGATTTTAAGAATTGCCCTTTGCGCTCGTTCTACTTGGATGAGGTAAGTCTTGCAGGCTCCTCCCCAAGAAGAGATACAATAAGTGATAACAGAGACACACAGGCTCTGGTAAACAAGAAAGAGAGTGTCACGGTCAGCTGAGTGTCTCAGTTCCTTGAATATATATATCAGTTTTCTGATTCGCGAACTTAGAGCATCGATATGGGGGCGCCAGCTGAGGTGCTCATCAATGAGCACTCCAAGGTACTTGGTACTTGTAACTAGTGACAGGCGGAGGCAAGAGCAAGAGTAGGTACTATGACCCAGAGAGTTTTGGCAGGTATGGGCCTTGATAATACAAGATTCTATGGGAGATGTGCCCGTGTGAGGGAGAGAGAAGCGGACGATCTTGGTTTTTTCGACATTGAGAGTCAACAAGTTTGCCGAAAGCCATGCCATCACTCGTTGAAGTGATAGCTCCACTCTGAGTTTAGCGTTATCCCAGTTGTCGTCATATATAACTAGTGCCGTGTCATCCGCATATGTGAATATATCGCAGTTAGGTATTGATAAGCGGCACAAATCGTTAATGTATAGTAGGAAGAGTGTGGGTCCCAAAATACTTCCCTGGGGCACACCAAAGCGGATATATTCATCATTACTGTACCATGAGTCGATTTTCACACATTGTGATCGATTTGATAGGTAATCTGAGAAGATTTTAAGCGTCATGCCACGAATTCCTACACTTTCCATCTTCGATATCAGAGTGGGCACAGAGACTGAGTCAAATGCCTTGGTTAAGTCGAGGAAGGCGCCAAAGCACTTAAACCCTTCATCCAACTTGGTTACTACAAGATTCGAGAGATCCAACACCGCGTCCTCAGTAGAGATACCCTGTCTAAAGCCATATTGATTTTTTGCTAATATATTATACTTTTCAAGATATGTAGTTAGACTTTTGTTGAGTATACGCTCTAAAATTTTTGACAGGGAGCTTAGAACTGAGATCGGTCTATAGTTATTAACGTTGGATTTGTCACCACTCTTATGGATTGGATGTACTACAGCCTTCTTGAAGGCATTGGGGAAGGTTCCAGACAGGATGGCACAGTTACAGACGTGGGTAATGGGGATAGCTAGAGAGGAGCTAGACTGTTTGAGTACACTTGCAGGTATTTTATCATATCCGGTAGCACAGTCAGTGCGTAAGCTATCAATAATCCTTTTAACATCAGCTTCAGCGACCGGCGTGATGACAAGAGAATTGCACGGTGATAGTTGTGCTGGGCATGCACCTTGAAAGCCAGAGAGCGGTTTAATTTTTGAGGCTAAGCTTTCGCCTACAGTCACAAAGAAGTTATTTACTTCGTTTATGGATACTTTGGAGTCAGCAGAGCTAAGTAGTTGACCACAAGTGGACTTAGCTGGGGAGTTTTGATTAATTATACCCTTAATAACTTTCCATGTGGCCTTGGTATTGTTTTTAGCTTTTAGCAGCTCATTTTTATCGTGGGACCTTTTAAGTTTTTTTAGAAGAGAATTGAGATAATTACGGTACCTGGTGTAGGTTGTCTTAAGGATATTATTATCAGGGGATGCTTTAGATCTTTTATGAAGCCCGTCTCGATTCCTAATGCACCGAACTAGGCCTGGTGTCATCCAGGGTTTTAGAATTCTACATTTTCTGGGGACACGAACGTTATAGCTGTGAGTTGTTATGACATTTTGAATAGTAGAGATAAGTAGATCAGCAGAAAGATTGCAGTCAGATTCATTTAGCACAGGACTGAAGTCCGTCTTGTCTAGGGTTTCTTTAATTTTTGAATGCTTATATCGCAGAACATTGGATGGTGGTTTAGCTGCAATCCGATTTTTAGTTTCTAGGCAAAGAATTACTGGGAAGTGGTCTGTGATATAACTCTCTAGGACAATTACTGTGGCAGGGCTTTTGGTTTTTAGTAGCACGTGATCGAGGCAGTTACCAGATCTTGTAGGAAGCACATGCGCAGGTAGGAGTCCTAGAGAAGCACATAGGGTGAGGTAGGTGCTTGCTCGACGATCGTGATTTCCAGGTTTAATATCAATGTTGATGTCGCCTATCACAACTATATTATTAAAACCTTTTAACGTTTGTACCAGACTATCAAGACTGCGATAAAAATTTTCAAGATCCGAATAAGATGGGGAACGGTATATACAAATAATTACTGTATTACCTATGGTACAAACGAGGCAATTTGAGTCGCAGAATGGGGGTTCAGAGTACGAGCAATTTAGAGAGGTCTTTGTATAAATCACCACGCCATCATTCTGAGACATATTTTCGGTTGTGACGTCAAAAGAGTACCCATGCAAGTAAGGAGGAGGTCCCGAGATTTTTAACCAGCACTCTGTTAATATTATTACGTCAAAATCAACTTTAGTAGTTGTAACCATTGTGATAAATTGGTCAAAGTTCTTTTTAATGCTTCGTATATTAATATGAATAATTTTTAAATTATGATTTGGTAGCTTCATATAATCCAAACAAAGGTCTGGTGGGCATAGATGAGAACAGGCTATAGAGAGGTCATCTATTTCATTGCAAATGTTGCTATTTAGATTAGCCATTTGTGGTTGAATGTATTTTAAGCAACGGTTTGCAGTAATTGTAACTGGCGAAGGACATCACATTTGGATACCTAATTATACCCGGGTGAAATAGGCAAAGTTTTATAATGTTGTTAGGAGAGCGACTTAAAAGGTTTGCATGAAGGTGTTTATGGTGGTGTGTATATGTGGAACTGGTTGTGTGTTTTATTGGTGTAAGTATGTTATGAGTAAAATATAGGGATATTAAAAAGTAATTGTCAGATATACAATTGCAAAAATTGAAAACAAAAACTAAATTGATGCATGCATAATGAAAAAGATTAGATATAGAAAACAGTAATATAAAATATAATAGTCATTGTTGTCCCAATAATATAGAGAGACACTTTTCAGACTTGATATGGATTGGTTTGTCAGTTGGCTCCTTGCGCAGAAGTATTCTTCCGTTCGAATACCAACTGGAATAGTTATGAGTTTTTGCAAACTGGCGGGCATCATAAAGTAGCTTTTTCACGGTGGATGGTAGGTGTTCGTCGACATAAACAGGCTTTTTGTCACCTTCGATACCAACAGATTGAGAGTTCAGCTTATCATGTAGTTGGCGCTCTTTATTAAATGTTCGAACTTTGGCTAGGAAGTCATTTCTTGTATTCACGCAGGAAAATTCAGCAACTATCGGTCTGCACAAGCCCGGCCTTCCGGGTATACGGTATATGTCTCGGAAAGCGGAGGCCTGAATATCCATGTCGACAGCTTTCCCCACCTTCAGTGCTACTGCAATAAGGTCATCAGGATTTTCATTTTCTTTGACCGGGATATTGCGTATCTCTATAGTTGCTGGTCGCTTTGCAAAATGCAGGTCTTGTATTTGTTTTTGCAGTCGGTTTATGTGTTCGGAGTTAGCGTTTTTTTCCTTTATCGTTACACCACCTTCGCCGCGGTCAGCGTCGACCTCCCTCGGGTGTCCAGTGAATGACAATGTTCACCCATTCGTGCAATGTGGCCAGCTTACTGCCACTACAGCCTAGCTGAAGGGGAAAAGGAAGTGAAATCATTATTCATTAGAAGTTTGTTACTGCAACGATCGTCTCCATAACGCATATGATTGTCTGATAACTTTAAGGTTGCGTTGCATTTCGCGAGAATAAACTATTTATCTTTTTTTCTTTCTTAGTGTTTCATGTACCGGATCGACCCCCTTCGAGATTAAAACGACCAAAATGTAATGGTGTATATTTCTAAATACATATCATATCATATCACTACATATTATAAAACAAAGTCGGTTCCCGCTGTCTGTCCCTATGCATGTTTAGGTCTTATAACTGTTTAATGGATTTTGATGCAATTTTTTTCAAAAGGTAAGTTTTTTATGGTAGGTAAATATCATGAAATGACGAATCCCGCCCTTGGGCGGAGCGGGAAATAGTTTTAGACTCTTACTGACTAAACCACCTCACCCATTCCTACGTAGCCATATATACCGGGGCCTCCCTTTCAGACGCGAATTCTTCAAAAGGAAGGTTTATAAAATTATGTGTAATACATGCATAATATAGTTAATATCAGCATCGCACCCGTGCAAAGCTGAGGCGGATCGCTAGTTATAAATAAATTACACCCAGACACAGAAAGAATGATCGTGCTCATCGCACACCTGATTTTAACTAAGTAGGAATCGAAACCACGACCTTGGACTTAGCAGTCAGGGTCACTAACCATTAGACCAACACTCCAGTCTTTATCTGAGAGCACGGCAGTGCCCCAGCCAAGTCTCGAGCAAAGCGGACATGGTCGTACCATTCTTTTCTCGAAGCGTTTCGCGGCTATTTCACCCCCACCCCTGTATCTGTAGAGGACCTACAGGGTCGAAGCCTCCCGGGGCCGAGGGTTGGTGCGAAAGCGTTACACCGGGGCTCTGGGAATAAGGCAAGGAAGGCACGGGGTAGGTTGTTTAGTCAGTAAGAGTCTGACACTGTTTCTTGCTCCGCCCAAGAGCGGGATTCGTCATTCGATGATTTTTACCTACCATAAAAAAATAATCACACCTGTATAATCGATGTGGACAAAGCTAGGGGTGTAGGATCAAAGTTACACCATTTTGTCACTCACTGACTCTACTACTATCATTACTATTATTATAATGTAAACCAAACTATTGATGTAGGTAGTCACAAAATATTGATTTATTGTTACAAATTAACTTGGCTAAATTAACAGGACTTGGCTTCTATGCTATCTCAAAACTTTTTACGATGGAAGAATTGCGTAGAGAGACTTGGCTTTTTTACCTTTAATGTTTTGGTGGAAAAAAAATATTTTGCAATGAAAACAAAAACTGATCGCACCCTCACTCCCACCACAAATACTACACACACACACACACATACTGGACACACAGGTACTTCAATAGTGCTCCCGTTGCAAACGAACCCTCGACCCCCGATGGCTGGCAGAAGCAAAGAGTAATATTTTTAATCGCTACCCCGTACTCATTAATTAGGAGGATGGAAGCCAGCCAATTTATCAATCGGTGGTTGCGTGGCGCCAAACGGGAGAGACCACCGCTCTAATATATGTATGTAGGTACTAGTTCCGTACATAATTTCTGTGCTTAATGATAGGGTAGGATGCGAGCTGAATGGAACGAAATTGATGGGGATTTAGGAATTTATTGGCGTTAGTGACCTTGTTTCTAGGGAAATTCATTGCAATACACTTTCTTGGCTCTGAAACGTGGTCGCTTACAATGGGCCTTATAAAAAGACTCAAGGTCACTCAAAGGGCAATGGCTTTCCATTGCCCTTTGAGTTTGTTCGGAGTATCCTTGCGTGATAGAATCAGAAATGAGGATATCCGCAAGAGAACCAAGGTTGCCGACATAGCGAAAAGAATCGCCAAACTTAAGTGGCAATGGGCAGGGCACATTGCACGCAGAACGGATGGCCGCTGGGGCCGAAAGGTTCTGGAGTGGCGACCGCGTACCGGAAGACGTAGCGTTGGAAGGCCTCCCACAAGGTGGACCGATGACCTGGTCAGGGTTGCTGGAAGCCGATGGATGCAAGACGCACAGGACCGGTCTTTGTGGCGGCGCTTGGGGGAGGCCGCTATTATGTCCAGCAGTGGACGTCTTTCGGCTGAAATGATGATGATGATGATGACACTTACTTGGTAACTTGCGAGCAATGGGTAGCTGGTGAGCAATAGATAGCTTGCCGTCCGGTCGTCTGGTAACAGTCCGGACCAAGCCCAAGTTGACTATTTGACGCACTGGGGCAGAAAAGTGAACGTGCTCTCCCCTGCCACAATTTTATTGTAACAAAATATGTAGTTTATCGTACAAAAAGTCGTTTGACATATGTGCAAAGTCATTGCCACTGAGGCGAAATTTATCATTCATGTTATGTTCGGTCTTTCCGTCCGATTATAATTTAGGTATCTTCAAGACTAGAGTAAAACTTTTGAGCCTCAAACGAACACCGTTCGCACATCTATTGTTCTTTAATTTTGTCTGTAATTAACAAAGTCGAAATGTAGACTCGAATAGGCTCTAAATAAACTACTTACCATCAGGTGGGATCGCAATCAAGCACTAGTTTATAGCAATTAAAAAACATGATATTCCAGGTCAAGATAGATTACACGTAGACCTGGGCAGTGTGCCCAATCCCATCTAAAACCGCTGAGCAGTTTTAAACTTAAATAGTAACATACCTACACAGGTACCAACAAATTTCCGCCTTCATTAGATTATCATAATTGTTTCCACCACAATTTACCGGCACTTTTAGCCAGAAATTATAAGATTAGAGGAAATTGTATCCTCAAAGTAAAGTTAAATGTTACCTAAGAGTTTTATTATGAAGTTAGTACACACGTGGAAAATTGCTGAAGAAGAGCGTTTCCAACAAAGTATATTATAACTTTGAATTATGGTTCGAGCCTTGAGGTATTATATTTATACATGGTTTGTTTTTTTATGATGGCAAAAATCATCTAATGACGAATCGGGAAACAGTGACTCATCATTACATAGTATAAAACAAAGTTGCTCTGTCCCTATGTATGCTTAGATCTTTAATGTACGCAATGGATTTTGATGGAGTTTTTTTAATAGATAGAGTGATTCAAGAGGAAGGTTTATGAGTATAATACATGCATAATATATCCAATATCAGTACCCGCGCAAAGCTAAGGCGGGTCGCTAGTACTGACTATACTACCCAACCCTTACCTTCTTAGGTTACATATTGGGGTCGGACCTTCCTTTTAGAAACCGTACCGAAGCTTCAGTAAGCTTCAACCCTGCTGTTGGGCCTCTACATTTGCTGACAACTCCTTGAGGCGTGCGGGAACAGAGCGCGCTGTCGACGACTTGGCTTGGTCTGAACTGTTACCAGACGACCGGGCTGCGGACCCATTACACGCCTTCCGCAAGCCTGCGCCTATGGTGGTCGAAAATCGGATATGGTTAAAGAATGTCAAATGTCTCTGTTGTTGGTGCTCTGTTGTGGATGTTGAGTACGGTCCAGGGTTTTTTTGAGTTGGAAAGTCACCCAATGACTTTCCCTCTCTGATGATGGAGCAGGTGAGGGTATGGAGACGGGAATGAGGAATGATAGTCCTTTTTTTATATACAAATAATACAATATTGCCGTTTAGTCTCAAGCTAAGCAGAGCTTGTGTTATGAGCACTAGACCACTGATAAACATAATTATACATATATTTATAAATACATACAAACACAGAACAAATGATCGTGCTCATCACACAAACATATGTCTTGAGTGGAAATCGAACCCATGTCCTTTGGCATAGCAGTCAAGGCCACTAACCAAATGGGATCTTTTGAGTTCATAGTATGTATGTAACCAGAAGTTACAAGATTGGCGGGAAGTTGATTCTCAATTTACTGCTCACCTTGAAGACTTTCATTAGAAGCCGGTACACGTGTCCGCGACACTCGATGCTTCCACGGTGAGCATATTTTACGACGAAACTTCAATTACTTTTTCAAGAGCGTAGTAGGACTAGGGTTGACAACAAACTTGAATAAGCAAATAAGTCTTTTAGTGATTTTTTTTTTTTTGAGGAGTGAAATCGTTGAGTGACTCCCTCCACTCTGGGTAGAATGAAGTAATAATAATAATAATTTATTCGGAACACAACCATACATTAGAGCCTTAATAACTAAAACAGGGACAGTCAATTTAAGTAAAGTACATAGTCTTCTGTCTCCCAAACTAAGCCAAAACCTGTATCTTGAGAGTCAGTATTACGTAATCAGACTTTTACTGACTAAAACCCTCCTGCATTACTTCATTTGCGACAATCGAAAGAAGAAAAAGAAAGAAAGAAATAAGTTTATTTGCGCGAGAGTATGGCGCATACAATAGAAAACAAAAACAACTAAATAGGTAATAAAAAAAAATAATAATGCGACACACCCGCACAAAACGGCTGGTGCTCAGCAGAAGCTGGGGCTCGCGCAAGTCTTAATATAGGTTTACTCTTCACCCCCATCTATTGTCTTTCTATTATGTTTACGGTATTCCAAAGTTTAATATAATATAATTAAGTACGTTTATAAGCAGATTATTTACTTAAAGGAAATAAACTATATATACTCACAAACTTATACAAGACAACGTAACCCGAAACCACCATCTGTAATCAATACAAATATTTGTTCGGTTCGGAAATTGAATACTCGAGACATGGAACGCAGCTGCCAATCGTTTAACCACTGTGCGAACTGTGCCATCTATAAGGAATGAGATATTTTAAACCTGATATAAAATTGATAAATAATTTAGCAAAACATTTTAACATGTATTATTATGTATCTGTTCATCAATTTTGAATTTCCTGAAAAATCTCAATGAATAAGAAGGTATGGCTTCTACAAAACATGTTCATTATTGGAAATCTGATAAATTATTATTTATCTATTTTAGTCGACGTATTGGTAACACAACAACCAATACAGTATGTGCTTGTTTATGCTGGGGCCAGATTAACGTCTAACGTCATTGCCCACTAACGCGATAATAATCGCGATAATTTTAACGCACTAAAGGGGGTGGCTACACTTGAAATAAGCTTGAGTTATTGCCTAACATCAAACGGCAATGTGACTAGCGTTGTCTAGCATTGAAGACACCTAAATTATAAACGGACGGGGAAGAACTTGGGCTGAGGTAGCCCGATTACCAGTCGAAAAAAAAAACCGAAAAACGGACAAACCGCGAGATCCGACGGCCGTACCTGTGGCCGTACTGTAAAGTGGTGTCTAAAATTTGTTAAGCTCACCGAATTTCAGCGCTTGAAAACTCGTAAAAAATAAAAGGTTTAAACAAATAAATGCAACTTGCAGTTATTATTGCGGATAAAAACTGTTTTTGGCATTTATTTTTCTTGTACGAGTTTTCAAGCGCTAAAATTCGCAGAGCCTATTTTTAGACTCGCCAAGATTCGACGGCCGTACAGTAAAAATTCCCCGTACTATCCAATCCACTACAACGAAATATAACATTAAATATTAATACATGTAAAAGCCTATAACAAAAGCCCTCGTGGCTATAAATATAATTATATGAAAACATATTACGTTGCAGCCCTATCGACGCGATGCAGGCGCGGCGGGCGGTCGTGCGGAAAATTCTCGTAGAACCGTGTACAATGCGCGGCTTATTTGTTGAACCAAAATGGCGATCGAGCTTTAATGCGCAGAAACTGATTTTTGGATTTCAATCAAAGTCGAGCTCAGTGGTAGTATGTAGTTTTTTTTTTATGGTAGGTAAAAATCATCCAATCCCGAATCCCGCCCTTGGGCAAGAAACAGTGTCAGACTCTTACTGACTAAACAACCTACCCCATTCCTACGTTGCCTTACATACCAGGGCCAGAGCCTTCCTTTCACACAGGAAACCTTGGCCCCAGTTGGCTTCGACTCTTCTGCAGAGTCCCTACGGTTTGCTGACAACTCCTTGAGCCGTTACCTTATGCTGTCGGCTTCCTCCTTTGCTAGCATTACTGATTGGACGCTGCATGTAGTTATAATATGACGGCCATTTTAATTCCACTTAATTGACGCATACTATACCTGCGTATCTTTTCCTATCCATCTCTGTCAAACCTTCGAGGATGCCTTTCCGGGTTAAAACTCATCATCATCATGTCAGCCGAACGACGTCCACTGCTGGGCATAGGCCTCCCCCAAGGATCTCTACAACGATCGGTCCTGTGCTGTCCGCATCCAGCGGCTTCCCGCGACCTTCACCGGATCGTCGATTCAAGTGATCGATTCGATTTATTTTTTTACGAGTGCGCAAGCGCTAAAAATCGCAAACCCTAACTTCAATCAAGATCCGGCGGCCGTATTGAAATATAACCTTCTTGGGCATAATCTTGAAGCCATTGGTTCTGGCTAAAACCCAAATTTACCTCCTTCAAGTATGAAATCATAATATGAGTAATGTTTTCCCCATCGCACTTTCCCTCTGCGCAGAGAGGTGTATACGATAATTTTATCCCTCCTCCTCGTGTTTGCTAATGTCTCGTGAAGACCTCCATGAATTGTTTTCAACCAGTGCCGTAGCTAGATGTGGGCGACGTGGACCCTTCTCCCACGGCCTGGCACCCAAAGGGGCCTCGTGCAAGCCCTCGCTCCTTTAAGAACGAGGGTATTTTTTATGATGTATAGAGTGACTGATAATTAGTGAACGATATTTAACCTTTCGAGTACCGTAATTAGAGACATAAGAGGTAGAAAGAAAATAGGAGTGCGAACGCCAGCGTTCGCTTCAAGGCTCAAGAGTTTAAACAAATAAGCAATGAATGTAATATGTGATATACGTGTATGACTATCATGTAATTACTGGGATTTTAATATACTATTGTTTTTTTTTTAGTTAAGTTTTTTTTTTGTCTGCCCTCAATTACTCTTATACCATAAGAGGCCTGTTCGGGACGATTTATCCATACAAACGTAATACCACAATCATTTGCAAGTCGAGCATATTTCAACCATATTATGGTGATATTTGGATTTAGACAATATTATTTTATCTAGGTTCCCTGATCTTTCTTTTCTTAAAAAAGCTTGTTTAAAGCTTTTTTAAAAAAGCTTGTTTATGGATAAATCGTCCCGAACCGGCCTCTTAAGATGTACTACTTGATGACGATATTAGATACATTTTACCATCAGTTAATGTTAGATGGCTTATATTTTAAACATACTGGTTATAAAATTAGAAGCTACTAGAATTACTATTTAATTTTGTTGCCATATATTAATATTTTAGAAGTTTACTGGTTAAATGCAATACTTATTATGACAAAAAATAACCACCATGCTGAGTTATATTTAGAGTGGCCTACATAGAAGATAACTAGAGGCTAGTTTTATTCAGACGCGGGTCTACTGTGGCTGAATTGGTAATTTAAAAAGCAATTTAGATATTTATTGGTGAATAATGGTATTCAAAAGAAATTTGATAATTAGTATTCGAAAAAAAATCATCAAATTCTGTACAATTTGACCAGTTCGGCGAACATAAATGTACTGACAAGCAGATTTTTTTTCGCATTTTCAGGTTTAGTCCCACAATTATAGTAATATTTGTTTGTTATCATGACTACAAGATCTCGTATTTTAGTGTCGGCCACTAATTACCACCCTGTAAAAAAATAACCTTGACTACTTTTTCACCTAATAGTAAGCGAGGATGTGGTCAAACGCTTAACGTTTATAAATTTATGAAAGAAAATGGCCTCGATGTGCGCCTTCGCCCACGTCTAAACTAATCCACGCTACGCCACTCTACCGACCCACTCCAAATGAGCATTTGATTTCGTTGTTTACCTTTTTACGTATTTATATACGAATTTATATCACTCATATAAAACAGTACGCGTTTGTAATCATGTTTTCGAGGATTTTATTTGTATTTGTTTAACGTTATCTCTGTGTCTATATTTGATTTATTTTGTTTCGTCGAATGAAAAGGTGAATAATCTCTTTGTATTACACGTTTGGAGAAAAGAGACAGCACGATATAAACAGTGTTGGATTAAGTCAGCCCGTATTATGTTCGAGCGAGTTGACGACAGAAAAATCGGCCAAGAGCGTGTCGGGCCACGCTCAGTGTAGGGTCCCGTAGATTTTCATCCGTCACTAACTTCTCGCAATGTAACAGAACTCTTAAACTACGTCTTAACAGAGCAAAGTAGCCAATGTATAAATTAGTAACCCAATTTCCCGGGAGATGGCGCTTTGGTAATTTTTTATTGTACGAACCAATATTATTTAATTTTTTATTTGAAAAAAGATACGTTCAGGATCAAATTGATGATGGAAATATGTAAACTAAGTTTAAAAAATGCTTGCATATACGGTTAAATTACCTCGGAAATTATTTTGTAAAATATTTCCAGAACTGTTCATCCTATCAAGTTCAAAATAATTTTCCCAGAAAGGCTTTATAAAGTTCTACTTTTAAGATTACTGATTGATTTTTTTCATATTACACAGTTTAAATGCAGACACCCTACAGGCAGAGGACGCGAAAGACCGAGCGAAGTGGAGGCGACTGTGTAGGAAAGCGGACCCCGGGCACCGAGGTGACAGCCAAGGTGAGCAACCGGGACGGTCGCTAAGATGATGATGATGATTACACAGTTTAAATGGCCACCGGTTGCATCATCACATCAAATCCACGATATAATAATTATGCATTGTCATTGATTAACACACGCATGCAAAATTTCAGCTCAATTAGTAACCAGGAAATGGATCAAATTTTATTTAGGAGATTTGATCACACACATCGGGACAGATGAAACTATTAATAAATGCTTGTAATAAGAAGCAAACCCGCTGAACATAACTAACATCAAAATAATTGTAATATTATTAACACGTATCTGCTTTTTCGCGAGACAGTAAAGTTTGGGGAACTCTTTCAATAATTTTAAGAGATCATACAAAGTAAGGGTTTTTTAAAAATTAAAGTTATCGTTAAAGTGAGCGTAAGTACATACGTAATTAAACTTCAACCATTTGTTTTTTATGTTTGATTTTTTTATTTTACAAAAGCGAGCTTAACTCAAACTATGAGTTTTCTTGTGGCAAACCTTTGATGGGTAGAAAGAACTCTTTCTTACTAAACTGTATATTTATCTATGTAAATGATATTATGAAGTAACCTTAAAACTACATATATACCTACACAAATAAAAAAAAACCCTTACTTAACTAGTATCTAATCTAATAAGGCGTCAAAAAACTCTTCCGCATCGCTGTCGATTAGTAAAATGATCAAAAGGCTGGCAGCATTGCCACGCTGAATGGCAATGCTTATTCTCTGCCCAAGAGCAGGCTTTTACAGCCCTTGGGCGAAATGTCAACAAGTCGTTTAGAAAGCTCATTAAACAACTTGTGGGCACCCTGATCCCACGATCCGAGAATTTCAACCCCAAACGGCTCAAAAAATATATCTACCAACAAGGTTAGTCAATTTTCGCCACTTGAGGTTCTCCGCAGCCGCAGCAGCAGCACCGGCACAGCATGACGAGCTAGGAAAATGAGATGACGCAAGTATATCAAGTCTTACTTTTATTTTTATGGTGGGCAAAAATCATGGATGGAGAGGGAGAGGGAGACCAAAGAAAATATGGATGGATTGTGTGAGAAGTGATATGAAAGAAAGAGGAGTTAGCGATAGCGTGACGGGTGACAGGACAGAGTGGAAGAAAAAGACATATTGCGCCGACCCCAAATAAAACGGGACAAGGGCAGGAAGATGATGGTGGGCAAAAATCATCCAATGATGAATCCCGCTCTTGGGCGGAACGAGAAACAGCGTCAGACTCCTACTGACTAAACACCCCACCCCGTTCCTTCTCTGCCCTTCGCACTGGGGCCAGACCTTCCTTTCACAAAGAAAGCCCTGGGCCCCAGTAGGCTTCGACCCTTTTGCAAAGTCCCTACGGATCGACTCTTACTTTAAATACGAAATCCTATATAGTGGTATTTTTTGCCTACCAAGAAAAAAAACTATCGTATTATCCTTAACCAGACATAATCACCCGTCGCTCCTTTTGACGGAAGACTCTATATATAGAGGACTCTATATAGAGGATACTAAACACTTAAGCTTACCTGCACATCACAGATAACTGCACTACTATTCTAATAAAATGATAGGTCCCGCCAAAGCTTAGAGTACTTGCTTACCATGACAAAGGGGCGTAAACACACGGTATAAGCGCTGCGGCCCCAGTGGGCTTGCGTCGTCGATCCGGCGTGCCGTGCGCCGCCGGCGATACACGCGGCTTTCCCGATTCACTACGTCGCTCGTCATGACTCTACGAACTAAAGTGGACGTACTTGAGATTCATATTATTTCTCATTTGATTTGTTGTTAAATTCGTTAGACCAAAAATAGATAAAATATTCGTTTATTTCTGAGTACATGGTACATTAAGATGTTAATATTAGATGGACTCACATAAATTAGTATTTATGTAGGTGTAAAAATATTCAATGAGGGAGTTTCCAATTTCGTTTTGTTTTTAGACAAGTGTTTCTTATTTTCGCTTACCGGACCACGCTGAAAACCAGCGCTATGGTTTCGTTCTCTTCGCTTCGTTCGCTATCTTCGGCCGTTTTGAGATCGCGATCGATTTAACTTTTCTCTATCATAAAAGTATTCACACATAAACAAATAGAAAACTAGAAAGTAATAACGCAAAACCCAAATCCGCCCCACGAATTTGTGGAAAATTCGCCATTTGACGCTCAAACGGACTGGCTCTAGGAAATTATTTCGCATTTTCGTTTCCGTGTGCATAAGGTGCATATTGCAAACGATTGTAAATGCTCGCTCGACTGTATGAGCCGTCGAGCTGCGCCGAATCGAATCGCTGACCTCAGCCGCTTCCAGATTATAGCTTATTTGTACTTTTACTGAGGAAATCGCTGGTTTTCACTTACTCAGGAAACTAGTGTAAGCAAGTACGGTTTCCGATGTCAAAGTGGAGGTAATTTGTTGTTAAGAAAAAGTAGTCATCTCCAAATCCACGGAGTCTACTATATATGAGAGGATAATAAAAACTGGACAGCTTTTTACTCAATAGCACAACAAAAACAATAATCTTGCTCTTTGCTCTCACATTCACATTATAAAATGAGACGAGGGTTAAAAAAAAAAAGACTTTTAATATTCCCGTTACTGGGGAATCCCAGTAATCTACCCCCACTCCTAGAGAGTTCTTGGAGTGAGAGTCGGTATAAATTACTACATCTAAGGTATAGAAAAATCATCATGAGGAAACCGTCATGTCCTAGAACCAAAAAAAATCGAAGACGTGTGACATCCACTAATTCAGACTGTGCCCGCATGATGGATTACCGTCCATTTCCTCATTTAGATATTAGTTACGAATCTGTGGAAGCATGTTAAGGCTGCTTACGCTTATACTACATCGTTGCAATTAATTCGTTCCCCCAAAAACCCAGCAGTACAAAATATAAACAAGTGAATTTTCGCGACAAACAGTTAAAATACACGCAAACCAGAAGCAACGTGGAGAATGGGTTAATTAAATTAAACATACGAATGAAGCAGCTCAGAATTAACGATGTGCAATTAAAGGCTGCAGGCTGCTCAGGTAAATACATTACGAGGGCCTGGCGCATGTCCGATGGCAAATGAGGTTACAAATGCTGGTAGCGATAACACATTACACTTTAAAAGAGAATCTACGGGTTTTTTTTTTAATCATTTAATCATCATCATCCTACCCTTATCCCATTTTACTTGGGGTCGGTGCAACATGTTTTTTTTCTTCCACTCGGTCCTGTTACCCGTCACACTATCACTAACTCCCTTTTCTTTCATATCACTCCACACACAATCCATCCATCTCTTCTTTGGCCTCCCTCTTCCTCTCCATCCATCTACGTGTAAAATCAGAACTCTTTTTGTGACATGCGTTTCATCTCTTCTCTTCATTTAATCATCATCACCATCAGCCTTATTAATATTCGTACTGCTGAGACACAGGCCTCCTCTCTAAGAGAGGGTATGGGCCATAATCCACCACGCGAGCCCAGTGCGGATTGGTGGATGTCACATGTCTTCGAATTTTTGGTTCTAGGACATGCCAGTTTCCTCACAATGTTTTCCTTCACCGTTTTGAGAGCAGTGGTGATGAAATAAATTACTTACACAAAGTAATGGTTTTGGTTTGAACTTGCGACGTACCACTCGTAAGTAGGGGCCGATAACACTTGGCCACCACTGCTCTCCATTCTCTCTCTTCTCATTTAATCGATACAAGTCATTTTTGTCATTACCACTGCTCTCAAAACAGTGAAGGAAAACATCGTGGGGAAACTGGCATGTCCTAGAATTTAACTTTTGAAGATGTGTGACATCCACCAATCCGTACAGGGTTCGCGCAGTGGATTACTTTTGTTTTTATTTGCCATAAACTAATGCTTGACTGCGATACCACCTGATGGCAAGCAGTGTTGTAATCGTTGATGGTGAGAAGCACTAGTTTATTAAACTCTTTAGCCCCGAGCAAACGCTGGCGTTCGCACACATATTGTCTTTCTATTATGTCTCTAATTACGGTATTCGTAAGGTTAAAAGGCTATCCACACTCCCAAAGAGGACCCGCAGGGGCCCTTCAGGTCGCAGGGGCCTTTCAGGGTCGAAGCCTCCTGGAGCCTAGAGGGTGGTGCAAACTGTTACCTCGACTCCAGGAATAAGGCAAGGAAGGTACGGGGTAGGTTTTTTAGTCAGTAAGAGTCTGACACTGGTCTCCCGCTCCGCCCAAGAGCGGGTTTCGTCATTGGATGATTATCACCTACCATAAAAAAAAAACACTCCCAAAGAGGAGGTCTGAGCCCCAGTCATGGGAACGTTATAAGGCTGTTGCTACGCTTTGCTATATATGTAATACAAATTGAAAGCAGCGTTGAAAGGCCCCCTACAAGGTGGACCAGTAGCCTAAAGAGGGTCGCAAAAGTCTGATGGATGCGAGACGCACAAGACTGGCCATTATGGGACACTTGACTGCATGCCATAATGCATCTTCCGTTAAGCATCAGCCGCTCTTTCAAAGAGTCTTGATGCTATTTTCTCAGTTGATTCTACGCAGTCGTTTAGACTGAATCACGGTTGTAGTTGAGCGATTGGCAACTGCACTGTGTGTTGTCGCGGATTCGATTCCTGCACTCAACAAATATTTGTGGCCCACAGATAGGTATTTCGGGTATTGGTGTCTTGTATATGAGAGATTACATAATCATGAGCGCACTCACAAAAGTAAATCCTGTGTGGGGCAACGAACCTTTACAAAACCAAAAAATATATACTTAAACCTTAGTGGCTTACTACACAATTGAATACGATTCTCAAAACTCTCAGTAACTCCAATTGCACAAATAACTTTCCTCAATAAATACCATAATAAAACATTTCAGTTTCCTTGAAATGAATCGTGCAATCAATTTAACAATACAACTCGAAATCAATGTCTCAATTAGCAAGTACTCCAATCAACATCAAAGGATCAACCTGCACAATTAAAAAAAAAACATAAAAGAAAAAAAAGTAATTCAACGAAAATAAATTAAAAATCGCAAACACGTGCGAACTCAATCGCTAAAATGTTGCCACAATTAAAAATTCAGTCGGAATACCCCACCTGGCAACACTCCAAAGCGTTGAATGCTGGCCACCCAGAGTCGACGGCGCCGAAATAAAAATTAATTATTATTGTCCACTTTTCACTTGGCTTTATTTTACAACACTAGCTGGTTTTACGAGTCCGCTCGCTCTTTTATTTAATTAATTTGCATTTCATTTGTTTATACACATGGTGCCTATGTTTGTGAGAGCGCTGTTGTTGTTTTCGTTGTTGGGTGGATTTAATACAAGTTAAATGCAGCTTTTTGAAAAAGCGATGTTGTTGGGCGTTTCGTAATCACGCGACTGCATCTGCTACTAACGTACGTTAGTCGCATTTACAGTACAGCCGTGTCGCCGCGTCGGATCTTGGCACTTGCCTGAAGTTTGGAAACGGCCATAACAGTTTTCAATAGCAATAACAACTGCAAATTGCATTCATTTATTAAAATAAATTAATTATTTCATTACTGACCCGCCTCGGCTTCGCACGAGTGCAGTGGTGATATTAAATATGTATATTATGTAAATATTATATACATATAAACCTTCCTCTTCAATCACTCTATCTATTAAAAAAACCGCATAAAAATCCGTTGCGTAGTTTTAAACATCTAAGCATACATAGGGACAGACAGCGACTTTGTTTAATACTATGTAACGATTATAACTATTTACTGTAGCCGTCATTTGTCATTCCATCAACGTAAAAAAATTTTAAAATCGGTAGAACGGACGGTTAAAAAAAAATTAAGTTATTTTGAACGAAATATAGATTGAGAAACAGGCCGAATACCCATTGCGCATTATACATAGTTTTATACCTATGTCTAATAGTCTATACCACTGGAACATAAAGAGAAATGCTCACAAACGCATTGATGATCATCGAGACGAGGTTGAAACGTCTCGAGTGGTTGTAGAGGCATCGACACCCGCACCCTTTGGAATTGAAACACTGCATGTTCTTGCTATTTCAAATTTGCAGCTGAATATACATCACTAGGTTTAGTGATAAATTCGGACGAAATCCTTTATAAATAAACATCTAAAGGTATCAAAAATGACTAGGAAACATTAGGGATATGAACTGTCATTCACATATTAATAATTTTTAAATACCTATCCAACAATATAATCACACTTTATGTTAAAAATAAAAAAAAAAATCATTCCCCACTTTACGTGTGGGGAGATACTCTAATATTTTTTTTTACATTTTGCATTTTGTTGGCGTGGTTGATATACAAATTGATACCAAAATTTTTTTGTGCTAACGGTCGCTGAGATTATCCGCGGACGGACAGACAGGCTTGGCGAAACTCTAAGTGTTCTTTTTGACTACGAAACCCTAAAAAGGCGATGGTGTGGTGTGTGTGTATTAGGTATGTCGAAATCGTCAGCAAGTATCATTGCAAATACACATAATGGCAAACAGAATTCAAGCTTTGATTATAAAACAAACATACAAAATAATAGAGTGTAATAAAGAAGATAAAACCGATCTACCACGAGAGTTAATTCCTTTTAACTGTATATCCGCGCGCGCCATACTGAAAACCAATAATGGACGAAATCCTACATCCAAAATATAATGGACGAAATCCTACATTCAAAATATAATGGTCTGTTGTGGCCATGATATCGTCGGCAACTTTTTAATCGAGTTTTAAATGGAGCCCCGGTTATTGTCGCGGCAATCGACTATTCTGAGATGTAATTATTTTGTACGTAGAAATGTAACTGTAACTACGTAGTGCAATTTTGTTTTAGATATTAAGTGATAGTTACTCGGAAATTTGCAAAGTTTTCAGAGGTATGCTTGGGTACCATCAGATGAAAAAAAAAACCTATCTATTATAAAAAAAAAAACATATTTTTTTAACAAAATAAAAACCGTTATCATACGTTACAAACGCAATTACGCAACACTTTAATAACTTGTGACTACGGTTTTTCTTGTTTTTTATAGTTTTTTTGGCGAAGTCAGATTTTAGTTTTTAAGTATTTTGGTGTTAAATCACTTTATTTCTATACTGTTTTTAACATCGAATTTTTTTACCACTTGATACCTCAAGTCCAGTATCAAAAATATAATGGACGAAATCCTACATTCAAAATATAATGGTCTGTTGTGGCCATGATATCGTCGGCAACTTTTTAATCGAGTTTTAAATGGAGCCCGGTTATTGTCGCGGAAATCGACTATTCTGAGAAGTAATTATTTTGTATGTAGAAATGTAACTGTAACTGCGTAGTGCAATTTTGTTTTAGATACTTATTAAGTAATAGTTACTCGGAAATTTAAAGAAAGTTTTCAGAGGTACACTTACCATTGTTACATGTTTGGAGTATTAAGTAGATGGTTTATGTGAAGTTTGCACAAAATCGGTCGAGGGGTTCTTTATTTATCTTATTTTTCTGTTACCGGGAGTGAAGCTGCGGGCAAAAGCTAGTCTATTATAAAAAATAGGTATTATGTAAGCAAGATTTTATGTAACTCGTCATATGATTTCAAAGAGTGTTCATAGAGTTTCTTGCACGTTCTTCTGGAGATTTCTATGGATAGAGATCTACGCTTTGGAACGTGCAATTTAGCCTAACTTTTTTTACTGACGTTTTGACAATTCTGAAGTTCCTGCAATTGGTCCATTTGAAATAAACGATTTTGATTTTTAATAACTTCATTCGAAGCGACGTTTGTGCAAGGGCTTTTTGGGTGCGAAGTCATGATCCACGTCGCTCACATCTTTCAGGTGCTTTTAAAGCATTTGAACACCTAAACTGAACTGTTAAACAAACGGAGCTAAGACCCTGGAGGAACGAAGCTAAGAGCAGTGCAAAGGACCCCTCATCATCTATCAGCAGGTAAATGATGAGGGGTTCCTTGCAATGCACACGGCGACGATGGCGCATCTTTTCCTTACCGTCGCGCAGGCGCTGGGATTTGTACACCTTGAGAACATCAGACCAGGTCTTGATGTGTCTCAAGAAGATGACTGTTTGGTCTTGTTGAACTCCTGGACCTTGTCGAAGACCATAGTGTGTGATACACGAAATATACACAATATACAAAACGAAAATTGAGAATAGAAATCATAAATTTCTGCCTTGCTGTACTGTCTCCCTCTCCTGGCTGGAAGCCGTTGGGCAAAGTAGGCCTTCTCCCTCAAATTAACTGAGATATATGTCTAAAGGAGACCGATTACCAGGTAAGAGTCGTAAGAAGTTGTTGTGGCAACACTTCGGGAGGTCTATATCAAACAGTAGACATATTGTTTCAGCTAAAATGTATTATCAATCGGTTAGTCCTTCTCACTCCACTTACAGAGGAAAAAGTAATTTCATGTTTTCTAACACGCCCAAAAAAATAAATAAAGATCTTATAATGTGCTAAAAATATGTTTTGAAAGTTCGATCACATCGCTGTGGTTTTAATAAGCAATTTATTAAAGTTTTGGATCAAAGAACCCAAGTCAAAGCAATTTATTTGCTAGAAACATGCTACATTTTGATATCATACTTTTAATTAGAGAAGTAAGTATTCAATGAAAATATATTTTACATAACAAGCTTTAATAGCGTGGTATATACCTACTATATAATTAAACTCTTAGATGTAATTATATAGCAATACTAATGTTACACACACATATATGTAACTCTTATATGTAATGTCTTCATCATCATTACATAGTATAAAACAAAGTCGCTTCCTCCCTATGTATGTTTATATCTTTAAAAGTACGCAACGGATTTTGATGCGGCTTTTTTTAATAGATAGCGTGATTCAAGAGGAAGGTTTATGTGCATAATATATTCAATATCAGTACCCGTGCGAAGCTGGGGCGGGTCGCTGGTTGTAAATGTAGTTATGTATTTTGTTTTATATTTATAGTTTGATTAATTCGCTTGTAGTACACCGCAGGACGTGTATTATTATTAGTTCTTACGATTCGCCCTAAGGTTGTCTGGCAGATATCGCTGTCAGCGATAAGACCGCCATTGTACCCATAAATTTAAGTTTTGTAAGTTCTGTTACTTTTTGGTGAACAATAAAGTTTAATCTTTCTATCTCTTGAGTCCCCAGCGAACGCCGGCGTTCTCACACCTATTGTCTTTATAATATATCTCTAACTAGCGACTCGCCCCAGCTTCGCACAGGTGCAAAGGTGATATATTGTACCTATAAACCTTCCTCTTGAATCACTCTATCTATTAAAAAAAGCCGCATCAAAATCCGTTGCGAAGTTTTAAAGATTTAAGCATACATAGGGAGGAAACGACTTTGTGTACTATGTAATGATTACGGTATTCGAAAGGGTCAATATTGATACTCATCAAATCCATTCCTTATTCCTGCCCTTGTCCCGTTTTATTTGGGGTCGGCGCAATATGTCTTTTTCTTCCACTCTGTCCCGTCACCCGTCACGCTATCACTGACTCCTCTTTCTTTCATATCACTTCTCACACAATCCATCCATTCTTCCATTCCATTCTTTGGTCTCCCTCTCCCTCACCATCCATCCACATTTATACTCATGCCTTTTTTTGTAACATGCGTTTCATCCCGCCTTTTCACATGACCATACCAAGACAAACGATTCCCTTTTAACTTTTCAGTCACTGGCGCCACTTTCAAATCCATTCCTTATTACTAGTGTCCGACCGAAGGTGCAATTCTGGCCGAAGCCGAAGCCGAAGCCGATTAATCGGTATTCACCAAAACCTTCGGCCGAAGCCGAAGCCGAAGGTGTCATTGACCTTGAGAAATACGATAGTTACTTTGATCTCAGAATATACTAGATAGATGTTGTAATAGCTTTATGAAGAATGAGAGGTATGTATGAAAGAGTACATGGTGGATGGGGTTTCGGAAATCCAAACAATGAAGGAGAATCACTGTTGCAATCCGCTACTGCATTTGATCTAGCAGTAGCCAATACGTGGTTCCAGAAAAAAGATGAACACCTGGCCACGTATAAAAGTGGTAATCATAAGACACAAATAGATTACTTTCTAGTTCGGCGCAACAACTTAAAGTATGTAATGGATTGCAAAGTGCTGCCAGGAGAAGACCTAGTGTCGCAACACAGACTCCTGGTTATGACATCAGTGGTTCAAATTCATTGTAGGAAAAACAAAGAGCTCCCGCCCCCTAGAATAAAATGGCATAGGTTAGAGAGGAATGACTGCGCGGAGAAGTTCAGAGAGCGAGTGGTGGACAGAATGATAGAGATGGGAGACATGAATGATCGAAGTATAAATGAAAGCTGGAATGAGATGGCTGGGTGTATAATGCAAGCAGCGAAAGATATTTTGGGAGAGACGAGAGGAAAGGGCACAATAGACAGAGATACATGGTGGTGGTCGACAGAAGTTCAGAATGTACTGAAAGAGAAGAAGAAAAAATTCAAGGAATGGCAGTGTGTACAAATAGATAATGTTAGTTTGAAAGCTGAAAGAAAGAGTGAGTATGATGCTTTAAAGAAAAAAGCCAAGAAAGCCGTGGCAATAGCAAAAGCAAAAGCCCAGGACAAACTCTATGATACATTAGACAGTCCTGCAGGCCAGAAAGAGCTATACCGGCTCTCTAGAATGAGAGAAAGAAAGGCGAGGGATGTTTGCCAGGTAAGATGTGTCAGAGATGAAAGTGGAATGGTTTTATCGGACGATGAAAAAATCAAAGAAAGGTGGAAGGAATATTTTGAAAGACTTATGAATGAGGAAAATAATTGGAGTGGGGTTTTAGAGAATAAACCAGTGAATGTGGGGTTAGTGAGAATGGTTAGTATGGAGGAAGTCAGGGAAGCAGTAAATGGAATGAAAAATGGCAAAGCTATTGGCCCGGATGGAATACCAGTTGAGGTGTGGAAGTTATTGAGAGTGGATGGATGGGTGTGGTTAGCTTTGTTCTTCAATAAGCTGTTGCAGGAAGAAGCCATACCTGATGAATGGTGCAACAGTTCCTTGGTGCCCATCTTTAAAAACAAAGGTGATGTGCTTGAGTGCAACAATTATAGAGGAATAAAGCTAATGTCGCATACCATGAAAGTATGGGAGAAAGTTATTGAACGGCGGCTGAGAGAAGAGAGTGAAATTTCACAGAACCAATTCGGTTTTATGCCTGGTCGTGGTACAACGGATGCCATATTTGCCATACGCCAGTTGTGCGAAAAATACAGAGGTGCACATAAAAACTTGCACATGGTATTCGTTGACCTTGAAAAGGCATACGACCGGGTACCTCGTGAGGTTCTGTGGTGGGCCCTTAAGGAGAAAGGTGTGCCTGGGAAGTATGTGCAGTTGATCCGAGCGATGTATAGTCGCTGCAGTACACAAGTCCGGTCTGCAGCGGGCACCACTAACAATTTCAATGTGGCTGTCGGTTTACACCAAGGGTCGGCTCTTAGCCCTTACCTCTTCCTGATAATAATGGACGCTCTGACGTCGGACATTCAGGAAGAGGCTCCCTGGTGTATGCTGTTTGCCGATGATATTGTGCTGGTTGCTGAGAGTGCCTCAGAGGTCCAGAGCAGATTGGAGGTATGGTGGCAAAGACTGGAGAGTGTTGGCCTAAAATTGAGCAGAACTAAAACAGAGTACCTGGTCTGTGATTTTGGCGGTCTCTCTAGTCATGTGCCCATAGCTCTCGCCGGAACGCCCATACCAATCTGTTCCGACTTTAAGTACCTTGGGTCGCTTATCCAAGGGAATGGTGAGATAGACCGAGACGTGGCACATCGGATCAACTCAGGATGGATGAAATGGCGACAGGTCACTGGAACAACTTGCGACCCACGGATGCCCCTCAAGATGAAGGGTAAAATCTACAAGTCCGTGATAAGGCCTGTCCTACTGTATGGGTCAGAATGTTGGGCTATGAAAAAGACGGATGAAAAGAGATTGCATGTAGCAGAGATGAGAATGTTGAGATGGATGTGTGGTGTGACGAGAATGGATAAAGTGAGAAATGAATATATTAGAGGAAGTTTGAAAGTGGCGCCAGTGACTGAAAAGTTGAGAGGGAACCGTTTGTCTTGGTATGGCCATGTAAAAAGGCGGGATGAAACGCATGTTACAAAAAAAGCCATGAGTATAAATGTGGATGGATGGAGAGGGAGAGGGAGACCAAAGAAAATATGGATGGATTGTGTGAGAAGTGATATGAAAGAAAGAGGAGTTAGTGATAGCGTGACGGGTGACAGGACAGAGTGGAAGAAAAAGACATATTGCGCCGACCCCAAATAAAACGGGACAAGGGCAGGAAGATGATGATGATGATGTTGTAATAGCTTTAGATATTTAGCCCAATAACGAGCCGAGTGACCAACATATACAAGTATGTAATAAAATATTGTCTAAAATAAAAGTTTATATAGAATGTTAATTAAATATTTATTTACTTAAAGTAGAAATTTTGACAACTAGCAAACCTTCGGCTTCGGCAAAACCTTCGGCAATTTTTTGGCCGAAGCCGAAGATTTAGCCGAAGGTGCTTTTTTGGCCGAAGGTGGCCGAAGCCGAAGCCGAAGCCGAAGCTTCGGTCGGACACTACTTATTACCGAGTTTAAATGGCGATATTTTAGCTCCAGATCAGATCTGTTTACCATTTAGCATTAAAGTAGTTGTACAAACGATTCATACGAGTCCAAATTCGATGGAGCTATGTCGTTTAATTACTGAGTTCCTATGGCCATCTTCCAGCTCCGTCATCAGACCCTGGTTACCATATAGGATCAAAGTACTTGTCAAGATGAATGACATGAGCTCAAACTCGATGTGGTTGTGTTTTTTATTACGAAGTTCCTATGGCCACCTTCTCATCAAACCCTGTCTACCATATAGGATCAAAGTACTTGTTAATACAAATGAAGCGACCCCAAACTCGACAGGTTTGTATTGTTTTATTGCCAAGTTCCTACAATGGCCACCTTCCAGCTCCCGCATCCCGATTTGATCACAAATACCTATCGGTCAGTCAGGTGAAACTAACATAAAGCTTGTAAAATAGATCAATATGGCTCACCATTAACAAAGATATCTAATATTCGTTAATAAATCCCAAAAAAGTTAATTTGAAATACTTAATTAAATAGTAAAGAACGAGCCAAATAACTGAGAATCTGTAATTGCACATTGATGGTCGATCGCCATTTTGTTTCAAATTATTACCAACTTACTTACTTTTTTTTTTTTACTTTTTTCTGACTTTCTCTTTGGTGTACAATAAAGTCATATTATTTTTATTATATTCTATTCTATGTATATACTATACCGCGTATTTTAGGCAAGCATTAATAATTCGTGACTATGGAAGCCAGGATGTAATTTAACGCCATCTATGTCAAAGCATCAGAACTAAGAAGCAAGCAGCGTACACCTACCTAGCGTATTTCGGTTCACAGTCAAAGTGTACTTCAAGTTCCCAATAGTCACGAGAGATGGCTCTGTTTTCATTTAAAATAATACTATCAAGAAAGGTAAGCAGACTTAATTAAATTTTGATTGTAGCTTATTTTTTTAATTGGAGTATAAATAATTTTTCCGTTTATGCATTATTTCAGTTATAACTTATATGTTGTAGAATGACGAATCCCGCACTTGGGCGGAGCGGGAGACAGTGTCAGACTTCTACTGACTAAACGACCCACCGTTCCTTCTTGCCTTAGTTCCAGGGCCCCGATGATGACTTGGTAAATAAAGGTTGCGGGAATCCGATGCATTTGACAAAGTCAAAAAAAGTTAGGCTCTGCGAATTATAGCACTTGATAACACGTAACAAAATAAATGATTTAAACAAATTAATGCAATTTGCAGTTGTTATTGCTGTTAAAAACTGTAACCTATTTGTATTTTTTTTTAACCTTTATTTTTTACGAACGCTAAAATTCGTAGAGCCTAACGTCAGACTAGCCAAGATGCGACGGCCGTACTGTACGTGATCGTTCATTGTGGCTAAACCTGGGGGAAGCTTACGACCAACAGTGATGATGTTGATGATTCATCATCATCATCATCAGCCTTTTTAATGTTCCCACTGCAGGGACACAGGCCTCCTCTCTAAGAGAGGGGAATGGGCCGTAATCCACCATGCGGGCCCAGTGCGGGTTGGTGGATGTCACATGTCTTCGAATTTTTGGTTCTAGGACATGCCGGTTTTTCCTCACGATGTTTTCCTTCACCGTTTTGAGAGCAGTGGTGATGAAATAAATTACACAAAGTAATGCGCCTGGCTGGGTTCGAACCCGCGACCTACTACACGCAAGTCGGGGCCGTTACCACTCGGCCACCACTGCTCATGATTATGGTAGGGTAAAACCTTCTTGACTGACTGAAACTTGAAATACTTTTCTACTACCAGTCGGGCAGAGCCGCTGGCAGAAGCTTTTTTTTTATGGTAGGTGAAAATCATCCAATGACGAAACCCGCTCTTGGGCGGAGCGGGAGACCAGTGTCAGACTCTTACTGACTAAAAAACCTACCCCGTACCTTCCTTGCCTTATTCCTGGAGTCGAGGTAACAGTTTGCACCACCCTCTAGGCTCCAGGAGGCTTCGACCCTGAAGGGCCCCTGCTAATACACTAATATTAGTGAAATCTCATTGCTATTCGTATCACGACCAGTCATCTTATTTGCATATTATAATAAAACATGTATTGTATCAATACGGGAAGACCCTCCATTACTGTCCTCAGATAGATATAGCTGTGGCATCTTCATGGTGATTGCTATGATGACCTCTGACCTCAACTTTCGCTTTCTATATAAATAGATACTAATGGTCTTAAGACCACACGATAGACATTATCCTGGGTCGTGAGCATAGAAATATAAAAAACATATGTAACAGAAACATTTTTAACAGAAACAACAGAAATATTTTTGAGCTTTATGAAAACCATTTTTATTGTTTTTCGTTTATTTAAATTTTTAAACATATTTTATACATTTTTAAATATTTTCTTAACAAAATAATAAAAAAAAAACATTTAAAAATATAAAAAATAGTCGCCCACCGGCATCGGGAACAGGGTCCAAGCTACCGGTGGTCAGGGCTCCAGAGTGAGGAACCTCCGGACAATACGCGCCGTTTCCAAGAGTACTGCCTTCTGAATCAGGCCCTTGATCCAGCTACCTAACGAGAGCCTCCTCAGATGTTGGTCGAGGCTCTTGGCTATTAAGCCATTGGCCGTCACGACTATCGGCACAATGACTGCTGTGTCCACTTCCCACATGTCGACAACCTCGCGAGCCAAGTCAAGATACTTAGTTTGTTTATCTTTCTCAGCTTTCACGAGGTTCTCATCATGAGGGACCGCTATATCAACAATCATTGTGCGACGCTCTTGACGATCTATCACCACTATGTCAGGCTTATTGGCCACAATAGTCCTGTCAGTGATGATAGATCGGTCCCAATACAATGTGATATTGCCATTGTCGAGAACTGGGTCGGGCACATACCTATAGTACGGTACTTCTGATTCCACAAGGTTGTATTTAAGAGCAAGTTGCTGGTGGATAATCCTGGCTACAAGGTTGTGTCTATGCAAATAGTCTCCGTTAGCCAAACGAGAACACCCAGAAATAATGTGTCGGATTGATTCCCCGGGCCGGTGGCATGCCCGACAAATGTCAACCGTACCGTCCTTCACAATGTATTTCCGGTAGTTGTTCGTCATCATAACTTCGTCCATTATCGCAAAGACAAAACCTTCGGTTTCCCCGAAAAGGTCACCAAAGCGCAGCCAGGATACGGACGCCAATAAGTCTACATCAGGCCCATGTAAGGCCCGGTAATAGCGCCCATGAAGCTCCTTGCCCTGCCATATTTCCTTACGGTCATTAGTATCCAGTATCATTGGTTTGCGCCAGTTCTCGTTAGCCAAGGAGAGCGGGGTGAGGCCCTTGTCCACCGCTACCACATCTCGGTGCATACCCACGTCGGTTTCTAGGAAGTATTCCCTGAGACTGCATACCTCACGGTTGTGTAGGGTCTTAGCATTTAAGAAGCCACGACCCCCGCACTTCCGTGGGATATACAGCCTCATAACCGATGACCGTGGGTGATGCATCCGATTTGCGGTAAGCAGTGTGCGGACCCTCCTATCCACGGCGTCAAGTTCCGTCTGAGTCCATTTGAGTATGCCAAAAGAGTACATCAACACTGGCATGACCCAGCCGTTGAAAGCGCGCACCTTGTTCCCGCCTGATAAAAGACTATTCAGTACTTTACTCAGGCGGCCGAAGAAGCGCTCCCTCAACGACTGTTTCATGTCATCAGCATTGATGCCTAACGCTTCCGACATACCCAAATACTTATAGGTTTCGGTTGGAGAGAGGGATCTCAGGTTTATGGAATCCGTGAGTTGAGTGCCTACGGATTCCACAACCTCCCCTCTCTTTACATGCATGACTGCACATTTATCCACACCAAACTCCATCCTGATGGCACTGCTGAAGGTTTCAGTTACCTTCAGTAGCTCCATCAGTTGCAGCTTGTTGGGGGCAAATAGCTTTAAATCATCCATGTAAAGGAGGTGAGATATAACCTGACCACCTCTCTTCAACCGGTAGCCTAGACCTGAATGCTCCAGCAATGTGCTTAGAGGATTCAAGGCTAGGCAAAACCATAGTGGACTCAGACTGTCGCCCTGGAATATGCCACGCTCAATCCTTATTGGTTCGCTGTTCTCCAAAATCTGTCGACATCCTGGATAGTGAAGCACTGTCCTCCATTGCCCCATACATGACATCAAGAAGGTGCGCAGAGTTGCATCAATTTTATACAGCTCTAGCACCCTCATGAGCCATGTATGAGGAACAGAGTCGTAGGCCTTCTTATAATCTATCCAACATGCCGACAGACTCTTACGAGAACGCCGAACCTGTTGGCTAATGGCCATATCGATGAGGAGCAGCTCCTTAGTACCGCGGGACTCATTCCTACATCCATTCTGAGAGGCCGACATGATGGAATTTGTCTCAATATGACTATTGATTTTAGCTCTCAGAATAGATGTAAGAACTTTATAGACCGTCGGTAAACAAGTGATCGGTCTATAATTATTGTTTTATTATTAATATATTATTTTCTGGACATATTGATTTTTATTCCATTTATTTTTTGGGACCCAAAAAAAATCGCACAAAAAAATCGATAACTTTTCTATTTAGTCAATCACTAGCGTAAATGTAAAATAAATTGCTTTTGCACAGCACATCGACGTTTGTTTGGTGCAAATGTGTGCGCAATTTGTTCGGTGAATGGAAATATACGCTGTGCAAAAGCAATAAAGTTTAAAATTCACTGTATATTTTGATCCGATTTATGAATTGCGGATGTGTGCGCGAGTGCGTAAGTATATTTGCAAACGTGCGAGTGAACGTAGAAGTAGGGATGACTGCAGACAGCGGGTTCCCATACATTTTTGACTACTCAACATATCTCCTCTTTTCTTATTATTATTATTATTATCTATGGTCGTGAGAGTCTTTGGTCCGGGACCGCGGTCCTAACTTCTGCCTCCCCACCTATCTCACTTACCTACCTTACTTACCTACCTACCATTATTAGAGTACCGTAATTAGAGTCATAATAGAAAAACAATTGGTATTCGAACGCCGGCGTTCGATTCAGGTTCAAGTCTAAGGGATGATTCTCATTAGAACGTGCTGTGCCCGGGGCGGGGCCCGGACAGGGCACGGTTTTAATCTGTTTCATATATTTTGTATGAATCAATTTATATTACACAGTGCATTATCCGTGTCCCGTCCGGGCCCGCTCGACGCACTTCAATACCTACCACGTTTGTTGCACGGTCCCGCCCCGTTCCCTCCACGTCCCATCGTAATCAGTACATTTTTCGTGCTTGCGTCCGAAAATAAATTGCATAGCACGGACGGGCCCCGGGTCGTCCACACCCCGGCCCTGGCATGGCCCGCTCTAATGAGAATCATCCCTAAGAAGGAAATATTCGGATACGACTTTTGGATGATTTTAAATCCAACATCACGTCTAAATGGCCAGTCGCAATGTTTGACAAACTATTTTCCTAACAATTTAATATAAGAATATTTACCTACATTTTTTTCCATTGAACTTTAAGTAAGTACTTACTAGACAAATGATAAACATACTTAAGTATTTTTTTTTCATTGAACTTTAAGTGAGTGCAAGTGATAAACATACTTAAATAAGTATGTATTTAAAAAGTGCAATGTTTCAAATTAAAAATTTGTTCAGGGTGGGATTCGAACCCGATCTCGGGCATAGCAACAGGCCTGTCAATAACTAATTTGAAGCAGTCCTCTTATAGCCCATACTTGGCTACTTAGTCACCGTCTTCTATCTCAAATAGCTCGCCATTGCTCGCTAGACATTGTAGACAAACTTAAATATAAACTGCTGTACATTCCTCAGTGTCTTCAATGTGTAATGACAAAACAATTGTAGAACAATTAATTGTATAGCCAGCGGTCGACGATCGACCTATTAACCCAGCCAGGGGTCAGCCACATTTTGTATTATTATCTTGTCTAGATATTCATTAGAAATATTGGCTAGCAGTGTCAGGAACTCCGGACCCTTCGTTGTGGCTATATTTGGGGAAGGTCTATGTCCAACAGCGGACGTCCTTCGGCTGAAATAATGATGATGATGAAGGCGGAATGAAAAGAATGAAGTGCTCTTTGCCTAACAGTGAGACTTTAAAGAATGAATATAATTATATCGCAGAAGTTTTTCTTTTGCATATTTTTAAGAATTTACGAGTAAAAAGCTCAGTTGGTATAAATGATAATGATAAATGATCTTTATTTTGTAAGTAAGTTTAAAAAACATTTTTACACGTCATTTTTTTTTTATGCTAGATGAGTCCGGTGTTTCCTAGCTGACTACCCTGAGAAGAAACACCGAAACAAACTTAGGGGATATGATAAATTATTAAATAACCGTTCTATTTACTGGCATGCCTATTTTTATTAAATAAAGATCGAATGCAGCAGCAGCTTCTTAAAACATCAAAAAACTTTGGTCAGCGTGTAGGTATCTTGTATCCTTTGATTAAAAATACACTTTTATTCTTGATCAACATTAAAAATCCACATAACTAATTTTTGTTTTGATTTGGGTATGTATACAACAACTGTTTAACAAATCTACACTAATATAATAAAGAGGTAAAGTTTGTTTTTTTGTTTTTATGTTTTTTTGTTTGTAGGGGGTAATCTCTGGAACTACTGGTCCGATTGGAAAAATTTTAGCAACAATAGAAAGCTACTTTACTCCTGAGTGACATAGGCTATATTTTACGTACGCGGGCGAAGCCGCTGACAAAAGCTAGTTATTTATTAAAATTTTCTACAGAAAAGTTTCATTTAGCATACGCTCATCACTAGCTTAATAATTATTATAATTACATATTACTTTTCATTGATAAAAAAGAAAGAAAGAAACATTGTCAAAACACTTTTTTATCAATAAACTGAAAACGAAAAAACGTTGCGCGCTCCTTACTTTTTTGCGATGCTCGACGACCTTTCGCGCATGCGTACAACAAACTAGTCCGATGCGCGCGCGCTCCCTGACGGACGTACTACAAGTTGATTCAAAATGGCGCCCGTACAGATAAACGAATAGCCGTTGTTTATCAATCAAATAAAAATAACTTTAACTAATAAACTCTCGATTAACTAAAGCGGTCATTCCGAAAATAGATTGTTGCTAAGTGGGATTTTTAATTATATTTTGATCAGTGATTTAATTAATGAGATTAAAAATTAAAAGCCGGTAATTAAGTTGACTAAGAATTTAGAAAAAAAAGTAATTAAAATAACTCGACGAAAAATTATATCGGTTATAAAGACCAAGCTAAATTAAGTAATTAAATAAAAGTATAATTAAAATATACGTACAAAACCTAAAATGTGTTAATTTAAAAGCTTCCGACATTAATTATTATTATTATTTATAAAAAAATCAGTACACAGGAAATCATAAAAGTATAAACAATTTTTTTTACAAACTTCCTGCCATGTCTAAAATGTGATTGAAATACTTTGCTGATCATAGTGTTGTGAATTAGAAGACTTTGAACTAAGAAAATGCCGTGGCTATGCCTGCTGTTGATGGTGGGGCTAGCCAGCTCCCAGGCTGTTAATGAGACTGAACCTGTTGAAAATATATTAGGGTAAGTTGAATTAAGTTCATTGAGAGCAGTGGTGGCTGAGTGGTGAAGGCCGCGACTTACGAGTTGTAGGTCGCGGGTTCAAACCCAGCCAGGCGCATTACTTTGTGTAATTTATCACTGCTCTCAAAACGGTGAAAGAAAACATCCTAAAACCAAAAATTCGAAGACATGTGACATCCACCAACCTGCACTGGGCCCGCGAGGCGGATTATGACCCATTCCCTCTCCTAGAGAGGAGGCCTGTGTCCCAGCAGTGGGTACATTAAAAAGGCTGATGATGATGAATTTGAATTAATGATAGTGGGAGAGTGGTCAAGCCAGAGCTTATCAGAATCTCACCAGATTTCCGAGAAGCCGATCAACGTAAAAACAACTAACTAAGTGTCACATCTCTTGTCAAATGTCAATTGACGTGCTTATACCAAGTTCAGCGACTTTTACTTGTTATTTTTTTGTTTACAACTATCACACAACGTTGTCTAGTCCCAAGCTAAGCAGAGCTTGTGTTATGAGTACTAGAAAACTGATAAACATACTTATATATTTCTTAATACACACATTTTATAAATAAATTACACACAGACAGAAAAAATGATTAATCCTGATTGATGATTTATCCTGGGTGGGAATCAAACCCACAACCTCCGGCATCACGCCAGTCAGTCGGCAGTCACGCCGGCGTTCACACACCTGTTGTCTTTCTATTGTGTCCCTAATTTCGGTAACAACATAAGTAAATTAATAATATAATATACCTATCATTTATTTATTTTTTACATGTCATTTTTCTTCCATTTTGTCCTGTCAGCCATTGCTCTATCTCGGACTGCCTTCACATCAGTTCTCACACAAATCATCCATTTTTCGTTGGCCTCTCTTTCCCTCTTCGTCCGTTAGCAAAACATGGAAGGACAAAACGACTTAAAGTATTTTTGGCTAGCCCTTTTTATAACATCGTATCACATGGTATCACCGTCGAAAACTGAGAAAGAGAGCATCAAAAAGTCTATTTCCTCAGAATGCACTTTGCCGTTTGTAGACAAAAGAATCGTTATGTTTCTCTCGTTTATTTTGAACTAGCACTTCACTGGTGGCTTATCTTCCGTAGCTCTAGAGGATTATGTATTCGTTTCTGAGAATAGGTATTGATGGTGAGATGCATTGTGCACCTAACCATCAACGATTCTAGGTCAATGGGAAGTATGAATCCTATGAATTTTATTTCCTTTTATATCGAAATATACGTTTTGTGACATATGCAACCGTACTTTTTTTTCGATAACTTAGAAGTTTGTTTTTTTTTTCACAACTTGAAGGGACCGCAGATTAGACTATTTATATTCATCTCTTTTAATTTCAACTTGAAACCACCACGCTTACACGAGATAAAGAATCTTGACCGACAGATAAACAGACGGACCACTGAGTGACTCTATAAGAATATTTTTTCGGTAGGTAAAAATCTTCCAATGACATCGTGTCAAACTTTTACTGACTAAAAAGCCCACCTTCTTTCGTTGTCTCTCATACTAGGGCTGAGCCTCCCTTTCAGAAGCGAATCAATGGCCCCACTAAGCATGATCCCTGCTGGGTCCCTGAAGTGGCTGACAACTCCTTGAAGCACGCGTGGAACCGTACGGTCCCGGTTACCGGACGATCGGACGGCGAACTACCCACTGCTCCGGTGCTACTACGATTGCCGGAATCACGGCGACGGCTGGGGAACGTTAACTGATTAATTCGGTGTTTATAAATGCATGTGCACTTACAAAAAAACTATTTACCAGTTCCATTAAACCTAAGCTTCCTAAAGAAGGTTTTTAGGTACTTACGAGTAGATAGACAAATGTTAATAAAAGTCATGCTATATTTATGATCCTGCTAATGTCAATGACACACCAAAGTAACTGGTAAATAATATTTGAGATTGTTGTTGCGATATTACTTCTATAATTGAAATGAATAACCATTTAGTGTTTTTTTTTTTTTATGGTTGGAAAAATCAATCTAACGATAAATTCCGGCCCTTGGGTGAACTGGGAAATAGTGTCAGACTCTTACTGACTAAACTATTCATCCCGTTTCTTCTTCGCCTTCATACCGGGGTCGGACCTTCCTTTTTAAAACTGGTCTAAGCCTCCGTAGGCTTCGGCCCTGGAGCTGGGTCTCTACGGGATCAGAATGCGCCGTCGACGACATGAGCTTGGTGCCTACTGTTACCAGACTGCCGGACGGCGAGCTACCCTTTGCCAATTCGTGTTTGCGTGCCTGCGTTAAATGCAATAATGCCTTCATGATGCTGTTAGGACTGCCAAAGCACTGTAGAGCCTCGGGAATATTTGTGGAGAGTCGCACAGATAGTCTATGCCGTCATGCGAAAGTGAGCGGTCTCCTTACGGAGATGGGTTTCTAAACGGTAAATACCGAGTAGATAGACCCCGACAAATCTACATCTGTAAACAAAGTAAATAACTTTTTCGCCAGAATAGGTAATGAACTAGCACAGAAAGTTTTGTCCACAGCGCAGATTTCGGAGCATGCTCTGGATGAAAACAATGTCACAAACTCCCTCGTACTCATGCCAACTGATGAATGTGAAGTAGAGCGCATTATTCATGGCCTACGTAGTGATACAGCTGTTGGATGGGACGCAATCTCAACGAAGTTGTTACAGAAGTGCTCTAAGAGTCTAGTACCAGTGATTACTCATTTATGCAATATTTCTATGTCGAGTGGCATCTTTCCCAAAGCTTTCAAAAAGGCTGTTGTCCACCCCATCTACAAGGGCGGAAGTAGAGACAGTGTCAATAATTAGGCCAATATCTGTTCTGCCGGCATTATCAAAGGTCCTTGAGAAATTGCTAAACACCAGACTGCAAAATTTTTTGGAAAAGAATAATATCTTAGCACCAAACCAATTCGGTTTTAGGAATGGCAAATCCACGGAAGATGCTGTGGGTTCTCTTATTGATAATATAGTTAACATCCTCGATCAAAAACAAAAATGTCTCGGTATTTTCCTTGACCTCACGAAGGCTTTTGACACTGTCTCTGTTTCTCGGCTCTTGTTGAAAATGGAAAGGATGGGAATACGTGGATATGCTCTTTGCATTTTCAAGGATTACCTCTCTGACAGAACACAGTTTGTGCAGATTGATTCTTATGTAAGTGAAACCGCTTCTTTAAACTACGGAGTACCACAGGGATCGATCCTGGGTCCTACTCTTTTCCTCTTATACATCAATTCCTTATGCTTACTTCCTCTTCCAAACTGCGCCATTTTTACCTACGCGGATGACACGGCGCTACTCGTCCATGGCAGGAACTGGTCTGAGGTCTTTCTTAGAGCTGAACAAGCTCTTAGACAAGTCATACAATGGTTGTCAGGTAATCTCCTAACCTTAAATCCTAACAAATCGACCTACCTGACTTTCTCGTTGACAACTTCGTCACAACCGTCTAGTGAGGAGTTTACTCTCAAAGCCCATAGTTGTGACAAAAGTACTTTGAGTGTTTCCTCTTCACTCTGTGGCTGTCCTATTCTAAGCAGGTCTACCCAAGTAAAATACCTTGGAGTATATATTGATCCTCTCTTAAATTGGAAAAATCACCTAACGGTCCTCACCGCTCGTGTCCGTAAGACCATCTATATTTTTAAAAAACTTCGGTATTGTCTTGACTTCCATACTCTTAAAATGGTATACTGTGCCTTATGTCAGTCTATTCTGAGTTATTGCATAACTGTGTGGGGCGGGGCTGCCAAAACGCTCTTACTGCCTTTAGAACGAGCACAACGTGCTGTGCTTAAAGTTATGTCCTTTAAACCCTTCAGGTATCCGACAGTTCAGCTCTTGGATGACTGTAAGACCTTATCTGTGAGGCAATTATTTGTCCTGGGAACAATTTTGAGAAAGCATAGCACTCTAAAATACGATAAAAGTGTAACAGCAAAGCGCCGCTCACATACAGTATGCCAATCACAGCAATGTCGTAGTTCCCTGGCTGCACGGCACCAAAATGTGATTAGTGGTCGCTTGTACAACAAAATAAATAAATATTGCGATATCTACCCACTCTCCATTTATGAATGCAAAAAGAAGGTATTGAACTGGCTTCTAAATAAATCATACGAGGACACTGAGAACCTACTAAAAATATAAACACTATTCACTATATTAAGAACCATTACACTACATCTTCATAAACTTCAGTTATACTATATTATATTATATTTACACACATAACTACACATTTACACACACCATCACACACACTTACATTACGTTTACATATGTTTGTTTTTATTTTCATTTTTGTTTTTATTTTCCCCCTTTTAAACTTAGTCACATAATCACGTTCCACTAAGATGCTAAACAATTTTATATATAGATCAACTTGAGCGAGGGCCCTGGTACCCTTAACACAAGTTGAATCTTAATTTGGGTACCAGAGTTCAACAAAATTTGTATCTCAAATATATAAAATGTTTTCTGTTCTGTGTATTTGCTGTGTGTATCAATTGAAATAAATTTATTATTATTATATTATTATTATTTATACGCAAAGCACCGCATTGCCCCTGCAATGAGGTAGGATTTCCACGGGAACGCTTATTTACCCGCAACATACCCTGTAATATCCTGTATTGGTGGTACAGGCCATGGTCTAGAGCGAGGAGGATTGGCAGGTCGTTGCCTCATTCTACGAAGCAGTAATGCTAGCAAGGGACTCACGTTCCAATTCCATTGATCCTTATCCAGATGTGATGGCCAACGGCCACCGCCGCCGCCTTGCAAACGGTAAGCAAGGGGTGGCGGTAACCGTTCGGACCAAGCCCAGGTCGTCGACGGCATGTAGGCCACAGGCGGGCGTCTCAATGAGATGTCAGCAAAACCATAAAGAGCCAACGGGGTCGTGTCATGGATTGTGCGAAAACGAACCCCGGGGCCCTAGAACGATAGCATACAGGGAATAGCAGTAAGTTTTGGCCAGCAAAAGTCCGACCACGTCATCCTGCTCCACTCCAGGGCGAGAAATGTCCTTGGATAATTTCCCTTTATTAAAAGGGAAAAAAAAAATTACGGGTGCGTAGTTGCTGATAGAAGCTACTTATTGATATTGTTCCTTTCGATTTACAATCTGTGTATGAAAGGACCGGTTGGGACAATAAAGTACCGATTGGGACAATAAAGGACCAATTAGGACAATAAAGGACCAAATGGGACAAAAAAGGACCAATTGGGACAATAAAAGGCCAAACTCAGTCTTAGAAATGACTCATTAACTTACAGTATCAGTACATTCCTCACAAGGTTCGCATGCGTAGTAAATATAACATTAGGGATTATTGTTTTGATTAATTGCAGTCATTTGAATTAATCTAATTACTTATCCGCACGTTCGTTTTGCATTAAAAGGACCACAGCACGAGATGTTGTGACTGTAGCTACGATTATTCTAGCAGGATGGCTATCTTTGGAAAATGCACGATTTTTTCCTATCAAGAACTGTGAACTTTTGTTTTGAACTTGGTGCCTTAGTAACTTAGCCAGATATTTTTTTCCGGCCTTATCAGTAATATTTATTTAATTATGTTCGTATTAATAGTTCATGCAAGACAAAAGTACAAACGCTGACTTAATAATAACAAAAAGAACTTTTTGATCTAAAGATACATTTTGACTGGCCTGTCAGTCTAGTAGTTAGTGGCCCTGACTGCTATATGGGAGGTCGTGGGTTCGATTCCCACCCAGGACAAATGTTTGTGTGATGAGCACGATCATTTGTTCTGTGTCTGGGTGTAATTTATCTATAATATGTATGTATTTAGAAATATATAATATACAAGCTTTGCTTAGCTTGGGACTAGATGACGTTGTGTGATAGTTGTGGACATATTATTATTATTATATATTATTATTACATATCCATATTTATGTTAATAAGTACTTAAGAACTATGTTAGTAAAAAACAAAAATAAATATGACCAAAAAAATATTTTGACACGTGAAGCGCAATCCAGTGTCAGAAACGGTCTGTCCGGTGCGTCTGCTGTTACTATTAGGATGCTGTTGGAGTTTGCACGTACATGATGCAACATTGAGGTCACCAGTCAACGAAGGGTGATGAAGAGTCATCAGGTACCTATACCTACCCTACACTCACATTTTCGAAAGCAAACGTAGAGTTCAACTGCTCGAAGCTCGAAGTTATAAAACAAACCTGGGTTACAACTTTACCGTACTATGGTTATTTTGAACGCAGGGATATAGGAGCATATCGAGTCGTTATAACTGTTAAGCTGAGAAAAATCGATCGACGTGGGACATCACTATGTTGCCCGCCAAATGAGGCATAACCCTAACTTTTTTCACTTTGACAGTTACTTAGCACGCGAGTTGAGTGTTTTAAAAGTTTTTTAAAAACTGTGAAATAAGTCTTTTTTATTTTAATCATTACATAGTATAAAACAAAGTTGTGCATTCCTATGTATGCTTATATTTTTAAAATACGTAACGGTTTTGATGCGGCTTTTTTAATAGATAGAATGATTCAAGAGGAAGTTTATGTGTATAATACATGCATAATATATTCAATATCAGTATCCGTGCGAAGCTGGGGCGGGTCGCTAGTATAACATATAATGGGGGAGCAACTGGAAAAAAGAGACAGTTATCAAACAGTCTGTAGCTTGTAAGACCAGCCCTATCGCGGGCAGCTGGTTTTAATAACATTCAGATGTGCGCACTTCTTAGAACAAGTTAATGAGTGCATTCATACGGTGGTCATTTGAAACCCGATTAGAGTTGCCTCGCATACTGGGGTTAGCTGAATAGGTTAGCTGATGAAGTTGTGTAATCCATACTTCCGTACTATAAATGATAATGATAAAAGATATTTGCGAGCAATCTGCTTTACCCTTACGTTGTTGAGAGTTTGAGACATCTGCGTCCTGGACGAAGTATTTTGCCTCGTCGTTTACACTGCGTACATCGAGGGACTGGAACAGTTTGCCGGCTGCAGCCTTTCCCTCCGAATATAATTTACGTGTCTTTAAGGCTAGAGTGAATAGGCCCTTAATAAACTAGTGCGCCTTACCATCAACGATTGCATCACTGCTTACCATCAGGTGGGATAGCAATCAAGCACTAGTTTAATGCAATTTAAAAAAAACCACTGTACCCAAGTTTGGCAATTGCTTTGTGCTGTGTCGGTAATCTTGGTTCTCTTGCGGATTATCTTCATTTCTGATTGTATCACGCAAGGAAACACCGAGAAAAACCCTTTCCGTTACCCTTTGGGTGACTTTAAGCCTTCTGATTAAGCCCATTACAACAAACCACCTTACGGAGCCATATCTCATCACTGGCAACACGCACTGGTCTTTCGTTTTGAGAGACTGTGGCATGTTGGACGAGAAGATACCACGCGCGCAGCTTCCCGAACGCTGCCCAGCCGAGTCGGATTCGATGATTGAATTCTTTCTCAAAGGTAGACCTACCCTAATGGACCGTCTATCCTGAAATAGGATATCTACTTTTCACACTGGGAGCATGCTACTTTGCTATAATTTAGACGCAGACTTAGCCGCTGGCAGAAAGTTGCATATATCTAAATTAGTTTTTTTTTATTTATCTATTTTATTTTCTAGCCCTTACTGTCCCACTGCTGGGCAAAGGCCTACCTCCATTCTTTCCAGTGTTCTTGGTTTTGAGCCACTTCTTGCCAATTCCCAAGGAAGGCATTCAAGTCGTCTCGCCATAGCCTTCTTGGTCGTTTGCCGTGACCCCTTCCTGCGATTTCACGGAACCAACTTTACTAAATTAGTTTAAATTCTGACATTAATGCGGATATATCTATTCGCGATAAATTAACAATAAAACTAGCAATTACTTATATAGTTGGTAATAAACAATAGGACTGGTAATTACCTTGATCATCTCATTAGAACCTGCTAATTTTATAGCTTATCAAGCAATGAAGTAAGCAAGATCCGTTTTATAAATAAGTACCTACGGTGTTTTTGACTTCAAGTAGAACTTTTAAAGAATCTCATTCTCGCTATTCCTGGTCCTGAACGAGTAGACGTCCTTATACATATTTCGTCCGTTATTCAACGAAAAGCGAAGTTTCGACCAAACCTTCACTTGTTTCCTACCACGCCTCAGTTTAATTAGGCTACCAACCACACCCACTAGTTTAAAATATATTTTTTATTTATAATTGTAATGTATCCGTATATATAAGCATTTAAAAAAATACATTTTTCATTATCCTGAGCGTAAATTATCTTCTTTTAAATAAAAATACAAAAAGATTAAAATCGGTTTATGAAATTCAAAATTACTTGCGGGTACAGCGCCATCTCTCGGAAAATTGGGTTACTAACTTATACATGGACTATAGGGTTCTGTTACATTTTGAGAAATTTCTGAGGGACGGGAAACTACGTTACCCTAGATTGAGCGTGGCCCGACACGCTGGTCGGTTTTATTTCCTAACTAGATCAGGATCGGCCTTCCAGTCCACACGGATGCGGCTGAATACAGTTGACCTATATACCTACAATAATTAACCTACCTCATGCAAATTACTGTCCCAACTCCATTCTCTCTTACATTACAAAATCACAATGCAAATGACAAAGGAAAAATGAAAATCATTTACATACAATCATAGGCCGCCATTAAATCATCACTAGGGCTACTTTTATACATGTAGTTGATCTCCAAGGTTGATTGGACGTTGATTATTATGGCAGCCATTACGAGGAAACGAGCATTCAATTGATCTCATCGTTTTTTTGTTCTATGGTATAATTGTACCCTTCATGCTGTGAGACGTGAGGCAGACATCAATATGATGGGTATGATAAAAACTAGAGATGGGCCGACTAGTCGCCGACGATCTAATATTTGCCAACTAGTCAATATTAGGCGGCTAAAAAATGTATAATATAACATATTCTACAACTATCACACAACGTCGTCTAGTCCCAAGCTAAGCCGAACTTGTGTTATGAGTACTAGACAACTGACAAACATACTTATATATTTCTAAATACATACATATTATAGATAAATTACACCCAGACACAGAACAAATGATCGTGCTCATCACACAAACATTTGTCCTGGGTAGAAATCGAAGCCACGACCTCCAGCATAGCAGTCAGAGCCTCTAATCACCACACTAACAGGCCAGTCAGAATCCGATTAGTCGGCACTAAAAAGCTACACAAATATCTACTAATACAAAGTCTTTGAATTAAAGTCGTGAATGTTTTCACGGTACTTGTTCCACAAAATCCCTCTTCGTTTCAGATAATCTCTGAAACAATTGTACAGATTTTGATGGAACTTGCACTGGCAAATAGCTGATGTTGTATGGAGAGTTATTTAAACTCTTGGTCCCCTAAGCGAACGCCGGCGTTGTATTTTACTTAATTATGCCTCTAATTACGGTATTGGAAAGGTTAAGCAAAATAAGTCTAGTAGAAAATGAATCGAGAAAGCTGACTATTCGGCTTAAATAGTCGATCGACTAGTCGGCAATTGAAGAAAGCATCTAGTCGGCTAGTCGGCCAAGTCCATAGTCAGCCCACCTCTGTCAAAACCATAAATGGTTTGTGCGTGGGATACTGGACTTCGATGACTTTTTGGGATGTATTACGTGTGGCTTTTTGTCGGAAGTTGAGGGGAAAAAACGTGAGTTTAAATATAATGACTGGTTATTAAGCTATTGTGTTTGTTGTTTTGCTCTTCATATGTATTTGTAAACGGATCTAATAATTTAAACTGCTCGTTATTGAAAATCATGAGCCGTAGCTAATCACAAGTTAAGTTACGGTGTCCCCGTGCTACAATAAAAAGCATAGCGCTATAAAATCCTACAAACATTATTATTGCGTATGTTTGTATGTAGTCATATATATAAAAGGAGAAACTGACTGACTGACATATCAACGCACAGCCGAAATTACTGAGACTAGGAGCGTGAAATTTTGCACAAGGCTTGCTGTTGTGGCGTAGGCGAACACTAAGAAAGGATTTCCTAAAAGATTTCACCCCCTAAGGGGATGAAACAAGGTGAAAATTTTGTATGACCTTTTACCTACCTATTATACGCGGGTGAAGTCGCTGGCAGAAAGCTAGTTTATGTATAGATATGTTTTGCTCTTTCACGTAAAACTAAGAGAAATTACATCTATTCTGATATCTAGGAAGTAGTACTTTCATACATAGTCTTTCTATTATGTCTCTAATTACGGTATTCAGCGTTGGCCCTAAAACTCGAACAAGTATCAAATGATACATTGAAGATGAGCTTCATCCTAATGCCTGTCTTAATGATTGACATCCGATATCCTCGCGCTACTCATTCACTGCAGTGTAACTCGATGCTCCATGTGAGTGGAGTGAGTATGTTTGTTACTTGCTCACGCTCGAACGGCTGAGCGGATTTCAATGAAACTTGGTACGCAAGTATAGATGTATATAACAGGTTTTCACCCGCACCTTTAGTTACTGCCCTACTCCCGTTGGTTGTAGCGTAGTGTTATAGCCTTCCTAGATAAATGGGCTGTCCTACACTGAAAGATGTTTTCAAATCGGCGCAGTAGTTCCTCAGATTAGCGCTATCAACCAAACAAATTCTTCAATTTTACAATATTAATACAAATTTTGTTTTAAGTATTTGCTGCAGAGAGCAATGGTGGCCGAGTGGTCATGGCTCCAACCCAGCTTGACACATAACTTTGTAAAATTTATTTCATCACCACTGCTCTTAAAACGCTGTAAGAAAACCATCCTGAGGAAACCAGCTTGTTCTGTATAGAACCAAAAAAATTCAAAGACATGTGATATCCACCAACCCGTACTGGACCCGCGTAGTGAATAACGGTCTGTTCCTTCTCCTAGAGAGGAGGCCTGCATCCCAGCAGTGGGAACATTAAAAAGGCTGATGATGAACTCACTAACCACCATCTATTTTTCATCCAGGAACCCCTGCACAGACAAGAACCACCTATTCCTGGCGCCAGGGGTGCTGACGGCGGGCAGTATGAACCGAGCTTGCGTCTCCAGGTTCTACACGGATGGTCCAGCTCGCTTGATGCTGACCTTGCTGACTGAGGACCGGCAGACCGTTTCTGCATCTTCACAGCTTTCAGGTAACAAAATGTTAAGTGGCGTATCAGTTACGTAAGGCGAATATCCACCCTTGTGTGTTAACGGCGCGCTCTGCTCTATTCCCGCGCGCCTCGAGGAGTTGTCAGCAACCGTAGGGACTCAGCAAAAGGGTTGAAGCCTATTGGGGCCCAGGGTCTCTTTCTGAAAGGAAAGTTGGGCTCCAATGCGAAGGTCAAAGAAGAAACGGGATGGGGTGTTTAGACAGTAAGAGTCTGACACTGTTTCCTGCTCCGCCCAAGAGCGAGATTCGTCACTGGATGACTTTTACCTATCATAAAAAAAAACCATTACGTGTTGAACTACGATGTCCAATGGCCCAGACTAAGGGTGAATTGCATCAAATGGCTTGTTAAAATTAAAAGTTATTATTTAAAAGGGTCCCCAGTGAAATAATCATTGCATTGCATCAGCTTTTTCTTTAGCATTAGTTGATAAAATAAAATAATTATATCTGCACTTAATATAATAAAGAGGTAAAATTTGTTTCTTTGTTTTTTGTTTGTAGGAGGTAATCTCTGGAACTACGGGTCCGATTGGAAAAAAATTAGCAACAATAGAAAGCTGCTTTACTCCTGTAGTGACATAGGCTACATTTTATGTACGCGGGCGAAGCCGCTGACAAAGCTAGTCGCTAATAAAGTTAATATTTTATTCAAAATGCAATTTTCACCTCGAATTACGTAAACAATTACGTAATTCGAGTTGAAAATTCCGTTTCAGGAGGTCTGACCCCAGGGAGTAAGCCAAGGGACTAATGATGATAAAGATAAACTTGAAATGTTGTACCTCGGGTAGAGCACCCTTAATGAGCATTATGACAGCTGACAGATGTCTGACAGATACTGGTTATTGTTAAAAGTAATTGATCACAATCCCTTACAAAAAAAAAAATATAAGGTTATTCGGACATAAATCTCCTTACAGCTGGCAACACTGAATTGAAAAGTGACAATTCACATATCCGCAAGCGAATAAAAATAAAATGTTGTGCAACTCTGTTAAATTTATGGTTTTACTCTGTTTTTGTCAACGGTTCAATAATTCTCAAAGATTTTTTGGCGTGATTTCTTTGAGTGGTTGAATTAATACATTTGCTGGATATGAATATTTATATATTAACGGTAAACAAATTAAGGCCAGGTTCTACTTATTTTAAACTTTATTAAATCTCTGGAAATCCAAAAATATAGAAGCGAACTACTTCAAAAAATTATTTTTATTAAAATTGACTATAATTATGACCAAGCACCAGGGCAAAATCAAAATATAATAATTATGAATTTGTTAGTTCAATAAAAAAAATGCCGATTTGACCCTAATTTACAATTTAAAATTTTGTTCCGAAAATATTTGAAAATTACAAAAAATAAATAAAGCTTGTTTTTTAAAAGCGCCTAGCAAAAACAAACTAGTGTGTAAAAAGGATCATTGTACACACCAATATAAACAAGTTTTACTATGAGAACAACCCAAAACATTGTATATATGGGTATATAACGCCCTGTAGAGACTTGCTAGGAAAAAATATTTTCTTCCAGAACTTGTTTTATGTAAATAATGAAGAATGTTATCTGACTTGTTCGCAGCCGACGGAGGATGCCTGGACATCAATGTTCCGTCGCTACCGAATACAAAAGCTGACTTGATCGTCAATATTAGGTAAGACGGACAACCTTGTTATATATATTTTTTTGTTTTATCCCCTTGAGCGCTGATTGTACCTACATACGTCTAATTAAGAATTTTTCAAATTCTTTGAGGTATACAAACTTTTTAAGAAAATTATTTAATTTAAGTTTTAATATTTTTGTTTTTAGGAAAATTCAGAAAAAAATTTTTTTTGGTGATTTATTTTAAAAATTACGAAGCCCTCTCAATGGCCCCTGGTGTTCCATGGATTATAGCATTTTTCTAAATAGATAAATCGTGGCAGGCTGGCTGAAACCTGAAGGAACCTTCCTTATAGGGTGTAGACATCCACTAAGAGCGGATTTTACTCCACTCCTAAGGGGAACCCAACTTCCACGTGGGCCAAGCCACTGGCAGAAGCTAGTTCTCTATATTGACGTTTTTAAGCACACCTTCCTCGACCCAGGTACCCTGAAGCCCAATGCGTATGGGAGCGTCGAGTCCCTCTCCGCATCTCCAGCGGCCGCGTGGTGGTGATATCGACAGAACGCGCGAGGTACCGGCCTGGAGAACTGCTGCGCTTGAGGCTACTGGCGTTGAGGCAAGACCTGGCACCTTCGCATGGATTGGTGAGTCTCCTATTAGCTAAGCAAAAAAGAGTAAAAGAAAGAGTTCCCGAGACGACGTAAACCGTGACAACTGGAGACGCATCGCGGGAGCCTCACTCACCAACGAAAATGCAACATGAACAACCACGAACACTGTCAAGTGTGAATGACTAAGGAGGAGAAGTAAAAAAACAGCCTAAATCAAATTTTTACGCGACGGTGTTCTCTCGCGGCGGAGTGTAGTTCATGCATAATCTGGAGTGAGAGAGAATGAAGTACGGTCGCCTCCTTCTGTGAAATAGTAATGCTAATGTAGGAAACTGCCACCACTTTGATGTAACTGATGTCCTTACGCCCCAGCCGCCACCACCACATACACGTCCGTGCGGAGACGTATCTCCGGCCACCATAAATGCGGGCTTGCAAGAGACTAGCAATAGGCAGCTCGCTGTCCAGCCAATCGGTAGCCTGTTTTGTTCCACGATCACCTCAAGGAGATATTAGCAAAGCCGTAGGGACCCAACACTACCGATGCACGTGAGGGCCATGCGGTATTTTTGAAACAGAGACCGTGGTCCTGGAGCGCCTTCAAATTAGTGTACGGCTGTTGCATTACAGCTGCGCTGCGGCCGCGCGTCATTTATATCTATGAAAAAACAAAGTAAAGCGATGTCGCGCGGCACGTTTCGGCTAATTTGAAGGCGTCCTTAAGACAGAAACGGTAATTGAAGGACATAGGTGAGTTTCATTCAGAAAAAAATTAACACATCAAGAATCACTGGATGATTTTTCATAAAAAAAAAAATTGTAGATGTAACATGTTATTTTCGGTAGTGTCACCAAAACAAAACATCAAAAAGAATACATACAGTATATAATATATGTAATCAGCATTTTATTACCATGCTCTCGTTCAGGGCCAACCTTTAGTGAGGTCCATTTGACCTTACATCACCATTAAACCACAATATAATCGTATTGTTGTAACATTTTTAACTTTTAGACTATGACAACAGTGTCACTTCCTCATGTATTTTACTTCCTATGTCACATTATTGGATCGTCATCTGTTTTGTTAGTATTTTATTGAATACTAGCTTTTGCCCGCAACTTCGTACGCGGAAAATTTCTTGTTTTAGTAGGTATAAAGGTGCTGATATTATTTTTTATTATTATTATTTTTATTGTGCTTTTAAGTGCAATATTGACTGGTCTACACTGTTCTTACATAATGATATAAGTACTGTAACAACGAAATATTGTAAGAAATCATTTTTTTTAAAAGAGTAACCATGGAGTTTCTTGCCGGTTCTTCTCCATAGGAAACGACCAATTTGGAACCGTGCACTAGCTTCTGACGTTTTATAAGTGCCCTTGTAGGCCTATATGAAATAAAAACCTTTTTGATTTTGATAGACTTGAGCTTTCACTTGTAACAGAACACCGAGCGTTCGCCGTTTTTATATTTATCGAACTAAACAACGAGCCGAGCCAGGCATAGAGCCAAACATAACTCTCTAGTCGATGCGCATTCATTGTGATTCTTCACGAAGATGTCAGACTTGACGGTCGCATCTGTGCAAATCAATGCAATGCTCGCTAGAATGCTCGCCAGAACGCTCAATAGAATGCTCGCTAAAATATTCTCGTATTTTCTATGATGTAACATTCCCAATAATGCTCATTACAAATGAATGCCCAAGTTTATCAGCACCTTAAGATTACACTCGGCACTACTGTAACTTCCCATTAGTAAACGTCACATTTTTGGATCGTCATCTGTTTTGTTTGTAGTTTATTGAAGACTAGCCCTTGCCAATGGTTTCGCCTGAGTGATAGAAATATGTAACCTAACCATGGTTTTATGTAACTCATAGTATGATTTAAATGGGAAAATGGGATAAGGGTAGGATGATGATGATGAATATGATTTAAATGAGTGTCTATGGAGTTGCTTGCACGTTTTTCTACATAGAGGTTTATGCTTTGTTTTATGGTGGGCAAGAACCATCCAGTAACGAATCCCGCTCTTGGGCGGAGCGGGAAACAGTGTGAGATTATTACTGCCTAAACACCCCACCCTGTTCTTTCTTTGCCTTTCGCAATAGGGCCAAGCCTTCCTTTCAGAAAGATACCCTGGGCCCTTGTAGGCTTCGGCCCTTTTGCTGATAGTCCCTACGGAGGTCTACGCTTCGCAATTTAGCTTCACTTTCCTTTTTTGACCGATCGATTTTTATGACAATTCAAAAGTGCCTGTAATTGGTCTATTTGAAATAAATGCTTTTGATTGAGTGATTGATAGTAGAAAATTATGCCAAAAGAACACTCTTGGGATAAAAAATATCTTATATGCCATTCCCGGATTTGGTCTTCCCGTATACCAATTTTCGTTGGATGGGGTTGAGATCAGATGTGAGTACCGCAATTGGCTAACGGATTTGGCATCAAAATAGACCAAATAGCCATTATCTATTGATGTCGCCGACTGAACTCTTCACTTCAACGTAAACGTCGTAAACGAGTATCACGAATTCACATTTTTTTGCTTCAAAACAGTCTTCAAATCAGTTTTTATGTAAGAAACTGGAAGCTTGCCGAAACCCATACCCGGAAATTTTGCTAGCAAAAAAAAGTACGGTAATCTAACATTTTTCGTTCGAAAACGATAAACGCTGAGGTTCATACAATAGTGTCATTAAACGTTTTTTTCTACATATATTTTGGCTTGGTAAAAGCCAGCTTGAAACGCTTGAGTCGAATGAGAAGTGAGCCAAGAAAATCATTGGTCAAATAATTCGCTCGTAACGTGCGTTTGACCACTATCTCACCAAAGCGATGATGTGGTCGACGCTGGAGCACGCTTGCCTAAAAGTAATCTATTCACTCTTGGCTTAAAGACCCCTTTTTATGGTACATAAAAATTATCTAATGACGAATACCGCCCTTGGATGGAGTGGGAAACAGTGTTAGAATTTTACCAACTAAAAAACCTACCCCATTCCTTCCTTGCCTTAGTCCCAGAGCCCTGGTGATACGCTATCGCATCAACCCTTTGCACAGGAGGTTTCGACCTTGTAGGGAGCGGAGCCGGGTCTTCTTTTTAGAAAGCGGTCCATAGCTCTAGTAGGCTTCGGCCCTGCTGGGTCCATACAGTTTGCCGACAACTCCTTGAGGCGAGCGGGAACAGTGCGCGCCGTCCACAACTTGGGATCGGTCTGGACTGTTTCCAGACGACCGAACGGCGAGCTACTCATGGTTATAAGATGATAGCTATCAGAAAACACAGGCTCCGTTAGGGAATTCCATACCGAACGTGTTCCTAAAACGCATTGTACTTGTAAGTGGGATGTCCACCATGTACCGATGGTGCAACGCCGTACGTCTAGTGGTCCGATTATGAAACCATCTGCTCATTTAAAACGCCGTGTAAAAGGATATACTCAGTCCTGGTCCTGCTTGAAAAGTAGTCCTAGTACTTGTAACTGTTGATTATTTTTACCTACATACATATAACATGTAGCTTGCACTATATTATACGAGATGTTATGGACGAGTCTAACACCCGTATTCACAAACAATACTCAAACGACCCTTGACTAAGCAAACGCACAGCGTTGAAATAGAGCTCTGTGATTGGTTCGTTTGTGTTGCGTAGTTCACAAACCCTGCTCTGTGCGCTCGCGAGCACTGTGAGACCGCATAGTAACGTTTGTGAATACGGGTGTTAGTTTTTTTTAACATTAATGTTGTCCGTGTTTGGCAACCTGGTCCTAACCAGGTTCCGATTGGTGTATTCCAAACTCCTAAGTTTGGAATACACCAATCGGAACGACTCTCTCTGCTCTCAAAACGGTGAAGGAAAACATCGTGAGGAAACCGGCAAGTCCTAGAACCAAAAATTCGAAGACATGTGACATCCACCAACCCGCACTGGGCCCGCGTGGTGGATTACGGCCCATTCCCTCTCTTAGAGAGGAGGCCTGCGTCCATGCAGTGGGAACATTAAAAAGGCTGATGATGAATCGGAACGACGGATGTCTTAAACGTGTCCATTGTATTAACGTAAAACGAACTAGTTTGAATATCGTAGGCCACAAAGTTAAAAAAATTCAGAGGGCGGCCAGAATTATTGATAAAAAATTGCAATTTAACTTTTATTCAAAGACATACCATAGAAGGCGTGTGGTTTTAAAAACAACCAAAAACCTTTTGTAAACTACTAGCTTTTGTCAGCGGCTTCGCCCGCGTACATAAAATATAGCCTATGTCACTCAGGAGTATAGCAGCTTTCTATTGTTGCTAAAATTTTTCCAATCGGACCAGTAGTTCCAGAGATTACCTCCTACAAACAAAAAAACAAACTTTACTTCTTTATTATATTAGTGTAGAAGTGTAGATTAAAACTGTATTAAGACTACTTCTATCCGAAACTTTATATAGGTTTCGATCCCCTTAAAATTTCTGATATAGTACTCGTATACAAGGGGTATATTTAAATTCAGGGCTGACTATAATACTAAAGGGTTGGTAAAACGTATAGAGTAAATTGTAAGTAGTGACCGATACTTAATCACGTGATTGTAGTCATGACAACAAACAAATTTTACTATGGGAAATGCAAACCTGAAAAAGTAAGAAGTTCAGAATATTTTAGAAATACTTATTATTTTATAACCGCTAAATTTTGATCGTTTTAATCCCGTGGAGGGTCGAAATTAATATTATTTAATTGTATTTGTAAATATGCGCCTGTACGAAATTCGTAAATTCGTTTCTTTAAGTAAACTTCAGCTGAGTGAGACCAACGACCTGTGCGTACTAAGTTTCTACAGGTCATTAGACTCGATCAGCTTTAGGGAGAACAACTATAATAACGATGTATTTCTACCAGGACTTTCTTCTAGTTTTCATTTAAAATGTATCTCATACGTTGCCACCCCTAGTATACTAGTTTCTTGCAGTATCTCTTACACAGAAACGGGTTGTGAATACATAAACAGCTGGCTAGCTCAGGAGCTGCTTATAAACATCAGGATTTACAAGAAACCCTCACACATACAAACCTAAGGTTTATATTCTACAGACGATGCCGTGATCACTTGCTCCCCGTGTTTCGTATTTCAGGAATCGAGTTCCTTAAGAGATTCTTGAGGGAAATAAACGAAAATCATTTTATAATACAGGAACGGGACCAATCTGCAGTACTTATATGCTGAATTTCTTCTTCTGTAATAACCCTGTTTTCTTGAATTATTTTTTAGTATATTTACTGTCAGAAAACATTCTTTCGTGATAGCCGTCGCAGAATCACTGCTTTTGTTCGTCCCCCAAAGTAAAGCGACTCCCTATACCAACAGACAACGGTAGATGGATTCTTTTGAAGGTCTTCCATCCATAAAAGTAATTTGAAGTCGATCAGGACTCATCAAGTTTTAGGGCATATTTAAAATTATAGAAAATCATCTCATTATTTAAATCAGACATGTCATATATAGAAGCCGTAAATAATTTATTTCGTAGTCCTATGTAATAGACTAAGAGCCAGCGGCCCGCAGGCCTACGTTAAAGTATAAAAGCTGTAAGTTTCTCAATGTATGTCCCCAACACAGGTAAGAACGAATCCCGTCTATGTAATTTGGGTCGCGGTGGCTTTCGCAGATATCAGGTAATAAAGGTGTGTAAAATTGGGTGTAAAATTCGTTAAAGTATAAAACTCAGTTTTTACATATTTTACTTATAATAATCCCAAAAGTCACCTTGCCGAAAGCCAGACACTTCGTACGGTTCCAACCCTCTGCCAGACACCCTTAAAGTATATTTAATTGTTACTATACTTACGGTATAGTATAAAAGCTGTAATTTATGTATGTTATTTGGATAACTATAAAATAATGTTTTGTTGCTAAAATTTTTCCAATCGAACCATTAGTTCCTAAGATTAAAAACAAAAAAAAAAAAAAAAATATAAAAGAATTTTCTAAATATTTATTCGTTGATTCTAAGCTATTATACCCTTACTAATGTATTTTATTATGTTGCCAGGCACATAAAGGAACCACTGAAACAGACTCAAGATGAAACTAATAGCTGTCTGTCTCACTTGCACCAATAGAATTGTTATATCCGTCACAAAGGTGTGGCGGCAAGCCCGTCTCAGTAAAACTATTTTAAATACCTAAATTTTTATTATTTTTATTGTGTATCATCATCTTCCTGCCCTTGTCCCGTTTTATTTGGGGTCGGCGCAATATGTTTTTTTCTTCCATTCTGTCCTGTCACCCGTCACGTTATCACTAACTCCTCTGTCTTCCTGATGATGACTATGAAAATTCATTAATAAAATACATTAGTAAGGGTATAATAGCTTAGAATCAACGAATAAATGTTTAGAAAATTCTTTTATAATTTTTTTTTTTTTGTTTTTAATCTTTGGAACTAATGGTTCGATTGGAAAAATTTTAGCAACAAAACATTATTTTATAGTTATCCAAATAACATACATAAATTACAGCTTTTATACTATACCGTAAGTATAGTAACAATTAAATATACTTTAAGGGTGTCTGGCAGAGGGTTGGAACCGTACGAAGTGTCTGGCTTTCGGCGAGGTGACTTTTGGGATTATTAGAAGTAAAATATGTAAAAACTGAGTTTTATACTTTAACGAATTTTACACCCAATTTTACACACCTTTATTACCTGATATCTGCGAAAGCCACCGCGACCCAAGTTACATAGACGGGATTCGTTCTTACCTGTGTTTGGGACATACATTGAGAAACTTACAGCTTTTATACTTTAACGTAGGCCTGCGGGCCGCTGGCTCTTGCTCTATAATTTGATTTGGCTCAAAAAAAAAACAAAATTCGAACAATGACAATTTTACATCATAAATAATTACAAGTGGCCAGTGCCATTTACACAAAAAACTTTTTTCCGCAAGACTTTTTGAGCGGCCTAGTCTTCGGGCCTGGTACAAGCTAGCATAGCAAATTTTACTTTACTGTAATTTTCAAATAAGTTTAAAAAGTCAATCATAAAATACAAATACCGCTTTCATCTTTCGTCAAATAACTCTTGAATATAAGGAAAAACGCCGTATTAAACAAAGCAAATATTGGGTGAGCGACAAAAAGTGCCGCGCTCAGCAAACACGTAAATCATTACAAGTTTGTTGTTCCAGTGACACAGTTCACGACTCGTTCATATACACACACTACAGTTTATGCAGATTCATAACATTTCCTTTATAATTAAAGCTAAGATAGTGAATAGCACAGCATCTCATCGGCTTTGTAATGTTCCCATTGCTGTAACTCAGGCTTCTACTATAAGAAAGGGAATGTCATGTAATCCACCACGCGAGCCCAAGGAGTTGTCAGCAAAACTGTAGGGGCCGTACGGGATCAAAGCCTCCTGGGCCAAGGGTTGATGCAAAAGCGTAACACCAGGGCCTGGGAATAAGGCAAGGAAGGAATGGGGTAGGTTTTTTAGTCAGTAAGAGTCTGACACTGTCTGCCGCTCCGCCCAAGAGCGGGATTCGTCATTAGATGATTTTTACCTACCATAAAAAAATCACGAGGGCCCAGTGCGGGTTGGTGGATGTCACACGTCTTAGAATTTTTGGTTCTAGGACATGCCGGTTTCCTTACGATGTTTTCCTTCATCATTTGAGAGCAGTGGTGCTGAAATAAATTACACAAAGTAATTCGCCTTGCTGGGTTTCAACCTATAACTCGTTAATCGGGGCCATCACCATTCGACCACAATTGCTGCCTGGTTAAATCAAATACTTAGGGTGTTTTAATAGTTTAAACTAGTGCTTAACTACAGTCCCACCTGATGGTAAGCAATAATTCAATCGTTGATGGTGAAGCACACTAGTTTATTAAAAACTTTTTTTACTCTCACACGAACAGAAACTAGTTTTGGACAAAAAAGGAAAGGGCAGAAAGAAACAAAAACATTTTTTATTGTTAATATACTCTTAATAAACTTGTGCTTCTCACTATCAACGATTGCATCACTGCACCATCAGGTGGGATCACAGTCAAGTACTAGTTTATAGCAATTAAAAACTCGGACATGACAAACAACAATAAAATAAAAGGTATCTGTCCTCTATAAACTTAAAAATAAAACAAAACACACATAAAGAAAAATAGATCTGTATGAAAACAAAAAGATTTCTATCTTAATAGTCCGTTTTTTAATCCTAGACTATGATTTGACAACTTAAAATGTCAAACTCCAGAAAATTGGGAACAGATTTCAAGAGTGTGACATTCTGAGTTGTCAAATCGGTGTCTGGAATAAAAAAACGAACTATAGCGCTGATATTGTAAATGTCGTCAATTGTTTCTAGGCAGTGGGCGTTCACTTATTTACTTAGAAGGACTATCTTTAAAATTACAAGCTATTAAAGCCAAAACAAAACATAAAAGCCCAGACTATTTTGGACAACAAAGATTGTTCTTCGCCAAAAAATCCTGTATGAAACCTGCCTTCCCAGTTCGCTATAAAAACACCATAAGACCAGTGCCACTGACACAGTTACTTGGAACTTGTTCGCACACCCTGTTCGCTCAGGATTTCTCTTATGTCCATAAACTTTAAAACTATATTTAAACTTTTAGTAATTTCACTTTTTTCGTTGATAATGGATTTAAATATAAGTACTTTTACTGCAATTTACTTTCTTTTCAATATTTTGTGATCAGTTTTCATTTCATTGATAATTTTGTATCTTTAGGTTTACCATTATTATGTACAGATGTGTATATTAAGGAGCTGTATGGGATCGGCCTTATAACGTTCCCGTCAGGGATTTTTTTTTTTATTTTGGGCACAAAAGATCCAATGATGAATCCCGCTTTTGAGCGGAGTGGGAAACAGTGTCAGGCTTAAGAGTCTGACACTGTTTTCCACTGAAGAATGACCCCACCCCGTTCCTTCTTTGCTTTTCGCCCCCACGAGGACATGGCGATGTTCCTCACAAGCGGGGCACACCTCTACCGTGTGCTCCATACAGTAGCGACACCCACTGAGAGTCAGGTGTCTCTAGGAGAGAGAATGAGCCTTGATACACCACGCGGGCCCAGTGTGGGTTGATGGATGTCACACATTGTCACCCGCTCTAAGTGCCAAATAGCCGATCATATCGTTAACGTCGTAAGCTTTGAGTTGACAACGCCCTTAATCCCTTTGTTCTGAAGTTATCTCAACGATCAGTCACGTGGTCAGAACAAAGGAATTGAAGGCGTAACCAGTTCCAAGCGTTCGACGTTAACATGACGATTGTGACTTGACCAAGAGGTCTGCCCGCTCCCCCGCATATCCAGAGCGAGAGTAGTTATATAATAAACTGCCATCTCAAAAAAATACACAGGTGGGATGTATTATAGTCAGCAGAAATGATCAAACAATGGATTAGCCGGTAATGTCGTTATAATAATTGTTTTAGATTGTAACAGAAAGTGTTTTACGCAATGCTAAATCGAAGTTTTTGTGACCAGAGAGTAGTAAGAATTTAATTATTTTAATTAAGCTGTTTACTCGCACACTAAGATCGTCGAATAACATTGGCGCTGGTTTATTACAAATAGAATGTAATACAACTTTATTGTACACCAAAAAGTTACACAATCATAAGGTACATAAATCTTAATATATGGGTACAATGGCGGTCTTATCTCCCAGACATAGGATCGAAACCTACTAGGGTCATGGGTAAATGTGAAAAAGTACACCCGGGCCCTGAAACTAACGCAATGAAGGAACAGGTGGGTAGTAAAAGTCTAACACCATCGCCCGTTCCACTTAAGAGTAAGGGCAAAAAAAAACCATTAGGTTCCCACGGCCATCTCCTATGTCATCAGGTCACCTTGTAGAAGAATGCTAATAGTCGTAAAAGAATATTTCGCGAAAACGTACGTCTTAATGCGAATCAAGACGACAATGACGTAGTGAACTTGACTCCTACAATTAAGGTCAAAGCCTTTATTTTAAATTTACTCAAGAGAGGAATTCATAAACATCTCATTATAAATACTAGTGCTAATGACTAAAGAGTCTAGGGCTGTCCCGATTGTCCAAACATATATTTTTTTTATGGTTTGAAAAATCATCCAATGACGAATCCCGCCTCTGGGCGGAGCGGGAAACAGTATCAGACCCCCACTGACTAAACGACCCACCCATTTCCTTCTTAGCCTTCATACCAGGGTCGGACCTTCCTTTCAGAAGCCGGACTAGGGCCCCAGTAGGCTTCGGCCCTGCAGTTGGACCTCTTCATTTGCTGACAACTCCTTGAGGCGCGCGGGAACAGAGCGCGCAAACGACGACTGGATTTGGTCCGGGCTATAACGTCCAAACATATTTGACAATACATTCTGAACGGAAAACAATACTATTAATTATATATTCTTTATTATACACCACAAAACAACTGTTACAAAATAAATGTAAATAAAGCTAGAACTATATACATATTTCCTACAAGCGCGCCGTCCGCTGGTTACTTACATTTTATGTCAACGACACTCTTAGAACTACACTTGATGTATGCCCCGGAAAGCCGAGACCGGAACGCTCCGACGTCCTAAGACGACCCGTACACAGTCAATCTCTTTCGCGATCCGCGATCAAAATTGATGATAGCGATTCAGATTGTATGAACGAATTCGTACATTATCAATCTGGATCGCGATCATTAATATTAATTGACTGTGTATGAGCCGCCTAAGAGTCACTCTATAAGGAACTCTGTCAAAAAAAAACTGTGTCGAGCTCCTCCAACTCAATATATGTATCTTTGTAATTTATTAATTTTTGTCTTTTTGTCCTTTTGTCCCTGAATAAGTACAGCATGAGTTTGATGACTCCTATTTAGATTCGCTGATTCAAAATAGAAGGGTGGCTCTGCCCTGCAGCTTTCAGCAGTGAATCAAAATCTGAACTTTTCTATCTTTTTGGTTTCCTGATTCTTGAGTCTAAGATGCTTAGAACTACGTCTACCAGATCCCTTTTTATGGTTGCAAATCATCAAAAGATCTGGAGAAGGAAAGTTCACCTCATGTGAAGCTTAGTCTTCCACATATTTCTTTAAAGCGCAGAAACATGGACGGTTCGCCTCAAAGAACGACGCAAAATCGATGCACTGATGCGCACGAGATGTAGTGCTGACGGCGAGCAAACCTCCATAGTCAAGAGTTCCCGAGGCGCTGTAAAACTTGACAAGTGGAGACGAGAGCTTTATTCGCCAACGAAAAAACAACATTACCTACCAGGATCATTCTGTCAAGAATGAACGATTAAGGAGGAAGAAATCATCAAATAACCCTTCCTTCTTTTATTGAGACACTACCGATTGTCAAACTATTACTGACTAAAACCCCCCAGATCACGGCAACTCTTTCGATGAAACTCGCAACCCTAGCAGGCATCGGCCCTAATGAGCCCCGTCCATATTAGTTAGCCCAGACAATGTCATCGACATCGCTTCAATGACAAAAGCGTCTAAACTGATATTTGGTTTATTGAATACTAGCTTTTGCCCGCGGCTTCGCTCGCGTGGTATTGGGGTTGGGGTTGGGGTTTCCGGGATAAAAAGCCTACGTCCTATTCCGGAGTGTATCCTATGCCTGTGCCAAATTTCATCCAGATCCGTCCAGCCGTTTTGGCGTGATTGAGTAACAAACATCCAAACATCGTAACTTTCGCATTTATAATATTAGTAAGACTAGCGACCCGCCCCAGCTTCGCACGGGTACTGATATTGAATATATTATGCATGTATTATACACATAAACCCACCTCTTGAATCACTATATCTATTAAAAAAGCCGCATCAAAATCCGTTGCGTACTTTTAAAGATGTACGCATACATAGGGCATAAGCAACTTTGTTTTATACTATGTAATGATACCGATCTTTTACTTATACAAAACAACATGTCTCTATTTTCTAATAGCTTTTGTTTTATTTGATAAAAACAAATGCTTGACTGCGATTCCACCTGATGGTAAGCAGTAATGCAACCGTTGATAGTGAGGCGCACTAGTTTATTAAGAGCCTATTCACTCTACCCTTAAAGACACCAAAATTATAATCATCTCGGATCGGATCGAAGACCCCAGCAGACAAATCGTTCCAGTCCTTAAATGTACTCGTGGTTCTTACTGGGCAACGTGATACTCTTTGAATAGACTTTATAATCAGAATTTCTGACGTTTGGCTACATATAAAGACTATCAAAGATCTGGGAATGACAATCAACACAAATAGCTTTAACCTTTCGACATTGCACTAGCTTCTGACGTTTTATAAGTGCCCATGTAGGCCCATGTGAAATAAAAAATTTTGACTTTGACTTTGACATTGGTAATTACAGACACAATTAAAGAAAAATAGGTGTACAAGCGCCAGCGTTCGCACACCGATTGTTCTTTCCTGGGTCCTGGTGCGCAAAAGTTTAAAAGCAAAATTATTACAAACGCAAACACTAACAAAAAAAATTATCATCAACATCAGCCAAACTATTTCCCCAAATAATCGCAAGCTTCCGACCTTCTCCCAAACAATGTCGAACAGTAAATCATTCATCCGATATAAACTAAATACAACAGTAAAGTGTTCGATAAAAAAGCGAACGAAACTGTCTACACATTGTGTCTGATGAATAACGAATGGCGAGTGGTTTACAGTTAACCGTAGAGATGAGACCGGTCGACACAATAACACCGATCGCTCGGGTGCAGTTAGCGATAGAGATGCGTTACTTATAGGAACCCGTTGTAAAGCTTTTTTTATTAGGTTGTTTCTTGGGTGACCTTGCTAGAGCAAGGATTGTTATTGCGTTCCGTGCCCAGACTATTGGAGGTATCTATACTGTCCTTACATATCTAATACTAGCTTTTGCCCGCGGCTTCGCCCGCGTGGTATTGGGATTGGGGTTGGGGTTTTCGGGATAAAAAGTAGCCTATGTCCTATTCCGGAGTGTATCCTATGCCTATGCTTAATTTCATCCAGATCCGTCCAGCCGTTTTGGCGTGATTGAGTAACAAACATCGTAACTTTCGCATTTATAATATTAGTAAGATTACTGTATTGAGCAAATATGGGAGCAATGGTGGCCGAGAGGTAACGGCCCCGACTTACGAGTTTTAGGTCGCGGGTTCGAACCCAGGCAGGCGCATTACTTTGTGTAATTTATTTCATCACCACTGCTCTCAAAACGGTGAAGGAAAACATCGACCAATCAGCACTGGGCACGCGCGGTATATTATGGCCCATTCCCTCTCCTAGAGAGGAGGCCTGTGTCCCAGTAGTGGGAACATTAAAAAGGCTGATGATGATGAGCAAATATTGTAACATAAATCATTTTTTTTATAGTAATTCTTGCCGGTTCTTCTGCACAGGAAACGACCAATTTGGAACCGTGCACTAGCTTCTGACGTTTTTATAAGTGCCCATGTAGGCCTATGTGAAATAAAAATATTTGACTTTGACTTTGGAGAAATCCAAGGTTACCGATGTAGCCCGCAGAATCTCCAAACTTAAGTGGCATTGCTTGTAGAATGGTCGATAGGGAGGAAAGGTTCGTTCACAGCGTTGGAAAGCCTCACACATGGTGGATCGATGACCTGATGAGAGATACAGGAATGTGGGTTGTCATAGAACAAAAAACATTTTGTAGGCGTTTTGCTCCATTTTAATATCGCAGGACCGAATCCTTTGTATGCGAGTCGGACTTGCATTAGGTCAGTTTTTTTTATTTTTATTGTAGCTCGTACTTAACTACTATCTATTATCAAACTCCACATGTTGCTACCCAGTATGACCTGTGACACGTGCGTAGTCCACTCATAACAATAAATACTTGTACGATAATGAAAAGGACTTTTTCGGGGTGAAAACGAGTGCGGAGTTATCCCGCATGCGTAATGAAAGCCGCATGATATTAAAAACACCTTAAAATATGTTCATTCATACGTCTTGATTCCTCTCAAAAACCTTTACCAAAAGTGTTTAAAAACTTCAACAGCATATAACCGATTAAATAACAGTGAGAAAAAAATAACATTCAAAAACACAATGCCAGCCCAACTTGCAGTGTAAACAAACTTATATAACAACGTACATACAAAGCGTTGCATTTCGAATTGTATCTGCAGTTACATACCTTGATAGGACCGGCTCCCACAGGTGCAGCATCAGGCTTGAATGGATCCATTTTGAGATACAGAAATTAGTTTTTATTGTCGTTTTAACAAGAGCTCGACGCATCCGGACATTGTCAATTTAGTATTCAGCTTATATTAGATAGGTACTTTAATACTGTGGGTATATTGTACCCAATTCTATTTCAAAAGGTACATCCTTACTGCAGGGTTTTTTTTATGGTGAGAAAATTTATTTAGATGAATTTCTTCATTCATCTAAATGAAACAGTGTCAGACTCTTACTGACCAAACGACTCTCTCCATTCTTTCTTAGCCATTTACCGGGGACCAAGTAGGTAGGAGAGCAGTGGTGGCCGAGTGCTAACGGCCCCGACTTACGACTCGTAGGTCGCGGGTTCAAACCCAGCCAGGCGCATCATCACCATCATCATCATCATTTCAGCCGAAAGACGTCCACTGCTGGACATAGGCCTCCCCTAAGCGCCGCCACAAAGACCGGTCCTGTGCGTCTTGCATCCATCGGCTTCCAGCAACCCTGACCAGGTCATCGGTCCACCTTGTGGGAGGCCTTCCAACGCTACGTCTTCCGGTACGCGGTCGCCACTCCAGAACCTTTCGGCCCCAGCGGCCATCCGTTCTGCGTGCAATGTGCCCTGCCCATTGCCACTTAAGTTTGGCGATTCTTTTCGCTATGTCGGCAACCTTGGTTCTCTTGCGGATATCCTCATTTCTGATTCTATCACGCAAGGATACTCCGAGCATAGCCCTTTCCATTGCCCTTTGAGTGACCTTGAGTCTTTTTATAAGGCCCATTGTAAGCGACCACGTTTCAGAGCCATACGTCATCACTGGCAACACGCACTGATTATAGACTTTCGTCTTGAGGCATTGTGGTATATTAGACGAGAAGACACCGCGGAGCTTCCCAAACGCTGCCCAGCCGAGTCGGATTCGACGATTGACCTCTTTCTCAAAGCCAGGCGCATTACTTTGTGTAATTTATTTCATCACCACTGCTCTCAAAACGGTGAAGGAAAACATCGTGAGGAAACCGGCATGTCCTAGAACCAAAAATTCGAAGACATGTGACATCCACCAATCCGCACTGGGCCCGCGTGGTGGATTGTGGCCCATTCCCTCTCCTAGAGAGAGGAGGCCTGTGTCCCTGCAGTGGGAACATTAAAAGGCTGATGATGATGATGATGAAGTAGGTTTCGGCCCTGCAGTTGGGCCTCTACATTTTCTGACAACTTCTTGAGGCGCGTGGAAACAGAAAGCGCCGTCAACGATTTGGGTTTGGTCTGAACTGTTACTAGGTGACCGGACAGTGAGCTACCCATGGCATACCGTCTGCAAGACCGTCTGCATGGTTTTATTGTGTGTAGTCCCTAGTTGGTGTATATTTATTTATGTAGTTTTAAGATTACTCTATAATTTGATCCTATTGTAAAATAGATAAATAAGGTTTTCTTAAAGTGAAACATATTAATAAAATATCCTTCCTAAAGATTTTTTTATATTACTGAGGTAACCGAATCTCGCTACCCTGAAGGTTGTGGGGCGTGTCCAACTCCAAGTACTCACGCTTAACAAAACGATTGTAACTTGGCTAGGGGGGTTAACATTCACACTTTTCCCTTACTACTACTATACCTTACCTTACCTTTCTTTACTTACCTTGTTACTTTTCCTTTTTTTTCTTTTCGTTTTTTTCTTTTATTTTTTTTCCTATTTCACTTTTTCCTTTTTTTCTTTTCTTTTTTTTCCTTCTTCACTTTTTTCCTTTTTTATTTGACATTCTCACTTATCCCTAAACGAGAATCTGTCTCCGTATAAAAGAGCCTTAAAGCTCACATCTTCGGATCAAGGTCATCGGGTTAAGGCTGTAACGGTAAAGATGATTCATCTCAATCTGTGTTATATTGATCTTAAGTGTTTAGTTACTTCGTGAGCGTTTAAGAGCCGTATAGAGTTGGGGTCAAGGCTCCCATTTATTGACATGTTTATTGTTTGTATTTGTTTTTATATTGTACTAGCTTTTGCCCGCGGCTTCGCCCGCGTGGTATTGGGGTTTGGGTTTCCGGGATAAATAGTAGCCTATGTCCTATTCCGGAGTGTACCTATCCTATGCCTGTGCCAAATTTCATCCAGATCCGTCCAGCCGTTTTAGCGTGATTGAGTAACAAACATCCAAACATCGTAACTTTCGCATTTATAATATTAGTAAGATGTACGTAAGTTTTTATTGTTTCCAGTAAGTAATCTTTTTATTCTTAACGGATATGTTGATGAAGAGAACCGATCAGGCGTTAAAGTATTATAACTCTGTAACGAAACGAAATGATTTTATGGTATGTAAATATCATCCAATGACGAATCTCGCCCTTGGGTGGAGCGATAAACAGTGTCAGACTCTTACTGACTAAACAACCTACCCCATTCCTTCCTTGCCTTGATCCCAGGGCCCTGGTAATACGCTTTCGCATCAACCCTTGGTCCCAGGAGGCTAATTTACACATGTGCGAAATTAATTTCTTTAAGTAAACGTCAGCTGCAACTATGATTCTTTTGATCCAGATCGAAGAAGTCTGGTTGGAAGGTCCTCGTGGCGCATGGGAGGGGTCCCGAGTGACACAGTGGCAGCGCGTGCGCACCCGGCTGGGGATCGCTCAGCTGCAATACCAGCTGGATGAACTGGCGCCGAGTGGAAAGTGGACCGTCAGAGCAAAGTTAACTGATGGGTCACAGGTATGGCTTTGGGGGGTAAATAAAGCAAAAGAGCCTGTTGGTCTAGTGGTTAGTGACCCTGACTGCTGTGCCTGATTTCGTGGGTTGTTACATTCCCACTCAACGTACAACGTCACTGTAGAATGAATACCTCGTATGTCAAAAACAAGTTTTTAATGAAAATATTTTTTTTTTCATAACAAGCTTTTATAGCAGCGGTCTATAATTATGTAATTAAAACTCGTCAAGACGATTCACACGAGTCCAAACTCGACGTGGTTGTGCCGTTTAATTACAGAGTTCCTATGGCTACCTCGTGATTCCATCATCAGATCAGCTCCATGTCATCATAATATTGCATTGTCATACGATTTACACCGGCATGCAAAATTTCAGCTCAATCGGAAACCGGGAAGTGGATCAAATTTAAGTTGCAAGATTTGATTACAGAACGACAGACAACGGGACAGGTGAAACTAAATAAAAGCTTGTGAAAACAAAAACTTACAGTACGGCCGCCGTACTGTAATAAGAACAGAAAACCTTTTATGTCATTTCTCTGACACAATCCAGTTAAAGTAAGGCATTGTTAATTATATAAATAAGTCCTTTTAATCATTGAAAATATGAGACGAATTGACGAAATTAACCTTTTATTTCATTTCCTCTGAAGTATTGATTTCTGGACATACGAGGTTACATTCTACAATGACAAAATGTTTGTTATGAGCACGGTCAATTGTTCTGTGTCTGGGTGTAATTTATCTATAAATCATATACCTACCTATCTATAAATGTATCAATTTTCTAGTACTCATAACATAAGCTCTGGTTAATTTGAAACTAGATGGCGTTGTGTGATAGATGTGCAAAAAACAACGGACACAAAGAAAATAGTTTTAATCCGAGGTCATCCTTTACGGATCTTAAACCATGTTGTGTTTAGTTATCTTTCTATTGCAGTTTTTCGCTTGATCCCTTAGAGTAAAACTAAATATACGGTGTAAACGATTAGGAAGAAGAAAGGCGCTCATTCGTGAATAGCACTAACTATAACTGAATCATATTTACTTCATCATCCGAATGACGTTCATGGTTGCAAGTCTTCCCCAGTGTCATATTTTTTCATTCCAGGGTTCGGCAGTGTTCTGGGTGGGTAACTACGAGTTGCCCCCGTTCCAGCTGAGTGTCCGGCACGCGCCCCGGGTGCTCCGGACCAGCGACAGGCTGGTCTGGCATGTTTGCGTCAGGTATATTATATACGAGTATTATAGTTTATGTGAATTGCCCTTGTCCGCAGATAGATTACCAGAACAAGTTTTTTGTTATCACAAGAGGTTCCAATTGGAATCAATATCTAGATGCTAATGTAATAACAGCTACATTAAATATTTCATTATTCTTTTCCCTTAGATAGCAATTAACATACAATGCGTCTGGTAAGACAGAGGTCCATGTTTAAGCCACCAAATAAACACCAGCTGTACCAGAATTATCAAGAAGTAAATTGAAGATTGAGTAGATCAAGAAAACTTGTTTTTGTACGTCCATGGGGCGTTTATCCATTGTGGGGGAGTCCATATGATAGAATTTGCTGCAAGTCTTGGTACTTGGCTGGTTCGACATTGGTTGTACAAAATTAAGGTACCCAATGCCTTGAATAACACTTATGGACTGCAAGTCCTCCAGAGGCAATTAAGCACGGCCTTATCTCCCCAGGTACCCGTGGTCGGAAGCCGTGGAAGGCATGCTGGTGATCCGGCTGCGCGGCGCGGGCGGTGGACGTGGAGGCGGCGTGCGCACGGCGGTGCAGCTGCGTGCGCCGCGTGCCTGCCACCGTCACGCCGCCGCCGCCAAGAGGATCGGTCTCGATGGAGCTGATCCTCCTGATGTGGTGGTAGCTGACTTCTCTTTTCAGGTAACACTATCAAAAATGAGTACTGAGTCTTGTATGCCCAGTTGCTTTGGACTTTTAGGTGGAATAAAGCAGTTTTAACTGTAATAAAGCAGTTAAACTGTAAAAAAGTAAATATTTCAGAATCATAGGAAGCATTAGCTTTCGGCGAAGCAACTCATCCATGAACTTCCACGGTAGCGGAATAATGTGAAACTTGTACTTACATAGCTTCTGCTCAAGGCAAAGAAAGACACGCTTGGTATCCGCAACACCTTACAATTGTGCACCGTCGACGCGACGGTCTGCACCACAGTTGAGCTGGTTGGTTCTTTATCATCACCATTATTCATCATTAGGCTCGGATTTGCCTCTATCTCACCAAATGGTATGCGACGAGGTGGTCGACAATGGAGAATGCTTACCTAGAAGTAACCTATTCACTTTTGACTTAAAGACCCTTACTTAGGTGATAACTTTCAGGAAACACAGATGCCAGAGAATTCCACTGCTTAGTTCTATCCCCCCTCTATGTTTGGTGCTGGTCTCCGCAATGGAATGAAATTAAAATTAAAATTGTTAAAAACTTCTTTATTCCTGGGGCAAGATTCATTATGTCTATATTCACATTCCAAATGGTCCAAATAAATGTTAGATTTATCCTCTTTCTTTTTTTTTTGACATTAGCAATGTTTTCTTTTCCAGGAGGAAGGTACCAGGATCTGGCAGAACACGACGGTGGTGTCACAAGTGGTGGATAAACCGATATCCTTGGAGTTCCTCACCAAGTACCGAGCGGTCATCTCTCCGGGACTACCTTACAAATTGAAGGTAGGTCTTATATGCAACCACTAACTAATACCATGATACCTTCTGAGGTCAAGGGTTGATGCGAAAGCGGAACACCGGGGCCCTGGAACTAAGGCAAGAAGGAACGGTGGGTTGTTTAGTCAGTAGAAGTGTGACACTAACTCCCGCTCCGCCCAAGGACGATATTCGTCATTCAATTATTTTTTCCACCATAAAAAAACTAATACTATGATGATATAATAGTATAAAAGTAAAACGTCGCTGAGTTTTTCTTATATTATTAATAGGGTCGGGTTTGGTAAAAACATCCAATAACGAATCCCGCCCTTGAGCGGAGTGGGAAATACTGTCAGACTCTTACTGACTAAACAACCTATGCCGTTCCTACGTCGCCGTCTATACAAGAGCAAGAACCTTCTTTCAGACACGAACTCATGGCCCCAGTTGGCTTCGACCAACACAGCTCACATTGACAAAAACTACAATTTCATGTTGAGGTCAGTATATTTTTAGACCACTTTAAGGACTCCTATATCCTAGGAAACCTCCAACTTGACACTGATCTGCAAAATTATTATTATAGCTAGCCTGTGCTGTCCCACTGCTGGACAAAGGCCTTCCTCCATTCTTTCCAGTTATCTCGGTTACACGCTTTAACGTTCCAATTCTCAAAGATCGTGGTCTGATCTGCAAAATACGGAAAAATAATAATTTTGTTGGGTTATTTTCTTGAGCGTCAGTTATGTTGATGAGTATATTTTCTGAACTTGAAACAATTAAACGCATACCCACATGACTCACTGTTTTTGTAGACATCTTCATAAAGGATCTTATTATGAGATGCTTTAGCGTGGGAGAACATGGTATTGTTTTTAAGTTGTTTTGGTTAATTAACCCATTGGCAGTTAGTTCATCGTCCCACATCTTGACTAAACTTTTTGCCTGTCTATGGTCTTGATTTCGATTCTATTCTTATTCTAATTTTAATGATGTTTCGGAAAGATTGCTCGAAATTAATTTACATTCGGCTATCACCTTAATTCGTTATTGTTGTTTCGGCCCTAAATTGACATACTTTCTTCGCGCCTCTCATTTGTGGAATCATTCTCATCTTTTGGAAAAAATTAATCAAATTATCCGACATACTCTTTCTTCAATTATAAATGTGACCATGGACGTCCGATCTTGGACTCAAGTTATCCTACCCATTTGTATGGGAAGCCTCGGTTTCTGCAAAATTACTAACTATCAGTTTACCATTTCTTTCCTCAGTTCTTACATCCTAATTTTTACCTTTATTTCGATCCTGATTTTGATTTAGATTCTATGATAATGATCTTCGATTTTGATCTTAGTTTTGGTCCTAATTCTAATCTTGATTTTGTGGCTGGAACTGATTTACATCTTTATTCTGAGCTTTATTTCGAACCAATTTTGATCCTGATTCTGATCTTGTTTTAGATCTTGATTTTGAGGTTTATTGCGTTCCTGATTTCCTGAAACTCACACAGGATTAACCTGTATCCGTAATCCGATAAATCTATCATTAACACGACACACAAAATAAAATAAATTTCGAATGAATTCTCAAATTGTCAATTGTATTGAAATCAAAACACTCGTCCGTACTCGATTGCTTCTCCCGAAGTGCTCAGGGAGCTAGGGACAAACATTTCAATCCCCGAAGCAATTACTTGTGAAAATGTTTACGGTACACGGAAGTGCATTCAACCCTGCTTGATGTTTTCAAGTCAAACTGATTTTATTTTTCAGTTTATAGGCACGTGTAATAAACATTAGGTACAGTTATTGAAAGAATTTGTTCTTTAGGAGAAACGAACCAATTACAGTATAGTACTTCGGGATCGTGGTCGCTATTCCAAAACATTTCGTTCCCATCGAGCAACTGTTTTGCGAGCAATGTGTGCTAGTCCCAGCGCTGGACGCAGCATCGAAATCAAAATAAGTATATTGGATTATTATAGGGGCTTTGGGTTAACCCTATACATAGGATTATTCCATCGGTTGTCTGTAAGAGATTGCCTTGTGCGATAAGACCGGCCATTGTACCCTTATTTTTTTAATAATGTTTGTCCTATTTATTTGTAATGTGGTGTACAATAAAGTATAAATAAATAAATATTAATTCAACGGACCTATTTGGCCTTCTCCTTTGATAGCATTACTGCTTCGCAGGTAAAAGCGACCGCCTGAGAATCCAATGGATGTGAGACGGGCAATGCCTATGTCCAATAGTGAACGTCTTTCGGATGAAGTAAAGACGATATAAATTTCTTTGTTCAGGTAAAAGCGACCCGGTGGGACGACAAGCCAGCGCCGAACGAGCTGGTCCGCGTCTGCCGCTACCCGTCCACACAAGTGGCGGCCACGTCGCAGACTCTCGCCCAGGCCCCGGAGAGCATGTGTGCAGAGGGGGCCACTGACGCTGGTGGGGTTGCCATACTGCTGTTCGCGGCTGGAGATGATGCCGCGCCTTTTTATAGGTTTGAGGTGAGTTTAAGTTTTATTCCCTTATTTTTCTCGAAATTAAAATTAATTGGTAATTTTTTTTACTGGAACTATAGTAAGCAAGTACCTTACCAAAGAGCAGAGTAGATAAGGCACGTATAAAAATGGCAAAATAACCATAGATTATTCAATTTACATATTGTTAAAGACTTTAAATCACCTACTTTTTCTTCGATTATTTTGCATAACTATGTAGGTATATTGAATAAAAAGTCACAATATACCTACTTAGAACCCGTTCACGCAAGTCCATGAAATAATCCTCCCATACCGTCAGCATCAAACGTGCAACGAACCCGAAAATCTTTTATTGTTCATTCAAGGCGACTAAGTCTGACAAGGACTATAACCTTTTTGGCGGGTCTCAATCGAAGTGGCTGCACGTAACCATAAGAATGGGGTCAACTTATTTGCCACGTATGCCTCAGTTAATTTTCTTCCCCAGGCGCACCTCTCAAACGACACAACAACGTCAGCCGTACCCCTCTCCCTGCCAGTACGTCGTCCCTCCGCGCTGTTCGCGGCCCTCGGCCCTCTGAAGCCGGACGCCGGCCAGGCGAGGACCTTCGTACCTCTGTACCTCAACACTAACATCACTTCGAAGCCTTATACTGTACATTTTGTGGTAAGTTTTTTAAACTCGCGTTCGCACACCCGTTGTCTTTCTATTATGTCTTTAATTAAGGTACTTGAAAGGTTAATTGAAAGCGAGTGAGGGTTTCTGAACGTGGCTACAGAACAGTCCGAAAGTCTCAGCCGCCATGGAACGCAAAAGGCTGAAAAGAACTCAGCTCCCTTAGCCAAGTAACGATCGTTTCGTTAGCGTCGAACGCTTGGAACTGGCCATACCTTCAATTCCTTTGTTCTGACCACGTGACATGACGTCAGGACAAAGGAATTAGGGGCGTGTTCAAAGCCATGTAAAGAATGTTTACATGTACTTAAGTACCTAAACAGAGGGAGTGTAATGACTTCTCCTACTCTAGGGAAGAGCGAGTGTGTTAGACTTTTTCTGACTAAAACCACACTAGTTGCCCTTCAGTCGCTCAGTGCGTTCTAGGACCACGGGTTTTCTTTTAGAAATTCCCCATGGCACAAGCGAAAGAATATAAGTAGATGTGCTTAACGCTAGCTGAAAAGCTACTAAAAACTCTAATTTCCACGCAGGTCATAACCCGAGGAGGCGTGATCATCCGCTGGGCAGCCACCACCCAGTGCCTCACCTCCACCTCCGACCCTCACGTGCACACTGCTCCACGGAACACCAACTGTGACCTCATCAACGAACAGAGAGACGTCATCATGTCCCAACGGAAGCTCAAATCTAACAGGGTCATCAGAAGGATACCCTTCGGAGAATTCCCAAGGTCTGAAGTCCTGGAGAGTACTGGAAGTCATGATGTCCTCATGGCGCAAAGAGACACTTCATCAGCTAATGTCAGTGCTGATGTATCGGATGCGTTGCTGAACCGGCATCAGCTGAGGGTTATGCTCCCCATCAAAGTGTCCCATCAGATGTGTCCTGATAGCCATCTTATCGCGTACTTCTATCATGAAGGGGAGCTCATCAGTGCAAGCAAGCATTTTGATATGGATGAGTGTTTTGTTAATAAGGTTAGTACTTAAAACAGTTTTCTCTTTGTGTATCTCTCGGTTCAGGAGTCCGATCTCATGTGGAAATCCTTTCCAGAGACCTTTTGTTTTATTCTAGATAGGCTTACGTTTGACCACAATCTCACCTGATGGTATGCGATGATGTGGCCGACAATGGAGCACGCTTGCCTAGAAGTAACCTATTCACTCTTGACTTAAAGACCCCTAGGTTGTAGATATCAGGAAACACAGACACTAGAGCCAGCAGTTTTGCCGGAAATCGATATAAAACGTTTTTTACCCTTAGAAGCGTACACCCATGTGTGTAAAAAACGGTTCCACTTCCACTTCCCGACCTCAGATCGACCATAATTTATTTTTCCTTTAATTTTTGCTATATTCTCTTCTCTCTTGGGTTTCATCCTACTACTATTTTGTTCCCTTTCAAAAGCTATCAGCACTGGTCTAGTTAGCATCGATGCATTCGCGATGCTGCTGCGCATTAGTAGCGAATTGGAATCTTTTCTATAGCCCGTTACAATTGCGACTAATGCGCGCTAGTACGCCGCTACAAAAAGAACCTTAGAATATTACTAGACACAAAAAACACTTCTTATGTATTCAAAACTAAGACATAACCACTGAGGACATAGCCACGTCTTGTTGATTCTTAACCATTTTTCCAACCAGGTTGAAGCAACATGGCTAACCCGTCAAGCCCAGCCAGGATCCACAGTGTCCCTCCAGGTGTCTACTCCCGGACCAGCGCTGTGTGGGCTCACGGTGCTGGACACGGCCTCCAAGTGGATCCAGCCACCGCAGTCGCCGAAAGAACAGCTCATGACCAGCCTGAGGAGGCTGATTGATAGTCACAGGAACTTGACCGAGTATGATCTGGCTGGAGTCTGCTTTCTTAGTAAGTGAATGGATCAAATTTTAAAGTTCTTCCTTTCCCTCGTAAACACCTAAGCGAATGCCGGCGTTCGCGCGTGATTTCGCGCCATCCGGTTGTCAAATATAGATTATAAAATATTAAGCGGTTTTTTATAGGATATTTTGATATTTATCCAAGAACGTACCTAAATAAAAAGTTTTTATAGACAAATAAATTTAAATTTGAAAAATTAGGAATTTTCCGTTATTACACGCGCGAACGGCGGCTTTCGCCCAAAGGCCACGAGTTAAAGTAGAGATATAATATGAAGAATTTTTCCCACACCTAACGGACTCAGTAAGAGTCATCTTTACTGAATAAAACGCTCCCATTGTTTTTCCTATGCTCACGATTTTTAACGCTTCAGTGACCAGACATTCACTGGGTCTCTAAACATGTGGTTCTGGCTAGAAATCTGACGAATCACACCAAACACCAGTTCCAGATACTCACTTCAAGTGCTAGGTACTCATAGCCTTCATCAAAAGACATAATCTTAGATCTTTCCCTTTCAGATTCTGATAGCCAAGACATTCCATCAACCAGTATCGAGCTGACAGCATCCTGGATGGCAGCAGCAGGAGTGCGACTGCTAGGAGGGGACATGCAGGCAGGCAGCAGGAACTGTATCCCTCGTCCGCCCGCTCTGCTGGTGGCTGAGGAAGCTACTGTCCCCAGGAGTGACTTCTCCGAGGTGCGTATTTGTAAATGATTAGACCACTACCCATAGTATAGGTCCATAGTAAGAGTAGATACACCAAGAGGATGTAGCAGTGACTTTTGTCACGGGTATATTGATACCCAAGTCTTACGAGAGATTCTGGGGTTTATACCCCGAGTGTAGCAAGGGAAAGAAGTGTTAACTCCCGAGAAAAGTAAGAGAGTCAAGCTAGCCCGTGATGACGGCATTTTTATCCTCAAGGAAAATACATACTCGTACGTAGAAAGTAGTGTTCTTTCTACATCTAAATTACTGTAAGAAAATTAAAAACGTAAACGCCTGTGTCCCAACAGTGGGCGTTCCCACTGTTGGGACACAGGCCCAACAGTGCCAACAGTGCCTTTTCCCGTTGGAAAAGGCTGATGATGATAATGATATAGTATTTACAACAAAAAAAAAACTGTTTGTTTTTGATACATTAGACCAGTAGTGGAAGGTCTAAGTTCGTACTAGCGACTCCTTTTTTTACCATAACCCTGTCGCCTGCGGATCGGATACATTCCACCTCGGTCGCAATGACAAACTTTCTCCTCTCGTATAAAAAAATAAGGAACTATTTTCATACATATTCCGTATTGTTTCCTAACATCAATGTGTTTGATCCCCAGGCCTTTCTGTGGCGCCTACTCAGCATCGGCGCGAACGGCACAGGAGTTGCTGTAACACACGCACCGGACTCCATCACGCGGTATGAAGCGAGCGCGGTCTGCGTGTCCAGGAATGGAGTGGCTGTGTCTGCTCCTGCAGTCTTGCAGGTCAGTTACATTTAAGAACACTACAAGTAGATTATGTAACAAGAGAATAGAGCAGGGTCTTATAGGTTCAATGGCGACGACCTACCGAAAGACATAACGTTGGAAGGCCTCCTACACGGTTGACCAATGCCATGGTAAGGGATACAGGAAAAAAAATCGTTCATGATTGCGGGATTCGTCATTATATGATTTTTCCCACCTTAATCTTTTGAATACCGTAATTGAAGACATAATAGAAAGACAATATGTGTGCGGACGCCTGCGTTTGGCGGCTTGGTGCTCAAGAGTTTAAACTTCTTTTTTCTTTGATAGGTAGAAAAAAATGGGTGCTAATTAAACAGGCTTCTTTTTAATATCATAATTCGCCCCCAAAAATGTATGTTGCCTTCTAAATTACTAAGTCAGCCACAATTAACGAGCATCTAAAAAATACTATCATGACCACTAGTTATCTTCTATGTGAACCACTCTAAATACAACTCAGCACGATAGTTATTTTTTAGCATCTTTTGTAACATGCATTGTAACAGTAAACTTCTAAAATACTGTTAAATGACATCAAAAAATATATTTGTTTAGCTTCTAATTTTTTAACTTAGTACGTTTAAAATGTACCTCATCCCATATTAATTGATCGTCAAAAGTTTGCTAAAAATGTCATCAAATATATACTATTGGCCACTAATATTACCAGAAGGTATTAAGGAGAGACAAAATAATTAACTTTATTTTTGAACAATCAATTTTTTTTATTGAATTATCGTCATTTTACGTATAGTAAATAATAGAAACGTAAAAAGAATGTAGGCACCTTCCTAGACAAAAAAGAAAATAAACCATTATTGGTTAATTAATGCAGCTCGCGCTTTAGTTGGCTATCCACGCTTTCTTTTACAGTGGTTGTGACTTTGCCTCTAATGGTTTTTTTTATGGTAGGTAAAAGTCATCCAATGGCGAATCCCGCTCTTGGGTGGAGCGGGAAACAGTGTCAGACTCTTACTGACTAAACAACCTACCCTGTTCCTCCCTTGCCTTATTCCCAGAGCCCCGGTAACACTTTCGCACCAACCCTCGGCACCAGGAGGCTTCGACCCTGAAGGGCCACTACAGTTTGCTGACAACTCCTTGAAGCACGCGGGAACAGTGCGCGCCGTTGACGACTTGGACTAGACCTGGACAGTTACCAGATGACCGGACCGCGAGCTACCCATTGCTCATCGTCCGCGAGCCAGTATCTACGGTGGCCGGATATCGGCGGGATCGCGGTGGCGTCGGCTACGGCGAGGGCGCTGTTGCCTTTGCCTTATGCGTTCGGCTTCCTCCTTTACGAGCATTACTGCTTCGCAGAAGGAGGCGCCATTCCTCTTCGCTGCGGACCATGGCCTGAACCAAGGCCCGGCGCGAAAGGTCGTCGCCGCCGATTACCTCTGTAGCTGTACCTACTTGCGATAAAAGTCTGGACAATCACAGCAACCAGTAAACCACTCGGTCTAATTGTTCGGTAGTATTACGCTCCAAGCTGAAAAAAACACTTTTTTGTATTCTTCAAAACCCCTGAATTTCTTGTCAGCTTGATTAAAATTGAATGAGTTGTCGCCTGGAATTAAATACGTGGTGCTGGCTGATGTTGAATGTACGACTCTAATTTTGGTATCAGTTTTAGCGATAAAAGAATATGATGTATTATAAATACATGCTAAGTTATAATAAGTGATGCTTTCTGTCGAAGCTTGAATTATATTTTTTTGAGGACAGTGATTTGAAGCTATAAAACGTAAAATAGTGACGAGATGTAAAATCCGTGGCCGAGTTAGTAAATTAGGTGGCAATGTATAAATGAAAAGGACAAGTCACAATAATTGATGATCTTTACTTGACGCTTTCTATAGCATATTTAGCTGGCGTTGTAAAAAAGGCGAATTAGTTTATTAGAGGCTATGTCATTTTCCCGTTGCTTAGTTATAAAATTAGAAGTTTAATCCAGTGTCCAATAAATAATTTTGTGGCTAGACTTATAATTTCCCGAAAAAAATTGGCTGGGCCAGTCACTAAACATAAAGCAATGTTAGACCTTGAAAATGAAGACCTTCTCAAAATCATAGAGGCATATATGAGTAGTATAACAGGCCACCTACCTACCCACTTTCCAAATTAATGCTTTGTTGTTAATTACCAACAAACACAATACAAGTTCTGCAGCCGCTGTACTATTGTTCATAGCACTCTTTTGTTTTCCTTTACAAGTCTCCGTAGGAATTTTCAATAGGTATACTCGAACTTGCTTCTGACGTTTTATAAGTGCCTATACACCGTCAAATTTTGGTCATTTTAATCCTTTGGAAGATCGATTCGATACATGAAAGACTATCGATTGGTAAAATTAGAATAAAAAAATAAAGTACTTTTTTTTAACTCAAATTAATTTACATACAATTTAAAAAAAAGCAAGAAACCGCTAATGGCTTTCGAGCGCGTCAGCTAGCTTTTTTTTTATGGTGGGAAAAAATATCTAATGAAGTATCCCGTCCTTGGGCGTAGCGGGAAACAGTGCCAGACTCTTACTGACTAAACGACCCACCCCATACTTTCTTAGCCTTTATACGGACTTTCCTAACGCGTCAGCTAGCTATGCGGCTGCCTCTAGCGTCAGGGGTTCAATCACGTCGTGTTAATATGTTCGTAGGAACTTCGAAAACAAGAGTCGAAGCCTACTGGGTTCCAGGGTCTCTTTCTGAAACGAAGGCTTGGCCCTAATGCGAAGGGCAAAGAAGGAACAGGGTGGGCTATTTAGTCAGTAAGAGTCTGACACTGTTTTCCGCTCCACCCAAGAGCGGGATTCGTCATTAGATGATTTTTGCCCACCATACAAAAAAAAATGTTAAAATGTAAGGCGTGCTAGCAAGAAAAATGGATTGCGCCATAGACCTTACATAACTCCATCCCTTTAACAATTCAGTTTAGGCCGTCAAAACGATTGCGTTAAGAACTTGTGGACCTCAGCAGCATAATATGGGGCTGTTTAATGTTGCCGTGTGGCCACAGGTGATTCTATAAAGCGGCTACTTAAGTTAAGCTACAGCCGTCTTTGACAAGCTTCTTCAGTCTTCTTCCCTTCTGATTATATCTTAGTTTGACCTTAGCAGAACTAACATACCTCCCACAAGGTGGTCCGATGACCTGGTCAGGATTGCTAGAATCGGATGCAAGCAAGACGCACAGGATCGGTCTTTGTGGCGGCGCTTGGGGAGGCCTAGCAGTAGACGTCTTTCGGCTGAAATGATAATGATGATGAGAACTAACATAGAATTTATCTCCATATCCAGGTGTTCCGCGAGTTCTTCATCCACGCAGACAGCCCCAAGCGTCTCCGCCGAGGAGACTCCACCATCATTCGCTACAGGATCTTCAACTACTTGTATGAGCCGCTTAGTGTAAGTAACATCACGCTTTAAACCTAACCAGGTTCAAACCCAGCCAGGCGCATTACTTTGTGTAATTTATTTCATCACCACTGTTTTCAAAACGGTGAAGGAAAACATCATGAGAAAACCGGCATGTCCTCTAGAGGGGGGGGGGGCCTGGTTCTAACCAAAACTTCTAACCATAAATAAAGCTTATGATGATGATGATGAACATCACGCTGAAATAGTAGAGACGTCTGTAACGACATAATTATAAGAAACTAGCTTTTGTCAGCAGCTTCACCCGCGTTCATAAAATATAGCCTATGTCACTCAGGAGTAACGCAGCTTTCTATTGTTGCTAATTTTTTTCCAATCGGACTGGTAGTTCCAGAAATTACCCCCTACAAACAAAAAAAAACAAAAAAACAAACTTTACCTCTTTATTATATTAGTGTAGATAACCGGCGTTGAAGTATCAGAGTAGTCAGTACTACTAGAACATATACAACAGGCTGAAATCCAACTATCCGGCAGTTACCCGGACAAGGCAACACCTATCTGATCGGCAAATCTCTATAATTCATGGATGGCTATCTAAAAAGTCAAACGACTTTTTTTATTGTAGGTAAAAATCGTCCAATGACGAAACGCACCCTTAGGTAGAGCGGGGAACAGTGACAGACTCTTACTGAATAAACACTAACCCCTATTCCTACATCGCCATGTATATCAAGGCCAGAGCCTTTCTTTCAGACACGAACCCTTGGCCCCAGTTGGCTTCGACCCTTCTTCAGATCGGGTGCCTACTTCCCGATTAAAACTTAACTACAATTTAATCTATGTTGCAGTATAATATTCGACAACCACAACGCCGTCTAGTCTCAAGCTAAGCAGAGCTTGTGTTATAAGTACTAAACAACTGATAAACATACTATTATATTTCTAAATCGATGCCTCCCACGTAAGTTGTTGTAACCCCAAAAATGCAATTTTACAGGAGAGCGTTTTAAAGATACTTTTTGCGATACAAGCCACATTTTTCAAAGAATCTTTTTGAAATTCGGTATGAGCGTATAGTTTTTAATATGTTATTGTTTACTACATGTCATTACGTTATAATTTTAACGGTTTCTTGAATTTTGTTGTTACAACTGTTTACCGCGATATGAGTTCCTCACAAAATGTTGTAACTATCACTTACATTATTATACACGGGAGTTCAAGAGCCGATTTGGATCATATCTGATACTTACATGAATTTACGTCGTATACAAATAAAAAAAAGGTGTGGTATGTGTATCATTACTTGATATAATAAAATAAATACAATGTTTTTTCAGCCTAATTTCATTTAGGACGATACCTTTTCGTTGATACGTTACCGAAATACAAAAAAAAACAGAATATTTTCAATCAAGTTTATCAAAATTTTACATTTTAGGGTTTAGAGTTTAGAATAAGAAACGATATTTTAAAGATTAGGAAAACATTAAGGATTAAGATTAAAAATCATTTTAAAAAATCTAAAATAAAAATTTAAGCTTTTTCTAAATTTAAATTATACTTTCAATTAATTACATCGTCCTTTAACCAATTTTTTACTACAGTTTAAATAATCAAAACTCAAAAAAGTATCGTAACCAAAATGATTAAGAAAATTCTATTAACCAATAAGATTTAAAAATAGGAAAACCATCATCATGTTCCTATCTTAGTCCAATGTGATTTGGAGTCGGTGGAACAAGCTTATTCTTCTATTTTGTCGTATCACCCGTCTCACTATCACTTTGTAATCTTTTCCTCTCTCCATTTTTTCAAGTGACTATACTTGTAGCTGTAATATGCTTTATTCTTCTTCTTTTCGTAACCATATCCAAGACAAACGATAGATAAATAAGTAATGTTTAATAACTTACACTGAATCTAGAAAAGCCCGCAAATATTAAGTTTTGCTCGTAATATAAGTACAATAGAGGGATTATTTCCCGACCCGAAAAAGCTGGTTTCATGCACCTAACTGGTGTATTCATATCATCAGCATTTCGACATCTTAAGGTATTGTTGCCGAAAGAAGTGGTCATCACCTTAGAGTCTGATAAAACATAATATTGAATCTTCAGAACAAACTGGTACCTCTTTTATTTTTACGATATTATGATCTTTCAGATCTTGTTTTCTCTGTGTACCCTTTAGGCAAAAGCTATACGTTATTACTATACCTATACACTAAAAGTTTAAACCTCTGTCTTAATATAACATTAGTGAATTTAGTCAAACATAGTGTGACTCAACTTGCAAGCAGTTGAAAAGACTTGAAATGGTCACAAACGATGGTTTTGACAGACCCAGAATTTTTCACAGGCTGTTAAATATCTCTTTGATCTGGGATTAATACTGCTGTTGGTATATCAAATTTAACTAACACCTTATTAAGAACTTAATCACTTATAGAAATGGGGAAACTGCTGTTTATACACGTCTGAAGTTTGAAGTTTCAGTAACGGCAACAGACAAGCTACAGCAAAGCTTGGCTCTCCTATAACTAAATTAGCCATAGTTATACATCGTTTTTTCTGTCACCTTTTTAGTTAAATTCATTGAAATAGTGCTTACAGCAGACTCAATAGATAAGTTTTCCTACTGGCTGTTTTTGATGTTTTACTAGAAAGGTTTTTCTTTGACGATTGACCTTTTTGAAAAATCTCTAGTCTTTAAATGTGTATTTTTTTCATTACCTTTTTCAAACGATACTTTATTCAATCAAATCACTGATAGTAGACTTAGCTTGAAGAGTTCAACAGTGCAGAAACATGCAGGTGGTGACTAAGGTAAAGGTTACGAACAATGTTTTTTGATTTGGGAAACTAGCAATAAACACGAGCAGGAAGGAAAGTCCTGGTGAGTTTTAATCAGTAAAAGTTGCTTTTACTGATTAAAACTCACATGTAATCTTTCGGTGCCTTTTGTGTTCCAGGCCCACATTCCCTCGACACGATCTGGATGCCTTCCTTGATACTTGGTACAATAAAGCGAGTAACTAATATAACTGGAAAGAATGGAGGGAGGCCTTTGTCCAGCAGTAGGACAGCACAGGCTAGCTATAATAATAATGATATAATATAAACAAAAATGGCTATAACAGTCGTAATCCAAATGGTTATTATACTACACAGCTATGAAATACGAGTAAGTGAGCAGTTTCAAGGTCCAAAGTTCCAAATATGCCATCATCTGTTAATTTAGTAATTTAAAACTTCTCAGATTCATTGAAAATGATTACCTAGAATGATTCTGACTTCAGTGATATTCATAAAACACTCCCTGAAAAATACATACAACGTACTTATTTCAAACGAATAGCGACGTAAATCGTTGTATGTGATGTTACAACTTACTTTTACATATCTAGCATCGAAGTAAAATGTTTTATGTATCACATAACATAATATAATTTTAAAATTAACGACGTAAATTGTTGTATGGGATCAATACCATATTTTAAATGGTTATCATGTTAGTTAAAGATAAGATTAAGCGGAATAGTAATTACTAGAATATTAAATTAGCGACGTAATAATTGCGTGAGAGGTGCAACTGGCACCGAATTCCAGCGTAATCTGTGATATGTGTTACATACAACGGACGCACGTGCGCTTTTCCCCGTTGTAAACTATTGCAAGTAATAAATACTACAGTCTACGCCGGAATCGTTCGAAATATACAACATTATACGTTTCAAAAGTACCTTAAATAATAGGTTTTTTGGACTTTTTGTTTTTTTGTAGGATAGTTTACATAAAATTAGACACTTTTACATAAAAAACCCAAAATCGCCATTTTGTGGGTTACAACAACTTACGTGGGAGGCATCGAAATACATACATATTACAGATAAATTTACACCCAGACACAGAAAAAATTATCCTGCTAATCACATAAATATTTGCGTTGGCTGGGAATCGAACCCGCGACCTCCGACCTCCTCAGCGTCACTAACTACTAGGCTGACAGGCCAGTCGAGTATGTTCATTTATACATGACATCAAAGTCATTAGAAGCTTTCAAAGAACGTGTAATTATGGGCCACTTTTCACCGCAGTCGTAATGCGTCAAGGGTCCATTACCTCATGCAAAGGGGCCTTTTCTCAGGGTAAAGGCTTATAATTATAATATGTGCATCTGTGGATAGTTCCACTACCACTATAACCTCGTTAGACTCGTATTAATATATTTTCTGGAATCTTTTTGATTCAAACTGAAATATTTTTTATTTAGAATAAATTTCAGTCTCTTTGATGATGAAAGAAACTAATAAATATATCATAATATAAAACATAGTTGCTTACCGCTGTCCCTATGTACATATGCTTAGATGTTTAAAAGTACGCAACGGATTTTGATGCGGTTTTTTCTTCATAGATAGAGTGATTGAAGAGGAAGGTGTATGTGCATAATATATGCATAATATATTCAATATCAGTATCCGTGCAAAGTTGGGGCGGGTCGCTAGTGAAGGATAACATAAAAAGTATCAAACTGTTTCGTACAGATTTTTGACTAAACTAACTAATTAAAATGCGCTTTCAACAACAGATTTTACATTTCGTTCAAAAACTCTCAAGTCGTTTCAAGGAGTTAACAGCAAACCGTAGGAACACTGCAAAAGAGCCAGAGCCTACTGGGGTCTAGGGTCTCTTTCTGAAAGGAAGGCTTAGCCCTAGTGCGAAAGGGAAAAAAGGAACGGGGTGGGGTGTTTAGTCAGTAAGAATCTAACACTCCCGCTCCGCCCAAGCGCGGGATTCGTCATTGGATGAATCCAAAGGGTGGTGGCCCATTCTCTTATATAGAGAAAAAGTTTGAGTCCCAGCATTGGGAACATTCAGTAAAAGGCTGATTATACTGTGCTTATTATATTTATATTTATGTGTAGTTATGTGAATATTTTACGATCTTTATTTCTTATAATATAATATTGATCTTGTTCACCAGGTCCAAATCCAAATCCTAACAGACCCTCACGTGGAAGGTCCCAAAGACCTGGTGGAGTCGGCCTGCGTCGGTGCGCGTGCATCCATCGCGCGGCGCGTGGAGATCAGAGCCCGGGTGGCTGGACCTGCCAAGATCAGGATACGGGCCAAGGCAGTCAGCGATGGAAACTGCGGGAATGTTACCAGCGGGAGGACCGGAGTCAGGTAATTAGAGCTAAGTAGCTGATGCCCGCGGCTTCGCTCGCGTTTAAGCCTATAATATATATATAATATATTCACGACATGGTTATTTTTCCAGTGACGAAGTGGTCATCAGGATAACCGTTGACCCCGAGGGAGTGCCCATAAGGGAACAGAAATCAATTCTTCTATGTGGAAATAGTAAGTTCAGAGATTAAGGAAAATCTTCGGGGACATAATTTCCACGTTACGTACGTCCGTCGCATTTTCGCGACTCAGAAGTTAAGCTCCGCGAATTTTAGCACTTGAAAACTCGTAAAAAAATAAATGTTTTAAACAAATAAATGAGCTTCAGACTCGCCAAAATCCGACGGCCGCACTGTAACTAAGCTTACACAGTGTAGATCACAGAAAACACAAAGTAGATCTTATTGCTAAAACTAAGTAGGTACCTAATTAAACTATGTCCTTGACTTCCAGGTAGCTCAGAGTCCAGCAAGTCCGAAGTGCTGTGGAACTGGCCAGCCGTGCCAGCAGCTGTCCACGGGACCGAAACTCTGACGGTCTGGGCAGTCGGCGATGTCACTGGACCATTACTTGCTGTAAGTAAACTAAACACTAGCTATGAGCTTCTTGCTTCTTGTGTCATCATCATTAGACGTCCACTGTGGAACATAGGCCTTCTCCAGACGTTGCCACAACTACCGGTCCTGTGTGTCTCGGATCCATCCAATTCCCTCACCAGGTCATCAGTCCACCTTGTGGGGAGTGCCCAAGTCGTTGACGGCGCGCATAGCTTAGTTTATTAAAATAACACGCTGTAACTTTTCCACATAGGATGCTGACTCCTTGCTCATCATTCCTCGTGGCTGTGGGGAACAGAACATGGCACAACTGGCGACCAACCTGCTGGCTCTAAATCAACTGGAACCCAGCTCCATCGCCGCGCTCACTGCGAGGGAACATGTGGCTAGAGGTGCGGTATATTCATCATTACATAGTATAAAACAAAGTTGCTTCCTCCCTATGTATACGCAGAGCCTAACTTCAGACTTCAGATTCGACGGCCGTACTGTAAGTTGTTGAAGGTTGAAACTTCAACTGTCTGAAAAGCATTCGTTAATTTATACCGAGTACGTACATCGAAGAGCAGTGGTGGCCGAGTGGTAACAGCCCCGACTTGCGTGTAGTAGGTCGCGGGTTCAAACCCAGCCAGGCGCATTACTTTGTGTAATTTATTTTCATCACCACTGCTCTCAAAACGGTGAAGGAAAACATCGTGAAGAAACCGGCATGTCCTAGAACCAAAAATTCGAAGACATGTGACATCCACCAACCCGCACTGGCCCAAACTCAATCGGACGGGGGCTGCTCTCAAGCGGCTCCTGCCGAACCTTGGGGGTCCAGACGCCTTCTGCCGGAGGCTCTACGCCGGCATCGTTCGGTCCATGGCCCTTTATGGGGCACCAGTGTGGGCGCCGACGCTACGTAAACGCCCGGCGGCCCAGCTGAACGCCTGCCAGAGGGTCATGGCCATCCGGATGGTGCGGGGATATCGCACGGTGTCCCGCGAGGCGGCGAGCCTCCTTGCTGGCCTACCACCATGGGATTTGGAGGCAACAGTCCTTGCACGCATGCACGACCAGCGCGTGGAGATGCAACGCCGGGGCGAAGATCCGCTGCCCGAACATGTCGAGGCGTGGCGGAAGGAGCTCCGGCGGGATCTCATGGTGAAGTGGAAACAGCGACTGTCGCAACCCAGCGCTGGGCACACCGTAATCTCAGCGGTAGTGCCCCTCTTTGAGGCGTGGCTGGATAGACCTCACGGCGTCCTCACCTTCCGCATGACGCAGGTTCTCACCGGACATGGGAAGTTCGGCAGATTCCTGCACCGGATTCGTGCGGAAGAGACGTCCGGGTGTCGCCACTGTGAGGCGAGCCCGGAGGACACGGTGGAGCACACGGTGGAGGTGTGCCCTGCTTGGGAAGAGCATCGCCGTGTCCTCGTGGGGGTGATCGGCGGCGGCAACCTCTCGCGCCGGGCCCTGGTTCAGGCCATGGTCCGCAGCGAAGAGGAATGGCAGGCGGTCGCCTCCTTCTGCGAAGCAGTAATGCTCGTAAAGGAGGAGGCCGACCGCACAAGGCAAAGGCAACAGCGCCCTCGCCGTAGCCGTCGCCGCCGCGATCCTGCCGATATCCGGCCACCGTAGACACTGGCTCGCGGACGGTGAGCAATGGGTAGCTCGCCGTCCGGTCGTCTGGTAAGACCGAGTCCAAGTCGTCAACGGCGCGCACCGTTCCCGCGCGCCTCAAGGAGTTGTCAGCAACTGCAGGGGCCCTTCAGGGTCGAAGCCTCCTGGAGCCTAGAGGGTGGTGGAAAACTGTTACCTCGACTCCAGGAATAAGGCAAGGAAGGTACGGGGTAGGTTTTTTAGTCAGTAAGAGTCTGACACTGGTCTCCCGCTTCGCCCAAGAGCGGGATTCGTCATTGGATGATTTTCACCTACCATAAAAAAAAAAAAAAAAAAAAAAAAAACCAACCCGCACTGGGCCCGCGTGGTGGATTACGGCCCATTCCCTCTCTTAGAGAGGAGGCCTGTGTCCCTGCAGTGGGAACATTAAAAAGGCTGATGATGATGATGATGACGTACATCGAAGAATTTGCCAAATTACCAGCTGCGGTCTTCCCTTCGGTTTATAATTTAGTTGTCTTCAAGGCTAGAGTTAATAGGCTCTTAATAAACTAGTGCGCCTCATCATCACCGATTGCATCACACTTACCATCAGGTGGGATCGCAGTCAAGCACAAGACTATATTCATTTTTGAAAAATGTACTACTAGACATCACGATCACTTCCGCCTGATCAATAAAAAAAGTTTCCCTTGTATCCTGCAGCGCAGCTTCATACCAAAAACTTTGAAGTTTTCATTTCGAATGCAAGCAAAAATGAACTTAGAGGTGGCCATGCGCGAGTTTATACGAAAGTACATGTTATAAAAGTTTGTGTAACTTGCAGGGTTCACCCGTCAGCTGCAGTACGTGCACCCGTCCGGCGGGTTCAGCGCGTTCGGACCCTCGGACTCCACCTCCTCCACTTGGCTCACAGCATTTGTTGTCAGGCACATGAGGAGAGCGCACAAGGTAAGTTTGGTCGTCAGCTTGTAGGAAGTATATTGCGAAAACGGTTGAAACTTGAGCCTGCATTGATAGATGTTCGAAAATTGTCTATAATTTAAAAATGAATCGCTGAATATGTTGCAATAAGCGCAAATCTCGAGAACAGCTGAACCGATTTCGCTAATTCTTTTTTTGTTGTGTTAGGACAAGGTTTTTATTAAAGAAAAAAATATGATAGAGTAGAACGGTAGAATAGGATAGAGCAGAGTAGAGTAAAAAGAGTCAATTATAAATAGCAAGTTAAATAAAAAAAACCGGCCAAGAGCGTTTCGTATTGTTGACCGCAACGTTTAACCAGATGGCTGAACGTTGTGTACTCATTTAGTTTAGTAGGGTGAAATTGAATCGCTTGGCTGATTCTTGATTGAAAGATAGCCCTTCCGAAATGACTTTTCGAAAGGGCAATCTGCGCCATGTAAAATTTTGAGTGATTTTAGTTTTATAACAACTATCGGCCTAGGCATCCAATTGGATGTCGGCATTTAACGAACGCCCTAGGCGTCCGATTGGTTGGCTAATTTAACCAGATGGCTACGACTTATTTCAGTTTTGTATGTCATCAGGTTTTGTGGCCTAACCTGCAAGTCCCGCCCGCCATCATCCGCGCTGAGCGCTGGCTGCTCAACCAGCAGATGGAGAACGGCTGCTTCAGGAACGAGGGCCAAGTGTTCCACAGAGAACTCAGGGTTCGTACTGTATACCATTTCCTCATCTTATAATTTAGGTGCATTAAAAGTGGAGGGGAACCGGTCTCGTGGGCGCTCACCTACGCGTTGGACAGACCTCATTAGAGCTGCAACACAAACCTCCATGGTCCAGAGTTCCCGAGACGCCGTAAACCGTGCCAAGTGGAGACGCATCGCGGGAGCCTCACTAGCCAACGAAAATGCAACACGATCAACCACGATTACTCTGTCAAGAGTGAACGACTAAGGAGGGAAAAAAAATCAGTTTTCTGCTAGCAAACATTGACACATGTTGTATAAATGTATATCTCAAAATTTATTTTCCAGGGGGGACTCAACGACGAAGGTGAAATCGCAAGCGTAGCCCTTACAGCTTACGTCATCACCTCCCTCATCGAAAGCTCCTCCCCCCTTCCGTACCGCGTTATTCGGAACACTCTCTCTTGCCTCCGAGCTTTCCCTCTTAAAAAATCCAAAACCCCTACCAGGGTGTATGCTCAGGCACTCCTGGCGTACGCTTATATGAAGCTGCAGGATTATGAGGAAGAACTGAGGATTACTAATGAGGCCAGCTTGCGAAGAAGTGTGGGGGGGCTGGAGGAAAGTGAGGGGGTGAGGCAGGTGCTGGAACTGCTGAAGATAGCGAGGAGGAGCGGGGAGTACGTGTGGTGGGAGGCTAGTGAGTACCATTTTGTTTTATACATAAAGAAAACGTCTTAAAATACAGTGATTGAGATGAAATTTTATTAAACAAGAATTAACTTCTATTTAACTTTCATAGTTGTCAGGAGTAACTTTCCAGAAGTTATAAAGTATATATAAAGTTCCAGTCCAGAAGTTTGTGGACTTTTTATCCTTTTTTTGCATGGATGCAACATTTTTTTTTTCAAATTAACTTTTCAATATTTTTTTTTTATTTATAAAAAACCATAAAATATGCCAGAAAATAACAACATACTTAGTTTTTTATTAATAGGTTATGCCGATAGTGAAAGTATGAATTTCTGCCGTGCAGATACTAAAACGCAGTAAAAGTATTGTAAAATACGCTATTTTACTGCGTTTTAGTATCTGCACGGCAGATTTAGGCAGTTCCGAAGATAATTAAAACAGTTAAGTTGCTTCTGCCAACAGTATGAAAGTAGAAAAATTGTTCTAGGAGACTACCGGATTAAAAAGGCTTCCTGTGTGCTATTAACGGACGGATCGCTTATCATCTACTCATGTGTTAAAATTCATTTAAATTCCCTCAGAACTTAACAGAATTTGATCGTAAAGGAAGTGACAACAAGCATGCACATACAAATTTTCTTTACAAGGTTGAATTTGATGTCTGCAAAGCTAGAGTGAATAGGCTTTTAATAAACTAATGCGCCTCACCATCATCGATTGCATCACTGCTTAACATCAGGTGGGATCGCAATCAAGCAGTAGTGTATAGCAATTATTATAGTATAATGAAGAGGTAAAGTTTGTTTTTTTTGTTTGTAGGAGGTAATCTCTGGAACTACTGGTCCGATTGGGAAAATTTTAGCAACAATAGAAAGCTGCTTTACTCCTGATGGACATGGCTATATTTTATGTACGCGGGCGAAGCTGCTGACAAAAGCTAGTAGCTAGTAGTAAATAAAAAAAACAATGTTGTCTCCATTCTCAGACAGCCTATCAACGTCAATCGAGGCGACTTCATACGCGCTGCTGGCGCTCCAGTCGGCGCCGCGCGCGCTGTCGCCGAGCGCGCGCACGGACGCGCCCGCCGCCGCGCGCTGGCTCAACGCGCACAGGACTACCAGCGGAGGGTTTATATCTACACAGGTATGTCCGGAAATCTGTTTGAAGTGCTCATTATTTCAGCTTGCAGACGTCCGCTGTTAGATTGTGGCCTCAACGACCAGTCGAGTACACCTCGCATTCGTTGGATTCCAATGACACAATGATTCTCACCAGGTCTACTAATGCTGCGTCTTCGGCCATATGCCCCCTGTCCACTGCTACTTATCAGCAAACTACGGCCCCAGCAAATGTCGAAGCCTCCTCAGGCTATGGACCGATTTCTGAAAGGAAGGTCCGGCCGCGGTATATAGGGCTAAGGATGAACAGCGTTGGGTTTTTAGTCAGTCAAAGTCTGACACTATCTCCTGCTCCGCTCTAGGGTTGGAGATGTCATTGGGTGATTTTTGTCCACCCAAGGTACAGTGATATCCTAGATATATTTACTTAACCGAGTGTCCAATTTCAAACACGTAATTTCATACATGAAATGAAGCAAAAGGAGAGGCTCAACTGCAGGACCGAAGCCTACTAGGACCCCGGTCCGGTTTCTGAAAGGAAGGTCTGTCCCCGGTATGAAGGCTAAGAAGGAATGGGATGGGTCATTTAGTCAGTAAGAGTCTGACACTGTTTTCCACTCCGCCCAATGGATTTTTCAATAGATGTTTTTTCCACTATAAAAAAATATCATTCATGAAAAAAAAACTGTTTATTTCTATTAAAATACAGTTTTATACAAATCTTAACTTGATCTTAAAAATAAAAAGAAAAGATTTTACAGTTAAGGAGTTGCTATTTCATTATGATTCAATAAATGTCGCTTGAATATGTAATAGGTCTGCCTTTTATTTTTGTTTTTAAGTTAGATGCCTACACAATTGAACCATCACGACTATACCTTTTCATACCTACCATACTAATAAACCCTTTCATTTCCACCAGGACACTCTAGTAGCCCTGGAAGCCCTGACGGCGTGGGTCCCGCAAGCCCCCGACACGAACCTGACAGTGACAGCTCGCTGCAGCAGCGCCGAGCAGCGCCTCACGCTGGCGCCGGGAGCCAGGGTGCCTGACATCGTAAATATGAAGCCAGGGGAACGTCTCTCTGTGTCGGTTGAAGGTATGAATGAACTAACTAGCAAATTACACCAGACAGTAATGAGGCGCTAGAATCGAGTGGCGGCCGTATTCTATGACAACCATCCGGAGTAACTTCGCGGAAAAACTAATAAAAGAAGAGCTTATCGATATAATTCTAGCCAAAAGACGGCAACTACTATATACAGGTCGCTACAATACCTATAGGTTTCCCCGTCGCTGCAACGCTCCTGTGCATCTCGCATCCATTGGATTTCTACTACTTTCACTGGGTCATACTTAACGTGACCATACGTCCCGCTTTGGGCGGGACTGTCCCGCTTTGGGCGGGACTGTCCCGCTTTCAGACTGTCTGTCCCGCTGTCCCCCGCAAGAGCAAAAATGTCCCGCTTTAGCTTTAAGAATGCATCTATCGTTTTTAAATGTAACAACAGCGCGGACGACACAGTGCCAATCGTGCGGAGACAAAAATACGACTTAGGAATCACCCCACTACTTAACTGTTTGGCTTTAGTGCTTTGATTTGTGTTATTCAATCTTCTATAAACTTGTAAAACTCCCAAAACTGTTTTCTTTTATAATTCCGCTGGTTTTTTTTTAGAACTATTCCTCAGTTGTCCCGCTCTGGCACAGAAAATAAGTGGTCACATTAGTCATACTCCACCTTGTGGAAGGCCTGCCACTATTAGCTAATTTTGAACATAGTAAAACTATCAAAGTCCATGGGCTGATGATGAACAGGTCGTCGTGGCATAGTAAGATAATATCACTTTTAACTCTCTATTTCAATAATGAAATGAATAGGTACAATTTGCATGGCACAGCAATATAGGAAACAACCAGATTGGTGTTCCCACAAAATAAATTACTACATCTTGGTATTAATGTTGCCAACAAAAACCATTTTAAGTTTGCGTTTTCATTTTTAAGTTTGCGTCATTATGTGTAAATAACTGTTTCTCTTTCTTCTTTCAATTTAATTATAAAGTAACCAAGATTAAATAATATGTAAATAAAAGAAACTATCTGGGGAAAAAAGTGAAATTAATTATTATATAATTGACAAAAATTCACCATTGGAGATTCCAGAATCATGTGATATGGATCCATGGTACACGTTTGCACGTTGATCTCTGTGACACGGTATATACTCAGCAGCCCTTCCTCCTCCCCTCAGGGTCCGGCTGCGCGCTGGTGCAAGCCACACGCAGCTACAACGTCCTCTCGCCGGAGGAGGGCACTCCTCGCGACAAGCAGCTGTCGGTGCAGGTGGGCGTGCACACGGACGGACCCTTCGACTGCGACGCCAACGGAACCAACTGCTTCTGCGCCGCTGTTATTGAGGTACGATAGCGGTCATGCCTGAGCAATTAAAAAAATCGCTTGAATCCAACGGTGCGGTGCAATACCAAACCTTTGAAGTTTTAATTTGGAGTGCAAGCAAAAGTGTACTTATAGTTCGTTTTTTAATTCTAGACTACGATTTGACAACTCAGAATGTCACACTCTAGAAATATGTTCCTAATTTTCTGAAGTTTGACATTTTAAATTATCAAATCGTAGTCTAGGATTAAAAAATGAACTATAGCCGCGGTCAGGTGGAAGTGTCTTTGACGGTACCGTCGCCCTTAAAGAATGAACAGTCTTTGTTTCTTAATAGCTACAACCTTGGTCTTTAAATCAAGAGTGAAAAGGTTACTTCTATGCAAGCGTGCTCCACGATGATGTGGTGGACGATGGAGCACCATAAAGACAATGATCAAAAATTGGTCAGACCTCTAGAGGCAAAAATGTGAAAGTGAGTGAGTGAAATGTACCTAGGTACATTTCGCTGGCTCTCATTTTACAATGTCCTGTATTGAATGTCCCAGGCATGCGTGATGTGGACGGGCAGCTTCCCGGAAATGGCTCTACTGGAAGTAACACTCCCAGGAGGCTACGGAGCAGACGCACAACGGCTCTACTCGCAACTACATAAAACTACCACCTGTAAGTATTTCTCCCAAGTCGTCGACGTCACGTAGTGTTGGATGGATGGATGTGTTAGAAAAACAGCAATGGTCGAAGCCTACTGAGGCCATGGGTTGTGCGAAAAAGAACTTTGGGTCTTGGAACGAAGCCAAAGAAGCCATGATACTTCGTACCAAGACCCAAAGAAAATGAGTAAAAGCCTGACACGCATTACCGCTCCATCCTTTGAACGAGTGAAGGCATATGGTAATTTCTAAACTACAAATAAAAATCAAGTTCTTTAGAAAAAAAAGTACTTGAGGATGTGCGGCGCCTCCAAAGCTTAGGATGGGGTGTTGAAAAGTCCTAAATGCTAGCTCGAAGTTGCTTTAGAATAGAAGACCAGAAACTAATTGTGGAGGCATTACTCAATCGTAGGAAAGATAATATAAGCTGGTATGCTATTGTATCCATGTTTTTAAAAATCAAATTGAAGAAACCGTTCTAATCAACATATTCCTGTTTCCAGTGCTACGCCGCATAGAACTAACTCCTCAAAGCACTCGTGCGACCTTCTACCTCGGCAGTCGCGACGGCAGCGACATCAGCGGCCACATCGGCCACCAGTGCTACAACATTCACGCCACAGGGCCCAGGGTCAAGACTCGACCAGCTTACGCCAAAGTGCAGGACTACTACGCGCCCAGCATCAATGATACGCAGGTATGATCTACGCTAGCTAGCAGTGCTACAACATTCACGCCACGGGGCCCAGGGTCAAGACTCGACCAGCTTACGCCAAGGTGCAGGACTACTACGCGCCTAGCATCAATGACACGCAGGTATGATCTACGTTAGTGACCAGTGCTTCAGCATTCGCGCCACTGGGCCCAGGGTCAAGACTCGACCAGCTTACGCCAAGGTGCAGGACTACTACGCGCCCAGCATAAATGATACGCAGGTATGATCTTCGTCGGTCACAAAGTTTCAAAGGTTGAAGTCTTGACCAGCATACGCCAAAACTCCTGACCTCCACGAGTCGCTTTATAAAAGGTTATAAAAGCCTATATTAAACTTCTTTTTATCTATATGTTTTTTTACGCGGTATGCATTTGATATCTGTAAAGTTGAAAGAGGTTGTTGGTGGGTTCCAGCTGATAATCTCAATGTGCCAACTTTTTCCAGGTATACACCATCCCTGAAGAATGCCCGCCACGTATCATGCACGAAACTAACGACTACCTAACAACAGACAACTTGTACGCCAAAGCAAGGTCAGCTGACAGCGATGATATCATCATCACCCACGAGTTCTCCTTCGATGACATCCCCGAAGGGATTCCTCTTGACGATCCACTCATGTTCGACCACATACTGAATGAGAACGACAACTACAGAGTCGCTGCTCAAAAACGTCAAGAAATTGGAAAACTGAAGGCACCCAGGCATTCTAAATACTTTGCCGAAGATGTTCAACCACAAAACATCTCTGACAGTGTACTTCAACAACACATCTTGGCTCTCAAGTTAGCTGAACTTAATCAGAGACATTTTGACGATGTTGCAGCTGGATATTTCAAGGAAAACGACCCCGCAGATCCAAGTATAAGCAAGAGTAAAGAAAAAAATATTAATTATAGCAATGTCGTAGGCGGACATTTCGGCATATCAAAGATTACAGATACAGAACTTGGTCATTCTGGCAAAACTGTTATTGGTAAAGATCAAACAAATGCAAACGCAGCAGAGCATGACAAGGAGACAACTGTTGCTCAAAATATGCGTTTAAATGATAGCAATGAAAAAGACCAAAGTACTATTGACTTTGGTTTAGATGAAGGTCCCTTTGGGATGATTGATGAAGTAGGTATCGGTCATAACCACTTCAGCAACCGTGTAAGTGAAAATAAGAAGACGGAAGAAGGCAGACAGGAAGTTCAAAATGATTTTGCTTTCAGAGTAGGAGAAAATAAAAGCTCAAACATAAACGATAGAGTTACAGTGAATCATAGAAATTTAAAGATTGATTTTAATGTTAATACCAATATGGATTCTGGTGAAGATGATACAAATCAGAACAATAATAAAAAGATGAGCTTAGTTCCCGATAGCAGTAATGTTCGAAACATAGCCACTAGCAATGCTAACTCTAATGAGGACACTTTCACTAAAGATCAAAATTATTTTTATAGTGTTGCAACAGAAAATGCTATGACTCTTGTTGAAACAGAAATCAAGCCACAGAATTCATATGATATCGATACTGAATACCAAAAAAGTGAACTTAAAATCGAAGCTCTTAAAAATAAGGATGAGTCCAAATATGACACTCAGAATAATCTAGTTAAAGAAATTGACACTTTAAATAAAGCGGCGGATAAACAATTTAATGCAACAAAATCGCAATTTGATGACAATCAAAGTGAGTACAAGCTTTTTGACACATTCGTCGAGAATGAAGACATAATGAACATTTATAATAGCAACCACAATTCAGACTTTGACAGTTACCATAACAACGAAGGACCAAAAAGTAGAGATAAGGATATAAAAAGATCTTATACGGAAGAGATTCCTTTGAAGCCTGAAGTGTCTGAGAAAATTGTAACTGATTACGAAACAGACTTAGAAACTGAAAACGAGAAAGGCGTAGACAATCCTAACTTAGCTGATTTCCACGTCATAGATACTGAAAAAGATTTAGAAGTACCTGCAGGAATCGAAGGTCCAATACCGGCCTCAGTCCTTCCTCCACCAGGCTTCGTCCCGCCTGCTCCGGAGCCCGTCGACGCTAGAAGACTGGAACATGAGCACAGACCAGCCGGGACATTTCCTCATCAAATCCTCCCTCCACCGCCAAAATTCTTTGTTCCGTCAAAATCACATAATCAAATGAAAACACTACCCGCAGAAGGAGACTTATCTTTTGGCGATGGGAGACCAGTAATGTTCGATGGACTTCCCCCGTCTATAAACTATGCTGCACCATCTTATCATGGATATCTAAGGACTCAGGACTCATATCCGGTATTTTCGCCTTCGAGTATTGAAAGGGCTTTTGGCACCATTCTTCCGCCAAAAAGTTCTGATACAGATTTGAGCAGATTGCATAGTATTGATACTCCTAATGGTCAGTATTTTTATTTTCAAGCTGATAGTAGTTATGATGCCAACAGAAAGTACTTTATCCCTGCGCGTTAGGTAGGTTTAGGCGTGATATTAGTGATATTTTTTGGATAAAATATTAACAATTCTATGTGAACTGACCTTTACGTTTATCAACAAATACTGCAAACATATATAGCGCCATCTATGGCGTATAGGAACTAATCCTGCATCGCGCAATCTAAATTCTCTGCGCGATTTGAACACATAGAAAAGCCTGGAACCATCTATCGGGCAGTAATACTTCAGATATAACACCTCCTTGGTCGGAGGATCCTCCTTTTTCAAAAGAGGTATGTAGGACTTTACAAGTACTCTCTGTTCCGTTTTCAATAAAAATTGATAGTCAAGGGGTTTTATTAAGTCACTTCTGTTTCATTTTGTAGGTATTATGTCACGTATAACATACTGTACTTATCGTATTTGTTTTTGACAAGAAAAATGATGTATCCAATATTAAGGATGGACTTGCAATCTAACGTTCCAAGCTCCAAACAAGGTCACCTTGATAGGAACTTGTGTGTTGCGGCTCCGCGGATGTAAACCACGCGCCAACACGTTCACAAATCAGTCACTACGGTTGGATACAAATTCGCTAACCAAGGGCGTTAAAGGTCATAGTTTACAACTGCTGTCTACATGGATTGAAACTAGCATGATCACCTCTTTTAGTACTTTAGTTTACAACCGTCTTATCGGTTCGTTAACGTGAAACGCTTTGAGTTTAAAACGCCTTCAATTCCTTTGTTCTAATATCATCTCAACGGTCAGTCACGTGGTCAGAACAAAGGAATTATTAGCCTATTTCAAGCGTTCGACATTAACGAAACGATAGTAACTTGGCTAGGAAGCCTGACCTTTTTATAAAGTTTTGATTAGTTCTAAACATATGGATATTCTGCATTTATTTAGTGTAGTTCTGTTGTGTTTTAAAAAAAAAAATCTGTTTTACTACTAGACTCGTCATACACATTAACAATAATAGACAATTATGAATGTTTTAAAAAAAACATTTATAATTAAGGGTATTTTCAATATCGTGCGGATTTCATCTCGCATGCGGGATTGTTTCACACGCAAAGCTCCCACAAATGTCCTTTTCTAATATACAAGTAGGTAAAACCGGCATGCGGAGCAATTCTGCATGATATTTTAAAAAACCCTGAGGAAAATAATGAATCTAATTAATAATTAAAAAAAACAAAAATGAGAGCTATCAGGTAGTGAAGTGTTAATACATTAACAGAGTTTGTTTATTAAATAGGTTTTTATATTTAGGTAAGTTTATATATATATACCTAGCGACCCGCCCCAGCTTCGCATGGTTGCAATAGTGATATTAAATATATTATGCATGTATTACACATAAACCTTCCTCTACAATCTATTAAAAAAAAAACGGATCGAAAAAAAATCCGTACTTTTTAAAAATAAGCATACCTACTTAGGGACAGACAGCTGGAAGCGACTTTGTTTTATACTATGTAATGATGATATATAAAGTAAAGATTGCATTGTATACAAAATATTGTGGAGGACCGCTAAACATAACTTGCCAATACAGACTCGATATTATTAGTTTTAAGTTAGTAGAAAGGGTTATATGCATTTGACTTTAATTTGTTAAATATAAAAGTTGTAAGGGATTCTCTAAGGGCTTGCTCAGCCCCTAGCCAAGTTACAATCATTTCGTTAACGTCGAACGCTTTGAGTTAGCAACGCTCCCAATTCCTTTCTTCTGACAAAAGAATTAAAGGCGTGACCAGTTCAATACGTTCTACGTTAACCAAGCGATCATAACTTGAGTAGGGAAGCAGTGGACGAAACTGAACAACCTTCCAAACGATTTTTTTTAAGAATTTTCGTAAAAAGGCTTGTTAAAGGTTGTTTAGGGGGCAAGCTCTCAAATTTAACGAGACCTGTCTCTGACATCTTGTATGTAAATACTAACTTCTACCACGGTTTCCGAAAAGTATATAAATTTTAGAAACCGTTCCATTCCTGAAGAGAATTTCCTGAAATCCTACCTTAGTACTCAGCCCGTCATAAAAGGAAACCTCATGCATGCGTGTCCTATGCATTGTTCTTGAAAAACTAGTTTTCCTTGTGGTGCTATATAGCTAAATTAGATATAAGTAACGTCTTAAAAATCTTACTGTTAGTTTAGGTATTTGATAAGAAAAACAAGATTTATACGCGTTTAAAACGCGTATCGACAATGTCATGTACAGATGACATTGGCATGTAGGACACATTTTTTTTCTATGGCTTTGGTCAAACAACGCGGTCAAAGTTAGAATTAGCTAATTCTAACTTTGATCACGTATAAATCTTGTTTTTCTTATTTGTCTAGTAAATTGAGTAACTACATATACTTTGAAACGTGGCGTTGAGAGCACGTTTTTGCTTTTTTGGCGGTCTAATGTTTAAATAGGTAATAATAAGAACGTTCTAAATGAGTATAGGATCGACTGCCATGACGTGACGTCACGATTTACTGTCAAATCGAGGTAACAAGTTTTGAAACGAATAATTTAATTAATTTACGAAGTGTGAACGAAAAAAGTTTAATCAGAATCCAGCACTCATATCTCTGGAGTTGTCAGCAAACTGTTGGAGCCCTTCAGGGTCGAAGCCTTCTGGAGCCGCCGGTTTGTGTGAAACTGTTACCGCGGCTCTAGGAATAAGGCAAGGAAGGAATGGGGTAGGTTTTTTAGTCAGTAAGAGTCTGACACTGATCTCCCGCTCCACCCAAGAGCGAGTTTCGTCATTCGATGATTTTCACCTACCATAAAAAAGACCTCATATCTCTAATTTTATCAATTTTGCCAAAATTTCTTGGATTTGACAGTACGGCGTGACGTCACATCGTGGCAATCCATCCTATTCTCATTTGGAACGCATAGTATAAGCAATTATTTATTTCTTATTTCTCTTATATAAATAATAATTGTAGTTGTTCGCTATATTTATAGGCTGTGAATAAACTAAATGAATATGATTGCTGTTTTATTTTCCTTGAGGAAGGAAATCCACTCTTGTTATTGTTACGGTACCTACCTATGTTGATAGATGTTGACATTTTCAATATTAATTATTTTAATTGCCTAGTAGTAATCTCATCATCAGCCTTTTTAATGTTCCCATTTTTGGGACATAGGCCTCATCTCTAGGAGAGGGAATGGGCCATAATCCACCACGCGCGCCCGTTGCGTATTGGTAGATGTCACACGTCTTCGAATTTTAGGTTCTAGAACGATGATTTACCTCACAATGTTTTCCTTCGCCATTTTAAAAGGCTTATGGTGATGATGATGATGATGATGATGATGATGAGCACCCTGCGTGATTGTACGAAAGAGTCTCCGTGGTCCGCAAGGCTCAAATGAAGGAACAGGGGTCACGACAAATGAAGAACATAATGTCTGACACTCCTCGCTCTGCACGAAGCAGAAGGAAATTATTAATGACTTCGTAGCCCAACCAATCATTGTATCAGCTCATTATTTGTCAATCATAAGACTGTCTTAGGGCTGAGTTAAGTATTTTAACGTCTCATTGGTATACCAAATTTTTACAGATTTTAAGCCTAGTTAAGCTAAACTCTACTTCAATCGAGGATTAGTGAGCAGAATTCACATAACTAAATATCTAAACAAATTTCCTAATAACTATTTGTTAACATTTTTTTAAACAAAAACCAAAGAGAAAAATAACTCCGTAGGGACCCTGCAGCCCGTAGGGACCCTGCAGAATGGTCGAAGCCAACTGATGCCAAGGGTTCGCATCTGAAAGAAAGGCTCTGGCCCTGGTATATATGGCAACGTAGGTATGGGGTAGATTGTTTAGTCAGTAAGAGTCTGACACTGTTTTCTGCTCAGATTCGTCATTGGATGATTTACAGTATTTAATACAGTTTTATGAAAGTATTACCACTTCTACTTTCCTCATTCTGCAGAAACAAGCGTAAAGTCACATACCTACATACATATTATAATTAATTCCAATAGGTACTTATCCAACGCAATTATTTAATTACCATACTGACCACAGCACATTACTCATAGCAGAGGCACGCAGCCTGCATTTATTTCCATAGCCTGCGTAGCTGTGACGTCATCGTGTACAGTGACGTCACTCGCGACCTTTCCAACCCCCTGTAACGTGCGGCTAAAGTAATCGAGTTGAGAACCACTCCAATCGAGATGAGATCACTTTATCTAAGAGTCTTCATAAGAGGAAAATAGTGTCGTTTATTGCCAGCAGTGACATATTATCGCTAGACATACCTAAACCTTGGAAGTCAGTAGGGATTTTAAAAGTGAACAAATAGGTACTTCTATCGAACATGTTACGGAGGTGCAATTCCGATCCTAAAAGTTCTTATATATAAAAGGAGAAACTGACTGACTGACATATCAACGCACTGCCGAATTACTGGGATTAGGAGAGTAAAATTTTGCACAGGGCTTCCTTTTATGACGTATGCGAACACTAAGAAAGGATTTTCCAAAATTCACCCCCTAAAGGCATGAAACGCGTGTCCAAAGTTTGTGCAAAAACCTACTTTCACGCGGGCGAAGCCGCTGGCAGAAAGCTAGTCGTAACATAATTATATCAAAAATACAAGTTCATAGCCTCCATAAACTCTTTCCCTCTCTTTTTAGGGTTCCGTAGCCAAAATGGCAAAAACGGAACCCTTATAGTTTCGTCATGTCCGTCTGTCCGTCTGTCCGTCTGTCACAGCCGATTTACTCGGAAACTATAAGTACTACAGTGATGAAATTTGATAGGAATATGTGTTGTATGAACCGCTACAAAATTATGACACTAAATAGTAAAAAAAAGAATTGGGGGTGGGGCCCCCCATACATGTAACTGAGGGATGAAAATTTTTTTTTCGATGTACATACCCGTGTGGGGTATCAATGGAAAGGTCTTTTAAAATGATATAAAGTTTTCTAAAAAACATTTTTCTTAAAGTGAACGGTTTTTGAGATATCAGCTCTCAAAGTCGTAAAAAGTATGTCCCCCCCCTCTATTTTTATAACTACGGGGTATAAAATTCTAAAAAAAATAGAGGTGATGCATGCTAATTAACTCTTTCAACGATTTTTGGTTTGATCAAAGTATCTCTTATAGTTTTTGAGATAGGTTGATTTAACTGTAATTTTGGTTAAGTTATTGTGCTTACACTGAAAACGATGGCTGAACCTATAAGTACAAGGCAAAATATCGGGAGAGTTTAGGCTCCATTCACCAGGTGTATAAATTGACATAATAAGTTTATTATATTTGCTGCTACGGAACCCTTTGTGCGCGAGCCCGACTCGCACTTAGCCGGTTTTTTTTCTGGTGGGTAAATACGGCAAAGAGCGCGGCATAGTGTCAGACTTTTGCTGACTAAAAAACCTACCCCGTTCCTTCTTTGCCTTTCATACCAAGGCTGAGCCTTCTTTTCAGTTACCAAAATAAAAGTAAAAAAGCTTTCTGATTGGCAAAACCTCAAAAATTATTAATCGACTTTGTGAAAAATGACACAGCTTAAAAGTGACTGACTATTTTAGTAATGAATTTTTTTTAAGCAAAAAAACCTCCCTGTCCTACCCTCCTGGGTTGAGTTAAAATTTGAGGTTGGAGTTAACTCTTATGACGTAACAGGGTAGATACGTAGATATCCTACCCTCGCATTTTTTAACGCATACGTCAAGTTCTATTGTCAATGGCTAACTCCAAAACCTACCCTGCTCGAAGTTAGAGTTGCTTGGGTAACTCTATAGTCATGAAAGAACGACTCTGGGTTGAAAACCTACACTACTGGTTATTTTTGAACCCAACCCTGTATTTTTATAGTTACTCTTTGCGTTCTATTAGGCCACGGTAATTCTTCCTCGCAGCCGATTATAAGACGATGCAGCGATGGCGAAGACTAATTTACAATGGGTCTTTCAAGACTACTATCTTGAAAGACCCATTATTAATTTGGATCAGGGCAAAAATGCAAATAATGATGACGACTTTGAACCTGTTTTGGAACAGCCATGCGTCAAACTATATTGTTTAAATTTTGTCTTCTTTATTGTTTGACATACCTAATTTAATAAGGTTCAGTGTTTGTGTATCCTGTGTTGTAAATAAATCTATTGTCTTCCTTTTGTTTGCTGCGACATTCCTGAATTTCCCATGTTGGAATTCCGTTGCTGACAGTGTAAATGTGTGTGCTTAACATAACCAGACGGCCAACATGTGGTGGCTACGTAACTTCACGACTTCAGGCCTTTGGAGAATTTAAAGAACCCCACTCGCATGAATAAATCAAGGAAGCGGAGGTACGGCGACCACTGGCGCTCCCGACACTGCAGGTATATGTATCATTTTCTAATTTACTTTCAAAGAAACTATCAAAGATGACTCAAAGAAACTATCATAGATCTCCGAGAGGAAACCGGTGTCCTCTCGTGATTTCGCAATATACTGTTAAACAAAACATTCTGTTAAAATATTTATTGGTTTTTTTTAACAGTTTTCATAAACAAAATGTAAATACCAAAAACTAGCTTTTGCCCGCGGCTTCGCCCGCGTACATAAAATATCCTCAGGAGTAAAGCAGCTTTCTATTGTTGCTGAAATTTTTCCAATCGGACCAGTAGTTCCAGAGATCACCTCCTACAAACAAAAAAACAAACTTTACCTCTTTATTATATTACTAGCTTTTGCCCGCGGCTTCGCCCGCGTGTGTTTGGGGTTTCCGGGATAAAAAGTAGCCTATGTGCTATTCCGGAGTGTATCCTATGCCTGTGCCAAATTTCATTCAAATCCATTCAGTAGTTTTTACGTGAAAGAGTAACAAACATCCATACATCCATACTTACAAACTTTCGCCTTTATAATAGTAGGGGAGACCGGGTACAAAAGTAACGGCGGGTCGAAAGTAACAAATGCTCTGTAGGTATATCCAACGGTCAAACATCGCGTCAATGTCGTAAGTTCATAGCGGGGCGGTACCCCCCTCGCTTCTGTACAGTCGCTACGCGCGCCTCGCGCTGTTTAGTTATGTGAGGAGACGTTTTGTGATTTCGCAAACCAAAAGTAAGTATTTTGTCGTTTTGTTATTTAGTGTTTTCATAGTCTTTTAAAAATGATACCAATCTGAATATTTGCATGTTAATTCTTGATTAGATTGATTACACAGTATTTTAATTCATTTTCGTCTAGCACATTTCATTTTAAGATTATCTTTTATATTTTAACAGAAATGTGGTCGGGTACAAAAGTAACATAGCCCTATGGGTACACAAGTAACATGTTACTATTGTCCCCGTAATGAGTTGTTAATTTTTGTTTGCTTATTATTGTTATGTTTGTATTTATTTTAACAGGATACCGCGACAATGCATTAGAACTATCACTCGAGGAGCGAGGAAAAGCGGCTGAAGAGCATTCAAGAGATGGTACAAAAATTATAGCCTTGGCAAAACAATATAATGTTTGTCATGTAACATTATACAAATATATAAAAAAATGAAGCAGGAAATATTAGTGTCGTAGTGAGTTATCATTGCGTGAATACAGTTTTCAGAAAAATGTCTACGGGATTACTTGATCGAGTGTTCTGGAGTTTATTTCGGGTTACCTCCACCTGAAGTTCGTAAACTGGTACATGAGTTGTTTTTTTTTAAGTATTTTGCATTCAAAATGCAACTTCCTTGAATACAAAGTCTTAAAATAAATAATATGTTAATTTAGTATGTCATATTGTTTTCTTTACGTACCCTTTAGGCCTGTTACTTTTGACCCACAATGTGTTACTTTCGACCTGCCTACGTGGTCGGAAGTAACAACTTCCCATTTTTTTTCAAGTCTCTGTGAATCATATCAAATGAACAATAAAAAGCGAAATTGAGATACCGATGTAAAGACAATAAATGAAATGTTTAAATAATAGTATTCATTTTTATAAAATAACCACACGTAACAAGAAATCAAAGCAAAAGTACAAAATGTTACTTTTGTACCCGGTCTCCCCTAGTAGGATATAGTGTAGATAAGCAAACCTCTCCGTTAAACCCCTCAAGTACACCAGTGTCCTCTCCTCTCCACGTCCTGATCGACGGGTTAAGCATTCATCATTTCAGCCAAAAGACGTCCACAGTTTGGACATAGGCCTCCCCCAAGCGTCGCCATACCGACTGGCCCTGTGCGTCTCGCGTCCAGGGGATTCCAGCAACCCAGATCAGGTTATCAGTCCAACTTTTATTACCAACTAATTTACCACAATTGCACTTACTTAGTAACCAATTGCACCTACCACACCAATACAAAAATACGTTATCACATCTCAATCAGTATTTAAGAGCGGCCAACCCGACGTATATTTTCATACAACCGCTCTTACGTGATTATGATGTTATTACACATCTTTCTTGAGATATTTTGGATACACAGATATCTTGTGAATATTTTCTAGGCTTCTATAGAAATCAAAACATAAACTTGTGTAAGAGTAACCCAGTAAAGACCTCTCATGCTATTTAACGTGAACTTTGACTCGCCATAATAGAAAAGAAGCCTAGATTTTAAAAGATGACATTTTTTTTTTCAAAAATCCTTTAAAGTTTAAGAATGTTTCACAAAACTTGTTCCAGGAAATACGTGTTGTATTTCCTGGAACAAGTTTTGTGAAACATTCGAATTATTAAAAAATAAAAAAATTTAAACATTCAATCTTAGAATTATTGAATGCCAACAGAGTTTTTAGGTGTTATCTCTTTTTTTCGCGTTAGTTTTGCATCAAACGTCACTTTGGATTGCGTTAAATGAAGCAACAAGCTTTTAAACCATGCGCGATTTTTTTTTATGGTGCAATTGGTAGCAATGGGTAGCTCGCCGTCCGGAAGCCCGCGCCTACGGGGTGGCTGGAAATCGGGATCGGAATCCCGGCGCCGCGGCGCCTGGGGCGCGTGCGCCGTTGCCTATTGCGGTCGGCCTCCTCCTTAGCTAGCATTACTACTTTGCAGAAGGAGGCGACCGCCTGCCACCCAACCATGCGCGACGTTGACGATAGGCGAACAAGGAAGGCCCACCTTAAAGCTATGAGATAAATTATATCTCTATGTCCGTTGATAGTTGATAACAATACTCATACAATATACAACTGAGTACCTACACTATAGTTCGTTTTTTAATCCTAGTCTACAATTTGACAACTCAGAATGTCACACTCTAGAACTATATTCCGTTTGACATTTCAAGTAAATATTGTAAATATTAGAGTATTTTTAGTTTATTTAGGTTATTTTTAGTGTAATTAAATGTATATTTTTATCTAATAATTAAAATGTCAAAGAATTTCAAGTTGTCAAATCGTAGTCTAGGATTAAAAAAACGAACTATACCTACCGTTAACATTCCACAGTGAAATTATATGTGGAGTTGTGTGTTGGACGTCCGACTAGCTAGACTAATGTCTTCGACACCTGCAGCTGCGCGGTACATAATGGATAATGCCTTATGCCGTTTCATTTGAGTACCTAGTTGACCTAAATTTGCAAGTCTTGACACTCAAGCAAGCTGCAAATCTGGCGGGAAGGTGTTACCATTGTGCAGATAAGGAAGGTTCTGGCCCTGGTATGTATGGCGATGTAGGAACGGGGTAGGTTGTTTAGTCAGTAAGAGTCTGACACTTGCTTTCCGCTCCGCCCAAGAGCGGGATTCGTCATTGGATGATTTTTACCTACCGTAAAAAAAAAACCATTGTGCCGATCGCCTGTTAAGGTCGAAATTGTTATGTTCTGTTTTGGACGTCTGTCCAAAACAGAACATGGAGTGTCTACTCCGATGCGTTTCGACTGTGCGCTAGTATAAATCTTCTGACAAAATAAATTATACAAAACTTGTACTTGATTTGATAATTTCTGCGCCCTATCAGGGTCTGTACCCTGTAGCTGAACACCAGGGACACTTATTTACGGAACTGATGCTACAATAAAGCGGCATAAAAGATGAAGCAAAATGGCGATCAGTCTTAAATACATTAAGCAGATTTTAATCGAAAGCGCGTAAACATAGTAAAATGTTCAACTTATTCTCCGCGCACCTGTAAATACCTACATCATAAGCAGTAGGTGAGAATTTACAAAAATAGTATAATCACAATCCGGGTGATATGCTACTCGTATCAATGTACTTGATAATACAGATTTTATATCAGTCACTTGACTCTATCTGATATGAGGATACACTTCGCTATCATCCATAAACCTACCTTAGGCACACAACACACCTTTGCACACACACTTGCAGGATAACAGGCGTGCTAATCTAATAAACAAATGCATAACATACAACTTTTTGACTGGCCTATTGGTCTAGTGGTTGATTACCCTGACTGCTACGCCGGAGGTCGTGGGTTCGATTCCCACCCAGGACAAATGTTTGTGTTATGAGCATAATCATTTGTTCTGTGTTTGGATGTAATTTATCTATAATATTTATGTATTTAGAAATGTATAAGTATGTTTATCAGTTGTCTAGTACCCATAACACAAGCTCTGCTTTGCTTGGGACTAGACGATGTTGTGTGACAGTTGTGGAATACATATTATATTAACTACAGTTCTAACTAAGTAGCTGCTCTAAAACTTTTAAATCCGAAAACCCCAGCCCTCCTAGCAAGTTACAATTGTTTCGTGACGAGTCTCTTTCTACAACCGAAACGCCTCAACGTAAGTATTAATTATATCATAAATCTGCAGGATGTAGCGATGATCATGTTAGAAACGAATACATTTCATTCTGTCATTTTGAATGATGTGAACTTGGTTACTTACTAATTTTGTTGAAATTAAGTCATTCCTATACGTCTGATTAGTAGTTTACTAGCGTTATCGATTGTAGATTATCAACTTGGCTAGGGAGGCAGCTTACTTAAATTATGGTAAGTATCTATCTCGGGAGTTTCCTTACGTGATCACGTCAGGAATAAAAATGTTCACAGGAAAACAAAGATTACCGGCATAGCCCGAATAATTGCCGAACTAAAGTGGCCATGGATACGGCACATTCCTTTCAGAACAACTCCCTAGCCAAGTCAAATTCAAAGTCAAAATCATTTTATTCTAAACTAGTTTTCTGCCAGCGGCTTCGCCCGCGTGAAAATAGGTTTTCGCATTAACTTTGGACACGCCTTTCATCCCTTTAGGAGGCGAATTTTGGAAAATCCTTTCTTAGTGTTCGCCTATGTCATAAAAAGAAGCCTCAATTCAGCACAAGAAGAAGAACAAGAAGAAGACTAGAATTGACTGACATATCAACGCACAGCCGAAACTACTGAGTTTCGGCTGTGCGTTGATATGTCAGTCAATTAGTTTCTCCTTTTATATATATAGATAGAAGATAGGTAAATAATTTACAGACACTTTAATAACGTCAAGAAGTCTGTCTAAAAAAATGATGCTAAATACACATTCCAAAGCGTAGTTCTCTATGGAGTTGCGACCGTTTCGCTAACGTCGAACGCTGTGAGTTGACAATGCTCGCAATACCTTTATTCTGAAGTCATCTCAAAGCTGACACGTAGTCAGAAAAAAGGAACTGAAGGCTAATCCCAAGCGTACGACGTAAACGAAACGACCGCGTTTGAAGCTACAGCGGGTGTCAAGCTGACATAAAAACCTTACCAAAATCAAGATGATCTTCAATTCAGTTGGACATAACGCCAATAGATTCCAAGTAAGTTTGAAGTGGCAATATCTTCTCGCTGTAGAAAGTTAGAAGCGCGTGCTTGACGAGTTTTAAACTAGATTAAGGCCTCTGCAATGATTTGGAGCGGCTCTTAACTAAATTAGGCTGGATCGGCGGATGGAGTGCACTTTGCAAGCTTCAATAGTTCAATATATTTTGCGCGGACGTGGCGCACTAGAATTAAGATTTTGTTTATGGTTTTAACTAAAATCTTTGAAAAAAAAAACTCAAAATTAGAACTTGAATGAAACCTTTCTAAAAAAAATATTTTGAAGTTGATAGGATGAACAGTTTTTGAAAAATTAAAAGAGAAATTAATTAATTTTGAGATTAATTAATTTGTAATCATTGTCCACATCATACATCGCTGTCCTCTGGAAACATGCCCAGTAAACTGACAGCATTGCCACGGTGAATGGCAATGCTAATTCTAATCTAATTCCTTCATAATTAGATATGTGACCTCTGACCTTAAATCGCCTATAATTTATCGATCGTGCGAACTTGTCAACAAGAGGCAAAGATCAATTACTTTTGATAAACGGAATACGAGACGACCTAAAGGGGGACAACCAATTTGTACAAGACCCCTTACTTCCTGTCAATTTGTACATATAACAACACTCTCCTACCTGGGATTGCAACCTAGGATCTTACACTTATCATCATCCTCCTGGGACTAAGGGTTGATGGGAAATCGTATTTCCTGGGCCCTGGGATCAGGGCAAGGAAGGAACGGCGTAGGTTGTTTAGTCAGTAAGAGTCTGACACTGTTTCCCGGTCCGCCTAAGGGCGGGATTCGTCGCTAGATGTTTTTACCTACCATAAAAAACATAGGTGAAATAAAATAGATGTGCGAACGCCAGCTCAGGGCTCAAGAGTTTAAAATTCGCTTAATTGACGGTCCGCAAAGAGTATGTAAGGCTCGATTGGCGCAGTGGTTGAGCAATTGACTGCTATGCTGCGTGTCGCGGGTTCGATTCCTGCAGGGAACAAATAGGTATCTATTTGCATGACCTACAAAAATGTTCAAGGTATTGTAAATACATATGTCCACAATATGTCCACAACTATCACACAACGCCATCTAGTCCCAAGCTAAGCAGAGCTTGTGTTATGGGTACTAGGCAACTGATAAACATACTTATATATTTCTAAATACATACATATTATAGATAAATTACACCCAGACACAGACCAAGTGATCGTGCTCATCACACAAACATTTGTCCTGGGTGGGAATCGAACCCACGACCTTCCGCATAGCAGTCAGGGTCACTAACTACTAGACTGACAGGCCAGTCAAAAAAAAGTCAGTGTATTTCAACTGCTAACTGCCACTGTTATTTTAGAGTTACGTTTTTACCATTTGAGGGCGGGACCCTAAAAATAAATGCCATAATAAAGCCCATTATTTTACATTAAAGGTCGCACACACATTAGTAAAAGCTACACTAAAAGCCAGACAAACAGCGATGTCGACGTCCTCGGACATTTGATCCACACTTTCACAGCAAGAATTTTAGTTAGACAACATATTATAATATAAGTAGTACTACTTTCAGCGCTGTCAACAACTCATCGTATATTCGCCGGAAAATATACTGGCAATAATTAATTAGAAACGCAACGTGCTTAGAGCACAGGTGGCCGAGTGGTAAAGGCCCCGACTTACGAGTTTTAGGTCGCGGGTTCAAACCCAGCCAGGCGCATTACTTTGTGTAATTTATTTCATCACCACTGCTCTCAAAACGGTGAAGGAAAACATCGTAAGGAAACCGGCATGTTCTAGAACCAAAAATTCGAAGACATGTGATATCCACCAATCCGCATTGGGCCCGCGTGGTGGATTATGGCCCATTCCCTCTCCTAGAGAGGAGGCCTGTCTCCCTGCAGTGGGAACATTAAAAAGGCTGATGATGATGATGAATTGTCAATAACAGTATTGACAATTATTTTTTTAAAACCTTTATTTTATGTACGAGTTTTCAAACGCTAAAATTCGCAGGGCCTAACTTCAGGCTCGCCAAGATCCGGCGGCCGTACTGTACTTAATAAAATCCTTCTGTTTTTCCACAGAGCCTGACCTACTTTACTACATTTTCGCGTCGTGTCACCCGGTAAATGGGTTGTGACTGACAGGCTGTCGCTCCACCACACCATTAAGGCTAGAGTCGTATATACGCATGTGTGTATATTTGTTACTTATTCACACTCAAACACCGAATTTTGCACACGTGTAGACCATGTCCGGAATTATAGCACATTACATACTTTTTCCGGGAAAATCCAAGGAGGACAATTTTTTCCGCCATACAGTGTAAGTTCCTAGAAGAAGCTAGTAAAAATAAGACTGGGCTAAAGATAAAATAACTAACCTGATTTACTCAGATCACTTTACCATAAAAACTGCAAAGTAATTTATTATTTTAAACCATAACATCATTGCATGCCATTATTATTATTTTTTTCTTCTATTATTATTTTTATTTTTTAACCAATTATTTATTGGAGAGCAGTGATGGGCGAGCAGTAACAGCCCCGATTTACGTGTTGTAGATTCAAACCCAGCCAGGCGTATTACTTTGTGTAACTTCATCACCACTGGCCCAATCCCTCTCCTAGAAAGGAGGCCTGTGTCCTAGCAGTGGGAATATTCAAGAAGGCTGATAATGATGATGGTATACTTATATACGAATGCACAATTGACTGACAGATTATTGTATTATGTGCGTCTATTTTGGGCAAAATAAACATTGTTTTCTTTCTTTCTTTCAAACGCTAAAGTTCACAGAGCCTAAGTTCAAGCTCACCAAGTTACAACGCCCACTCTGTATAAGCCAGCAAAGTATGCTAGAAGGCCGGAAGACGCGTGTGCGTTTGATACAATATTCGCTACGATTACACGGTAACTGCAATAGTTTTCAGCTTTACCGTTGACCGCAATAGCGACATGAGAACCTTGTTACGTGCGCACATTAACAGTTTAACTAGGTAGTTGGCGTGGTCACGAAGTCGTTACTGGAATAGAAACACATCAATAATAAAATGCGTAGGCAGTGCCAAGACGCTACTAAATGAAATCATCGTGAAGACTGGAAGGCGTGAAGTAAAATATGGTGTATAAATTCCGCACCTAGGTCACCCTAAAACACGTTATGGCTTTAAGAGCCCGTGGACCGTGGTATGGTCTCAGGAGTGCTATCCAATTGACAACCTAAATTGAACTATGAATGGGATGAAGCTACATAAGCTGTACAAGTGTACACCTTCATCCTTCTTTCTGGACCCAACGACTGACATTCAACAACACTTCAAGAGCACGTTGCTCTTAGGATTTAAAAGATCCTTGCAAGGTACCACAAAGACTGACTTCTGCCTGACCACCGCTGAGTTCATTTTTGCTTGCAATCTAAAGGTTTTCGTTTCGAGGGTTTGGTTTGGCGCCGCGCCGCAAAATTCAAGCGATTTTTTTCAAGTGATTAGGCAGAAATATCCGCTGGGGTACATGAATGCGTGTCAAATTGTGTGGTATCAAAAGAATAAATAAATTTAATTTAAAAAAGTGGTCAGTCAAGAGAATCAATAAAATAATCTAAAAATTGAAAGGGAACAATTATCATGGTATGATCACATGCAGATGAGGGATGTAACGCATGTTACTAAAAGAGCTAGGAGTACGCATGTGAATGGATGGAGAATAATAGAGGCCAAACAAGATACTTAGATGGATTGTGTAGTAATGTGAAGAAAAAGAAGTTTGTGGTAGAGTAACGGGCGATAGGACAGAATGAAAAAAAAACGCATCGCGCTGACCCCAAGGCACGGGACAAAGGCAGAAAAATGATGAATTCAAATTTCAAGGACAGCTCTAATTACCCTAAATTCCTGAAATACTGTCTCCAAAATGAAACCACGGGCGACACATTAGTTCAAATAATACAAATAAACAGTAACTGTGTTCCCAGATAACCCGCGGCCTATATACCAAATTATCTCGTTGCTTCCGGTACTCGAGTCGAGAGCCCGAACTGCTGTACAATACGAGTTCCAAGGAACAAACGGCAAATTGAAAACTGAAGAGGAATTGTTTGAAGCCGAATATTATGGTACAAAACAGCTCGGTATAAGCAGAAATGTCGCTCATTTTGTAACAAAATTAGGGCATGGAAAATGTTTCAATCCAAACCAACTTTTGATCGGTTGGGCAATAAGTAGAGTTCGAGAAATATTCAACTTCAAAAGCTTTGCTATGCGTATAATCTGCTAAAAAGTTTTGCCTTTTATAGGTATTAGTTTTAGTGTTTTAATATCGTGCCGATTTCATCAAATTTCATTTTCATGCGTGATGAAATCCAAGAAAGGACATTTAAGGGGCTAAGCATGCGAAGCAAACCCGCTTGCATGATGAAATAAATTCGCATGATATTAAAGAGACCCTATTTTACTGTGATTTTATGTTTTTGACGTTGTGATATTTTTGTATGGAAATTGCAATATTTCAACTGAATAAAAAATCGGGAAATCGGGGTTTTTGTCTAATTTTGATTGCCGAAGGACCAAATTCATATTAAAAACTAATCGATTATTTAAAACAAAATTAAATCTAGTTTAATCAAGATTATAGCTTCATTTTGCGTTCACAACAAAATACAGTTTGTATTCTGTTTTAAATAATCGCGATTAGTTTTATTAGTGAATTTTGCCCTCAACTAAGGGCTGATTTCATCATAAAAACTTAATTCAACTAAATTGAACTCATGTCGAAAAGCACTGAAACTGAGTTTAGCGTAAACTAGATTCAATCCATAGCGGTGAAACGCAAAATGAAGCTATAAACTCGATTAGACGCTCAAAACAAAAGGATGTAGTGTTCTGTTTTAAATAATCGGGATTAGTTTTATTGGTAGATTTGGCCCTAAGACTGGTCAGGCCAGTAAGCCAGTTAGACCAAAACTCGATGATGTAAATTAAGGGTGGTTAAAAGATAAAATAGCATTGCGATAGGCTGTTGATATTGAGAAACCTACAACTGCTGCTAAGTTTTACCTTATGTGGTTAATTTATTGTACACCAAATTAATAAACAAGTTCAAGGGTAACAGTAATCGTGGTTTGCGGTTTTGATAATGTACACTACAGTTACAATAATATACGTATTAATATCAACGCCGTAATGGCCTCGCGTGACGGATTACGGTACGGCCTCTTCCCTTTCCTAGAGACAAGGCCAAAATCCCTGCAATTAGGGAATATTTCATTATAAAGCTGATTGCTATACTACTAATACATGTATAAGTACTAATAATAAAGAGGTAGTTTGTTTTTTTGTTTGTAGGAGGTAATCTCTGGAACTACTGGTCCGATTGGAAAAATTTTAGCAACAATAGAAAGCTGCTTTACTCCTGAGTGACATAGGCTATATTTTATGAACGCGGGCGAAGCCGCGGACAAAAGCTAGTAATGAATATGAACAACGATTTATGCATTACAACATGAAAACGCCAGGATAAGTATGAGTAATATTGTTGTTTTGATTAGCCATATTTGTTCATTATGTCGTCAAAACAACGTTAACTAGGTATTCCTGCTACACTGCTACTCCATTACGACACCCGCTAAATCAAAACAGGGTCACCGGAGTATTGTGGACCCGAGCGTGCGTAAAATTAGTGAATGCATGCGATATTGGCGGCCCGCCACACCGTCACCGGTGATCCCAATAAAACAGTGACTCACGACTTTATCACTCACATATCTAAGATATCACCAAATATACCGCATTTTTACCTGTTTACCTAACTGTACTTTATACTCAATTCAAGATGGCGTCGTAAATAAAAAGAAAACAGATGTTAGCAACATTTTAATATATATTTTTATTGAAATGAATCCAATCATACATTATCTTGGATTTTTAATGTACGTTCTTTATTAAAATAATAATTATAATAATTACAAAATAATCCTTATTGGCGTTACAATTATTACACATTATATAAAAAAAAAGTTACGCATCATTCGCACTCTCAAAGCCATAATATGGACAATAATTCTCTAATTTTTCTTTTTACTTCACTGCATTAGTTACCGTTTGAGCAACACTCCAATTTTATTTATTGTAAATTGAAAAATATTGAATATCTTGTGCTCTACGCTCATAGACGCTGCTTTAAAGCTACGTGGACATTTGTTAAATTAACTACAATTAAATGCACCATTGGAGACCTTCTATGTACCTTTCCTGAACAATTGTCATATAATACTCTGTTATGCAAGCAATATCAAAGAAATAATACTGTTAATAGAACAAATGCAGAAGTGGATGGATTATAAAATTTCAAAATACATGCACGAGTTAAGTTTTAACATCCATAACTAGGTATTATGGTAATTTATTATTTAAATCTTATTGTAATTGACATGCGTCTTCCAAATAATCACACAAAGCTGAATCAATGAATGAACAGTCATCATATTGCTTACACAACAACCAATCATCCCCGACGAGCAAATAAATTAATGGATCAAGTCTGACGTCCAGTCAACTTCTACAGATCTAGTTGGGTGTAAACTTTGCCCACACCTAAGTACAATGGTATTCCGTATAATCTCTTGCTACAACATAATGGACACAAACTCGTTGAATCAACCTCTCGTGACTTGTGAGAGTGTACTGTCCAAAAATAAGCCGCATTCAGACACTTCACTATTCAATAATCATTCCGTACTGAGTGTAACAAAATGCAATAAAATTTAACAGTTAAGATAGCGATTTCTCTATATATTCATAGATAAATACGCGCCGGGGCCCGCCGCGGCGTCACCCCGGCGCCCGTAAACATTTGAACAAGATTTACTCTTACGCGAATATGTACAGGCGTGGAGCGGCCGCTGCGGCTCAGAGCGCAGCGGCGGGACATCATTGGCTCTTGAGCTCCTTACCGATCGTGTAAGAGACGAGCCGCGCCCAGTCCACCTTGGTGCGCATCACCGGCAGCTGTCGCCGCAACGCCTTGAACGTGGTATCACTCATGGTCTTGTAGTTGTCGGAGATGGCGGTCTGGTACGCGTTCTCCGCGTCACACACCAGCCGCACGAATTCCTTGGCTGTGGCAGCCTCGCCCGTCGCGGTCACGGGGGCGCGCACCTCCTTTGAGCTCACCAACTGCACGTTACCATCCTCGTAGTAATGCACTTGCACACGCAGCATGCCACGGAGCTCCGCCGCGCCTGCACCCACCGTCAGCGACCACACAGAGCGCCATCGTCCATTCCAGTAGTTCTTCGGCTGGAACTGGTGGTCCTCGATACAAGCGACGAGTTGTACAGCACCGGTTTCGAGCGTGCGTCCTACTACTAAACTGGCGCCGTGCTTGAAGTGCGCGGCCACGTACGCCGTGAGTTCCTCGTCGAGCGCCGCCCGCCAGGGCTCCGCCACTCGGTCAGGCTCGTACAGTTCATATTCTGATGCTTCTTTACGTAAGTGGTCGAACTTGAAGGAACGTTTGGAACGAGGGTCGAAGAATCTCCCGCCGCCGAGCTCGTTATGATCGGTGATGAGCGTGTGGAGCTCCGAGCCTTCGAGGCGCACGGGCGTTAGTTGATCCTTATTGTATTGTGCGAACGCTCCGCTCGCACCTTCTTTTAGAAGGGTGTCATTATTTAGTAGAACCCTTACATCGTTGAACACTTCATTAAATTCTCCAGGTGGCGAATGTAATATGAAATCTGAAACGATTCTAACTTTTTCTTGATCACTAATCACTTCGTCACCGTCCGCCGCCATTTTTGATACTTTTGACACTAGTGACGGATTGTCGGATATGCAAGAGTTATCGCATTGGATGCGTTCAAAGACAGTTTCCTTGTATCGCTTCTTCAAATGACTTCCTATATTATTAGCATATTCGTATTATGCAAAATAATTACAACTAATAGAATAACAAAAAATAAAGCTGAAAAAATATTACGTTTCCATACATTATTTGAAAACGCTCAAAAATTTTTTTACAGTACATTTACTGTATTGCTGCTCCTGGGTTGCGTTCAGTTTGTTTGATATTGTTTATGAAGAAACTATTGGCATTCTTATAAACTAATCCGAAACTGTTATGATTTTTGTTTATTCAGGTGCAAATTATATTTAGCTGAATTTACAACACAAAAATGAACTCATTATAATAGAACTCAAAACAAATAAATTAATACCTATATAAACAAATTATCCGCAACTTTAAAACTTTATTGACATCTTGCCCAATGCCGATAACGACTTTCAAAAACGCATTCTTAATTTGATTTTTGACATTTTACGCACTGTGCTGTGCTATTGTGTAACTACTTTGCGAAAAACATTTTAAGATAAAACAATGGCCTCGCTTATAAAATACAAATACTACGACACGCCCGAGGGGCAGGACATCTTCCTGAAGACATTTGCGGCGTCTAAATATGCGGTGATGGCTGGTCTAGCCGCGTCAACCCTGGATGTCTTGATGTATTCCCATCCCCAGGGTTTCGCGAACACAGCAGCGAGAGTCGCATGGTACGTGGGCCCTATGGTTGGAATAGCTGCAGGATTTGTGGTCACAACCAACGCCATGCAGAACATTAGAGGAAAGAACGATAAGATTAACTATTTCTTGGGAGGTGCTGTTGCCGGCAGCATTTTGGCCGCTTGGCAGAAGGCCCCTGTGGCGGCCGTGCCCGCCGCCGTAGTCCTGGGCCTTGCGGCTATCGTCAAGAAGACCTCTGTCGATGAGGGATGGGTTTTCTTCCCAGAGATGAAGTCGGCGACACAGTCAGCCAGGTCAGTCCAGTATGACTGGACTATGGTCAAGGATATTGATGAACTGAAGAACTGGACAAAGTAAAGGTACTCATTTGAATAAATATTTTTCTAAAATACCAACCAAAATAAGATTTCTATTATAATTATTTATAATAGAAATCTTATTTCTCATGTCAACACCTCATATTCTGTCCGTACGTAACAACCTGGACTGCTTGATTGTTTGTCTCATTTCTGTCCAGCATTACAGAAGTCAAAACTAGTTTCTTTAAACTCTAGCTTCAACTGATCCGAGGCTGGCTTTCTATTATGTCTCTAATTAGGGTATTCAATAGGTTCAGCAATGCCGTAGAGACTCTGCAAAAGGGTCGAATCCTACTGAGGCCCAGGGTGTCTTTCTGAAAGGAAGGGTTGGCCCCAGTGCAAAAGGCAAAGAAGGAATGGGGTGGAGTGTTTAGTCAGTAAGAGTCAACTGTTCCAATGACAAATCCCGCTCTGCAGACCGGGATTTGTCATTGGATGATTTTTGCCCACCATAAAAAAACAACATAAGTTCAAAACACAACCAGTTGTATATAAAAAAAAACGAAAGCCCAAAAAGAGACCAAATATTATTTATTATGTCAATATATATCTTACTTCTGATTCTAAACTACATGTTTCAAAGGACAGGGTGCTATACAATATTGTTTTAATATTATGATTGTTCTAGTGTGAGGTATAGCTCTGTGTGACCCATTGCACCCTCTCTTTCTCTCTACCTTTGTATAATGTAATCCCAAGAGATAAATTTGTTTGTTGATTATTTTTAAGGAAAATTCTCATAACACTTCTAATTACAAAAACTATAGCAATGCTCTTTTGCCAATACAAAAATGTTTTCTTTTCAAGCCATAAAAAGGGCTTCATGACGTGGTTCCTGCAAATAATTTTATTTACCTACTTTTTTTTAAATCGGTTTAAACTAGTCATCATCATCATCATCTCAGCGCCAGTCCCGGTTGCTACCTTGGCTTTCACCTCGGTGCCCGGGGTCCGCTTCCCAACTCAAACGCCTCCACTTCGCTCGGTCTTTCGCGTCCTTTGCCGTAAGCCCATTGGCACGCTTTTGAAACACGCAAATTGGTTTAAACTAGTGCTTGTCTGCAATCCCACCTGTTTGTTATTAACCTTTTGAATACTGTAATTAGAGACATAATAGAAAGACAATAGGTGTGTGAACACCGGCATTCATTCGGGGTTCAAGAGTTTAAGCAGTGATACTACCTTTTGATGGTTCCTAGTTTCTGTCCATTACTACCGCTGGCCCAGCATCACCTATTGGTTCCCTAATTGGCAAATGTGATTAAGTAGTAACAGGAGTAGTCTTGGAAATCATCAGCTTCCTGTCCTAGTCCCATGTAATTTGGGGTCAGTTCAAAACCTTCTTTTCACCCATTCTGTTCTCTCACCCGCTCTCACTCACTCTCACTCTGTGGGCTCATCTCATCCATACTTTTAATGATTAATCCCTCATCTGGAAGAGAACGCATGAAAAGTAATGTATTTTCTTTATTTACTTATATAGAATTATTTACTTAATTAACAATAAAACTTTTTGTTTCAGTCCTTGATGAACATCAAACATGATGAGCAGAGCAGAATAGTAGAATGTAAATAAGATCAATGTTATTTAATTATTTTAAGTGCAACAATAAATCAGGTGATTTTACTCATTTCTTTTACTTTTTGTTTAATTTCTCATCAGACATAACTATTTGTTGAAGAAGTGTGACCACCTGTAATAAATTTCCATATTCTCAATACGTCTTTGTCCACATATTTTAGAAACTCAGATATATTGTGGATATTATCTAGGTTTCTCTTGTAAGACTAACCTAGTAAAAACATCTGAGGGCAGCTGACGCTAAGCAAAACGGGAACGCGGTCTCTCACACAAATGTGTACCGTCCCAGCTCGCCGCGCGGAGAACCGTCGCGCGCGTCCGAAGTCCGCGCGGTAATGCACGGAGTATAGTTGACTCGATAAACGGGCTTATTGTTGGTTTTTTTTTTTTATTGCGTGTTCCCACTTCACGCAGCGTTGGCCCTAAAAGTCTGCTATTTTGTGTGAAATTGGCCCTTTGTAATAAGCTAAGCTCATAAATTAAAATCATTGCAAAATACATATTTAATAGAAAATTTGAAAAAAAAGATACACATTTCCTGGAAAACAAATTTTGTGAAATATTTAAGTAAATGAAAAGACAAAACTACTGAATGCCAACAAAGTTTTCAGGTGTCATTGCGTCGGATGAAGCAACATTTTTTTAATCCGTATCCATTTTGACAATAGACAAATTGGTAGAATAAGTAAGGTTTCTCTAAAATGGGTTGGCTCATTTTATCTCTCATATGTAGACACGAAGTCCGAGTCCCACCATAACATGCTATGCTAAAAGGATTAGGACAGTAAATAAAACAAAAAATAGCTTTCATGTTATTTTATTTTCTTACAACCAGGTTAGTATCCAAAAGGGGATTTTCTTCACAATTGTACCCATTGAATACCTAATAATAGTTACTTATTTCCATATCACTCCCCTTCTGACTACATCCTTACTTACAACTAAAAACCGATTGAAGCATAACAAAAATGCTACAGTAAATGTTAAATGATTACGTATTATTGATTATTATTAAATTTTAATACTGAAATGAGTTGTGACACTGTTGGTCAGATCGTCATCAAAGTTTTCTCTTTAAACCGCTTCCGTCGGTTTAAGCTGACCAACATTTTCTCGGTCGAATAAATTCGACGAAAACGGTTGAAAGGTATATTTATTAGAAAAGATTCGTCTTTTTCCGAAATTCTAAGAACAGACGCAGGACAGCTCAAACCAGTCAAAATAAAAAGAATGTAACTTGCAAACTATAACATAAACTCTTCTATTCTCATTTCGTGTTAACAAAAATATAATTTCATAGAAAAATAAACGGAAACTGTCACAATATCCCTTAAATGCATAATTATAACTAATATAGGTTCCACACTGGTGCAAAATTTTAATTATTCCATACATATGTTATTCTATTATATTAAATACCCATATTTAGGAGAAATTGAAATTATGTTTGGGGCATTCCTACTAGTATACTTACTGGCAAAAAAACTGCACAGTTTATTGAGCTTGTAATTTACAATTTTATTTATAACACTAAATAATCATTAAGTCAATATGACATCATTTAATTTTGAAAAAGAAAAAACATTTAAGCTTAAAAGTTAATGTCATGTTTTTTTCTATATTTAGTAGTTCAACAAACACTCACGTTTACTTCGCCACGGTCGCATATCCCCGACTAAATATTCAATCTCGTCAGCTACACTATTACCAATGGAGATTGAAGAGCTAAACGAGATGAAAGAAGAAAGGAGAGAAAAAGATTTTTTCTCTTTCTTCTAAACGAGATAGAGTACTCAGTCGCAAACACACGACCCTGGCGAACAGGACGCCGAAACAACTCGCCTTGTCGGAAAAATCCGACGCAAGCGGTTGAAAGATCGAAATATACACATTTATAAATGACAATAGGAACTTAACGAAATTGACAATTTAACTGAAGTATATTTTATTCCTCTTAATAATGCAGTTTTTTTGCAAGGTTGTGTCATTCTCAATGTTAAAAATGAGACAATACACCATTAATTAATATATAATTAATTACCTTATTAATGAAGGTAATCAATTAAAATTTGGCTAATTCACAGACTTGGAAGTAGAATACATACTTAGTAAAAGTATTATAAGTATAAAAACGTCGAATAAATGTCTAAATATTCTAAGAAGCCTGAAGTAACATTTTGGCACAAATCACCGAACACAGAATTTAATTCGCGTTATTATTAACCAATTATAGCATTTTAAATGTGTTTTAAATATGACAGAGAACCAAATTCACCGTAAGGACCCTGCAGAAGGGTCGAAGCCAACTGGGGCCAAGGGTTCGTGTCTTAAAAAAAGGCTCTGGCCCCGGTATATATGGCGATGTAGAAACAGGGCAGGTTGTTTAGTCAGTAAGAGCCTGACCAACCATGAAAAAATAGAGAACCAGACTTTTCTGGATTCACATGATCATCATTTCAGCCAAAAGACGCCTGGCAGTCCCGCGACCTTCACTAGGTCATCAGTCCACCTTGTGGGAGGCCTTCCAACGCTGAGTCTTGCGCCCATTGATTATGTTCTACGAGTAATGTGCCCTGCCCACTGCCCCTTAAGTTTTGTGATTCTACGGGCTACGAGCGGGTCTGTAATGTTAACACTCTTGCAGATATCTTCATTTCTGATTTGATCACTCCTGTGTGATTTCATTTGAAACTTCGAGCATTTATAGCCCGAAAGGGCCTTTGGAAGATTTTAAGGCTCGTGATAAGACCCATTGTTTGTTTTTTTGCTATATTCGCATAAGGACATTGCTGTGGGCAGAAATTTACAGCCAGTGTATCAAAGAGTAGCATATGAAAACGTCATTAAGACAATTTTTGGTTGGTTTGGGAAAATTCAAGCAGATGATGAAAAATATCAATTTATTGGCCCTTTGTGATCTCTGTCATATCTAAATACACTTTAAAAATGATTCCACATATCAACAAGAGTATTATAAACGTCAAAAGCATAAAACAATGTTTAAAATACAATAAAATGTACACCTTCAACAATGAATAGACTAGGGAGAGAAGCATAGACAAAATAAATACACAATTAATTGCATTCCATAAACAAAAATAGTTACTTTTTAAAGTTAATGTTGTGTTTTGTGACTTTGTTAACTTTTACCCTGAGATGATCTGGACAGATTGTTGAAGCTAACTGGCGTATGGAGGTCTTATAGGAAATGGACCTTCTTTTTTTTTAATAGACTTCTATCTCACCTGATGGTAAACGATGATGTGGCCGACGATGAAGCACGCTTGCCTAGAAGTAACTATTCACTCTTGACTTAAAGACCTCCATAAAAAATACTTAGTTGTATCTGGTTCAAAACTGCATTATTCAGTAAGCAGTTTTGAAAGTATTATTCTGTTAGAGTATTTCTTATTGTAGGTCGCCAAAGTTGAAATAGCCAATAACGATATAGGGACCTATAACTGTAGCGTTCTCCCTACATAGTTAGAAATTGGAAATGATGTGATTGTCTATCATACATCTGCGGAATTAGTCGAAAGAGTATGGCCGAGGTAGGCCCTAGGACGCAGAGTGATTGTAGCAACATGAGTTTATTTAGAAAAAGTGATAATTTCACTCGCTTCGTTATTTGTTGATTTCCCATAAAGAAAAATGATAGATTATTGATAGGCTTGTTTTTAATCACTATCTCAACCGAGGCTAAGCGATAATGGAGCACGCTTGCTTAAAAATGATTTATTCACTCTTATTTTAAAAACTCCAAGTAATATTTTATATAGTCATTGAATAATAAATATCATATTTTTAGTAAATCGCCAATTGTCCAGGCAATTCCTCCTAATATTGATCCTAGAAAGCATCATTTTACTAGATCCAAAGCCAAACCAAACTCAAGTTCATCGATATAAAGTTCAAAATCGAATGGCAACCCTTACAAATTACTAGTACAACAAAGTCACATGACACAACGCACGTGTATATCTATCCTATCAGTACTTCACTCTGTCTTCTTGTCTTTCGGCTTCTGTTCCGGCTCACCTTCTTCCTCTTCCTCCTCTACTTCTTCCTCGATCTCTTCCACTTCTATCTCTTCGTCGACTTCCTCGTCTGATTCGTCTTCTTTCTGGAAAATAGATAACATACTTTTACGATTAACGAATTTGTAACATTCACTTGTGTAGCCTATGTCCAGCAGTGGACGTCTTTCGACTGAATTGATGATGATGATGACTTGTGTAACATCATACCTATTTCTCCAGAAAGTATAATTATACAGGTCATTAGAAGCGTACATGTACCGTCGTCCCTGGGCTAAAAGCCGGTAATTGAAAAAAACTGTTATTCGATTACCGACTCTATTGCCCGGACAATAAGTCGCTAATAGAAAAATTTTTGTCGTGCGCATCGGGCCTCGTCGTCAAAGTCGAGCATGGTTAAAAAGCTTGTGGCTTCATCTAACGCAATCCAATGCAATGTTTGATAGAAAGCAACGCGAAATAAGAGAGAACACCTGGAAAATGTTGGCATTCGGTAATTTCGTGTTTTACTCGAATATTTTACAAAATTTGTTCCAGGAAATAGGTACAGTACCCGGCAATAAATATTGCACCACCACCACCTTTGGAAAGAGACAATCGGCTAATTTCGGCTTCGTCAGTCGTTGTTCAAGGTGATTGGTGAACATGTGACGTTTGTCAGTCGTTGTTCACCAATCACCTTGAACAACGACTGACAATAACGTCACATAGGTAGTGTGCGACAGAGACAACGCTCTACTGTACATGTATTTTTACAACCCTTAAAAGTTTTAGAGAAAAATTGTCGTCATTTAAAATCTTGAATCAAATGTGCAAGGATGTTCTTTTTTATAGTTTTAATTTTTTAGTACTTTATGTAGGATCAAAGTTCACGTAAAATGGTAGAGAAGATATCATAGCAAAGCATTGCATCAGCCTTTTAATGTTCCCACTGCTGGGACACAGACCTCCTTCCTAGGAAAGCCGTAATCCACCACGTGGCTCCAGGGCGGGTTAGTGGATATCACATATCTTTGGGTTTCTGGTTTTAGGCCACTTTCCTCACGATGTTTTCCTCCACCGCTTTGAGAGCAGTGGCGATGAAATAAATTACACAAAGTAATGCGCCTGGCTTTAGGAAGATCTCATATTTACTGTTAAATGTACTAAATTGTTATTACCTCAGCATTCTGTGTGATAGCACTAGCCGTTGTGAAGTCGTCCACTGTTGATTCTGAAATTATAATCCCGTTATATTAATACTAAGTACTGCACAGTAGGTGCAAGGGTTATTTCTTATTTGAGTGTACATAGGTATATTTTAAACTCTACCACCATGTAAATCTTAGAGAGAGTCCAAAAGTCCTATTATAGGAAAGCAATAAGAAAATGTATATTATTCCATTTTTAGTTTTGCCATTCCCTTCTTCAAATAGAGGTTGTAAATTCTGGGTCCACCTTCGAATAGCTATGTGTGGAATATTATTAGACAGGTAATTTTAAGCTGAATAAAAGTTATTGTGGCACCAAGTTTCAAATCTTAGTCCCTTTTACAGCTGTCGGAAGGAGGAGCCAAATTTCTTAGGATCCTTGGCGTCTTTGTATGTAACGTATTTTGATACAATGAAGCTTTTATATTACCATTATCGGCCTTGTAATGTTTCCACAGTTGGGACTCAGGCCTCACCTCGGATAGGGATTGGGCCGTAACCCACCACGATTGGTGGATATCATAATGTTCGAAGTTTTGGTTCTAGGACACGCCGGTTTCCTCACGATGTTTTCCTTCACCGTTTTGAGAGCTGTGGTGATGAAATAAATTACACAAAGTGCCTGGCTGCAATCTCCACTTAAATACTGGAAAAACCTCTTGAGATTGGTCCAAGGAAGGAATACAAACCTATTCTGCTATTATAATAACATAGAACTATTACCTGGATCCCGCTCCGGAGTATCCCGCGGTGCGTCTTGAATCAGCGACAGTGTCATCTTTCCACTCACCACCATCTGTAAATGTACAATACTTTAATATACAGCTTAAACATAGATATGGAATTAAGAAAAAAAGTAAAATTGCAATTCGATTTATAACGAATCGGTGTCTTTTTTGAAAATCCATCAGAAAGTAGGACTTCTTTTTGTGGTGGGTAAAAATTATCTAATGACATCTGCCGCCCTAGGGCGGAGCGGGAGATTTTTACTGACTAAAAATCCCATCCCGTTTCTTCTGCCGGGCCTTAGTAGAAGCCATGGTTCGGAGTGAGGAGGAGTTGCAGGCGGTCGTCTCCTTCTGCGAAGCAGTGATGCTAGCAAAGGAGGAGGCTGACCGCATAAGGCAACGGCGTTTGCGCCCCAGACGCCGCCGGGATTCCGATCCTGACTTCCGGCCACCGTAGGCGCGGGCTTGCGGACGGTGAGCATTGGGTAGGTCGTCTGGTAATCGTCCGGACCAAGCCCAGTCGTCGACGGCGCGCACTGTTCCCGCGCGCCTCAAGGAGTTGTCAGCAACTGTAGGGTCCCTGCAGAGGGGTCGAAGCCAATTAGGGCTAAGGGTTTGCGTCTGAAAAGGAAGGCTCTGGCCCTGATATGTATGGCTATGTAGGAACGGGGTAGGTTGTTTAGTCAGTAAGAGTGTGACAGTTGTTTTCCGCTCCGCCCAAGGGCGGGACTCGTCATTGGATGATTTTTACCTACCATAAAAAAAACCGTTCCTTCTTAGTCCTTCATACCGGGGCCGAACCTTCCTTTCAGAATCTGGTTCATGGCTCCAGTAGGCTTCGACCCTGTTGGGCCCCTACAGTTCGCTGATAACTCCTTGAGGCGCGCGAGAAGACCGTACAGAACAGTAAGTACCATCGACGACTTGAGCTCAATCTGGACTTATTCAAGTAGGACTTTAGGCGGTTGAAGCTAATGAGACATGTTTTCGAGGGGAGAAATAAAATAAATTCTCCACTCTAGGTGGATTGAAAAGGCATGTCAGAACTACTGACTAAAACCCACTTGAGCTGCTCAAGGCCCATAGTAACCCCACCTGAGCTGTTCAAGGGCCATCATCATCATCAACCTAGCGCCCGTCCCGGTTGCTACCTTGGCTTTCACCTCGGTGCCCGGGGTCCGCTTTCCTTCCTAGACGCCTCCACTTCGCTCGGTCTTTTGCGTCCCTTGCCTCAAGCCCTGTTCAAAGGCCATGATTACTACTAATAAGCTCAGAGTTCAGCATAAACTGCGTTGAAAAAGAGTGTGTAGTGACTCACCGGCGAGTGTTTGGTGGGCGCCGGCCTGGCGGGACGGTTCTCCGCGAAGTCCGCGACGAGGACGCGCGACTGCTGCGGGATCTCCGTCTCCAGGAATATCGACTGCACCTGCTCGGCTTCATGCTGCAAACGGGAACGAACTTTGTTGGTATGGGACAGGAGTGTGCAGTGTCAATGTGACGTGTATTTGTGATTATTGTCTAGAAGTAATTTAAAAATATTGTATATTGATATTTTCTGATGATTTTAATTTACGCTAATATGATAAAGAGGTAGTTTGTTTTTTTGTTTGTAGGAGGTAATCTCTGGTCCGATTGGAAAAACTTTAACAACAATAGAAAGCTGTTTTACTCCTGAGTGACATGGCTATATTTTATGTACTTACGCGGGCGAAGCCGCTGACAAAAGCTAGTAGTTTATAATTAAATTTGATTTTTTATTTTTATATTTACTTGTAATTTAATTTTGACATAAGGCAATTGAATTGAATTTTAATATTATGTGTATTTGTAAAGTGTAATTTCTAATAAGGGAATCATTCGATGATTATTATTATTAAAAATGATCTAATTTGAGCTTTGCCCTATAGATTGAGTGAATTGACTCAGATATCTGTTGATTTTAGCCATCCATCATTGTCATTATTTGTAATTTTTTATGTAATTGAAGTGTGCATTAAAAACATAATATTATGTCGACTTTAGAAACATCTTATTTTTTAGAGGTAATTCAAGGTTCATGTCAAGGCCTAAATGATTTGCTTAGGATAAAAACGAATCTCTAACCCCCTAGCTTTTAAAAAACTAATTTCATTAGTAAGTTAAGCATTTGTATTTTTTTTTATAAAATCATTTTAGTAATATCCACTTTTTGTGACTTTGTATTTGCTACTAAAATTGACTATTCCAGTAGCCATACAAACCAATGACTGAATAAAACATATAAATTAGAAAAAAAAAAACTTAATACGACAGACGTTTAAAAAATAATTTATTATTTAAATTACAATAAGAATTAAGAAGCACGGATGGTCGGTCTCTTACAATGCGTGACTTGATGTTGGCACACTTACATAGTTAAAAGTATGATTTATATCTATGATGCTAAGTGCCTGGTCTGAACCGAAATCGAAGCGCCGAGAGTACTTGTCAGTAGACCATAGAAGTGGTTCACTAATATGGTCTGATTTTCATGTAACTTCAAAAATATTTGGGCTTTTCAAATAATAATAATAATCTTTGTATTCTGTTGCAACAGTTATTTATTAATAACTAGCGACCCGCCCCAGCTTCGCACGGGTACTATATTGATTATATTATGCACTAGCTTTTGTCCGCAGCTTCGCCCGCGTACATAAAATATAGCCTATGTCACTCAGGAGTAAAGCAGCTTTCTATTGTTGCTAATTTTTTTCCAATTGGACCAGTAGTTTAAGAGATTACCTCCTACAAACAAAAAAATAAAAAAAAAACAAAAAAACAAACTTTACGTCTTTATTATATTAGTGTAGATGCAATAATACACATAAACCTTCCTCTTGAATTACTCTATCTATTAAAAAAACCGCATCAAAATCCGTTGCGTACTTTTAAAGATCTAAGCATACATAGGGAAAGCAAACTTTGTTTTATACTATGTAATGATGTATATCTCTTATATATATATATATATATAAAAGGAGAAACTGACTGACTGACATATCAACGCACAGCTGAAACTACTGGGACTAGGAAAGTGAAATTTTGCACAAGGTTTCCTATTATGACGTAGGCGAACACTAAGAATGGATTTTCTAAAATTCACCCCCTAAAAGGATAAAACGCATGTCCAAAGTTAAATATGAGACTCTAAGAAAGTGATAAGGACTTCTATAAAAGTGGTAAAGAACGTTATATTTAGTTTTAACAAAACCTCTATTGTATAATAATAAGTTAGAGTTAAATTACTTATTAGTCTCCTAGGCTAGATTGTAATCAATTATTAAGAAATTTGTTCTTAATAATAAGTGAAAAAAAAATGTCCAAAGTTTGTGTGAAAACCTATTTTCACGCGGGCGAAACCGCTAGCAGAAAGCTAGTCGTACATAATATGTCCCAGAAGATGATTAGTGTCTATATTTGTTTAGTAACTTGTTTTTAAAAACTTACTTTTATATTTTGTGCCAAGGTGCGTGTGTAATTTTAAGATTGTGTATGTGTGTGTAATATATTAGTAAAAGAGACGTTAAAATAAAACTGCTTATTTCTATAGAAAAATAGTTTTATTAATAAAATAAATAACAAAATATATAAAAGGAGAAATGCAAGCAGTTTTACTTTATGACAGTATTATTTGTGTGTGGCCATCAGTTTTTTTAGGTTCCAATAACGTTAAAGTTTTGACAGACTTTTATAAAATTAAAATATACTGCACATAACTTTAGGGTGTTTCAGTAAAATGGCTGATGACCACACAGTAATACAATACGTGGCACACAAGTTGGACAAAAGGACGGCTCGACTGGCGCAGTGGCTGAGTAATTAACTGCTGCGCTGAGGGTCGCGGGTTCGATTCCCGCACGGAACAAATATTAGTATGGCCTATAGATAGGTGTTCCGGGTCTGGGTATCTTGTGTATGTGATTTTATATGTTTGTGAACGCACCCACGACACAGGAGTAATTCCTAGTGAGGGGCACGTTTTTAAAATAAATAAAAAACGATTGACCTTAAATGCGCACTTACAGATTTTCGGGTCTCAATCGAAGTCGAAGTCTGCGCGTAACCATAGCAACGACCGTCCATCTTGGTTCAACTTACATGCTTCGTACTATACTTGTATTATTCTTGAGCAAACAATTGAGCTAAATAATAATTTTTACTAAGCGTTGGAATGTGAAGCAACAAGACTAACTACCATACACTAAGTTCTAAAGGACGAACGATTACAACAATTAAATTAGTCTAAAAAGGTTATAATAATATTACATCAGGTTATAAATATTTTAGATAAGGAGATAAATTAATTAGCGGTTTCTGAAGAGTAAATAATATTAATAAATAAGAAAGCGATACAAGTGGAGTTTCTTTACGACTGAATATCAAGAAATAACTAGACCTTTTAGTATTCATAATTATTTTTTTGTACGTCTAATTTTCAAGTCTATAAGTAACTAAGGCTGTGAGGTCCTGGGCCTCTGGATGGCGTAAGAGACGAAGGACCGGAGCCAACTCGCAGATGGCTCTTAAGACACTTTTCTTTGAAATGATGTGATCCATAAGGTGGGAACGCAGTCAAGCATTAATTATACCAAATTTTAAAAAAAAATGTATCAACCAATGGTAATCTCTTTACGTGCATACGCAAATTTATCCATGGACAACAACCGGCTGGTGAGAAACTATTGCGACTAATTTAAAACAAAGATAGGACTATGGTTTCGGGAAGCTAAAATGGACTGGTTATAAAGAAGACTGTGGCCTCTGCCTGAACAACAAATAATAATCATAACATATCATGTATTTTAATAAATTTTATTAAAATATTAATCTCTTACTGATAGACTCGTTTTTGAATTGTCTGTTTATCTCTAAACTCCTCTTACGCACAAATAAAACCCGTGTTTTTTATCGTCTTTCTATCATTGTAATTATTTGTAATATAAATATCTTCATGTGACGCTATCTTAGTACATTTTTGTCATTAATTTGTAGATTAGGCACCAACAAATTTTTTTTTCTATTTATTATGTTTTGTCTATTTAGATACCTAAAAATAGGAGTGGTCCAGACTTGGAAATAAGAAAGAGAGGCCTTTAACTAAAGACAAATAATAATAGATGTATTGAAAGGCCTAAATTTGTACGTCAGTCGGCAAAAGAAACTCCACCTCTAATCGCAGTCATAAATGGTCTGCACTATATGAACGGTAACATGCGGCCTCACCGCTCGGTGCGGCGGCGGCTGCGGCTGCGGCACGGGCGGCGGAGTCTCCGTCGGGCGCTGCGCCCGCCACGCGCCGCCGTCCGCCGCGTGCGCCGTCACCTCCATGCCTACCACCTAAGCGAGGAGGGGACGTGATCATGGGTGCTATTATATGTGTTATTTGTGACTGAGGTACGTAGAAATCGCGATTTTTAAAGGCCCGAGCTAAACAGGTTTTAATGCGTCCGATTATAATTTAGTTAAAAAAAAGGTAAATTATTATAACGTGATTTAGGTATTTTGACAGTCTCTTTTAAAAGCTAATGTACGTATAATAAAATGTCTTAATATAAACCCTTGGTCCTTCGAGCCGAATGCTTCCGAGAGTATCCGGCTCAAAGGACCAAATATTGTCAAAGTGTTGCGTATAAAAAAAAACGCTTTCTACGTACCTCCAAGTTTTAAAGGTGTATGTGAGAGTGAACACAATAAAAATGTAAACTACAAGGCGGCGGACAGTACTAGTTAAAAATGTGTGCCTTAGTGCCAAACAAGTGCAGTATAAAAATGCTTTAGTTACACACAGAATATTAATATGGAAACCTACTAATGGATAGCTTTTTAATAATTTATCGTCGTTATTAAAATTGTTCACATTGCTGAGCAAAGACTTCTAACCGTTGACCACTACAACTTGCCCTGCATTTCCTCATGCGGCTCATTAGTAGTCAATCTTAGGTAGATAAACTTGGAAACAGACCCTTTCGTTTATCTAAGGTCTTGATGTAGCTACAACCAGGAGGCTTCTAGGCAAGCGTACTCCAATATCGACTACATCATCGCTTACCATCAGAGATAGGGGATAAACGGGAGACTATCAATAATAATAAAAATAAACTGAACTCACCTTAACGCTGGCATTCTCCTGTTCATCTTCATCTTTGATAGCCTCTTCTAGAAGTTCAGGCGTCGACTGCTTCTCCTGTTTTTGGTCCACTAAAGCTTTAGTTTCTTCTTTTAAAAAGTCTTCTGTATGCTTAACATCTCCATTGCTCTCAATTTTAACGTCAGATGCCAATTTAATTAATTCATCACTTGTTTCTACTTCTCGTTCTTTACTCTGTTCTCTTTCTGGACTTTCTTCAATTTCTATTTCCTCTTCAACTTCTTCCTCTTCTAATTCTTCTTCTTCGTCTTGTGGTTCTTCCTTTGCTTTTGGTTCTTCTTTTTCTGGTGTAGTTTCTTTTAGTTCTGGGGTTGGCTCTTTTAGTTGAGTATTTTTCTCTGGTGTAGATTCTTTTTCTTCTACAACAGGCTCGTTAGTTGGTGAAGATTCTTTAGCGGGTTCAGGTTCTTCAGGCTTTTCTGTTTCTGGAGCGGATTCTTTGTCTTCTACGGGTTGCTGAGGTTCAGGAGTAGGTTCTTTATCTTTAGGTTCCGGACTAGGTTCTTTTTCAGGTTCCGGAGTAGGTTCTTTGTTTTCAGGTACTGCCTCAGGTTTCTCAGGTTCAGGAGATGGTTCCTTCTCCTTCACAGTCTCCAGGCTCTCTTTGGTTGGCTCACGGTATTCACTAGCGACTATATGTACCGGGCCACTGTTGTGTAAGATTGTCCCGTTGGTGTATGGGCGAGCGTTGTTATCCTGCACATCCTGAAAGTTTAAAGAACCAATCAGATTTTATCTCTTTTGCGCTTCTCGTAACAAAACACTGGGTTCTCAATATCTACAGGAAATTCATGCGATTTTCTAAGCGTTGATTGCTTATTTATCAGTAATTCTGAAGCTGTGAAGTAGTTTTAAGCTTCAAATAAAGTAATCAACGCTTTCACATCTAGCGCAATGCAGAAAAAGGAAACGAAACTACAACACACTAAGCTAAAGAAAACTTCAAATTTTGCAAACTACCTGCAAAATATTGAAACAAAAAATATATTTACAGTGTCTTTAACACAAGGCACGGCTATAAAAATCGCAGCAATACCTACAATATTTGATATACCGCTGAAATCTTATTTATGATTGACATTTTGTAAAAATTATGATAGGAATTCCGATGTCTTTGGACCAAATTTAAAACAGAGGCCATACCACGAGCTTTGATGCAATCCATTTCACGACCTAAAGTGTACCGTTCCAGGTATGGAGCTATATAGGGTCAGAGCAGGTCACCGATGCAATGACTGACCAAGTGAAATCAGCTATTGCCGGCCCGGATGACTGCAGGCAAAATGGCGAGAAGTCAAGCGGCGTATCCTGACGGTTTCCGGAGGACTTCCACGATAACCACGACCACTCTGCCAAGATTGATGTGACTAAGAAGAAGAGATCTCTATTCCTCTTTTTTGATTGCACGCCTGACATATTTAACACGTCATGGTAAGGCCCCTATAAAACGGTAGGTATTCAATAACAAACTGAGATGATCAAACTTTTTATTTCAGCGGTATATACAATATTAAAAAAGCAAAAATAAAACATACTCTAATTTTGTGCAGTTTATTTTAATACCTGTCAATTAAAATTTCATAATCTACCTAACACAATAACGGTTTTTTATTACTTATTATTTTATAGTAACTATGAATCGTGGTTTTTTTTATTATATCTTGTTAGTCAATGGCGAGGTGCAGACAGACAGACAGGCGACACCGACATGGAAAACTTGACAATAAAAACATGCTTATTTTGTCTATGGAATGCAACAAAATAAAATATACAGACAGGATTTTTGACAAGGATTTATGAAGTTTCAGGGTTATCATAATATTTTGAAACTAAAACAGGTATTTAAAAAAACAGAATGTGAAAGCGCAGTTTTTTAGGTTATTTTATTACTTTTTTTTAGCCTTGTTTAAAATGTCTATAATTAAGGATAATTGTAATTTGAAATATTTATTATCAAAGTATTAGTTTACAATAATTGTCAATTCTTTTTATTGGTTCATACATTAACATGGTTTACATTTGGCAAATATAATACCAGGTTGGTTATACCTAGTGTATATTTAATAATATAAATATGTGAAGATTAAATATAGCAACACTTGCCCGAATTATTATAATTTGTATTGATCGGTTCGACGCAATTTATTTAGATAAATTGCGCCTATTGCGTTAATCAGTTTACTTAACACATCATCATCATCACCATCAGCCTTTTTAATGTTCCCACTGCTGTGACACAGGCCTCCTCTCTAGGACAGGGAATGCGTTATAATCCGACACGCAAGCTAAGTGCGGATTGGTGGATGTCACATGTCTTCGAATTTTTGGTTCTAGGACATGCCGGTTTCCTCACGATGTTTTCCTTCACCATTTTGAGAGCAGTGGTGATGAAATACATTACACAAAGTGCCTGTCTGGGTTTGAACCCGCGACCTACAACACGTAAGTCAGGGCCGATACCACTCGGCCACCACTGCTTTACTTAACACAAGTTGAAGCCAATTGTTACTCAAGAAGATGTAAGGCAAAGCTTATCTCGAACTGCAGCAGAGAAGCGATATTAATTCAAAGCTATTGGCATGAAATACTGCTGTAATGAAGACGCAATGCCCTACATCAAAAGCTTTATGAGTGCAATTTATGTTACGTACGAATTTAAACAAATTCAGACGATTTACATCTTAAAATGTAATATGGACTTTATCGTGAGCAAAAATAAAGTATTTTAAAACGTTTTTAGCTTTTACATTTTATGTTTCATCACTGCATTTTTTAACGTTACCAAATTTTTTTTAAGGACAAATTAAGAGATTTATTTTTAGAATTAATATGGTTTTAAACATGATAGTAAAACAAATAAACACAAAAAAAAAAAACAACAAATAAAAACGACAGAAAATCACAGCAAGACAGGATTTCGGATTAGGTAGCGAGGTTAAAAATCAAAATAGCGAGACTAGACAATGCATTGCCTTGTCTAATCTTTTCTAGGACCTGAGAGCCAAGACATGGTCACTTACTAAATCAGTAACACGCAAGTAAGTCAATTAGATGTCTAAAATAATAATACATTTAGCAGGCAACGTATGAGTGTGAAAATTATGTTCAGTGTCCTTTTGAGCGGGTATAATCCGGCTCGAAGGACCAAAAATATGTACGCCCTGTTAGGTATATTTCTTTTGTGTAGCGATTATCGATGGTTCTTAAAAACATCTTTTTTTAATTTTAATTCTTTAAATATTATGGCTTTTTTCAGCCAAAAAATTGTAGTAAGTGACTATATCGTGTAGGGTTGCTACATGCATTGACCTGTCGTTGCTGATTCTGCGCGTAGCTCGCCTCCATCTGCTGCTGCACCTCGGCTACCAGCCCTGATATGGCGGTAACAACTGTGCCATATAATATTAACATTAGTTCAGTGAATGGACTGGTTATATGGCAAGAGTTTTTGAGTCAACGATATATTGCCGTCGTACTCATGAATATCTCAGAATGTAAATTAGAGTTAGTTTGCTTCAAGGCCGCTCGATATATTGTGATATTTTTGGGCTTTGAGCTATTTTTTACACATAGAAAACAATTTGTTTAATGACTAATCTTCAACAGTTTTTTTTTCGTCATGAATGTTTCGGATATAAAAGTATGAATATTGAAAAGAGTTCAGCAAAAACTTAGAAAAGAAATTCCTTTATCAAATATAGATTATTTATAACCAGAATTATTTGCATTTAATACAAAATCATCCTCTCCAATAACTCATGAATGTATCTCAAACAATTTTAGCGGAAAACTAAATTAAAAACGAAACTAGAGTAAAAATAGACATAAAAACAAACAACGAAGGACGCTGACAAAAATAAACGGGATGCATCAGACGATTGGGCATGCTCTCCGTGGCTGGACGTGAGCCAAATCATACTTAACGCTATCTCGGGAGTTCAACTTGGCCGTATTTATAAAGTGAATTTTTGATAATCGATGTCTGAAAATATTTTTTCATCTTCAAGATTGTATATTTTGTATCACCAGTAAGTCAGGGCCACCAGTTTGGTGGAAAGGGTGTAAAGTCCAGCAAACCTGCTTTGAAAAAGGAGTATCATCTGACCAGATGGGCAACTGCCCGATAGTTGATATCGGACTATGGTATATGTTTAAATCGCGCGGAGTACTCTGATTGCGCGATGCAGGATTTCATAGATTAGTTCCTATGTGACGTCATAGGTGTCGCTGCAGTTCAATTTTATTCTGTAGCTTTTGAAAATTATATTAATTACAAATAAACATAGTTTCTTTATTAAAGGCAGTTTTTTTTAGTTACCTAAGTAATAAGCTTGTTTGGGAACAGCCATACTACAAATTAATCGTCACAATAACACAGTTACATTATCGAATTCACAATCACAATGTATTCATAGTAACAAACACAGGGAGACACAAATTTATGATATAGAATCACCATGATCAATCTTTAACAACACAACATTAAATACTTTTTGACATTTAACATAAATTATGTTACACAATACTATGTTATGAGGACTTTTAGAAGTTTATCGTTAACAGTTACAGGACAAAAAAAAAACTCGAAACCGTTACCTACAAAAATCCACTCTATAAACTACACAAATAGGAATTAAAACTATAAGTCTAAGATTGTAGACTCCACAATCGTTTGGATGCATCGCAGTCGTATATGCAAGTTCAGATTACACCCCGACAACTAGAAAAGGGCTCAACCGTCACCATGCCGCAAGCTGCTAGGTACACATCTAAATAATACGGGTTTAGAAACGAAGAAATTTGGCAGACAATGTTGAACTGGCCGGTGGGGTGGCTTGTTTCAGTATATTTGTGTATGTGGCCGACGTATTACTAGATATTATTTTATTTTTGGAGAAAAGTGCATCTGCTGTTATTTTTGCATAAAAAAATAGTACAGCAGTATACAACAGAAGTATACAATATAGTAGAAAAGCATAGTAAAACAGATATTCATTTCAAATTCAAATGTATTTTTAACTAGGTACTGTAAAACGGCGTCAAATTTGTTGAGAACTAACAGCATTTCTAGCAGAATCATAAGAAACAGATATGGGTTTAAACTATTTTTTATTTCTATTGAATTAAACCCACAATGATCAATCAAGGACTGGTTATCAGTATCAATTTATACGAAAAATTTCTTTCTCACGGCCCTTTTTCACAAATAATACTGGCAAGCCAAAACCCCAGGCCAGTCCACCCCCGCCACATATACCGCGTCGCGCTGCGCTAGTTGGCTGACGATCCTTTGCATGGCGCGCTCTGTCTCCGCCAGGCGAGCCCTCAGCGCTTCCAGTTCCACGTCCCCTGAGCATTGAGCCATTGGGTCAACATAGATCTTAGTGGTACGGAGATTTTTGGTCTTTATGAATAAATTTGGTCCTTTTTACCTGACTACTAAAATATTTTCTCACTGAGCTATTTTTAGTGACTTAAGAATACATCGAATTGTAAGACTGTGCATTTTCAGTAGCACTACGTGACACTGTGTTGAAAATTCAATGAATCACTAACGAAGTAAGAGAGAACAATTTTCTGAACTTGCTCGCTTCCTCATAGCCCATTCATTGCTTGTACAATCAGGCGATATCAAGGCCACGAGTGGGCTTATCAGGAAAAAAATGCAATGGACTATATTCACATAAAAAAATACATCCCCTGGTATTGAAGCATTCTTTTTTGATGTCTCTAGTGTTACTGAAAACGTTTTTCTTCAAATAAATTTTCTATATTGAAAAAGTAGGACCAATGACCCAAAGGACACATTACATTATGTTACCAAAACGTGACGTCTAATCTAGGTGTTAACACACGCCCTAATCGCTGATCAACTCGAATATGTTACGCAAATAATTTATAGTTACTGTGTATTTACTAACTACGTAAGTACCCGCAGTAATGGTAACCCATTAGCATCTTTGTAACGTGTCTTTACATCGATCATACGTAAGTGATTTCTTAAAATACGATGAAATTTTCTGTATTCATTTTCGACAGATGAGATAAGCTATATTTTTTTTTAAATAAAATATTGCTGTTTTCTAAAGTGCTTTGTGCCAATTCGTTGCATCTAATTCGTAAATATTTGCGTGTAATTTTGTGTTATATGCTTTTATACATGAACTAAAACATGTTCTTATTATCTATAGCCAATTGTTGTACAGGGTCAATTTAATTTTTTTAGAGAAAGTCAACAGACGTGGTGTTCGAATTGACATCGTAACACAAACAAACACGATCGATCCAGTATATGATCCAGTGGTGGAATTTTGAGTCGGTCTTTTCTTATTTCTTTTTATAAAATTTTCATGTTTTTAAAATTAAGCTGTACAAAGACGTTATTTTAACATTTTTTGCGGAAAAATATAAATGAATTACATTCCAAATTAAAAATGTCATCGGGTTTAATTAGGATAACGACTTTATTTACCTCGATGATTTTTTTTATTAATTTTTTTTTTGTTTTTTTTGTAAAACAGATTTTTTTTTTTTGTAAAAATATCATTGGTTTTTTTTTTACTACATGACGTTTCCACTTTCATCAATCGTCTGTAGAATTTCCCTATTTTTTTTTAAATGTGACCCTGTACAAGTGTACATTTCCTCTTATGTTTAGTTATCAAACAGTGTAGTTTATCAAATCGGTCACCGTCTGTATTATTATTTCTCTACTAATGAACTGCCACCGCATAGTATTACTATTTTCCTGTTGACACAGAAATGTATGTAAAACAAACACATTACTTACTTGTGTCCCGTTCTTTTGGTCCTGCATGCGCAAGAGTTAGAGGTTAGAAATGTTGTATATAATGCTAACTAACTTATATCTATATAATATATATAATAGTAATATATAAAATATAGTGTCATAAATCATAATTTTACAAGTAAATAAATGAATTAATAAAATTTTGTCAATAAATCAATGTAACACCACAACAAATACTTCACATCGAGTCGACCCGCGCGCAGGCGGAGCGACCGCGCGCGTCCTCCTCGCCCCGCCGCATACGTCGCCGAGTACTTCGCCGCCTATAAAAGGCCGACCACTCGCTAGTTCAAGCAGTCAGTCTTCGGTACGGTTCGGGAACATACTCCGCATCGACTTAGGTCGGTCACCCTTTGCTCCCGCACTTTATCGGACACTGGCTAAGCAGCGTGTATTGTTTATTGGATGTGTTGACTTCGTTAGCGAAACCGCACAGACAGTTTACAATACGCGTCGCTATTAGGGCTTAGCTAGGAACTTACTTATTTTGTATTTAGAGTCATTTTATCAAATATACCTTTATTATTGTTACTATCGTGCATTTAAATTATCTCCTCACACAAATACCCGTCACAGTTGGCGTCCCACCGCGGGCTAGTTCTCACATTAGTTAATTAGATTACGTCTTTTGTTCGATTTACGTTAGGTATTTTTTTTCTGTCTACCCACTTTTTTGTTCATTTTTTTATTTTTAGAATAGTTTCGTTTAGTTATCAATACAAGCTAAGGTATTGAATAAATTAGTTAATTAGAGTATTTGTTTTAGTACAGGAGATAGTTTTAATAGTTTGTGAGTAAGGTTACTTTGTTATTTCTTTTATGTTAAACCGTTAGTTAGATTAAATAGACTAAGAGTTAGATTATTTTTAACTTAGGTAACTTTTAATTATAGTTTAGGAGCTAGGTCTTTAATTTTGATTAAAAATTGAGTTTTATAATATAATACCTAGACGTAGCCGTAGAATCAAAACAAACATGGCAAACGTCAGCTTTACTGATGACCAGTTCCGTGAACTGTTAGGAGCCCTGTCTAATAGGGATGCTAGGGATAGCGCTTTAGCTAGGAAATCAGGTAGTTTTGCTACCTGTACTGCCCGTTATGATGGATCTCGTGACATAACGGTAGTCGAAGCATTCCTGTCGACAATAAGTACATTTAAGAAAATTGAGTCGATTACAGACGAGCATGCCATTGAAGGCCTTACACTCTTGTTAGTCGGAGATGCGTCGATTTGGTGGCTTGGCGTCAAGAGCACTATAACTACCTGGCATGAAGCTACGTCATTATTGAGATCCACTTTTGCGCCAGCGAGGCCGGCCTACAGGATCTATGATGACATTGTCATGGACAAACAAAAGACTCCATCGGGTACCGAGCTGTTCGTCGCAAAGAAACGAGCATTAATGGCAGAGTTACCGAAGCCGTTCCTGTTACAATCACAATGCCTCGACCTATTGTATACGTCCCTGCACATCCACGTACGGGATAGAATACCCAGGGACACGGTCGAAACATTTGACGACTTTTTGGGAAAGGCTCGACAGCTGGAAGAAATTGTTGCTGAACGATCGGCAAGAAACGATGAAACCACACCCACGGTGAAAAGGCAAAGGTGTACATTTTGTCGCGCGTTTGGGCATAACGAAAAAGAATGCCGTAAGAAAGCCGTCAAAGGCGAGTTGAAGGAAACAGAAGAACCTACCAAGCCTATCACCAGACCTGGGCCCAAAATCACTTGCTATGGCTGTGGCGAACCCGGCGTAGTAAGAAGCAAATGCCCAAAATGCTCTAAGAGTAAGGTTGGAGCAGTCGAAGTAGGATTTTATGCCTTGAGTCCCACCACAGTTGCATCAACAGCAAGATCAAGACCAACACTCAAGATCACAATCGAGGGTGTCAAAGGTCAAGCTCACATTGACACAGGTGCAAAGCTAAGTGTCGCATCAACTACACTGTATCGCGTTCTGCAAAATAAGGGCATCAAGTTCAAGTCGGAGAATGCTACGGTTACCCTGGCTGACGGCTTGCGACGACGACAGCAAATACAGAGTGCTATGGTGCCAGTGTCGCTTTGTGGACGGATTATCCCCACAAATTTCATCGTGCTGCCAGAGTCACACGATAACCGGACCCTCTTAGGATGTGACTTCCTTGAAGACGCTAACATGGCACTCAACGTACCACAGCGGCTGTTTCATTTCCTAGATGATCCCGGCAGGAAGTATGATTTATATCCAGAGGAAGAAGATGGAGCACCCGTGTCCACGGTGCAAACGGAACCTGGGACCACCGAGTCGGTATTCGAAAAGCTTGCCAAAATGACGTCCCTGGAACCGATAGTGAGCCCAATGCTCATGACTCCATCCCCACCTTCATACCCTTATGAGGAAACTCAAATGGAGGATTCATATGGGCCACCGCCGCTGATAGAGTTTTATACTCCCCCACAGTCGCCCTCGAGAATGGAACCTACACTAGCCGGATACTCACCGAGATTTGTAGGGTCCCTGTTCCGAGATGCACAATCGAGCATCAACAGTGCTGAGGTTACCCTGTCACCAGAAAGTAACGCACTGTTTGGTCCAAGTATAGATTTGGCAACGATTGCACTGAGAAACGGATGCTAGTGATTATGCCATAGGAGCTGTTTTGGTGCAGGGGGAGAGCATGGATGAGCACCCAGTGGAATATGTTCGTCGTTTATTGACCACAGCGAAGCTAACCCCACGTCGCGACGGGCCCTATGTCATCCTGCGGCAGCACGGGCCCTGCTCCTACGAAATCGCACATCCTAACGAGCGCCCGTTGGGTATTTATCATTCCTCAGCGCTGAGCCCCTACCAAGGCTCAGCCTTCTATCCACCTAATCCTGAGAGACCTTTGCGCAGGCGTGGCAGACCCCGAAAGCAGATGGCAGTACCAGAAGCAGAAACTGGTCTCCTCGCCGGGCCGTCTTCGGGACCAGAGGGGGAGACTGTAACACCACAACAAATACTTCACATCGAGTCGACCCGCGCGCAGGCGGAGCGACCGCGCGCGTCCTCCTCGCCCCGCCGCATACGTCGCCGAGTACTTCGCCGCCTATAAAAGGCCGACCACTCGCTAGTTCAAGCAGTCAGTCTTCGGTACGGTTCGGGAACATACTCCGCATCGACTTAGGTCGGTCACCCTTTGCTCCCGCACTTTATCGGACACTGGCTAAGCAGCGTGTATTGTTTATTGGATGTGTTGACTTCGTTAGCGAAACCGCACAGACAGTTTACAATACGCGTCGCTATTAGGGCTTAGCTAGGAACTTACTTATTTTGTATTTAGAGTCATTTTATCAAATATACCTTTATTATTGTTACTATCGTGCATTTAAATTATCTCCTCACACAAATACCTGTCACATCAAGAAATAATCTGCTCCCCAAAAGAAATAACTGTTCCCGGTGCAAAGATGCCCAATTACGATGGCCAACTATATTACTTTTCATTATATTACATTTAGCCTGTCCCACTGTTGGGTATAGGTAGGTATCCTTCCATTTTTCCATTGATCTGAGCTACTTCCTAAGGAAAACATCTACCTAATTCATTCCACCTTCCTCTCCATGGTCTGCAGACCTCGTCGTGCGATTTCAGGGCACCAATTTTGTGCCTTAAGGACTCACTATGACCATTTCGGTCCCACTTAAACTAGACAGCCTCCAGGGTGATTGGCAATTAGTGACCGATGCATAAACACGAGATTGTAGGCATAATAATAACAACTTTTACTATAGGAGCAAACCTGAAATCCTGAAAAAATCAGCAAGTTCAGTACATTTTGACCAGCTGGGCGCACATCACTTCACGTGTTTAAGTATCGGTCACTACTTACCACTTCACTCACTCTATATATCTTTACAATTTTGGAAGATTGCGTCAAAAAATATAATTACTGAAGAAATACAGCTAACTTTACTAACTTTATTATGCTGAACAATAGAGCAGTGATATATATTATCCTAAAAGAACTTTGTAGTTTCTATAGACAAGTAGAAGCTGTACAAGTTCTTCAAACTTTATATTTCAGAACAATATCTGTACCAATAATTTGAAACTTCTGCTATGATTTTATTCACAGCTTCATTCTGAGAAATCTAACTTATGTGCTGAATGATGAGTTAATAAGTTTTCCATTATAATAAAAAAATGCCGTTAAGTAATTATAATACCTACGTGGCAAATACGTTGAACTTACGCTGGTTACGCGCAGAAGTGTCCTTCACTTCGATTGAGTTGCGAAAATTGGTTCTTGCGCATTCAAGGTTGATTTTCTGATCTCAATCAAAGAAGGGGACTGCGCGTAGCCCTAACAAATGGTTCAAGTTATTTGCCGCGTACTGGACCCAGGTTTCAAAGGGCATATAAATAAGTAGTGAATAATTATGTCCTCTCTTATACCTTTTTCCTTATTTCTTTTTGCAGGACCGTTTTCTTCCAGTTGTTTAACCCTACATTTTGAAGTTTCTTTTCATTCACTCACTCCGTTTTTACCCCTTTTTTACTTCCTGCTATACTTAGAGATGAATCTAGCATTAATTTGATATGGCTCAACCATCGAATCGCAAACGAGAACTTACCCAATTTATCAGGTGATGTTCTGGAGTCGTCCCTGAAGACTCGTCTCCTGAACTGAGGGTCGGGGCTGACAGGCTCATAGGGCGAGGATCCGGTACGCTTGAATAGGATCTGAAGAAAACAAAGATTTATAGTACTTTTGGTTTAGATTTGAACTTGCAAAGGGTCTTTAATTGTAGATCAATAATCACCTGATTGTCTTCCATCGGTAAGAGGGTAATCAGATGAAAGCCTCATCATCATCCTACCCTTATCCCATATTACTTGGGGTCGGCGCAACATGTTTTTTCTTCCACTCTGTCACCCGTCACACTATCACTAACTCCCTTTTCTTTCATATCACTCTTAACACAATCCATACATCTCTTCTTCGGCCTCCTTCTTCCTCTCCATTCATCTACGTGTAAACTTAGAACTCTTTTCGTAACATGCATTTCATCTCTCCTTTTCATATGACCATACTAAGACAAACAATTTCCTATAATATACTCATTTTTCACTTTATCCATTCTCGTCACACCACACATCCTTCTCAACAATCACATCTCCGCTACATGCAGTCTTTTTTCATCCATCTTTTTCACAGCCTAAAATTCTGATCCATACAGTAGGACAGGTCTTATCACGGACTTGTAAATACCCTTCAACTTGAGGGGCCTCCATAGGTCGCAAGTTGTTCCCGTGACCAGTCGCCAAACAACAAACAACTTTTACTAAGGGACCAAACCTGAAATCGCAAAAAAAAATCTCCTGATCACGACATTTATGTTCGCCAAACTGGTCAAAACGTACTGAACTTGCTGATTTTTTCACGATTTCAGTTTTGGTCCCATAGTAAAAGTTGTTTGATATCATGACTACAATCATGTATTTGAGTATCAGTTACTAATTACCAGTCATTCTAAGTATAAATTATAAATAGATATTTTTAAATAGATTTCTTTATTTTTTTTTTATTTATTGTTTTTTTTTCTTTATTTAGATATATATTTTATTTTGTAATATAGCTATTACATACCTTGCTGAGAGTGTAGACGAAGAAGACGATGATGCAAATGGTGTAGATGGGCATCACGAAGCCCATGGAAGACTTGGGGGTCGGCACCGGACCCCCGGGGGAGCCGAGCGGGGGACGCATACCGGGGATCGGTGGGGGCTATAATTTGAGAAAATTATAAGTTAATTATATTGTGAAAACATATCAGAATGTTTGACTTTTGAGAGCCATCCAAAAACCCTAGGTTTACTTTTTAAGTCGATATGTGTTTAGACAAGTGTGAAAAATGCACTTGTATTTATTTTAAGGTTTATAATTACTTTTAACATAGCAGGAATAAATTAGACAATATTCATGAAAGCAGGACGAAAAATATGTATGTTTAAAATGAGAGAAAATAGACATATTTTCATGACAGTAGGACGAAAAATATGTATTTTTGAAATGAGAGAAAATAGATATATTTTTACGACACTAGGACGAAAAATATGTATTTTTGAAATGAAAAAAAATAGATAATTTTCACGACAATAGGACCAAAAATATGTATTTTTGAAATGAGAGAACATCGATAATTTTCACAACAGTATAGGTATAGGTACATTCTATTCATTCGACAGCTGTCACACACAACTACCATTCTGTAGCAATTTGTAGAGTAGATGTTGTGTTGCTGAGATCATGGAAAACAAAGTCTAGAATTATGACACAACTGTTCTTTTTTATTTATAATAAGAATAGAAATTAGACAAAATTCCTAAAACAGCAATGAAAATTACTGTAGGAGCTAAAGGGTGCAACTGTGGGCACCTTAAAAAAATCATCGGCCTAGGTATATGACGACACATACTGCGGCAGAACACAGATTCTGATACACTCATAGTTTTGCAACGTGCCCACGTGCCCAAATGAACTTATTTGATTTGAAGCACTTTTGAACGGATTTTATAGAAAAGGAGAAAAGTTATTCATCCCTGATGTACTATTTACATATAGGTACAATCGAGGAGAACAAATTAGTAAATATTCAGGCACGAAATCAGGCCATCGGGACCAGTCCTGGTTACTTCGACTTTTAGGGTCCAATGATGGCTATGCATGCTATCTGTCACTCACAAGAAAGTAATTATAATTAGGTATGTGAATCGAAAACACCTTTCCACCTGTTGGGAAAGTAGCTAAGAGGTAGGAACACAGAAGGATTTTTATCAGTAAAAGTGCCGCTCCATCCTGAACGAGAGGAGTTATTAGATACTACCAAAAAAGGGCAGTTTAAAAGAAAATTTTCTCTAAAACATTTTTAGCAAAGAGGTGGTGGAATATTATTGTGAAAATAGTCGGCTTTGAAAACGATTTAAGTGGAAATAAGGATAATATACGAAAAACATAGTAGTGCAAAACTTAAGGTAGCTACGTATAGACATGTATGTTACAGACACTCGATGTATAGTGTATACATACATTAAGTGTACCGTATAAAGTACCTTTAGGGTTACTGTCCACGGACGAGTAGCTTCGAAGACGAGACGAAGCAGTAACAACACGATGACATAACGCGTATCGTTGCGTCTTCGTCAACAGACCTTTACAAATTTTGTACGTAAGCCTCACGTACACTAAGCGTATAATGTAGAATACGCGTCTATGAAGCCACGCGTCCGTGGACAGTGGACCTTAGAATGTTGTTAGCAAAAACACCGTTAGTAAGTTTTAACTAAAGCATTCAGTTAACAATGAAAACAACAAGTTATGGGCAAAAGACCAATAAGGACATCCATGCAAAAATATTCTTAAAAAGTTACCTGTTTATCTATATTTATAAAAGGAGAAACTAACTGACTGACATAACTGCCGAAACTACTGGGACTAGGAACATGACATTTTGCACAAGGCATCGTATCGTATCGTAAGCGAACACTAAGAAAGGATTTTCTAAAATTAACCCCCTAAAGGGATCAGGCGGTCGCCTCCTTTTGCGAAGCAGTAATGCTCGTAAAGGAGGAGGCCGACCGCATAAGGCAAAGGCAACAGCGCCCTCGCCGTAGCCGTCGCGGCCGCGATCCTGCCGATATCCGGCCACCGTAGACACTGACTCGCGGACGGTGAGCAATGGGTAGCTCGCCGTTCGGTCGTCTGGTAACTGTCCAGACCGAGTCCAAGTCGTCAACGGCGCGCACCGTTCCCGCGCGCCTCAAGGATTTGTCAGCAAACTAGGGGCCCTTCAGGTTCGAAGCCTTTTGGAGCTGCCGGTTTGTGTGAAACTGTTACCGCGGCTCTGGAAATAAGGCAAGGAAGGTACGGGGTAGGTTTTTTTTTACCCCCTAAAGGGATGAAAAGGAGGTCAAAATTTTGTATGGAGAAACCGTCATACACGCGGGTAAAGCCGCTGGCAGAAACTTAGTATATATAGGTATAAAAATAACAATGCAAACTATATCAAAATTTGTGGAGAAGCAAGAGAGATAAGTATATAATTGTTAAAGTAAACATAAATATATCTGTCTCTCGTCAAAACTCCGATTTCTGCGGCCAAATGGGCGTGATGAACTTTGACGTCAAAGTACACGCCGGACTTCTTTCTTACTACCAGCTTTGAAGCTTTATAACTTCGTTGTTGATGAAGATAATTTAAAAATTGTTGTTCAATAAACTTACTCGAAAACCCACTCTTATTCCAAACTCTTCTAAGCAAGCATTTAAGTACTATTTTTCGAACTTGCGCGGAAAAGTATTAGGCCCACGTCGTAGCGCACCTAACCTCGTAACTTTATTGAAAAATGTTTTTTGATACACGTGAAAAGTCACTGCAGCCCTAGGGTCCATAACACACTCGATTCGGGTGAATGGCCACAATGACAAACTTTCTCCACATGAATCAAAATCTGCTATCATAGATAAATAATTGCCTGCTAATTCCCTTTTAGCAACAAAGGCAGTTTAATAGGTACCATTAGCTAATTCTAGTTGACATAATTTCACTTTCAACACGTGCCCGTCAATTTATCGTTGTTCGTAAGATTTCTGTTATTGTATGGGTGATAGCACCCACAAAAATAGATGTCCCAAAATATGAAATACATAACACTGTTATTTTTTTCTTCTAGCAAATAAAATATACGGTGTATGTCATTGCTGTCTCTTTCTTGTAAGCAATGAAGTATGTCTGTGTACCAAAATAATGTATTTTATTATGACAGGTCAAAATCATCCATCGACGAATCTCGCCCTTGGGTGGAATGGGAAACAGTGTCAGACTCTTACTGACTTAACAACCTACCTCGTTCCTACGTCACTTCATATACCATGGCTAGTCTTCCTTTCAGACGCGAACCTTTGGCCCCAGTTGACCAAATTCATATTGTGTTTTTTTTTTATGTGAATAGGCTCACATTTGATCACTACGTGTATCTCACCTGATGGTAAGCGATGATGTGGTCGACGTTGAAGTACGCTTGCCTAGAAGTAACCTATTCACTTTGATAAAAGGACCCCTAGGTTATAGCCATTAGGAATCACAGACAATATATCTGTCGCAGCCATTTGGTTAAATTAGCCATCCAATTGGACGCCTAGAGCGTTCGTTATAAACGCCGGCATCCAATCAAATGGCTGAAGATCAACTAGCCATGTTGTTGCTGCAACGTTTAACCAGATGGCTGGACGTTGTGTATTCATTTAGTTTAATAGAGTAAATTTGAATCACTTGGCTGAGTCTTCATTAGTCAATTCGAAAGGGCTAACTTTTAATACGCAAAGCAGTTAAAATTTGAATGATTTAAGTTTAAAAAACTATCGGCCTTCTTTGCCTTCGTTCCAGGGCCCCGGCGTTCGCTTTCATAACCCGTTGCCCAAGTAGGCCTCAACTCTACGGGGCTCCTACGATTTGCTGACATCTCCTTGAGGCGACACAATGATATTTATTAAGACTAACTTAACAGGAATTATAATAATCATAATATATAAATAATTCTAATATATGTATTGGTAACACAGATCCCAGGTTCCACGTCGATGCAAATCAACGTAATTCGTAGAAGTTTAATGAAGCGACAACAAGCAATATTGACCCAAATCTGAATTAACACTTCCAGGAATCTGGACATCCTACCAGACAACGACTATGACTCAAAATAAACACATCTATTCTTAAAAAAATCTCATTAATCAATGAAATTGGAACTATCAACATAGAGAAAAAATCCCTATGAAAAAAGAAAGCTACAAAGCGCATTGTGCTTATAGCTAAGGAATGGAATTCCCTGCCGGAGTCTGTATTTCTTGATAGCTATAACCTAGGTTCGAAAAAACTATTTTCTTTATTGCACAGCAAAAATAAAATCACAACAGGAATTTCTAGTGTCACAATGGGCATGAGCAGTCTTAATAGTAAAAAGAGATTTTTTTCAAACAACCTTTGGATGGATTTGACAAGGAACCTTCTTTAATTAAAGAGTGGATTCCTTCTAGGCGAGCGTGCTCTATCGTCGTCCACATCATCTCTTTGTACCAGATGAGATAGTGGTCAAGCGAACCACATACTTAACAAAAAACACAAACAAATAGCTCTCACCCTAAACGCATATACCTGCTCCGTTCCGTCATGGGTAAAAAATAAGATAAAAACAGTGGGTACAAATACCTAGTTGGGCGGCAATTCCTTCATTTTCCACAATATTTGATCACTTGTAATTTCTAAATTATCTTTTTGTATCAGGTGAGATAGTGGTCAAACGCGAGCCTATTCATTTTTATTTTATAGCCAACTTCACATCCCACTGCTGGGCAAAGGCCTCCCCCTTCTCCCTCCAAACTTCTCTGTCTAGGGACGATATCTGGCCAAACGCGAGCCAACTCACAATAAAAAAAAGCAGTGAGTACAATACCTGGTTAGGCGGCAAATCCTTCATTTCCACAATATTCAAACACTTCTAATTTCAAAATTGTGAAAGTAAACGAATTTCAAAATTATGAAAGTAAACGAATTTCAAAATTATGAAAGTAAACGAAGAAATTATGATCAGAATCAGCTCCAATTATAAATACACTGTACTGACGGCTGCGGATCGGATCCGATGCGTACTGCCCGCTCATTTACGACGCGCCATTATGGTTTCCTGTATTTACGAGTACTGGCCTTTTAGACAATCTGTGTGTTTGCGATTTTTCCATGACTGACGTATCGCTAATGTGTTGTGGCGAGGCACACGAAACGCTTGTTTACTGAGAGGGACGTATTTTTCGCTTGCGGAACTAAGGAACTGTGTTTTTTCGTCGGGAAATGTGTACCTACCAATATTTGATCAAAAATCTTTCTGTTATATCCATTTTTAGGTTCAGAAGTTTTATTTTAGTAGGGCTCAATTTCTGTTTCAGTCAGAGGTGGAATAGCTGCCTGGTCCCCCCCTAGACTGATTAGTACAGCGCCTCTCTCTAGCATAGCATCAGCTTTATAATGTTCACACTGCTGGTATCTAGGGCTCCTCTCTAGGAGGGAATAGGTGACCATCCATGACGCGGGCCCAGTGCAGGTAGATGAATGGCACATGTCTTCGAAGTTTTGGTTCTACGACTACGTTTAATCACGATGTTTTCCTTCACCGTTCAACCCCTCCTGTGAGATACCTCTCCTAATTAAATTCGTAAAAACTGGCCAAGAGCGTGTCGGGCCACGCTCAATGTAAGGTTCCGTAGTTCCCTGTCCGTCACAAACTCACAATATAACTTATTATTATTATTTACATTGTTCTCACATACTAGTATCAACAAGAAACATGTAACCGAGATATTTGTAAATACTTACCATAATTGAAAAGAGTGTCCATGGAGTTTCTTGCACATTCTTCTCCATAGAGATCTACGCTTTGGAATGTGCAATTAGCATCATATTTTTTAGGACAGACTGACTTGACGTTTCAAAAGTGCCTGTAAATGGTTTATTTGGAATAAAAATGATTTGACTTTGACTTTGAACAGAACACAATGTTTAAATTAGTAACCCAATTTCCAGAGAGATGGCGCTGTACCCGGTGGTAATTTTGGATTACGTGAACCGATTTTAATCTTTTTTTTATTTGTAATTGAAACTCAAGATCATAAAATATGTAAACTAAGTTTAAAAAATGCTTGTCTGTTCGGTTAAATTACAAAATTAGTTCAGAACTTTTTTTTTAATTTTCAAAAACTGTTCATCCTATCAAGTGTTCAGCATATTCAAAGCATAATTTTATCATTGTCTTGTCTATATGAATTTTCATGTTTGTGAACGCATCCACGACACAAGAGTAAATTCCTAGCGTGTTTAAAAAAAAACTTCAAACGATGATCAGAAATAGAATTTAATTTTTTTAATCCGTTTCCTCTAAACACATTTAGAGACTGTGGTGTGAGTGTCGCAGTTTTGCCTGTTTTTCCGCACTTGTGCCATAAAGTCTTAACTATCGTCAAAATATCCCGTGTTTTGATTACTGACTAAATAGCCGTAATTTTGGAAGATATTTTCATTACGCTATGAAAATAGATTTTATGGTTAAATTCCGGTGGTGATGATCATCATTTTATAGGAACATGTCGCATCGCATGTTATGGCGGTAAGCGATAAAATATAACGAGTGTTGATAAATAAATACATAATTTTTAGTAAACTTGACATTAAAATGAGTCATAGTTTATTTGGAAGTAACTCCAACAGTTTTGCGGAAGGCGCGCAATGAGTAGCTCGCTGTCCGAACGTCCGGTAGGTAACCGTCCGGACCGAGCTCACGTATTCGCGTAACTATAAAAAATGGTTCAACTTAGTTGTCGCGCCTCAATGAGCAATTGAAGGAACTCGACTGAACTAGGAAGTCAACTGGGGTCAAGGGTTAGTGTCTGAAAGAAAGGCTATGTATATGGCAACGTAGAAACGGGGTAGGTTGTTTAATCAGTAAGCCTGACATTGTCTCCCACTCCGCCCAAGGGCGGGATTCGTCAGAGGATGATTTTTACCTACCTTAAAAAAAACTCGACTGAATTTTAGTCAGTAAAAGTACACTCACTCTCACTCAACCAAAGCGGAAGAAGTCATTTGACGTTTTAAAAAGTCTATCAAAAAAACCTAACAGACATGATGACGTCATTTTTCATATTTCAGTACATTTTACTAACATAAGATTGACAGCCGATAGACTTACGTGGGTAGCTCAAATAGCAGCTGATGTATACGATAGATCATAATTTACATGGATTCTCACGAGACCCAACTGGTTGAATAGAATGAAGTTAAGCAATAATTTAACGTGACGTGGGTTCAATGCCATTCCCACTCCCTCTTCCATGGTGGGTTTGAGTTAAAGCCCATGTTGGAAATACGATGTAGTACAGATGCACCTAGAAAGGGATTTCGTCCTACATACAGCTTGCAACTGTGACCTCTAAGAGACAACATCTTTTTGGATCATAGATTAAGTTGAAAGGAGACGTCTGTTTGTTTTTAAATATGTAATCGAGATATTTGTAATACCTACTTACCATGATTAAAAAGAGTTTCCATGGAGTTTCTTGCACATTCTTCTCCATAGAGATTTACGCTTTGGAATGTGCAAAATTTTTGCAGGACAGACCAACTTGACGTATCAAAAGTGCCTGTAAATAGTTTATTTGGAATAAAATTATTTTGACTTTTTTTAGGGAAGTATTCAGCAATTGACATCGCCCACTCTAATTTACAGGTTTTTTTTATATAAACTAATGCTTGACTGTTGATCTGATCTGATCGAACCTGATGGTAAGCAAGATCGCACATGATGCGCATAGTGCTGAGCTAGATCAGGTCCTAAAGACCAGAGGATCTAGCCATGACCGTGGCGGTCAAACGTTATTCCGCATACCTCGAAAAAGAAAGAAAAACTTCTTTAGGCGCGCGGGAAACTATTGTAGTACTGCGTGCAGCAGATGGGTCTGTGCGCTCATGGACAAAATACAACTATCCTTTTCTCGCCCTGTTACTTGTCCATGAGCGCACATACCCATCTGCACAAACTACTCTATGCTCAAATGTTTGGGAAGCATGTAGGCGACCTCGGAGAGCACTAGATAGTGAACACGCCCGCGATCGTCAGCTGTTCAGCTAATTTACTCACTACGAACAGTTTGACGAGTAATGGGGACAGGCTAATTATAATGTCGCTACTCTAGATTTCAATGAATAAGGACTGAAATTTTCTATGGCCAGATGTTTGCGAGTTTATCCCAGGATTAATTCGCAATATGCTATTAAACTAAACCGGGTCCGGGTGTGATCTTCCATTTACATTTCGGGGAGTGTGTTTTGGATTTACATAATTTAATTCCACCAAATCCGTTCTATCATCGGACCACTAGATGTACGCCGCCGAAAAAATAATATAAACTAGAAACCATCTACGAGTAATCGCCGAGTAGGTACCAAAAGTTCTTTGATTACTCCTTTTAGGGCAGTCATAAGACGTCAGTCAAGTAGGCAATGGTTCATGTGAAGGAAAACAAAGGTAATCACACTAATATTATGTAGGTATGTATGAGTCAAAAGTTTGTTACTTCTTCACGCTCATTCGATTACATCTATTAGGTTAAAATTTGATACAGCCACGTTGACCACGCCTCTATTCCTTTGTTCTGAAGTCATCTTAATGCTCACACACGTAGTCAGAATAAAACAATTGAAGATGTAGCAAGCTTTCGACGTTAACAAAACGATCGTAACTTGGGTAAGAGGGCAGTGTTACTTGAAGAATAGCTTTAAATTTTGTGTCGTGGTCAGAAATGAGGGGTTTTAAAGACGTGGCCAATTACAAGCGTTCGACATTTACAAAATGATCGTAACTTGGCTAGGGGGGCAGTATTACTTAGAGAATAGCTTTACATTTTTTGTCGATATCTTGATTTATTTTTATAAACTGCCTCAAGTATTCTTTTCACGAAAAATATAAATTTTCTCACTGGCAACCTTGCTAAACATTTCCAAGTCAGGTTAATTTGCAGTTGCAGACTTGACGTCGAAATTTGGAGTCGCGCCCATTTGTGTCAATAACTTGTTCACCGGTACTCACAATCAATTACATTCAGAACTGTCGATGTGTATTTGAGTACTGACAATCCCTTTCAACATGTCACTCATTCACTATTATTATTAGCTTTTATAAAATTTACTCGGTCTAGACGAGCTAGTTTTGGATCCCACTCTAAATGCAGGAAGACCTAGTAGCATAGCATCAGTCTGCTGGAACTCAGGCCTCCTCTCTAGAAAAGGAAATGAGGAATAAGCCACCACGCGGGCCCAGTGCGGTTTGATCTTAGAATTTTTGGTTCTAGGAAATGCCTGTATTCTCACGATGTTTTCCTTCACCGTTTTGAGAGCTGTGGTGATGATATAAATTACACAAAGTATACACAAAGTGATGATATAAATGCACCTAGCTGGGTTTCAATCCGAGACCTACAACTCGCAAGTCGGGGCCGGTACTACTGTGTATTTTATCATCATCATAATTTCAGCTAAAAGACGTCCACTGTTGGTCATAGGCCTCCGTCAAGTGCCACAATGAACGGTCCTGTGCATCTTGCATCCTTTGGATTCCCGCAACCCTTGCCAGGTCATAGGTCTTCATCTTCATTTTGTAGGAGGCCTTCCAACACTGCGTGTTCCGATACGCGGCCGCCACTCCAGAATCTTTCGACCCCAACGGCCATCAGTTCTGCGATGCAATGTGCCCTGCTTATTGCCACTTAAGTTTAGAGACTCTTCGAAGTGTATTTGAGTCCCTTTAGGGAAATTCAACTGTTCAATTCATATTTCAATCATCGAAGTGAAAGCTATCGTAGACCGTGGCGCCGTCTGCCTTTCTCGATAATAAAGCGAGTTTAGAACATTTCATTTATATGCTTCAGCACGCACCTTCATTGTTCGAATGTAGTCATAAATTAAATTGCATTCATAGATGTCCGGGTTTCAAATAATGCCATTATGCCACTGTACATTTTCGTATTATAGCTGTAATGGAAATCGAATACTTAGATTTAGCTTCAGAATTTTGAGCATCATACATTACTTTTTCTGGTCCTTTGTCACTTGGGATCGACTTAACTGCAGCAGCCGTTATGCTTTTTCCTGTTCTTCACATTATAAATTTTATTAGCGTAACTTTAAGGTTCTTAAGAGAGCCAAGGACGGTAATCATCAATACAGAAGTGTGTCTAAAATAATTTCACCATAAACCGGCTTGTCTAGAATTCGAAGACATGTGACATTCATCAACCCGCACCGGGTTGCATGGTGGGTTACGGCTAGTGTCCGACCGAAGCTTCGGCTTCGGCTTCGGCCACCTTCGGCCAAAAAAGCACCTTCGGCCAAATCTTCGGCTTCGGCCAAAAATTTGCCGAAGGTTTGGCCGAAGCCGAAGCTTTGCTAGTTGTCAAAATTTGTACATTAAGTAAATAAATATTTAATTAACATTGTATATTTGAAACTTTTATTTTACACAATATTTTATTACCTACTTGTATATGTTGGTCACTCGGCTCGTTATTGGGCTAAATCTCTAAAGCTTTCACAATATGTATCTAGTATATTCTGAGATCAAAGTAACTATCGTATTTCTCAAGGTCAATGACACCTTCGGCTTCGGCTTCGGCTTCGGCCGAAGGTTTTGGTGAATACCGATTAATCGGCTTCGGCTTCGGCTTCGGCCAGTATTGCACCTTCGGTCGGACACTAGTTACGGCCCATTGTCTCTCCTAGGAGCCCTGAATCCCAGCAGACAGATGCTAGTAACTTGGTCTTCCTGCATTTAGAGTAGGATCCAAAACTAACTCGTTTAGACTGACTAAATTTATTGATACTTCTGTTTTTTTCTTATAGGTAATTGAGAAGCTTCCCTGATATTTAGGAATGATGTGGCCAACATCGGAGCACGCTTCCCTGAGAGTAACATATGCAGATTTTTATTAAAATACCCTCAAGTTCCAGTTATCAACCAACAAACCGGAGTTTGTGTTGGTGTGTCGGAACAGGGAATATTTATATGATTTTCCATCGTATAAACATGACGCATCTGACATTCATCTATGGCCAATGTTAGTACAAGAGTGTGGGTGGCCTCTAAACGAGATTATTGTCTTACGAGCCGAGCCCAATATTGACAAATTGTTTGATGTCCCCTGCCTGTCGTATCACTATGGGCTGGCTACTTTAAAAATGTTAAGGCCTTCTGTTATGTATTACGAGGTCTGGTCATCTTTTTAGAAAAAAAAAAACATTCATCTAGAAAAAATGTGGTCCTTTGATACTTAAAGATCAAAGGACCAGATGCGGAAACTTGACTGTTTGGTTTTTCTGTAAGAAAATACGGTGATCGAATGCACGTGTGCAGATAGGCAAGAAAAAATATTAGATAAAAACAGTATAACAAAAAAGTTTAAAGTACAGTTTTTGGTGTACAATAAAGTTAACCATCTATATAGTCATCTATTAGTTATCTATCTATCTATAACATAATCAGCCTTTAAGTGTCCTCTATGCTGGGAATCAGGCACCCTCTGGCCTCTTTATGAGAGAGAATAGGTCATATGCCTAAGTTTTCTTTTTGTTCTAGGACTTGCCGTTTCATCACGGTGTTTTTCTTTGCGGTTTTGAAAGCAGTGGTTTTAACTTAATAAATGAATTAGGTGCAAGTATCTAAAGCGCTTAGCTGGGTTTGAATCCACGACGTACAGCTCGTAAGTCTAGGCCATTACAATTGGGCCACCACTACTCCTTCAAAGAGCTATCTACCATTGCTGCTCCAAAACAGAATAAGTTTTAATTCATTGATGATCATTGATAAAATCATCATGAATGATACAACTTTGATGTCATTTACTCGGTTTCCATATTTAGAAATACATGTACAATTGCAGTCATCTCAATAGTCAAGTCCTTTCTAAACACAATAATTTCATCTTCAACGAAACCATCTACCATTTCGAACTTCTCACAATTGAGACGTTGACACTAAGTATTTTTGTTTTTTTACAAATATGGGTATGTATTTGTAAAAAAACAAAAATACTTAGTGTTACAAATAACCAAACCGATTTAACTATCTAAAAAATCCTCCACACAGTTTAACCTACGACAGTAGCTAAAAAGAAAGTCCATAAATCACAACATTACCGTGACGAGGGCCACCGAGTGCCGACGGAGACGCGCGATGCGCGGGAGTGTCACCGCGGGCTATTTCTGCGCACCGTGTCTAGGCCGCGGCTGTGGGTCGCCCCGACCAATGCCAGCCGCACATTTGTTTATCGAGAACAAGCTCGTGTACGTAGAGCCTGTTTTAAGTAGATTGAGAGGCAACTGAAGTTTGAGGAAATGATGTTAAGTCATTGAATGAACAGGTAGCTAAAGATTTGCCAATGAAGATGGTTGAGGCAGACTTTTATTACTAAAACATATTTAATGCAATTTCTTTGCAAAATTTAAGTTTCGGACAGAAGGACCAAAAAGTTAAACAAAAGTTCTACCTAACAAACTATTTCGATCATAGCCTGAGGGGCCCAGCAGAGCCGATCTCCGCTACGGTTAAGGGGAATTTCTTGAAAAGGAAACACGTGGTCTAAGAACGTGGAGGACTAATAAAAGACACAGGCTTGATTATAGTCTGACACCCTAAACAGAAGAAGACATTCAAAAAACCTCACCTCAAAAAACCCTCGAAGATTCACAACACCAGACATTACTTACTTCACACTTCCTGCAAATCATAGATCTCTCTTTGACCAAACCCACTACATACTATAGCAGTCATTCTGCCTGATTACTTAAAAAAAATCGCTTGAATCCTGCAGCACGGCGCCAAACCAATCTCTTGAAGTTTTCGTTTCGAGTGCAAACCAAAATGAACTTAGCGGTGGTCAGGAGGAGTGTCTTCGAAGGTACATAATCTCCATATTCCTTTCATCCTAAGCACAACAACACATTAACAAAAATGTACACGCAGAATAAACGGATCTACAACAGCACAAATTTAGTTCCACACCAACTAGTGACACTAATTGTTTATCATAATTAACTCATAACTCTATACTCAAAAGCCTTTTATTTCTAAAACAAAAAAACTTAAAATTTTCATCTTTATCATGCAAAATTTGCTTTTTGAAAGACATTTTGTGTAGAACATGCTTGTAACTGTACGGTTGACCTCTTTGACTGTGTCGTTGCTAACTGGTAAATAAACTAGCTCGGCTTCAAGGGTAATTGTGCTTCTTGGCGGTTTAACGTTAATTGTTGTTTTACTGTCTTGCTCTAAATTCACTTTGAAGTGGAATCTTCAAATGGTTTTCTCGTTAAAGCTACTGGAGTCTGTCACATTGCATATTCTGCATAGTTTTCAATGTTCCAAGCTAGCAACGCCTTCTTTTGGGAATTATCCACCATAGAATACTCCCTGTTTTAGTTCAAGCTCTTACTCCATCTTAAGGTAGTCTGGTAGATATCGCTGTCAGCGATAAGACTGCCTTTGTACCCATTCCTATAAGTTTATGTGAAATTGTTACTTTTTTGGTGTACAATAAAGTATTATATTATTCTATCATCCACATTTATCTCCAAGTTCATTTTTGCATTTAACATTGATTGAGGATCATTTGAGGGGAGCTGACCCATTAATCAGCTCATTGCCTCTTATAAATCAAAGGGATATAAACCTCAGTGACGGAACAGTTAGAGACATTGCCTGCCACGCCTGCAGGATTTTTCAAAAGAATTTTTGTGACTTAGCATATGATGAGCAACTGAAAGAACATTTTAACATGACTCTCGCAACTGGGAAGAGCTTCGATTATTTTTCAGATGCGAACGAGAAAGAGGGATGGAGCTATATAAGGTCTGTACAGCACCATTTGTCTGTCACGCTCGCACGCATAACATTTTAACACTTCATGCCAGTTTCATACATAACTAGCCTAAACTGCTAATAACAAAATTCCAGAACGCTGAGTCCTATTTCCCAAATTGTAGATTGTCTTATGTTGCAAAAAACCCATAATTAAAAACAAATCTACTTTTAAAACTAGGCCAATTCGATAAATTTCCACAGCAGCCGTGTGCAACCCACCCATTAGATTATTGCATGAATATTGGAAGCTTCGATCCAATACAAATTCAATTACTTACTTTAATTTCTGAGGCGGCATCGTCTTTCATAATTTTATGACAAATATTTGCATTTGCATCATCGTCGTTTACTTTGTATGTATGTCAAACTTTTCGATATTATATATTTTCACTCTCGGTTTAAAATTTCTAAGTAAATATTTTTATAGATTTATGTATTAGCTCATGAGGTGAGAGGAGCATAATATTTATAAAGCCAAATTACATAAAAGGTAAATTAAATGAATTTTTAATTGATAAAATTCCAATCAAAGTTTGGATTTTTCAAGAGATCAAAGATTCAAAGCATTTATTTCAAGTAAAGCATTTACAGGATCTTTTGAAAGTTCAAGAAGTCGGTCTGTCAGAAAAAATGACGCTAATTGCACATCCTAAAGCGTAGATCTCCATAGGAGAAGAATGTGAAAAAACTCCACGAAAACTCTTTAATTACGATCCGAGTACCTATATCATCAATTTAACTATTTACAGGTAATTTGAATTACCTACATTATTATTCAAAGAAACTCATCAATTCGTCGTGTTGTTAGGGTCGTCTTTTTTGAACTAATTGAATAAGTCTTTTCTTCACTGTCTAAACAATGTTCTTTTCTTAGAGACGCCAAGTTTTCTTTGTGACGACTCCCTTGCAATCTCCGGTTTCAAGTTTTCAACGCTTCTTGATTATTTAATATAATTAGTTTTAAGTAACTCTATACTTTGATGCAGTTTCCTGTATTATGAGAACGTTTATTAATTTAAAATGATGAAATTAACTGCACGTTTCAAAGCGTAGTACTTTCTGGAGAATAACGAGCTTATAGACAATCAAAATCAAAAACGTTTATTTCAAACTAACATAAAATGTAAAATCGTAGAAAAGAAACAAATCGGGGGTGAATAGAAACAACAGTTTGCTGTTATTACACGTTAGTTAAAAATTGTTTGCAGCATTTAAATATTTTTATAAATTCAATATTGAAAACAAGAATGCTTTATTAACACTAAAAATATGAAATCAAAGTAATAGTCCCGATAAAAATTTTGTTTCTATTCATCCCCTGAGTTTCTATTCACCCCATTTTACGGTAGCTTTCTGCCACCGGTTTCGCCCGCGTAAAAATAAGTTTTCGCACAAAATTTTAAGAATAAGAATAATGTTTATTGTTCATTGTTTATTTATTTTATTTTATTTATTCAGAAAACCAACAGCGATACATATGGTATTATACAAACAAAGATATTGCAGTTTAGTACGGCTACATAATAGGTTTCCCTGCTTAACCTAATTTGTATCAAATGCGAACGAACTTTAAACAATATTTAAAACTCAAATATTCTACTACTCGGTTTTAGCTCATTGTTCATTGTTACATCTACACTAATATAATAAAGAGGTAAAGTTTGTTTTTTTGTTTGTAGGGGGTAATCTCTGGAACTACTGGTTCGATTGGAAAAATTTTAGCAACAATATAAAGCTGCTTTACTCCTGAGTGACATAAGCTATATTTTATGTAAGCGGGCGAAGCCGCTGGAAAAAGCTAGTTAGGGATATCTTAAAAACTATTGCATAATCTAAATATTAAAAAGTAACGACATTGTGTAAAATGTAAATCAGCCTTAACATAGATTTTTGTGTGGTGTATTTTACGTGCTGTTTGTAATGTGCGTGTATATGTAAAAGTAATTGTGTGTGTACTTGTGTGTGGCAAATATTATTTTATGGCATGCTTTTCATCCCTTTAGGGGGTGAATTTTAAAAAATCCTTTCTTAGTGTTAGCCTACGTCATGAAAGAAAGCTCTGTGCAAAATTTCGCTGTCCTAATCCTATAGTAGTTTCGGCTGTGCGTTGATATGTCAGTCAGTCAGTTTCTCCTTTTATATTTATATACATAACCTAATTACAGGCACTTTTGAGTTGTCTAAATGTCGGTCAGTCAAAGCATAGATCTCTATGGAGAAGAACGTGCAAGTGACACTCTTTTAGGAAATCATACTAGACGAAACAGTTGACAAGCGTTTAGTGTCCCTGACTTGATGGCCGTTGACGCTGCCGACCTTGACTGCTTCGCACTGACATTCCGGAACACATAGCTATGATAGTTGGCAGTGCTCCTGACTTTCAGTAGCGTTAACTTTCCGAATGAAAGTCTTTAGCGCCAGTATCTTCCGGGTAATTAGCGTTACTGGAAACCTATTTTCATATTAATTTCTGTGCTAAATATTTTGGACCTTAGAGTTTTATTATTTACTGATAGGGTCGCGTTCAATCACCTGTAGGTAAGCGATGATGTGGTTAAAAATAAAGCCTGTTTACCTAATAAGTAACCTATTCATTTGACTTAAAGAACCCATGCTATAACTAACAGAGTGCCTGGTGCGAGTCACTCTTACGTTCCGCGCTTCGATTGGCCCGCTCTTCAAGCTCTTAACAAATTAGAAAGCCGAATGCTATAAACATTTCGATCGCATTAACGTAAAAACAATTCGCACTAAGACTTCAGTCCCAAGTCGACCAAGTTACTATCGTTTTGTTAACATCGAACGCTTGAAATAGGCCACGCCATGCCATGCCCAATTCTACGTGATTTAAGGTTGAGATGATGTCATAACACAGAAATTGGGGGCGTGGCCAACTCAATGTTCGACGTTAACGAAACGATCGTGACTTGGGCAGGAAACACAGACTTTGGCACTTTCAGGTCCTTGATAGTTTATTATTTTCTAAGAACCTACTTACAGAAGCCAAGAGTTTGATCTTTAGTCAATAATAATTCATGTGCTAATTATTATTAGGATCAGATTAACTCTCGCACGATTAAAAACGGTTTGACTGTGAGCCAAGTAATTGTTTAACTGTGTGGTGACATTGTTTCCTCCTCAGGAGACAGACCATATTTCAAAGTCCGTTCTGATTAATCGAATTTTAATCCTTTTGGACTTGGCAAGAGATGAAAATGAATTATCAATAGGCGGGTTCGTTAGACAGGCCATATTGGGTGTTTCTGGTAATAGTCCGGACCAAGCCAGTTGTCGACGGCGCGCTTTGTACCCGCGCGCCTCAAGGAGTTGTCAGCAAATTGAGAGACCCAACTACAGGGCCGAAGCCTACTGGGGGCCCCGGTCCAGCTTCTGAAAGGAATGTTCGACCCTGGTATGAAGACTAAGAAGGAAAGGGGTAGGTTGTTTAGTCAGTAAGATTCTGACACTGTTTCCCATTCCACCCAAGGGATCCGTCATTGGATGATTTTTACGTACCATAAAAAAAGGCCGTATTGGGTCGATCCGAGAATTTCTCACGCGTCCAGTCTATTTCAGCACAGGCTGTTCCAATAGCTCCATCATCATTATAATTAAACTAAAAATATTAAAGTATATTCGATGGATGATGGTGTTAGAAACATCTGCGCCGCCAGAAGCCATGAGCACCGAAAATAATGCCGATGACATCATACGCAAGTTCGCTTTGGTCTTTCTATCCGCAATCGAAGTTTAATTAATAGACGATAGATAAAAGTCCTTTTGATAAACTGTAAGCCATTTTCCAGCAAGAAAGGCCATTTTCTCCAAGGTGTCTTATAAGCGATCAAGCCAAGGTACATTTTCCTATAATCGCTCTTACGTGATTACGATGTTATGAGACATCTTTCTCCAGATATTTTGAATGCATAGTATAAAACAAATTCGCTTTCCGCTGTCTGTTCTATCATTCTTATCCCAACTATTTCTAAGCACGCGTTTAAGTACCATTTTTCGAACTAGTGCGGAAAAGTATGCGCGCCCGCACCCGCCACAATTTTACAACATTTATCGTATATGGCCCACGTCGAGTTCCACGAGTAGAGCGCCTACCCTCGTATCTACATCTTCTTAATTTTATTGAAAAATATTCTTTGATACACGTGAAAAGTCACTGCAGCCCTCGGCTCCATAACACCATAAAGTCGCTGTCTGTCCTTATGTACGCTTAGATCTTTAAAACTACGCAACAGATTTTGATGCGGTTTTTGATAATACATAGTGCGATTCAATGCGGTTTATATATATAATACACATATTTAATATCAGCATTCTACCCGTGCGAACCTGGGGCAGGTCACTATATTTGGCTTCTATAGAAACCAAAACATAAATTTGTGTAAATACGTAAATATGGCCCTCTATACTTATTGTCCTCATACCCTAGGACATTAATCGGGATTCTAAATGACGAATTTTTTTCTCAAATACTTTTAAGGTTTAAAAAAAAAAACAGAAAAAGTTTTGTGAATAACCGAATGCCAACAAAGTTTACAGGTGTTATCTCTCTTTTTTCTTGTTGACTCTTCATCAAACATCCCGTTGGCAAGCAAAACGCTTTTAAACCTTGGTTAACGCGAGTATGGAAGGGCTCTTAAATATAGCAAACGAAATCTCCTTAGTGGTATGACAATCCACACATATTGATTATACCAAAACGTCTGCCAAATATAGTGTTCATTTCGATCATGGCGTTAAATTCTGACATGCATCATGGACAGCGAAAATGATAACTAATCTTGAAAAACGATATACAGATGTTTTTTTTTATGGTAGGTAAAAATCACCCAATGACGAATCCCGCCCTTGGGTGGAGCGGGAAACAGTGTCAGACTCTTACTGACTAAACCACCTACTCTGTTCCTACGTCGCCATATATATCAGGGCTAGGGCCTTCCTTTCAGACACGAACCCTTGGCCCCAGTTAGTTTTGACCCTTCTGCAGGGTCTCTACGGTTTGCTGACAACTCCTTGAGTCTCGCGGGGACTAGACGACCGGACGGCGAGCTACCCATTGCTCGTTGTCCGCGCCTACATGATAGACAGATGTAACATTTCGATTCTTAAAATAAAAACGATTCGTAAAAATAGATCTAACAATGGTACCACATTAAACATTACACGAAACTTCAAAAGTGAATAAATGAATAACTAACGGTTAAAAATAGAACAACAAACGTTTTAATCTCGTTTACTTATGTGTTGTGCCATGGCGTTTGTTTAAACCTTCGTTGTGAAATGGGAAAACGGATTATGGTAGTGGTATGAGATCTGCTACATATCTCTTATAGTACCCAAGTGTGAAAAACTTAATAAAATATTGTAAGAATAGGCACGATTTATCACTTTGGGTAATAATTCTGTAATAATAATATAGCCAAAAGCTTTGACGACTATCTGTCGAAGCTGTCGTTGCGCCGTTGGATCAAGGGCCTGATAAAGAAGGCAGTACTTCTCGACACGGCTCGTATTGTGAGGAGGTTCCTGTCTCTGGAGTCCTGACCGCCAGTAGCTTTGACCCTGCTCCCGACACCGGCGGACTAGGTACCATTTTTTCTATTTTTAAATGTGTTTTTTTAAGAAAATATTAAAAAAAATAGGTCATATCTATATAATATAATAAGTAAAGCATAATGTATGACACTTTTTATTGGCGTCCCGGATTTTTGCGGCCCTAGGTAATTAGGCCCTTGTGATCCAATTCTAGACAAAGGCTCTCCTTTTTCCAGAGTCTGTCTTCAACCTTTCAGTCTCTACGGTATAAGAGACCATTTCTCCACCTCGTCTTTGTTGGATATACTCGTTTATAAATCTTTACAGCTGTGCGATGAAGCTCATTAAGCTTACATGTTGTTATGGCGCTATTCTAGGCGTACTCACCAGCATTAGAAGTGCCGACCACAGGCGAAGCTTGTTCTATAGTATTAGTACATATAACGACAGTTCCCAGTGGTTTAATATTGTTACTTTTGCAAAGTTCCGCTTCTTAATTTTCAAATAGGGATCTAAACATTGAAATTATTTTCAAATAGGGATTTTCTCGTTCAAAATAAGAAATTATTTACAAAAAGGGGATTTGCACGTTTAAAAATAAAAATCATTTTCAAATAGGAATCTACGCGTTCAAATTGAGGGACCATTTTTAAATAAAAATTTACTCTTTCAAAATCGAGTTAAGATTTATTTTAATAACAATATTAACACTGAGTTTCTGAAAGCTCGATCAAATTGTCAATCAACTGACACAATCATTAAATTAACAGCTGTGTCAAACTAATTTGAGTTTGGCATCTGGTTAGTCGATTTTTATGTTGATCGGGCTCTCGGAAACCGGGCGTAAGTAATTCTGTTACTGATTTTACGGAACTTAATATTTTAATCCTCGATCTGAAATTTCTGTTCAGCAATCACAATTAACCATAGGTGTCCGAAATAGCCTTTTTCTCTTCCTTCTTTTTCTAGATCTACGCCCTTTGACCCAGCAACGAAACCACCCGGAACTGCCGACCTACCTTGCAAAGCCTCACAAACACTCTCCTCCCTCAACTGACCTTGATGTCCAGTTCATAGTACACGGATAGCGGGGAGGTTCGTACCCTGACGTGAGGAGGCATCGCCACTGTGTTCTTCGTAGGAGACGATGGTACTCCTGGAGGGATCGCCCGTCCTCTCTCACGGAGGGCAGGGTGTGGTCCAGCGCCGCGGATAAGAGGACGCTCTTGTTTGATAGCTGAGGAATAAGGACCAGATTAGTATTGTAATATGTGAAGATTGCCGGTTAGTTCATAAAGAAATGATACGAGATTTAGCCATGTTTTGCTTGCAATCAAAATGAAATAGACTGAAAATTAATAAGCTGTCTCACCCCCAGAATCTTGAAATAAAATTACCGCAGGATTAATATTCAAAATCAAAATAAAAAATAAATCAAAATGATATATCTAATAAAACGTCAGAAGCTAGAGCACGGTTTCAAATTGGTCGGTCTATGGAGAAGAACCGACAAGAAATTCCATATTTTTCAAGCTCGAAAACAGCAATTATCAGTAGAATGATTTGTCCACAACCAAACACAGCAGTTCACATGAGCTTGAAAAATATTTTATTCATTTTGCTATCATTTTCTTTCGAGATTCTGGGGGTTACTGATACGTTTTTTTATGTGTTTTAAGCAAATTCTGACTGCTGAATCTAAAGCCTCATCGTATTAAGTCTTCTATTAGCAAGTACAAAAAATGTATTAGATGGCTCACGCATTCAGTAGTAGTAATGTGTTAACAATGAAAGCGGTACACAGACAACACAAGGTAGACATGTTGCGGCAACCGTCATGTGCGGTAGTCACGTCTCATTGGCTAATACAGGCCAGCAATGGCCGTCGGATTGGCCAACAGCTGATTACGCAACATGGGTGCTTAGTGTACCATCTGCTTTATTGGCATACATTGTACCTAAGGCTGACGAAAATTGGTCCTTTCAACCCTAGTTTTTCACGGGTCCTTCAATAGCCTTTGCATTAGATTTGGTTTTGGACCAGTGTGATAAACTGTCCTTCCAGTAAAACAAAGAAGAGGCTATTTTAAACCTCAAGTAACTCTTTCTGGACATATTCAAGAAAATTTTCTGACCATAGATGTTATTATGATCAACTAATTAATACTTTCAGTAATTTGCAAGAAGTACCTACTTATTGTCCTTTCAGATCTATGTATTTAAATGCAGAATCGTTCGGAAGAGTTACCGTAATCTTCGCAAAGACCAACTGAAAGAACACCCTCGCCATTTCCCATGTAAAAAAAATAATTCAGAAAGCCAACCCCAACACTTACTGGGGCTGTTTCATCCCCAATTGTAAAAGTAACCGATTGAGACCTAATAAAGTCAGTTTCCCCCCCAATCAAATAGATACACTTACAGTTTTTTGAGGTTTATGACCAACAGATTCTTTCCGAGTTATTCACGTATCCGGAACTGATTTGTGACAAGTAGGTCTTCACTTTAAATGCAGACACTCAATATTAACGTGCTGCAGAAGTGTTAAACACCGGTCACGAAGCAAGGCACTTGATTTAAATTTCTCTACTTATACCGGAGAGAACGTCATGTCATTGTAATACTTAGCTCGATGAATGGCTGTTTCATTGAGGCATTGCTTCGGCAGGTTGGCTCGTTTTAGTAGTACTTACTAATTAATGAGTAAGATCCAGTGAAAGTTTTTTTGCCTGTCTGCGATCTAACCTGATGGTAAGCAGTGACGCAATGGTTGGTTTTGAGGCGTACTATTTTATTAGGAGTTTATTCACTCTAGCCTTGAAGAGACCTAATAGTCGGACGAAAAGACCGCAGCAGGCAAATTGTTCCAGTCTTTGGATGTGAACAGTGTAACAGATGAGGCAAAACGTTTAGTAGGACTGTAGAGGTTTCAACAACGTAAGGGTGATATCATCATTTCCTCCTTTTTCCCAATTGTGGTTGGTTTGGCTTTCTGTCTAACCAGATGCAGCTGAATAACAGTAATTTACATGGACTGACAGTCTATCAGACCTTCACAAACTGTCAACAGACTAGGCAACTAGATACTCCTTCGAAAGACTGATGGTAAAACTTTCTGACGTCTGACGACTGTCAAAAATCTACGGATGATAACCGGGACCAAGGGTAGGGGACAAGGGGGGTTTTGAGTGATTTCTGAGTGGGGTGTCAGAAATGTATCAGATTCATGAGAGACGGGTCCTTAACCAATAGGTAGGTCAGATGACGTAAAAGTGATCACACTCAGTATCATCACTACGATAATGTTTCTCTGTTGGTCGATCTGAATTAATTCCTTGAGTATTATTTATTACCCAAAGGATCACTGGTAGAAAATGCCTTAGACATTAAGTCCGCCTTTGTAATGTTATGTGCATTAAGTGTTAAATAAATAATAATGATAGTCGGGTAAAATAATGAAAAGGCATTAACGTTAACACATTGTTTATTATGCATTCAGTTATTATAGTTAATTATTATTACCACACAAAAATCAATTTATACTTATGTTAATCACATAATGTTACATGAGTCTCGAAATAATGAAAATATTTGGTTCTAGGTAGAAAAGCTGTTAAACTCCCTTCTGTATATATAAAAAGGCGAAGTCCTCACTAATTTATTTGATTCAAAGTCTGGCATTTTGCAGAGCTTTCTTTTATGATACCCTATTAGAGGAAGAAACGGGGATCCACGTTTTGTTTGGGAAAACTAACTTTGAAGCTTGAAGCGGGCTAAGCATGTGGTAGAAGCTAGGATTCATATAAATCATAATTTATCTGAAATTGTCCTTCCTCTGATAATGTTCGTCAAGCTGGAGCAATTTCGTTGGAGCTTCTTAGCAGTTCTGGGTTGAGCTCCACTTACAAATGCTTGCACTGACTAGGCTAATTATTTTTAAATACAACCAAAAATATACCACACGTTATGGTAGAAATGAAGAATAAAATCACTTCCCACTTTACGTGTAGGGGACACGTAAAGTGGGAAGTGATTTTTTAAGTACCCTAATAAAACATTTTTTACTACTTTTTATTTTTGCACTTTGTCGGCGTAGTTAATATTCATATTTATACCAAATTTCAGCTTTGTAGTACTAACGATCGCTGAGATTAACCGCGGATGGAGAGACAGACAGCCATGGCGAATCTATAAGGATTCCTTGTCGACTACGGAACCCTAATAAGACCTTAGTTATCTAAATAACTAGTTCGAATAAAAAACTCGTCCTTGGATCAAAGCCTTTTTGTCTCATTTAAATTAAAAGCTTAACAAACGAACCCACTGTGGTATTCGTCTACGCACATGACACGCAAGATTAATTATAGCCCATTTGTTGTAACCAGCGACTTCCTAATTCACCACACAGGGTGTGCATGAGTCAGGGAATGTTGATGCGTGATTGACAGCATTAGGTCAGTCCTTTTAATTCGTAAATACTCTAAATTTAATCTTCGAACTATAGGCGAAAATCTTACATCGTGCGAGCGAGTAAAGACTTTAATGTTCTTTGTAAAGACTTCTCATTTGACCCATTTACCACTAAAACATAACTGCGCGCACTCACCTGCGAGAATGCGGACTTTTTCAAAAGTGCGGATTGTAATAAGTGATATTTTATTATATTCTTTTTCTTATCGTGCTTGTTAGTGGTCCTAAGTTTTCTGCTACTGTGTGTAGCTCAGTTTCTACCCGTGAGAACCTGTAATTGGCTTAATGTTTCTTATAAAATTGTTATCCTTTTGTTATAGCTGTTGGTTCTCCTTCCATTCAATAAATAAATAAATGTATTCTCTGCTCCAAATTAAATTCTTTCGCTGATGAATAAGTTAGTCCTTTAGCAAGACTCTCAGTGACCTTAAGAGCAAATTCTGAAACAACCCTATTGGATATTAAGCGTAGGGATGTGCAAGAAAAAATAATTGCGCCCCTAACAAAGTTACGATCGATTCTTTGACGTCAAACGCTTTGAGTTGGACACACCTCTGGAATGAAAGCGTGGCCACTTCCAAGCTTTTGACGTTACTCGGCTATACCAAGGCCGGGGGCTGGTCTTCTGAATCTTCGTTAATCTAACTAAAGTATTTGACGTACTTAATTATCCTTACATTAACAAAAAATTAAGTGATGGCGGAAACAATATATTGGTAAACTAAAAGAAATTGAGAAAGGACCGTTACGAGTTTTTTAACAATCATTTATAATAATAACAATAATAAATTTATAAACCAACAACTTACCTATGACAGAACGAACATACGCAAGCACGTGTACTAATTTGACCCAAATTGTCCATTTATCTGGCACATTACCTAATTTGTTTAAAAAAAAAACATATGGGACTCCAAGGTCCCCGGAGCGCTAACCAGACCGTCATGTTAGCGACATTACATTATGTAAGTTGAACAAACATTTGATCGTGCACATGTCGTGGATAGTCGTGAATAGTCGTGATATACGACATACGGTTGAAATGACGAAGGAACTATTTTTTTAACATCATCATTTTTCTTAATCTGAAATCAGATTCTCTTTTTTTTTTATTTGCTAGAAACTAATGCTTGACTAGATCAGTGGTCGCCGAATGATAACGGCCCCGACTTACGAGTTGTAGGTCGTAGGTTCAAACCCAGCCAGGCGCATTACTTTGTGTAATTTATTTCATCACCACTGCTCTCAAAACGGTGAAGGAAAACATCGTGAGGAAACCGGCATGTCCTAGAACCAAAAATTCGAAGACATGTGACATCCACCAATCCGCACTGGGTTCGCGTGGTGGATTATGGCCCATTCTCTCTCCTACAGAGGAGGCCTGTGTCCCAGCAGTTTGAACATTAAAAAGGCTGATGATGAATGCTTGACTCCCACCTGATGGTAAGCAGTGATACAATCGTTGATGGAGAGGCGCCTTTATTAAAAGCCTGTTCACTGCCTTGAAGATACACATTTTTTGCGAAATGGGAGTGACTCTAATGAGGCGCCTCCTCATTCAGCTGCTCCCCTTTTGCAATTTGACTATATTGTATGTCTCTTTTTTATTATTTTTGAGTAACATCGTCACTATTATTATACTGTAAACAAAACTATCTAAAAATATTGGTTTAGTATTACAAACTAAGTTTAACTGGACTTGGCTTCAATGCGATCTCAAAACTATTTACAATGGAAGAATTGCGTAGACAGACTTGGCTTTTTTTACATTTCATGTTTTTGGTGGGTATTAATTGTCTTAAACTCGCTTATAAAAAGAAATAGGACATTAGAATTCAAGCGCATTTTGACATTAGAATTCAAGCGCATTTTTACATTAGAATTTAAGCGCATTTTTTACATAATAATCATGGCCGTGCCCAATAACAAGTTTCAGACATAAACTAGCGCGCGTGAAGGCGCGTAGACGCATACTTACACGCTCCATCTACAAAGTAAATTAGTTACCGGATTTAATCTGTCAAAACATGTCGTTCTAACCTTCACATAGTTATGAATTTATGATTGATACCAACCGGACAACCCTATCAAAGTATTAAAATGATTAATATTAAAAACTGAAAAGTCTTCACTTTATAAGTATTATTTGATTAATTTTATTAATTGTAATGTATTTTGATTGCATGTTAACTTTAGCATAATACCAGTGTAAACAATTGTTGGTGAACCAATAAATAAATAAATATTTATTTTTGCAAATAGGTTTTCCATAACACTTTTACACGTCATTTTTTTTTAGCTTACATAACCATTATCATTAAAATACCGCCCCCATAACATTTCTGCATGAGTCATCTGTCGACAGACAACTAGACGTGTCAAGATTCAAAGCATTTATTTCAGAAAAATAATTCTAATGTTATTTATTAGTGATCGATGTTCTAATTGCAAATTCCAGAGCGATTTTTAGTGGAGAAGAATGTACAAGAAATTCCACGAACACTATTTAAATCATGTTACTGTGTGTTGTTGTGTTGTTATAATTGTCTGGTAGAGAATGCCTTGTAGCATTAAGTCCGCCTATGTACCACTACCTGTACATGAAATTTAAATAAATAAAGTAAAAAAAAAACAATTCTAAATATAGAAATCAAAACAGCCAAACACAGTGCCTTTGGAAATCTGAAAAACTGTCGTAATCCGATCCTAGGTGGTTTCAACAAGACCTCTAAACCATGATATCTAAACCCTAAACTCCAACCTTACGTTATTGAGACATCTAGGTACGGTCCAGACTAAGCGTTTTTCGTCGTTTATACCGTGTACATCGAGGGACTGGAACAGTTTTCCGGCTGCAGTATTTCCGTCCGATTATAATTTAGGTGTCTTCAAGGCTAGAGTGAATAGGCTCTTAATAAACTAGTGTGCCTCACCATCAACGATTGCATCACTGTTTACCATCAGGACGTCTACTCTCTTTCTTCGAAATTTCGTTGTCATGAAAGCTCGGCGCAAACGACTACTCATCATTCATCATTCTCTGCTGCAAAATCTTATGATAGACTGTTACGAAAAGTTTGCTGGCGCATGGTGGTTTGGAATGGCGACGCGAGCGATACGTAGAACGTCTAGTCGTTATAGTACGTTGGGTGTTGCAGCGTGACAGTGGCGGTGTTGGCGTTTTGTGTGGCCCGTAGCGACTGAAAGTGGCAAGCCACGGACTCTGGTGTAGCGAGTGGCGGTCACCGGCAACACATGTGGTGCGTCGTATACAACATTCTTATAAAAGTGTGTTAAGTCGCTATCGATAGCCACTAGTGGCTGTGGTTGGTTGCCACCTTTGCGCTGAGTCTAAATAAACTGACACGTGGTAGGAAACAATTGAATTTTCGATCGAAACTTCGTTTTTCGGAGAAAGAGAGTAGCCCCCCTGGTGGGATTGCAGTCAATAGTTTATAGCAGTTTAAAAACAAAAGTATGCCAAACTAAATAGTAACAAAATAGAACACACAAAAATGCTTTCAACAAACTCTTCCTAATATACCATTTCCGGCGGATTCATTGTTAACATCGCCAACAGAGTAAATTTTTAGCTCAGTCCAAACCTGGTCGGAATGGGAGCATTGCACCAAATTTAACGCTGAATACATTCATTTAGCTTTTGGGACACGAACGGAGTATTATCGATAAAATTTTTTGTTCGAACTATAAACAAACCCTGGGTTCAAACCCAGCCATTATTTTCTGTAATTTATTCATCACCACTGCTCTTCAAAAAGAAGGAAAACATCTTCCTAGTACCAAAAAATCGAAGACATGTGACATTCACCAACTTTCACTGGACCCGCGTGGTAGTTTACGGCCCATACCCACTCCTAGAAAGGAGGCCTGAGTCCCAGCAGTGGGAACATTATAAGGCTGATGCTATGCTTTAAACATACAAAAGAAAAAACCAGGTTTTTATCTTGGAGTCTGAAAAAACTAGGTTTTTATCTTGGAGTCTGAAAAAGCTAGGTTTTTATCTGAGAGTTCCGGCAGCTCGAATTTTCATGCTACAAATTTTACTTGAGAGTAGGTTACTCATTGTGTTCAAGAAGTTTAAAGACAAAAGGACCAATATTTCACAAAGAATAAAGACCAGATTTCAGGTCAAACGACACATAAGACGTCTCAAAACACAAATACCAATACAGAGATGTCAAAATGAGAATGGTTCTAATTCCCTGTTCTAACAAGCCTCACCGTTACTCATGTGACCTTACTAATGTGACAGTATGACGTGAAAACTTTTGTTCTTGCTGTAGAGGCCATTAAACAAGTATTACTTGAAATGCCGCTCCGTACGGCATTGTGAAAGCTAACGTCTTATGTTTACATTTGCGAGCGAAATGATTCTTGAAATCTTCATGCGGTCTCGATAATTCTATGTGTTGAATGCGACGATGTCCCAATTTCGAAGTTGGTAGTAAATTATATATGTTTGATGAATTTTTGCTTCGGTAGCTGGAATTTGGGTAGAAAATCAGGTTAGACATTGCTGGTAGGACCAATTTTATTGGACTAAACAACAGACGATTGAAATATCATAGATTCTCCATGGATTTACAGCCGTAAGGGGAACCTGTGGTCTTGGAATGCAAATGGCAAAAAAGGAACATAGGGAATAGCTCTAGTCAGTTAAAGTCTGACATGCTCTGTCTCTTCGTCGTAGAGCAAGAGAAGTTAGATGATTAAACATAAACCTTAGAAAAAAACTATAACGATTAAGGCATGCCTAAATGACAAAAATGTGGTAACTTGGTCTTCCTGATCACAAGTTTGTACAAGTCAAAAATTTAATTTTATGGTCCTTCAGTACAGAAAAAAACATTCGATGCAATTGCAACTAATAAGACCACATTACCATAACAATATCAAATAAACCTTGACACGCGACCTTATCATGATAACCTAAAACTAATCAGGTTTCCTACAATTCAAACATAACGGCTATTACAACAGCTTCCTCAAGGAAAACATGCGCAACTACAAATAATGTAAACTCTATAGTAAGGGGCATGAATGGATGTTATAAACGGCAAGAAACAGCAGTTGAAATTACTCAGAAGCGTCGTGGGAAGAAAAACGTTCTTTAAACAACCATAAAACTCACCATGTGGCGCTGAATTCTGCCGTTACGCAGAAAAGTCGTTAAACATCACGAATGGTTGCTAATCTTTCCCATTATGATGCAATCATACAATATAATCTCACTAATATTATTTTATTAATATTAGGAAAACTTACAGCTAATAACAACACGGTAACATAAACCTTTTAAGCAAAAGAAGGCCAATCACAAGTTTCCACTTATTATGAAGGTGATAGTATGTGTATGTTTCCATATTATATTCATCCTTAGGTTTAACGATATGGATGAAATTTGGTGCCCCATTTGGCCATATGATTTACACATACTTTAAAAACAAAAAGATACGTAGTTGTCCGTCGTACGAGTGCACAATCGCTAAAGTTCACTGAGCACCTGAGCCTAACTTCAGGCTCGCCAAGTCAGAACGTCCGTACTGTACCTAATTCAGTGTCAGACTTCTTTACGTTAGTATGATAAAGATATTTTTTTTAACAAGCCAATGGAATCGAAACCCTTTTAATAACGTACTTCACCTGCTACAAAACCTGCGATTCTTCGCCCAAAAACACGAGTAAAACTGTTCTTTGATTTTGAGTTTAGCCGGTATCCTAAGTAATACTTCTTGTCCTACAATTTCGGCTACCACTCCATGACGCAAGTTTACATTACTAGGCTTGCATAATCCAGTGTGAGGATGCAAAACAACGGTCTGGTACGTACAGGGGCTATATTTAGTACTGCTACGTAAACTACTCCGACGCAATGCACATGTGACTGATAACTCCAATAGCTTCACTTTTTAATGGTAGAGTGTTCACTGAATAGTACATTTTGATATAAGTGCAGGAAGTTTGTCATTGCGACCGAGGCGTAATTCGCACGAGCCGTAGGCGAGTGTGTTATGGAGCCGAGGGCTGCAATGACAAATCTGCACGTGTGTCAAACGACGTTTTTCAATACACTTACGACTTGCGAAATAAAGAAAGAAAGAAAAAAAAATTAATCGTATCTCAAACATACAGTAGAAATTTAAGAAATATGTAAGTATAGCATTCAAATCTGCTCTGGTCAATTTCTAATTTCGTGGGGTCGTCCAGCGACTCTGGGGGACGCCTCGCGCCTGATTCGATAAACTAAGTAAAACAAAATAATCACCCGTGACCGTGACGATAAGGAAGGAATAAAAAAGCCCTTGTTGTGATAAACTCAAAAAAGCACTTGGGTGATATACATGCTATATTGAACCTAATAGGAGTGCGATAAGAGGCAGTTTTCAAGTAAGTGTATTGAAAATGTATTTTATTCATTCATTGGTCTTAGCAGAGATGAGAATGTTGGGATGGATGTATTTTGTGTCGAGAATGGATAAAGTGACAACGTACGTTTTAAACTGGAAGCTTCGAATCTCCAATGCACAAGCAAGTTAATGGGGGTACAAAAGTGTACATTAGGACCGGTTGCTATTTGTCCATCGCTGATAACTCCAAGGCCGCAAATCCTACACTGACGTCAAAAACGCGTAGCACACAGCTGTATCTAATGTTGGCGTAGGATTGTGATTCTACTAATACTCCTAATATTTCTACCAACGCAATCAGAACGCGTCTTTGGGTTAAGGTTAGAGAAACTCGAATGTATAGGCGGTATACCTTTATTAAATACGAAGTTAGATCCATTGCTTGATGAATCAGAAATGAATACGAAATTATGAGTATTTTGTGGCAATTTACTTTTTTTTTTAATCTTTTGAGTACCGTAATCTACACTAATCTACACTAATATAATAAAGAGGTAAAGTTTGTTTTTTTGTTAGTTTGTTTTTTTGTTAGTTTGTTTTTTTGTTTGTAGGGGGTAATCTCTGGAACTACTGGTCCGATTGGAAAAATTTTAGCAACAACAGAAAGCTGCTTTACTCCTGAGTGACATAGGTATATTTTATGTACGCGGGCGAAGCCACTGACAAAAGCTAGTCAGAGATATAATGGAAAGACAATAGGTATGCAAGCTTGGGGCTCAAGAGTTTAATTTGATATAAACTAATGCTTGACTACGATCCCACCTGATGGTAAGCAGTGATACAATCGTTGATGGTGAGGCGCACTAGTTTATTAAGAGCCTATTCACTCTAGCCTTGACGACCCAAAGTATAATCGGATGAGAAGACCGCAGCTGGCAATTAGCAAATTGTATACTGATGCGACTCAGATCTCTACGAAAGGGAATGGGCTGTAATCCACCACGCGGGCCCAGTGCGGATTGGTGGATGGTACAGAGCCATGATAATATCGTTACTGATTTATCCATTGCTATATATAATAAACGAGCAAAAACCATATTTTTAGGATCAGCAAAGTGAAGTTCTAACTGACTGACTGAAAACCCATTAGTCTTCAGTGTCGCCTAGAAAACATTTCTAATGTCCTCGTATTTTTCCATATTGTGTAAACCTCGTAAGTTATTGGCTATGAGTGTACGCACCGTTTATCGTGTACATAGTTATTATGTGGATGCGGGTGTTCGGAACCACAGGTTAATTAAATTTAATTCAATTTATAAGTATATTAGAATTGTCAGAGTCTCAGCCAATTCGACTGAGTTGAACCTGGAGCTAAATTTACAAGTATTAATTAAGAGTTGAAGTTGAATTCAAAGTAAATACGTCCTTACTATTATGATGTGAGATGTGTTTACGACATCGGTAAACGTCAAGTAGACCTAGAAACCTGTTTTACTAGAAAAAACATAGCTTTTAAACTATAAGTAACTAGAATTAACACATAGTTCATGAAGATTTGTTTGGAACTAGGTTTCTCTATACAGACGTTGGCCCTCTTTGGATCGTCTTGCATCTCCTTAGGAGGAGAATTTTGGACAACCATTTCGTTTGCATAGCGTAAATCATAAAAGAAAACTTATCAATTTCAGTGTTCTAAGTTCAAGTTAGTCAGGACTTTGCCGATTACATTACACATATTAATTTTACTCTTACCTAGGCTTAAAAAAGTAAAGGTTAGTATACATTCAAAAAACATCACCATGCTTGTTAGTGTATGTCAGAACTCATTTTAACACTGGGTATTTGCTTGGCACTTGCTCAGAATCTGAAATTACTTTCAGAACTATCAATTGATAGACTATAACATCATACAATAACTATGGCAACTATGTAGCCAAGATATTTAATTTAATAATGCCAAAGTCTAGTCATCAAAAAATATAGTTATGATTCAACATCAAATACAATAAACATTAAGTGAAATTAATGCATTTTGGCTTGCGGTGGGTGGGATTCGTTAATCTTAATCTTGGAACTAGAACTAAGGGCCCAGCAAATACAGAACACACTCTGGAACAATCTAGAAAACTAACTGTCTTGCTGTGTCCAAGAATTCTGGGAAATATGGACTCCAAGATTCCAGACAGGCACGCCGAAATGTTCCTTGAGACAGGAGCTGTTACTATTCTTGATGGTCTCCGCCAACATCTTCGAAGTCTTCCCAACATTCTCATCACGTTTCAAGAATGCTGCTAAGTCAACGCCACATGTCTCGTTGACTGCTTTTCGACATTGAGCTGCTGCATAAGGGTTGAGCTTCCAGTCTGATTGCAACGCTGAGCTGCAGACTTCGTTGATAAGTTCCAGGTAGACCATGTCCGTTTCGAATAGTACTTCGCAGCATCCTGTTGGGTATTATTAGTAGGAACATACTGTTGGTAACATGCTTAGAAATTTGACTTTTGAAGTTGTTTGTTTAGAACATTATTGTTAAATATATAGTGCAAGTTTTTATATGTTTTTAAGAGAGTTGGAAATGGAACCTGCATGTAGGTTACCATCAAACTTCAAATGAAAAAAGAAATACAAATGTTCTTAAAAAAAATAAGATTAGATACATTTTAGTTGCATATTACTTGTTCTCTGTTATATTAACAATAAGTTTTAAATCTATTATTATCATCTTGTCCCTAGATTTATGTTAATAAATAGTTTAATGAAATAGATTCCTAAAAGAACTTCTGTCTGTATTAAACAATAGTGCAGTTTGTAGACTGAAGCAGTGAATGTTATTTTTCTAATAATTCTATACTTTCTAATATAGTGATAGGATCATTATTTCTTCATAGTAACATTAATTTGATTTATAGTCCTAAGTTCAGAAAGTGTAATATTTTACTGAAAATTACTTATATTTTGTAGCATTTCTTACTTTCAGCACCTTTAAAACATATCATATTTAAATATTTGCTTGCCAATTCATGGCAATATTTCTTTATGCTAAAAAATTATATGTTATTAACTCTTGAACCACATTACAAATAAATAGATGCCTATAAATTACTTTAATATTTAAACAAATTAACTAGGTAGGTAACTAATTCCCTTCATTTTCAATTAAATATTTTCTGTTATCAAATTACTTTATTTTTATCAAATTATACTAATTGTAGTATTGTTATCCTGTATGTTAAAACATTATATGTATATTGTTAGGTATTAATTTAATTGAAAAAAAGACAAGGGCTTAGGTAGCCCTTTGCCCAGCAGTGGGCAGTATGGTGGAAAAAAAAATGTTAAAAAATGGTAAACTGTTAAAAATAGTAGTTACATTTAAATTGCAAATAAGGCAATATTTTACTGGAATATTAAAAACTCAAATACTTCTGTTTTGTTTAGGTACCATTTAGAAGTTCAAGGTTGAGTCTATGCTGTGAAAAAAAAACTTTTAAACACCTATCTAGGTACAATTTTTTTCTGATATAATAAATATATTTACTGAATAAAAAAGGTTGTACAAGCTTGTTATAAAAACTAATTTACTATTGTGTTGTTATCAGTCTAGTTAGTACCAATTAGCTTATCAGGAGGAAGTTTCCAACAGTGTAAAAAAAACATTTGACATTCTTTACCAAACTAAGTAAACATAACATGTAGGTTTAGGCAGCAAACCTGTATTGAGAATGATCATAACTATTTTGCTACTCAAATAATTGATTATATTCAATGTCATGGAAAATTATGCCTCATAATAATTAAATATGCAATCTTTTTATATAATTATTCTTGTGTACATGCCAGTACAACATTCCAATCAGATCTTTCGTAAATATTAAATGCGCAGAGTCAACAGCTGGACCCAGACGTATATTTGCACACCAATACCTTGGTCTTGTGAACCGCAAATATACCCAATAAATCACACGATTTCACCCGCATAAAATGTGTTAAAACATTTATATAACCCGAAATATGACATCAAGTGTAACCAAACGTGTTACAGTGTTAATTTAACAGCCGTAACCGCCGTATAATTAGATTATAATCATCACATAGTGAGCTAAAACGCTCGCTTTCGTCACAGCGTCCAGCGATATTGACATTGAGCTTGTGTTAAAAATACCGACATTACCTGCCTCCCGGTCGAACTTGTTGGGCTTGAGCTGCTCCCGACTGGGGCCCAGGACCAGCGGCGACAGGATCCTAGGCCACAACACCGCGAAACACCCAACAACAATCACAAGTACGAACATCGTCTTCCGCGGACCCAACACCTCCTCGTTCGCCATTCTGTCGTCGTGTTTTCGTATCGTTTCGTCACTCAAGTACACAGCCGGTCGCACTCTACGGGAACATCGTCGTGTGTGATATAAATAAAGATTTTCGTCCCACGTTCCGCCCGTGAAGAAAGCGCGCAATGACAGCTGTCAGAGACGCGCCCTCTCCCGGCGAAAACGTTACGGGAGCGATCCGAATTTTCTTCTCTTCGTTACGGGAGCGTCCGCAATTCTTGAATCTTCATTCGCAGCAACCGCAGAAAGCCGGTGGATTGAGCTGGCTCGAAGTGACACAGCCGTATACCAACATCAAACAGCTATGCCGACTTCTTGCCTTCCCAGCCACCGGCTCGGCTTCCTCTGGCGTCCAAGTCGACTGTACAGCATTGCAGTTCAAATATTGACAGAGTGAATTAACGTTGCCGGGCGAGCGCGGCGCTCGGTGGGCAGAACTCGGAACAATATGCCTGGGCGCGGAGGCGGCGCCGGCTAATAACCCGTCCCCACCGCGATGAGGACTACACGCGCCCAGATGAATACTAATTAGACACTTCGTGTAGGTACTTGTCGTTAGACAAGCATGCCTAAGGAAAAAGTTTGTATGTTTAAAGGGCTGGTAACGTTCCTGGTGTTCGCCACGTGTGAGCCTGATTTTTTAAATATTTTTTTAACAGAGCGCGTCGTTTACGCAGCACCCTGTGTCGATTCGGATCAAAGTATGACATACTCACAGTATAATATATCTACGTTTTATATGTATTGCGGAAAATAAGAAATATTTCCAACACGCAGCGTGTTAAATTTGCATTCATAAATCAATATGAATGGATAAGAGGAAGTTTTACCTGCCTTCTTCAAACATCACACCCACTCATCATTACTTAGGTACTCTGAATGTGTAGGTATCTATTTATCTCAGACCTGTAAAACATCAAATTCGACTATGCACTAGCACTGTTTACCTAGTCAAGTAGTCACATACATACAAGACTGTTGACTTATCACTGTCCGATTTTCCACCCTGATGAATCCACTAGGATGAATGAATGACACACGTTCCTTAGAACTTCACAACAGATTTAGAAGAGTTCACCATATACTAATAGGTAGTGTTTTAGTCAGTCTATTATAATAAAAATGCCCCAAAAATGTTTACCTTTACAATGACACTACTATGACTCAGCGCAGAGATAAGCGTAGGAAATCTCGTTTCAATGCAAACACACTTTTATCTCCAAACCTGCAGGTGAGTAGGTACAGTCAGCAAACAACGATTTTTTTTTTTGTTTTTTTTTTTTGGTAGCGTTAGGTTTTATCTTTTTAATCAAAGGAAGAGGCTATGGTTTTTTGTGTAACATAGGCTGATAACGATCCTCGTTGTTTTTGGATAACAGTAGGTTTATCAATACGCGTTTTTAATGAGTTATTTAAAAATATAGGATCGTAGTACTCAGCTCAATGGCTGGTGATTATTCCGTATCGCATATTGAGCGGTGGAATGGATAAAAGTTTATGTAGAGTTTTTTTTCATTTGATAGTAAGCAGTGATGCAATTGTTGTTGGTAAATCGCATACTTGTATAGTTATTCACTCAAATACTCAGATTGTTTAGCAGAGTAAAAATGTAACAGAAGTTTCATAAATACAAAAAGGGTAGGTAAGCTACTAAACAATCTATCTAGTACTGAAAATTTTCAGGAAATCCAAATTGAAGTAAAGTACTATTTATAATGTATATTAATGCAATAACTGCGCGTGCGACTACTTCTAATACGTTTCGTTTTGTCATTATTTTTTGTTGTTTTTTTTTATTGTCTACAGACCTACTAGTCGGAATAAGTATTTTACTAAAGAGTAGTCATTCTAAACACATGGTCTAAATCACTGGCTGGTAAGAATAACAAAACAATAAATGTCAAACCTCCTTTGAGCTTTGATGTAAATTCAAAGAGATTTTATTCCTATTCGGTTTTAAGTAGGCTCATGCGTAAGCGCAGGCGCTTTTATCGATAGCTATATGTATTGCCTGGTATAATTTCTGTATCTTATAGGTCAATCAATTAGTTTCAGATTTTTCTGTGGACTTACTTAGGTTTGAACCCTCCACAATATAATAACTCACAAGCTTTTGACAAAGAGTACTTGGGTACATACCATAACGTGTTTAAATATTACTCCTGCGACCGCAAAAGAGGGAAGATCCTTTTAACAATTCAGTTTAGGTCGTAAAATGGATCGCGTCTAGACCTCGTGATTGCAGTGCAGTTCTATGAACTGCACTGCACTTTCTGCTAATTCTATGAATTAGCAGACTTCTCCATTGAATTACCAGCGTAGAGCACAAGGGTACGAGGCAATTTAAGAAACATGCCCTTTACACATCTTATTACCTGGCTTAATGTTCGTCATCATTTCAGCCGAAGGACGTCCACTGCTGGACATAGGCCTACCCCAAGTTTCACTACAACGAACGGTCCTGTGCGTCTCACATCCACCGCATTCCCGCGACTCTAACAAGGTCTTTAGTCCACCTCATATTAGATGTCCCAGTGCGAAAGGCAAAGAAGGCACGGAGTAGGGTGTTTAGTCAGTAAGAGTCTGACACTGTTTACCGCTCCGCCCAAGAGCGGGATTCGTCATTGATTTTTGCCCACATTATATTTTATGGTCCACCTTGTGGGAGGCCTGGGTTTCCCGGTGGGCGGTAGCCTTTCTAGAACCTTTTGGCCCCATCGACCATCTGTTCTTCAAGCAATGTGTTCTTAAAGTTAGTTTATATAGGTACATAAATATCTCAAACCCGAGTAAAAACTATGAACAAAATCACCTAAACAAGCGTCAGTTTTGTCACCTTTCACACGGAAGGAAGAACAACAAAACTTAAATGTGAATCACGCGCAGGATACGCGTGAAGAAATATAAACTATCAAACGGAAACCAGCCAGGATATCCTTTTTATTTATGGTATGCTGTCTCCTTAGCATCCAGACGCACTTATAACGCCTTACCTGGCCGCTGTTCGAAGGTACCAGCGGCCATTTTGAAAAACATGCGCGTCCGCCGTTTCCTGCGTCGAAATGGTACGCTACCTACCCATTGTTATATGGGAGGGGATGCGTGTGACATGAATACATATTGAAATAATGGTTTAACTGTCGAATTAAAAAAATATGTAGGCCCTACATGAGGTGGAAGGTTTTTGTCCAATAGATCTTTTGGTAAACGAAACACAGAAACTGACGTGGAAGATTTATCGAATGTTTTCAATGAATTGTGGATGTTTTGAATAGGAACTATGTTTTGGTCGATTAATTAACTGTAAGAGGACTGGTCTTGAATATTGATTCTTGGTCTATTTTTGAAGTCGCTGAGTAGGTATCTACTTACCTATTACCAAGTGCTATAGGTACCAATAGCAATCTACTCGTAGATACACACGAGTGAGTAAAAAATTTGGTGTTAATGAGAAGCGTTGATGAGAAGTCTCTCCTCTAAGTATTGGTAACAGGACCTTAGCCAGTTCCTAGTGGCTTAGAATTGGTTCAGGTGCATTCAGAATATTAAAATCTTAAACTTAGGATCAACGTCAAAGCTGCCAGGTATAATGGGAATAGAGCATTGGGTATCTTTTAATTACAAGGAGATCACTCAGATCCCATCAACGCTTACGATCGAATCAGATAGTTGTAAAGCGCCAACGCTGAGATTAAACTACGCCATTAAAAAAAAAAATCCGTCTTTTTACTGACTTTTTTCGTTTTAGACGGTAAATCATCCAAAGACGTTTCCCGCAACAGGGCGGAGTCATGGAGTGAGAGGGAATGTCAGACAATACAGTATTGTCCTTTAAGTTTTAGGAAGTCTCAGTAGACTTCCTAAAACTGGTGTCCTTTTTAAACATTGCGTGTGGCCCTGATAATGTTAGGACCACGTAACAACGACGTCAACGACAGGTACTCGGTCGGTACTAAGCCAAAGATCGTTTATTTATTTTTTTAACCAAACAGCCAGATAACGTTTAATTTCATTATTTCTAATTGTCTCGCATGAATGGGCTTCGTACTCGCACGCATTAGAATCGTTTAGAGGGCCTAATTATACGATTAGTGAGTCATGATTGGTTACATCACTGGCCCATTCATCAGCCGCCTACGGGTTGAGGCTACGGGCTATGTTGCCACTTTCATCTTGACGTGGGGTGTGCGACTGTGCGCAATGCAGTCTGGGGTCACGGCTCTTTGAAGATAGGAGGTTAAGTTATGAGTTATGATTGTCTTTCGCATTTCCTCGGTACAAGTTGAACCATCATGCCGGTCGACCTTGAATGCGAAGTAACCGATTTTCGAGTAACCATAGCAACGGGTTCAACTTATTTGCCGTGTGCTACATACCTTTTTTATGTAGGAAATCATGAATTAATTTAATTAGCTTTAGGTGTAGCGGGAGAACAATAGAGCAGTGGTGGCCGAACGGTTACGGCTCCGACTGTAGGTACGTTGTAGGTCGTAGGTTCAAACTCAAACTCATCAGCCAGGCTCATTACTTTGTGTAATTTATTTCATCACCACTGCACTTAAAACTGCGAAGGAAAACGTCGTGAGAAAACCGGCAGGTCTTAGAACCAAAAATTCGAAGACATTATTATTTGACATCCACCAATCCGAACTTGGCGCGTGCGGTGGTTTATGGCACATTCCCTCTTCTCTGTGAGGAGGCCTGAGTCCCAGCAGTGAGAATTTTATAAAGCTGATGCTATGCGATGATATATATATGATATATATTATATTATATGATAATATGCAGTGGAAGAGTGTCAAACGTTTCACTACATAGTATTAAACAATGTCGCTTCCCGCAGTCTGTCCCTATAAATGCTTAGATCTTTAAAATAGCTTGATGATGCTTGATGTAGTTTTCTTTAATAGATAGAGTGATTGAAGCGGGAGGTTTATACGTATAATACATGCATAATATATTTAATATCACCATTGTACCCATGCGAAGCTGGGGCGGGTTGCTAGTACTGTATGAAACGTAGTATTTCAACAATATCCCGTTTTGCGACGGCTATTGGTAACTCTTTCAAACAATCCGCGTGTTTGGTGGTTTTTTTTTGTAGTGATGATACCTAATTATTTTTTTATTATTTTTATTAAACTGTCGCACAACGTCGTCTAGTCCTAAAAAAAAAAGAAAAAAAAAGCTAAGCAGAGCTTCTGTTATGGCTTCTAGACAACCGATAAACATACTAATATATTTCTAAATATATACAAATTATAAATACGTTACACCCAGACACAGAACAGATGATTGAGCTCATCATACAAACATTTGTCCTGGGTGAAAAACAAACCCACGACCTCCGGCATAGCAGTCAGGCCCACTAACCTAGACCAACAGGCCAGTCAAAAAGTATTGATAAAGTAATGATTGGTTTTCTAAGTCAGACTTTTAGTCCTTACTCTTTCAGCTTAGGTATACCTAAACAAAATGCCTAGTGTGAATTAGTTTTACGCTAACGCGATCGACGCGCTTACGACGTTCAGCGCTCCGATTGGCCCGCTCCAAGCTCGTTAACCAATCAGAGAGCCGAACGCGCTAAACGATTCGATCATGTTTAGGGCATGCAAAACCGGAAAGTCATCAAAACCGGTTTTGAACATCGTTTTTTTGGGACCCAAAACCGAAAACCGGAGCTAGGTCCGGTTTTAGAAAAAAAATCGAATGTAGTGTAGTTTTTCTTTTTAAAGAAACACCATTTTTTTTTTAAATACCCAGTAAGTCTACAAATAAAACAAATTGTACGATACATTTCTTTTTAATCAAAACCATAATAATTGTACAGATAACAATGAACTTACTCAATATTTATATTATATATTATATTTATACTTATAATAGTATAAGGATTAGTGAACTGAGATCAAATCAAAAACAAGTAAGTCTTTGTTATCGTTGATACCTATTAAGTCTGCTATCAAAAATAATATATTTTAAACATAGAAAACACATTCAGCGTATTCAAATATTAAACACAGCTACCCACAATTACCAAAAAAATCAACATTTTTGTAACTTTGAAGACGAACTACAAAATAACATTATAATACGATTCATATTGCACTAAAAAAGAGATCAATAATCAACTATCTATACTTATTTAAATAAAGCATAAATCACTTGTTTTCAAGAGATCGCTGTTCTTGATAATGTGATCTCAAGAATATAAGTGCATCCAACATTCGATCAGACAGCGAACTTCTTATTTTGTTACAGCAATATGCTTCGGTGAGATCACACCCCGATGTCCTCCGCTTTCATAGTTCGGATACATTTGATGCCTCAAAATTAATTATTTTTTGAGAGTGTTCGAAAAAAATGTTGATAAAAATCAAAATATTAATTGTTACTCAATAATGGGAAAACCGGAGCTCAGAGCTCCGGTTTTGGCTCTCAAAACCGGTTTTCAAAAATCGACAAATTTTGGCCGATTTCCGGTTTTGCGCAAAACCGGAAAACCGGTTTTGCATGGTTTTTGTGTTAAAGTAAAAACAACTCACACGCAACTCATAATTCTTCGGTGCGTAGTAGCTCCAAATAAGACAGAATCATTGTTCTGTCTTATTTGGAGCTCAGTTATGATAATTGTTATTACCACAGATATAGTTATTACATATCATCGCTGTATTTAGTTCCCACTTAACTTTTAAAACTTTATTTTTGAGTTTTTTTTTTACGTTGTAAAATTGTTATTTGAAACTAATTTACAAAAAAAAAACCTTAAACATAACTAAAAGTACCTAGGTAGGTAACTACCTAATCTAATAAGGCGTCAAAAAACCTTTCCACATCGCTGTCTACTGGTAAAGTGGCCAAAAGGCTGGCAGCATTGTTACGTTTGGGCGGAGTGAGAAACACTGTCAGACTCTTACTGACTAAACACCCACCCCCCCTTCCTTCTTTGCCTTTCGCATTGGGGTCAAGCCTTTTAGAAAGAGAATCTGGGCCCTAGCAGGCTTTGACCCTTCTCGCGATATGCCCATTGCTCGTCGTCCGCAAGCCCGCGCCTACGGTGTTTTTTGTGTTAGTTGGGGGTTTCATTCGATAACTTTCCTGCTCTAAGGTGAAGTGAGAAGGCGTGTCACACTTTTACTGACTAATAGTCAGTTGTGTCTTTCAGTTACCCTTGCCCAGAAATTCCCCGAAGCCCTGAAAAAAATTGCGTTAGGGGACATTTTTTTTACCGATGTGTGTATTTCAACGTCGACGTGTCCCACGTCAAATAATTACGAAGCTGCCGAAAGTTTCTAAGAATTCGTGAACAGGAAAACCGATACTTTCTGTCCTGTGAATTGAGCCCAATCCGTCACAGTCGACAGACGTTACATACGAACCTTTGTGAATTTTTTTTTTTTATTAATTTTAAAGAAGGCTTACAGACTAATTATAATGAGAGTAAACAAAAATTATATTGAATATTGCTAACAACAAGCCTCCACAAGTATAATATTATAACATTATTGTCGTAGGACTTATTGCATTTCTGAACTATGGTTACGTATGTATTTTTAATAATATCACTACAGTTGGGACAATACTAATAGTTAATATAAAACGGAAGTTAAATAAATCGAAAATTATTATTGAAAAAATTGTTTAGCCAGTGTTTGCCTTGTCGTTCTAGCGGATGTGCAAAAAAAGTCAATGTTCAACTCAAGGGGTAGTTTGTTGAAGCTTTACATACAGATTGAGATCTAATATATATTTTTTTTTATTCTAGATAGGCACGCGTTTGACCACAATCTCACCTGATGGTAAGCGATGATGTGGTCGACGATGGAGCACGCTTGCTTAGAAGTAGGTAACCAATTCACTCTTGACTTTAAAACCCCAGGATTAAGGTCCGGCAAGGAATTCCACTCCATAGCGGTGATTACGATACAATTTTAAAAATAGTGTCCCGTAAATACCCAAAATTGATCCTCATAATGCACCTTTGTTTACCTACCAAGTCGACTTTAAGTTTTCCTTTCTTTCTTTTTTGGAGCAGTGGTGGCTCAGTAGGAGGATGCCTCTAATCCAGCCAGGCGTATTACTTTGTGTACCTAAATTATTTCATCACCACTGCTCTCAAAATGGTTTTTTTTTATGGTAGGTGAAAATCATCGAATGACGAAACCCCCTCTTGGGCGAAGCGGGAGACCAGTGTCAGACTCTTACTGACTAAAAAACCTACCCCGAACCTTCCTTGCCTTATTCCTAGAGTCGCGGTAACAGTTTCACACCACCCTAGGCTCTAGGAGGCTTCGACCCTGAAAGGCCCCTACAGGCTCTCAAAATGGTGGGATCGCAGTCAAGCACTAGTTTATTGCAATTAAAAAAAAAAAATGGAAAACATCGTGAGGAAACCGGCATGTCCTAGAACCAAACATTTGAAGACATGTAACATCCACCAACACGCATTGGGCCCTCATGGTGTATTACGGCCCATTCCCTGTCCTAGAAATGAGGCTTGACTTGGAGCAGTGGGAACAATATATAAAGGCCGATTCTGTATGTAGGTATGTATTTGGGCATTTTCTATGCTCGAAAAGGCCTCAATTCCTGATATCCTATCAATACACAGAAAAGTTCTACATAACTAACTCTTAAAGCATTTAACAAACGAAACTACATTTCGCCACTGTTAAATTATCATGCCCTAACTTCGTCGCGTGCGCATATTTTCGCGTGCCGCCGCCATTGTGGTGGCTGTGATACGCGATTTGAATGCTTATGCGCACTAGTGTTGATTGTGGACATACGAGCGTGTCTTTTGTGCGGGACAGCTGATTGATAGCGAGGTTCTTTCTGAGTTGAAATAATGTGTGGAACTGTAAGTGATGGAAGTACCTAGTTTAGAAAGCGTTAGAAAATTAGGGGTTTTTATGGTAGCTAATAATCATTCAATCAACCCCCGCCCTTGGGCGAAGCGGGAGATAGTGTCAGACTATTACTGACTACACAATCCACACCGTTCCTTATTTACAGGTCCGAGCTTTCCTTTCAGAGGTAGACCCTTAGCCCCAGTAGGCTTTAACCCTGCCTGCTGGTAGACTGGGGCCCTACGGTTTTGCTGACAACTCCTTAACGACCGCGAACACTTTGATTTATCCAAGCCCCCAATTCCTTTGTTCAGACACCATCTCAACGCTCAGTAACGTTGTTAGGGGGGCTGAGCTCAAACAATTTAACAAGTTTATCATCGATTCGAAAAAAAAATAATTAAGAGCTGAAGAAGTCTTGCGCATTTAATCGAGATTCTATTTGATGTCATTTTATTTCAAAAATCCTTAAGGTTATAATAAAAACACGTATTTCCTGGAACAAGCTTTGTCAAATATTCGAGTAAATCGTAGAAATACCGAATACATACACAGTTTTCAGGTGTTATATCTCTTCTTTCGCTTTACTTTTGCACTAAACATCACTTTGAATTGCGTTAAATAAAGCAAGCTTTTAAACCATGCGCGACGTTGACGATAGGCGAGTGACTAAGGCCCGCCTTAACACGTTGTATGCTTTACGACCCACCGGTGGGCCTAGCATAGTATACCATTCGGGCCAGGTCAAAATCATGAAATCGGCAATTTTCATCAACTTGAGATTTTCATTCTTAAGTTTACAAAATGCGGTAATATGTACGGAAAATAAAAATTAGCGACTTTTACCGTCTAGTTTTTAAGATATTGTAAAAGGCTCACGGGTGGGTTCTGTGGCCTTATAAAAAGGATTATGTTTTTTCCGTTAGCGGGGGCCGCGGGGTCACGATACGGGTCATGTCGCGCGAACGCGGGGCGGTGTTGCGGGGCGTAGTGATTTACTCCGGCCGATCAATATTGCGCGTTGCGTGGACAAGTGAGGATCTGTTACGCTTTTTTCGCCAAAAATGAATGATTTTGAAGATTTTGAGTTAACGCAAGAGATATTGAACTGATGTGATGATGAAGCTGGAAGGTGGAAGGTCGGCATAGGAAATTCAAAATAAAATAATGTATCCTAGCATTGTTTGAGCTTATTAGAGCTGTCATGGGCAATGGAAAGAGCTATGCTCGGAGTTTCCTTGCGTGTCTGAATCAGAAATGAAGAAATCCGCAAGAGAACCAGGGTCACCGACATAGCCCGAAGAATTGCCAAACTTATGTGGAAGTGGGCAGGGCACATTGCTCGTAGAACAGATGGCCGATGGGGCCGAAAGGTTCTAGAGTGGCGACCGCGCACCGAAAGACGCAGCTTTGGAAGTCCTCCCACAAGGTGGACCGACGACCTGGTGAAAATCACGGGAACGCGATGGATGCGAGACGCACAGAATCGGTCGTTGTGGCAATGCTTGGGGGAGGCCTATGTCCAACAATGGACGTCTTCTGGCTGAAATGATGATGATGAATAGAGCTGTCAAAAAAAGTCAAACGATAAAAGTTCCTACACTAAAAAGTTGAAAATAAAAATTTGAATTGCTGTAAAGAAGCTTAATTTATAGGTAAACTTATTTGACATTAATATTTTGCAAATATTCAAAATTTATTACTTACTTTTGGAGTCTTTTTTTTTACTTATTTTTGGAGTCTTTGTTTACCTATAAATTAAGTTTCTTTACAGAAATTCAAATTTTTATTTTCAAATTTTTAGTGTAGGAACTTTTATCGTTTGACTTTTTTTGAAGGCGGTTTTTTTTTGTAAAATTTGTTTTTTTATAAATATTTTATAAGTATTTTATAGTTTTATTACAACTATTAATTCCAAATAATATTTTATACCATATCTTTAGGAATAATCCTAGTGTCATTGCAATAACCTTTATTAAAATTACAAGTTTTTGTTGGATTTGAAAACCACGCCGTCCAGTTCGGAGACAGGGCCACGCGGCTCACTTTCATATGCATTTTGTTTGATAGCTGCAATCTGTGGCTCGTAAGAAGCGTTTATGTTGGACCTCTCACGCGGCTCACGGGTGACCCCCATGGCTCGAATGGTTCAGTAAGATAAGGCTCACCGGTGGGCCCTGTGGCCTGAATGGGAAATACTCGATTTTTATTTGGCGTTTAACGTGTTAAGCGGTTTCATGCAAAGATATGAATCCGTGTGTTTCCGAAACCCACCCCACGTGAATTCTTTGAGAACCTGCGACTGCTTGGTTGGTCAGCGTTACGAAAACATACTTTGAGCATTCTCATTCAGTGCACTCTCGGTCCGAGAAATTAAGAATTGAAAGTGTTTGGTATTTTTGTTTATTATTCCATATCGCTTCTCTGGGTTGTGGAGTGGAAGTCGGATAGGTTGATAGTGGTGTAATTTTATGAAGTTCGGCGCTAAGATGAGGCCAGCGTAAGCGCGTGCTGGCGGACGGCGAGCAATGGGTAGCTCGCCATTCGGTCGTCTGGTAACAGTCCGGACCAAGCCAAGTCGTTAACGGCGCGTTCTGTTCCCACGCGCCTCAAGGAGCTGTCAGCAAAACCGTAGGCACTTGCAAAAGAATTGAAGCCTACTGGGGCCCAGGGTCTCTTTCTGAAAGGAAGGCTTGGCCCCAGTGCGTAGGGCAAAGAAAGAACGAAGTGGGGTGTTTAGTCAATAAGAGTCTGACACTGTTTCACCGCTCCACCTAAGAACAGGATTCATCATTGGATGATTTGCCCACCATAAAAAAAGGTCCCCTAACCCTAAGCTCCAATCAGAAAGCCGAACGCGCTAAACTTCTCGATCACGTTAACATTCAAATAACTCACACTCAGCACACAAAAGCATCTGATTAGATAGACTGCAGTAAGAAAAAGGATGTGCAGACAATTCGAACTTCTTCTTCTAGTATCGATTGAGTCTGTTTTTTTATTTGATATAAACATTAGTTTATATCAAATTGCTTGACTGCAATCCCACCATGATAAGCGATGATGCAATCGTTGATAGTGAGGCGCACTCGTTTTTGCAGTCTGCTGTACTTATACTTCAAGACTCCCAAATTAAAATCGGATGGGAAAACCGCAGCAGGCAAATTGTTTCACTCTTTCGATACATGCTGAATAAACGACGAAGCGAAATGTTTTCTCCGAACCGACTCAAATTACAAATCTGACCAGTATTTGGTAACCTGTACAGTCCTGTACAGCCTCGTGTAAATCCTGAAATGTGCATAGATATGGTTAGTCAGATTGGGCAACATATCAAGTGTGTGGCGCATGTCCTGTAAGCGAGTCCACACTGCACCTTGTTCGGGAAGGGAAGGGGGAACCAATTTATATTTCCGTTAGCATTTGTCACACAGCAATAGTAATTTCCCATTAATATTCTTTATAGTAAGTAGTAGTATATATGCTACTGTTGCTAGCTGCCCGTGATAAATAACATTATTCATATCCGCACCAAAGGATCACACACCACGATATCATTCTGCATGGTATTGAAAAAAGGAGTTAAGGGGGTCCTTCCCGACTCTACGTCGACCATGGTTTAAAAGCTTGTTGCTTCATCTAAAGCAATCCAATGTAACGTTTGATGCAAAAGTAATGCGAAAAAAGAGAGATAACACCTGAAAACTCTGTTGGCATTCAGTCATTCTACGATTTACTCAAATGTTTCAGAAAACTTGTTCTAGGAAATACGTGTTTAAGGATTAAAAAAAAATAACAACATTTAGAATCTCGATTAAATGCCAAAATAAGCTAATAATAGGAATAAGAGTACATTATGGAGGAATATAATAATAGGAATAAGAGTACATTATGGAGAGTCAAAGTACACGTAAAATAGCAGATTTTCAAAGGTCTTTACTGGATTACTCTTACACCAATTTACGTTTTGATTTCTATAGAAGCCTAGATAATATCCACAAGATATCTGTGTATACAAAATATCTGAAGAAAGATGTATAATAACATCATAATCACGTAAGAGCGGTTGTATGAAAATGTACGTCGGGTTGGTCGCTCTTAGTATTTAATCGTTTGTGATTTCCCTTCCCTGACCCTTCTACGATCCGGACTAAGACATACGCTTTTGCACTGTCTTGCGTTCCTAGCTTGGGTTTTTTTTTCTATGATAGTTTAAAATGATCCCGTGGTGAATCCCGCCTCTGAGAGAAGCAGGAGACAGTGCCAGATTCTAACTAGAAAGAACTAAAAACCTACCCCGTTCCTTCCTTGCCTTGATATTCCATGGCTCTGGTAATACGCGTAAGATTTTTGAGATTTCTGTGGTGTAGATCCTTGGATTGGGTCTGAATATTGGTCGTCGGACAGGGAGCTTACAATGATGGGCACTAAGCTGGATGAGACGGGTTCCCTACAAAATTTGACGATGAGGGATGAAGGGATATAGCTCCTTTGACAGTTCAATTTAGGCCGTCAGTTGGATCGCGAGCATAAATCGTCGATGACGCGTAGAGATGTCATTAAATGATTTCCCATCTAAAAAAAAGCAGGAAGGGTTGAGGAAGCAGGAAGGGTCGAAGCTTACTGGGGCCCAGGGTCTCTTTCTGAAAGGAAGGCATGGGCCCAGTGCAAAGGGCATAGAAGGAAGGGGTGGGGTGTTTACTCAGTAAGAGTCTGACACTGTTTCCCGCTCCGCCCATGGGCAGGATTCGTCATTGGATGCCTTTAGCCCACCATAAAAAAAAAGAAAAAAAAACACAGGTAAGATTTTTTCCTTTGAATTTGACGACTGACTGACGACTTCACACTTAAAAAATATCTAGATAAGTAAATAATAAAACAAGAGTAACGGAACTGAACAGTGACATGTGATGTTCAATACAACTTAGCTCTTTCATAACGATAACCTCAGCTTCAAGGTCGGAGATTTTAGCAGCGACTCGTCAATGGGACGGAACTCCTGCTAAATGAGAGGTCACGACTGAAGATGGGTCGTCTATGGAAGTTTAAAATATCATGCTTGGCTTGCACTCTGTGTTTGTAGGTAAAGATTGCAAATATATGATGAATGAAATGTGGTTAATTAATTATTTAATAATATCACAAGCCTTCCGCCAGCGGCTTCACCCGCGTGAAAGCAGGGTTCTGCATACAAAATTTACACCTCCATTACATCCCTTTAGGAGCTGAATTTTGAAAAACCCTTTATTAGTGTACGCCTACGTCATTAAAGGAAGCCTTGTGCAAAATTTCAGTAGTTTTGGCTGTGCGGTGATATGTCAGTCAGTCAGTTTCTTCTTTTATATTATATAGATGTATTTAGATTAAGCAGGATTGCCGGTCTTTGGAAAATTTCATGGTTGCTCATGAGTCATGCTCATTTAATGATTAAAAAGCGCTGTGTGAGAAAAGAAATGCAGAGCGATCGACCGACAAATAAATTACATACAATAACACATATCTATTTCATCAACAAACATTTATTTTAAAATCTGCGACCCTTGCTTTTCAACCGGCGCAAGTGGCGCTCTAAACTATTGCGCTAAATGGGTACAACGGTACAATAAAGGAACTGAATAAAAGGTAACATCTTAATACTAATAATGTAGCAAGATAACGGTGTAGGTACTTCAAACTATACATACATTAGTTGTAATAGACAAACATTCCTAGTTCCAAGTTAGTAGTTCCTTGTTACAAGTTTTCCGAGTATTTATTAGGTACCAGATTTATAGCCTCGACCAGTACTAATACTCATTCAGAATATTATATACTAAGGGCCCCGCCTTATTCAGGTTAATTTTAGCTATCAAGCAGACAATCACGATATTTCCATTACACATTAATGATGGAAGGAAGACAATATTTCTATGAGCGCGCCTATTAAAGTAATGCAACCATGTGTGCTGAATCGAAATTGCATTGCAAGGAATATAACGACACCAAATTTGTAAAGAAACCCATTGTAGCCACAGTGGGCAGTCGATTGACAATTGACATTCGTTTTCCATAATTGAACAACGTCTATTGGTCATCGCACGTCGCCGCCATCTTCGTATTAGTATGCGAACCTCGTTTCCCGCCAAAGACATTCGTGCCGCGCCCAACTCCTCAATAGAAAGAATCATGATGAAGGAATTTATGTTCGTTTTGTGTACGCGACAGCGTATGATAAACGATGAATAAATAATAAGCGTTTCTAGGTATGACGGCAGATACCTGATCGGCTTTAACGCAAGTACCTGCGGGCTTTATGTTGTACTTAGCTATGCACCGCATTCTTTAGTTTTTCAACTGCAGTTGGTACTCATCGGAAAGTTTTATTATTTTACGATCAAATTACCGTAAACTTGTAATTTATAGTCCAATCAGTATGATCGTTACTTAAGACTATGTAACAGAAACCAATAAAAGAAACATCATTCGTAATTTCACACGGTTACCCAAGCGCTACAGATATACGGGACGCCTAGGACCCAAATGTTAATGAATGACTAGTATGACTACCTTTCTGCCTAGTTCCTTTTGTTCTGCATGAAGGTATTATAAAAAAATTTCGTTCAAAAACTCAGTTTACTAAAACATTTGTTGTTCTAAGTAAAGTTCATGAACGAAACTTCTGTTGCCATTTTACAGAGACTGTCAAACTGCTGTCAAGATGTGTCAAACTCTTGCGTTCCGTGGTCAGCTCAAAACGATATACAATTTTCAGATAAAACTTTTGGACTTCTCTTTCTTTCACTTGTAATTTTCGATATCGCAATCCATTTCATGCTAAACATTACTCACATAGAAAATATAAACAAAGATTTCCTAGTTTCAGTATTCGACTGATTTACGAATCAATGAAGTTTTATGTGTTGTTATTTGATAAATATCCAAAATGCAGGATTTAACGAGCATATTGAACATAATATTTATAATAAGTGGCGGGGTGTTAACTTTTGTGATTCTGTTCATCTTCGCCAAGAGACAGATTACGAGGTTTGCCCTTCGCTCGAGGAGGGGTCCTCATGTTCCAATTGGAACTGATGCGAAAAAAGTGAGTCCATATTTTAATCTTTATATCTGGCCTCTAGATCTCATAGTCTTCTACAAACAATTTAGGAATGCATACCACACTTTAGCTTTCCATTTTGGATAGAGTTGAGACCTTCATAATTATTATGTCAGCATCAGAAAGATCCATCAGATTGTTATGTTTGACTAACGTACGGGTATAAGGTCTATTAATACAATCACACTACTTGTACTATGCAGCTTATAATTTGTGGACATAATATTAGTATTTCAACCCTCAAGGATTTTACCTTTTGTCATTATATTGTAGATTCTCAAGAAAGAGCTGGAGCGCCGCATCGAAGCAGTGCCGCGGATCATGCACGAGCCTCGGCTGCTGAGCACTGAGCCCTCTCACTATATCCTGGAGCCTCAGCAACCATATCACTACCGGTTCCGAGCTGTAGATGATGTGAAGACTCTTGGTAAGCATTCTTTGTTGCTACATGAAATAATATTGTTAATATTAGCGTTAAGATTAGACATTTAAAGAAACCTTTTTATTTACTGTCTGTCCAACTATTTTTAACTTCTATTTTGTAGACATAAAAATGGCATTAACATATCGAATACTATAGTTAGAGACAATAGAAAGACAGTAGTTGTGTGAACGCCAGAGTTTGCTCGAGGCTCAAGAGTGTTAATAACCAACTATTTACTACAGTTGCTTCAATTAGCTTCAATTTTGACATTTCAAAAGTGTCTGTAAATGGTCTATTTGAAATAAATGATTTTGAGTTTGAGAGTTTGAGTTGCCATCTGTTATTCCACCAATGTAGGGTTGCCATCTCTAAAATTTGGAAAACAGGACAATACGCGTGAAAACCCCGGATTTTAGAGTCCGAAAGCCGGACATATCAACAAGATCTTTTAAAACTTTTTAATCGTGCATAGTGCATGTCTCGCAGGCGGCCCAATTTTTTTTAATTAATTTATTTTTTTAAACTCGGTCTACAAATGAAACCTCCCCCGGACGCTCCCCGGACGTCCTCTAAACTAGGACAAATCCGGGGAAACCCGGACGGATGGCAACCCTACACAAATGTAATAAAACTCAAAATTGGTTGATTGGACGGTGTAAAAGGATTTCTTAAATGTCTATTATTATTTTGAACACAGTATAGAATATTTTGGAGAAATGAAAAATAAAAATAATCTATTGCTGCTGACCCTTTGGATCAAAGGTCCAGCACCCATAGTGGGTCAATGTTCCAGCACCTATATTCTACAATCACACTAATATTGTAGTGTAGGAAGTTTGTGAGAGTTTTTTTAACTAACATACTCACCCTCCTCACCCTCTCAAACACTCCACATTCAAAAGTAAAGAAGCACCTACCTAAACTTTTTCACTTTTGACCAGCTGAATAGGTTTGGATGAAATTTGGCACATGTATCTACACTAATATAATAAAGAGGTAAAGTTTGTTTTTTTGTTTGTAGGAGGTAATCTCTGGAACTAATGGTTCGATTGGAAAAATTTAAGCTGTAATAGAAAGCTGGTTTACTCCTGAGTGACATAGGCTATAAATTATTTATATAACATGGATACTGACCGAGCTATCACAACTTTTGTCTCACAAATTTTCCGCGGACGAAGTCGCGGGCAGAAGCTAGTAGACTATATCTCTGGAAAAGCACTGCTGTTGACTACTTTTTACTCTAGCAGTATGAACTCTTAGGACAGTTTTCTACCCATGTATGGGCAAAGGCATATGAATTAATTATTTTAATGATTGTGGCACTGAATGATTTCTTGATCCCCAAGAGAAGCTGCCGTTGGCGTTTGCGCGTGATTTCGCGGCATTTGGTTGAACAAGAAACGTTTGCGTAGATATAATATATTGAGCGTTTTTTTTTTTCGCTTCAACTCTCTATCAGGTTGATTAACATATTATTTCTACTATTCCAGAGGAAGAAATAGCTCGTCAAGACCCAGGTCTCCGGCGCCACCCTCGCGAGTCCCTCCGTGCCTTCCTCTTGTCATCCCTCGCAGCCCCCCTGGATGGGCGCGGTCAGAAGCTGGTGCATCAGTTCTGCGACACGTACGAGTTCGCCAGGCATCATCCTGGAGAATTTGGAGAAGATGAATATACTGCATACAGCCGACTGCTACTGAAATTGTTAGATGCGTGAGTGGTTAATTTTTTTTTTAATAAAGGTTTCAGCCCGTTACTATGGAAACCGAACACATCATGGGAAAAAGTCAAGACAAATTTGGGGCTAAGTTAGGAAAGTTTCTCTTACAGAAAATCCGCCATTATGACAAGCAATAGTATCAAGTCATATAGTGCATGTATGCAGTGGAGGCGGCCATATATGTAATGGCATCTGACAATCCAGGCTCATATCAGTTTGAATCTATCATTTTATCCCAATCGTACCTTTTTTGTTATTTCAGCTGCAGATTCCAGAACAAAGCGCCGCAGTTGCGCGATTGCAGCGCAACAGTCGCACAACAGTAGCGCTACAGTCGCTCAACGGCGACGCAACTATCGCACAAGTTTACAGATCTTGTTATATGCCTTCAGAGCCCGACTTTTGAAGAGTGTGGGCACTTGCGTCGTGGTGTCGGGGCGAGGCTCCCCCGTGCGGCGCGCGCGCCTTCTGGACGCGGCGCGCCTGCGCCCGGCCGCGCTGGCCGCGTTGCCGAGACACAATAAGTTGCCGGCGGCGTTGCATAAACATTATACCGCTCTTGAGGTTTGTTTGGCTTTGTCGTAGTTCGGAGTTGGTGGTCGTACTTTCCAGGCAAACGATTCTGACACTACTATTGGGTACTAACATTTTCTAAAAGTTTTCTTTACAGTGAGATATTTGGTGAAAAATGTGGAGTTGGCTACTAACTCTAGTAATCTTGTTCTATTTAATTGTTCTCTGTAATCTATGTTCTGGTTTTATTATTTTTATGTGTTTATGTATTATGTTTTAGTATTTACTAATATAATTTTATTATAAGTATTTTTTTGTATTTATTTTATTATTTACCCATATTATTTATGACTGTAAATAAATGTATTATGTAGTTCTAAAATTAAACTGTAGTTATATTTTGGTTTATTTTATCACTGCTAAACACACTGTTTTATTGTATCGTCACCACAAATCACGAGACTCAGTATGTTCTATTATCCTATTATATTTTATATTTTTAAACGTTTTTTTGCGCACATACATATATGTATCATGACGTAATTAGTAACGACACACATTATTTATCACACTAATTGGTGAATTGGGCAACAATAGACTAATCGAAACCACATACTACCATGCCCAGTGTCCTGTAACACTCAATAGTGCACTAGAATGTAATACATTTTGACATTAACCTACTCTCAGACATAACATTCGTGAGCAGAGATATAAGATAGCATCCATGGGCAACTTAAGTTGCCCACCTACAAGTAGCGGACACAAAAGTTGCTCGTGTGCGCAATCTCAGATTGTCCGCAGATTTATAACAATTTCTCAAGTAAGTTCGAAATTTGCATGTAATCCAGGCCTTCATAAAACTGACTGGACGATTAATGTTCACAGAACATGCCGATAGAGTCGAAGCTAGAAGACGAGGTGATCCGCATTCCCGTGAAGAGCCCCACGGAGCCGCTGGTGAAGGCGCCGGCAGACGAGACGGCCGTGTGAGCGCGGCTGCAGCGGCATCCTGCGCAGACGCTCTAAGCTGCTGCGGGATGCACGTTGCAGACAATGATGACAAGTTAACTGTGTGAAGTGGAAGAAAATAGTGACACGGGAAAGTGTGAAGTGAAGTGTAGTGGTGTGTAAAGAATTAAATGTTGAAGCTCTGCGCAAAGACTGGTGGTCAATGGTAATCGGTTAAGATTATGATATAGGAGGAACTATTTTGGATAGCGTTTAGTGGAACAAGATAGAAGTGTTTTGTGTACATATAAAATTAAAAGTTCCAAACAAATAGATTTAGAATGTTGAAATATTGCCTTCTTTTATGATGCATAAATAAAGGATTTTCCATAATTCATCCTCTAAGACAGGTGTCTAATGTTTATGTGAGAAAACCTTCTCACTAGCAGAAAAAGGTTAGGTTCTACGAATTCAAGCGCTTGAAAATTTGCGAAAAAAAAATGGTTTCAACAAATAAATGCAATTTACAGTTGTCATTGCCAAAAACTATTATTGTCATTATTTTTTTTTAAATCCTTTATTTTTCTTTTACGAAATTTCAAGCGGTAATATTCGCAAAGCCTAACTTCAGACTCACCAAGATCCGACAGCCGTACTGTAATAAAAGTAAAGGTGAATGTTTGAGCGGCAATAATACCCAAGACATATTGCTAAACAAACTGTTGTAAATTGGTTGCAGGAAATACTCCAAATTGTTGGTTATATTATTGTTTTTTTTTGGTGGGTAGTCGTAAAATATTTCCTTCCACTCTGGGTGAAACTAGAGTGTCAGACTTTTACTGAATAAAACTGACCTATGTATGCTACTTCGGTAAAATTTACATTCCAAAGGATGAGTGTCTTCTGAACTATCCTGCAGTGAGTTCGATACGTATTTTAGATCATTTTTTGAATGCCGTTATTAAATACACAAAAGCAAGATAATAGGTGGGCGAACGCCGGCGTTCGCTTGGGGCTTGAGTAACTACATTGTGTAATATTGCAATTATAGTGACATCTATTATATGAAAGAAACAGGAACTAAGATTCGTGTAATTAGAACATAAACAAAATCCTAAAATCAATTATGGACAGCTGCCCGGACCAGACATAAAAACTGTCTGGTCGGAAAAGATCCCACCAATTGGAATAAACAAGATACTATTATATTCACGCTATCATATGTAAAAATAGCATTATATATATGATTTAGCCTGATGGTAATTATTTGTGTTGTATACATATTGTAATGTACATACTGTACCTGCTTTATTTGCCAAATTATATTCAAAATTAAAGTTAATGTATTGGATTAAGTATGTAAATTAAAATTAATAATATATGTAACGTGATATCATTCCTGATAAGTAAAATCCATAAATACAAGTTTAAAGCATTTTATTTCTTCATATCTTAAAGCTAAACAGAAATATAGAAAAGTTAACATTACAAATTCAATATAACACTTATTAACATAGCTATAGTACGCGGAAAATAATTTGAACCGTACCAGAGCAATCTGGTTTCGTGTTCCCCCTTCCCACTTTGTTTGAGACCCGAAAATGGGCTACTGAGCATTAAGTTTAACTTATATGACGAGACTTGTAACCGATTTTCCGGTCTTTGTCTAATTGGCTGCGTGTAGCCATAGCGGATGGTTCAACTTATTCGCCGCGCATTATACTTACTTGACTAGATTATAATTACAATAAGGATAGCGGGCACGGTCAGCTTTAGTCTTCGCAATTAATTTTGTTTTTCATATCAAGTCTACGAGATTCTATGAATGTGCAGTTTGCGTGTGGTGTGTAGGCTTGATTGTTAAAAACTCTTTGGTAATATGATTTAGTATTTGTACTTTAACCTTACGCGACTCCTCCCCTCTCTCCTCTCCGCGATGGAGCACTGCAGTACTGAGAGGGCGTTCTTTTTCGCAGTTTGGTGTTGGACTCCACATATATAAAAGGAGAAACTAAGTGACTGACATATCAACGCAGTGCCGAAACTACTGGGAGTAGGAGAGTGAAATTTTGCACAAGGCTTCCTTTTATGACTAAGGCGAACACTAAGAAAGGATTTTCCAAATTTCGCCTCCCAAAGGGATGAAACGCGTGTTCAAAGTTTGTGCGAAAACCTATCTTCACGCGGGCGAAACTGCTGGCAGAAAGCTAGTACTTTATATTATTTTCTTTCTAGTTATAAGTGCATGCTGAGGAGAGAGGTCTCCTGTAACTGTGTCCTTTTGTAACTGTGTGAGTTCCCACATAAGGATTGAGGGCTCACTTGTACCATCTAAATCTTATTAAACATAGAGTTTCGCACCACACGCATACAAAATAAACGTTACGTATCGGAAGCGACAGTTTGTTGTTTTTACGAAAAAGTCTCGTCAGTGTAGCTCCCACATACGCAGGAGACAGCGACGAAAAAGTTGCAACTAAGTTGTTCGTGTGCGCTCTCCCTTATATTTCAATTTAAATAATAAAATGGTAACAAATATTATTCAGTCATTTTATGCAGACCCGTGTACTGTATTAGTAGGTAGTAGTAGTAGGTAATTTTAAATGTTTTAGTATTTATTCGTCAATGATAATATCTCGTCCGAAATGGCTTTCCCTGAAACAAATAAAACATTGTTAACTTGTAACCCTCTGGCCAGAATTTTGTTTATATACATAAACCTTAAACTAAACTTATGGATCAAAAGTTAGAGGATGGGGAAACATTGTTTTTGACCTTTGGAGTAATTTATTTCCAAAAATATTAACATTATCAAATATATATTTTAGTAATACCCTATTCATTTTTAAATATTTTTCCAAAAGTATATTACACGTTAGGGTTGAAAAAAAAAACACGTCCACCGTTACGTGTAGGGGGTACCCTGATATAAAATTTTTATCCACTTTTAATTTTACCACTTTGTCGTATTGGTACTAAATTTCGCCTTTCTTCCGAGATTATTCGCGGACGGACGTATAGACAGACAGACATGGCGAAACTATAAAGGTTCCTAGTTGACTACGGAACAATGCACGAATAAACATTAGTGTCCATACACTAGTGTACAGTGAAACCATTTTCACTGCACACACGGTTTCATCATTTGCCATGATCTAATTAGTTGGTCAAGAGGAGTTGACCGATAATGATGAGTCACTATTTTCTAAACGTGTTGTATATCGAATAGCTGTCTCATACTTATGTAGTTCTCATTATTACATAGTATAAAACAAAGTTGCTTACCGCTGTCCCTATGTATGCTTAGATCTTTAAAAGTATGCAACGGATTTTGATGCGGTTTTTTTTTAATAGATATAGTGATTCAAGAGGAAGGTTTATGTGTATAATATTTGCATAATATATTCAATATCAGTACCAGTGCGAAGCTGGGGCGGGTCGCTAGTAGGTAATAAAATCCTACACAAGAAATAAGAATGCAACTTACAGTCTGGTCCATATCTTATGCGTGGCGAATTGCTGCGCGTGTCTCGTGGCTAGCAGCGCTCGCTGACACGCCACCGCTGTACTACTGTCGCCCGCGGCCGAGCGTGTGTGGCACAACCATTCTAGCATCTGAAACATAAGTTTAGGCTCATGAAAACAGCTTGTATAAAATATAATAATCAGTGTGAAAACTAAAGTAAAACTTGCATTTGTGAGGTATCAATCTCTTCGACTACCAAAATTATAGGCACAATTAAAAGATAATAGGTATGCGGACACCGGTGTCCTCTTGGGACTTAATCAATAGAAAGCTGAACTTCTAAGAAAGAAAGAAAGAAAATATGTTTATTTGGTACTCCATGAACCAATAAAATAAACAATTACTTCTATGTTCGACCCAACAATTTTACTGGCTTTACCCTCAACTTTTTTAGAACCATTCCGGAGTTCATGGAGTCGATCTAAATACACACGTACATTGTGGTATACAATTCTACATAGCCCTTTGATTAATCGTAACTCGTAAAGTCCAGATGCTCCAACTCTTCCTGCCAACCAGTTTATGCAGTGGGCACAAGTGCATAGTTTCCAGTTTTTTTTTTTTTGAGGTTCAAAATCAAATATTTTCACTAACTTCAAATGGAATGGGAGAACTTATCAGACTTTTACTGGCTAACACCCACCCAGGTTATTTTCAGTTGCTATAATTCTAGTTTCAACGGTAAATTTTTCGAACAATTCCGCAATTCACGAGTACATACAACCTGTTATGTAAGACCTACCTGTAAAGTGCAGTTGCTCCAGCTCTCCCTGGCCACCAGTTCAGCGGCCGCAGCGGGCAGCAGCGCGTGGCGGCCGCTGCGACTGCCGGCGAGCTGCTCGGCGTCCGGCTCCAGGGCCCACAGACCGCTGAACACGATCACACACAGCATGAACACGTCGCACAGGTACAACTTGGCTGACTTGTCTTCGGTTCTGGAGGAAAGTAAAGAAACATTTGTGTGAAAAAGTAACTGCTGTCTATTGCCAAAAAATATCCCAAGGTAAGACACTTATAGGATGAAAAATATCCTAAATATTAACTAATATATATATGACTAGCTGGTACCCGCGACTTCATCTGCGTCTCTTCAACCCTTTTTTACATTACAACTACTATATGATGACGCGGGTGACAGCTGTCAGATCCATAAAATTTAGCTACCTTTCCTTTTCTCTCATCTAAAAGATGTATATTTTCATCCTGCTCTCATCCTACTTATGTTATGTAAAAAAGACCTTAATACACGAACATGTCTTGAGTAATCAAGCAGAAGACGGAGGGTCTTCTCAGAAGAAATGGGGGACAACACTTTTTTTTATTTATTTATTGACACACCTTGCATTCAGGTTCATTACATAAAATAATATTAAGATATATAATTACACTGGTATGCATGCCTATTATAGGTATGCACAGCTTACACTATAAATATTGGGTTGACATTAAAACAAAATATTATTGTGGTATGAGATAAAAAGATCACTAAAAAATAATATACATAATAGAAAAAACGCACTCAAAAAATAAAAAAAAATAAGAGGAAAACGCTTATCATACTAATATTATAAATGCGAAAGTTACGATGTTTAGATGTTTGTTACTCGATCACGCCAAAACGGTTGGATGAAATTTGGCACTGGCATAGGATACACTCCGTCGATACACGACTCCGTGATAGTAATCAATAAATAATTAAAACTAAACATTGTCGTAATTAAGGTGTGTATCAGCAGTGTTTGAATGTTATTAAATATAATTGAATTCTTTAAAATATGTACTATAATATCTATAATTATTTAATAATGAAAATGTATGATTTGATAATTGTAAAAATGTTATTATTGTATAAATGTAAAATTGATTTGAGATTGAGATTAATTCATGTAATAATTTAATATATTTGCACGCCATGAAAAATGGCAGACATGTCGTGAGCTACTTATTTAATATCTTGCATGCATGTTTGTATTCTGTGTGCATACACGTGTTTTAGCAAATAAAATTTCTTATTCTTATTCTTACTCCGGAAAAAACATAAGGTTCCTGTGGGGTTTCACATATCGTTTGATCAAGTGTAAAATTATCATATTGTATAACCCCAATACCACGTGGGCGGAGCCGCGGGCAAAAGCTAGTCGATAATATAAGTAAAATAGTGACGTCAGTTCTCTACTTACTCGTTGAAGGCGACTTGCGTGCGTCCCATGAGTTGGAGGAACCACTCTCTGGTCGACTCTGCATCAGGTTTGGCAGCCTTCAACGCTGGCAGCATACAACGAAGGGAGTATTCTTGTTCACTGCAAAAATTATACTATCATAAAATAAGCTGCAAATATGTTTTTATTTTCTTAGCCTAATTTGCATCCCACAGTTGGGCAGAAAGCTTGCTTTTGTTGACCCTTCCAAACTTCTATCTTACGCGATTTCTGGTTCCTAAGTCTTGAAAATGAATTCCGACTTGCTAACCTGTCGATTTTTTATCGGTAACATTTCAGGAGGTATGCATCTCAATTGTTAAAATTAATTCCACCTATTACGTCATCGGTCCACCAGTCATAGGGCACGGCGCCATCAGTACTCTATGGACTTCCCAACTGTCTGGTCTTTATTTTCTTATACAAAAACTAGGGAAGTGTGATTTATTGATTTATTGTCGACCACTTCAGTGCGCGAAGTTATCAATAACCATATTCGGTCACCTCTTTCGTGTAACTGCAGGCATATCTATACTTTGAACCTTCTTTCATAAACTCACCTTTATGGTTTTACGGTCTATGGTCTCATGGAGCGAAAAATAATGTCAGACTCTTAATAACTAAACAACCCACCCTTTTCTACGTGGCCTTTATACCAGGGTTTGAGCCTTCCTTTCAGACGTGAACAGTTGGCTTCGACTTTTACCCTTATGGCTTTATGATCCTTTATAGGTTTATGGTCCCTATTGGCCTTACGGCCTCCTATTGTCCATATGATCCCTTAGTCCATATGGAGCAGTGGTAGCCGAGTGGTAACGGTCGCGACTTACGAGTCGTAGGTCGCGGGTTCAAACCCAGCCAAGCGTGTAATTTATTTCATCACCACTGCTCTCAAAAAGATGAAAAACATCATGATGAAACCGGCATATCTTAGAGCTAAAAATTCTAAGACACGTGAAATCCACCAATCCGCACTGGGCCTGCGTCGTGGATCATGCCATTCCCTTAGCAGTAGGTAACATTAAAAAAGGCTGATGATGATATTGTCCCTTATGGTAGAAAACTCACGTCAACTGCGTGGCCTGTGCGTCGATGATCTCGTTGAGCCAGTTGAGCGCGGTGTCACAGTCATGCAGCGCGGCCACCGCACACCTGACGGCCGCCGCCTTGCGCAGCAGTGTGCTGGACAGCTCCCACCAGCCCGTCGGTGACGTCATGCGCTCCAGGTACTTGCTGGACAGGCAGCGGCTCGTCTGGACGTACGTGGGCCACGCCTGGGGAGAAGAAACATATATTACACAATTACAATGAGGGTTTCTGTACACATATACAGAAACCCTCATTAAGAGCCTCCTGCCATTGGACAGAGGAAGTCTGCAAATGGTATTAATGACAAACAGACTGATATCTAAACTGTCTGGTACCTATAACACAAGCTCTGCTTAGCTGCTTAGCTAGGGCTAATCCCAAGCTAAGCAGAGCTTGTGTATTGTCACACAACGTAGTCTAAGTCTAAGACTACGTTGTGTGACAAACAACGTAGTCTGTGTGTGTGTGTTGTGGAAAAACACACTGAATTAACGAATCCACACAATAGGCATCACAGGTCCCCTATGCTGGCTGTGCAGGTCATGCTTGGAGAAGGAAACTGCTTGATTGCACGTGAAACTGCTACAAAAATATGGACCCTGAATTCCCTTACAGGAAAACTTAGGAAGCCCGTGTCTGTTTTTGAAGAGAAATGGAATGGAGCCCAACAGATAGATGAAACTATACAAAAGCCAGAAGCACACGGAACATAACGCTATCGAGATGGTTCCAATCACCATTCACTGACGGCGAGCTATCCATTGCAAACCGCCTGCAAGCTCGCATAAGGTGACCAGAAATGGCCTGCTAATTCCGACATCATCAATTCTAAAGGTTTTAGCCACCGACTTTTATCCTATTAGCGATAGACGAGCACTTCAATACTGATTTAATACAAAAGTCTGCTGTCTCGCTTAAATTTATTTAACTTTACAGCGCTCTTACACTGCGTGAACATCAAAGCTGCACTAATGTCATCAATATACAGATGTATGGCCTGCATCACATAAGTCAAGTAAATTGATTGTACGGCATGCATAATCTAGTGCGTAGTACATACATATCGATGGTTTTAATAATTATTATTATTTATTTACTTAAAGACATCTTTTGGTCCACATTATGTGTTAGGTTAGGTTAACCTAACTAACTGTTAGGTAGTGAAACTTATATCTACGTTAGTTCAGAAGTTTACTACATAGTTTACAATCAAATATTATAACACTTAAACAAATTACATAATCATTACATTAAATTACAATTGTCTCTATATTAAATGTCATAAAAATTAATTAAAATGTCAATAAAATTAAATGTCACAAAATGGAATGTCATGGAATATAGTTTATTTTTGCAAGGGTCAGATCAATACAACAATATTATAAAAATATCTAAAACTAACTCACCACATTATCATCCGCAATAATCGAGAAGTATTGCTCCACAATCTGAGACAGCAAGGTCCTATTAGCGTCATGTATCTTGTCACATTCCAAACACTGGCGGATCCTGTCCATCTGCTGGTTGAACAGGTACTCCTTCTCATCAGCCCTGGCCCTCAGCTTCGTGTGGCTGATCTCTGCGAACGAGTTAGCGAGGCATCTCTCGAGAGGCGGCCGAAGAGAGTTCGGAGGCATACTTCGGCAGAGAATGGGCAAGATCTCGAAGATTAGGAGGGTGTCTGATTCCTGGGAGATGTAATATCCGAATATTATTGAAATGAGCGATTTAGAATAATATTATTATCTTATGGTCAGACTGTGTAGGCCAACGACGCCACCGGCGCGGCGCCTCGCGAACGAATCTCAAACCATCGCGACGATTCATATAGATTGTAAAAGTTTTTTATTGAAAAGTAGGTCCTCAAAACTAACCTAACCTAACATAAAAAAAAAATTGGCCAAGAGCGTGTCAGGCCACGCTCACTGTAGAGTTCCGAAGTTTCCTGTCACAAATTTCTCACAATGTAACAGAAGCTGACTACGACTTCAGCGCGACTTCAGGCATTGTGTGTTATTATTATTATTGAAAAATATCAACTTTGTGACGAAAGGCAAGGGAGCTCAATTACCAGGTCAAGTGGAATGATAAATCTCGAGTTGGGGAACAGCAAAAAAAAAGTATGTCAAAATCAAGTCAAAAATATGAATCACACATCAGAAACAGTCCCTGCGCTGACTCCCTGCAGGTAGTTGTCCAGTATCCTCCTGGCTGACTGCGACACTTGCGCCTGCCGCGCCGCCAGCGTCACGCAGCCGCGTCGCCACGCTGCGCCGCGGTGGAACACCTCCGGGAGGAAGCACATGTCGAACGGAGGGAGCGGCTTCGGGTACTCGGAGGTTAGGGTCTGGAGGATTGAGAGAAGGACCGAGTCGGGGAAGTCGTAGGACGGGGTTGTAGCCTGAAAAAAAAACATGTGAAATTTAGTTTTGTCTCCCTTCAAAAAAAACCGTAAATTTATTTATTCATGTACAAATTAAAAAATGCTTATTAGCGAAACGTTGTAGATTGATTCGGTAATTACAATATCATCATCATCAGCCTTTTTTAATGTTCCCACTGCAGGGTCACAGGCCTCCTCTCTCTAGGAGAGGGAATGGGCCATTATCCACCACGCGGGCCCAGTGCGGATTGGTGGATGTCACATGTCTTCGAATTTTTGGTTCTAGGACATGCCGGTTTCCTCACGATGTTTTCCTTCACCGTTTTGAGAATTACAATATTTTATTCATAAATTAAATCTGCCATTCACATTCAGAGTGCGAGTTGCCCATTTTTATGGCAACCAATGAATGATTATTATTGAATGAATTTCAAATGTTAGAAAGCGGCTTAGAACCCGAAAGTGCGAGCGAATATCCTATGTATCCTTTTCGTAGTTTTCAACTGCACTAATGGCGACAATTAAATGAAATACTCTGTTTAACCATTATTTCAACTGATGGTAAGCGATGATGTACTTAACGATGAAGGAACATGTTCACTCTTGACGTAGCTAACCAGTTTATGATACTATGATATGACACTCTGCTGCAGCTGATATAATACTTCTGTCTACCTACCTGTCTCCTGAAGCATTCCACCAGCCCCCTGGCGACGCTGGTGACGTGTAGATGCGACAGACTGGTGGGTTCCTGGCGGGCATCGTGTTGGTAGACTCCGCTGCGGTACCCTCGCACCTCCTTCTCAATCAGCTTGGCACAGAGGCGCTGGACGCCCAGTAAAGCGGACTGGTTCGTGAATTTAAACACTTCTGGCCAGATTTCGCCTGAAAATAACAACAGGTAAGTAATCTATGTTGAGTCAAATATACACCGTTAAATTTTAGTCGTTTTAATCCCGAAGAGGGTCGATCCAGTACATGAAACACTATCGATTTGTGTAGATAAAATAAAAAAATAAAGTACTTTTTTTCTTAATCTCTTATTGATATACGCATTTACGAAATTAATTTCTTTAAGTAAACGAGCCATTGACCTTGTAGGTAGTTGTCGGTCGTTGCGTACTAACTACCTACAGGTCATTGAACTCCCCCAGCTGACGTTTACTTAAAGAAATCAATTTAGAACATGCGTAAATTAATTCGAGTTTTAAAAAAAAGTACTTTGTTTTTTTATTCTAACTTTACCAATCGATAGTGTTTCATGTACTGAATCGATCCTCCAAGGGATTAAAACGATCAACATTTAACGGTGTATGATATAGTAGCGACCCGCCGCAGCTTCGCACGGGTGCAATGGTGATATTAAATATATTATGCAAGTATTATACATATAAACTGTTCTCTTGAAGCACTCTATATACTAAAAATAACGGCATTAATATTCGTTGCGTAGTTTTAAAAATCTAAGCATGCATAGGGACAGACAGCTGGAAGCGACTTTGTTTAATACTATGTAATGATTTTGTAGTATCTTTAGTAAATAAGTTGAAGAAAAATGGATGTCGTTGTTGTGGTTACGCGCAACCCTGCTTGCTTTGATTAAGACCCGAAAATCTGTCGCATTGAAGGTGGATCGCCATTAGTTCAACTTACATGATGCGTAAATGCCTACAATTTTTACACGTTTAAATTGCATTATGTCATCACATAAAGATTGTATGTACGAGTATGTATATTTTTTACTCATTCACGGTATTCTTATATCTTGTATTGTATTGTATGGTATTGTATATCGAGCTGGTATCCGCAACTCAGCGTCTAAAGCGCGTATTTTGCGTACGGGTGGGAAGAATCCAGCTCCTCAAGGAAGGTCACCAAAGCCTTAGTGTTACTGTCCATTTTGCAGAGGTTACTTGGGTTTCAGAAGTACTTTGCCCTGTATCCAGCGACGTCTGGGCGGCCTAGAAGCGGTTATGTTATAAAATCGAGTACACAGGTAGTCTATGGAATAGGAAATTGTTACCCTGGAAGTATGTTGCCTTGGGATAATTTTGTACTTTCACATGGGTGAAATCGCTGGCAACCCCTAGTTATACAATACACATTATGACGTATCGATTACTGTCATTTCATTTGTGAAAGCCCATGGCCTTTCAATTGAATTTTGATGCAACTTACATGGAACATAATCAAGGACTTCCTCCGGTTTCCTGGCCGCATCAGCTGGCGTTTTGCAGAACGATGCCGGTAGCTTCACTGTCTTTCTGTAAATCTAAAGAAGAGAGATATGATGGTATATCAGCATTCCCTTAAAATTAAAAACATACACCCGTAATACGCGTATCTAAAACAAAATATTATGTTGATATTACAATGAGACACTTAAATTTTATCTGGATGCATGTAATGTGCTATACACTGCTAAATTTTGACCTGGTACATGAAACACTATCGATTTGTAAAAATAAAATTTAAAATTAAAATGCTTTTATTTAAACCCGAATTAATTTACGCATGTACGAAATTATTTTTCTTTAAGTAAACGTCAGTTGGGCGAGTTCAATGACCTGTAGGTAGTACGCAATGACTGACCACTACCTACAAGATCATTGACTCGTTTACTTAAAGGAATTAATTTCGTCCATACGTATATTAATGCGAGATATAGAAAAAGCGAATTTTCTTCATTCTTTACAAATCGATAGGGGTATTCATGTGCCGGATCGAACCTCCACGGCATTAAAATTTTAACGGTGTATATAGTCCCTTGGAATATTTTTTTACTATCACGCTAGCGAAGCCGCTGGCAACGGATAGTATAGATACGTTATCAATGGTCAATGGGGTTAGTTGAATGGTTCTGCAGAGAAGGCCTCTCACAAGGTAGACCTGGTGAGAGTTGTGGGAATGCAATGTATCTAAGACACAAAAGACGGTTCGTTGTGTCGACCTTTGGGGCAGACCTATACACAACAGAAACCTTCTTTCGGCTGCAATGATGATGATGAGATACATTATACTACTACTCCCTTAGTCGATTTCGGCAACGGTGACTGGTTTCTGAGCCAGAGCAACTAAGGGTTGCGATCATGTGGTCTAATGTGGTTAATATTTCCTAAATTTGCTGCAAAGGTGCGTGCAGAGTGTGGACAAGTTAAAATACCATTGTGGTATAGGTATTGGATGTTGGAGGGCGTCTTACACTTGATGATATCTCGCTTAAAGTCGAGATCTACCTTACGTTGGTCTTTGAGGCAAAGACGTTTTTGAGATACATTACCTCGGGCACGTCAATGAGCTTATAGTCGTCGATCTTGTAGGTGGCGAGCGCGTCGCAGGCGGCCTCCACCACGTCGGGCTGGTTGCCCTCCGCGATGAGGCTCCACAGCTTGCGCACCGCGTCCGACACCAGCTTGTCGTACTCCGCGCTCTGCACGCGGAGTGACGGCACCTCGCTTAGGAGCTTGCAGATGCTGGGAATAATAATAATTATTGATTCAGAAGTACTCCTGGACACGGCGCGTATTGTCAGGAGGTTCCTCTCTCAGGAGCCCTGACCACCATTAGCTAGGACCCTGTCTCGATGCCGGTGGGCGACTATTTTTTAAATTTTTAAATGTTTTGTTTTTTAATGAAATATTTAATAATATATAAAGTATGTAGAAAGATTAAAATAAATGAAATAAATAGAATAATAATAATAAATGACTTATTTTCAGGTATCCTGGCCCATAGATAGACCTTACAAACTAACATCTATATATATAAAAGAAAGTCGGGTTTGTTACAACACTTATAACTCGAGATCGGCTGAACCGATTTAGCTGAAAATTGGCAGGGAGGTAGTTAAGAGCCAGGAGAATGACATAGGATACTTTTTTTTACTTTTTTTTTTTAGAGTAGCGTAGAGTAGAATAATCTGTTGCCGGGAGCGAAGCCGCGGGCAAAAGCTAGTAATAATATAAAGTACAGTACGGCCATCGGATCTTGGCGAGTCTGAATTTAGGCTCTGCGAATTTTAGCACATTCATATTATACAAAACAGACTCAGACAAAACAAATCATATTTATCAGAAAAATATCTTATAGTCTTGGGACGGAATCGAATTTGCGACTTGACGACACGCTCAACATGTACGGCAACGTTGCACAACAGGGCGCGACGTTAACAGCTGACGCGCAACATGACGCGCGGCTTGTTGTTTGTTTAAAGAGAATCGTTACATTTTCATTATTTTCTAGGTATTTTATAACCCACAAACATGTTTTTTTTTATGCATTTTTAGATAAAATTATAACCTCTGCCGCTGAAATTAACACAAGTTCCTCTGGTGACATGTTGGCGACGACTGACGTAGAGTAGTAGATCAGTAAACAGAGAACGTTGTTCAAAAAAAATGACGCGCTGACTTTCAACATGTTGGGCAACTTGTTGTGCAACATGTTGCGCGTCAATTGTTGCCTGGTGGAAACGCGGTTTTAGATTCTTTTTTGTTAAAATTTGAATATTAATAAAAGTATTTGATAATGGTGTTATGTTACCAAGATACCCCGTTTCCTACCTGATCTGCACAGTATGCCTGTTGTCCCTGGCCAGCTTGGGCTGCAGCGCCGCCCACGTGGTGTGCGGCGCCAGCGCGGCGCCGCGCCACAGCAGCGCCAGCGACGCCACGCACACGCACGTCGCCACGCTGCCCGAGCGGTCGCTGCAGCGGTTCAGGATCGACGATATCACCGACACTAACTCCAGCCCGTGACTTGTGGGGCTGTAGTGGAAAGACGATACAGTTTAGGAAGTGATTTTTTTTTTATGATAGGTAAAAATCATCCAATGATGAATCCTGCCCTTGGGCGGAGCGGGAAGCAGTGTCAGACTCTTTCTGACTAAACAACCTACCCCGTTCCTACGTTGCTATATATATCAGGGCCAGAGCGTTCCGTTCAGACACAGTTGGCTTCGACCCTTCTGCGACCCTACGGTTTGCTGACAACTCCTTAAGGCGTGCGTGACCATTGCGCGCCGTCGACGACTAAGCTTGATCCGGACGGTTAACAGACGATTGGACGGCGAGCAACCCATTGCTCACCATTCACAAGCTCGCGCCTACGGTGGCCCGAAATCGGAATCGGGCGGTGTCTGAGGCGAGTTTAGGAAAGTATCATAATTTTCTATTTTTTTGTAATAAAAGTACCTTGTCACACAAGGAATGACACCTAAATCATGGGCGCATTCACAAATACATGTGCACTTAGTAACAAAAAACATCTACGCCTTTAAGAACTATCTGTAAACCATACAAATGTAGGTTCTGATAGGTTTTCTCTTGACGAATCGGAATTTTATTGATGTTGTCGATGTCTGTTTATGTAGAAAAGCTAAGAAACCAACGTAAAATGGCGTCACAGTGAACGACCCAAACTCGAACAGTTTTGCATTTTATCTCGGATATACTATTATAGATTCTCTAATAAATTAAACAAGAATGAGACGTTTGTTTATTTTATATTGATTTTATCGTTTGTTAATTTTATTGAATGCCAAGAAAGTTCTTTCCTTGCTTTCAATAAAATTGCATCCTTGCATCCTGTTCATGATTATAATTGAATGTGCAAGATTTGACTCATACATACTAAATAACAAGACCATTTAAAAATGTATTACATTGCTTTCTTCTATAAAAAATCTGGGCCACCATTATTGTTCTAAATACAGTGAATACATACCGTATCTCACAGATCCTCTTGACTGCGACCGCCTTAGCAATATCGAGCTCCCACTTCAAGTCATCTTGCTTGCCTATGCCAGGATCCACTAATATTTCTTGTAGGTACGGGAAACATCGCACCTGTTATACAAACAACACAACATTACAACAACATTACTTACGCGAAAAGTAGATAAACTATAATTAAAATGTTTTTAGGATTTTATCAAGCCTTTTGATGAATGGTGTGATCACAAAAACCATTCACACAAAGTAATAAAATAAAGGTCTAGGTCGTTTGAACACAAATTTTTAGAGGTCATATTATTTTAGTTACTTTTACTTTACGGAAAAGCGTGGATTTAATATTTTGAACTAATTTGCTGTACTATTGAGATATAGAGTACCGCAAGGAACAATGCTAGGTCCACTTCTAAATAACTAACAAACCTGAGTCTCTGCCAAGCTGGTGTACAGCATAATGAGGAATGATGTCGGCACTCCTTTGTTGGCTTTTATTTTGTTGAGTACTGATACTATGGTTGGCACGTTTTCCTGAAAATCAGAAGAAATTTGATTGAAGAATGTGGAACAAGGTGGAAAAACCCGCAACCTCCATTGAAAAAGGAAGATCTATCAACCAAACGGGTATTGTGTTCGGTGGGAAACATCACGATTATTGCTGTGAGCTGTTTTTTATATACGAATTGCGTAGAAATTTTTTCTAATTTATATGTGGCGGTATAGATAACACTATAACACTGCTTTCCGAAGACTGGAAACCAATAGCTGTTTAGGCCAGGAAAGCCTTATAATGAAGTTTGAAGAACTTCCCCTTTCTGTAAATAAAACATCTTCTAACTTACCTTAGTCTTCGCCATTAACGGTAATGCTCTCAAACACTCCAGCCTCACTCGCGGACTCTTATCACTAGCAATCTTGTACACCAACAGCGGCAATATCTGGACTGATACCTCCTTCTTATAATCCACCACACCGACCACGATCTTCAACACTTTCACCAATACATCTTCATACCATACTTCCTTTCTCTTCTCTAAAACCATGCCAAGTAAAAAAGGTAGGATTTCAAGTTTGACATCATCGTTGACTGTAGCTATACAGTCTAACCAGCTTTTCAATTTATCCGGGTTATCCCTCATTCGTTCCCAGTTCTGATTTAGCTTGAATATGATTGACAAATGACTGTCTGTGTACAGTAATGCTTGGAACGTCTTATTTGCTTTCAAGTTTGGTGTGTGGAGGCGAGTATCGTCTTTGTAGTTGTCCTGGTGGGTGTCGAGGATTTTTGCGGCTACTTTAAGAGCGGAGGCTGTGAGGTATGAGGGTAGATTTAGCCATTGAAGCGAGAGGGCTACGAAGACGTTTAGGGATATTGCTGAGTATTCGTATTTGCTGATTATGTTGAGACCTGAGAACAAAAAAGTATGTGTAGTTTATGTGGTCATCAAAGTGGACCAGACTTTGTTTTGTAGTCAAAAGCAGCTTTACGAGTTTTCATTTTTATTTTCGCTTAACATTGAAACTCAGATAGTAAAACGATAGCCTCGTTAGACCACGGTCTCACCTGGTAATGATTCAGCAACTCGACTTGGAGAATCATTAACATCACGACAGTATTAGATGACCATTGGAGGTTTGAAATAAATTTATTCTCATAAGATTTTTTACTTTTTCCTCTCACTTGGAATTACTCCTGTATCGTGGGTGCGTTCACAAACATGTAAACACATATAAATAAAACACTGAGACCCGAAACACCTCAATAGAAAAAATAATATATTAGTTCCGTGACAGAATTGAACCCGCAACACGCAGCGCAGCAGCCAATGGCTTAACCGCAACACGGCAAGGAGAAGAAACAGTACATTTCCGGTCTTCGCAATTTTGTATTAAACCAGTTCAAAAAGAAAAGTACAAAAGTATCAAAATAAACTTACACAAGTTAAACAGCTCGTGGAGATACAAGGCGGACGTGTCAGCGAGGTTCTCAGCCAGCAACATGAGAGTAATGCCGGCGACCGACCGTAGCTCCGGCGCGTCCAGAGCGAAGCAACGCTCTATCAAGCTGTAGCAGGAACGGGGGTCTCGTCTGTGGAAGTCACACTAAAATTATAATGAAAATTAATAGGTACATTAGATTATGATTAGATATATGTATAGGTACTTCCAAGTTGATACTAAGGAACTAAATAATATAAATCTTACTAATATTATAAATGCGAAAGTTTTGTGTTTGGATGTTTGTTACTCAATCACACCAAAACGGCTGGACGGACCTGGATGAAATTTAGCACAGGCATAGGACACACTCCGGAATAGAACATAGGCTACTTTTTATCCCGGAAACCCCAACCCTAATACCACGCGGGCGAAGCCGCGGGCAAAAGCTAGTATATATATAATTTGTGTAATAGAATGGGGGGTTAAGGGATGTAAATTAAAAAAATGTTTGTCTGCAAACCCTACTTACCTAATGTAAACTTCTTGTTCAAAAAATTAGTAGTCGATAAACAATACTTAGATATTTTTAATGGGTATGTTAAAAGAGGCGTCGCGGTAGACTGCTTTATATTTTTATCTTGTTTTTATGTTTGTTAATAAGATCTATTTTTGTTATATTTTATGTTGATAAAGACCTTTAAAAGTAAAAATCAAATCAATACATTAGATTGAAGTTAGTATGTTACGGTTCGCAAGTTTGACAGTTTACAATCTCGCGAGGTAGAATATAATCTGGCGTTATTTACAATTTTACGGTAGCATATACAGTCACAGTGAAATACTTAAACACGTGATTGTTGTCATGATAAACTACCTACTACTACTTTTACTATGAAACCAAACATGAAATCGTGAAAAAAAACTGCGGAGAAGTACATTTATGTTCGCCTAACTGATCAAAATGTACTCAACTTGCTGATTTTTTTTCGCGATTTCAGGTTTAGTCCCAGAGTAAAAGTTGTTTGTTATCACGACTTTGTAGTCATGATTGGTAGTAGATAGCTGTACGTGTTTAAGTATCGGTCACTAATTACCAGTCACCCTGTATAAAGAAGATAATATTAAGTGACGTACTGCAGCGTGATGAGTTTTCGTGACAGCCTGGCGAGCATGGGCAGGAGCGCGATGACGTGGTCGCGCTGCGCCTGGTACACGCACGCCTCCGTCACGGCGCTGTACGCCGCGTACGAACGCTCGATCAGAGCCGGGTTGCAGATCTGTTCAGCAAACGATTTAGAGTTAGTCAATTTGGTTCTGTTCTGAAAAACTAGGAGATCGTTAGAAAAGTAGATATCGACCGGTTTCTGGCCAAGACCGGCTACAACAACCGAAAACGACAAAACAAACCCGCGAGTAAAATGACAAAACGAGCCCAATCGGTTTTTTGTTGTGGTTTTTTTATTTAAAAAAGTAACCATGGAGTTTCTTGCCGGTTCTTCTCCATAGGAATCGACCAATTTAGAACCGTGCACTAGCTTCTCACGTTTTACAAGTGCCCATGTAGGCCTATGTGAAATAAAATATTTTGACTTTGGCATTGTTTTCGGCCAAAAAGGAGGCGACGAATATTCGCCTCCTTTTTGGTCGAAAACTGCCTCGACTAGCTCGACTAGCGTTTTTGTAGTGATAGATAAGTATCTAAAACGGACTGTTGTATTTTTTATGTAGGTGTAGATTTTGTGGATTATTTATTTATAACTTTATTGCACATCTTAGCTTAACACGGGATAAATATTAATAAAAATAAGTGTTCATAGGTGGGGCAATTTCTACCAAACAACCTTTGACCTTTACTTAAGTAGTATTTTATAAAAACAAGCAACAAAAAAACAAGTTTTAGTAGCCTATGATTTCCCCCTGCTGGGCAAGGGCCTCCCCTTTTTCCTTCCAAACCTTTTTGTCTAGGGCGACCTCTGGCGAAGTTTGCCCAAAGAAAAATATTGAAGAAAAATATTATAATATTATTTACTTTGTCAAAAGGTTGTTATGTTGTCTTAGATTGTAAATTCTATTATTTAGTACTTACTGCTGCCAGGGCACAAACCTGTTGACAGCTCAGACAAGCTAGCAGTAGAGACGACTGGGCAGTTGTTGAAGGTAGGCTCAGCAATAATTGCCAAGGTCTGATACTGTGGTCTCTCTGAGGGTGACATGTTAGCCAGAGGAACACGGGCCTTAGTAGCTCTAAGCTGTTTGATGATACACTAGAATAAAGATTTAGAAAGATGAGAAAGATGGTAACTGGACAAGTAAAATAAATTAGAAGTTGTAATACAGTTTATCAAGAAGTTTCTATACCGAGGTGGAGAAGAAAAGATGTATATTAGGCGGTAAATACTTAAGTTGAAACATTAATAAGAAAATCAGTTACTGCGCTTTCAAGACTAGCATTCATTAATTCAACCGTCATGATGAATCAACTTGTGTAAGGAGTCATTACCTTAACTGAATTTCGAGTCTCAATCGAGGGGGGCTGCGCGTAACCGTGGCGGATGGTTCAACTTACTTGCCACATACTACGTACTTTCTATGTAGCATTGAAAATATTAATTATAGTATAAGATAATTTTTCTACATTTATTACAGATTTTTTACACATTTATATTGTACTATAGAATCCTTTTGATTATTATTTTTTTATTATTTTAGCTCTTCTTGCTTGAAACACGTAAGACTCAGAATTACGATTTATATCGCAGAATGTATTAATTTGTATGGTAATGAATTTTAATAAATATTATTATGTTATTAAATATCATTATTATTATACTATGCCTATATTATCTGTGGGTTTTGGTTTTCACTCTCAGTCCATGATGGACCATTGTACACTGATCACTTAATATAACATGTGAGACCAGCTTCTGCCAACATCTTCACCTGCATCTTGGGACAAAAGGTATCCTGAATACCTGACCTACTTGGAGTATCAGACCTTCAGCACCCAGTCACTGGGCTATACAATACTTCTTGAATAGACCGATGGTCAGATTATTGGCTCTCTGAATCAGCCATATCAGTCACAAATTCCTGGAAAATACCACTCTGCTACTAATGGTACTTTACTTCACTTACATATAATCAGGATGTGTGCACAGCGCATGCATTTGAGCCAGCACATCTTCTTCAGCACCCTTGTTCTTCTCCAGCACGGTGATGAAGGGATGCTGCGGAGACTTCAGGGTGAACTGGCATTTGTATTGGTGCCCTGGTACCAGGCGTGCTTTCAGGTCCAGGATCAGGAGGCCAGCCATTGTGGATATTATGGCTGAATAGTTGCTGAAAAAAGTAATATTATGTACCTTTATTCAATTAAATTACAAATAAATAATGTTTATGTTTTAAATGTTTTTTGTCTGTTCATGATAGAATGGAATAGAGGATAATTTTATTACTACCTATTACAATGGAGTCTTATTAGTGGCACTAGTGTATTCAATAAGAAAAAACTGAGCTGATATTGACTTATTGAAAAAAAACCCTTCAGACAGTATGTATAACTCTTACGAATTTAAAAACTCACCTTTTCGTAAATATAAAAATGAAAAATTATAATGATTCTGATTATTTTCATTATGATGATTGTGCTTGGGGGCTTGAGAGTATTTGAAAATACTGAGTAATATACCGCTTTATAGCTGTGAGATTATAGTAACAAATTATTTGTTGCAGACCTTCAGCTGATGTAAGTAAAGCATCTTTTTTTTAAGTGAGAAGTCAATCAATCTCTTCTCTCACTCTAGGGTGGAGCGAAAAGGTGTGTCAAACTTGACTAAAACCCACTCCTCCAATAATCTTCTTTACAACACATGCTCCCAGTTTTACGCTCTTGGATGTAGTATTACAGAGCCCAGCTTGAAATTGATTTTATTTTGGTTGTTTTATAAATGATAAATGATTTTTAATTTCAAATAGGTTTTGTTTACAAACTCTTTTACACATCAATTTATTTTTTCGTCCTTTGAAACTAGTTGAGGCTGGTGTTTCTTAGCTTACTACCCTGAGAAGAAACACCGAAACAAACCCAGGGGTCAAAGTCTCTTTTATAGTCCATTTACATGTTTAATGGTTAAATCATATGAGAAGACCATCTCAGACTCTAATCTGTATGGAGTCTGAGATGGTCTCTTGAAGAAAGATCCACACCAACAGTTCTGAGTGGACCTGTCTAGTCAGTGCAAGCATTTGTCAGTACTTGTGTACCTCAACTAAGGACTACTAAGGAGCTGAGGAATTATTGCTAGTAGCAGCACGATGAAGTTATACAAGTAATCTGGTTTAGGATATTTCCTACAAAAACAATAAAATGATACTCACTGTGTACTTGGCAGTAAGGTTACTACAGTAGACATAGTATGAGCAATTTCTAGTACCCCAAGTTCCACCAGCGCCAGTAGGCCCTGACACGCCGTCAGGCTCACCTTGGCATCCTTGGAGGAACACTTCTCTCTCAGAAACCTGAGCTCTTCATTCTCATTTACAAATCTTTGCCGTTCTATCGGCTTGTACTTCGATTTAATCGTGGATATGAGCTTGTCTATAGCGTTGACTATCAAAACACTGTTGTTAGTGTTCAGTTTATATTCAATTTCGTCCATAATGAGATAGTTTTTGTTATAAATTCTTTATTTCTTTGATTCAGTCGCCGGCTCGTAACAGCTGTTGATGACACTTTGGCAAAAGTGAGGATGGGAAGTGGGCAATGAGATTGAATAATATCGATACTTTGATATGTCGATATTTTTGTGGATATTTTACAACTATTGACCCGGCTTAAAAGTCTTCATTTTTTGCAGACTAATGACTAAGAATGTACTTTAAGTATTTACCATTATTTGACAAATTTTATTTCTGGTTGAAATTAATAATGTGATGAGTGACGAGTATGAGTGGATGGGTTTTTATTAAACGTGTTGCACCGATCCCAAGCACGTGTGAAAGAAGGTAATAGTATCGATACTTTTTCATTTAAACATCCCTACGCCCATTAATGACATTTGACATAAATGGCAACAGACTATTATCTGATCTGTTAATTTTTGTATACTGGCAACCATGCCTGCAATAAAATTTCCTTTTTCTCTTTCCTATAAACTTTATATTTTCTTTCAATGCATCAGTTGTAACTTTGGCTTCTGGATATACAACACTGCTTCTACTTTCTACTCTGCTTCTACTTTGAGAATTTAAACTTTTTTAGATATATTTATCTGGCAACTTATAACTGTCACTTATCAAACTTCATTAAGCGTGTTCCATTTTTTGAGTACACATGGTTTATAGCATTAATTTATAAACTAACAGTGTAAATTCTGTTTTTATTGCTAAACATAACAATATTGTAGATCTGAAAATAGAAAGCAAAGCGTTTGCTCACCGTTTGCTTTTCTGGGCTCGGCAAGCTGAAATTTTATTGAAAACAACAAAAATAGTTCTACAAATCACAAAAATATTTGTGAAAATGTCGACGCCCCCAAGAGAGACCATCCAGAAACAAATTCAACAAGACTGGGCGAACAGGGAATACATAGAAGTAATAACAGGCAGTATCAAGAAGATCACAGATTTCCTCAATTCATTTGGTATTTATCTAATCTATACTAATCCATCCGTCTATGCTCGATTTTTCTGTAGTATAATTGCTAGAATGACTACATTGTAGGTATATCGATGTAAGGCAGAAGTGTGAACTACCCTGGTTGGTTGGTGATTCATAAGTTTATATGTTTTCCTACAGATTTTTTCCACTCTGTTCTTTGATTAGGAAGATGTCTAGCAATTCTCTTTAAAAAGATTCTGTTAAATTCGTCTGGTTAGGCAATAATATTTTGCTGAATATCATTAACTATCACATTTAACTGTATTGTTCATTGCCCACTCACCGTCTGAAGGACTTGTCGCATGCTTGAAATTATCGTAGAATACTTATATTTGAATTAGAATCACAAACAATATAATTCTTGGTAATTAGTCCACTTAAATTTCTGAAGATCACATCTTTATTTTTCCATAAGTTGCAATAGTTTCCCACCAATCAGGGCTAGGCTTGGGTGCACTGGAATTATAGTCTATTGGTACCATGTTCCATGAACAGTGTCTAAGGGACCTTTGTTAGTTGGCTTCGGCCCCTCATATAGGTCTATGTCTCCAGAAAGAAGAACAACACTAAAAAAATGACTAAAAAAAATTTCAATCAAAAAACAATGCCTGATCAAGTCTTCTTTTTTCCTCAGTGCCCCGTTACATACACTTCAACCGTCTCCAGGGTTTCTGTGATTTATAAATAAACTAGCTTCTGCCCGCGACTTCGTCCACGGAAAATTTCTTGTAGTGATAGCTCAGTTAACATCCATGTTATATAAATAATTTATAGCCTATGTCACTCAGGAGTAAAGCAGCTTTCTATTGTTGCTAAATTTTTTCCAATCGAACCATTCGTTCCAGAGATTACCTCCTACAAACAAAAAAACAAACTTTACCTCTTTATTATATTATAATAATAATAATAATAAAGCCTTTTATTCCGAAAATTTTCTTTTTTTACACAGACTATCTAAATATGCATGCATTACTATAATATATCCCTAATTTCGGTGTGCCTTACGGCAAAGGCCTCCTCCAACTCTCTCCATTGCTTTCTGTCTGCCGCTACTCTTATCCAAAGGGGGCCCAAAGTCATTTTAAGGTCATCCTCCCATCTTCTTTCTTTTCGTCCTCGGGTCCTGAATCCATCTCTAGGATACCAGACTGTCACTTGTTTACTCCATTTTTCCTTTTTACAACGGAGCATGTGTCCTGTCCATCTCCATTTGAGTGCATCGATACGTGTTAGTATGTCCGTTAATTTCGTTTTGTGTCTGATGTCTTCACTTCTAACTTTGTCCATTAGTTTTATACCTAACATGCTTCTTTCCATGCTTCTCTGACATCTCGCCAGTTGGTCTCTATGGCGTTTGGTCAGAGCCCATGTTTCACAGCCATATGTAATGCAGGGTAGGATGCAGGTATCAAATGTTTTCTTTTTTATCTTCATGCCCAATTCCTTACTTTTCATGATCTCTTTCAAGGCCCAATATTTCTTCCACCCAGTCGCAATTCTTTTGCCTACTTCTTTTGATGATACGTCTTTTGGACTTATTATCTGGCCTAGATATATGTATTCCTCTACATATTCTAGCTTCTGTCCGTTGATGGTTATGTCTACTTCTATTGAATTGGTCATCATTTTTGTTTTTGTAGCGTTGATTTCCAGCCCTACCTCACTGCTTCTTTCTACTAAGCTTAGTACCATCGCTTCGAGCTTTTGTGGATCCTCTTCCAATAAAACCAGGTCATCTGCAAATCTTAGATGGCTTAATCGTGCTCCGTTTATGTTTAACCCTAGGTGTTCCCATTCCAATTTTCTAAACATTTGTTCAAGAACTGCTGAAAAGAGCTTTGGAGAGAGCGGGTCACCTTGCCTCACGCCTCTCTCTATTGGGAAAACATCTCCTGTAGATTCGAGTCTGATTCTGGCTTTACTGTCCTTGTAGATGTTTTTGATAATATTGATGTAGGCGTTTTGAATCCCCTGCTCCTTAAGACTTTGCCATACATATTCGTGTTTGAGACTGTCAAAAGCCTTGGAATAATCTATAAAGGCCAGATAAATGGTCTTGTTATATTCATTGTACTTCTGTATAAGCTGTTTGACTGTATGAATGTGATCAATTGTACTATAACCTTTCCTGAACCCTGCCTGTTCCACAGGTTGATTTTCGTCAAGTTTGACTGATATCCTTTCTAGGATTACTTTAGCGAAAACTTTGTATACATTTGAGATGAGAGAAATTGGTCTGTAGTTACCTATATCGTCTTTTGGACCTTTCTTGTGTAGGAGTATTATGTGTGATTCGGCCCATTGGTTTGGAGTACAGCCAGTACTTAGAGTCTCATTGAACAGCTTTGTTAGAATTGGACTTAATTCTTGAATTGTTCCTCTCATTAGTTCATTTGTGATCCTATCTGGGCCAGGGGCTTTTTCCATCTTTTGGCTTTTTATAGACTTTTCAACTTCTGATATTAGTATTTCTGGTACAACTTCTATATCTTCTATCTCATATTTTAGTGTATTTGTAATTTGTTCTTTATTAAATAGTCGTATTGTTGGCTGATTTGGATTATATTCTTTGTATAATATGCGATAATAGTTAGTTGCTATATTCTGGATTTCTCGACGAGAAGTGGTTGGCAAGTTTTTGTCTGTTAACTTTGGTATCCAGTCTTTTCCCTGTTCACGAAGCTCCTTGAGTGCTTTTCTTTATTATATTAGTGTAGATAAAATGAATGTTTTTATTTTCAGACATGTCATGCCGATCCAGACTTGCTACACTAAATGAAAAACTGACATCATTGGAAAGGAAAATTGACTACTTGGAGGCTTGTGTAAGTATAAATAAATTATTTCTTTCTGTAATAAATCGAGACATCATCGTAAATGATCAATTCAATCCCTGAATTAGGATTTATACATATTATACATGTAAAATAATGATTTTGTAAAGCTATCCTCAGTTTCTTCTCCATCAACTAGAAAAGCAAATTAGATCTCTGAAGCCCCAGCAAATGCCGGTATTCACACACCTATTGTATTTCTAATGATGGTATTCAACTAAATAAATGACCATACAGCATCTTCAAACTTTCCCAAATATTTGAATACAATACCCAAATCAGATTTATAGTGCTTTTAACCAAAAAAATTGAACAGAACAAAATTTTTAACAGAAATGCCAACCTGGAATTCAAACCCAGGAGCTGAAACTTGTGGACGGACCAAAACCAGTAGAACTATAGAATTAGTATGATTGTAAGCTAAACTAGTGGAATTTTATAATTATTATGTAGATCTTGAATCTTTTGTTTTTGTTATTTTTTAATAATTATGATCTCTTAAGTACGGATAAGACTAGCTGTGAGTGTTTAATAAAAAGAAAGAGTTTTAAAAGATTTTTTAATAAATTAGTAATAGTTTTTAAATTATAATAAAAATGTAAATAATTTTGAAATTATTGAATTATAAATAAATAAAAAAGTAATGACTTCTTAAAAATCAGCTTCTGTTTCACGCAAGCACTAGTTTTTAGGCACATCTAGCTTGCCTCACACACACTACCAACATAAATTATTGTAAAAAAAAAAACGACATTTCAGTTATTTTCATAATTTTTATTTCGTTTCAGGTAACTAAAGGTGAAACACTGACATAATCTGATTATCTTAAGTTAATATAATTAGAGTATTTAAGTTAAATTCCATGAGATTTGTATTATTTCCATATTATTTACTATACTATAAATGTAGTAAATATATAATATAAATGCTTTGTTAAGTGTAGATTAGAATAGGTATAAATATCATTAAGTATACAAAATTCTTATATCTATATTATATTGTAGATTATGAAATAGTTTCTGTATCATGTAAAATGGTTTTTTATGTAAAGTTTGTTAGCTAATGTAATCATGTGTATGTATAATACAATGTAATGCGCAAATGAGCACTGCCGAAGTTAAGCAGTAAGTGTATACAATTTGTTTATTATCTGACTGCTTTGACTGTCATTATATGTATTTAAAACAAATATAGATGATTTTATTTTTTATTTAAATTTTGGAAATAGATAGCTCCACATAAGAGATTATATAGAATGTCCCTTGGAGGGATATTGCTCAGCATGCTATATTTTATATCATCATATCTATACTAATATTATAAAGCTGAAGAGTTTGTTTGTTTGTTTGTTTGTTTGTTTGAACGCGCTAATCTCAGGAACTACTGATTCGATTTGAAAAATTCTTTTTGTGTTGAATAGATCATTTATCGAGGAAGGCTTTAGGCTATATAACATCACGCTGCGACTAATAAAAGCGAAGAAATAACGGAAAATGTGGAAAAAACGGGGAAAATTATTCATCTTTGAGGGCTTCCGTTGCGTGCGCTGCGTAAACGGTTCAAGATACCAAAAAAATATGTATGAAAGAATTATTCCTCTTAAAATGATCTAAAAAAATGTCCGCGACAGTATATGTCTATCTTTTAAGATTAACTCACTAGAACCGTTTTTATGGGAATCAAATTTGGCCGCAATTAATGCATTATTACCAATTATTTGTTTGAGTTGTATCAACATAATAATATTATACTTTATCCAAATAAATGTGTTGTTGATTAAGAGTATGTAATTGTGAACAAAATTGTCTTTTACATCACTTATTTTCAATGAACATCTTAGAAGATATTACAATTTTAAAATAACTCCGATATAAAATTCACACGCGCCGCATGATGTGCAAAATATGACGCTGCGCCTGCCTGTCCGGCGGGCGAGAAGGGTTGCTTGCGGGTAGCGCGGAGGGGTTTTTTTATGGTAGGTAAAATTATCCAATGACGAATCCCGCTCTTAGGCGGAGCGGGAAACAGTGTCAGACTCTTACTGAATAAACAACCTACCCCGTTCCTCCCTTGCCATAAGCCAAGGGAGGAACGGGGTAGGTTGTTTCTCTGGGAATAATCCCAGAGCCCCGGTATAACGCTTTCGCACCAACCCTCGGCTGCAGGAGGCTTCGATCCTGAAGGGCCCCACAGTTTGCTGTTAGCACCTTGAGGCGCGCGTGAGCAGTGCACGCCGTCGACGACTTGGTCTCGGTCTGGACTGTTACCAGACAACCAGACGGCGAGCTACCCATTGCTCACCGTCCGCAAGTCAGCGTCTACGGTGGCCGGATATCGGTAGGATCGCGGCGGCGACAGCTACGGCGAGGGCGCTGTTTCCCTTGCCTTATGCTTGCCATTCTTCTTCGCTGCGGACCATGGCCTGAATCAAGGCCCGGCGCGAGAGGTCGCCGCCGCCGATCACCCCCACGAGGACACGGTGATGCTTCTCAAGCGGGGCACACTTCCACCGTGTGCTCCTGGCTGGCCACACAGTGGCGACACTCTTCCGCAAGAATCCGGCGCAGGAATCTCCTGAACTTGCCATGTTCGGTGAGAACCTGCGTCATGCGTAAGTGAGGACACCGTGATGTCTATCCAACCACGCCTCAAAGACCCCTCTTTGACTTACCGCCGAGATTATGGCGTTCCCAAGGGAGGTGTAGCTCTATGAAGTACTTTTAGATAATTATGTTCTTTTAAAAACTAAATTGTCGAAAAAAAAAAGAACAAAAATTGACACGGGCAAAGTCGTGGGTAACAGTTATAATATATAAAGCTGAGGAGGTTGTTTGCAAAAATAAATATGATGCCCAAAATAACTATTCCACGCGGACGAAGTCGCGGGCACAGCTAGTCTGTTCATAGTCAGACAAATGACTGCAACATTCAAAATCAAAATTTGTTTCAAATAAACCAATTACAGGCACTTTTGATCTATCAAAATGTCGTCATCAAAAAAAAGTGAAGCTAAAAGACAATTTAAAAAAAAATAGGATATTATTTTACAAAAATTAAAAAGAAATTTACCAAAAATGAATTATAAAAGTTTGATAATAATAAATTTAGTTCTCTCACTTTAACATTACAAAATTCATAAATTCATGGTAATAATAGTTAATATTATTTTTATTACTTAATATTGTGGGACACTGGTGCCTAGTTTCAAGGTCTATATTTCAGGACAATAGGAGTACCCGTCATTTACATTAATTTAAAAAAAATACTAAATAATTTACTTGTACAATGACCGCGTAAAAGACGATATCAGAGTAAAATAAAAAATACCTCTTTTCTCTCTCTTTCACTATTGCCTTCTCATTTCATTTGCTTTAAAACGAAAAGGACAGGTATATGTTATCAAATTCTATATTTTCTCGAGTAAAATGGCTACGCCTTGACCTCCCCCGCAACTAGAAGCAGCAATACCTTTGCTTAAGTTACGACGTCTGAAAAAAAGGAAAAAATTAAATAAAATCAGAGATCTGAAAACAGAATTTACTTTGTAGCTCTACTTATCTCTCTTTAAATTGATTAATTACATAAAAGTTAAAACATACTTGAGGGTAATGATGGCCGAGTGTTAAAGGCTCTGACTTACAAGTTGTAGGTTGAGGGTTCAAACCCAGCTAGGCGCATTACTTTGTTTAATTTATTTCAACACTCTCGAAACGGTGAAAAAAAACATGGTAAGAAACTGTTCTAGAACCAAAAATTTCAAGACATGCGTCATCCATTACCCCGCACTAGGCACGCGTGGTGGATTACAGCTCTCTTAGGTCTGAGTCCCAGCAGTGGGAATATTATAAGACTGATACTATTCTATGCTAAAACATATTCCCACTCATCTTGACATGGGTGCAAAGTATAACTGCCAAGTGGATGCTCTGGATACAGGGCAAAGTACTTAGGGAAACCAAGTACTCGTCTGAAATATAGTCAGTACCACCAAAATACAGCTGGTCTTGCTAGAGACACTGGGGTGGACCGAATGACATATTTGTCACACCTGTAGGTACGCAAAATTCGTGCTTTAGATGTGGAGTTGCGGTCACCAACCCGACATACAATAGGTATAACTACCTACCTAATAGTGAAAACAGCATCCGAAAGCTTACCTCAGTTCATGTACAAGATGTGTAGCCATCCTCGCTCCGGTCGCGGAGATTGGATCTCCTAACGCTAATGCTCCTCCGCTAACGTTTACTTTACTGTGGTCTACCTTCAGCTCTCTAGCTGCTATGAGGGCTTGGGATGCGAAGTTTTCGTTTATCTGAAATATTACACAGATGAGACCATAGAAATATCTCATATCTATGGATGAGACAATAAAGATGAGTCATAATTGGAGTGTGTTTAAGGCTAGAGTGCATAGGCTCTTAGTAAACTAGTACGCATCACCATCAACGATTGCACCACTGCTTACCATCAGGTGGGATCGCGGTCAAGCATTAATTTATATCGAATAAAAAAAAGTAGGTACCACTCGTTCCTTAACACCACTTTACAGCCATGCCAATTTTGACTTTTTATATTCAAGGTTTTTCTATAAGCATCATGGCTCGTTTGATCTCTATCTCACCTGATGGTAAACGATGATGTGGCCGACGATGGAACACGCTTGCTTAAAATTAACCTATTCATTTTTTGTAGGGACTGCAAAAGGGTTGAAGCCTGCTTTGGCCCAGGGTCTCTTTCTAAAAGGAAGGCTTGACCCGAGCCCAGTGTGAAGGGCAAAAAAGGAACGGGGTGGGTGTTTAGTCAGTAAGAGTTTGACACTGTTTCTCGCTCCGCCCAAGAGCGGAATGCGTCATTGGGTGATTTTTGCCCACCATAAAAAATCTATTCACTTTTGATTTTAAGATCCCCAGGTTTTAGACATGTTCTAGTTATCAAGAAATACAGACTCAGGCAGGGAATACCATTCCTTAGTTGTACACACAATGTATGATGTCAACATTGACAACTTGATACCTGTAAAGCAAAGACAGTGGAAAGATCCTTAGTTCTCACCTCAAAGAGATCCACATCATCTGTCTTCAACTTCTGTTCCTTTAGCAGTTTCTTTACAGCATGCACTCCTCCTAACCCAGCATCCTTGGGGTCTACACCCACACAAGACCATCCTACTAATCTAGCTAGTGGTCGAAGGTTATGGCTCCTTACTGCTTCTTCATGAGCTATGAGGAGTGCTGCTGCTCCGTCTGCAGGGGCCTGTAAAGTAGATATGGATATTGTTATACAGTGTTGAAAAAATCAGTCAGTCAGTATGTGCTGAGGAGTCCTACGTGGAGATAGCAGTGGTGGCCGAGTGGTAACGGCCCCGACTTCCAAGTTGTTATTCGCGGGTTCAAACCCAGCCAGGCGCAACACTGCGTAATTTATTTCATAACCACTGCTCTCAAAACGATGAAGGAAAACGTCGCGAGGAAACCGGCATGTCCTAGAACCAAATATTCAAAGACATGTGACATCCACCAACACGCACTGGGTCCGCATGGTGGCATTATGACCCATTCCTCCTAGAGAGGAAGCCTGAGGCCCATCAGTGGGAACATGCAATGATGATACAAATCAATATCATTACTTGGAGGTAATATAAAACCAAAGTTGCTTACCGCTGTCCCTATGTATGCTTAGATCTTTAAAAGTACGCAACGGATTTGATCGGTTTTTTTTTAATAGATAGAGTGATTAAAGAGGACGGTTTATGTGCATAATAAATGCATAAGTAATAATATTCAATATCAGTACCCGTGCGAAGCTGGGGCGGGTCGCTAGTTTGCTTAAAAAATAACTTACTGAAATATTGCCAGAAGTTAAGACTTCTCCACCTTCTAGTAAAGCCGGCAATTGGCGTAGATCTTCAGCCTTTATAGATGCCTGCGCAGGTTGATCCCTGTCTACAACGACTTGCTTCTTCTTTAGAGTCACTGTTATGCTGGCCAGTTCTTGTTCAAATGCTTTTGATTGTTCAGCTGGAATGGAAATTGGAAAATGAGCAATGATCTGGCGCAAAAGGTTTGTGTCTGAAAGAAAGGCTCTGGCCCTGGTAAATGAGTCAACGTAGGAAAGGGGTGGGTTGTTTAGTCAAGTAAGAGTATTACACTATCTCCTGCAGTCCTGCTCCACCCAAAGGCGGGGGTTGTCATTGCATAGAAAAACCAAACCCACCGAAAAAAAGTTGTTTGTTCATCTGTGTCGGTAACGTATTCTGTAATCGTAATGTTCCCGCGGGACTGAGTAATAGCATAAATTACTACTTGTACCAACAGCTATACGTCACTCAAAGTCCAATCAAAATTGGGCCAGTCGTTTTGGAGATTAGCCGTAACAAACAGGCAGACTGGCAAAACATTCGTCGAATATACTTTAATATGCATTTATTGGAAAAAGTGATACTTAAGTATTTTATTTTAGAAGCACACTTAAATTTTGAATGATGTATTTAGGTATAGATATATGTAATTAGGTACCTGCTTTCCACCTCAAATGGCTCTGCATAGCAAACTCATCTACAGCTTCTCTCGTAATTCCGTACTTCTTTGCCAAGTCCTCAACCATTTTCTGCATCGTCAGTCCAGTAAAACTGTCAGGTATCTGCTTCTGTATGTGGTCTTCCATCAGGTATGATGCGCCCAACGCTGTTCCAAATCGTACTTTCCTTACAAGTATCGGTAGTGAAGACATTAGGTCTGTGCCACCTGCTAGAGTAATCTTTGATGTGCCTATTAGGGTGTCCTGGAAAATGAAGAGTGTGTTTTAGTTTGTGATACTCCAAGATAAGGAGAGTGTAGCCTGGAGCACTGGTAAAGGGTAGCCAGCCTTTCGGTATTTTACAAGACCTATTTTGAAGAGTGTGCGTGAGACGTATTTTTTATTGCTATAACCTAGTGCTTCACTGCGATCCCACCTAATGCACGATTTGATTCTGCCATCTCAATTTTACCATCGGACATTCCGACGTAGGGCAGATATTCACCCTTACGTTGTTGAGACATCTACGGTCCGAACTAAGCGTTTTGCCTCGTCGTTTATACCGCGTACATCGAGGGACCGGAAAAGTTTGCCGGCTACTGTCTTTCCGTCTGATAACAATTTAGGTGTCTTCAAGGCTGAATAAGCTCTTAATAAACTAGTGCGCCTCACCATCAACTATTGCAATCGTGCATGACCTTATTTCCAGGTCCAGAGTCCAGAGTGTGGTTTTTAAGCCTACCAAACTTTATACGGGCTTTACATAACTAAACTCAGCCTGGTATATTTTGATGGTAATATAAGATTCACAGAGAAGATGGTCAATGTGTCTGAAAGGTTCTGAATTGGCGACCGCGTACCGGAAGACGCAGCGTTGGAAGACCTCGCAGTTGGAGCGTGCGTTTCATGAGATTCCTATAGATGCGGACGCAGATCACCGGTCACTAAATACAAACGGTTGAAGTCGTGATGATGATGATTTCTTTTTATGGGGGGTAAAAATCATCCAACGACGAATCGCGCTCTTGAGCGGAGCGGGAAACAGTGTCAGACTCTTACTGACTAAAAAACCCCATTCCTTCCTTGCCTTATTCCCAGGCCCTGGTGTTACGCTTTCGCATCAACGCTAACCCAGGAGATGATGATGATGGGCCTCGCCCCAATTACTTATACCATACCATAGGACTGGTATGTCAAGCAAAATGCAGGTTTAAGATACCTTTGACTATTCACAGGGCCAGACGTAATATCTTCTTTTTATGTCTTAGTTCCAGTATACCTTACCACAGCACTGTTGATGATAGCTTGCAGTCCAGTCCCGCAAGCTTTACTGACGCCTAGCGCTGGGCTGCTGATGGGGACTCCTGAGTAGATGCCGCAGTACCGCGGTGTTTTACCTCCGTCGCATTGGCTTAACTGAAAGAGATGTCATTTCCAATGATATTATTGGCTTCTCATGTTTATGGCTAAATAACCTGTGTTTCCTGCTGAGAAAAAATCAAGGAATAAGCTCATTGGGACTGGTAGACTGCTCTGTTGTAACATGGTATTATGTCTGTCTGTTATTGCAAGATATAGACATGCTATGTGGACTGGTTAGCGCCTGTGGCCGGCTCTCTTACATGTTTAGGAGAGCCAAGCACTAGTGTGTGTAGGTATTAGACAACCCTGTTTACCTCTTTGGAGATTGATGTTAGAGATGTTAATTTTTAAATTATAGGTAGGTACGTACAAAATTAACATTTCCAACGATGGTATTGTCAATAAAAGAAGGGTCTACGTTGGCTGAATTGATAGCTTCCTTCGCCGCGGCTGCAAATACATGCGACGCTGGCAACTCACGCAGAGGTCCGCCATAACTGCAAAATGGCGTCCGTTTCGCGCCAATTATGAAAATCGCTGAAAAATTATAAGTAACCTCAATGCCATAATTTTTATCGTTATTACGCAAATTGCAAAACAAATAATCTAATCTTGTAGATTATAGGTATACCTACTATACCTAATAGATGCGAAGACTTTAGACTTTGAACTTAAAAGTACGAAAATATATATATTTATAACGATCAGTAATCCTACAAACACCTATGTTGATAAACAAACAATTGATAAAATCCAAAACAAGTTAATCTAATCTAGACTTTAAATCTAATTCCTTAAAGTTTACGATCGTAGTGCAAAGTCTAAATATTCTAAAGCTTCTCTATAAATTAACACCTTAGCGATAAAAATATCGATATTTCCAAACAAAGTACGATTACATAATATTAAACTAACCTTTACTAGCAGCCGCCATCTTAAATTTTCTACGTTCCAAAGAAACAAATTATACGAATGAACGTGTTTTGAATGAAACTCGTATTCGTACACTAAAATGTTGATAGGCATGTTATCAACTCGTAAATAATGTTGATATAAAGATATTATGTACAGCGGGGATCAACATCCATTTTACATGCCAAGATAGTTAAGTTTTTACAGAATAAGGCGCTATTATTTGCGATAAACAATTTTTATCTTTGCTTGTAATGGAAAGTTCTGAATAACGTTATCATACAATCTACTATGACAACTGAGAAAAGGTTTTTTAATTCAAAAACCAAGTAAAATCAGCTGACACCTAAGAGTAACCTTGGAGTTTCTTGCCGGTTCCTTCTACTTAGTAAACGACCAATTAAATAGGTATAATAATATGTAAACGGAGACAAGCAACACTGACGAACGGACACCTGAATTAATTCCATATTTTTTGATAGCATATTGCGTACTTATAATATTTCCCCAGCTGGGATATTTTCATCGATTGTTTGGTTCTAGGACTTGCCAGTTTCCTCAAGATGTTTCCCTTCACCGTTTTGAGACCAGTGATGATGAAATAATTTATACAAAGTAATGCGCCGGGCAGAGCTAGCCGAACTGACACTGACTGATAACAAGTCTTAAAACATTTCCGTCTCCATTTCATATTTTGTGATACTTAGGTATAAAGAAAAATAAAGAAATAAAAAATCAACAAGTAACAACAATAATTAAAAATATATTTTCATTATTTACAATTTTGTTCAGAGATCGATAAAATGGATACAATAAGATGGTATAATGATCTATATGATGTGTTCTTCATAATAAGTTAAACAGTCTCAAGAAGGAGGGCGATTCCTTGTCCACCGCCTATGCATGCTGAACCAATGCCTCTCTTCAAACCACGGCGTCTGGGAAATGAAACAGAACAACTATTATTCAAAGTCAAAACTGCATTAAGAGTAAGACAAGATTGGTGATGGAAAAAGGCCTCGTGGACGCGCTCCAAATCCGCACCGCTCTTGACTCAGCGGTACATGGGGCCCTTCACTCCGCCAAAGACAAGAATGGAGAAACATCTTAAAAGAGCGAAAATGATGAAGCAGTGTGGTCACGACCATTGAGGAATACGACTCAAGGGGAAGGTGGAAGCCAAGATTACCTATGAGGTGAGATCTTATCTACGGGTCTTGATTCTTTTGCTTTGCAGCTAGAAGACGAACCTCTTTATGGAGACTTTTGACGTTACGCGTGATGCTAATAGGTGGCAGAAACTATAGAATGCAGGAGTGATGTAGAAGTTCATAAAGCTTGACTGTGCCTCAGCACCTGCATTGTCCCCACCTTCCTTTGGGCTGGCTCAAGTCTTACCAGATGCAGCGGCTGTACCATCACTATCTAATCATCACAACTCAGTTACAGAGTAACTGGTAAGACTCTGCCATTCTTTCGGGCTTCAATATGTCTGTAGTGACACAGTACCTGTCACATTTACCTTACCTCCGAACACATACCACCGTACCACACCAGTTACCAGTTACCAATACCTCATACAACCTGTTACCATTACCTCAAAACCAATTACCATGTTTTCGACAAATCTCCGTTAAGAAATATTGAAGCAGGCGTTTCTGATAAGAAACAGTTTTTCGACTCAACTCTGTTAAGAAACAGGAAGTACACGTTTTTCGACCTTATCCGTACAGAAATAAGAAGCAACATGTTTTTCGACATCATCTGTTAAAGAAACAGGATAGCAGTCAGCAAAAGCAGAAGCTCCAGCATTCTTCATCTTCAATTCGAACTTCGTAGCCGCACCGATGGATCACGTGAGCTCGCGCAGCGGACGTCTTCACTCGACGACGTTCTCCCGGCGAAAAGGACCGCGACCCGCGCGCAGGTCGTATTTATACTTTCGCGACAATATGACACCGCGCCCCGCGCATGCGCACTCCGCGCCTTGCTCGTTCATCGCGTCTACGTCTCGAGCGCCCCCTACCGAGGAGTCGCGACTTATTATTGTAAATATATTAGCCTAACCACTACTTGAACCAATCAAAATGTAAATATAATTAGGGTGTAATTGTACAGAAATATACATTACTTGTTCCGACATCAACTGAGCAACAAGACTTTCATTTCTCAACACGCAACCCTTAAATTGGTGACCCCGCTGAAAGATCAAGACGCCTACCTTTTGAATATTCTGAAGAACCGTCAAGATCAAGCAACGAAGCCTCATCATGTCAACGGAACAAGAATTCAGCGATGCAACAGCAACAATGAAGAGCGACGTGGCCACAATATCACTACCCGCACGTCTACCACCATTTTGGCGCCAAAACCCCCGACTTTGGTTTGCGCAATTTGAAGCCGCCGTCGCTGCCAGTAAAATCGGAGAGGATCAGAAGTTCAACCTCGTCGTTCCGCTGCTGGGCTGCAGCGATTTGGAGCAAATCGCAGATATCATACTCAATCCCCCTCAAACTGGCAAATACAGCACACTAAAGAACAGACTGATATCAACATATCAAGAATCAGATCATCGCCAGCTACAAAAACTACTCAGCGGCCTCGAGCTCGGCGACCAGAAACCTAGCCAGCTACTACGCAAGATGCGCGATTTGAGCGGGAAACTACTAACAGACGAAGCACTCAAAGTCATGTGGTTAAACCAACTGCCTACACAAGTCCGCGCCGTTCTCTCGATAAACACCGAATCCACGCTCGAAGTCCTCTCTGCAATGGCCGATAAAATGATGGAGCACTTCGAGCCAGCATCAGTCGCCGCAGTCTCCACAGCACCCTCAACAAGCACATCAAGCCACGAAAATCATCAAACATCAGCTATCAACAACCTGCAAGTCAATTTGTTATCAAAACAAATCGAAAAGCTTTCACTAGAAATCGCCGAACTACGCACGAGCTGGCAACAGCGCGCGGCGCACACACGCCCCACGCGCCCGCGTTCCCGGTACTCGTCGTCGACGCGGCAACGCAGCATTTCGCGCCAAAATTCTCGCGCGTCGAGCAAGCCGGGCGACGCTGATTGGCTGTGCTACTATCACCACCGATTCGGCGAAGACGCGCGCAAATGCGAATCTCCATGCTCCAAGAGGAAGGAAAACTAGAGAATACATCGACTGTGGCGGAAGTCGATGTATTTCAACCAAGCCTCCGCCTATGCATCATCGACAGGAATAGCAAAGAAAAGTTTCTCGTCGACACCGGAGCTGACATATCAGTCTTGGCAGCAAGAAATAAAAAATATTTCAAACCGGCTGAAAGTACCTACAACTTGTTCGCGGCAAACGGTACACAAATACGTACCTACGGAGAGCGCACACTCGAACTCAACCTAGGTTTACGTAGATGCTTCAAATGGACATTCGTCGTCGCCGACGTCAAGACATCCATAATAGGCGCAGACTTCCTAGCAAATCACAAACTACTAGTCGACTTACATCACAAAAAACTTATCGATCGCGTCACCGATCTCAGTGTGAACGCCATCACCACACAGGCAACTGAAGAAGCTGTATACATTATTGACCGTAACCATGCCTACCACAACATACTGAAGCAATATCCCGATGTTCTGCGACCCATGTCGACCAAGTCTCCTGCCAAACACGACGTCAAGCACCGCATCGAAACGACTGGCCAACCCATCTACTCAAGGCCCCGCCCCCTCCCGCCCGACAAATACAAAGCCGCCAAGCTCGAATTCGAGAAGATGATGGAAATGGGCATCTGCAAACCTTCGAAGAGCCCATGGGCCAGCCCATTACACGTCGTCAAGAAAAAAGATGGCTCACTACGAGTTTGCGGCGATTACCGAAGACTTAACGCCGTGACCGTACCCGATCGCTACCCAATTCCGAGAATGCAAGACTTTACCTACCAACTACACGGGAAAAAAGTCTTTTCGAAATTAGATATGAAAATGGCCTACTATTCGATACCTATTCATGAAGAAGACGCTGCAAAGACCGCCATCATCACACCATTTGGCCTCTTCGAATTTAATTGCATGACGTTTGGCCTACGCAACTCCGGTCAAACGTTTCAACGTTTCATGCATGAAGTACTGCGTGGTCTCGACGACATCGTATTCTGTTTCGTCGACGATTTACTTGTTTATTCAAATAACGAAGAGGAACACCAGCGCCACCTACATCAAGTACTCGAACGACTGAACAACTATGGCGTCACACTCAACATCGATAAATGTGAATTCGGCACGAACAAAATACAGTTTCTCGGATACGAAGTCACTCAAGATGGAATCAAACCCACACAAGATCGCATTCAAGCCATAGTCAACTATCCAAAACCAACTACAATACAAGAATTACGAAGATTTTTAGGCATGATTAACTTTTACCGCAGCTGCCTACCCCATCAAGCCGAACATCAAAACCTACTCAACAAGTACCTACACAACAGCAAGAAGAACGATAAATCACCGATCGCCTGGACGCCTGAAGCCGAGAAAGCCTTTGAACATTGCCGTCAAAGCATACTCATGGCAACTACGCTGACACACCCAATACCAAACGCACCGTTATGTCTCTTCACCGACGCTTCGGATACCAGCATTGGCGCCGTCCTACAACAAAAAGTCGACAACATATGGAAACCTCTCGCATTCTACTCGAAAACAATGAGCGACACTCAGCGACGCTACAGCGTGTACGATCGCGAACTTTTAGCTATGTACACAGCTGTGCAACATTTACGTCGGCTGATAGAGGGCAACGACCTTACGATTTACACCGACCACAAACCTCTAACGTACGCACTTTCAAGACCACCGAGTAGCAGTGACACGCCTAGAAGAGAGCGACAACTTCACTATATTAGCCAATTCTGCACAAACATAAAATATATCAACGGTCATATGAACGCAATGGCTGACGCGTTATCACGCATTGAAGAAATCGAACTACAAAACTCAACCATCGACTACAATCAACTCGTTCAAGAATACGACAACGATTCCGAACTACAATCTTGCTTGAACAACCCCAAACTCAAGTTCACCCGACTAACTATGCCCGGAGTTCAACGACCCATACTTTGCGAAACATCGACAGCAAATGTTCGACCATATTTACCGCCGACTTATCGTTTTGCCGCCTTCAAAGCGCAACACGATTTATGTCACCCCGGAGTACGGACATCAAGAAAAATAATTACAAATAAATTCTTCTGGCCTTCCATGAACAAAGACGTAGCCACGTGGGCAAGAGCATGCATCGGATGTCAACGCGCCAAAGTTCATCGACACGTAAAGAGCCCACTCGGTCAATTCCAAGAATCCGCACGTTTCGAACACATACACGTCGACATTGTCGGAGAGTTACCCCCGTCGAATGACTACCGATACCTCGTTACTATAATCGACCGCTGCACCAAGTGGCTGGAAGCCATACCTACGCGTGACATTACCGCCGAGACAGTCGCAAGAGCCGTGTACAACGGGTGGATATCGCGATTCGGATGCCCGTTACGTATAACAACGGACCAAGGGAGACAATTCGAGTCTGCATTATTTACGTCTCTCATGAAGAAGTTTGGTGTCACTCGTATTCGAACCACCCCATACCACCCTCAGGCGAACGGTCAAGTCGAACGGGCCCACAAAACGCTGAAGTCAGCACTAATGGCGAGAGCAGCCGCGACACGCTGGAGTGAGGAGCTACCTACAGTTCTCCTAGGACTACGTACAGCGCTACGTGAAAACACCTCCTTCAGCCCAGCCCAAATGACGTACGGTACTACGTTACGCATTCCGTCTGATTTCTTCGTGCCTACAACGCCGAACATTGAAGACGCCGAATTCGTTCGTCAGCTGACCGAAACAATGTCGTCACTAACACCGGTGAGAAAAACGCACACATCGAACGCGAACACATTCGTATATAAGGATCTCGCAACATGTACGCACGTGTTCCTACGCAACGACACCGTGCGGAGACCGCTCACACCGCCTTATGACGGCCCGTACGAGATTCTACGCCGCAGCGAAGATGGGAAACAATTCACATTACAGCTACCACGTCGTACTATCGTCGTGTCAGTCGACAGATTGAAACCGGCACACCTACTCGTATGTAATGAAGACGCCACACAACCTTCTCTTACGTCACGTTTACCGACACCGACACCCGCCTCACGCCCGACAACGCAAGATCAGCAAATCGTGCCAGCATGCAAGCATACCTACGACGCTCCCACTAGCATACCTACGTCTCACAAGCATACTTACGTCACAAGAACCGGCCGTACGGTGAAGCCGAACGTACGCTTCGCTTAGGGGGGAGTGATGTAGTGACACAGTACCTGTCACATTTACCTTACCTCCGAACACATACCACCGTACCACACCAGTTACCAGTTACCAATACCTCATACAACCTGTTACCATTACCTCAAAACCAATTACCATGTTTTCGACAAATCTCCGTTAAGAAATATTGAAGCAGGCGTTTCTGATAAGAAACAGTTTTTCGACTCAACTCTGTTAAGAAACAGGAAGTACACGTTTTTCGACCTTATCCGTACAGAAATAAGAAGCAACATGTTTTTCGACATCATCTGTTAAAGAAACAGGATAGCAGTCAGCAAAAGCAGAAGCTCCAGCATTCTTCATCTTCAATTCGAACTTCGTAGCCGCACCGATGGATCACGTGAGCTCGCGCAGCGGACGTCTTCACTCGACGACGTTCTCCCGGCGAAAAGGACCGCGACCCGCGCGCAGGTCGTATTTATACTTTCGCGACAATATGACACCGCGCCCCGCGCATGCGCACTCCGCGCCTTGCTCGTTCATCGCGTCTACGTCTCGAGCGCCCCCTACCGAGGAGTCGCGACTTATTATTGTAAATATATTAGCCTAACCACTACTTGAACCAATCAAAATGTAAATATAATTAGGGTGTAATTGTACAGAAATATACATTACTTGTTCCGACATCAACTGAGCAACAAGACTTTCATTTCTCAACACGCAACCCTTAAATGTCTATAAAAAGATTAAGAAACTTAGACCTTAATGGTATTAATACGGTATTGGCTCAAGAAAAATCCAGTTTACCTGAGCTCATAAGCTAGATGTGCGGTAATCCGAGCTCCCGAAGCTCCAACCGGGTGTCCCATGGCGATTGCTCCTCCGTTAACGTTGAGCTTGCTCTGGTCAAGACCCAGTTCCTTAACGCATGCTAAAGTCTGAGCTGCAAATGCTTCATTGATCTGTTGGTGACAAAAAGGAGGCAAACATTTATAATGTGTACAAAATTGCAAATTGAGGCAGTAAAAATTACTGTAATTAAGTAAGTTTAAAGAGATAGGTGGAAAATAACATATAAAAAAAAAACATGGTCTTGTAAGAACCGTGGTATTTCGGTCTTTGAGTTCTATATATCCAAGTAAAAGCATTTGTGATTGTATATCTGATAAGGCTAATTGAAAAAGTCAGTATTTTGATACACAAGCATTTATACGGTTTATTTCTAAGTTTGAGATAACCGTACCTCAACCAGATCGATGTCATCAAGCTTCAATCCTGTGACTTTTAGCAGGTTCTGTATGGCAGGCACAGGTCCGATGCCCATGACGGAAGGGTCCACACCTACCACGGACCACCCCAGTAGTCGTACCAGGGGTTTAAAGCCATTCTGCTTGACAGATTCCTCGCTTGCCAAGACGAGTGCTCCAGCACCGTCGTTGACACCCTGTAGAAGAGTAAGTAGAGTAAACATTTGTTTTAGATATCTATCTGTAAGTAACATTACTACAAGTAATCATCTCTAATATTAATAATGAGGATCATGACTGACAGAGTCATCATCAACCTTTTTAAAGTTCCCACTGCTGGGACAAAGGCCTCCTCTCTAAGAGAGGGAATGGGCCATAATTAACCACGCGGACCCAGTGGATGACTGGATGTTACAGGTTTCGAATTTTTGGTTCAAGGACTTGTCGGTTTCCTCACGATGTTTTCCTTCACTGTTTTGAGAGCAGTGGTAATGAAATAAACTATACAAAGTAATGGCTGGGTTTAAACCAGCGACCTACAACTCGTAAGTTGGGGCCATTACCACTCGGACACCACTGCTCTCACTGACAGACTAATCAAAGAAAAACACATCGAAGGTATATGGGGCAATATAAATATGGCAATGTCTGTCTATCTTTCTGCCCAAATCAGTGCACGATTCCCGACTTCCAAGTCTTAGCATCCCAATAGATAGGAAGACTGGGAAGCCAGGGATACATAAGAGGAAGGGAGTCGTTTGGATTTTCCATCGTGGTGAAAGGATTGGTCAGCTAGTCTCTGCGTTACCGAGTGCTAGCTGTTTAGGGTGGGCCGGGCTTTTGAAATCGCGAAACGATTTGAAATTAAGGCCGCTCGGGGAGGCTCCTAACAAACATAACATAAGAAAAAAGCTTACAGAAGAGTTGCCAGCAGTAACGACGCCTCCCTTTCTGAAGAGCACCGGCAGTCGGCTCAGCATTTCGGTCGTGGTGTCAGGGCGAGGGTGCTCGTCTACCTCCACCAGCTTCTCTTGCTTCTTGACCTTCACCGGCACTGGAGCTATCTCTTCTTTGAACACGCCTTGGTCATGTGCTAAAGTCAGAAGGAACTGGTTACATTCAAGGATCTTATATATCTTACGGACAGTAATAACTAGCTGAATAACTAGTTTCAGAACATTTTTCGTCTCTCGGGGATAACAATCACCTAAAGTGGAGCTCTAGAAGGGCGTGTCAGACTTTTTTTGACCATACATCGAAGCAAAGGCTCAACTGGCTGCAAAAAAGTTGGGAATCCTCGCAAAAGTCAGACGATACTTCACGCCGGAACAGCTGCTTAAACTTTATCAGGCGCAAGTTCGATCGGTTATGGAGTATTGCTCTCATCTTTGGGACGGATCTGCACGATACCAACTTGATGCGCTTGAGTCTATTGAGAGGCGAGCCTAGAGGATCATTGGCGATGATGCACTTGTCGAGTCGAGACTTCAAAGTCTTGAGCATCGACGCCGAGTTGCTAGCCTGTCGGTTTTCTACCGGTTGCATTTCGGGGAATGTGCGTCGGAATTACATAATAACGGCATTGCGCCACCGGTACATGGTGGATATCCCACATATACGTACAAAACGTTTTGGGAACACATTCATTATGCGTACAGCCAAAGAGTGGAATTCTTTGCCGGAGTCTGTGTTTCCTGATGGCTACAATACTGGAATCTTTAAGTCAAGAGTGAATAGGTTACTTCTAGGTAAGCGCGCTCCATCATCGACCGCATCGTCGCTTTCCATCAGGTGAGAAAGCGCAAACCTATTACCAATAAAAAAAAAAAAAAAAAACCACACCTACATGTCATTCAATTGCCTTTTATGTTCTAAGACCTTCATCAGAGCTTCATGGTCAGAAAATCCCCGCTGCCCTAACGGGGATCGATCTATACCCTATAGTTTGCTAATATCTCTTTGATGAGCGCGTGGAAAATACGCGACTATGATTACGATACTATTGACTACGACTTAGGCTCGATCCGGACGGTTAACCGGACGAAACGTCATTAAGGTGATGCCTCAAACCCAAGGTGGTTTACCTGCCTTCCACCTCTTCTGTGACTGCAGAGCAAACTCGTCCACTTCCATCCTCTGCAGTCCATACTTCTCAGCCAGGTTCTCAGCCGTCTCTGGCATGGTGAAGTTACAGGATGTGTCCAAAGATGACGAGGTCAGGGCATCTTCGAAGGGCATCTTTACTCCTAAACCGACTCCGAATCTGGTGTTTCTGACGACGAAAGGTACTGCTGACATGTTTTCTGTGCCACCTGCGAGGGAGGTTTGGGCTACTCCTGTTATAATGTCCTATGGAAAAAATATTTTAAATTAGTTTTGCCAAGTTTCAAGGCTAGCAATACAGATAAATAAAGCCTCCAGCTAAGAATCACCTAATTACGAATCCCGCTCTGTGGACGAGCGGGAAATAGTCTCAGACTCTTACTGACTAGCGACCCGCCCCGTTCCTACGTTGCCTTATATATCAGGGCCAGAGCATACCTTTCAGACACGAACCCTTGGCCCTTGTGGATTTCGGCTTAAATAAATGTTTTTCTTTCTTTCTTCGACCCTTCTGCATGGTCCCTATAGTTCTGAAAGCTCTTTGAGGCACGCGAGGACTAGCCCAGCCTTTGTAAGTAAGCAGTATTTTCTATCGTTTCTGCATTTAATAAAGTGGTGAACCTCACCATCGACGATCGCAGTCAAGCACTATTTTATATCAATTGAAAAAAAGTTAGAACATCGAGCTACATCTTTGATTAGTTCATTCGTCGATTTGATTCTCATGTAATAGGAGTTCTTACCTGAGCACTGTTCACTATAGCTTGGAAACCAGATCCACAGAGTCGGTTAATTCCAAGAGCTGGCTTGTCTTCCGGGATGCCTGCCTTCAGTGCTGCGTGACGAGGGGACAGTCCACCGTCTGATGAACCGCTGATCTGTGGATTAAACATTCTTAGTTATATCATGGTGAATTGGTGACATGGTTGAGACATCTCCTTAAGTTTTGTCTAAAGTCCATGCCACGGCCACGAAAGTTGCTCCGGTGAGTGAAAAATATCGTTAAATTAAAGTATATATGTCGGTCGATATGTAGTTTCTTCGTGGAATGACTGGTTTATCCTAGGTAAAGTTAGGTTATGTAATAACTCTTGAAATATGCATTGCTATCCACGAGTGTCAACATCGTTCAGATGTGTTGGTTTTACTTTTATAGAAAGTTCATCAGCCTCTAGAACGGGAGCCATAATATCAGTGAAAGTTTTCGGAACGCATTTATTGTGTGTTCAGCTAAGGAGTGAAATTCTCTACCGGGGTCTGTGTTTCCTGATAGCTACAACCTGGGGATCTTCGAGAGTGAATAGGAATAAGCAAGCGTGCTTCATCATCACATTTGATTGCTGGAGATAGTGGTCAAACGCGAGCCTATCAAAAGTAAAAGAAGTCTATTCAGAAGGCAAGTAAACTGCTGCACCTCTCCCAAGCTTTGAATTAAACCAGTCCAAGGGTGCTGCAGTCCTCTAAGAAAACAAACAGCTTTGAGCGCAGCGCTGGTTCTGCGACGTTATCCAAATAAGTACATTCAAATCACATACAAATCTAATGTACCTATTTGGATTTTGTCGTTGGGCCAGCGCTGCGCTCAAGGCTGTTTTCTTAGAGAATCCCTATTCTTGACATGTTCTCTCAGAAACCCTGGTGGCTCCCTAGCCAGCAGGGTTTCTTTTTCTTGAGCTCTTTTTGTTACCTAGCACTAATGATTTTAAAATCATAAGATATCTGTTTCTTTTCAGACAACCACATCGATACTAACCCCATTAACTTGTCCAATATTGACAGTGTCGATGACCTCAGGGGCCACGCTGCCGGCTTTGAGGGCATCCTTGGCGGCAACAGCCAGCAGGTCCGCTGGGTATATGTCCTTGAAAGCGCCTCCGAACCTGCCGAACGGAGTCCGCTTAGCCGCTACTATGAAGATACCTGCATGTGGAAGATGAGGGGTAATTAGTAACGGTTGTTTTGAGGAGGTAAGCCATATACCAGAAATATTAGTACGTCTGCAGCTCAGCCCCCCTAACCAAATTACAATAGTTTCGTTTAGAGTTAGCGCTTGTACTTGGCCACGTCCCCAATTCCTTTATTGAGATGACGTTCGAACTTGAAGCAAACAACCCGGTTGTTTGCTTCATGCGTTTGCACAAGGGAATTGAGGGCCTGGCCAAATACAAGCGCTAACTTTAAACGAACCGATTGTAACTTGGCTAAGGGAGCAGTAGTTGACTTTTGTTGGCCTTTGACTTTCAATAGTCGACGTTTGTTGTTGATGCATTTATTTTTTGTGTACGATTTTTTTTTACTGAAAAAAACATCGTAAGGAAACCGGCATGTCTTAGAAACAAAAATTCATAAACATGTGACATCCACAACCCGCATTTCCCTCTCCTAAAAAGGAGGCCTGAGTCCCAGAAATGGAATCATTACCTATAAGGCCATGCTATGCTAGGTATGCTAGTTTTTATATCGAAACTCGAATGGTCTTTACTATCTTATATTATCATCAAGTGACATAAAACAGTGTTTTTAGATATACTCTTTGAACCATTTTCAAGGAGAAATTGCCTGAATATTATACCAACGCACAGCTAGGGAGCGTGAAATTGTGTACAAGGCTTACTTTTATGACTTAGGTGAGCACTAAGAAAGAATTCTCCATAATTCAAAGGGTAAAGTGATCATACGGAGTTCGAAAATTTGTATGGACAAAAGTCTACTACGAGTATCACGCGGGTTAAGAATGTTAGGGTGCGTCCACATCTGGCGAATGTGCCGCGAATGTGCAGCTCGCGAGCCGATAGCGAGCTGCCCGCGAGCTGCGCGCGTGCAGTCACTGCAATGGTTTGTTGCGCCGCTTTAGCGCAACTCATGTAAGGCTCGCATAGAGCGCGCGAGCGGCGCGCGATCTGCGCGCACTCAGTTCTCGCCCTTACATTTTCGTTTACTGGCTCAGTACTATCGAAGATGTCAGACGACACTAGTGTTTTTAATATTATTGCTGCATCATTAATTATTATATTACTGATAAAAAGGAAAAAAAAAGAGACAACAGCGTTAGTGGCAAAATCCTATTTGGATTATTTTATAACTAGCGCGCCGCCCGCGCGCTGATCGCGTACGGCGCTTAGATCGCGCGCGAACTGCGCGCGGGCGGCGCAGAAGCGGCCCACGAACAAAAATGCACGCGCGCAGCTCGCAGGCAGGGCGCTAACGGCTCGCGAGCTGCACATTCGCGGCACATTCGCCAGATGTGGACGCACCCTTAAGATACTGTTATAATAATATATTCGCAGGGGTTTCGTGCTGATATAATATAGGTATATTATGCATGTATTATACGTATAAACTTTACTCTTGAATGAATCTCATAAAAATTTTTAAAGATCTAAGCATATCTACTTAGGGACAGACAGCGGAAAGCGACTTTGTTTTATACTACTTATGTTTTATAGATAACTATACATTGACTAAACTTATAGGTACATACTTAGATAACTATTCGTATCAAACTTCTTTATTCTACACAAAACATTTAATAGTACACAGTAGTTACTAAATCCATGTACAAAGGCGAGCTTAACTCAATAATGAATTTACTCCCAGTAAAACTTCTATTGTGATTGTAAATACCTAGGTACTTCAAAAACATGACATCCAAATAAAAACATACTCATTCATCCAAAATGTTTTCAAGTCTTAAATAACCTTGCCCTCGTATATGTACCTATGTGTACTGATGTGTACATTGACCCCTGTTTGAAAGTCCGTACAATAAAATTAGAACCTTGTGACATAACAGATAAGAATCAAAATCACTTCGTTACACTCCGTGTCTAGCTAATTTGTAAACAAAGATGTGATTCTAGGATGGTTTTGTTGGAAATAAAATTGAATGAGTTTTGTTATTAAAATTAAAACCAAGAAGATTATATTTAGTTCTTACTTTAATTCATATATCTAAAGTAAATAATACAAACTAGAAAATACACCATCAAGTTATCATTTTCCCGGGTTTAAACAGCCACGTCTTATGTCCTTATTATTATTTAATGAGTGACTTATATTAATTATTATGGTACTTTTCAGCACAGTTCAATGTCCTCCCTTATCTATAATGAATAATTACATAGTACATAAGTATTACACACATAAAATCTAGATATACTCGTACATATCTACCTACTAATAAAAAGTAAGTTTTACCTAAGGGATAATCTCTGAAACTTCTGAACAAAATTTGAAAATTCTTTCACCAATAGAAAGCTACTTTATCACCGAGTATTATAGACATATTTTTCAATTTGTATGCAGGCAAAGCCGCTGACAAAAGCCAGTAATATACAAACTAACCTTTATTGATAGCAACCGCCATTTTCGTTATAATTCACACACAAGCACGTCAACACAGCAACAGAACGAACTAGTTGTGATAAATTCACATTCCGTATCATACGTAATCGGTATATTGGAGGATTACGTTTTTATTATCACGCTGTTTTTTGAAGTAAGTATATCGTATGCGAATCGTGTGCCCCCAGTAAATGTTGATAACGTACTGAGTTCAAAGTCCGGCGCCTAAACCAGTTGTTTTAGTTTATGTAATAGTCTTATGTAGCTTATTATGTGAGGAGCTAAGACTGTGGTAAATTAACCGGCTAGTATTTTTGTGTTTGTATCTGGAAGGTATTTGGAGAGAGTATTCTTTAACTTAGTAAAAAAGTCACATGCCGCTATCTGTCCCTATGTATGCTTAGATCTTTAAAACTACGCAACGAATTTGGATGTGTTTTTTTTAAATAGATAGAGTGATTCAAGAGGAAAGTTTATAATGTGTATGCATGCATCTCGTGAGAAGCTAAAGTGGGTCGCTAGTTCTATAATTCTATGTATAATACAGCTAAGAAGAGAAATTCTTTGTCTGAGACTGTTTCTTGAAACTTTCGATCTAGGTAGTAAGCGACTGATAGTAAGCGACGATGATGAACCATGAACGATGATGGTCTTCCAATCAAAATTGAATAAGTAGGTTCTTACTGGGCATGTTCGCTTCAGGAGCGCAGGAGATACCAGGCAATTGAGAAGCTATCAGTGATAATAAAAAAAAAGCTTAGGTATATCCATTGAGAGGTCAGTGCCGAGCCCTGGCCATGTTCCGGTTTCGGATTCCGGTTTTACCTACTTTTCGACTTCATCATCCAGTTCTGCCATATTTTGTAAAGGAGTCGTTTTTTAAAACATTGATTTATTTAGGGGCTTTTGTCCTAAAAGGATATGTCAGCCCCATCGTGCCTTATTACAAAGGAAGGAATCGTTCTATATCGTCGAAGTTTATCATCGGAACAAATTTCAAACAAAACAAAAAAAAAAACAAAATCGGTTCGCAATAATTGCTTGAGATATCGGTGAACAGACATAAAAAAACTACATACAGCCGAACATATTATAACCTCCTTCTTTTCGAATTCGGTTAAAAATAGAACACTATATTAACCAGCTTTCCACTTCATCTAAGAATTCAAAGAGAAATTATCCATTATCCACTTAGCCCTGTAGCATGGTGAAGTTACAAATTATAATAGGAATTAATTTAATTTTTAATTCTCAATCTGCAGGAAAAAAGGAAAGGTTCTTTAGATAGATAAACACTGTAATGAAGATATACAGAGGCTCAAAATAAATACGTTTTATTAAAATTAAACACAAAGAGCGAGAAAAAACATGTAATTAACCCTTAATAGGCTAAAAGGTAGTTTTGCTACCACACCAGCTTTGCACTAGCTCCTAATGCTCGCTATTACCTGCCTTGCCCTGTGTTGTACTAACTGTCGGTAGTGTAAAACGTATTGAATTTAATTCAGTTGCGAATTCTGGGCAAACTATACCCTGGTTCCGCATATACTATAAAAATAATGTTGTACATATAGATATAAGTATTTCACCTTCTTTTCCTGAGCTCGTGCGTGAGGTGTTGTTTAAAGCTTTAAACAAGCTTTTTTAAAAAAGAAAGATCTGGGAACCTAGATAAATATTGTCTAAATCCAAATATCACCATAATATGGTTGAAATATGCTCGACTTGCAAATGATTTTTATATTATGTTTGTATGGATAAATCTTCCGCCGGCCTCTTAAGCTCTTCTTTTTTTCAGCCTATCGAATGAATATGTTATGTATGTCTGAATTAATAGTGATATCGTGACCGGATCGTAAAAAATTATCTCTTCATAATATGGCCAAGCAAAAATGTCCAGATCGCCTTAAAGATATTTGAATCCTCTTTTGGCTTACTTTCTTTGGACCTTTTAATACCATAGAATCTCTACATCAATTTTATGATCAAACGATTATTTAAATATCGTCAATAGCGTTACAACGATAAATTTTTATGTTCTGGCCTCGACAGATACTCAATTTTCCATAGATATAAGAAAGCGCAATTTTCTTTGCGTTGCCATAGGTGGCTGCTGGGGCCGAAAGGTTCTGGAGTGGCGACCGCGTACCGGAAGACGCAGTGTTGGTAGGCCTCCCACAAGGTGGACCGACGACCTGGTCAAGGTTGCTGGAATTCGATGGATGCGAGACGCACGAGACCGGTCGTTGTGGCGACGTTTGGGGAGGCCTATGTCCAGCAGTGGACGTCTTTCGGCTGAATTGATGATGATGATGATGATGCCATAGGTTTGCCATAATATCAAACAGTTTCGATAATCATAGCTATGCCTTGTCCACCGGCGATGCTAGACAACGCAAGAGCTCTCTTCAAACCACGTCGCCTGAAAAAAAAAAACCGAAATTTTGTATCGTCTTATAAACTTTTTGATCTACTAAAGAACAGATAATTATGTCAAACAGTAACTTAGAGATGTCTCCATAAGAGCTGAAATAGTAAGATGAATATTTATCTAATATATGATTTACTAGCTTTTGCCCGCGGCTTCGCTCCCGGCAACAGATTATTCTACCCTACCCTACCCTACTCTACCCTACACTAAAAAAAAAAGTAAAAAAAGGTCCTATCCTATGTCATTCTCCTGGCTCTAAACTACCTCCCTGCCAATTTTCAGCTAAATCGGTTCAGCCGATCTCGAGTTATAAGTGTTGTAACAAACCCGACTTTCATTTATATATAATAGATTATTTTTATAAATATATAGATTATTTTCTTTATTGTTGTACAGTTTAGCAAAATGCAGAACAAAAAATTATAAAAACAAATTGGGCGGCCTCAGGGTAATTTCTAACAGGTCATCTTTACTTTTGGACTAAAATAAAGTAAATAGATGGTTTACAAACATCAGAAATAATATTATAAATTAATGTAATTCCTATACAACATTACTTTTAGTACTTATCTTTTATGTGAAAACTCAATATTGTTACTTCTGAAGAATCAGTAACTGAAACGATTCCAATTAATTTTACACCATGTTATATATTTTGGCTTATGTTTAACTTACTAACATATAACAGACAAAAATTGTAAATGATAACCAAAATGAAACCCGCATTTTAATGTAAAATTATAACCAAAGTTTTTACATCTTGCTATCCTGTTTAAGTAAACTGACTCCAAAAAAATAATTGTTAACTCAAAAATTGTTAAAAAAAATAAAAAAAAACCGACGAAAAATTCCACCACTGGGGGTCCAGAATCATGTACTGAATCCATGGTATTCGTTTGCGTTAACATGTCAATGACACCTTGTATAAAATTTTCGTGTCACAGTTTTCGTTCCCATACTCCTCCGAAACGGCTAGACCGATTCTCATGAAATTTTGTGAGCGTATTGAGTAGGTCTGAGAATCGGCCAACATCTATTTTTCATCCCCCTAAATGTTAGGGGTAGTCCACCCGTGCGAAGCCGGGGCGGGTCGCTAGTATAGATATAAATATTTCATCTTCTTTACCTAAGCTCATGCGTGAGATGTGACATGATCCTGGCTCCAGACGCGCCGGGCACGTGGCCAATGGCGATGGCTCCTCCATTGACATTTAGTTTATCTTCATCCACCGCCAACTCCCTGGCAGAGACTACCGTCGTTGCTGCGTATGCTTCATGGATCTGGAAGCAATGAGAAAAGTTCCGAATATCAGCTTTACTTACGTCTGTTGGGCTAGGCAGCCATGGGACGCTAGACTGATTTTCCTTCTTCTTTCGATTTGCGATTGTTTACACAATTGGTGTGGAATATGCTCATGGAGCAGTGGTGTCCTTTACCTCTCGGTAAAGACCCCGACTTAAAAGTTGTAGATCACGGGTTCAAACCCAACCAGGCGCATTACTTTGTGTATTTTATTTCATCACCACTGTGAAGGAAAACATCGAGAGGAAACCGGCATGGCCTAAAACAAATACGAAAACATCCACCAATTCGCACTGGACCCGCGTAGTGGATTATGGCCCATTCCCTTTCCTAGAAAGGAGGGCGGTGTTCCAACAGTGGGAACAATATTAAGGCTGATGACGAGTTATTTCTTTCTTTCTTACCTCAACTAAATCCATATCATTCATAGTCAGGCCGGTAGTTTTGAGCAGTTCTTGCGCTGCAGGTACTACTGCTATACCCATTAGCTTCGGATCCACTGCTACACAAGACCAGCCAACAAGCCGAGCGAAAGGCTTCAAGTTATGATCCTTCAGTGCTTCATCGTTAGCTAGAATCATCGCGGCTGCACCGTCGTTTACACCCTGAAAGGACAATAAGTTTTTTTTTTTTTTTGTAATTTTGGCTTTCTACAATCAGTGTATCCACTATAAGCAGAATTTTTGTTTGATTAGATTGGACGTGCGAGATGGCTTTACCAGCGTAAAGCTCTTCTCTCATTTTATTACTTTATTTGTTTTTTTTTTTATTATTACTTATTTTCTGCTTTCCAGTTCTCCAATGGAGTATCTTTTAAGCCTCTTGGCACTGTTGGTAACTTCGGTGAGTGCTACTGCAAGTTTATTAACATGATTTGCCAGTCTTCCCGTATAGGACAATAAGTAATTACTGAAAATAGTACGCTTTGATACAATAAGTTGTCGTTGCGATTTGCGATCCAGGTGGAAAACGCTCGATCTGCAGGCGAAGGTTTTATGAAACCGAGCACAGCAGTGACCTCCACGAGTATCAAACCACGTTTTTTATTACATTTACGAAGAATAGCACATTTTGATACAAGTGGAAACATTTTTTCATCAAAAGTAGTCAAGACTGCACTTATGAATTCATCAATGTAAAGGTGTATGGTCTGCAGAACTAATTCAAGTTTAAAAATAAAGTACTTTATTATTTAATTTAATTTTATCTTTACAAATCGATAGTTTTTCAAGTACCGGCTCGACCCTCCACGAGATTAATTAATTAACCTCCAGAGGACACCAGTGTCCGCACACCTGTCTTTTAATTGTGTCTGTAATTACTGTACCGTACCGTGGACTACCGTAAAGGTAGGTATATCGATAGTCTCCGTATAGTTACCTACTAGTATATGTGAAAGCCAAAAAGGTCCTATTGACAACGATTCAAAACTCAAGTTAATGCATCACAAGCTCACGGTAGAGTTGCCTGGTGTGCTAATGCCCTCAAGGCACACTGGTGCTAATCTGGCGAGTTTTTCTAAAGAGGTGTCAGGTTGAGGATGCTCATCCGTTGTCATCAGCACTTCGCGGTTCTTAATCTTCACTGGCACTGGAACCAGCTCAGCGTTAAAGAAGCCGCTTGCATCCGCTGGAAGACATTTAAATGTAACATAATTTCAAAGTTTTTTTTTTAGATTTTATTCAAATATTAAGATTTTATTTGAATAAAATATTCAAATGAATGTAAAAAATAAGTAATAATATCTTTCACACCGTCGTATAATGACGGTGTGAAAGATATTATTACTTATTTTTTACTATATTATAGTCTTTCACTTTCTTTTAGAGAAAGGGACTATATTATATTCCCAAACTAAACAGGACTAGTGCTATGAGTACTGGACAAAGTGGACAACGGATGAACATACTTTATAGTTCTAAATACATAAATATACACACAGACACCAAACAAATTTTCCTGCTAACCACACAAACATTTATCTCGGGTAGGAATCGAACCCGCATCGAGAGAGCAATAAGGGTCACTGACCACTAGACCAAGCCGGCAGCTTTTTCTAAAAGACTTGACTGTCTTCCAGAAAAAGCAGCCACATCTCACCATGTTTCCACTTCTGCTGCGACTTAAGAGCACACTCATCAGCTTCTCTTCTACTAACACCATACTTAGAAGCAAGGGCATCAGTGATCTGCCACAAATACATATTGCAGGAAGAATCCAAGAAAGAAATGCGGAGGTAGTCTTCCATTTCATATGTTTTCCCCAACGCTGTTCCAAAGCGCACATCACGGACGAGGAAAGGGACGGACGACAACACGTCCATGCCACCGGCAAGAGATATTTGAGATGCACCTATAAGAATTTCCTGGAAAAATTGAAGATTGATATATGTTATGTTGTCGTTGTCGAACAAAGTTCAGACCGAGCCGAAGTCCACGGGGCATATCGTTCCACGAGCACCTCAAGAAGTGGTCAGCGAGCCAGAGGCCTAGCAAGGTCGAAGCCTACTAGGGCCAAGGATCGGTTTCTGAAAGGGAGATGTGGCCTCGTTAAGAAAGGCAACGAAGAAACGTGAGTTTTTATTGAGTAAAAATCTGACCCTATCTCCCGTTCAGCCCAAGGGCGCGGAGATGTCGTTGTATAATTATCTCATTAAAAAAAAACTACGACTTGTTAAAATGTTAGTCTTGCGAGCAAGAAAGAGTGATGGAGCTATTCACCCTACTTATATACATATAGCATAGCCATACCCACGGTATGGCTGGCCCCCCAGTCAAAGAAGTCATGGGCTCAGAACAAGTAACCCAAAACTACATAATTTACTAGCTTTTGTCAGCGGCTTCGCCCGCGTACATAAAATATAGCCTATGTCACTCAGGAGTAAAGCAGCTTTCTATTGTTGCTAAATTTTTTCGAATCGGACCAGTAGTTCCAGAGATTACCCCCTACAAACAAAAAAACAAACTTTTCCTCTTTATTATATTAGTGTAGAAGTGTAGATGTAGATTAGGTAAAATTGAAACAAAATGAGATGATTTTTTTTTTCAGGCTCTTTCCAATAAGTTTGTGACGGGCCTCAGGTGACATAGTTTAATAAGAAAATTGACTTTGTGGGTAGACATAGCACTATACATATTTTTGTGAGCTCTTATTTAAAATAATATTTAAAATAGTTATTATTAATTTCTAATGAAATAAACAAGTTATATTTATATAAAACCACCCCACAACCGCGGTCTATTGTTATCAAATCTCAAGCACTGCTACATACCCGGTTACACTGTCACTATATAGTTGGCTATGGACACAAAACTCACTACCAGCCTTGAAGATCTGGAAAAGTTATTCGGGTCCCGTATGCAAGAATATGAGGCGAAATTGCAGAAAGCAACTACTGGATCTTCATCATCGCCTGAAATTGTTTCTATTGCAAGTGAGTTCACCGAATTTAAGAAATTTGTCTTTCAAGCACTCTCCACATTGAAGTCCCAGATTGAGTTGCTAACTGCTGGCTTCGACAGGCATGAGACAGCAATGCGAAGGAAGGTCCTGCTATTCCACGGTGTTCCAGAGAAGGAAAATGAACGGTTGCCGGATGTAGTCCACGAAATATTATCCAGACAAATTAAATTGACCGAGCTTGCCAGTGACAATAATGTTATTCATGTCTGTCATAGACTTGGCCCTAAAAAGCAGAAGGCCCGTCCCATACTGGTCCGATTTTTCAAGATGGAAAGCCGGCAGCTGGTGTGGGGCAGCAAGAAGGCCCTCAAAGGTACAGGGATTACAATCTCCGAGTTTTTGACACAATCTAGGCACCACGTCTTTATGACTGCTCGTAAGCATTTCGGGTTGCTGAATTGCTGGACAACGGAAGGCAGGATTGTTGTTGTTCGCCCTGATAAATCCCGTAGCAAGATCGAGACGGCAAGCGAACTGCACGCTTTGATGACCAAATTCCCGTCCAGCTCAGTCGTCACCGGGGATTCTGCACACTTTGCAGAGCTTGGATCTCCAGTTGCTGCAACGTCGGCTGCACCCGCCAAGAATGTAAGGAAGACACGTCTGCGCAAGTAGCATCTTTCGTTCTTGTTATTGTAGTCAGTTGTTCAGCTTTATTACAACTGTATTTGGCCGCTTGGCACGATCGCAATCACTTCAATCTCGCAAGCCGGTAGTTCATAAAGTTATTTTTGTCAAACACCGTTAAACTTTTTTGTCCATTGTAACTTATGCCGGCCGGTGTTTGTGAATATTTTCATTGTTTTCATTTCTTTTTGACCTGTCAGTGTTAGGTGGTTGTCATCTGTCAGACGCTTAAGTTGACATCTGTCAAGTGTCAGAGATACCGGTTTTCACGTCTTGTTATCGCGTTGCGTTTAGTTTTTTTTATTTTTATAATTTTTTTTTTTTTTTCTAACTTCGTTTTTTTTTTGTTTAATACGAATATTGTCAAATTTCTGCCAATATACCAGCGAATTGGGGTGGTTTTCTAATGCAGTAAATTTTTATTTGCGTTTTAAATAGTAATTTTAAGTATATTTAATTTCTTAGTTTTTTATATTATTGTTTATTTATTTTATTATTATCTAAGTGTATCTACTTATTATGAATGATATAGCTGATCTAAACGACAGCTTTTTTTCATGCTCTTCTTCTGATAGCTTTGCTAGTGCGGAGAGTGACACTTCTTCTTCTCTGCCTCTCACTTTACATGATAAAATCTCTTCTCTTTTTTCTAATGATCCCAAAAACCTGCATATCGCTCACATAAATGCCCAGAGTGTTCCTGGTCACTATTCTGATCTTCTGGCATCCTTTAGCAGTGCTCACCTCGATGCCCTGTTGATATCGGAATCATTTTTGAAGCCTTCTCTTCTCTCTACCCAATATCCATTACCCGGCTTCGTGTTGATCCGTAACGACAGAACGGGCAAGGGTGGAGGAGGTGTAGCTATGTACATTCGCGCTGACCTACCCCACAAGGTTGTCAGCTCGTCCCCCTCTCTATATTCTGAGTCGGCTGAATACTTGTTTGTCGAAATTTCTGTTCGTCATACAAAAGTCTTGCTTGCGGTGCTCTACAGCCCCAACCTCCGCATTGACTACTTTGATGCACTTGACTGCACTCTAAGTAATCTTTGCCCCATGTACGAGCATGTCATCTTAATGGGCGATTTTAACACCTGTCTAATTAAAAATGACTATCGCTCCCATAGACTCCTTTCACTACTTTCTTCTTTCAATCTTCAAGTCTTGCCCCTGTCCGCCACTCATTTTTCCCCGAATTGTACACCCTCTTTATTAGATCTTATGATTGTCTCCTCTCCTAACAATGTGTCTAATCACGGTCAACTTACAGCTTCTTTTTCTTACCACGATCTAATTTATTTGTCCTATCGCATCCGTGTTCCCAAGCGTAAGCCCAAGCTGTTACTTCTTCGTAACTTCAAGGGCATTGACCTGGAGGCATTGCAGTGCGATGCTAGCATTATCGACTGGTCCCCTCTGCTTGAATCCGATGATATTGATGTTAAGGTGAATTATTTTAACTCAGCTATCCTTAACTTGTATGACCAGCATGCACCTTTACGACGGGTTAAGGTAAAGCATAATCCAGCACCTTGGATAACTATTCAAATTAAGGAGCTTATGGCTCGCAGAGATGGAGCTAAGAGCAGGTATAAGCGTAGACCGTCCGAGCTGAATCTTTCTAACTTTATCTCATTGCGTAACAGCTGCAGGCGTCTGTGTCAAGCTGCTAAGAGACGCTATTTCCACGAACAACTCCATAACCGTAGTTCTTCCGACGTATGGAAATTTCTTAAGTCGGTTGGAATAGGCAAATCACCAACCAACCAGTGTAAGGATGTGAACCTCGATGATCTTAATAAGCATTTCTCTCTCCTTCCCTTTTCTCTTGATCCCTGTGTAAAAGCTGCGACACTGGATGGTCTATCCAGTTTGCCGTTGCCACAGTATCCCCACTTTAACTTTGGAGATGTTAATGAGGATGACGTTAAGAAATCTGTTCTCGCGATTTCTTCTCCTGCGGTTGGCTATGATAGGTTGTGCTCGAGAATGATTACTCTCATCCTTCCCTCTCTAGTTCCTATTCTCAAACATATCTTCAATCATTCCTTTACCTCTTGCTCTTTTCCATCCGTCTGGAAACAGGCTTATATTATTCCTTTACCTAAAATTAATAATCCTACTTCATTAACTCATTTTAGACCTATCTCCATTCTCCCGTTTCTTTCTAAAGTTTTTGAGCACTTAGTTCATAGACAATTAACTCTTTTCTTGACGTCAAACTCAATAATATCTCCTTTCCAATCAGGTTTCCGCACAGGTCACAGTACTGTTACTGCGCTTTTAAAAGTAACCGATGATATCCGCTGGGCTATGGAGAACAAATCCCTTACTGTTCTTGTATTGCTTGATTTTAGTAGCGCCTTCAACTCAGTGGATTTCGACATTTTACTCGGCATCCTTAAGTCTATTAATTTATCTTCTTCCGCTATATCTTGGTTCGATTCTTATCTTCGTGGTCGCTCTCAGTGTGTTCGCCTTGATGAGCTCTTCTCTGACTGGTGTAATCTCACTGAGGGTGTTCCTCAGGGTAGCGTTCTCTCTCCTCTCCTTTTCTCTATCTTCATTAACTTAGTTGCTAAAGTCATTTCCTCCAGTTTTCATCTTTACGCAGATGACTTGCAGCTGTACCGTCACTTTACTGTAGCTGACGCGGATTCTGCTATTGCTGCCATGAATCATGACCTGGCTTGTATCAGCGCTTGGGCTAAGTCATTCGGCTTGCAGATCAACCCATCTAAATCACAGGCCATGATCATAGGTAGTGGCTTCGTTCGTAATGCGGCTTTGGTTTCCTCTTTGCAGCCTTTACTTCTTGATGGTGTCCATATCGACTACACCGAAACTGCAAAAGATTTGGGTGTTATCATTGACTCTAATCTTTCGTGGCGTGCGCAGGTCAATGAAATCAGTCGTAAGGTGAATTTCTCTTTTCATTCGCTTAAATGCCTCCAGGGTCTTTTGCCATTGAAAACGAAAATCTCTCTGGCCCAAACACTTATTCAGCCGATTATAGATTACGCCGACGCCTGCTACTTGGATGCTACTGAGGAGCTATTAAATAAGCTTGAGCGATTGCAAAACTTGTGCATTCGGTTTGTTTTTGGTCTACGTAAGTATGATCACGTCTCTCATCTTCGCAAAGAACTCAAGTGGCTCCCTATCCGCCTTCGCAGGAACACTCGCATATTATGTCTCCTTTTCAATATCCTTCACAACCCATCTTATCCCTCCTACCTTCGTGATCGTTTTTCCTACTTTCGTCCTAGCGACGCACCATGTAGGTCACACCTTAAATCCCTTCTTAAAACTCCTCCTCATAAATCCAGCTATTACTCCTACTCTTTCTCTGTCCACGCAGTAAGGTTGTGGAACTCTCTTCCGCCTAGCATTCGTGATCTGAGAGCTGTTTCACTTTTTAAGGCTAAAGTAAAAGAGCACTACCTTTCCTCTGTAGTATGATACATTTTCTTGTTTTTATATTTTATATATGTATTTATTTTTAGTTTAAGGTATATATAGTTATATAAGTATATATTATTTTAATTTTAAGTTTTCACCACCTCTTCTTTTCCTATTTCTGCACACTATTGTCTACATTTCTACCAATTTCTCCTTTCGCAGGTCTGCTGGAAGAAATTTCTTTATGAAATAAGCAGTACCTTTGTACATTGTTTTCTTTGTGATGTTCATTATCTATTAATTATATGTGTGTACATAAAATAGTTAAATAAATAAATAATAAATAAATAGTTACGCCACTGCTCCATCCCTTTAGGCAATTGATAGGGCTTTTAGGAAGCTAACTAAACTGAAAACATGTCATAATTCTTGAGATCCTTACCTGTGCACTGCAGATGATAGCACTGAATGCTGACCCTGACAATTTGTTCAAGCCTAGTACAGGACAGTCGACAGGGATTCCAGCCTTCAGTGACGCGTGGCGAAGAGACAGCTCGGTTGCGCTTATAGCACTTACCTGGGGAACAGTATTTAGTATATTTATGTATACATAAATTAGTCTTATAATGTTCCTACTGCTGCGACTGAGGCCTCTTCTCTTAAAGAAGAAATGGGCTGTAAGTGGGCCCAGATTTTTTGGTTCTAGGACACGGGTTTCCTCACGTTTTGCTTCACCGTTAGAGAGAGTAGTGGTAAAGAGACTAGTGGTATTGGCTGAGTTCGCCCTCTCTCGACTCGTGAATCAGGGCCATTACCATCTGGGTCGAAGTTATGTCAGACTAGGGCTGCCATCACCTTAGGTAATAGCCGCCGCCGGGTATATACCTAAGGTGATGGCAGCCCATATAGTACATATCAAAACCCCGGACATTTAGACAATAAAATGTCATTAAACAACTATTTATTGCAGCCGCCATTTTCAAAAGTTGTTGGGGATGATAATGACGCAACCGCGGAATGTCGGCCAGAACGTTACTTTCGTGATTAACCAATACTAAAACATTATTTTACAAATATTCTAGCGGTTGTGTCAAACGTCAAACAGGGAGCTACCGGTCAAGCCGCCCGGCGGCCCAGCTGAACGCCTGCCAGAGGGTCATGGCCATCCGGATGGTGCGGGGATACCGCACGGTGTCCCGCGAAGCGGCGAGCCTCCTTGCTGACCACCATGGGATTTGGAGGCAACAGTCCTTGCACACATGCACGATCTGCACGAGGAGGAGTGGCAGGCGGTCGCCTCCTTCTGCGAGGCAGTAATGCTCGTAAAGGAGGAGGCTGACCGCATAAGGCAAAGGCAACGGCGCACTCGCCGTAGCCGTCGCCGCCGCGATCCTGCCGATATCCGGCCACCGTAGACACTGGCTTGCGGACGGTGAGCAATGGGTAGCTCGCCGTCCGGTCGTCTGGTAGCAGTCCAGACCGAGCCCAAGTCGTCGACGGCGCGCTCCGTTCCCGCGCGCCTCAAGGAGTTGTCAGCACACCGTAGGGGCCCAACAGGGTCGAAGCCTCCCGGAGCTGAGGGTTGATGCGAAAGCGTTATACCGGGGCTCTGGGAATAAGGCAAGGAAGGCACGGGGTAGGTTCTTTAGTCAGTAAGAGTCTGACACTGTTTCCCGCTCCGCCCAAGAGTGGGATTCGTCATTCGATGATTTTTACCTACCATAAAAAAAAAAAAAAAAAAAAAAAAACGGTCAAGCCGAGCAACGGTTTGACCGATAGCTCTTATACTAAACGGAGTATAGTTAGTTCTTTAAAAATAATTTCAAAATATGCTAGTTACTAACGTGACCAATATTAACGGTGTCTACAAGCTCAGCAGCCACATTACCAGCCTTCAGGGCTGCTGATGCTGTTGCAGCGAAGAGGTCCTCAGCCAACACATCCCGGAGCAGACCTCCGTATTTACCAAAAGGAGTACGTTTACCGGCCACTATGAACACCCCTAAAACAACAGGTCAATTATATTGGATGTACAGTATCTGATTTAAAAAAAAAAAAAACGTTCTGAACTAATTTTATAATTTAACCGTACATGCAACCAATTTTTTTTTTAACTTAGTTTACATATTTTATTATCCTGAGAGCATCTTCTTTCAAATAAAAATCGGTTCACGCAATCCAAAATCGCCACCGGATACAGCCCCATCTCTCGAGAAATTGGGTTACTAATTTTTACATGGGCTACTGGGTTGTGTTACATTGTGAGAAATTTGTGACGGACGGGTAACTACGGCACCCTACACTGAGCACGGCCCGACACACTCATAGCCGGTTTTTATTTCCTTTTGTAAAAAATAAGCAAATGAAACTATGTATCTAAATAATACTAACCTTTTTTGGCTGCGACTGCCATCGTAGCGACCAGCTATATCTGAATAATGCAATACAATGTTATACTGCATTGTGCAGATGCACTGTATATTACTTTATGTACATATATATATAGGTATATCTTTTCGTAAGTGATCTATACCTACGAGCAGTTAAGGGGCAGATATACAATTCTTGGTCATTTTAAATCGAAGATCACGTCTAAACGACTAGTCGTTATAATTTGAAAAAAAAAATATGTCAAACTAGACTATTTGCCTAATAATTTGGTATATGAATATTTACATGTTTTTTCTTAGAACTTGGTGTAATTTATTGTCAAAGTAATGTCTAATACAGACTAAATAGTACAGATTACACAAAAACCATTGGGTGTATTTTTATGGAACTTTCACAAACTAAAAGATAATTTAATTATAAATCTTTTGATATACGGCTTTTTTTCATATTGCGTTTACTAAATAAAGGACAAATTATTATTCGAATAATCTCGAGCACGGGAAGTGACGCTAACTCATATTTTGCTTGCTTAAGGTCGCTGGTGTATATCTTCCCCTTAAGTCTGTAATAAAACCTGATGACTATTATTATATTTTAATCTTTAACTTTCAGGAATATCGATAAAAGCAAAAAAAAAAGAACATTTTCAAGAAGGCGGTCTGTTTTTTGTTCAGGTTTAGGTACCACAAAATTAATTGCAACGTATAGCATAATTAATTTATTGAAATTACCTATAAAGTCGGTAAAATTTTTACCAATTGGCCTAACAGTTCTCAGTACTTTTCGATAAGTACCTTTCATTGAAAAATACTGAGAACTGAGTTAGTCTCGTGGTGGCAACCGTGACTATTCAGCATGTGATCATAGGTTTCGATGCCTGTGCTGAGTAAAATAGTATTAGTCCTATTGGATGATTTTTTTGAGCAATTTGGTAATGTTTTGCGAGTAGGTACTAAAGTTGTAGGTAGTTAGTGTGTACCTACGTCATAATATCCAGATCCAGACCGCTAGGAAAATTCAGTACTTAACGTCTTTTTTGGAATAATCCCCTAATGTGCCTTAATCCTTCAATGTCATGGTAATTGTACCACCTCGAGAATTATACTAGAATGCCACTTTACACTGCACTGGAAAGAGGCACAACGCTGAAACGAAATACTATGAGGTTACAGTGCATTAAAGGACACAATGGCTCTCACTGAATAACGACATGATAGTTGAAATGGCCAGAAGAGGATTTTTTATTTTTATTGTGTGCAAAAATCATCCAATGACGAATTCTGGTCTTGGGCGGAGCGGGAAACGCCGGTGTCAGACTTTTACTGACTAAACACCCCACCTCGTTCCTTCTTTGCCTTTCGCACTAGGGCCAAGCCTTCCATTCAGAAAGAGACCCTGGGCCCCAGGTTTTGCTGACAACTCCTTGAGGCGCGCGGGAACAAAGCGCGCCGTCGACGACTTGGCTTGGTCCGGACTGCTACCAGACGACCGGGCGGCGACCAAGATGCAGTGACCACACCGCACTGGTTTAATGTTGTTATGAAATGGTGTTCAGAATTAACAGACATAGGTACTATTGCAGCTATTCTGGGAGATTTACTATCATTTGTTCATTTTTTCCATGGTCTATCTCCGAAATTCTTCATCAGATCTTCACAAAGTTTTAATTACGGATAAACTTTTCAAAACAAAAAAGAATCGTCAAAACCGGTTCACATAATTTGTCGAAGATATTATTATCGCTAAAAAGATACCTACAAAAAAACTTCTGGGGCACAGGCCTCTCGATTTCCTCATTCCTCCTTCACCTTCTTGAGAGCAGCGGTAATGAAATAAATTACCCAAAGTAATACGCCTGACTGGGATTAGTAGAATAGTAAGTACATACCTATCAAAGCATTATGAATTTTCGTAGTAACAATGGCTTGTTTTTTCATTATTATCTAATCTTTAGATTTTATTGTTGGAGTTATTTGCTTGCTAAAAGCCACCTTACGCTTTTAGTTGAAACAGAAAATATTATCTTTAATTCACGATGACGCCGGTGATCGTACACCTATTGTCTTTTAATTGTGTCTGTAATTACGGTAGTCGAAAGTTTAATTAGTATTACATTTTGATACAAGCGAAAAGGTTTGTCAAATGCTGCAGTGGATTAACAATAAACTTACGAAGAAATAAATAGGGGGTTGATCTAGTTCAAAAAAGTAAAAGCGATAAGAGCGGGTTTTCGAGTAAGTAGGTACCTACCTATGTGTATTGAAAATGTCACACACATAACAACTGCCATATCAAGTTGTTTTTTTTTTATGGTAGGTGAAAATCATCCAATGACGAAACCCGCTCTTGGGCGGAGCGGGAGACCAGTGTCAGACTCTTACTGACTAAAAAACCTACCCCGTACCTTCCTTGCCTTATTCCTGGAGTCGAGGTAACAGTTTTGCACCACCCTAGGCTCCAGGAATATCAAGTTGGTAAAAAACAAAAAAAAAAAAAACTTCGAAGACGTGACATCCACCCACCTGCACTGGACCCGCGTGGTGGATTATGACTCATTCCTTCTCCAAGAGAGGCCTGAGTCTCAGCAGTGGGAACAATATAGGTAAGGCTGATGGTATGCTGTCATCAATCATCAACAGCCTTTTTAACGGTCCCACAGCTGGGACACAGGCCTCCTCTCTAGGAGAGGGAATGGGCCATAATCCACCACGCGGGCCTAGTGCGGATTGGTGGATGTCACATGTCTTCGAATTTTTGGTTCTAGGACATGCCGGTTTCCTCACGATGTTTTCCTTCACCGTTTTGAGAGCAGTGGTGATGAAATAAATTACACAAAGTAATGCGCCTGGCTGGGTTGGCCACCACTGCTCTACAATCACGCTATGCTAGTAACTAGGTATAATAGATACCACGAATTAGTAACAATCTTCGCTTAATATCTTACATGTCAATCCTATCACAAGTTTATAAGCCGCGTATTTACAATATTATTCGCTGTATCACCAACATGACAAGCATTTATTTTATTTTTATTCGGTATCAGCACTCAACATAATACAAAACAAGCACCTCTTATCAGAGAAAACCGCTGATAAATAAATTGAACTCTAATCACGATTTTTTTACAAATATCTCGTAAACAACCACTTGTTTACGACGACGCGGCGCGTTAGGCGTTCGTCGTAGATTGACAAAACACAAACATAATATGCCAATGTAGGTACGACACGCCCAACGTGTCTTGTCTCCGCAAGCAAGCACGTACATTGTGGATTTGCAGCTGAGGCCGTTTCATCGCACGCCCAAACACAAACAGCAACGCATGACAAACGCTGAACGCGTTGCACAACGCGCCGCGTCTCTGTAAACTCGCTTAGAACTTAGGACCAACGCTGCCGCTCCGCGGATTAGGCCCTAATCCGGCCCTGGTTTTATCCTAGCTTATGTTGATATACACTGCTGTAATGTAGCTAATTGTTATGTAAAACACTAGCTCCTTGATCTTATTTATTATTTATTTATACTTTATTGTACACCGCATTAAAAATATATAGGACAAACATTATTAGAAAAATAAGGGTACAATGGGCGGTCTTATCGCCTTTGGATGGACTGCGCGAAAGGAGATAGATCTAGGGTTGTCAGTGTACAATTTAATTAAAAGAAAAAATACTAATAAGATATAAAAACACGAACACATACTCGCGCGAACGCCGGCGTTCGCTTCAGGATCAACAGGCTAGAATCGAAATAAGCATTTTTTACGACTGATAAAGAATGTCAGATACATATCCATAACTTACTTGACATTTATATGTTTATCAAAATCAATACGCAAAGGAACATGATTGATTATATAGCTGTTTTTTTTAAAGTTGGTTATCATCTGATAACTCTCTCCCTGAAGAGCGGAGTGGGAGGGCGTGTCAGACTTTTACTTGACTAAAACCACACCTTTGTTCCTTCCTTATCTAGGTTACTGTGGTTCCCCGGGCTAACCGTGGCCCCAGTAGGCTTCCACCCTGTTCTGCACAGGGCCCCCTGTGGTTTTACTGATGTCTCAGAGATGCATGTGTGAAACAGTTCGCACCGGCTACGAATCGAGCTTGATTACCGGATAGCCGGACGGCGAGCTACCCATTGCTCGTCGTCAGCAAGCCTAATTATTTAGCTTGTATATACTATATACCAGTTCTCATGTTTACTTGATTCGTTCAAGATGACCAGAAATAAATAAAACAACAGATTTTTTTTCAACATATAATTAAATAACCTCCAAAAGTTAATACTTCTTAAAATAAACGCTATCAAAATATTATTGACTTAGCATGTAACAGTAACAGTGCCTCTTATAAACATGATTATTATATTTATTTACATTCTCGATCTTGGCAATAATTATACAATTTTATATAAAATAGACAAGAAAATTTTATATGCACAGGGTTTTTACAAAAGTTAATAAAAATATAGGATAATTTACATGATCAAGAGTTAACATTTTGATGTATATTTTTTTTTAATTTACATAAACTAGTGCTTGACTGTGATCACACCTGATGATAAGCAGTGATACAGTCATTGATGGTGAAACGCACTAGTTTATTAAGAACTTCTTACAGACTTAAATTATAATATCGGACGGGAAGACCGAATTTCAATTGGTATACAAATATCACTTTACAATTTGAAAATTACTGGTTTTATTTGTGTATTAGCTTTTTATACTCATTCCATCTCGTTCACGTCTCATTCATTCACTCGTTCAGTCGTTCACTTAGGTTAGTGTGGTGTGGTGTGGTGTTCAGACGGCTTCAACCAACAATGCGATGCCCTGTCCTCCTCCGATGCAAGCTGAGCCAATACCGCGTTTCAGGCCACGGCGTCTGAGGGGAAGAAAAAGGAAAAAAGTTTAATAACAGATTTATTTCTAGCTAGCTTTTGGTTAATAAGCAGTGGCGGAGCTAGTTCCACAAACGGGGCCCCGTATCAAAAGTTCCACAGGGGCACCCCGTATCAAACGGCCCACAGGGCCCCCCCGTATCAAATGTCCCACAGCGGCACCTCCGTATCGAAAGTCCCACAGGGGCCCCGTATAAAGAAAATTGTCCGACCTTTTTTTTTTACAAAGGCTTAGTTTACCATACGAGACGGTTGTGAATAAAGGGCCTAGTGCGGATTGGTGGATGTCATTTTTTAGTTATAAGACATGCCGGTTTCGTCACGATGTTTTCCTACACAGTTTTGAGGGCAATTCTGATGAAATAAATTACACTAAGTAAACCTTTTGATTGAACCCGCAACGTACGGCTCGTAAGTTGGGCTGTTACCATTGCTCACACAACTACATACAATGTTGCGACAAAATTTTATATGCATTTGTGCAGCCTCGCTCTAATTCAAGCAATTATTTATTGTCTGCAATATCTTCAATTGATTTTCTCTTTATTGTGGCACTCAAGGACTGATGTCGTAAATTAATATCGTCGTAGACCGACCAAAAATGAAGCTAACTTGCCACGCATCAAGAGTTTTCGAATAATAATACCCTCCATTTATAAAACACAATATAAAATTGGTAATTAAATTATATTTTTTTGCTTGTGAAAGTTTCATATCATAAATATTTGCCTGATCTTCGCTTTATCAGTGTTGACATAACTTTTGGTTTCTGAATTGAGTATTTCTAATTAAGAACACGTAGGTAACTCCAGAATAAATTATTTTTGACAGGTTTTCAGTCTGGAGTTTGAGAAATGCGCAACTTCCGTGCCTTCAAATGCTTACATCACCTACCGCCATCCGACTTCTTGAGACCTCAAGAAATTCTCCCGCCTGCACAAGAATTGCAGTGGCCTGTATGGAAAGCATTAAATCGGTTGCGTACCCAGGTAGGCCGCTGTAAATATAACTTGGCGAAATGGGGTTTTATAGACCCGTCGGATACTCATTGTGAGTGCGGTGCCCCTGTTCAAAACATGAGCCACTTGCTGGAGTGCCCTAAGTGCCCATACACCTGCACTATGGAGGATTTATTGAGTGCCACCCATGCTGCTGTTAACGTAGCCACCTACTGGGCCCCAACGGTTTAAAGAGTTTATCATCGACTCGAAAAGAAGAAGAAGAAGAATGCTTAAATAAAAAATCGAGAGTAAGAAACATAAGATCTGTAAAGATAATTGTCAAGAGACCACAATATCTTACTTGAGCTCATGCACCAAGTGCGCGGTGATGCGGGAGCCGGAGGCGCCGAGGGGGTGGCCGAGGGCGGTGGCGCCGCCGTTCACGTTCAGCTTGGAAGGGTCCAGCTTCAGGGCCTTGGCGCAGGAGAGCGTCTGGGCGCAGAAGGCTTCGTTGATCTGTTGGAGGTATTACACATTTGTATTGCCATTGGCTACTGCATTGTTTGAATTTTTCACAAAAAAATAAACATAAATAAACAACTTTTTACAAAAACATACAAACGACTTTTCTAACTTTAGTTTTGGTAGTCGTTGTTAAATATACCTAACGAAAAAACCAAGCTATTACTGACAATTATCAAAATCGATCCATGATTGACCGAGATATCAATGAATAAAGCAAAGTGACTTTACGCGTCTGTGTGTTTATCTGCTAATTCCTCCTAAATAACACAATGAATTTTGATGTGAGTAACAAAAAAGGTTGGTGTGTGTAATTTTCACACAGCGCAGCCGGGACGAATCACTAGTACAGATACCCCTAAACTACTCAATACCATAGTTTCACTTACCTCAATCAGGTCAATATCATTGAGAGTCAGGTTGGTGACCTTCAGCAAGTTCTCGATGGCGGGCACGGGCCCGACGCCCATGATGCTGGGGTCCACCCCCACGTAGGACCAGCCCACCAGCCGCGCGAGGGGCTTCAGACCCTTGGCGGCCTCCTCGCTGGCCAGCACGATGGCGCCGGCGCCGTCACTGATACCCTGGGGAAGTAGATGGAGGTAAGTTGGGAGTTGCAGTTTAGTATACCTAAATAGGTATTTATAGAGCAACTTGGAAAATTATTAATATACATAAAAATTAATGCCACTTTTCGTTGTAATTTTATAACTCAAGAACGGCCTCACGTATCCAAACCAAATGTTAAGGCTTTGTTCATACTATTTAGGAGATGGTTATGAGAAGTTTGCACAAAATCGGTCGAGCGGTTCTTCATTTATCACATTTTTCTGTTGCTGGGAGCAAAGCCGCGGGCAAAAGCTAGTTAATTATAAAAGTTACAATTTACTTCTTTCAACTGCGTTATCATAATGAAATGAAAAAAAAGCTATTTCATGATTTTTGTAAAACTTAATTCCCAAAACCCAATTTATAAAAGCTAAAAAGTTAAAAGATAAAAAGAACGTGGCTTCGCTTCGTTCAAATTACTAACCTATTGATATCTTATCCATCTTTTTTTCAAGAATTCTGTAAAAAAAATTCATCACTTACAGATGCAGTACCAGCGGTGACAAGACCTTCCTTCTTGAATACGGGAGGCAGCTTCTTGAGACCCTCGATAGTGGTCTGAGGGCGGGGGTGCTCATCAACTTCAACCTTGACCTCTTTCCTCTTCACGGTCAGGGTCACAGGGGCGATCTCAGCCTTGAAGACGCCCGAGTCTTGTGCTGTTATACAAATTAGAAAATTAGGAAAAATATTTTATATACTGATTGCGAGATATAGATTGTTTGAATCTCATGGACGTTCGATCCGGTACATGAAACACTATCGATTTGTAAAGATAAATATAATAATAAAAATAAGTACTTTTTACTAACGCATGTACGAAATTAATTTAAGCAAACATCAGCTGATCGAGTCCAATGAACTGTAGGTAGTTAGTACGCAACGACCGAGAAATACCGTACATACATAAAGAAAAGAGTGGATTAAGTTTTTGGCCGTCGCTTATTCCGGAATCATATAGGATCATAGAAAACCCAGTATGGGGTCATAAAAAACGCAGATGCTTGATACGAGGCGAGAGCCTCATGCGCCCGAATTATTTTAAATGGGGTATAAAATTATGTTATAAGGATCTATATATATTCTTCATTTTTGACTTACCTTTCTTCCACTTCTGCTGTGACTGCAGCGCGTAGTTATCAACCTCATCCCTGGTGATGCCGAACTTGGCCCCAAGTTTCTCGGCAGTCATTCCCATAGGCAGACCGCAGAAGGAGTCAGTGAGACCAGCCCACAGAGTGTCTTCGAAGGCATAGGTCTGGCCCAGGGCTGTGCCAAACCTGACGTTCCTGACTGCGAAGGGAGCTTGGGACATGTTCTCTACTCCACCAGCGAGAGAGATTTTAGCAGAACCGGTTATGATGTCCTAGGAGAAAAAGAACTTATTTATGATATTTAAGTTTAATCAAACCGAAAACCCCACTTGACAGATCGCAATTTGAAGTCGCTAAGAGTATCGCATATGAAATGTATAATATACACTCTAAATCTATCTCCTTTCGCGCAGTCCATCCAAAGGTTGTCTAGGTAAGAGATTGCCCTGTGCGATAAGACCGCCCATTGTACCCTTATGTTTAATAATATTTGTCCTATTACATTTGTATTAAATGCGGTGTACAATAAAGTATAAATAAATATCTATAACCCACATGAAATGTGATTCTTCAACTAAAACAGAAGATGACTTCTCGGATAAATTTGGTCCTCAAAGATCTCTAGTTAAAAATTACGCACAGCATAAATGATCAATAAATCTGTCCAGCATTTAAACTTTGGCTACATCCGGATGCAGCTAACTACGAATATTTTCCATGGAAGGACACTACCCCTGGGCAAAGCTAGTGACGGATTTCCATTTCCTAGCTCCAGATTGTCCGCTGCGACTATCAAAGCCTCAAAGGTCTACAAATGATAGCCGGGATCAACGGCTTTACGTGCTTTCCGAGGCACGAAGGATTCCCAGTGTGTTAAGATGGTCACACATCTACAGACCGACCTCAGCCAGGGTTTCTTATTCTTGGAGATCGATTTGTGTGGCTTTTTTACTACCGCCTCCAATATTTTCTGCAGATTTCACCATTTTATATAGTCTTAGGGCATATGATCCACTCGTGCAATTAAACCTTCTTTGTCAGAGTCCATTATGATGGGTTAAAAAACACAGCTACACAAACGGGTATAGCTCGCTTCAGCTGTTTTTATGGCCGTTTCTAGCTTCTCTTGGCCAATACAGTTCATGTGCGGTGACCCTAAGATGTCGTATATTTTATCACCGATCAACTTGCTTAGAGATAGCCTTTTGGCTATATTAAGCCGAGGACAGAAGAGTTGAAGGTAGTCCAATGGATTGAATCTAAAAAACTTGTGTGTTGGCATCGGTTGACTGAATCTGGCCTACTATAGTATTGTATGTATTTACTATGCCTTGGCAAGTCTCCGACCGAATACAAAGTTGTCACCATAGTGATGATTATACTCGTACTATGATTTGGTAGTAAAATTACAATGTTATGAATTAGGCATGTTATATTCTGTAGAAACGCTAAAACTCTCATAGGGTGATCTCTGATTTGGAACGCTCATTCACTTCTATTGTCGACCACATCATGGCTTACCATCAGGTGGGGTAGCGGTCAAGCGCGAGCTTATCAATAATAAAAAAAGCCTTTGGAAGAGTCGATTACTCTGGAGCCCATTTTTACCAAACAATTATATTTTAGACGTCTTCAAGGCTAGAGTGATCATTGCTTACCATCAGGTGGGATCGCGGGTAAGCACTAGTTTTTTTTTTAAATTGCAATAAACTAGTGCTTGACTGCGATCCCACCTGATGGTAAGCAGTGATGCAATCGTTGATGGTGAGGCGCACTAGTTTATTAAGAGCAGAGTTTATAGCAATTAAAAAAAAAAGAGAAGAGAAGGGTTATTTACATAGGAAGTCGTAAAATAACCTCCAAAGAGGTGTTAGCCATGATTATAGTAGTGCTGCTACCTATTTTAGTCTATATCGAAGATGGGAGAATTTTTCGGTAGTTCAATAAGAGGTTTACTAATAAGGTTATGAGGGCCTATCGAGCTTGGGGCTCCGGGTCACTGCCTGTAGCTACGTCAGTGATTCCAAGTTATTTGACTCTCTAGCTTGCATTCTTGCTTACCTGTGCGCTGTTGACTACAGACTGGAAGCCGGAGCCGCAGAGCCTGTTAACTCCGAGTGCAGGCCTGTCCTGCGGGATGCCAGCCTTCAACAGCACGTGACGGGGCAGGTAGATACCGTCAGTTTGAGATGCCTGGACAAAACAAAGATGATGATTAGAGAAATGAAACAACCTTTGCGAACTTACTATACTAACCAACATATTATTTTTTTTTGCAAAATCATTTAAAAATGGCCGATTAAGTTGTGTCTGCTCCCAAGTTAAACAATAGTAAGCTAGAGGTTAGACGATCCATATTTATTAGCTTACCATCGTGCGTAGGAAGGGGAGTGTCCCGAGAATTACATAAAATACAAAACACATTGTTGTAAGTTTTACCCAGCCAGGCGCATTACTTTCTGTAATTTATTTCATCACCACTGCTCTCAAAATGGTGAAGGAAAACGTTGTGAGGAAACCGGCATGTCCTAGATCCAAAAATTCGAAGACATGTGACATCCACCTATTCGCACGGGGCACGCGTGGTGGATTATGGCCCATTCCCTCTCCTAGAGAGGAGGCCTGTGTCCCAGCAGTGGGAACATCAATAAGGCTGATGATGATGACGAATGCTCCTTTCGCCAATCAATCTCTAAATCTGTCTGATACTCACCGCCATGACCTGCCCCACGACGACTGAGTCGACCTTCTCCGGGGCGACTCCTGCTTCCTTCAGCGCCGCGACTGCAGCTACGGTCTGCAGCTCAGTGGCTGTCGTGTTGCGGAAGGCGCCGCCGAAGGTACCGAACGCTGTGCGCTTGGCTCCCACGATGAAGATACCTGGTGGAACAAGGGTAGCTTATAGTTTAAGGGGGAAGATAATACAAGTTTTGATGGTTTTAAATCCAACGTTACATCTAAACGGCTAGGCGGTATGTTTTGAAAAAAAAAAACATGTTAAACTAGACTATTTTTTTTCTACTAATTTCTTATATTATTATTCCATTTATTATATTTCCATTTTTTTTTCATTGAACTACGCAAAAAAATAAATGTAATTTGCAGTTGTTATAACTGATAAAAACTGTTATTGGCACTCATTATTTTTTTCTTGAAAACTAATCGCTACAATTCGCAGAGCCTAATAAAATTTCAGACTCGCCAAGATCCGACGGCCGTACTGTACAGGGCAGAAGGGCAAGACAGTACTCTTAGTAGAATACTCGGTACGTATGAACATAGTGCCGAGTGCACGGCCGAGCAAAATTTACTGACTCGTCCTTTTTCTTAACTCCTTTTTCTTGTATAGACAGCTGGCAAGAAGAATTATTAGGATCGCATAATAATCTGAGTATTATACACGTAAACATAAGATCACTCAGAAAAAACTTCAATGAGTTACTTGTTTTGATAAATGATTGCAAGAAGAAACTGGATATTATTGCACTAACAGAAATTAATATTAGACAACAAGAATTATCTTTATACAATATAGAGGGATATGACACATACATAAGTACACGGGAAACGAGAAGAGGAGGAGGAGTTTTAATATATGTAAACAACAAACTAAACTTTACTGCAAATATAATTAATTCTAGTTACTTTGAGATGATACATGGGCGGCTTTTTCAAGATGGGAGGAGTGTAAGTCATATATTGGTTGTATACAGGCCACCGATGACTAATAAATATGGTTTCCTTGAAGAAGTGCACAAGATACTGTCCGAAATATCAGCTGACTGTGAGGCGATTCTTATCGGTGATACGAACATAGATCTTTTGAGTGAAACCGGTTCTAGTGCGACGAGTCAATACACAACCAATATGAGCGAGATAGGTATGGAGTGTGCGGTACGTGACGTAACGCGGGAAGAAGTGCTCGGAGACAAAGTGACACGGTCTTGCATCGATCATGTGTGGGTTCGAACTCGACAAGTGATATCTGCGTATGTATTGACGTGTAAGTTGTCGGATCACTATATTATAGGTGTGTGCGTGGGTGATAACTCGGAACTGAACAGTAATTATTCATCAATATGTGAGTATTCGTGTAGGACTATTATATGTAATAAGAAGGTGTTAGAAAAACTTGAACGTGTATCATGGTCAGAGCTTTTGAATTGTAAATGCCCACTGGAATTATATAACAAACTTTCTACAATATTCTCCGATGTTTATCAAGATGCTAAAATCCAGGTTTCTTTGTCTAGTAAGAGGACAAGTAAACCTTGGATTACAAAACAAATAAAAAACATGATTTCTAATAGGGACAAGCTATTCAAATATTGGAAAAGTAAACCGAAAGACATGAACTTACGGATTCAATATACAAAATACAGGAATAGGGTAAATAAATGTATTACTAAAGCGAAAGCAAGATACCGTCAGGAAGAAATTAAAAAGTGTAATAAAAATATTAGGAAAATTTGGGCTAAGATTAACTCATGGATAGGAAGAAAGAAAAATAGCGTAGATTCAGTTATTTTAAAATATCTGGGAAGAACGGAAAATGTAATTAATATTTGTAATAACTTTTCTAAAACATTTACAAAAGAAATTTTAAGCATAAAACATGTATGTAGTCATAAGTTTTTAGACAGGTCTAGTTATATCAACAAATGTAATGTGTCATTAAGGTTTCAAAAAGCATACCCAAAGGATGTAGCTAAATTAATTAATCGACTAAGTAGTGATAAATCTGAAGGTATTGATAAAATTAGAGTAAAAGAAATAAAGTTGTTAAAAACGAAATTGAGCCCTGTGATAGCGTTATTCATTAACTTATGTGTTGAAAAAGGGTTATATCCTGATCACTTAAAAACTGCATTAATAAGACCTATTTATAAGCAAGGAGCGCACAATGTTTACTCAAATTATAGGCCAATAGCTATACTATCTGTTATAAATAAAATTGTAGAAAAGTTTATTGTGAATCAGGTCAGTGTTTTTCTTGAAAACAACAATATATTGTCAAATGCACAACATGGTTTCCGACGTGGGCGGAGCACGGCAACGGCTTTGGCACAGTTTGCTGACGACGTCAATGAGTGTTTGGATCAGAGGAAGCAGGTGGTGGTGGTCTTCATAGATTTCAAAAAAGCTTTTGATACCCTGGAGCACCACCAGCTGCTTCAAGCCATGGAGGAATGTGGTGTCGCGGGGCCACTTAACAGGTGGTTCCGTGCCTACCTAACAGGCCGGACGATACAAACGGTCATTGACGGCGTCATTGGAGAACCCAGTAGCGTTACATGCGGTGTGCCAACCGGGTCCGTGTATGGTCCCGTCGGTTACACCATGCATGTCAATAGCATGATCAATGTAGTTCGTAACTGCCGCATATATATGTATGCCGATGATACCTGCTTAGTGTACGCAGATAAAGATCTTGATGTCATTGAAAGGTATATTCAGGAGGATTTCACTAATATAATTAAATGGGCGCATGATAACGGGATCGTAATAAATATAGATAAAACTAAGTGTATGCGTATACGATCTCCTTATCTTAAAACCAGCGAGCGTCCGCTGCGCGTGGTGGGGCATAGCTATGAATGCCTGCACGTCAACGCGGACGGTGCGACGTCCTGTGCTTGTGCAAATATTGAGGTGGTGGAGCAGTACAAGTACTTAGGTTTAGTAATAGATAACAGCTTTTCGTGGAAAACACATATTACACTCCTTTGCGACAAACTCAGATTAGTGCTTGTAAAGTTCCACCACCTTAGTTTTGTATTGGACAGGGGCACATTGTTTACAGTTTACTATGCACTCGTGGAGTCACTCCTTTCATATGGGCTGGCATGCTATGGTAATACATTTAAATCATATCTGGATAAAATAAAATTATTACAAATCAGATTTATGAAATTGTTAGTAGACAAAGACACAAAAAAGCGTTGTAAAAATAGTAATTATGAAGAATTGTTCTTAGAATGTAAGATGTTGCCGGTCCATCAAAAGGTGGTGTTGTTACTGGCCATAGAAAATTATTGCAAAGACGATTTTAAAATCAAGGTTGAAAACACAAGACCCCAAAGAAATAAAATCATTAGAAGATTCATAGTACCTACTACTGTTAACTATTATGGGCAAAGATGTAGAAAATGCTTAGTCCCAACAATATTTAATGACATACCAGTCGATTTAGAGAGTAGCTGTACTACAAAACTTTCTTTTAAAAACAAAATGTTGAAGTTCCTTCTTAACAAAGTCTGTCAAGACCTCATAATGGGAGATATTTAGATTTAAATATGTCCTAATTAAACTAATAAGTAATTGCTGTTATGTGTGAATTATGAAGTCAAAGGTGTTTCTCAATTTATTTAGAGGTATTATTTAAGGGAGCTACATCTGCCAACAAACTGTTCTGCAGTTTGGCAGAAGTAATATTTTTGTTAATCATGTTTGTTACCTCGAATAAACGCTTTTTCATTTTTTTTCTCTGGGTAGAGCTAGGAGTAGCGAGAGGCAGTATGCGATTTTTATAGACCAGGTATAAATCACCGCTTGCCATCAGGTGAGACAGTGGTAAAAAACTCGAGCGAATCTACGTAAAAAAGAAAAATCTTGTAGAACTTTACGAGGGGACAATATCCAACGTTGATAAAAACATCGTACGTGTGAAGATAAGTAATCTGTCAATAAGCCTACCGTCAGATACTATACTTTAATTTCTAAATGTCGTAATCTAAAATTAGGTAACGCATCGACTTTGACCTCGAACGGAACTGTTTTAAACTTGGCATAGATAGACTGCTGGACTTTGACCCTGCCTGACATAACAGTGTTTATCGTAAGCACCTATAGATACACGTACTACAGGTTTTTTTTTTATGCGCAAAAATCAGCAATGACATTTCCCCGCCCTTGGGCGAAGCTGGAGTGTCAGACTTTCTTCTCCGTTACTTCGCTGTTGCGCGTTTCTTCCCTGAATGCAGGAAGGAACGGTGGGTCGTTTAATCAGTCTGACATTGTCTCCTGAACCGCCCAAGGGCGCGGTTCGTCATTCGATGATTTTTCCCACGGCCCTGGTTTTCGTTTTCACCTTACCCTTGGCCCCAGTAGGTTTCGACCTTCTGGGTCCCTACAGTTTGCTGACAACTCCTTAAGTCGCGCGGACACAGTAGGTACCTATGCGCCTGTTTTTGATATTTTTATTTAAAGATCATGTGATGTCATGTGAACAAAAAAGTTATTCAGTATAAAAACTTTTTTGTTTATTTGTCTAATTGACTAGTCTACTCCCAGGCCGTGGGCTATATGGAGAAGTTTTATTTTAAGGTTTGTGAGGTTTCAGATCACATTCGTATATTATGACAGGCATTTTTAGGGTAAAACCGAGATAGATGCCCCAGTGGGATAGGTGCCCCGATATCGATTACTCTAGTTTTGCGAATTAATCGTATACTATTTCAATTATTAATCAAAAGACTTTCCAGTTACTACTATGTTGACCGTGTCTTACGACTCTATGTGATTGTATGAGAAGACAAAATACGATCAAAGTTTATAGGGGATAGTTGCCCGTTTTGTGGGGGGGGGCATCTATCCTGTAAGGCATTTATATGGAACAGGCAACTATCCTACACATGGGATAGATGTCACAAAATATAGAGGTCCGCTAAAATCGCGAATACTCGAAAACTATAAAAGAAAATGTTTTTAAATTATTATAGATTTGTCAATGAAAAACCAAAGTACCTAACCAAGAAATGCGTTATTTGTAAGACTAGCGTCTTACAAATAACGCATTTCACTTTTTCTACTCTGAGATATGGAGTGATTTCAAAAAGTGGGGCAACTATCCAGGTTTTACCCTATATGTTTCTGGTGGGCCTGTACTATTCCTACAGCCGCTGTAAAAATCGTCAATCTCCTATTCTCTTGGAGCTCTGGAACGCAAAGGGTAAATAAATCAAAGGAATACGGGTTTCAATACTGAAATCCTAAAAAAATCTTTATTAGAGAATCCTCCCTAAGCTCTACCCAGCAGGGGAGAGAAGCAAGGAGCGGAAGAGTTAACCTATTTGATCATTTTCCAAACAGTTTAAATTTGAATGAGATAAGTTATTTCCCCACAGGTTTTACGTGACTTGCATTTTGTGGTTATTTGCGCACAAAACATACCTATATTCATTTTGATAATTCTTCGTTATCGCAAAAAGAAAAAACGTAAATAAAAATAATAAAACTGAAAAAGTGCGAGTCGGACTCTCAGTACTTATTTAAATAATTCAAGATTCCTATGAATTTTAGATTCCCATGAATGTCCCGTGGTCATAATATAGGCTTTTTTGAGACATAACCAGCCTAATATGTTTTTTTTTCTTTAACTTAGAAGTTTGATATTTTTCATAGCTTCCAAGGGACCACGGACCGAGTATGGTTTAAATTTTAACTCGATATTTAAATGCGTTTTGACAGAGACACAACAAAGTCATTATTAAGGGTTCCGTTTTACCTTTTGGAGAACGGAACCCTAAAAGTAATAACAATAATGCTGGTTATTTTAGTAGACTCTTTCTGCAGTGTAAACAGTTGTTTCGGCATAGTAATTTGGTATAATACGCCAATAATAATTTATGTATTTTTCCATATTGTCCATTTTAATTATTTTTTTTCTGTTTTTGTAAATTATTATTTATTACTTGTAAATTATTGTTAAAAGTGTGTCCCGCAATTGTTTTTTTTTTTTTTAATAATGCGATAAAGCTATCTGCACGGTATATCTTTTAGTGAAGTCTATAGTCTCGGAAGTCTGTAACTACCCTCTTTCTGATATTAAATGTTGTGCATGGTAAAGGTGAAAGGACAATTATTTCATTTGTTTAGTATCGCTTCTCTGTTCCAATTGTCTGATATGGAAATCGTAACTTCTGCTGTTATATTTTCTGACCTTCACAAAAAGGCCTGTTGCGGAACAGGCCTTTTTCGGCCCGCCGCGGTACTTCAGCTAGTGCGGACAAAGAAACATTACTTATGGCCTTCTCGCTGGTGTGGATTGATTAACTAATGTGCAGCTTGCAGCGAAAATTGTAGGTGTTCCCATAAAAACCTCATAACAGGCTCTTTTCTGTCTACCACGAACTGACGGTGAAATACATTCGTTCAGTGCGGCAGTGGGCCTATTTCGGCCCGCTGTTTCAATAGGTTGCAAGGCGCGCGCCTCGCCGCACCATTTAGTATTGTTGTGCCATCTAGCTGATATAAAGTAAGGTTCAGTTAACATAATCAACGACGAAAAACAACAAATAAAAATACAAGTAGCAATTCGCCCCGCAATTATCAATGGTAACAGCAGCAATAAAGAAATGTTTTATGCTTTTTAATTTCTATTTATTAGTGTCCAACAGCGAGTCAGCTCATTAAAAAATAATGCAGAAAATCTAGCAAGACCTAAAGAAAATTAGCACATAAAATAAAAAAAATAATAATAAAAAAAGTGCAACCAAAACGTTTGTGAATTCTGTTTTATACTCGATATCCCCTTATTTTTGTTTGTCCCATCACTACAGTTCATCGAAATCGGCCTGCACTGGTTTAATTCTTATTTCCTGTTTAATCTAGATCTAGGAAAAGACAGCACAAAATAAATTGCATCGGAATTTGGCGAATACAATACAACAGCCAACGGGCACCCGACAATCATGAACGTCTTCTAGCAGGTCAATCACCTCACTTCTCAGTACCTAATGCCTATACCCCACAAGCTAAAATTATAAATAAATAAGGGGAATCCATTAATTATAATTTGTATCACAAATAATTCCATTCTTCTTCGAAACAACAGCTGTTATAAGAATTATATTGTTAGTTCCAGAGATAAAGTTGTTTGTAAAAACTTTGGAGTTTGACCCCACGGTAATATCTTGTTATTAAAACATATTATCAGGTTATTAACCTATTGCCAGGCTATTCAAAATAAAAAGATACAACATACCTTTAGCTGCTGCAGACATTTTTGTGTGTTTTTAAGGAATTTTTAAATGAAAAATAAATTAAATTTTTACAACACGCACACACACACTCCACACAATTTAATAAATGAACATTGAACAAATGATTACGTCGCGGTAATAGACCGATTGAATGAACTGATAAGCCATTGAAAATTGAATGATCTACTGATAAATGAACGAATGAACCAGGGTTACAAGAATATTGAATTCAATTACCTATTTAGATGTATTTAAATTATTAGTGATTGTATTATTTGTTGCTTTCCATTGGTTCTTATTATTTGAACGAGTTGCAAATAATTTAATGTAGTGTGTAAAGTTTGTTTTAGAAATAGAACTGGATTTCCCGACAATGTAACGAATCAAATACTGTTGAACTCAATCAATTTTAGTTAGAATTCAATTCAATGTTTTAATTTGCTATTTGACGTCTCTATCGGTATATTTCTGCCCAGATTTTATACCTGTACTTACCTACCTAAAGTGCAAATTTTTCTTTTTTTTAATTATTTAGTTGATGACAGGATGTTGTAGGAACTCAAGCCGCAAAAATAAAAATAATATTATAGTATTTCAAAATGAATTATTATTTTCAAAACCGAAATTCGTGGAGAGTTTGATCGATATTTTTTCCTCGATATATCGAGATCGATATTGGTATTTTACAAATATCGGTCATAAATATATTGATATTTTAATCACTGCTGATATCCCTGTAATAGATCTTTGAGGTCAGCGACACATTTTCATCGCAATTTCATAGACAGTGTTGCCAACTTAGTTTAATTTTCACTAAAACTGGTGGTTTTTGTGGATGGTTGATTTTTCTAGTGCTATATTATAATTCAATTTCTTCTTAGAAATGCGATCGCTCTGGTGTAAATCGAGACCATAATTATCAATCTGATTAATGGTACAACAAAATTTTTTTAGTGGCATATTTTGCGATTTTGTGTGGGATAAGTTTGTAAAACCAGCGGCGCCGTGGACTCGTCACACTATATGTATGTGCGTCGCGTGTGTGGCACGGGATTATGCTAAGTAGTAGGCAGTTTTGCGCGGACGTGGTGTATATTTTATGTTGTTTTTTTCAATTGTGTAATTTGTAAAATTTCCCGCTTATCAAATGTTTTATTACATTTTTTAATTTTTTTATTTACCTCTGGTAACATTATATTGACATCTGGTTTCAATTTATGACGACCACAGACACCACAGAGTACTTTTTGACGACATAAGCTAGCATCAAAAAGTATAATTTCTTTATTTATCGTGAGGAATGCTTATGCAATGACCGATGGTAGGTCTGTGAGTGGGCAACTGAAGAAGTTTGTGTTTCGTGGAAAATCATCAACCAACGGCGACACTCGAGGTGAATATTTGGAGATAGTTATACCGGAGCTACTGACGGCTGGCTACTCGTTCTACACGTGGCCGTCGGCGCCCTTATTAGCCTGGTATTTGTGGACACAAAGGCGCCACTTGCGCGGTCTCCGCGTCCTAGAACTCGGCTGCGGAACTGGCTTGCCTGGGATCTTAGCTGCCAAGTGCGGCGCCCGTGTTACGCTCACAGACAGTGTCGCCCTGCCCCGGTCCCTACGACACCTGTCTGCATGCTGCGAGGCGAACGGCCTCGTCCCTAACCGTGACGTTCACATCCTCGGACTCGCCTGGGGCCTATTCCTATCAGAAGTTCACTCACTTAGACCAGTAGATCTGTTATTAGCTTCAGATTGTTTTTACGAACCTTCTCAGTTTGAGGAAGTGTTATCGACTGTCGCTTACCTGCTAGACGGCACTGACGCCCGATTTTTATGTTCTTACCAGGAACGCAGTGCAGACTGGTCCATTGAGGCTCTACTGAAGAAGTGGGGACTGAAGGGAGCTTTGCTGGACTTGGATTCACTGAGTGAGAGTTCAGGAGTTGACTATCGAGCGCTGGTTGGAGACCGATCTTTGCATTTACTTGAAATAGTTGCAGTCTAAGGTTATGGCCAGTACCGCAAGAGCAGCTCGCCTGTACGTAGGCAACCTGCCCTGGACTGTAGGTCATCGGCAACTCAAAGAATATTTTGCTCAGTTTGGACCAATACAGAGTGCTAGAGTAGTGTTTGACCGCTCCACCGGTCTCAGCAAAGGATACGGTTTCATAGAGTTTGCAAGTTCCACCTCTGCCGCAGATGCCACCAATAAGCAAGTGCATACTTTAGAGGGACTGAACTTAACTGTTCAAGTTCAGAATAGTTAAACAGACTGCCATAGTTAGCATTTACAATGGCTGAAGCACTTCCAGAATACCCAGATTCAGACTTTTCCGATGATGACCAGTCTCCTTTAGACATATCTTTTAATAAGGCAGCTGATTATGTGAGGAAACTAACAAGCTCACTAACTAATAACCAACTGTTAGAACTGTACGGTCTCTACAAACAAGGACTTGATGGCAAGTGTAATGCTCCTAAACCAGGGTGGCTGGATGGTAGAGGTCGCAGGAAATGGGAGGCCTGGAGGTCTCTCGGCAACATGCCAAGTGATGAGGCTAAACAAAAGTACATTGCATTAGTACAGAAATATGCCCCTGAATTGACTGACCTATCTGAAGACAATGAAACAGGAATGAAGGAAGCTTGGGTGGCTGTGTCTTCAATGCGCAAATCCCCAGAACCTGAACTGATACACAATGAACTGTCTATATTGGATGCTGCTCGAGAGAACTGTGCTGACCGTGTCACTGAACTCCTGGAAAAGTATCCAGAACTTCGCCATGAGACAGATGAAGATGGTCTCACTGCATTACACTGGGCTGCAGACCGGAATGCTACAAGAGCATTACAAGCTGCATTAGATGGAGGTTGTCCTGTAGATGTTGCTGATGAAAGTGGCCAAACTGCCTTACATTATGCAGCATCGTGTGGCCACATTGAGTCAACTAAGATATTGCTAAAAGCTGGAGCATCACTGTTAAAAGATGAGGATGACTGTACTCCACTGGACTTGGCTGCTGATGACGACATTAGGAAAATTCTGGAAGGTGCTAAGTAGATTTAAGAATATAGAGCCAGTTGGACACATGAATGTTGTGACCGTTGTAATCTTTTCTATTTAGCCGAAAATGTAAGGTCATCAACATTTATGTGTTTGCCTGGCAACCCATGCCAGTTTTAGTTAGAATTAATATTGGGTTATTGTAGTTATTCGTAATAATAAACTCTGAATGTAATATTTTGTCTTTTATTGCCAATTTACAGAACACACTTTAACAATTAAATATGAGATATGGAACAATATAGGAGTTGGAGTCTGGAAGGCATTTGTACAATATGATATCATATTCACAGTGGGGTAACTATGGGGTGGCAAGGTTGGCAAAATGGGCCACAAGCCTGTCTAAGAAGCCATAGGATCAGAATAAGTAAACCAAAAATGACTAAATTTATCAGGTAACATTCAAACACAATAAGATGATTTCATTGGGGCCGCATCCAATAAATTCGCCACAAGCTTCAGGTATATAGTTACGCCACTGCATATTCACTCAAAAAGAAAATTCTCAAATACACATTTTCTTTCTATACCCAAAACAATAGTTTTCCACACACATGTAATTTACATAGCAATCGAAACAAGTTTATGTTCATGCTTGAATAACTTTAATATTATTACTTTCACAATCGCACATTAGATAACACTATGTTTTCACCAAGCCATTTTATGTTATGTACAAAATATGAAAACCCAAGCAACATTTATATTATCTTATAAAACGTTAATAGTTAAAATATAGTTAATCAGTCGTAACTATAAAACAGTTACTATAATTTTAGCTTTTTATCATTAACTAGGTTTCCTCTGGTCTACCCCAAAGGTTTCTATCTTGAGAAAGAAGAAAACTATCTTACAACAATCAACGATAGTGTCTCGCCGAATCAGTGAAATAATTACCTTCCATTACTTCTATAAATTGCTCTTTACATATCTTAATATAGTATTAAATATTTTTTTAGTTTAGAATATAATAATATTATTAGTCAAATATCGCACGCATTGGATAGAACCGGCTCACATTAGTCTCGCGACTAGCTCTTATTCAGCCGCAGAACAAATATCCCCTAGTAACCTCATGTCCAACACGAAACTGACGAGGTATCAGAAAAACTGTCAAAAATTGTATTTGTGTAAGCCGATACAGTTGTTGCTGTGTTCGACATAGTTCAGTTTTTACAGTTATGAGTTACATAAAATACTAAATAAAGATGCTCATTTCGGTCGAGTCTAATTTTCAGGCTCTTTTTGGCCGAAACCTTCGAACGGTCTCTGTTAGATACTGCTATTGTTAACCTGACTTCACCCTAGCGGCTTATATATACCACAGGATGAGAACTTATCTTATGTTAGGGAAAAATCATTCAATGACGAATCCCGCCCTTGGACGAAGCGGGAAAAATTGTCGGACTCTTACTAACTAAACAACCCACCCCGTTTCTTCCTTGCCAGAGCCCTGGTGTTACGCTTCCGCATCACCCCTTGGCCCCAAAAAACAGGATGGGGATACGATATTGTTGGCGGCAGTGCTACAAATATTTGTATGGCAAAAAATATATAATCGGACCACAACTTCTAGAGATTACATTCATTAGGTACATATCTATAAAAAAACTAACAACTTTATCTCTTTATAATAAAATGTAGTTTAGATTTTATATATTATTTACTATAACGAGTCAATTACGTCGTGCATTATTTATAAAAGGAGCTTTGTGGACCGTGGAAAAATATAATATATTATGTACTTACTAATCTATTATTATTATGTTTTAGTTAACATTTATTAAACTTACGGATTACAGTTATAAATGACTTTAACAATGAGAAGTTTGGCGAAGAAACTTTATCTCACTAGTTTGAGCCAGCGGCATCGCTCGCGAGGAATTCCTACATAACGAGGTCTCCCTATTATAAATTAACATTTCGACTTAAGTAATTACAGACACAATTAAAAGACAATAGGTGTGCAGACACCGGTGGAGGACACCGCGGTGTCATCTTGAGGCTTATTGAACTAGCTTATTCACAGTAATGCTTATTATTTTATAAATGTCAAAATAATTCTCGTTGTTACACTTTAGATAAACTGCTGAACTATATGAACGTTTCCTATGCTACTTATTGGCCAATGGGGCCCAAAGGTTCAATAGTGGCGACCGCATACCGGAAGATGCAGCTTTGGTAGACCAAGGAGGACCGATGACCTAGTCAGGGTTGTTGGAATCCGGTGGATGCGAGATGCACGAGACCGGAGAATGCTCGTTGTTACGATGCTTGGGGTAAGCCATGTCCAACAGTGGATGCCTTTCGGCTGAAATTATTTTTTAGATTTGACTTCGATTTTGCGTTAGAATCTAGTAGCCTAAAATTATATTGTATATGCTATATTTTATTCTGCAGTTTTATCATTCATCAAAATCTGTTCAATAATTTTTACATGAAAAAGTACCATTGGATTGGTTGCCTTTTATAATGTATACAAAAAATATATATTCTGAAATTTAACCCATAAGATAATAAAACGGCTTCCCGAAGCGTGTATGGCAAAATCTTCTATCACGTAGGCGAAGCCGCTGGCAGAAGCTAGTGACATGATAAAGGCGGAAGTTTGTGAATGTTGCATATTGTTACTTTTTCACGTCTGAACGGCTGATGACGGGTAGAGCATGTCAGGAATAGCATATGGGATACCTTTCATCCCAGGAGTTGATTCCCTTGGCATAATTTTCTGCTATCACGCAGGCGAAGCTATTGGCAACAGTTAGTAGTTAATGCATGGTGTAAGGGACAGGTCTCCACAAAAAAGGAAGATTTTTGTTCCGAAAACTAAAAAAAAACGACCTCTCCATACAAACTGCCCAATCAAATTATTATTTTAGACCGATATTTTTTTTTAGTTGCTGGAACATTAATTTTGCGTCATGTTGTCCAGTTTCGTCTACCAAGCAAGTTCTCAAAGTTTGTAGACACCTGTCCCTTACATATCGAACACTATTTTCGTTCCACTTCAGTTCCACACTGGTGTTGCAGATAAAAACTGTAGTAAAGTGTTCTATTCTAGGACATGGTCTCCCCATCTACCGAATATTCACAACAAATACACAAAAACTAGCGCCTTGGAAAAATTATTGTTTCTAAATAAATATAATATTAGTCTTTCTAAACAATAAAGCCTGTTAAAATGGTACCTATGATGCCACACTACAACAATATAATAATTATAATAATAATCAGATATTCAAGATAAAGCATATGTTATCATTATAATTCAACCGACTTCAAAGAAATAGGATATCAGTTCGTCGGAACCTTAAAACATACTATCACTAAACAATTCCGAAAAGGCTAGGCAGATTAGATATTGCTATACAATTCTCTCGCACAAGTCTTGCCCTCAATAGCAGACTGTTGCAAATAATTAATATTATATAAGAATCTAAATACTAATATATAAATCTTACAAGAAAATAGACACAGACAAATTCCAAACTTAAACTCCAATCGCAATATAATTAGCCATGAAAACAAACTTATTTTTACTGTCGGTTCAAACGATTTTGAGTTTTATTTCGTTGGTAGCAAGACAAATGGCGGTTGCAGTAAATAATTTTTTTTTATGGTAGGTAAAAATCATCGAATGACGAATCCCACTCTTGGGCGGAGCGGGAAACAGTGTCAGACTCTTACTGACTAAAGAACCTACCCCGTGCCTTCCTTGCCTTATTCCCAGAGCCCCGGTGTAACGCTTTCGCATCAACCCTCAGCTCCGAGAGGCTTCGACCCTCTAGGGCCCCTACGGGTTGCAGTAAATAGTTGGTGTTGCAACCACTTTTTTTGCTTTTAATACCATCTTTATTACGAAATAGAAGTCAAAATCGATTGAAAGGACACTTTCGTTTGTTTAAATGACTCATTTTAAATGGAGTATTGACTTGTCCGTAAGACACACAATGATTAATTATAATATTTTCTTTCTGTAAATACCACTGACTTTTATTATTTATCACTGGAAAGGCTTCGTATGTTTGACAACTTATTTTTTGTATCTATTTGAAGCGCCACTAGCGAGCGTCCGGAGAACTAATTTGACTAATACTTTACGCGGCGCGACATGACCAGTTTTAGTACCGTAGACACTCGCTACAGTCACCGTGGCCGACAGCGCCAATATGGCGAATATCAAACGGGGACAAAAGCAGCCATTCCAGTGTGATTATTAATAATAGAGATCCGTGGTGACAAATGTATCTACTTTCTTTATGTTTTTGCCCTTACTCATCTTTTCAAACCCAACAATTATCTGTGTAACCCTTATACCGTTTGCGTAAAATTCGACGAACGTTTTCGTGTCCTATTCGCCAGTGTCATCTCTTAGTGACTGTGTCGTCTGTGTGACAACAGCTGATGAGAAGGAGTAATTGGATGTGGATGTTCGGTAAAGGTTAAATTCGTAAAAACTATACTCCGTTAAAAATAACATTACACATTTAAGAAAAATCTGTTTTACTGTTCGTTCAACCGATTTTGAGTATTTGAATAGTTGGGTTTCTAACTGCTTTTTTGCTCTTAATGCCATCCTTATGTTTATAATCGGAATAGAAGTTAAAAAAGGTCGAACAGACAGTAAAAAAGATTTTTTCAAATGCGAGTAGAGTAATACAATGAATAAGTGTACCTAAAAGTCAAAAAAACTGACTTTAAAATGTATTAAAACCACGTTTAACTAGTATCACGATGCACAGTCCACTTGGCAGCAAGGCCTGGCCCGGCGGGCCCACTGCTAGTTGTCCTTCGTGTCCTTGTGTGCGAGCGCGTCGCCCGAGTCCAGCTGCTTGAGCAGCCGGAACAGGGCGGCGGCTTCTCTGATGCGGGAGAACTCCACGCAGAAGGCTTCCACTTCAATGAATAGTTCCTGGAATGATAATGTTATGCTCATATTATTGATCCATGCTTTTTTTAAATTTATTTGTTTGACTTCTATTCTAGGTCAGAACACTCAGAGCGGATTTTTTTGACTAAAACTATACCTATGTTCTTTCTTTGCCCATTGCGTTCCAGGACCACGGGTTTCCTTTTCAAAAGTCAACTAGACTTTGACTTTGATCGGTCGCACCGTTTCGCATGGATTTTGTGCAAGAACCTTTCGAACTCACTGACATAGCCTGATGAATTGCCAAACTTTAACTGGCAGTAGACAGGGCACAATGGTCCCAGAAAAAATTACCGTAGTTTCAGTAATGACCGCGTATCGGAAGATATAGCATAGGAAGGCCACAAGGTGGGCCGATGACCTGGTGAGGATCGCGGGAACCCGATGAATGTAAGACGCACAGGACCGTTCGTTGTGGTGACATCTATGTCCAATAGTGGACGTATTTTGCAAAATGGTCGAAGCCTACTGTGTCCCAGGGTCTCTTTTTGAAAGGAAGACTTGGTCCCAGTGCGAAAGGCAAAGAAGGAACGGGGTGGGTTGTTTTTTTTTTTTTAATATTCGACAAATATCACACAACGCCGTCTAATCCCAAGCTAAGCAGAGCTTGTGTTATGAGTACTCGACAACTGATAAACATACTTATATATTTCTAAATATATACATATATAGATAAATTACACCCAGACACAGAACAAATGATCGTGCTCATCACACAAATATTTGTCCTGGGTGGGAATCGAACTCACGACCTCCCGCATGACAGTCAGTCAGGGTCACTTAATTACTAGACTGACAGGCTGACGGTCGGTCTGTTTAGTCAGTAAGAGTCTGACACTGTTTCCTGTTCCACCCTTGAAGAGCGGGATTCTTCATTGGATGATTTTTGTGGACGTATTTCAGCTGAAATGATTAATCATTAATACTTGTTCGTCCATACCTTAACATTAATGATCTTGTTCCTAATAAGCGACTGCAGAAACACGCAGACGAGGCGCACGAGCCGGTTCTGCATGTAGCGGTCGCGGATGGTCTCGCACGTCGAGATGCAGTTGCTGATGTACAGGTGCACGAACTCCACCGGCAGGTCTACCGATGTTGTCAGTCTGTGGACATTTATAATAATAAGGTTAAGTTGAGGTTGTCGACATGTGGGATGTGGATTCGGCAATCATTGTGCCGATAGTCGTGACGGCCAATGGCTTAATAGCCAAGAGTCTCGACCAACACCTTAGGAGGCTCTCGTTAGGCGGCTGGATCAAGGGCTTGATTCAGAAAGCGGTACTCCTGGACACGGCTCGTATTGCTATTGAATATTTAAAAATGTAATTTATATGATCTTTAATGAATAAACAAAATAATAATATTCGACAACTATCACACAACGCCATCTAGCCCCAAGCTAAGCAGAGCTTGTGTTATGAGTACTAGACAACTGATAAACATACTTATATATTTCTAAATACATACATATTATAGATAACTTACACTCAGACACAGAACAAATGATCGTGCTCGTCACACAAACATTTGTCCTGGGTGGGAATCGAACCCACGACCTCCGACATAGCATAAATGAATATGTATCAACACTATTGTACAAGTTGATCATCTTAGGTATAAAAACTAGCGACCCGCCCCAGCTTCGCACGGGTACTCATCATTACATAGTATAAAACAAAGTTGCTTGCTCCCTATGTATGCTTAGATCTTTAAAAGTGCGCAACCGATTTTGATGCGGTTTTTTTTAATAGATAGAGTGATTCAAGAGGAAGGTTTATGTGCATAAAGGGTCTCTTTCTGAAAGGAAGGCTTAGCCCCATTGCGAAAGGCAAAGAAGGAACGGGGTGGGGTGTTTAATCAGTAAGAGTCTGACACTGATTCCCGCTCCGACCAATAGCGGGATTCGTCATTGGATGATTTTGCCGAACATAAAAAAAAATGACAGAGGACCCATTTGATGGTTGGCTTCAAAGAAAAAGTATTAGATAAGTATTTAAAATTAGTTTTAACTAATTACACTTTCGTGTGCCGTAATTAGAGACACAATTAAAAAGCCATTATGTCTTGCGTGGACATGCGCTTGGCTCTGGCTTATGTTTAAAATTGTAATCGTCATTCACATCATGTTTTTATGCAAATAAATATTATTCTATTCTAGTGATATAAGAATTATGTATTTATATATAAAAAACTGTATGCATGTAACATAGTATAAAGGCGGACTTAATGCCTTAAGCAATTTCTACCAGTCGACCTTAGGCCACCCTAAGGTAGGTAGGTAAGGTGCAGAAACATAACATGGTAGGTGCAATTTAAGACAAAAAAAAAACAGCCAAATAGAAAAAACAAATACAATAATAAATACATACATCCATATATAAAAAAAGAGAAACTGACTGCCTGACATTAACGCACAGGGACTAAAAGACTTCCTTTTGTGACGTGGGCGAACACTAAGAAAGGATTTTCTAAAATTCACCCCCTAAAGGGATGAAACGCGTGTCCAAAGTTTGTGCGAAAACCTATTCTCACGCGGGTAAAGCCGCTGGCAGAAAGCTAGTATACAAATAAGCAAAGTTGTTGCGAAAAAAACTAAATCCAACGAATCATTGCTGTGATATTCGCACATGTTTCGGCAGTTTTTCATTTTCACGTATGGTAATAAAATAATGTTACCTGTTAACAACTTCCATGGAATGCAGCGACATCTCCATGTTGACTAGGACGCTGAAGTATTCCGTGATGTGCTGCGAGTGGATCAGCTTCAGCAGCACTGATATGGCGACCATCGGGTTGTTCTCCACCAGCTCCGGGAGCTGTGGAAGATATATCAGCAATTTAGTTTGTTTAGGAAATATCGAGCAGTTTTCATATGATTTGTAAGATGAGTAGACACGTAAAAAGGAGGGATCTTTAGGAACTACTCCTGTGTCGTGGGTGCGTGGAGAAAACACGCATAGTTTTCTATACAAACAGAGATCTAACACAGAAAATGTATGCACGCACGTTCATGCAGATCACGTGCCTACATGCGGAGACACATGCTTACACGTGCGTGGGTGCGGAGCGGAGCGACGAGGACGAGCCGCCGTAAATCCACTAAACGCACCTATGCGCGTGAATGCGTAAAAATCCCGCACGATGATGCAGATCTGCACTCCCACAAGAATGTACGCAGTTCCGTTGAAACGGAACATGCAGCGTGATGCGGGCCAGTGTGAGAACCGCTTAACAAATGTTAAGGTGTATAGCACTAATACAATAAAAAAAATGTGTTTTTTTAATGGGGAAAATCATTGAATGACGAATCCCGCCCTTGGGCAGAGCGAAAGACAGTGTCTGACTTCTACTGACTAAAAACTGTACTGACTTTGTGTTGAAAATTCACAAAAAGGGAGTCAAATTGTCTACTGCAGGGGGGTTAAAGAGAATATTTCTCCTTCTCAGGCCTCTCAGGACTTAACTCACATGTATCCGACCGGTCACAGCCTCACAGGGGACGACAGTCTCTACACGTTAGCCAGAGTCAAATGGCCGAATTGCCCACAAGGGGCCTTCCAGGTGGTAGGCGCGGAGTACCTGACTTGTTTCACATCTGGGCTATGTTCTTATTGCTACGAAGGTGGGATTAGTGCAGCCCCACCCACACTGCCTTACTGAGTAGACACGGACTCCTAATTAAATATTTAAAAAATTTCTATTAGTGTTATTTGTGACGAAAACTTTAATAGCGCGATTGAGAACGCTACTGTTCGAGACGAGAATAAGGAACAAGGAACTACGAGTCTCGAGTTCGCTTCCCACGGACTGCAAATATTTTTGTATTTTTTGTTGCTGCCTACGTTTGTTTCGAGTTCTTTTTTGCATTTTTTTAAATATTTTATTCAGAATTTTTATTGTTATTTTATACCCGATAATTTTTAACAATATTTGTAATAATACGAACAAATAAGTAGCAAAAACGATCGTTCTCTTTTTTTTAAAGTACCTAATAATTTAATTTAACTTTTCGCTGGACACGTTTTACATTTTTAATTAACAAGTATCTTAGACATATTTTAAAATTATTTAAGAATATTTGCAAATGTAAAGTCCCAAACATCTAAGCAATGAACGATTAAAAAATGTTAGACAAGTACCTACATTTTTTGCAAAAAGGGAGTCAAATTGTCTACTGCAGTGGGGTGGAAGAGAATACTCCTCCGGCTCAGGCCTCGTGCTACTGAGGACTTGGGATTCACATATATCGACCGGTTACAGTCTCTACACATTTGCCGAAATCGGCCAAATTGCCCACAAGGGGCCCTCCGGGTGCAGGTGCGGGGACCTGACTGAATTCACAATATTGGCGCAAGACCACTTACTGCTTCAACGAGGGGCGGGATTAGAACAGGCCCGCCCCCAACCACTGTCTTACTGAGTAGACACGGACTCCCCATTTGATACGAACCAAATTTTGTACTGGTGTTAAGTGTAATGCAAACTTTAATAGCGCGATTCAGGACTCCATTGTTCGAGACGGGAATATGAAAGAAACTAGGAGTCTCAAGTTCGCATCCCAGGGATTGCAAATATTTTTGTGTTTTTTGTAACCATGATTGCCTAAAATTCTTTTTTGCATTTTTATTTTATATATTATGATGTTTTTGGATATTTTTATTGTTATTTTATTAAGTAACTAGCGAACGGGACAGATGTATTTTGTCCTGTCCAATCAAAGGACGTGATTACCGTGCCATCTAGCGGATAAATTACGAAACCAAGTTATGCAGGAGTAAAAATATTTACAACTTCACTTTTTTCGATCAAGTATGCTCTTCATATTTAATTATAAATACGAACATATTCAATTGGTTATTAGTTGAATAATTTGAATCTAGGAACATTTTTGCCAATCGAAAACAGTATTTTCTTTTGAGACATAAACACAAATTTAAAGTTTTACGATTTATTCCTATACTTTTGCTATAAAACCTTGCTTAATGCCAAATTTCAGGGGTCTATTTCAATGGGTTTACATAGACCCCTTTGTTTTCCTTACGAATGTCGAAATATACAGTTTTTACGACATAAACGGCTGTCACTGTCCCTATTTCGTTAACTTAGAAGTTTCGATTTTTTTCACAGCTTCAACTTTTTTTTTTTCTGTCCTCACATTTGGGGCGACGAGGACCTGTGTCATGCGGTAGCGAGGACTCCGCGGCGTCTATCCAGTCACACCTCAAAGAGGGGTCTTACTGCCATAATTGTGGCATGACCAAAAAAATATTGATTGTCTACAAAGTGACTTGAAAACAGATATATCTTTTTTCAAGTCAGCTTGAAGTTTTTTTTCCACAGTATAAACTAGATGAGACCCATAAGATTACAGTGGTCTACAATGAGACTACTACAGTCAACATATTTTTTGGTGGTAAATGATAAGGGTGGAGCGAAAGGGGTGTCAGAACTAATTGACTAAAACCACTTACACCTGTGTCTTTTAGTTGCCCTTCAAGTCCAGAACCACAGCTTCCCTTTCAAAAATTGTCCATGGCCCTAGCATCCTACTGATGAAAGTGCCTCTCATTTCCCAGTAGGGATACTACTAAGGTCTTATTCAGGTATAGCATGACAACTAAGTAAAAAAAAGTGGAAACCTTGCATGGTATTTTTGCAGCAAGCATGTCCTTTTGTGACTGCATCTATTCTGTCTAGTCACAGGATTTTGGACCTATCCAAAATCTTTTTATATCCTGTATTTGATAGTGGGGACCACCACCAGACACTGCTCACTAAACAAACATCTACACAATAGGCTTGGCACCACAGAGAGACCCCTAGGCCGAACGTAAATAATGGAGACAAACAATTTGATAATCTTGCATTGTGCTTATTAAATGCACAGGTGTGAACTAATACAAATGAATACAAACCCCAGAAGCACCCTCCCTCACATATGGCTTGTTAATGCTACAACATTGCTTAAGTGCACAAACCAAGCTCTAATAAAATTAGATAGATGGGCCTTATGAATGTTGTTTGGATATATTTTAGCGAGTGAAAGTTATAGTACAGGTATCATGTATTATTGCCACATGCAGTTCTTAGCTAACTTAAATCACCATGACAACCATAGTTCATGCCACGGTACAGAGCAAAACCATTCTGTTTTGGTCTGTATCGTGGCATGAACTGACTGCTTCACATTACGAGCAACCATGTGTTGCTCGTAATGTGAAGCAGTCATGTAAAAGTTATGTTTTTGTGCCTTTCAATGTACTTAACATTTTAGATTTTAGAGTATCTTGGATTACTGGATAATATATATTTTTTGGACATTGACTTTCATCAAATAACTTTTTCTGCTCCGGGTGGAGCGAATGAGTGTCAGACTTTTACTGACTCAAAACCTTCAGTATTCCTTTAGTTTCTCTTTGCAAGGATCATGGTAACTCTTTTGAATAATCCACAGCCCTGGCAAGCATTGAGCCAAGGAAAAATAACATGGATACAAGAATCCATCCCTTAGGGAGGAGGCCAGCGTCCCGGTAGTGGGCTCTTTAAAAAGGCTGATGATAATGATGATTTGACTAATCCTTACCTGGTTAGGTGTGACTCCTATCTCGTACACGATGTGTGGTTCTTGATCCAACAGCGCCAACAACCGCTGTTGGTGTTGCACACTCAGCGCCCCCTTCAGCGCCAGAGCGCTCAACTCCTTAGCTTCAGCCATGGCGTTCATTGGGTCTTGTGGCTTTTCTTCAGGCTTTTTCTCTTCAGATTTTTCTTTCTTTTCTTCTTGCTGGTGGCAAAAAAAAGATTGTAAGCTTGACAAGATCTTTATTAATAAAAGACTCGCAATAAAAAATACTTTAGTCGCAACTAGCATGTCAAAAAAAAAGTTAGAACCTTGCGTGGTATTTTTATGGTGAGCGTGTTATTTTCTATCTATAAACTTTCCGTGTCCAAAAGTACGACCGACTCGACAGAGAACAGAACACAGACTGAGGAGTTAAAAACACTTTGAGGACCGGTAACGAAGTCCAAGATAAGGAAAACAAACTTCGAACAGCAGGTAAACAAAGTATCGTCCACTCCGAACAAAAGCAAAGCGAACAACAAAAAAAAAAACTTTGTCAGACAGCTGTCATTTCATTTGACGTTAGGGATGTTCGATACTTATCGATACACAAGGGAGTACGTATACCGAGATTTGGATTGATTTTCACGTAAATTAAACGCTATATTTAGGTACTAATCAATACTGTGAATTGATAAAGATAGTAGTGTTTTAGAGTTAAGGAAGGAGAATACCCGAAGCAAATTCCTACGCATGATCCCCGGGTAATACTAATCATGTATGTTACACTAACTGGTGGTATGTTTCGAACGTAAGCTTGCGACCCCCCACTGAGTAAAGATATACCGGGTAAAATGGGGTGAATAGAAACTCAGGAGGTGAACAGAAACGAATTTTTTATTAGGATTATTACTTTGATTGCATATTTTTAGTATTAAGTAATAAAGCATTTTTGTTTTCAATAATGAATTTATAAAAATATTTAAATGCTGCAAACAATTTTTAAATAACGTAAAAAGCAACAAAATGTTATTTTTTTTTTTCATCCCCGATTTGTTACTATTCACCCCGTTTTACGGTACCGCCAAGCGACCTAGCCGTGTTTCGGTATGATGCTCCATGAGTTTCAACGTAGGCAGACCAACTTGGGTTGCGCTATTATGGACGTCAATATCAAAATTCAAAATGGTTCTTATATCGCATAGGTCTACACGGGCACTTATTAAACGTCAGAAGCTAGTGCACGGTTCCAAAATTCCGGATAAGGCGCGGAACGTGACCTGAGACATGTGGCGTCTCTGTCCACGCACAGGTAGTTAAAGGCCCAAGTAATGTGACAGACATACATGAAGACTTTCGAGATGGCCGGGAAAGAAAGCCTTGTTTCTAAGCTTCCTTCCTTCGCTTCGGCTTAAACACTTGCACGTGTAATTATATCGCAGACTTTCTGAGGGATCGAACGAGTGTTATTGATCTGTCGGCTGTTCATCTAGTCCATTGGGTACCGTATCGTGAAAACTTCTTTCGATTTTAGGCAAGCTTGCTCTATTGTCGATCATATCGTGAGGTGAGATAGTGGTCAAACGTAATCCTATCAAAAACAAAAAGTGAAACATCCGATTAAAAAATCGGCTGCAGCAGAGAGACGTGTGCGATATTTGTTTGCAGCTTAAGAGGCCGGTTCGGGACGATTTATCCATACAAACGTAATCCCAAAATCATTTGCAAGTCGAGCATATTTCAACCATATTATGGTGATATTTGGATTTAGTAAAGATTTTAAAAAAGCTTTAAACAAGCTTTTTTAAAAAAGAAAGATCTGGGAACCTAGATAAATATCGTCTAAATCCAAATATCACCATAATATGGTTGAAATATGCTCGATTTGCAAATGATTTTGGTATTACGTTTGTATGGATAAATCGTCCCGAACCGGCCTCTTAAGGCTTCATATCAGCTGTCGTACCCCCATCACTCGGCTCAGTGAATCGAAAAATACGTGCAATAAAGAGGAAGAGGGATGTCTAATACTTAACCTTTTCTACCACTAGGTACTCGTAAGTTATAATAATATTTGCGATCGTAGTTAACTAATCACCTAATTACTTAACCTACGAAATTATCAGCCATTTCTGGTTAACCAGTAAATCAAAAGGCTAAAGAAAACGCTTTGTAGGATATTTTAATTACTATGCCATTATGAGCATTGTAAAATTCATTGGTTTTAGTAGCATTTGCTAGAAATTTGTGATAAAAATGATTTAGCGATTTATCTACATTTAGAGTACAAATCAAAAACAGATTTAGCTTTTAAATTCTTTAAAATTTTCAGTTAAATGTTTAAATACAGTAGGTAGTTAAATTAATTTTCATAATAATTCTTAGATCCTCAAAAACCATGATACAAAATAATCTACATATTTTGTTATTAATTATGAGTACCTACATACGAGGCCAACTCTCTTTCACCAAAAGTCCGAAATGAAAAGTACAACAACAATTTAATGATATCATTGATATCTATTAAAAAAAAAATGATGGGCAATGTGTTATTTTTTAACCAGCGTTTAGTTACTCTCTAGAGTCATGGAGTCATGGTGGCGTTGAGGTTTGATTGCTACCTGCTAAGCATATCCGTATAAACAATGGAGTACAGTAAGGTCGTCGGATCTTAGCATTATTTTTTTTAAAACCTTTATTTTTATAACTTCAGCCTCCCCAAGATCCGACGGTCATACTGTACTCCATTGTTTATTCGAGTTTGCTTAGCAGGTAGCACTTAAACCTCAACGCCACCATGACTCTAGAGTAACCAAACGCTGATTAAAAAATAACACATTGCCTACCACTTTTTTAAGGTGGTGGTATATTTTATAAAGATTTAATTTCTAATATAAGGATATCTAAGGCAATACGAATTAAACGATAATTTGTAACTAGAGTTGGAATTAATTTTATTCGAATAAATACTCAAAATGGATAAATACCTACTCAGAAAATATCCATTTTACTTGATAAATACTCTGGTAAATACGGATATTAACTATTTGTAACTAACACCATGTACCCTAACATTATACTTAGGTATAACAAATAAATATATTCCATTTGATTTTATTAAGTATTAAAAAAAAATAACATGTTACCTAGTAGCTATTGTTGTTGATAACTTATCAATATTTATTGCAAACGATGTAATATTTTATTGTAATTTAATTATTTAAAAATACACATGCTATTTCATTACTATTTCAAAAAACAAAATACTTAATAATGAAAGTTTTTATATAACAAGTTAGCATTAAAAAGAAACTGTACGCGAGGTAAAATATGTTAGAACTTTGTTTATGAATAACACCACGCTTTGCAAACTATGTTAATGTACTGTTCACTCATGTTTTGACAAATAAACTATCTTTATTTATTTCTTACCTTAGAAGATCTGCCTCCGGTAGAATCTTTAGCGACTTGTAATATGGTCGTAGAGTCCAGCAAGTGGAAGCTTTTTTTAATTAAAATTTCTTTATTTTAATTCACTTAGACTTGTAACTATTCTACAAACACAATAACAGACACAACCACACTACACTACACGAGAACAAACACTGACTGCCTGACTGGAGCATCGCCCGTAGGGATGGTGATCTACGATCGATTAATCCAAGAATCGATTTTTTTGACACTGACAGTCGATTTTAATCGATTTCAAACAATAGAGCGATTCTATGAATCGATATCAGATTCAATATTTTTCTACGGAATGCAACGCAATTATTTTTTAAAAACGTTTTGCTTTAAAAATCTTTGCAGAAAAGATAGGCTATTTTAGCCTCATTAGATCACATGATCACAACCCTTAGTTGCTCTGGTTAAGAAACCAGTCTCTAGCCCAGTCAACTAAGGGAGTATTATTATTGCATTTTTGAGGATTCAGTACCTGCACGGTAACCAACGGATCTTTAGGAAATCAATCTTTTAGAACCTGATTTATAACTCAATCGATTTTTTAGAATTAAATATGAATCAATTAAAAAACACTTTTTTTAGAAAGAATCGCCATCCCTATTCGCCCGTTGTTACCTATTCGGACAATCCAGCCTGTTTGCGTTCATCTGTGATCTGTCCTCTATCGAGTCGGTCCTACTTTTGGACACGGACGGTCTTATTAATAAACCTCGACTAGACCAAGAGTAACTTTACTCTAAGTGTTAAAGTATAAAGATAGAAAATAACACGGTACCTATTCGGAAAATCCAGCCTGTTTGCGATCATCACCAGGACAATGTTGCCAGCACACTGCGCATGAGCTACGCGCATCGCTTACGCATTGATCGTCGCGTACGTTTTCGTTTGTTTTGAAGTTGACAGTATTTTAGGGCTCCAAGAGACTAATATTGAAAACGAAAAATCATTTTTCATTAGGTAAACCTAATGTATATATCTTGTCTATTCTTATCTATAGAATACAGCCTAATTAGATAAAAAAAGATGATTATACTACCACACACCAGATCTTGCTCGATCCAGTGTTTGGTAATTAATATATGTGGCGAAATAAACATTAAAACATATCGAAATAACAATAACCGCTAAATATAGTAGACATAATAAATAAAAATGATTAAATTAAAGAACGAATTACATCGACACTCGGACCAATGTGATCCCTTGCAAAGCAGTATATCGATACAAACAAAACTGTATCGTTCATCTCTATTTGCGAATTGTTGCCAGAAAAAAAAACAAATCGAAGTAGAACTAGAAAAGGTACTTATTATAGTTTCAAAAACTAATAAGTGAGTGGAAAAATAACTACTGAAAAACGTCGTTTGATACGAGTGCACATTAAATTTGTCAGTGCAACCCCCGGCTCCATAACACACTCGCCTAAGGCTCGTGCGAAGTCCACCTTCCAAATTACACCAATTTTAGATGAGTTAGATAACATTGTATTAATTAAATTAGCTGTTGTAATGTGTCCACACTCATCACTAATCACGTCATTACGTAATCATCACTCATCACTGCGAAATAGTGGAATAATACGGAATCATACAATCAACCAACCTTTCAATGCGATGAACAACCATTACATAGTATAAAACAAAGTTGCTTATCCCTATGTATGCTTAGATCTTTAAAAGTACGCAACGGATTTTGATGCGGTTGTTTTTAATAGATAGAGTGATTCAAGAGGAAGGTTTATGTGCATAATACATGCAAAATATATTCAATATCAGTACCCGTGCAAAGCTGGGGCGAGTCGCTAGTAAAGTATAAAATAAATAATAATAGTAATGAATTTATTTTAATTTCATTTAAAGATCGTTGCATTGTCCGTGACAAACAAACAACCAAAATGGCCGTCGTTGCTATGATTACGCGTAGGCCCCTGCTTCTTTCCTGAAAATCTGTTACTGCACGATGAAGGTCGATCGTCTTGTTTGTTCAACTTTTTTTCGTTTCTTTTTTATATTGGGCAAAAATCATCCAATGATGAATCCCGCTCTTAGGCGGAGCGAGAAACAGTGTCAGACTCATACTGACTAAACACCCTACCCCGTTCCTTCTTTGCCCTTAAATTGGGGCTAAGCCTTCCTTTCAGAAAGGATCCTGGGCCCTAGTAGGGTATGCCACGTTTTGTATTTATTATTTTTATTTTATACATTTTAAAAAAACTGACAGAATAATAACATTATAACTACAATATTGTGACACCCTATTAATTTTGTGTTTCTATTGTAATTTTATTTTTGGCGTGCAATACCTAAAGAATATATCCATCTATTAAATAAATAAATTGCTAATTAGAAGCTTCCACAGATAGTGACAAAATAGTTGTTTCCAGTATTTACTAGCTCGAAGTTGGAACTATACCTTAAACTTTTAATTAAACATTAACAATACACGGATCATTATTACAGCAAATGGTTTTACTCCAGCTACTAATTAAAGCGTCGCCGCCGCGATCCTGCCGATATCCGGCCACCGTAGACACTGCTAGCTCGCGGACGGTGAGCAATGTGAGGCAATGGGTAGCTCGCCGTCCGGTCGTCTGGTCCAGACCGAGTCCAAGTCGTCAACGGCGCGCACCGTTCCCGCGCGCCTCAAGGAGTTGTCAGCAAACTATAGGGGCCCTTCAGGGTCGAAGCCTTCTGGGTCGAAGCCTTCTGGAGCCGCCGGTTTGTATGAAACTGTTACCGCGGCTCTAGGAATAAGGCAAGGAAGGAATGGGTTTAGGGTTTATAGTCAGTAAGAGTCAGACATTAGTCTCCCACTCCGCCCAAGAGCGGGTTTCGTCATTCGATGATTTTCACCTACCATAAAAAAAGCTACTAATGTTTTTTCGCCCTATGATGAGTTCCCTGACAGTTCATTTTTTTCCGTGGCACACATACTTCAACGCTAACCCAGGCACCTTGTTTGGCAACGAGCTTTTCAAGTTCTGTGCTGAGCAGCAGTGGACGTGTGCAGACATAGAATGGTTGGGACTAGATTCAGGTACATATACATTTCTTAGTAATGCTTATGGGACTACGTCATGGTTGGACCATGTCATCATTACCGAAAGCGCAAAAGAAACAGTTCTGTGTACAAGTATACGGTATGAGGTGTCATGTTCTGATCATTTCGCTGTTGAACTGGTATGTGACCTTAATATTTTGGTTCCGAGAGTACAGATGAAGGGTTCGTTGCCAGACAAGGCTGCTTGGGGCGAAAGAGATAAAGAGCAGCTTAATAAATATTTGTACATTTGCTCAACTAAACTGCGTGATATCAACTTTCCCTGTGAATTCCATGACTGTGCAGATGTAATGTGTAATAATATATACCATAGACAAATAATTGACAGATTGTATGATAATGTTGTGAATGTGCTTAGGGACGCTGCGGTGGCGTGCTCTAAGAGTAAAATAATAAAAACTAAAAAGAAAAGACATGTGACAGGCTGGAACAAACATTGCAAAAAGGCATATGAGGAGGCTAGGTTTCGGTTTCATGAGTGGGTCGACCAGGGTAAAAGCAAATCAGGTCAGACATATGACCAAATGCGAAGCTCACGAAGTTGATTTAAACATAAACTTAAGTGGTGTAGGGACAATGAAACACAGGTTAAGATGGACATTCTTGCATCACAACATGTCACAAAAAACTTTAGTAAGTTTTGGAGAGAAACCAACAAATTGAATCCGAGGCCGAGTGTTCCAATTAGTGTAGAGGGGGTTAGTGACGCCGACCAAATTGCCAACTTATTCAGGCAGCATTTTGGGGTACTTTCTCCACCAGTACCCGCGACGGCGGCTGCAAAATTAGAGTTCACTAGTATGGCAACACCGCCTGTTCGAATCACTGCAAAGCAAGTTGCCAAGGTGATCAGAGACATGAAGCGAGGGAAATCCCCAGGCCATGATTCACTCAGCATAGAACACTTGCAGCATGCAGGTGTTCATCTGCCGAGGGTGCTCGCTATGTTATTTACATTTTGCATAAGGCATTCATATCTCCCTGAAGCAATGATGAGAACTATAGTTGTCCCAATACTAAAGAACAAGACAGGTGACGCCTCTAAATTATGTAACTACAGGCCTATATCACTTGCGACAGTCATTGCTAAAGTGTTAGACGGTGTTATTGATATCCAGCTAAGACAACACCTACAGCTTCATGATGCACAGTTTGGCTTTCGCCCTGGTTTGTCAACGGAAATGGCTATACTGACTCTCAAGCATACCGTCCGATACTACACTGACAGAAGCACGCCTGTCTATGCCTGCTTCTTAGATCTATCCAAAGCATTTGATCTTGTGGCATACGACAGGTTGTGGCAAAAGTTGTCAGATGATACGGATCTACCTTCTGAGTACATAAGTCTTCTGAAGTATTGGTATGGCAACCAGAGCAATTATGTGCGGTGGTCGGGGTCGCTATCGGTTGAGTACCGGTTGGAATGCAGGGTGAGGCAAGGCGGGCTAACCTCGCCAACTCTTTTCAACCTATATATTGACCGTCTGATTCGTGAACTCAGTAGTACCGGTGTCGGATGTTCGATTGATGGTGTTCTTGTCAACAACATCAGTTACGCGGATGACATGGTGCTGCTGTGTCCTTCGATCAGTGCCCTTCGAAAACTCATTTCGGTCTGCGAGCGGTATGCGGAGTCTCATGGGCTCAGATATAACGCCACTAAGAGCGAGCTCATGGTGTTTAAGGCGGGGTCTAAGACTTATGACACTGTACCACAGGTCATATTGAATGGTAGTGCCCTTAAAAGAGTATCGCAGTTCAGGTATCTGGGCCACTGGGTCACCGAGACGCTTGTAGATGACATTGATATAGATAGGGAGCGTAGGGCTTTGTCAGTTAGAGCTAATATGCTGGCTCGTAGGTTCGCACGCTGTACTACAGAAGTAAAAGCTACTTTGTTTAGGGCCTTCTGCCAATCATTCTACACGTGCAGCCTATGGGTCAAGCATACGAAGAAATCATATGACTCCCTGCGTGTCCTCTACAATAATGCTTTCAGGGCGCTGATGAAGCTGCCTCGTTACTGTAGTGCGTCGGGTATGTTTGCGGACGCAAACATAGATGGTTTCTCGACAATTATTCGCAAGAGAGTTGTGTCCCTAATGCGCCGCATACGAGGCAGCTTCAACAGTTACCTTCATTTGTTCGCTTGGAGGATGGATTTGGATCTGGATTGCCCGATAATGCGATACTGGACCAGGCTGCATGTTGAGCACTCCGGATCAAAACCCAAATTTAGGCTAAGATGACTTTTGTGTATTTGAATAACTTTTAATGACATTTTAATGATATTTTTAATGACTTTTAATGATATTTTTAATGAGTTTTAATGATGTTTTTGATGAGTTTTAATGATGTTTTAATGACTTAATGATATTTTAATGAATTTGTGTATTTTTAATATAATTTTAAATAATTTATTGTAAATTGTCTAATAATGTTTGTGAATATTGTAATCAAATTTTTGTTATATGGACTAGTTTCCGAAATAAAATAATTTATTTATTTATTTACTACTTTAGACTAAAAAAAAATAAACTGGCAAAATAATTACGAATTGAAAGATAATAAAAATACTGCCTTTTGTAAATGAAACAGTAAATTATCGTGATTATAATTTAAGTACATAAAATTTTGTATAAAAAATAAAAAAGTATGAATTTAGAAAATGTGTAATGCGTTGAACGGAACTTGTGACTATTATTATTATTATTATATACTTTATTGTACACCAAGACATAATACATTGAAAGTGAAACTTGCAATAAAAACATACAATCGGCGGCCTTATCGCACTCGGCGATTTCTTCCAGGCAACCCTGACTATAGAGATTGACACTACCTAATCGACACTAATCGATAAAAAATAGATGAATCGGAATGGCCATCTTGCAATCGCGACCTCGTCGCGTCAGTACGAGTGCGTCTGCCTTGTATCCTTCCGATATGGATATAAGCTCTAATCAAGAATCAAGTTCTGACAGTGAAGAGTAAATAAATTATTAATATTTTGCGTTTTATTTATCACTAGCGGTCCCCCGCGGTTTCGTCGGTGGTATATCAGGTTTTTGCTCTGCTCCCATGATGTTATGTAGCCTATGTGAAAATTAGCAATCCGATTCCACTTTCTTTGCCAACTGATTCGATATTATAAAAAAATCGATTAAATTTCGTTAGGTCTCATCACTTTAATTGTCAGACAAGAACTGTCAGGGAACTCATCATAGGACGAAAACACATTAATTAAATAAAATATAAGTAGGTAATTCATTCCTGGTCAACTTTTTTTATTTTTTCTCGACTGTGACAAAGCCAAAGCTATGTACAATATGTTTCTTTGTTCATCTATTCCCTCATAGCTCCTAAACTCCTAAGCAGAACTGGACGAATGAGGTATCGTTCGAACCGTGTTAATCGTCCGCTGAACATAGGCTACGTGACGTGTCACAAAACATAGACCTATACAATGTACATTTATGTATTTATCAGTTGATAGTCTTTGCAGCTGTTTCACTGCTTTACTAATGAACTGTTTTATCTTAATTATCTAGTCCTTAATTTGACAGTTTAACTTTTGCAAGTAAATAGTGTATATATAGTGGAGTTTTTTTTATAACACTTGTAATATTCCATCGAAAAAAATGGATGATTTTTTAAATCAAATAACAATTGAAACTAATAAACAAAGAACGCATTCTTATTAGGTTACATTACAATTTATAATTACAATCTTACTAATATTATTAATGCGAAAGTTACGATGTTTGGATGTTTGTTACTCAATCACGCCAAAAAGTAGCCTATGTCCTATTCCGGAGTGTATCCTATGCCGTTTTGGCGTGATTGAGTAACAAACATGCAAACATCCAAACATCGTAACTTTCGCATTTATAATATTAGTAAGAAGTAAGATTTAATAGCGGCTGCCAGCGTCTCTGCCTGTGTGATATTAGAAAATTATCCCAAGGGAACAAACTATTACTGTAGGTACTCTGTGCGCTTTTTTAACTTTCACCGAAATTTATTCAACCTTTCGAGCGTTAAGAAGTAACAAACATACAAACGTTATTACAAATGTTATTATACTACAGAAGATTTTTTGAATGATGTTTTACTTTATATAATAAATACTTTTTTTGTTTGTTTAAATGAGTATTATGTTTTAGAGACTGATTTACCTGTATTTAATTTGTGTAAAATAATTCTTTTTTTTCTTGAACGAGTTTAATTTTGTTTTTTATTTATGTTAGTTTATTTAGTAAGTAATGATTTTGATATTTGTAGGCCTTCACGGCAAAACATAGCGCCCATATATATAATTTAAGACCTTCATGTAAATACCTATGTTTTACAAATAAAATTCTGATTCTGAAACACTCACCTGCCTTCGCCTTTATACATTTATAATATGTATTAGTATGATTCACTTTTTAATATTTACAACACATTGACAAGAAATGTATTTTATATTTTGGATTATTGCGTAGCTAGTTTAATGGATGGTGGCCGAATGGTAATGGCCACGACTTACGAGTTGTAGGTCGCGGGTTCAATTTCAAACTCAGCCATGCGCGTTTATTTGTATAATTTGTTTCATTACCACTGCTCCCAAAACGCTGAAGGAAAACATAGTGAGAAACAAAAGTCAAGTCCAAAAATTCGAAGACATGTGACATCTACCAGCCAGCACTGGGCCCGCTTGGTAGATTATGGCCCCTTTCCCTCTCCTAGAGAGGTGGCTTCAGTCCCAGCAGTGGAAACATTATTGGGCTGTGTAGTAGTAGTGGTTATATGAGCAACAACAACATTGTGCTGGCTGCGATACTGTGCAGGCGTAGGCGATGTGGTGGGCCCTCCCTCGCCCACGGCATCGCACCAAAGGCCTTGCTTCCTTAAGAACGAGGTTTTTATAATAGATTGCAGCTCTCTTTTCACCACTTTTCCACCTGATGGCAAGCAAAGATGTAAGGAACGCTAGGCACAATTACCATCTCATTTTCGAATTTCTCTCCTATTTATCACACTGCAGTGGCTGCCGTCATAGTGCTATTGTCCCCGTTTGAAATTCGCCATATTGGCGCTGACGGCCACGATGACTGTAGCGAGTGTCTACGGTACTAAAACCAAGGTTGCCAGATGGTCGGGAATCGTCCGGATTTTGCCAGCTTTTTCAGTGATCTTCAGACTCCAGACAAATCTCAAAATCTCCAGAAAAACAGATAATTTTAAAATTCACTGCGAAAAATAATTTAAAATTACCGCGCTTGCGGTGGTGTTTGTAATATTTTATTTCTTTCGACAACAATCCCCAAATCCCGACTATTTGAATTTAATTAACGTTAGCTTACCTTAGCAGGTTTGTGCGGCTGCGGGTGCTGTCTCCTGTCGAGCTTCTCGGGGCGGAGGCCGAGGAGGCCCTCGTAGTCCGTGTCGTACAGCGGGTTGTAGGCGCCGCGGTTCACCAGGCACTTCCACACCGCCTGAAGAGATTACACAGAGTCACGAAAAGTTTTTCTTTCTTTTTATACTCTTCCAGTCATTATTTTCAGTGTCTAAGTAGGTTTTCTTTATGGTAGGTAAAAATCATCGAATGACAAATCCCGCTCTTGGGCGGACCGGGAAACAGTGTCTATAGGTAGTATAATTTTGGAAAGTTTCGGTTGTTTTTTAGCACCAAGACAATGTAGTGCAAAGTGAAGTGTTACTAAATTAAATTAAAAATCATAATGTTATGTATTTTAGTCTATAACTCATTAAGGTATCCATAATATGAGTTCTGTTACGGGAAATAAAATGATTATTATTATTATTTTATTTATTATAATTTGGGTTGATGGTTGGTTAGTTCTGTTACGGGGACCCCCGCACTAACTCTATACCAGTTTCCATCCTTTCAACCTAAACCACCTTACCCGAACTATGAATGAGACCCAGCCTTTAAGACTTATTTTTCAAATTAATTTTAAGTCTACCTTCAAAAAAAAAGAATAATAATAATACCTTATCAGCAGTGATCTCAGTGGTGTCCATCAAGAAGGTGGGCAGTGGAATGGGTCCTGAGGCCTTCAGCGTGCGATGTAGAGGCATGTAGTCGTTCGATATCAGAGACTCCAGTAGCTCCTTCATGGCCATGCGGTTAGGTGGACTCCTGAAAAATTGAATATTCAAATATTTAAAAGTGCACTGTTCACTTAACAAACACTTACTAGGTAACAACTAGCCACCCGCCTCAGCTTCGCATGGATGCAATGCTGATATTAAATATAATATACATGTATTATACATATAAACCTTCATCTTGAATCACTTTATCTATTTAAAAACTGAATAAAAATCCGTTGCGTAGTTTTAAAGCATACATAGGGACAGACAGCGGAAATCGACTTTGGTTAATATTATGTAGTGATGAATGTGTACAGCATGCACGGAGTTAGAGGAAACTGGCACGCAATGTGCTCCTAGATAGTACAGCCGTCAGCGAAGTAACACTAACGTTAGACGCCTGGAGCAAGCCAAAAGGCCTCCTCTGGTTTTGGAGAGAGGTGGCCTAGTTGGAGTTAAGACTATCTTGGCCCACCCACAATGGTTTATAGAGGACTAACTGCGGAAACAAGTTCATAAAAATAAGAACTAAAAGAATAAAACTTCTCCCTCTTTACAAGCTTGAATTAGCTTATATGTATGTTCGGCTCAAATCTTGCAACTCAATTTTGAAGCAGATATCTTCAACTGATTGAACTGCAATTTTGCATGCAGGTGTAAATCGCATGACAATGCAATTTTATGATGACATGTAGCTGATCTGATGATGGAATCGCGAGGTAGCCATAGGAACTCTGTAATTAAACGGCACAATCACGTCGAGTTTGGGCTCGTGTGAATCGTCTTGACGAAAATCATCAGCCTTTTTTAACGTTCCCCCTGCTAGGATACAGGTTTCCTCTCTAGAATAGAGAAGGGGCCATAATCCACCATACGAACCCAGTGCAGGTTGATAAATGTCACATGTCTATGAATTTTTAGTTTTAAGACATGCAGGTTTCCTCACGAGGTTTGCCTTCACCATATTGAGAGTAGTGGTGATGAAATAAATTACACAAAGTAATGCGCCTGTTTGGTTTTGAACCCTCGACTTACGACTCGTAAGTCGGAGCCATTTGTCGGATCAAGTCGGATCAGCCTCTGAATCCACCATTCTCTCAGCTATAATATACTAAAATCTTTCCTAATATTAATTATCTAGGCTGTAAGAATATTCAAATGTTTCACAGGAACCCTAGAATGCCCGAGAATTATTTTTTTTATTTTTGAAAAAAACTGTTGTCCTAACTCGGAACACCTATCCATAGGTCATACAAATATTTGTTCTGTGCGGGAATCGAACCCACGACCCTCAGTGCAGCAGTCAATCGCTCAACCACTGCGCCAGGCGAGCTGTCAAAATAAAAATACTTATATATTTCTAAATACATACATTATATCAATGAATTATTTTTGTTGCATAATCTATAACCAACCCATCACTAAGAGGTATGAGGGCAGGCGCCGCAGCTCTTGCCATGGAGCTCATGTCTGCCACCCTCTCCGCCACTATGGTCTGCAGTGACGAGTAGTCAAACTCCAGGTCCTTTGGTGACACATCTGTCATCATCACTTGCTTGGCTGATTTCTTCATCACCTGTAATGAACAAGATCTGTATTTAGAGCTTTCTCCATGTTATAAGCGTTTATTTGGTTTGCCTGTCCCAATGTTTGTGATCACATCTTGTAAATTAAATTTGATCCACTTCCCAGTTAGAGATTTAGCTAAAATTTTGTCAATGCCATCTGGCAATGAAAAATTAATATATGGAATGGAGTTGATCTGATGGTGGAACTGAAAGGTGGCCATAGGAACTCTGTAATTAAATTATGTGCTTTGCTTTTAGCAATAAGACACCCATTGTAACACCTTAGTAATTTTAAGCTCCTAACATACCAAACTGTATTGATGGTGTACCTACAATAAAGAGTATGTCTATCTATCAATCTACACAACCCCATCGAGTTTGGGCTTGTGTGATTCGTTTTAACGAATTTTAAAAATATATATAGAGGTATATACCACAGTATAAAAGCTTGTTATGAAAAATATATTTTCATTGAAAACTTGTTTTATTTTTAATATTATCCTATTTTGTGCTGGGCCTGAGCCATTTCTTCTTACAAACCTGTCAATCTTGGGTAATTTCTGTGCAAGTTTGCCCTACAGTCAGATTCAATAGTCACCACCTTGGCCCCAATCAACCTTTAGTGTTGACATCCTACAGACATTGAATGAAAAGCCTCACCAATGGTGCATCTGTGCAACATAACACCCTATTCTTACTTTAATATATCTAAATATTTTAACATATGTTCTAGTTAGTTTTGCATAAGTTTTATTTATAGACATGTTTGAAAGAAGAAATGCAAAGCTGACAGCATATAAGATGGTTGAAGCATGATGATACAATATCCCATGATTAATGAATTGCTAACCAATCCCTCTCTGAACATCTTATAAGTAAGATATAGTCCCATTTATGATAAATACAGGTGATTTAACTGTCTCAAAATATTTCTCTCACTGACTACTGTATCAAAATATATCTCCCAAGATACAGGCATTGCCTAGTTTGGGGGTCATTGTAATATTAATATTGTAAAATACGACTTCTGTTACCGATGAATGCAATTATGTTATAACTATGTAAGAAAATACATCTAACAATGGTTAAATAAATAAATAAAGTTATTATTATTATTTTATTTCTTCCTCCATCTACTACTACTTACATCCTTTATATTAACTGGCAGGAACCCATGCAGCTGCCCAATCAGCAGCCTCTCTTGTGGTGACAGTGGCTGCAAGCCAGCCTTGCCCTCAAGGAGGTGGAGGAACAAGGAAGCAAATGGATTGTCCATCTTGTATACATCAAACAGGATTGCTATGGCCACCACACGCTGGCCAGGCAGGGAGAGGTCCCCGCCTGTTATTAGTGACGATAGCAGAAGACATACTGGAAATTATAATATTTTTAAATTAATTTTGTTTTTTTTTTTAAATTAAAATTGTAGTTTTATGAGCACATTAAATTTATAGAGAACTGTAGCTGCTGCAGTAAAACAATGCTGAGACTTACAAGATGAATAAGCAGATTGTCATTGCCACATATAGCCGTTTAACCTTAGACGAAAATCTTATTAGATTCATGATAGTGTCTGATATAAATAAAAGTTTTTAAAAGCCTGCTAAACTTACAGTTAAAATGGTCAGACTTAGGAAACTTCTTCTGCACTTGAGTGCATATAGAATCTAGTGTTTGCTGGTCTACTGTCTGCTCTGAAAATAAGCTGCAAATAATAACAAACAATTAAAAATATGTGTCACTTGCGCTAACAAATAAAGAGGTTAGGTTATGACATGCATGGTTACTTACTCTAATATGTATTTACTATTTTCATTGACTAAATGTTGCGACATTTTGGCTAAGTATTAAATAAATAACGCTGCCTTAGGAGGTTTATTTGAAAAAATATTTATTTTCAAAACATACTAAACTTCAAACATATGTCAGATTTTGACGTTCACATTTAGAGTTTGCCAGGTATCAAATTATAATTCAGAATGTCATTGACCTATTTTTATGGACTCTTTGCATTGCCTATTATTTATTTATTTATTCCAAAATGGCAGATAAAGTATAAACTAAGCCCAGCAAAATGATTCCAACGGTTTGCTTGCATTGATTTTTATTCATACTTAAAATTAATTTCAAACTTTCCTCAAGATAGGTACTAGTATAAAAGAATGAACATCCTTAATGACTAAGGAACAATAGTTTTGCGAACAATTTATAAACTATTTATAATATTAGTAAGGACTAGCGACCCGCCCCAGCTTCGCATGGATGCAATGCTGATATTAAATTATATATTATGCATATATTATACATATAAACCTTCCTCTTCAATCACTCGTATCTATTAAAAAAAGCCGCGTCAAAATCAGTTGTGTAGTTTTAAAGATATAAGCATACATAGGGACAGCGCAACTTTGTTTTATACTATGTAATGAAGCAGCGCAATTTGAAGCGGTCCATATAGCATAAGCACAACCCATCTAACCCAAAAATCCCTGGGGTTATCCATTATATTTAGCTTACGATTCTGTGAGAAGACAGAGTGTAAGTGTCTAAACACACTATGCCGAACGTACGCGACCGAAGTACCGCGGCTGATTTTACGTTCCAACGTATTCGGCTGATATGACACACCATAAGTGCCGAACTTACGCGGCAGAAATTCAATTGCGCAATTTTGTGTGTATATTCAGTGTTTCGAGCGCTGTCGTGGCGTCGTGTCGTGTTATCTAAACAGCCGGACAGACAAATGCAAAATAAAACTCCGAACTTCGGTCGCGTATAATGTGTGTTCTACAGAATACGTTGCCGCCGAATTTCCGCTGAACTTACGCCCGACTGAAGTTCGGCTGTACGCTATAACGCAACGTAATTTCGGCATAATGTGTCGCCAGTAATTCAAATAGTATTGCAGGCGTAATCATGCCGAACTTCCGTCGCGTATCCTCGGCATAGTGTGTTTAGACACTAAGGGTTAATTAATTGAATTTAGTATCCATTTTACTGTACTTAATAAATAAATAAATTATAGTGTAAATGTAAAACCATGTATAGGTACCGATATTTTTTTCCTTATCCCCAATTATATCTAAATCTCATTTCGGTTTAGAGCAACAAACTTAGTAAAAAGATTAAAATAATTTTTCTACTATGTGTTTGCCAGGCGTTTTCTAATTATCTGTTTTCACTTTTTTGTTCTCACGCTTGACCACTATCTTACCTAATGATAACTGATGGAGTACCTATCTTGATCTTGACCTAGGAATAACCACTTTAAGACCCCCAGATTATAGGGAAATTCACTCATTAGCTATATTCAAAATGTTCATAAATAATGAGTGCGTGTTTTCAAAACGTCATATTGGGGTCCGATGATAGAACAGCCTAGGCTGCTAGGCAGAATTCAAATGCGCATTTCTGTCGCACAATTCCAGAACTTTAATGTAAATGATAAAAAACAGCAACCTAATGGAGTCGATACACCATTGTCGATAGTCTTTGTGGCTCGCTTCTCAATCGAATTTAGTGCATCAAACTGTGATCAACACGGATGAACTTGTGCTGACAAAATGTTGAACAGCTTTTCTTGCGGCTCTGCATCAATTTCAAGACTGAAGCAAGTGTATCACTTCCGATGATTCTTTTGGCTCTATTGTTAATTTCTAATTGACTCAAATGCTGCGAATTTACTCCTGTTAGTGGATAAAAAGACATTCTTGGATTTTTGCACCATTAAACCTGACCAAATAATCATAGATCCATTTAGAAATTGCCTTCAAGGATAAGTTCAAGCGCTCAACCATAGCAGCTTCTCGGAAAGACTGGATCAGACAGGACAGTTACCTACTAGCCCGTGCGTTAATAACGCATCTTTGAGCAACAATGCTGAGGTCTACATATTTTACGTTATTGGGATTTGAGCACGCAACACAGTTTGCATATTGACAAAATGATAATTCTATCTATTATCATTAAAATACGACATGATATGTATTATTTGAAATTAGTATCGATAAACAAACAAATGCACAATAATATTAGTTACCTTCTTCTTATCTGGGGTGTTAAACAGATTTATTTTGATCATTATCTTATCTTGAAAGCAATAAATATCCATCAACAAAGAATAATATACCGTGGTCTACGAATACGTCGTAAATATTTGAAGAGGACTTAATTTTTCTGTCTGGTCAAACACATTTTTATACTTATTTTGTTGTGTCTGATTTGTAGACAGTAGAAATCGGTCATGTTTTTATGATACCATTGCTGAGTGCATAAGCCACAGATTTGTCAACTATTAACATTGCAGTCACCTCTAATTCAGAGGTGAGGACAAGTCCATCCATCAAGTCGATCCATCATCGTCTTCCTGCCCTTAAATTGTTCGACATTAATTGGGGTCAGCTCAACAACTTTTTATCTTTCATTTTATCACCTTTCCTATCAACCGTCACGCAATCAGCGAGTCCCTTCTACTTTTTATCACTGATGCTCGTATGCGTATGTCATACTGTTTATTAGGAGAAAGTTTTACCGCTATTTACCTTATTAAGATATGTTCATCTTTGGACTGTTATGGACGCAGGAAAGTCCACTTTTTGTCCTGTAATCTGTTAATTACGAATGTTTGATGCGCTTAGCCTACTTTTTGCCATAGTTTACACAAGCCTGATCAAAATTTTTGAGGGCCTTATCTCACCGTGTCATGATTCCGATACGTGCCTACTAAATTACACGCGCGAATTGTTTTTGCAGTTGGATTCAATATCAATAGATAGGGCTCTTTAAAATCACCGTGATTGTTATGTTTTCTTTTTTCTACTATTATTTCATGCCTCTATCATCTGGTAACGGCTTCGTCCCGTGTAAATGTAGAGAATTATCGTAAGAAATGAAATTCTGGGATATAACGTATCGTATGTCCTATTTCATGATCTTCTCATTTGACAAATGTTCATCTAAATCTATAAAGCCGTTTGGGCATAATAAAGTAACAAACTTACACATACAAGCCTTTGTAATATTTTCTTCGACGCAGAGATTTTCATCAAATATAGGTATGTCTAATTCGTTTATTGAAAATCGTATGTCTCATTGTGATTGTTAAAGCACTAAGCAGATTTTGATTCCACTTAGAAACACAACTGTTGAGACTGATAATGCTGTTTTCATGATCCAGGAATCGAACACCGAACCATCACAAAACGCGGTTGCCTTAAATATTGTTGGTCTTTAATGCGACCACATTATAAAATGCGAAAACGGGTCCCTATCACTCAATAAAATTAAAACAAATCTATAATAATGTATAAGTACGTGAGCATGCAGGTACAGTAGACCACACTTGCGACCTCGAGATTACCTCGCGTGGTGGAGTTTAAACACACCGCTTGCCACTGACGTGCGACCTACTCCAAATATTGTTAATCACTCAATTATCACACTAATATTTTACAAGCGAAAGTTATATGTAAGTGTGTAATTTATTTGTTTGTTTGTTACTTAATTAATTCACACAATTTGGCAAATGGGTATACCACGTCACATATTATAGGGTGCGCACATAGGGTGCATTTTCACACTTTTTATGCTAAGAATAAAAGTTTAATTTCACGCGAGTCTGAGCCGTTGGCTGACGCTGCTTTAATATAAAAATATATGACTTCTGCCAGCGGATTCGCTCACGTACGAAACTTTAGAACTCCCGTTTCATCACTTTAGGGGTGAATTGTAAAAAATCCTTTCATATTACTAGCCTTCCTCGTAAAAATATGGTGAAAAAATTTCACGCACTAGGATCGTAAATTTTGCACCATATTTCCTTTTACAGTAAATAGTAAACTGAGGCTTTACATAACATTGGAGATGGATTGGAGAGATTAAAGAAGACTAACTGTACTATTTTTTTTATTTGTTAGAAATAAGCCTTGACCGCGTAATCAGTCAAGTACCTAGAATTCAGCAGTTAATAGCAAGAAAATCCATTTGTTACAAGCACCTCTTTGTCGTGTTAACACACACTCCAACTTGGTGCGACGGTTTCGGTTTGTCGTACCAAAGTCGTGATCCGTTCGTACCAATGTCGAGCATCACCACGGGCATGACTAAGCGTAATTAGTAGAAATTATACGGTCGAACTTGAAACGACACCGACGGACTAAACTTACGCTGTGTCATGCTCGACTTTGGTACGAAACGGACTCAGCCCGTCCTAGGTACCTACCGAATTTGAGGTTGTGTTAATAATATTAAATAGGTAGGTAGGTGTAATATCCTGAAAAAATATCCACCCAGTTTAAAGTACCTACCTACTTTCAAAAATCGCAATTTCAACTACAAACTGTCCAAAACGTAGCGTGTCTCTTTTGACCTACTCTCAGCTATTTAGCACATAGGTAGTGGAAGCATATATTTTCAAAGCAAATAAGAAACAAACACATGTTGTAAACAGTTCGTCATTACTGTAACAATAGCCTCGCTGCTTGGGCTGAGAACAAAACCGTTCATTTAGAATAAATGACCGATACCGTTATCGAACAAATAAATGAAAAAAAAACTCCATTAATCGCCTACGCTTCACATGACTTGGCCGAATATAGTTATCGTCGAAACGCTAATTGTAAACGCACACTTTTTATCACACCAGTTTCTTGTCCTGATAAGATTACAGTGTCATATGGCTCACAACAGCGCCACCTCTACGGCTTTAAGTGAGCGTACCTTGTAAATACTAAACGTGTTATTGTGAGAATGTAAAGAAATTAACTTTAGGAAGTGATGGTGGCGTGTATTTCTGTTAATTGTGCGAAATGATACAACATCCTTCCGTTTCCATCATGTCCATACAAAATAACATGCAAAATCCAAGACCCCTGGATTTCCAAAGCGGTGAAGAACATCCTCAAAGGAACAGATCTTCGTCTTGGTCATTACGGCGTATGCAAAATGGCTTATCAAGACATGAACCAAGATATTCGTTACAGTATCAGGTAATGTCTTGCTATTTGTGTCCGAATATTTTAAAAACACAAAACTTTAACACCGTTAAAAAAGCAGGGAATAAAGAAAACATAAGATGATACAAGTTCTTGCCTTTAAACCAAGGCAAAATTGAGAATAGATGTTGCCTCATCGCTCACCCACTTGCCCTTGATTTAGTATGTCATAATTATGTGCGTCTTATTGCAGGACATTTTAGGCCACTCTTTAATGAAATAAATAAAAAGACCGGAGTGGCTCCGAACTAATTATTAATACAAGTAATTTTTTACTGAATACTTATTTTCCTAATAAATAAATATTTATGTATTTTCGAAATAAACAATATCACAAAAGTGAACAAAAACATGTCGCTATTTCTTTTCTTTGCTGCGTAAGACGAAGCGTAATGCGCAAATGAATCACTTTGGAAATGACTCGCGCTCCTGGGCTATGGATTTGGATTTATAAGCATTAGTATACAGTAGTTTAGCGGTAATTTCCTATGAGTGAAGGAGATGACATATATTCGATGCTCCGAAATAATATGTAAACTGGAATTCTCAGCTAACTGTCATGCACAGCCTGTCACAGAAAATAATTATTATCCCCCGTGATATTTTAGTTTTTTTATTTGTGTATCACGTATTTCTAGATAATTGTTGCAGTTTTGGTGTTTAGATTTTTATATTGTCGCCATAACAAGTGTTACTGATGTTTATAAACTGTAGAAGACTCTGTAATATATTGGCGAACAACAATTAGAGGAACGTGTCACTATTATTTTACAAACAGTTGTTTTCAACCGATACGTCGCTATAGGAATGTGAATCGTGTCTAATTTTATTTAATTATTAGTATATTTTCACATGGGTGATGGCTTGGCAGTCGGACACTCGTGTAAGTTGCTAAAAGTCTAATTTCTTTATTGGTTGAAACTTATAATTCTTATAAGTTTTTATTATTTATCGATAATACATACATGTCCTTGTGAACGATTAACATTTTAATGCGTTTTATTTTCCGGAACGAGGTGATTTAATTTATTCATTTGCTTTGTATGACAATATTGTGTTCTGAAGTTTGTTCACAAAATAACTAACTAAAGTTAGAAGTGGTGCAAGTGAGGGCCACAAAGAGGTTTGCCCTTCAACTTAGTGATACGTGCATAAGGCAGCTTATGATAGTGCTATTGGTATTACATGTTTCTTTTTTGGTGAGACGGTGTTTTTGGGGCTGTCAATGTTGTGCAACTTTGTAAGTGAATTAGTCATACTAGTTCATGGAAAGTGGATCCTAAACCTCTCCTTCACCATGTAATGTATGTAAATACACACAAACCTAATTCACTTGCATCAGTCTTCAGTAAATTTGTTTGTTTTCTTTTTATTTTCAACTTTCTTATCAAAGTGCAAACTTGAACATCCATTGTCACAGTGTCACAGTTTTTAATGTATGTGCAAAGATGTTTATTAAGATAATTGGAATCATTCAGACAGTTCAATGATCTTTTGGCATCATGAACTATAATACTTTGGGTACTTGACAAAGTTGAGAATAAGATTCTTATTTGATTCCAGTTGAAACAAAAACAAAATAAACTGAGTTTATTTGTCAATAAATAGAGACTTAAACAGTAACACGGTTTTAACTGTTATTCTAAGCTTTTTTTATGTTTTATCAAAATACCCTCTTGTTTCAATAATAACTGAGTTTGAATATAGAAGCGCATAATAATTATTGTAGTGAGTTTTAGCCATTAAATTTTTGTTACAGTAACATTTTTGTTGCACAGTAAAACTAGAGCAGGCAGCCCACAAAAATGGGTTTTTAGGATGCTTTAGTAGACAAGAATAACCTTTGATTTTCAGGGGAAAATGTATGGCCAATGGGGTGATTGGCCATAAGGACCAATTGACCATAAGGTACCATAGGGGAGCACAGTCAGCTATTAATCTTTTGAATACCGTAATTAGAGACATAATAGAACAATATTAGGTGTGCAAACACTGGCGTTCGCTTGGGGCTCAAAAGTGTAAAGCTATCAGCAGATAATATGATAATAATAGCAAGTAGGAAAATATTATTAATTGAAACTGACAAAATATACTGAGGAAATGAAGTAAAAATATATTTTCATTTTACATATTACTAGCAAGTAAAGTTTGTAGGTACACACTTTACAGGAGTAATAATTTCTAGTGTAGGGTAGTCTTAAAAAAAATCATTTGACTTTTGAAATCATTATACTTACTACAAAAGATATCAGATTTTTACCCCTGGGTATTTTCCTTATGTACTTCTGCATAGGAAAACTATTAAAAATGTAATTCTAAGTTGTTTATTTATTTATTTATTTAACAATGTACACACAATATATAGTAGGAGAAAAAATACAGAAAACAGGAGAATAGGTACGAAGGTGATGCTTATTTCTTAAGAAATCTCTTCCAGCATACCTGCGAAAGGAGAATTGGAAAAAAATTGTTCTAAAAATATATTTCCTAACAAATTTTCTGATAACATTTACTCTGTGTTGTTCAGTTAGCGACATAAGGTTCAAGGCCATGTCTACAATTGTTTGCCATTTTTAAAGTCTGGATATGTCTGGCTTCCTACTGACTGTGAGATCATTTATAAAACATAATTTAAATTAAATTATGATATAAACAAAGGATGAGTACCAGAGTTAATTAACTACTCTACAATTTGTATACATATTATTAATTAGTTGTGTAACATCCTTATTATTCTAAATTCTAATTTAATTTTTGTTTAAATTTGTTTGAAGCTTCAAATCTATACTAAACAAATGGTTCTAATGGATTGTTCTCCATTCCGCAAGCTGGATTTTCATTACTATACCCAGTGGTTCCATTCTATTTTCAAACTGTGGGTATTATTTGATGATTTGATTGTTTGGGTTAATATTGTACATGTGTGGTTACTTTAAAATAAGTGGTTAATGCTTCAATTGACTACTGGCCTGTCAGTTTAGTAGTTAGTGACCCTTACTGCTATCCCAGATGTTGTGGGTTTGATTCCCACCCAGGACAAATGTTTGTGTGGTGAGCACGATAATTTGTTCTGTGTCTGGGTGTAATTTATCTATAATTATGTATGTATTTAGAAATATATAAGTATGTTTATCAGTTGTCTAGTACCCATAACACAAGCTCTGCTTAGCTTGGGACTAGATGGCGTTGTGTTATGGTTGTGGACATATTATTAAAAAAAAAAAAATTTCAAACTGTTTGTATCATTTACAAAGTAATCTGTACAGATTTCAATTAAACAGTTTCCTAGTAAAACCTGAGTTATGAGGATAAATTAATCTTTCTGCCAAGGGTCCATACTCTAAGAATCAAATTAAGTAAAAAGTTTTCAATTTCTTTTAAGTTTTCTGGGATAGTAGTAGTTACCAGTAACAAAAAATAACCTTGTGTTACAATTATATTTATAATTTGCCAGTATTTGAGGAAATAACCAAAAAAGTATGGATATAAATAACTGAAATATTAGCTAACTAGACAGTGCAGTCTGAGCATTTGCCTACTGCATTGCATATCGCAAACTCGACTCCCGCATTACATATCACAAACTCGACTCCGCATGGTACAAATATGTGTGACATATAGTATAGAGCCTACAGATGGTTTTTTCTGGATTTAAATGTCTTGTCTTGTATGTCAGTTTACATGTATCCATAGTACAGCAGTAATTTGTAGTGTAGTTACTATGGTGGCACACACCTATTGTCTTTCTATTATGTCTCTAATTATGGTTAAAGTAAAGTATTTAAATAAATATCTTATTATATATATATACTTAAATAACAAACTGAATATTCATAAGTTAAGAACTACATTGTTACATACATATTAAACCAGTACCTATTTAATTCCCTTAGGTTTTAATTACTATGCCATGAGTCAGGAGTACAGGAAAAAGCAAGTTGCTAATTTAATTAGTTAAGAACTATTTTATGTTGAGTTGTAGACCAATAACTTTAATGAGTGGGAAGGTCAAGTTATGAGACTGGGTAAATAGGTAACAGCACTTTTTAACATGAGTTGTGGTGGCCGTTACTGCATGGCAATTATTATTTACTAGCTTCTGCCCGCGACTTCATCCGCGGAAAATTTCTTGTAGTGATAGCTCGGTTAACATCCATGTTATATAAATAATTTATAGCCTATGTCACTCAGGAGTAAAGCAGCTTTCTATTGTTGCTAAAATTTTTCCAATCGAACCATTAGTTCCAGAGATTACCTCCTACAAACAAAAATACAAAAAAAACAAACTTTACCTCTTTATTATATTAGTGTAGATAACCATCTGCCAAATAATATTCAAGATTTGCCATCGTCGTTGTTCAAAAGGGTTTTATTTAAAATGTTACTAGAGAAAAATTATTACAGTGTTAAAGAATATTTAGAGGATAAATCGCTAGTAACATAATATGTAAAAATAGGCTTTGCCATATCCAACAGTGACATAATTATCGAACATTAATGACAATTTTATTACCAATTTAATTCAATTTTAATCTTCACTACAATAATATTTATATGTGACATGGCAATCTTAATTCTTAATCTTAATTCTTAATTTTTATTTTAATAATATTTACAAAATCTTAAATTCTATAAATAATATTGACATTTTATCAATTCATATTATACAGAAATATTTGTACGCCATAGTATGGCAGGATATGCTGGAATCAAAACTGTAACATCTATTGTACCATATTCTGACAAATAAACATTTTTGATTTGATTTTTTGATTTTTGCCGATTGGTAAAGCCCGACTTACGAGATGTAGGACGAGGGTTCAAACCCAGCCAGGAACATTACTTTGTGTATATTATTTTATCACTGCTGCTTTCAAAATGGTGAAGGAAAACTTCTTGAGGAAAACGGCATGTTTTAGAATCCTGCACTGTGCCCGCGGGTTGTTTTAAGGCTCATTCCACTTACTATAAAGGAGGGCTCAGTCCCAGCTGTGGGAACATGCTAATGGTATTTTTGAACTCCACTGTTCTTTGATTGATCACTTTGTCTGGTCTATTGATCTAGTGCAGTAGTTCCCAAACAAATTTTTCGCGTGAACCACTTTCAAAATTTTACTGGTTTCGTTGGACCCCCTGCTGCTACATTTCTACCACATTCTTAAAGTCACCAAAAAATAAAAATTAATATATTTACATTTATTTAGTAAACTGTACAAATAATTAGATAGGGTAAATACGCTAAATGTCGGCCCCCTAACGGGTTTTCTATATTGGGATGGCTCTGGTACCATCAATTTGCAACATAAATATGCTTCTGATGCGGTTTTTGATAGTTTGTTATATGTATTTCATGTTTATGGGCATAAGGATAACATTTCTATTACAAGGAAAAAGTACTAAGGTTTAAATGCGTCGAGAACGAAAAATTCCTAAAGTCGGCCATTCATGGCCCATAGTCGGTCGCGTTTTTCCCAAATGTCGGCCGGGTATAGGGTGTTGTAAATTAAAACTGACAAATATTATTAATATGATTTATTTTGGCAGGAGTCTCACTAAGTAGGTATGCCTACATTATTAATCGTATTTGTTTAATACTTACCAGGTAAAGTATTTTTCTATTTGCTTTAAACAATGTTATATATTATAATTATAAAAAATAAAATAAAAACATCAAATAAAAAAAACTGTTTGTGAAAGTGATTGTTTTGTCGGTAAATAATAAAATAAAGGTTACTTAAACATTATTATGCTATGGTAATTATAAATGTGTTTGTCATGAATTAAAAAAGTCGTAATCTCTTCAGTCTTATGGGATTACCTCCCACAAACAAAAAAACAAATGTATTGATTTAGTTCGAAATATAAAGAGATTTTGTAGGGAACTCGTGATAACTTTGAATTATAGAGAGGTTATTAATAATATTATCAACTCCTACTATTTCTTCTTCGTCTTTATAATATTAATAAATTTAATATTTAACTTTGAGAAAATAAAAAAGTAATCAGCCTGTATAGTGGCGCTCGAATTTGAGGCTGGTCGACTTTACGATCTTTAATATTTCTAAAGCCGGCCCCTATTTCGTGTCCATTATTTCTCGAGATTTAACGAATATCACCCCGGCCGCCATTTGGCGATTAAACGTAAAATAGATTTATTGGTCTATATGCGTTGCAAATTCTCTTATGCAGCCAATGGAATTACTACAGTTGGAATTTTTAAAACAGACTGCATTTACATTAAGTCGGCCACGGCCGAGAATTCGGTTTTAACTCAAAATTGGTATTCTATTGGCGGCCTCCTATTTTTCCTTTAAAACAATACGTAAAACATTGGAAAAACTATCTCAAAATATAGTAAAAATCACTTATTACTAATAAGAAAGCTTAAAACAAAAATAAAGGAATGTCTTAGCGTTCTAATATCAATCCCCGAAATGTGAGTATTCACAGCAAGTAAGGTACTTTTAACATGGACATGACGCTTCGACGGCGCAATCGCTGCTGACGCTCAGTACGCGAAGAGTGAGAGACGTAATGGGATAATAACGGTTTGTACATATATAGTATGAACTAAGGTTGCAATTAGGGTGGCATTCTTGCCACTTTATTACGTTTTAAAGGAACGCAAGCTGAAAATGTGCAGACGGCCGAAGTTTGGGGGGGGGCCGACGTATGGCGTATTTACCCTATCTAACCTTAAAACTACATAACCCTAATTAACTTAACTAAAAATTAATTGTGTTGCTTCTGAGTTCTGGCCCTATACAGGGTGTATCTGTGAACATTTACATCCCTTCAACCTCGAGTTCTACCAACCATTTTGAACAACATTTGTTCTATGACTTTTCGAAATTCGCATAAAAAAAAAATCAACTTTCATACAAAGTCGGTCACGTAACTTGGTCATTTTATATCGGGAGTTGAAAAAGCATCAAATATTATTATAGTGGTGATCAAGTTCATGTCTGAACAAGCACTAAGCATTTTCGGGCGGATAGAGCTTTGTAAGTCAAATTGTACGTAATATCGAATATGCAAGTTTGGACAAGTAACAGTCACTTGCCTTATTAAAATATTATCTGCTTAGTTAGGTTAGTTAGCATTTTTGCTCTTTACTATCAAAAGCAGATAAATTTTCGTGGACCCCCATTAACATCTTATGGACCCCCATTTTTTATTCACGCCTACGTAGACCCCCAGCAAGTCTCCCGTGGACCCCTGGGGGTCCACCTGGACCATTTTGGGAATCACTGATCTAGTGGATACTGGATAGTCATGTTAAACAATAGCCTTTAACCTACTACCTAAGCCTAGGTTGTAGGTTCGATTCTCACCAGCAAATCCTGAAAGTAGAATGTTCAGAAGTGGTTACTGAAACAATTTCAGCAATTTTTAATTTTTTTTTATCCTAAAATAACTAAGTGTTAGGTATTCTTATTATTTTTGGATAAAAAATACCTATTTAGAAAAATCTTGATTGCGTTTCAAACATGTTTTTGTGTCACCTTTGTGCTACCAAAATATTACATTGATGCCCAGATTATTTGCTAACTTATAACTGGCCACAGGACAAAAAATCGTGTTCATCACACCATCATTTGTTCTCGGTGGGAATCAAACCTACAACCTCAAGTATAACAATCAGGGTCACTAACCGTTAGACCAATAGGCAATTGAAATAAACAAACATATTATTTTAATAACCAGTCTCCATTGGCCTGACTGTTAAATTCTTATCTCGTATTAATAATCTGCTGATGTTAGTCATACAAACATTGCACTAATATAATCAAATTTATTAAAATGTAAATTGTTTTGTGTTTCAGACTGATGAGAATAGCTTCCTACTTCGACTGCGGATCGTAGGGGCTTACTCATTGGCGAAAAAGGATATATTTGGTGCTAGGTGAGTTATTTTTTTTACTATTATTTTTTGTTATAACCTATCTCCATTTTTGTTGACGCTTAGAATTGAAAAAAATGCAGTACCTACAATACAGAGTCTAAAGTTATGCTCTGCGTATTTTAGCGCTTGAAAACTCGTATAACAATAAATGGTTTAAACAAATAAATGTAATTTGCAGTTGTTATTGTTGTTTAAAACTGTTATTGGCATTTATTTGTTTAAACCTTTATTTTTGTACGAGTGCACAAGCGCTAAAGTTCGCAGAGCCTAACTTTAGGCTCGCCGAGTTAGAACAGTCGTACTGTACCTACATGAGGATCGCCTAATTAAAAAAACATCGTAGGTACTACATCTGCAGGGGCCCTTCAGGGTCGAAGCCTCCTGGAGCCTAGAGGGTGGTGGAAAACTGTTACCTCGACTCCAGGAATAAGGCAAGGAAGGTACGGGGTAGGTTTTTTAGTCAGTAAGAGTCTGACACTGGTCTCCCGCTCCGCCCAAGAGCGGGTTTCGTCATTGGATGATTTTCACCTACCATAAAAAAAAAAAACATCGTAGGTACTACATTACGCCCATCGGATCTTGGCGAGTTTTAAGTTACGTTCTGCGAATTTTAGTGGTTAAAAACTCTTACAAAAAAAAGAGTTTTAAAAAAATAAATGCCAATAACAAGTTTTTAACAGCAATAACAACTGCAAATGATTTTTTTTTATTATATTAATTTTCGAGGTGAAAAAAAAAATGGTGGTAGAAAAAAAATACGTTTTAAGCCTATTCTCGGAAAATCTGGTTTGAACCAGTTTCAAAATCTAATCAGGGGATTGTAAATAAGTAATCAGCTCATAAGGCGAAACGGAAGAGGATCTTCACACTCAATTATGATATTAGTCATTGTTCAAGTATTTTTAACTGTTGTGATGACTAATCCAAGTTCCTTCTACTTATCATTTTATTCTTACGAGCCTATTGCGTGTTGAAGAACTTATTTTCGGCATGGAGGTATCTGGAACAGAGTGTAAAGTCCCACTTACCTTTGACGAAAAAGGAGGATCCTCAGTTCAGACGAGTTTTTTGGTGGGGGCAATTTTGGTAGGGGAGAACTTTTATTGCGCGATGCAGGATTTCGTTGTTTTTGATGTTTCTACATCAAGAGCATAGAATAGTTCTTAACACAGGCGGCGTAACGCTTGGGTGATGTGGGCCACCGCCTACGGACTCGCAGTCCAAGGGGTCTCGTGCCCCGAAGCCCCGCGAACGAAAATGTAGATATAAATACCTATCAAACAATAAATGATTTAAAAAAAAAACCGGCTAGCGAGTACCTGGCAATATTAACCTACCATATTCATTCTTTAAAGATCTAGTCCGGCTGAAAAAAATTGTGTCAAAAATATGCAAAAATTTTGTCTTATCACAAAATCCATCCTCCATAATCCCATTTTTTTCTTCCTGCCCTTATTATTCTTTATTGTACACAAAAACCTTCGAAGACATGTGACATCCACCAATCCGCACTGGGCCCGCGTGGTGGATTTTGGCCCATTCCCTCTCCTAGAGAGAGGAGGCCTGTGTCCCTGCAGTGGGAACATTGAAAGGCTGATGATGATGATGATGTACACAAAAACATGCAAAAATCATCTAGTAGCGAATCCCGCCCTTGAGCCGAGCGGGAGACAGTGTCAGATTTCTACTGACTAAACGACCCACCGTTCCTTCTTTAGTGCTTACCGTACACCGTGCCTTAGTTACCGTACACGGGGCCCTGGGCCCCGATGTTCCGCTTTCGCAACAACCCTTGGCCCCAGAAGGCTTCGTTTCAGATCCATGGGTATTCTTTTGTCAAACCATGGCTCCAGTTCTGCTAGGTCGACTTCAGTGTTGCTGTCATCTCTTAGAGGCGCGCGTGTAAACTTCACGCTGTTCTTATATTGGAGTACGGTTGGCAGCCCTAAATATGTCATCATCATCAGCTTTTTAATGCTCCCACTGCAGGGATAAATATGTACGAGTATTTAATCGTTATGTCCCACACACAATCAGGGCCGTATCAATGTCGTTTGCTGCCGAGATTCGGCTCGTTGCAATCACTAGTACACATTTACACGTCCACCACATTGCCTTGATCGTCAATTGTCACCAAATTGATGGACGCCGGAGATCACTGCCGCTGTGACTCATCAATTTATAAATATTAACTCCGTCACTCGGTTGGCTGATTATTAGTCGTGATTTTAATGATTTTGGTAGTTTATGCGGCAGAAATATTATAACTTTGTTGGTATAGTTCATTTTTTAATTCTAGACTACGATTTGACAAGTCTGAATATCACACTCTAGAAATATGTTCCCAATTTTCTGGAATTTGACATTTTAAGTTGTCAAATCGTAGTCTAGGATTAAAAAACAAACTATAGTTATATTTTTGATCATTTTCTTCGGGTTGAATTTCTCGGATCATCATCATCGTTTCAGCCGAAGGATAGGTATAGGTTTCTCCCAAGTGTCGCTACAACTTTCGGTACCTATGATCAGGTTTTTTTATGGTAGGTAAAAATCACTTTATTCAATTATTAATATTGGGCGGAGCGGGAAACTGTGTCAGACTCTTACGGACTAAACAACACTTTTTTTCAAAAAAAACTTTTGGCAACCCTACAGAAGCCTACATACAACCAATAACATATCCATCATAAATCTAACAATTTAAGCAAACAGCAATCTTTTTGGTCATCGATCTGGTGGTAATTATCAAGAAGTAGGCGTGTATTAAGTGTCAAATCGCTGGTATCAGTCAGCGCCGCGTGGCCAGTAGAGTTGTTACCCAGAGTCATTCTTTAATGACTCGGGTAGCTACCCTAGTGTTAACCCAAGTGACTCCAACTTCGAGCAGGGTAGATTTGAGTAAGCCATTGACAATAGAACTTGACGTTTGTGTTAAAAAATGCGAGTGTGGGTATCTACCCTGTGACGTCATTAGTGTTAACTCCAACCTAAAATTTGAACGCAAGGCTGTGTGGAGAGTGTCGTCTAATGACGTGGTGCCGACATTGGCAGACAGTTATGTACACCGAATTAGTGACGTCACACAGTGTTTTATGAACACCATATTTCGGACATTGCTTTTTTATTAAAAAAAAAAAACTGATAGTTTAAGTCGTTTGGATGCAATATTTCGTATTCCCATGTCACTAGCATGTTTAGTTATGAAATAGTTTTTTTAAAATCGTCCATTTTTTTTTTGAACAGGACCTTTAAAAAAATCATAACTCTGAAACTAAATATTATTCGCAATTATACCTTTAGAAACAGCGACGGCGTTTTTTATGCTTCATATTTTAGAATACAAATAATCCTTGGAATTTTATTATATTCAGACTTATACGAGATTTTAAATTATATTTTTCTTCGGGAATACGAAATATTGCATTGACTAGCGGTTTTTTAAATAAAAAAACAATTTCCGAAAAATGGTCTTTGTAAAGCATTGTACGTCACTCGTATCGTAAGTTGCTATAATATCTCCTCAAGTTGATATTAATTAGCTATTACATGTAATGAAGTATAATGTAAATGAAGATCTGGGAAAAGACCCCCAGTCAAGTGTGAATAGGTTACTACTAAATAAGGTTGGTCCATCGTCCATAACATCACGGCTTGCTACTCGGTGAGACAGTAGTAAAGCGCACGCGAGGCTTTCAATAATTGTATTAAAAATAAGTATTATTAATGTCTATTGCCACATATCCATAGCCTAAATCGACGACGGTGGCAACCTCTCATGTCTATCTAACCCTTCTCCGAGGCACCTATGCAAGCTAAGGAAGCGCTGCAAAGCGCTGTGTTTCTCACGGTTAGTCCTCTTGACCTATCTATCCAATTTTTTCGATATGAAAGTAGTCTATGACACGCTTTATTTTAGAGAAAGAATTTCCATAATCGGATTACTAGACGCAAAATACGCGCTTTAGTCGTGGAGTTGCGGACATCAGCCCGATATACCATACCATCGGATTACTAGGTAAGTAGGTAATGCAGATAAGACGTTGTAACAAAACTATCGATGTACTTTGGTTTTCTATCGCTTTCGAATATACAGATAAAGGTCCTGTGGGGTTTGGAAGGATTAGTGTCGGGCGTAATAGCTTGCTTTTTGTAATCGTAATCGAAGAGCCAACAAAACAAGAATGTTAGTTAGGGTTCTGCTTGCCTGGATTTGATTTTTGTACTTAGTCCTTGGAGGACACCAGGCAAAGAGCTTGCGTGAGTATTCTTTTAGTCAACTACGCATTTGACTGATGGGGACTGGTACAAAGGGTTCGGATACTGTCCTAACCAACTCTTTAGCAACATCAGTAAATCACTGTGCTCTTTGATCCACTGTATCGTGCATAATGGTATTCTTGTATGAGTCTCGATGTGATGCAGTTCTTTCATAACGAATGTAGGTTCATGATTCTTCTGCCTTAAGAAGGCGTCTTATGCGTGGTCCGCTAGTAAAGTACCAACACATTCCGGCCGATGTTCGGCGTTGAGTTTACCCTGCAGTCTGAATATTTTGATGTTGAGTTCATTGGCGAAAACTCTGTCTCAGACCCCGGAAACCCCCAGGGTCCTAATACATCTCAGCTTGATATTTTTTGGTCTTGAATTTTCTGCATACATCTTTTTACTTGATAGATTGCGAAGATGTTGCGTTGTTCAGTTTTATGAATATTGTATTGTGATAACATCCAAATTAAAATGCTGCCTATTCATCGAACCTTGCTGATTTTTATCAGACAGTAAAAGTTGATATAATTGGACTTAACTCTAATCTACTTCAGTCCACTACTAGTCCCATAGCAATTCGATTGAATTACTGTAAGGATACCGTGTTAATTTTCTTTGTCCCTGAAAGGAACTCTCCTGAGCATTTGGGGTGATAAACGTGTGATAAATGTGTATTGGCATAAAGTCGCACGACTAAAGCCGGAACTAGATTGCACACACGCGGGCTTTGTACACCCTTCTGGGCGCATCGGTCTCCATACATTTTTTATGGCGACTAGATTTGTAGAGCTACATTAAATCCACGTAACGTGACGTACAAATCAGTCGTGGTCCGCATGTGCGACGATCTAATGCATTTCTAGCTTTACTCTTGTAGGATCTATGGGTATGATCCTGTCTTCATTCTTTGCCGCGGGGGTGATCCAAGGTAGTTCGTGTGATCTTAAATTCTCTCGTCTTATCTCATTGACAGTCTATTTCATGAAAAAGGCATTGGATAGAGTAAAGTACATAAGTATTACGTCTGTCAATCTATTTTGATCAACAAACAACTTTACACTGGCCTGAAAAATGCGAAAAAATTGTGGAAATTTCGTTGGCTACCTCGGTTCTGTCCCTTATAAAAAAACATGACTTTTACATGACATGTGGTTTTTATTTAAATTTCTATGTACTTCTTTAATTTTGTATTTTGTCCCTTTCTTTCCATAACAATTATTTGATTTCATTATAAGTGTTCCTTTATCTTAGATCTTAGTATGTCTTCAGTTATCGTGGCTTTTGTAACTGACCGATACATTGTAAGACTCCCGAATACGTGAATTTGTGTCTTGGTCTTGATACATAGACAAATACTTGTAGTCGCAGATAAGGCCACTTTGAAGTGCAATCGACTGATACGCTGGGGATTTTTCATAGTAATTGTCCAGTCTGTATATAGATTTGTTAAGAAATATTATTTTTTAATTATTGATCTTCGTAAAGATATCATCTTTAAAGTTTATAACAAATAAAAATAAAATTTATTTATTTCAGACTAATTTCAATGTCCATTTTATGTTATAGCAAACTCTTAAAATTGTTGGGGTTAAGCAAAGCGAAAGTAGAATTTTAGGGCACCCTGACACGGACAGGCTAGGTTATAACTACCGAGAAACAGGAGCCTTGCAGAGTAGGACTTTACTTGTGGAGAACTGGTTTAGGCTAGGCCATACTCTAGGCTAAACTAGTTCACCCTAAAATCGTGTTTGGTCGGTAACATTAACTAATCTAACAATAAAGCTACGTCGAGGATAACGCTACGACGCATGCATTTGATAATAATATCACGGTAAAAATGTTTGTAAATCAAGCGTTCGAAGGAAAACGTTACGCTAGAACGAAAAAAGAACAATGTTTTGTGTAATCTAAAAAAATAAAATATTCTAGTGTATTTGGTATAATAATGAGTTTTAAGAATTTTTTTTGCTACTTTTTTATTTAATATTTTCCCACTGAACAAAGGCCTCGCAAAATCTTACCGGGTATTATTTTCTCGAGTTATCTTAAAGCCCTGAGCCTGTCTTCATGCTAAGGGACATTCTGTCTGTCTCCTAATGTATTCAGATATATTAGGGGACAAAATGTCTCCAAACATGACGCGCAACGCTCTATCTACGTGACGCTGCAACGTTGCGCAGTGCTCCGCAACTTGTCTTCTAATATTTTGTAACGCAGGACATGTTTATGGACAATTTGACAGCGTTTCGCGTAAAGTTGAGGGATGTTTTGTCCCTTCATGTATCTGAGGTTTTACCAGTCTGTGGTAGGCGCTTAGGTCATTTCGCCACCTCTTCTCAAACCACTTCAGTGGCATCTGCCATCTTCACTAACCCTCTTCGTTGAGACTATTGCCCAGCGATCAATGTGTGTGCAGCTGACGTAATCCGTCTAATCCGATTTTAGCCTGGCAGGCTTTTTTCCTGCGTAACAACACTACAAATAATTAGATTCAAGACACGGCGTGGGGTTGCTTCCACGGCTAATTAGGCTTGTTTGTTCTATCGCCCTTGTGTGGACATGATATCCATTCTGATTTGCTATCGTTATGTAATCATGTCAGTTGTGTTTTTTATGTAGCTTCTTTTTTATGATGGGACTGTAGATTCGATGATTTTTTTTTCTACTTACTTTTTCCCACGGTTTCTATACTATGTCGAAGCCAGATAAATAGTAGCCTGTGTCCTTGGGTTTCAAGCTTAATTCATACCAAACTTTATGAAAATCGGTTCGGTTTTGGAGCCGTGAACGTTGATGGATTAGAACAATATTTATTATGCGTTCCAAATAAGAATAGGAAAGTCCATAACCTCGATCTGTCAAATTTTGAGTGAAAAGTACAGTTTGCAAAAAAATCTTATTTGCGTATCAATAAAAAGTTTTTTTTTTGCTTTTTATTACTAAATCTTAGTTAATTCTAGGTGAAGTAATAACGTTATGGTTTAATATAAATTTGCCAAACATATTGTTTTAAGTCATAAATAGTTTACAAGAGGAACTATTTTCTTTCTTATTTGCACTGTTAGAAACATTTCGCCCTTTTCTTCTATTTACCACAACTCAGACACATCACACAGTGAAACAGAGACACACAAAATTGAAAAACTGTATTCTGATTAAACTTTTTTTGATCACGATTCGTAAGTAAATAATTTTTTTACAATGTCTTTTTTTGTTCACTCTACCTAATTTCTTCGATTTGACAGTTCGACGTGACGTCACAAGATTGCAATCGACCCTATTCTTATTTGGAACGGATTGTACGTACTGCGATCTTCTCACCTGATTATAATTTACAGTACGGTCGTTGGATCTTGGCGAGTCTGAAGTTAGGCTCTGCGGTTTTTAGCGCTTGAAAACTCTTAAATAAATAAATGGTTATTGCTGTTAAGAACGGTTATTGGCATTTATTGACGTGACAACGTCTTAAATTAGGTTGCGGCTGGGAGTCACTTATGAAAAAGTGTAACGCTCGGTAACGTTACGATGAGTCACCGAACGAGAGAGAGGCCCGCCGAATGCCTTGCGTCTCTCTCCCACTCAACTATGATCGGTCTGCCGCGCGCGCAGCACTAGAGAATTAGGACGTTGTCACGTAAAATCTTCGCCCGTAAAACCGACTTTACAGGCAACCATTTTTTTTTTTTAAAACCTTATTTTTGTGCCTTCAAGGCTAGAGTGAAGAGACTCTTAATAAAGTATTGCACTTCAGCATCGATGATTGAATCAATGCTTACCATCGGTGGTGTAAAGTAACCTATACACACTTTGTCGGGGCCCAACTGCAGGGCTGAAGCCTACTGGGGTCCCGGTCCGGTTTCAGTATGAGGACGAAGGAATGGGGTGGGTTGTTTAGTCAGTAAATGTTTGACACTGTTCCCCGCTCCGCCCAAGGGCGGGATTCGTCATTAGATGATTTTAACCACCATAAAAATAAAGAAAAAAAACCTATACACTCTAAAGATAGCGAGGTTGTAGCTATCAGGAAACACTGATTTAGGCAGGGAATTCGAATGAATATGTTCCCACAATGTATTGTTACTTTGAGGTTTGCAGGCATTCCTTGTTACCTCTCGAAAAATACTGTATTTTAGCAATAGATAAAACTTAAAAATAATAATGATTGTTATCTGTTCGTTCCAGCGACCCTTATGTGCGGGTGGAGTTGCAAAAGGTCGATGGCGACGTCACCATTGAGACGTTTCTCACCAAAACCAAGAAAAAGGTACGTTTTCCTAATTTTATGTTAATATCTTGGAAGAAAATTGTAGTTTTACAAGACTTATACTAAGTTACTTTATCATAGAATGACATACTTATTTTTTTTTTCTTTTTACTTTCGAATACCGTAATTAGAGACATAATTAACGTAATTAGGGCCAGATAGACAGTGGCACAATGATAATGTGATATTCATGCGTGGCTCTGAATATAATAAGCGAGAAAATATGTTGAACTAAAATGGCGATCGACCTTCAATGAGCAGTAACCTATTTTTTCACCTAAATCAAAGGACTGAGATGTCTTCCTTAGGACTTAACTAGAAGTGGCTTAGAGCCTCCCGCCTTTGACTGGCAGAGGGAGAAGCTTTTAAGAAATTAGATAAAAAATACATATGTCGCAATAGTATTTTGCCAACAGGCCCTTGGGTGCACTAGTAATCTAGCATAGCGTGTCCAGGGATAGTCGTCAATTGATATCACTTTCCTTTAAAATTGTCTCTCTGAAAGAGCCTCTGCGAGTTGTCGCACAATTTTCATGCCAACGCTTCGGACCCTCGTATGCCTTCCAAAGTTCTAGGACATCAGAGTCCTGTGATGTAAAGTATTAAATCATTACATAGTATATAACAACGTTGCTTACCGCTATCCCTATGTATGCTTAGATGTTTAAAAGTACACAACGGATTTTGATGCGGTTGTTTTTTTATTAATAGATAGTGTGTGTGAGTGATTCAATAGGAAGGTTTATGTGTATAAAACATGCATGATATATTCAATATCAGTATCCGTGCGAAGCTGGGGCGGGTCGCTAGTAATAATAATAATTCCATATTATTGAGCAGATTGAAAGTCCACAAAGTTAGCATTATGCATTTGTACATAATGCAGGCTATGTAGAGGAGACGTATGTAATAACTAGCTTTATGCTAGCAGCTTCGCCCGCGTGAAAATAGGTTTTCGCACAAACTTTGGGGTGCATTTCATCCATTTAGGGGGTGAATTTTTGAAAATCCTTTTTTAGTGTTCGCCTACGTCATAAAAGGAAGCCTTGTGCAAAATTTCACTCTCCTAGTCCCAGTAGTTTCGGCTATGCGTTGATATGTCGGTCAGTCAGTTTCTCCATTTATATATATAGACTAGCCCTCTGCCAGCGGCATCGCTCGCGTGAAAGTAGACTTCATACAAACTTTAGACCCCCATTACATCCTTTAATGCTCTTAGGCCCAGTAGTTTTGGCTGTGATGTACTTTTTGCGTTGGTATGTCAGTCAGTTTCTCCTTTTGTGTACACATACATATAGATAATAATATATAGACGATGTCATCTTAGTGAGTTCAGCTAAACTAACTTAGCTGAGCTCGCTATTCCGCGTTCGGGAAATCCCTGCTGTTCTACAGTATTGCATGTCTATATTCGTAACGATGACGTGATTGCTTTAATATAAAGGTCAATAGGTCATGTTATCTGTATGAATTTTTATTTTATGCGTTATTTTTGTTCTTTCAGACATTGAATCCAACATGGAATCAGGAGTTTGTATTTCGGGTGAGTAGTTATTTAATTTGAAATATGTAATTACCTAAGAAGTCACTCCCAAAAATAATTGTTGACGAACTTAGACATCCATATTGATCTTTGGTCTGATGGTTAAATTGAAGGCTTTACAAGTTTCAAACGTTGTTCTTTAAATAAAATCAAATCAAGGCACTTATTTCAAATAAACCATTTACAGAGTAGTGTTGGCCGAGTGATAACGGCCCCGCTTACAAATTGTAGATGGTGGGTTCAAATTTAGACGCATTAGTTTGTGAAATTTGTTTTAAGACTAGTGCTCTCAAAACGGTGAAGGACCTCATAGTGAGGAAATCGGCGTGTCCAAAAACTAACAATTTTCAGATAAGTGACATTCACCAACCCTTACTGAGCCCACGTGGTGGATTACGGTCTATTCCCTCTGCTAGACAGAAGGTCTGAGTCCTAGCAGTGGGAACATTACAAGTCTGATTATTAACTATTTACAGGCACTTTTGAAGTTTTCACGAAATCAATTACTCAGAAATATGAAGCTAACTTTCAAAGCTTAATTATAAAGATGATGCTCATCAAAAAAAAAAAAAATCTTTCCATATAAGCGGTGGAAAAAACTTCACATCTTTGTAAAACTCTCCCCAGATAGATACACTATCAGAGAGAACTAGATCTGCCTCGACGTGGTCCATTTTCAAGCACCTGCTTTCTGGAAGCTAAATGCATGTAAAAAATTATAATTAGAAGAAAAATATTGTTACGCCGTGAAATTAGAACACGCCGTCTTCGATAAAGTTAAGAGTATCGCCGAATAATTAAAACGGATTGTAGATTACTCACGTTCGTAACAATATTTTATTTGTACATGCACACACAATGCAGAAACCACATGTAGATATACAGGGTGTCATTGACATGTTAACGCAAACGAATACCATAGACGCTTCACGCGCGCGATGTTTTGAGTTCGAAACTGCTCCGTATCTAAATTAACTAAAAAATAGTAAAAGTGACTTTTTGTTGGTTTTTCCTCACTAAATTCGTATAAATAAGCACCATCAATAAGTGGAAGTGTTATCTCCAAAAATAAACATTTATATCCACTATAAAAATAAAACTGTCATAAACATAAAGAAAAATTAAAATAACAACAGTGACAATTATCGAAAATATAGTGCAGTGACTTACAAAACAGTGACTTTGAATACTGAGTAAATTTAACATGAAATAAACATCAAAAAACAAGACCAAAAATCTTAAGTAAACCAAGAAAGTGACCAAAACTGTAATAAATATCGATATCATCAACATAATAGTGTTCTAAACTAACTCATAACCAATCTTCAATAAACAAAACACAATAGAAAGTGCATAATAGTGTATAAACTTATAACTTTTAAAACAAAGACTAAGTGACCAAAGTGCTCGACATTGCAAAACATTCCAATCAAATGAGTCATATTTAACCGCTCTGCTCATTTAAATATAATATCTGTTCGATGCCATCCCAAATTTCACTAAGTTTAACTAAGTAAAGTTGGTACAGTGGCATTAAGTGAGGCAACAATAATCAACTGAACTCAAGTTCGATCCTCACAACAAGGGGGTTCTTTTTGTGATTTCTCAAGTTTTGTATTTCTACAAAAAATAACGTTCACTGTCGTCTACAGTTACTAAGCACATAACGTAACAACAGAGGGCGCCACGACAGCTTAGAATAAAAATGGACTTCGGCAGCAATAATATAACTTACCGTAATAAACCAAGAAGAACAAGCTCCTTAACTGACCTGTCTGACGTTATAAATAACAGCGAGAAAACCATATTGGATACAACGATGATGAGTATTCCGGACAGCTTCCACGACACCTCTGAAGAAAATCGTGAGTTGATAAATGAAATTAAAACCCTTAAGCAGCAATTACTTAGCGCACATCAAGAAATCGACAACTTAAACATAGAAAACCTCCGTCTTAAAACAGATTTACAAAATTTGATTTCGACTGTTAACGCCTACAAAAAAATTTGCTCAACGCCTGAGAAAAAAGCTACAGCAACACCACGCCTAAGTAAAAGACCACGCCAAGTTAATTCACCACATGAACTAAACACTAGGCGCACATCCCTTATACCTAACTATGCGACCTGCAAACAAAACAAAGGAACACAAACTGATAATAGTACTAATCAGTGTACTGTCTTACAAACTGATAATAGTAAAAATCAAACTGTAATGTCGAACCCTAAAACAAAGAATAAACTATGTATCTTAAGTAGTTACAAACATAACAGTTCTTTGTCCTCCATACACGAAATTTTCTCACAATATTTCGACTACTGTCACTACATCATGCGTAATGGTACCATAAAACAATTATTGAGCGGCATTGAAGAAAGATTAAAAAGTTTCACGTTAAGCGACTACTGCCTTATTTTCATCGGAGAAAATCACATAATCGCAAATGAAAACAACTACCTCGACATAGTAAAGTTACTAAATGAGTCCCTTAGTAAAATTACGCACACAAATGTAGTGATTTGTCTTCCTACATATAGAACAGGATCACTTATTTATAACTTCAAAGTTGAGATGTTTAACAACCTCCTCCACCTAGACAACCAAAGCCATAAATTCGCATATATCTTCGACAGCAATCGTGATTTAACACTCGACATGTTCTCGTACACTACGGGTAGAATCAATAAGTACGGAATGAAAAATATATACGACAATATAATGAGTAACATTCGGATTGATCAAGACATATTTAATAAGACAAATGGACTGACAAATAACAACAGCAGGCAAGAATGTGACAAGAACTTAACGACTCCTATTGATGACGAACGCAATTCAAGCCGGAATGAAATGTATATAGATTGTAATTTACCCAATATAGCCACTAAAGTAACGGAAACCATTAATAACTCTGAGCCAAGTATTAATGAGCTGTTTTTTCGCGAATAAATACATTAATATTTTACACCAGAATATAGCGAGTTTGCTGAAAAAATCTGATGATCTATGTGTATGTCTAGACCAACTAGCTGACGAAAACAAAAGTATTGATATATTATGTATTACGGAGCATTTTATTATGGAAGGTTACGAGAAACAGCTGTATGTACCTAACTATAGTTTAGCGTCATCTTATTGCAGAAAAGAGAAAAAAAGGGGGGGAACTTGTATTCTTGTTAAAAACGGTCACAGATGGAAAGACCTCCCAGAAGTAGCTAAGTTATCAACTTCAGGCGTTTTTGAATGTTGCGCCATTGAGCTAATAAATTATAAGATGATTATTGTATGTATTTATAGGGTACCAAATGTAAATAATTATAATGACTGTCTAAATAAGCTTGAGAGACTTTTAAAAATGATATCAAAGACCACTTGTAAAAATATTGTCATAGCAGGAGACTTTAACATAGATTTACTAAAGTCAAATAGGCTATCTACTACATTTGAGTGTCTATTACTGAGTTATAATTTAAAACTAGTATTTAAACAGCCAACTCGCATATCTAGCCGGACATGCATAGACAATTTTGCGCACAATTTTAGTAAAACATGTAAAAGTGAAGTTATAGAGTTTGCATTATCGGATCACACAGCGCAACTCCTTCAATGCCCAGTTAAAAAAACGTGTGCGATAAACTATTGGTACAGCACAAGAAGAGATTATAGTAAAGAAAATATAGCTAAATTTAAATACTATATGCAAAATATTTCTTTTTCTGAGATTTACGATACAAGCGATCCCAACAAAGCCTATAATCTGTTTATCGATACTTTGAAGTTGTTTTATGACCTGTGTTTCCCTCTTATTCGAGTCAAAATAAACATAATAAAAAAACCCAAATGGTTGTCAAAAGGTGTCAAATTATGTAGCAAGAAGAAAAGGATTCTTCTATGGCAATATAGGTTAAACCCTGACCGCTGTAATAAAATAAAGTTAGCTAATTATTCTAAGATATATAAAAGAATTATAAACCTAACACAAAAGGCACAGAATAACTTCAAAATAAAAACTGCCGTAAATAAAGCAAAAACTACTTGGCAAATAATAAACCGAAAGAAATATAATACTCCTAATCATCAAATTGATAAAATTAAAGTCGGTAATAATATTATAACAGATCCTAAAGAAATTTCTGATGCGTTCAATAACTACTTTATTGACAAAATACAGCCCAAATTAAATGTAGGTAGCCCAACCAAACAGCAGTGTAAAATAAACACGAAAAGTAAGTCGATGTTCTTGGCACCAAGTGTACCTAATGACTTATGTAAAATAATCATGTCATTGAGAAATACAAAGAGCGTAGGCTACGATGGCATTGCCACAGACATTATTAAATCTGTAGCTAAGGAATTATGTGGGCATTTAAGCTATATTCTAAATTTATGTATAGGTGCTGGTATTTACCCAGATGCATTGAAAATTTCAATCGTAAAACCACTATTTAAGAAAGAAAATAAGGAGCTAGTGGAAAATTATAGGCCAGTGTCACTGATTCCTATAATTTCAAAAATATTTGAAAAATATATACACAAAGAGTTACTCAAATACCTTGAAAAGTTTGATATTCTATGTGATCAGCAAAAAGGATTTAGACCAAGAAAAACAATAAATATGGCAATCTATGATTTTATATATAATGTTATAAATAATGTGGATAAACGAAACCCAGTCTGCGCCATTTTTTGTGATATGACGCAGGCATTCGATTATGTCCACCATCCTACACTTTTGAAAAAGTTAGAAGCTTATGGTATAAGGGGTAATATTTTAGACTTATTTCAATCATATTTGCACAATAGACGACAAATAACTGTAATTAATAGGATTAATTTGAGCAATAAATATGACGAAATATTTAGATCAGAAGAGCGAAAAGTTAATTATGGTGTACCGCAGGGCAGTGTCTTGGGTCCATTGCTATTTATATTATATATTAATGACTTACCAGAATGGATTGAACAACCACTGACTTTATTTGCAGATGACAGTACCGTGACAATACCTTTGAAAAGTGTAGATACATACCAGAGTGACATTAATAATTCTTTGAAATTGATTATAAAATGGTTAGAGCATAATAATTTAAGAATTAATTTAAGTAAAACAAAATTAATCCAATTTAATCAACGCATGTCTGACATGGATCTTATGAATGTCAAATATAATAATATTAAAATTAACGAGGTAGATAGTACAAAATTTCTAGGGTTAGAAATTGACAAAAAACTTAGCTGGAAACCACATATTGAGTTACTTTGCAAGAAACTAAGTACATCTGCATACGCTCTACATACATTAGCGGGGGTTGTAAATCTAGACGCACTACTTACTGCGTACTATGGTATAGTGGAATGCCATCTACGATACGGAATCATTTTTTGGGGAAACTCGACAGAAAAAGAAACTGCATTTAAGGCCCAAAAAAGATGCATAAGGTCTATTTTTAAACTCCAAAGTACCGATAGCTGCGTGCCATATTTCAAACAGTACAAATTATTAACCCTACCATGCCTGTACATATTAGAAATGGCATTGTTTGTTAAATTAAACCCGGACCGCTTCACGCGAATGTGTGATGTATTCCCACGGAATAGGCGTGATAAGAGCAAGCTGTGTATCCATAGTGCTAAAACGACACTAATGCGTAGGAGTGTCTGCTGCATGGCACCGGTTATATATAATAAAATACCCAGTAGCTGGAAAATCTTGAATGTAACGTTATTTAAAAAAAGACTCCGTGATTTTTTAGTTGACAAAGTATATTATAGTGTTTCAGAATTTTTATTGGAGAAAGACATTATTTGACAATTTTTAATACATTAATAATTATTTGACATTGATTATTTATTTGACATTGATTATTTAATTGACATTGACTAATTAATTAGAATTATATTACTTATTTGTTGAATGTATAGAATAACTGTGACATTTAATTATTTGACTGATGAATTAAATTTATTAGAATTATTGAATTGCATCATAATATTAGTAATTATATAGTTTCTTGTTATTAACTTAAAATAAAAAATGTTTATATTACAAAGTGTGACGTAAACTCGATACTTTTGCATGCCTTGTTATTGGCAAAATATGGCTTGTTCTCTGTATTTGTTATACTGTATCACCATGCACATGTACCCATATTTGCGAAATAAATACCTTACTTACTTACTTACTTACTTACTTACTTACTAGATCCAGTATATGATTATGGACCCCCCAGTGGTGGAATCTTTCGTCGGTCAGGCAACTACGTAGTATCTATATAAGTATCAACTGAACCTTATTTGGAAAATATAATTTACGAAATAATTATATAGTACATAATAATAAGTGTTAATAATTAGTACATAAAATAAAATATATATGTCGGAGACGGCTTCGATTTATTGACAACAAGACAAGGCACGCCATCTAGTGGCAACCAGAAGAACTAAACAAAGATGGCGCGCTTGACAGAGTCGGACGTTTCCGCTTTGCTGCGAGCTTGCGGAGGAGGGAACCCGCCCGGGAAGCAGGCACACTCTCAGCCAAGCCGTCGCAGGGTCAAGACGTTCTGAAACTGTCAGTTTTGTTGTAATTTGTAAAGTGATAACAGTGCACTGTACCGAAATGTATTGAGAAGTAAACCGATTCAACTTCTACCCGTTGTTATTCATTGCACGATACCCACATACGCCCACATGATAGATCTGATAGACCAGAGCTCGAAAACCATCCTGGACACGAGCCGACATATACATTTCTCTACCTCTTCAGGTGAAACCTTCAGAACATAAGCTGCTCATCCAAGTGTTCGACGAGAACCGCCTGACTCGGGACGACTTCCTCGGCATGGTAGAGGTGCCCCTGTCCTCAGTTCCCACGGAGTCGGCCGCGTCCGCCCGCCCCAACGTCGTTAAGTACCCGTTGCGCCCCCGCAGGTCTGTGTAAGTAATGCTCTAAGCATGCCGTGAGCTTCATAATTATTTTTTTTAACTTTTTTTTTTAGATAAAGGATGATTTGTGCTAAGAGTTTTTGAGCCATGAGTTTAAAGATTAAAATGAATTGGTGTTTTTTTTTACTAATCGTTGATAAGAAGTTCGATTTAGCTGAATTGTTTTGTGGAGTGATTTAATTTTAAAAAGGTCTTAAAAGAAAACGCTTACAGTGTTAGCCGAACACCCTATGTTCATAACCTGTAGGTTCAAAATACCTTGACACTTTTGACATAAACAAGTAGGCCTCTGAAGTTGAGTGAGAGGGAAATATTTTCAATGAGTTTTCCACTCTTTATTTAAAATTTTTCCATCTCACGAGCTTGAAGTTAAGAGCTGGTCTAACCTCCTACTAAGAAGAGTATGAAATTAACATCAGAACTACAAAAAAAATACGTATTAAAACTTTATCTGTCAATCAGTTTTTAGTTGTGAATGTTACTAGCCAAACCCAGTTTCAAGATGAACTATTATCGCTGAGGTCAAACCCGGAATATTAATCTAAGACCGAGTGAAGCGTGCTCGGAATTTTAGGGCACCGCGACTCTGACAGGTTAGGTTATATTTTTACCCAACCATAAATAGGTGCGTTTTGGGAGAACTTGTTTAGACTAGGCGACAATATATTGTATAAAATACTAGCTCTTTCCCGCTGTTTCGGCCGTGTCTGTCTTAGCGTTAAAACGACATAAGACGGTCGTCTATGTATTTCCTTATGGTTCAAGCTTATACTCTATACGAAATTTCATTATACCGTTTTAGTACTATAACCATGAAAGTGTAACAAAAAGGCAGACTGATTTATTTTGTAATATAAATTATTATATGGAATAAAGAACTCAAAATTATGCCATGAACATTTTGTACCTTGAAACGTAATATCAATCAACAAAATTAAGATTACTTACAGAATATGCATTCAAATTCTGTTACATAAAAGATTGCAGTTCCCAGAACTATCAAATAAAAAGATAACATTTATCATTCCTAGTAGCAGTATGAATCATCCTTATACATTTTAGCTACCTAACTCTGCAGGTATTATTTTCTTCTTGATTATTTATTTGTGTGTGTGTTATGTATTTACTAACAAAACTGTGTGAATGTTATGAGTGTGTATTGCTAGTAACATATTCTTTATTCCCCCTTTGTATCTGAATATGCCTTTTGAGTGCGAATAATACGTCTTTGAGACGTATACTGTTACGTAAACTATGCTTTAGATCAGTAGTTCCCAAACTTATTTTTCTCGTGGACCACTTTCAAAATTTTACTGGTTTCGGTGGACCCCTTGCTGCTACATTTCTACCACATTCTTAAAGTCGCCAAAAAATAAAAATTGTGTCGCTTCTGAGTTCTGTCCCTATACAGGCTGTATCTGTGAACATTTACATCCCCTTCAACCACGTGTTCTACCAACCATTTTGAACAACATTAGTTCTATGACTTTTCAAAATTCGCATAAAAAAAATTCAACTTTCATACAAAGTAGTGGGGAGCATCAAGTATTATTATAGTGGTGATCAAGTTCATGTCTGAGAAAGCAAGCATTTTCGGGCGGATAGCGCTTTGCAAGTCTGTACATGAAATTGTACGTAATATCGAATACGCAAGTTTGGACAAGTAACAGTCACTTGCCTTATTAAAATATTATCGGCTTAGTTAGGTGCTTACATTTTTACTCTTTACTATCAAAAGCAGATAAATTTTCGTGGACCCCCATTAACATCGTATGGACCCCCATTTTTTATTCACGCCTACGTAGACCCCCAGCAAGTCTCCCATGGACCTCTGGGGGTCCACCTGGACCACTTTGGGAATCACTGCTTTAGATGCTGATAACACGTGTAGCGACATCTATCACGCCACATAGAAACAAAAAATTGAAAATTATGATCGATAGCACAAAATAAATTAACGGGCAGTCCCCCGGACCAGACACAACACCTGTCTGGTCGGAAGATCCTCTCTTTTCAATTGAAGTCTGTGCGAATATGTACTGATGCCGCGCCGCACTTAGCGTGGCGTGATTGGGTTGCTAGGTCAGTAAAACGCGTTCGATTAATGTATCGAACAGTATCCTATAGGCTAGATTGTATGCTTCTACAATGTGGATCTCAGTTAACTGAATAATCTATCTGTAATAATTTCATAGATTTTGCTGAAGTCATTCTGCAGAATTCTTTTAAAATCATAATCGAACGGTTCGTAAGTAAAAAATACATATTAATTAAGATTTTATTGGCCTTTTTTAATATTTGAGTGTTTTAATTGGCTAAAGAACTGCAAAGCTTTTTGAGTTATTACACAAAAATATTCTAATATAAATGTTTTGTAGGAGATTCCCAGTATGAAATGTTTAGAGCTTGCGACTACCCCGCTATCCACCTGTGTGCTTAGTGCGAGTTGTTTTTACGTTAATGTGATTGAAACGTTTATCGCGTTCGGCTCTCTGATTGGTTAAAGAGCTTGGAGCGGACCAATCTGAGCGCAGAGCGTTATAAATGCGTCGATCGCATTAACGTAAAACAACTCACATTAGGCACTCTTTTGTGTAACTATTGTGTGCTTGAAGTATTGTGTTATTTGAGTATTTATTCAGTGTTAAATATATTCTTTGTGTTTTCGATTCTGATGTTATTATTATGTTATGAATAACTTGTACCTATTACAACATGTCCGTGTCACTCAGTACAAGGTGCCAAGTTAAAAATACCCCATTTTTTAATTTAAATAAAAAAGGCAACAGAGTACAAAGAAATCTTCCTTCAAGATAATTTTAAATGTTATAATTATTACTCTGCCTTCTAGTCCGTTATCAATTCGTTTAAGTTTTTTTTTTTTTAAGTGTTTAACATTACTTCATTGCCCGTTCATTTTTCTGCTGAAAGCCCGACTTCCTTTTTGAGAAAGACCTGTCTAGAGAACATGACCTTTTTGAATGAGGCGAAAAATCACATAATAGCATTAGTGTATTTTGACATCAGTGACTAGTAGTTAACGACGTCAAAATACATTAGTGCAATGTGTATGGTATTCCCGTAACACTGCACCGAATCCTTTTTATAAGATCATGTATATATGGGTCTATTTAAACGATTCTTAAAGTATAAAATTCGGTTCCGGGTGAAGTGTGTCAGAATTTACTAAAGGCCAAAATTGCGTTAAGCAGGCGCACACTCTTCGCAGGAGTCGTCCCGTCGTGTAAACTGGATTATTACATGCGCCGTGTCGTTAGTTTAACTTTAACATTGTGCATATAGTCGTTTCGATGGAGAACTTTATGTCTATTATATAGCAAAAGAGGGCACGGTGCCTACCACGGAACACTATTTTTAGGGACCGTGCGGGTGTCCGCTTTACTCAGCTTCTTATGTCCTAAATCTAAATCCCAATTAGGTTTTTTCATGTGCCATAGCACAACCCGCGTTACTGCGACTTCTACGTAGTGGAACTTTTCCAATTATATTTATGTTTTTGCTATAATTCTTATTTCCTACTGACTTGTGTATTTATATTTGCTGTATAGTTCGTTTTTTTATTCTAGACTACGTTTTGACAACTCAGAATGTCACACTCTAGAAATATGTTCATATTTTTCTGGAGTTTGACATTTTAAGTGGTCAAATCGTAGTCTAGGACGAACGTAAAAAACGAACTATAAGTACTTATTATTAATTGTAGTGTGTACATGAAGTGATGTATATGTCTGGCACAGCGCGCGGTCCCGCGTGCGCGGCTACATCGAGGTGTACCACGCGCTGGTGGGCCGCGTGGGCGACGCGGGCGCGGACGAGCCGGCGCCCGACAACGACTGGGAGCTCGTGGAGCCCTCGCCGCAGCAGGGCGTCGTGCAGCCGGTGAGCATACACTTACTTTATTATGCCTTATACATGTAGAAAAGCTTTTTTGTGGTAGGTAAAAATTATCCAATATCGAATTCCAACCTAGAGCGGAGCGGGAAACAGAATCAGATTCTTACTAACTAAACAGGAGGTGGGGCCTCCTAAACATCCTTCTCTACTGGGGCCAAGTCTTCTTTATAGAAAGAGACCCTGGGCCCCAATAAGCTTCGACCCTTTTGCAGAGTCCCTACTATTTTGTGGTGGTGCAACTATTGCCATCAACGTCATCCTACCCTGCTCCCATATAACTTGGGGTCGATGCAACATGTTTTTTTCTTCCACTCTGTTCTGTCACCCGTCACACTATCACTAACTCCATTTTTTTTCATTTTCATATTCCTCACACAATCCATCCATCTCTTTTTCGGCCTCCCTCTTTCTCTCCATTCATCTACGTGTAAACTCAGAAATGCGTTTCATCTCTCTCTCTCTATTGCCAAAAAACATTGTAATCTGTTACATTACATCCGTATTGTCATGGTAAACTAAATAACAACCATTACCGCGGCGACTCGATCATAACGTCAACTCGCGGCGAGTGACTCGCTTGTGTACGAAGCGCTTTAAATAAAAATATATTATAGGGTTTTTAAATTCCAGTTCTGCTTATGAAATGGTTTCTGAAAAGCTGATAAACATAATATATTGGAAATACATAATGAATAATATGCTAAATGTCTTGATTTTAGTCAGCCAATCAATAGCGAACTCGATTTTGACAAAATTGGTCATTGGTGGCATTTGATACTGATCGACTATTAACATCTTGATTGGCCTTTCAAAAATCAAGTGTAAAGCTTTAAAATACTCTTAATCGCTTCGTGACCACATTAATATAATATTATATATTATATTAATGTGGTCACGAAGCGATGCGGTTCAAACTAATTTAACGCGATGCGGTGACTTAATTACGTCCGCGTGAATTTGCTGCTTTAATAGAGATTTATTTAAAATAAACCACCGCACAAGAGTTTAAGCGAAAATATCAAACGAACGATATCAAATATTTTTGCGATAAGCACGATCATTTGTTCTGTGCCTGGGTGTAATCTTACTAATATTATAAATGCGAAAGTTACGATGTTTGGATGTTTGTTACTCAATCACGTCAAAACGGCTGGACGGATCTGGATGAAATTTGGCACAGGCATAGGATTCACTCCGGAATAGGACATAGGCTATTTTTTATCCCGGAAACCCCAATACCAAGCGGGCGAAGCCGCGGGCAAAAGCTAGTTTATCTATAACTAGCCACCCGCCCCCGATATTAAATATATCATGCATGTATTATCATATAATAACCTTCCTCTTGAGTCCCTCTATGTATTAAAAAAACCGCATCAAAATCCGTTGCGTAGTATTCAAGATCTAAGCTTGCTGGAAGCGCCTTTGTTTTGCACTATGTACTGTGCATTTAGAAATATTTAAGTACATATGATGATAGAGCTCTGCTTAATTTGGAGATGGCGTTGTGAAATAGTTGTAGAGTACCTATATTAGTATTATAACTTATCGCGTCTGCTGCAAATGTACGTGCGGTTGGTCACGTAGGCCACAGCAATAGAGTATCAACACATTTCTTAATCGCGCCGCTTCGCTTCAGAATCACGTTCGCGTAGTATCGCCACATTAGAAAGGCTCCTTATTCAGTTAATGTGCATGTTCTCTTGACTCCCCCACACCCTCGCTTGTTGCTTTTGTTGAGTACATTGTTCAGTGGTTCCTCGTGGTAGGTCGCGTCCGGCTCGGTTCCGTCGTTCACGGGCGAGGACTGGGAGCTGGTCGACACCTCGCACGTAGCTCGTGTATGTTTCCCTTTATTTTTATACAAGCTTTTCTTTTGGGTCTCTAAGACCGGTGCCATTTGAACTGCATGCCAGCTACAAAATTTAAGTTTGGGGTGCACGTTTTTATATTTTTTTTTGTTCTATATCTCACTTAATGATAAGTGATGATGTGGTCAATCATGGACCTTTGCTTAGAAGTAATCTATGCACTATTTACTTAAAGACTTCTAGCTTGAAGTTACCAACAAACACTCAGGCATGTAAATTTCTGCACAATAGGGTGTTTGACTGGCAGCTATACATGCAACTGACATCACACGCTAGTAATACTACAGTGACTTGGTTTATTTTTTCACTAATTATACTGAGTAATGAATGGTATTTAATTCGTATTATAAAGGTTTTGTTAGTCAAATACGCTATTGACAGAAATGCGTTAAAATAATCAAAATTTGTCAAGCAACTTGCACAGTCGCGGATACAAACCCAGCCAGGCGTATTACTTTGTGTAATTTATTTCATCCCGAGGAAAACTTCGTGAAGAAACCGGCATGTTCTAAGACATGTGACGTCCACCAACCCGCATTGGACCTGCATGGTGGATTACGGCCCATTCCCTCTGCTGGAGAGGCGTATTAACTCTCCTAGAGAGGAGTCCTGAATCCCAGTAGTGAGAACATTATAAGACTGGTGCTGTGCTGTACCTTAATCTTAACACATTCAAATAAATCCGCTATTTGTTTCAAGTCCTGAGCATGACTCATTGTAATTGTTTTTTTTGTTTAATCTGGGGATGGCACAGCTTAGTATTCCATATGTTTGCTTTTGGCAATATTGGTCTGGAAGTTGGTTACATATTTGAACTAGCTTCCCGCTCTTCTTCCGTGTAATAGTAAAACTATATGAAATTAGGAGGTTTTTTTAAGGTGGAATGGATCATGAGTGATTTCTCCCTCCCTATGTGCCTCGCTTTTTCTAAATAAAACCACGTCTATGCACCTTCTTTGTCCTTTGCGTTCTAGGACTACGGGTTTCCTTTTCGGAAATAAACTCATGACCTCAGTAGTTTGTTGTTAAATAATTTATTGTATTTTTGTGGGGTATGGAATCATCAAATAGCTTCTCACGCTCTAGGAGGAACGAGAGGGAGACTTTTACTGACTAAAATTTCCGGAGCCGCGGCGATTTGCTATCTCAGCTACGATTCTAAGTGCAATACTTGTGAATAATCATCCAAATGTTTGTTGTTCCAGGCTATCGGTGGCGATCCCTTGCCTCCAGGGTGGGAGGAGCGGCAGGACGCGAACGGCCGGACCTATTACGTCAACCACATCGAGAGGTCCACGCAATGGGAGCGACCTACCTTCACGTTAGTATATTTACATATGTATTTACATCAGCAATCGTCAGTCATCAACTTAGCCTAGCCAACTAGCCCTAGTCATCAATCCAGAGTTGGGCCTCTGTCAAAATGTCTGTAAAATAACATTCACTAAACTCATCAACGCCCAGCCCAAACCCTTAGACCTAGGACACTGACATTTTGCACAGAAGTTTCATTTTATGATGTATAAAAAAAGTATGAAATGTTTCCAAAATTCACGACAAAAAGGCGTGAGGAGGGCTTCAACGTGACACAAAGAAACCTACTTTCGTTGATCACCTTCGTAACCGTTGTTGAATTTTAAAAAACGGTAGTTACATCGTTAGAGAATTTTATTCACATTAGGAATTTTAGCTACTCGAAAAGATCCTTCTTCAAATTCGATCAGGTCGAAAACTTATTTTGAAAATATTTTAATCAAGACTGTCATGTAATTTGGTACCTCAGGCGCAACATGAGCACGGAATCCCAAGCGGAGCGCATGGAGACCGCCGCGACGGAGTTCCAGCGTCGCTTCCACATCTCCGTGGACGAAGAGCACGCCAGCAGCGTCGCCGCGCCGCAGAACCATCACCAGGTACGAACTGCGGCCCGGGGGAACAAACTGGCTTACTTAAGGGGGCGTTTGAGGAGGGATGTTTGAATCGGGAACTACATTAGACCGACGGACACGTGGGCCGCGCCTGGTTTGTACGTAGACTCGCGTCGCGTGGCGTCGATTTAAATTAATTAATTAGCTCTACGAGTCTATGAAGTCCGACGCGCCCTGATCGGCTTACTTGGCCCATGTGACCCGCGTGGCCCACGTGTGCATGTAATTCTATTTTAAGTTAGTGATTTGGATGTTTGCCCGTATTTTTGCCGGAATGGACTGATTTAATTGCAGGGTTAAAAGAATGTATTTTATTATGAGATCATGAAAATAAGTAAGGTTATTTTATTTAGCATCCTGGTTAAAGGTGTATTGCGCTTTATTTTTTTTTTATTATTTATTTTTATGTTGTTATCGAACATGGTTATGTATGCTAGTGAGGGATTTAATAAAAGCTTATGCATGCATATTTTAAAAAAACTTATAACACCCGTCGTTTTTGCGTCGGGGGTTAAAGATGGTAGAAATGAAAGTCTTATATGATCGCGTTCTTGTTCGTCTATCCATATGTCTAGACACGTTTTCCTGGGAACGTGTGAAAGTATTAAATTGAAATTATTATCGAATAATAGTGGTGATGAGAGCAGTGGTGGCCGAGTGGTAAAAGACCCGACTTACGAATTGTAAGTCAAATTTACGTAATTTATTTCATCACCACTGCTCTCAAAACGGTGAAGGAAAACCTCGTGAGGAAACCGGCATATCCTAGAACCAAAACTTCGAAGACATGTGACATTCACCACCATAAACATTTTATATTTCTTCGAGAAAAGTTATAAATTAACAATAATTTCAGTTATTTATAAACTTAAATATGAACGTTTGCATTGTATTTTTGTTCAAGACATTCTATCATCGACATTCAAATCCCATTTTTAAATGTGTTCAAAATACTTGATCAAAAATTAAAGTATATATACATAGCATTATACAATTAAAATTAATATCTGAGATGTTAGGGTTAATCGGTCCACTACGGCAAAATACGGAACTATGAAAATAAATTTACTTTTTGCTACCAATATCGCTCCTAAATATGAAGAAAAGTTATTTCTACCCTCATTGAAGTAATATAATTTCTGGCTTGTTAGCAGCGGTATCGGTACGTTACATTAAAAGGAAGCATGCGTACTATAGACGTATTTTATTGAGACAAGTTACAATTTGTTAGTAAGACGATTTATGTTAGTTACGGATTCTGTTAGTCAATATTTTGTTTCGCAGCATGGGCTTCAGCGATAGACGTTACTAACAAGACATCAGTCGATACATTCTATTTTTTCTCTACTGGGAGTTTGAATGACAAAAGAATACCACTCTTTACCGTAAACGTCGAATAAAGTCCAAATGTCTTTCATTAGAAATTCGATTGTGTGTTTTGCATTCGAATTTCGACTTTAGTACAACAATAGAACGGTTTATTTTTGAAGTGACGTCTTGAGTTCACATATGACTCTATTCTGTGTTTATTAGTAAAGAGGTTATACTATGTGATATCAAAAAAAAACAAAACACTCCCGACTTCAGCAATTCAGACTTCCAGTAAAATATTCTTTAGCCGTGTACTCATTTTTTATTCACTTTTATTTGCACTTAGCTGCTAAAACATTATCAACTCTATTTGTTACCAAATAAAGCATGTTTTCGTTAGCTTCAACTTCAATTTTTATTCAAAACTATATGTTTCGCCTCAAATTTCTTAATCTTACTATTATTGTTAGTACAAATGTTGCATGATTGGTTAAGATTGCATGTTCGCTTGCCGCAGTAAAACTAAGCGAGTCATTGACCCTCAAAAGCATTAAAGAAATGTGCCATTTTTCATGGCAACGGGTTGCCAAACGTGTGTAAGGCCAGTATCAGACATTTAGGAGTTATATTTGCTCTGGAGGCCGCAGCATTGGAAGGACTCCTGGAAGGTAGACCGAAGAAAGACTCTTGAGGAGGCCTAGGTCCAGCACCGGACCGCTGAAGTAATGATTTGCGGTGAGACATGGGGTATCATTATATATTATCATTGAGTCCATAAGAGGTACCAGATTAATAGGCTTTACGTATTTCGCAAATATTTTGCTTTGAAAAATATTTTGGCTTTGCTTGCCTGTACCTAATGTCTGGCACTAACCTTACATAAATTACAGATATGTAAAAAAATAAATATATTGTAAAAATCGTTCAAGTTTTATTACACCATATTTTAAGCAATGTATAAAAATTGAGTACATGGTTTCACTATAGGACATTTTTCTGAAAGGTTTTTTCCGATTGCTATTGTTCGTAAATCTGACTTTGATATTGTCAATTAGCAAGATTATAAACTGTATTTTAAAATTCAAGGAACGACTATGTGTATTTTTATGTGAGATCTTTCAGGAAATTTCAGACAGCCATTCATACATACAAACACTAATTTGTAGTCTGTGCTCATCGGTACGGGTGTTCCATAGACATCTACTGTGTTGTCCTCACTTTCATAGACAATTCTACAGCACACTGATGCTTCACGCTTACAAGCCCAATATTTCTGGGAAATAATAAAAAAGATTGGGCCACAAACTTAGACGTGCAGAGAAAACACTATAAATAAATATAATGCATAGATAAATAATTTTTCGAACTGCACGAATAAGTTTTTGCGTCAAGTATTATCCAATGTAAATGTCTAACAGGAGGACATAAGCAATAGAAGTGTGGAGACTAACTCGACGGACCCCACGCCGTTTTCTACGCCAATCAGATCGCCGGAACCCGTCGCAGCTGACACGGCGGCGACGAACGCAACTAATAGTATAAGTGATGAAACCGACTGTGATAATAATTTAAGGAACAATACGATTCAAGAGGAGGACGACGTTGTATGCGCTAACGAACACGTCGTCGATGCTCAAACTGACGCCAGTGCTAGTCAAAACACAGCTACTGAAGACCATGCAGAACAAAATGACATTACAGATGCAACTAATGCAAGCGAAGTTATAGATAACAGTACTGACGAAGTAGACGTAGTCACAGCTACGGATGACAGACAGAATGACAGTCGAGGAGACGCAGACAATGGTGCAGAGACAACTGAAGCGGAACCGGTTAATGAGACAGAAGGCAGTGTGACAGAAACACGAAGTGACACAGAAACACAGAATGAAACACCAACAGAAAATGCGACAGAAACAGTCGCGGAAACTCAAGTTGCGACAGAGACTGCTGAAGAAAATGCGGCAGAAACGCCAAACACAACAGAAGTAAACACTGAAACTGCGACAGAAGTGACAGAAAACGAGACTGACCAAACAGCACTACCTCAGACAGAAGTTGTCGTAGAAGATGCTTTAACATTCGATGAGAATCACTTCAGTACTCCGACGGGGACCTCACCCGCGACGTCACCGGGGACCCGGCGACGGAGGACCACCACCAGCTCGATGGACGACTCAGAGGTAAGACACCGGAGGCCGCGTGCGGGTCGCGACGCGATGTAGCCGGGTAGGCTTGGGGTGTAGGTGAACCTTTGTTTGTAGGCCTAAAGCCATCTATTGAGATTTAAATTTAATATTTCTTATATCTGAAACTATAAGGACAATAATCGTCAATATGGCACATTAAGTTTTGGAAAAAGGTATTGTGTTTTCATTAGTTATATGTATTATTATTATATATGTATAATTATGTAAATAGTACACCATTGAACCACCTGCGAGTATTTTCTCTTCCTTTGTAAAATCCGTACAAAGATTGTATACCCCATTAGTTTTGAGATCCTACTGTATTTTTGATGGTGTACAATAAATCGATGTATTTAGAAAATCCTCCATAAAAAAGTCGGCAGTCTTTGTACTACCCTTTTTTAAAGTGGGAAATCATGAAATTACTGCTCCGCTCTCGCTCTAAAGTGTTCGACTTGTCCCTTTTCTAAAACCCAGTATGTTATATTAACGCATCAATATTGTGTTCGAAAAGAATATTTTGAATTTTAGAAATGGAAGGGTAAATGTTTGTGTATGTCTTTATTTATCTTTTGGGTAATATGACCTTATCAAAATGTAAGACAGTGTATACTAGCGTCGCAACCCGCACTAGGCCTTCGGCGGAGTGCTTTGGGAAATTGTCTATGAGTAAGTGTGAGGCACAACATGCTACTGTGATGTCTGCTTACGTCACTAACACTCGAGGCCACGCGTCGCGCCTAGACTCGCCGACAAGCGACAATGGTACTTAGGTACTTAGGCTGTTTGTAGCACAAGTCTTGGCTAGTCTTGCAATTTGGCTTTCGCACTGCCGTGCTTTGAATTTCGAATGAATTTATGAGCTGCTTTATGGCCTATGCGCTGAGTGCTAGTGGTTTTTACGTTAGTACCATCGAAACATTTACTGCGATTGGCTCTCTGATTGGCTAAGATCTGTGGGCCAATAGGAGCGTCTAACCTTAAAAACGTGTTGATAGTATTAATGTAAAACTAACTCGGACTAGGCACTCTATTTGTAGATAAGTTTACTTTTGAAGGTTGAAAATAAGTTTTAGGTTTTCGGCCAGTGTTTAGAAAGTACCTGAACTTGTTATTTCTTGTATTAAATTACATATGTAATGGAATTATGTATTGCTTGTGCTACAAACTATTTAGTTGCGATCAACTGCAGATTATAGTAAAATCTATGTTTTTATAAGAAATAATAATAACTATTTTTTTTCAATAGGTTTGCATTTCATAGTCTGCAGTTTACAGCAACAGTATTGAAAACGAAATGCGTTCATAATAACACAATTTAACAAAAACCAAACTAATTTGACATCGCTTTTTGACATCTCGTTCTAATTTGACATGTTATCTTTTTGACATCGCATCTATTTGACATCGTATCTACATACAATGTTTGCTTGTGCTGTTCCGCTTGATTAACTGTAGTTTTTAATGTTAGTATTTATTCTGTAGTTTGAGAGTTTGTGTACTTTTGCTTCGATGTAGAATTTTTGGCGGTTTTTGAATATTTATCGGTATTGGTAAGGTTTGTTATTTTAATGTTTTTTTTTTAATTTTAGGTGACCATGGGGCTGAATTCATTTTCTATACATAATTATACCGCATTAGAAAACTGTTTTTGTATTTGAGGAAAAAAAATATTCTGTTAAAATACAAAGGAGTTTTCTTTCGTCTGTATCATTGTAAATAATGAATGCTGTATATATTCTACATTCTTGTTCAGCTTAGATACATTAGCTACTGCAAAATCTTATTAAGCAGTTAGTCAATTTGCGTTATATATTTCTTAAAAAAAACATTATTTTATGCTTCAGGCGTCACAGTGTTGCCAGATACGAGTTTATTAAAAGAGTTGTACAGTAATATATGAGCTTGTTTATTTTATAGAGAATATTTAGGGGTTATTATGTATAAATATGCTATTATCCACATGTTGTAAATAAAAGTGTACTGTCAAACGTTTTCTTGAGAAATAATTGTCTATGCTATTCTAAATTCAAAATAAAACTAAAGACTATCGAAAATTCTAAAAAACGTTTGTTAGAACACGGCTCACGACGCTCGAAGTAATTACGACCATATTGCTATGAACATAAGGTGTAGAATCCAATGCTGTTGTGACAAGGAGGTTTGTTTGTAGGACGAGACGGATGGCTCCACAGAGAGTACCAGGAGTAGCAGCGCCAGCAGCACACAGAGTCAGAACCTGCCGAATAGTGATGGTAAATATATGTGATAGATTTTTTCTCGATCATTTTTTCTAGCATAGCATCAGTTATATATACTTTACTAGTGATCCGCCCCAGCTTCGCATGGGTGCAAAGATATTATTAAATAAACATTACGCTTGTATTATACATTTAAACTAATTTAAATCTTCCTCTTGAATCACTCTATTTATAAACCTTTCGTATCGAACGCAGATCTACGCGAGACACAATAACTTTTTAATTGTGTCTCGAATTACGGCATACGAGAGGTTAAATGAAACTGCATAAAAATCCGTTGTGTAGTTTTAAAGATTTAAGCGTACATAGGGTCAGACAGCGGGAAGCGACTTTGTTTTATACTATGTAATGATTAGCTGTCCTCCGAGGTTTCACTCTCCTTTTTAGTTACTGCCCTGCTCCCGTAGGTATAAGCGTGATGTTAAATAGCCTATAGCCTTCTTCGATACATAGGCTAAATGACACAGAAAGAATTTTTCAAATCGGACCAGCAGTTCTTAAGATTAGTGCGTTCAACCAAACAAACCCTCCAGAGTCATAGGATAAATTATAATGTTAGTTTGGATCTGTGGAGTAGTTGGTGAGGAAATTGTTTGCATCCTTAAAATCATGAGCATCCAATGTTGTTTGACAGTCTCTCCTTCTACCCAATTTGAAAGGTTTCCAACATGATTAATATTGAACGAATTTGAAAATTTGTATATTAGTGATTTAAAAAAAAAGCACTTTTTGATACAAATAATAATAATAAAAAAAAATCAAGTACCTGATTGACAGAAAACTAGGTTTCACAATATTGTAAATCCAGCAGTTCGATTATAAAAGAAATCTTGTCAACTTAGACTCTTGAGCCCCAAGCGAACGCCGTTCGCACACCTATTGTCTTTTTATTATGTCTTTAACTACGGTATTCTAAATATCGAAAGGTTAAGTCGTCCTGCAAATACTACGTATAGACTCATAATTGTATTTTTTTTGTGTAACCTGCAGGTCTTCCACCCGGTTGGAGTATGCAGAGAGCGCCAAACGGCAGGATATTCTTCATCGATCACAACGCGAAGACCACCACATGGATAGACCCTAGAACTGGTACGTGTTATGGGGTTAGATGGACCAGGTTACATGGTCGTTGAAAAGTAGGAGTTAGAGAACAGGTATCGCCGCCGAGGAAACCTATTTTTATAGACATGGGAAATCGTCCCATGATTTTTTCCGCTGCAGTGTGGAGCGCGTGTAATATATAAACGATTTGAAAAGTAAATATCAATTATGATTTGTTTTTTTTGTTTCACTTTGGTGTGATTGTCCAAGCAAACTAATCCATTAAAATATTTTATACTTATTGCATACATTTTATTACTGCAAAATTCAATGGATTTGTTAATAAATTTTTAACATAAGGCTGGACCAATTTTTATGATCTGTAGTGTATAGCTCGGCTAACCTTATATTTTAACTACATACACCATTTTTTTTTGTATACCTGAATGGATTCTCGAATAGTATGAATTCAGAATTGGATCTTGCAGATGTCGCTGCAATACCTATTAACTATTGGATTTTTTTGAACGGTTGCTTCTTCAAAATTAAGACAGTTTTCACCATGACGTGTTAAAAAAACAGCCTATATAGGGTGAACGATAATAGTGAGTGATTGATACTGACATGTGATCAAATCTGAAATCGTGAAAAAAAAAAACATGTTGATAACTGGTAAAAACGCTTGCTCATTTTTTTTCGTAATTGCAGGTTTGGTCATAGAAAAATATTTTTTGAAAATATTTTACTTGATTACTATATTATTACTTACTTACTTGATACTTGATTGTAGTCATGACTACAATCACTTGTTTAAATAGGTATCAGTCATTAATTACCAGTCACCCTAAATAACTCTATCCATTTACTATTGGTCGTAAAATGTATCGCCTTAAAAGCTCATTTTAGGCCCTCACAGGACAATGTCAATCTGAAACTTGACGGCTCGGCTGGCGCAGTGGTTGAGCTATTGACTGCTGCGCAAACCACCATGACCACGCAAATATTTGTATGGTCTACAGATAGATGTTCCGGGTTTGGGTAACTTGTATATGTGACTTTACATGTTTGTGAACGCACCCACGACACAGGAGTAAGTCCTAGTGTAGGCAGTATTTTTTTTTAAATATCTTATGTGCAACTAAGTTTTTCGTTCCCCCGTAGGCTGCGCGTCGAGCCTGCCCACGTCGGCGGCGCCGGCGGCGGCGGAGGCGGACGAGCTGGGCGCGCTGCCCGAGGGCTGGGAGGAGCGCGTGCACACCGACGGACGCATCTTCTTCATCGACCACAGTCAGTATACATAATTATACAACTAGCTTTAGTTACTGCAGGGGCCCTTCAGGGTCGAAGCCTCCTGGAGCCTAGAGGGTGGTGCAAACTGTTACCTCGACTCCAGGAATAAGGCAAGGAAGGTACGGGGTAGGTTTTTTAGTCAGTAAGAGTCTGACACTGGTCTCCCGCTCCGCCCAAGAGCGGGTTTCGTCATTGGATGATTTTCACCTACCATAAAAAAAAAGGTTTAGTTAAAGGAAAGAAAATAATCTATATTTTGACAAAAATAGACACACAAAATACAATAAAAATAAAAAGGTCGGCCATGTACAGTACAGCCGTCGGATCTTGGCGTGTCTGAAGTAAAAAAATAAATGGTTTAAACAAATAAACGCAATTTGCAGTTCTTATTTAGCATTTTTTTTTTTTAAACCTTTATTTTAGTATGAGTAATCAAGCGCTAAAATTCGCAAAGCCTAACTTCAGACACGCCAATATCTAGTATTGTATAAACCGGGTATTACTCTTATTGTACCATAAATACAGTAAAACAGTGGCCGCCAAATTTTTCAACCTGCAGTGGTAGAATTGGTGGAACAATTACCGATGTTTTGTTAATATACTAGCGACTCGCCCCAATTCGGAGTATACATAATATTATAAGATTTCGAATCGACTTTCAAGGCACAGTAATAAATTCAACAAGCTAGCAACGACGGCCATTTTGGTTCCACTTATGATGCGTAATATATGCATTATTTAAGACACATTTCACATTATTTTAAATAAAAAAAGTAACATCAATATGTGTGTTGCAGACACGCGTACGACACAGTGGGAGGACCCGCGGCTGTCCAACCCGCAGATCGCGGGCCCGGCCGTGCCGTACTCGCGCGACTACAAGCGCAAGTACGAGTACCTCAAGAGCCAGCTGCGCAAGCCGGTATGTACACACATCACCATTCCATGCCCACTGTTGGACCTTCCATCTGGTCCCTTCCATCTGGTCCCTTCCATCCGGTCCCTTCCATCCGGTCCCTTCCATCTGGTCCCTTCCATCTGGTCCCTTCCATCCGGTCCCTTCCATCCGGTCCCTTCCATCTGGCCCTTCCATCTGGTCCCTTCTATCCGGTCCCTTCCATCTGGTCCCTTCCATCTGGTCCCTTCCATCTGGTCCCTTCCATCCGGTCCCTTCCATCTGGTCCCTTCCATCCGGTCCCTTCCATCTGGTCCCTTCCATCTGGTCCCTTCCATCCGGTCCCTTCCATCCGGGCCCTTTCATCTGGTCCCTTCCATCTGGTCCCTTCCATCCGGTCCCTTCCATCCGGTCCCTTCCATCTGGTCCCTTCCATCTGGTCCCTTCCATCCGGTCCCTTCCATCTGGTCCCTTCCATCTGGTCCCTTCCATCCGGTCCCTTCCATCTGGTCCCTTCCATCATCGGACGACCAGATTTATAATATAACGCTATACTTGCCTTGATCAGACTTTTTTATTTGAGTTTAACCGACTTAAAAAGAGGGTTCCATTTTATTTTATAGATAGTGAATGAGTTTACACGTAGATGGATGGAGAGGAAGAGGGAGGCCGAAGAAGAGATGGATGGATTGTGTGAGGAGTGATATGAAAGAAAAGGGTGGGTAGTGATAGTGTGACGGGTGACAGCACAGAGTGGAAGAAAAAAACATGTTGCACCGACCCCAAGTAAATGATAAATGATATTTATTTTGTAAATAGGTTTTAAAATAACACTTTTACACGTCAATATTTTTTTCTTTTCGTCAGTTTAAGCTAGATGAGTCCGGTGTTTCCTAGCTGACTACCCTGAGAAGAAACACCGAAACAAACTCAGGGGTCAAAGTCTCTTTTAAAGTCCATACAGTAACCATGTATTGGTCAAATCATATGAGAACCATGCAGATTAGTGTCTGAGATGGTCTTTTGAGGAAAGAACCATACAGATTTGAGTGGACCTGTCCAGTCAGTGCAAGCATTTGTCAGTATTCGTGTAGCTCAAACTTAGGACTACTAAGGAGCTCAACGACTTGACGATCAATACCAAAGAAAGGACATTTGTGTAGGCCGCATCAAATACTCAAATCTGTCAGACATCATATTAAAATTACGGAAAAGGAAAAGTAATCCACATAGTCCTCACATTCACAATAATAAAAAAAAAAAAAAAAAAAAATACAAAAATGTAACTGCAAAATAAATTATTGCAAGTCCAAAGTTAAAAAAAATAAATAAAAATAAATAAATAAAATACAACTACAATAATAGTGCTGGAGCAGGTCAATCCCAAGCCGTCTTATCCTCAAGATACTCCATAACAGTATAAAAAGCCTTTTGACAAAGTTTTCGCTTTACAAACAATTTAAATTTATTCAGGCTAAGTTCTTGAATGTTACTGGGAAGCTTATTATAAAAGTGTACACATTGGCATCTAAATGAGCCCCCAATTTTTTTGAGCCTGGTTGTAGGAACCACAAATTTATGTTTGTTCCTAGTATTAACGTTATGGATATCACTGTACTTTTTAAACATGTTTTTATTTTTATGCACATACAAAATATTATCAAAGATGTATTGACAAGGCACAGTCAATATATTAATGTTTTTAAATTTATCTCTTAGTGAGTATCTAGGACTTAATTTATAAATTGAACGAATAGCCCTTTTCTGTAATACAAAAATTGTCTGAATGTCGGCGGCATTTCCCCACAGTAGAATGCCGTAGGACATGACACTATGAAAATAGCTGAAATAAACTAAACGGGCTGTCTCTAAGTCAGTTAAATTACGAATTTTTCTGACAGCGTATGCTGCAGAGCTAAGTTTTTTAGACAATTTATCAATGTGAGGACCCCACTGAAGCTTAGAATCTAGAGTAATACCCAAAAACACTATGATATCTTCAGGACTCAAATCTTTACCTTTTATTTGTACACTAGTTTCAACTTGCCTAACATGAGGCATTGTAAACTTAATAAATTTGTTTTTTTTTTCATTTAAATGCAGGTTGTTGACGTTAAACCAGTGTACTATTTTAGACAGAGCAATATTTATATCGTCAGTATTTGACTGCTGACGTTTATGTTTAAACAAAAGTGAAGTGTCGTCTGCAAACAACACTATATCGTGGTAATCCTTTATTAGGTAAGGTAAATCATTTATATAAACTAGAAATAAAAACGGGCCAAGAATTGAGCCCTGGGGGACACCCATCGTTATAACAGATCCATGTGATCTTTGCCCGTTTATATCAACTCTCTGAATCCTATCACTGAGATAAGATGTAAGAAGATCCAGAGAGGAGTTACGGATCCCGTAATGGTGGAGTTTCCTGATTAAAGTTTTATGGTTAACACAATCGAAAGCCTTGGACAAATCACAGGAAATGCCCAAAGCATCGCATTTGTCTTCCCATGCGTTATAGATATGTCCTAAAAGTTCAACACCAGCATCGGTTGTTGAACGACCCCTTGTAAAACCGAATTGCTTCGTATGTAACAATTTATGTTTATTAAAAAATCTTTGTAACTGTTCTAGAATAAGTTTTTCAAATATTTTACTAAAGGTAGGTAGTACTGAAATGGGTCTATAATTCGTGGGGTCTGTTGTACTACCCGTTTTAAACAATGGCATTAATTTACTATACTTCATTAAGTCAGGAAACTCACCACAATCAATACAACTATTAAAAATATGTGCTAAACTAGGAGCTACAACGTTGATAATCGATTTTACAACATTCACAGAATTTCCCCATAGATCTGTTGTCTTTTTGACGTTTAAAGTGTTAAAAGTTTTAATTATGTCTCTGTAGGTTACATGTTCAAAACTAAACTCGGAATCGCAAACTTTAACATTTTCTTTAAGCAGAGACTCTGCAGCAATGGGTGATGAGTTCAGAGATTTAGTTGTTAATATGGGGATCTCTGAAAAGAAGTTTTCAAAAGCCGCAGCAACTTGAGAGTCCGATTGAATGACATTGTCGTCTATTACAAGTTTATAGTCACTACATTGTTTTGTAGATCTTCCGGTTTCACTGTTTATAATATTCCAAGTCGTTTTAATTATATTATTACTATTTTTTATTTTGGAACTCAAATAACGCGACTTTGCAACAGAACATACTTTTTTAAATAATTTGGAATAATTTCTTACATACAAACTAAATTCAGCAGTGTTAACATAAATCTTTTCATCATATAACTCATAAAGCCGATTTCTACTTTTGTGAATACCAACGGTAGCCCATTCACCAAAAGATGCATTATTGTTAACTGAAATAGTTTTAGGTATAAAGGTGGCATCAAATAGCTTACAGTAGGTATTAAAAAAGCTTTCATATTGATGATTGATATCATCTAGGGTTGACAACATAGGTAGCTTATCAGCAAGTTTAGTTTTAAAAGTTTCTAAACGACTCACAGTTTTAGGATTGACAGTGATATTCTTTTTAACCACTTTGTTGTTTGGGTTTTCAAAAGTAATTAATTGACCACAGTGATCAGATTCCAATAAATTTATAATTTGTTTGTGGCTTGGGACAACATCTGTATAAATATTATCTAAGCAAGTAGCACTAGTAGGAGTTATTCTAGTAGTAACATGGGATGAGGGTAGGATGATGATGAATTCCATCATCATCATCAGCATCAGCCTTTTTAATGTTTCCGCGTCTGTGACATTTTGCAACTACCACGGTCATTTGTTGTGCATGATCCAGTTGACAACCCTAGCGTCGCGACCGTCGTGCTTAGGTATGAAAAGTGAAGTATGAGATTGACTTCTGTACCTTTTTATTTTGTGGTATTGGGCTCGAAACGTTTAAATTGTCCCTGAATAATTATGTGCACTTTATTTTTCAAAATAGTCCCCTTGTGTGTTTCAGAGCAACGTGCCAAACAAGTTCGAGATCAAAGTACGACGTAACTCGATCCTGGAGGACTCGTACCGTATCATCAGTTCTGTGAGTCGACTCGATCTGCTCAAGACCAAGTTATGGGTCGAGTTCGAATCGGAAGTCGGACTTGGTGAGTTATTTTTTTTGGCTTCCTTCTGTTTATGCGTTTATTAGGTTTCCGTACCTCAAAAGAATAAACTCTTCTAGCATCACTTTGTTGCTCGTCTGTTTTTAAAAACTCTTTACCTCGAGAACACGTGGAGGTATCGAGTTGAAATTAAAATCATACACTCAGATCTGCGAGCGCTTGAAGCTGTGAAAAAAAATCAAATTTTACGACGCTCTGTAGGGAATCCAAATTCATAGGGTAAATTTGGCATGATGCAAGGTCCTGTAATACAAGTGTGGGACATAATCAGAAAACTGTAAATTTATTGATTTGGTCACAAAAAACGTCCAAACTCAATTCGGGAATTGAACTGTTTTCACACGTAATCACGGAACCCTCAGTGCTTGAGTTCAACTCTCACTTGGTTTTGGTTTTATTCTGTTTGTGCGTTTAGCCAGTGTCAAGTTAAGAAAGTTTTACGTTTTTGATACGGTATATAATCAGTTTTCCTTGTCCGGGGGCTGAAGTCCTTACAGATTCCGACGATTTAGGGTTTTATAAAATTTCGTTATTTAAAAATAATCCAAAAATTTTTTCTTTCGATTCGTTTGACACGTTCAGCACGAATAATTTTTCGTTTATCTTTAAAGGAGGGAGTTATGTAAGGTTTTTAGCTCCATAACCTCTTTCTTGCTCGCAACCCTGACATTTTACCACAAGTGAGGCCACAGTAGTAGTAGTACTTCTTTTTTTAATTGCTATAAACTAGTGCTTGACTGCGATCCCACCTGATAGGTAAGCGGTGATGCAATCGTTGATGAAATAACTAAAATTCGGCTGAATTAATTTTGATCTTACGTATCCTTTAGTAAATTATATTATATTCAATTGTGTTGTAGACTACGGCGGCCTCGCTCGCGAATGGTTCTTCTTACTGTCGAAGGAGATGTTCAACCCGTACTACGGGCTGTTCGAGTACTCGGCCATGGACAACTACACGCTGCAGATCAACCCCAACAGCGGCGTCTGCAACGAGGAGCACCTCAGCTACTTCAAGTTCATCGGCAGGGTCGCCGGCATGGCGGTCTACCACGGGAAACTCTTAGACGGTCAGATATTTATTTATTTATTACTAGCGAACCACCCGCGGCTTCACTCATGTTTAATGTTATACCCTCTTTCATGGGGTTGCGGAATAGATATTCATAAAAACGTAGTCCGTAAACGTAATTTACTTAAAGATTTTCACTGAGCATTTTGAAATTTTGACGGTCAGAAAGAGGCAAAAGTACAGAGGCGGAAAAAGTGCAAATGCAAATGCATCTTCTTTTGCAATGCTTTTGGCATTATCTATCAGTCGACTTTTATGCCGGAGGTCGTTCGTTCCCACCCAAGAAAAATGTTTGTGTGATGAGCACGAGTATTTGTTCTAATCTATCTGTAATTAAGCAGTGAACCTAATAGAATATATCTACATCTACACTAATATAATAAAAAGGTAAAGTTTGTTTTTTTATTTTTTTGTTTGTAGGAGCTAATCTCTGGAACTACTGGTCCAATTGGAAAGCATTTAGCAACAATAGAAAGCTGCTTTACTCCTGAGTGGCATAGGCTATATATTATGTACGCAGGCGAAGCCGCTGACAAAAGCTAGTTATTAATTTAATGTTTCCTTCCACTTGCAGCTTTCTTCATCCGTCCATTCTACAAGATGATGCTGGGCAAGACGATAGAGCTGCTGGACATGGAGTCCGTAGACCTCGAGTACTACAACTCACTCATGTGGATCAAGGTAGGGTTATAATAATATATTCCACAAATATCACACAACGTCGTCAAGTCCCAGCTAAGCAGAGCTTTTGTTATGAGTAATAGACAACTGATAAATTTACTTATATATTTCTAAATACATACATATTATAGATAAACTTACTGTAACACTTACTGAGTTTCATTTGACAATAATATTCAGTATTCCAAGAAAATACATTCACTATGTACCATCGAAGACAATTCCACCTGATCACCGCTAAGTTCATTTTTGCTTGCACTCGGAACGAAAACTTCTAAGGGTTTGGATCGATGCCGCGCCACAGGGTTTAAGCGATTTTTTTTAAGTGTTCAGGCAAAAATGGTCTCGATTTTACCCTCTTAGGAATTATAGTTTTCTTCTAGAACGTCAGTAACATAGGGTTTATTTTGTCTTGGCTAGTTTTTCTCCCAAATATCCGAATCTGTATCGTAACATTAGTATTTTACTATCTCCATAAAAGTATTATTTAATCATTCTTCTTCTTTTCGTGTCGATTTGACTCAATTTTGTCCGACCAATATTTAGCCTAGCCTAGTGAGCAGAGGTAGCCGAGTGGTAAAGGCCCCGACTTACGAGTTGTTGCATTACTTTGTGTAATTTATTTCATCACCACTGCTTTCAAAACGGTGAAGGAACACATCGTGAGGAAACCGGCATGTCCTAGAACCAAAAATTCGGAGACATGTGACATCCCCCAATCCGCACTGGGCCCGCGTGGTGGATTATGGCCCATTCCCTCTCCTAGAGAGGAAGCCTGTGTCCCAGCAGTGGGAACATTAAAAAGGATGATGATGATGAATATTTAGCCACCTGGACAGCTCTTGCGTTGGCCTCGTACAAGTCATTAAAGGTGCAGGTGGTAGTGCATGCTGAGCAGGAAAGGTGATGACGCATATCCTGTGAAGGAGCTCCACCCCTATTTGAAACCCTATTTGGATAGATTATCTCTGCAGCGACTAACGGCTACTGCAGTTCGTGTACCGGTGGCAGATGATTCTTTAAGTCATTAAAAAAATATATATTCCTATTTTCTTTCTTAAATATTGGACTTGATGTAGACATAGTTAATTTTGATAATTATTTGTTGACAGGAAAACGACCCGTCGGAGCTGTACCTGACGTTCTCAGTGGACGAGGAGCAGTTCGGCAAGACGATACAGAGGGACCTCAAGCCGGGAGGCGCCAACATCTCTGTGGACAACGACAACAAGGACGAGTACATCAAGTTAGTATAGCCACTCCATTTATGACGCTCTGCGGGGCTAAAAAGCCCACTTTAGAAGTGAAGGATAGTTGTTACACTATTATTAGGTCAGAAGTGAAATAACGATTAAAAAAATATAACGTTTTATTAACCTAAAAACTAATCACAAACAAAATAACACACAATGAAAATAATTAATCAAACTTAGAAATATTACAACCAGAGGAACAAAGTTATCACTAATCACACACATCAACAAGAGACTTAATGATACAGGTACCAGATTACACCGAACAGCTGATGGGTAGCGCTTCCGCACGCAAGGGAGTCCAAAACAAAAGTGGCCGAGTCCCGCCACCTGCGGTAGTTTTATAGTGTTTGCCCCTTCCATGTTTCTGGGCTAGAGGGTAGTATCCAACACGACCATCCTGATCATGCGTCGTCCTCGACAGCATCAGAAAGGTCCCGCAAGCTCTGCATGGCTGCTCCATGGGTCTCGTTGGCTGTACATGAAGGCCCAGCGACTGGCTCCTCATGGGTAGACGTGGTGTCTTCAGTCAGGTCGTCTTCTGTAAAACCAACAAGGAAGATTAAATATCTCAGAGAGTACACACATCTGCCTATTCTTTGGCTTACATTCGATTCATCTTATGTGGCCTTTTTTACTTTCATTCATCAGACACATAAATTAACTAGCTAAGTAGTCTATGAGGTACCAAGGTGTTCTTAGTACTCCATAGAGTTCCATTCGTCACACGAAAATATAACTCCTGTCACCGACAGTCATACATCACACGTTAGTCGCTGTCATGTAGGGCATTTATCGCCGAGAGGAGCGTCTCGCAGTCCGTCCTCTACATGACCCATCGTGTAGGGTGATTACCAAATCACCGAAAGGAACGTCTCGCAGTCCGTCCTCTACACGACAAAACACACGTTATACGGGAACGACATCCGTTATACGTGGGTGGCAAGGCCACACTTTATGAGACCGGTCAGGTACCTCGCAGTTTACCTGACGTAGACGTCTCGCAGTCCGTCTACTGTCTCACTCTAAGATCTGCATCACCCTCTATGGCAATACAGATTCCACATGGTACATAAGCATACTCACGCTCAAAGAATGCAGCGCAAGACTCAGGACACCACTCCCCTTTCCAGAGCACCATGTATTGAGCAGCAGCTTGCGTAGTCTTGCCATAGGAGCCGGTCAACAAGCGCAGTTCATATCGTCCACTCGGCAGTGTGCGTACGACCCTGTATGGTCCTCGCATCCCATGGTCCATCTTTCCAGTTGCCTGTGAAAACTTAATTACGAAAACCAAATCATTCACATTAAAAACTTTTGGTGTGTGTCGGTTTCTATTTACATAATTGTCTTGTCGAGACTGGTTTCGTTTTAGTAAGTCAGTTGCGCGGGCTCGGCGTAACTCTCTCTGTGCTTCACGGTTCGGCTGTACACCTTCCAAGGCGACGTCGCGGACCAGTGACCTGATGACGGGGGTCGCCGCATCGGTGCCCACCAGTAGATTTAACGGTGACGCCTGAGTCGTTTTCAGCTTGGTCACATTGATGGTCAGCTGGAGTCTCCACAGAGTTTCAGACCAGGCTGCCCCTTTGTGATTAGTCTCGATTTGAAGAAGGTTCAGAACAGTTCGGGCGTACCTCTCGACCTGTCCGTTTGATTGGTGCATCTCTGGAGTAACCAGATGTATCTCCGATCCCATATCTTTTACAAAGTCTAGGTACCTAGTGGATTGATACATTCTCCCTCTATCTGTCACAATCATTTTTGGCACACCAAAAAGTGATACAGCATTTGTAAACACTCTTAAGAGTTCTTCTACGTCCTGCCTATAAATGGGGTAAAGGAGCGTGTACTTCGTGAATGCATCCACGATAAGAAGAACAAACTTAAAGCCGTTTGATTCGGGAAGCGGACCTAGGACATCAGAGTGTACTACGGAAAAAGGTTGATCTGGTTTTTCCCATGAAGTAATATTTTGTTGTGGAGCCCTAGGCACACGTTTTTTTGATATACAGATCAAACAATGTTCGAGGTACTTTTTTACGAATTGCCTGAGGCCTGGGAACCAAAAGTGTTTCAGGATGAGGTCCACAGTTTTGTCATAGCCAATGTGATTGTGCTCGTCATGGAACACTCGTAGCAGACTAAGTCTGTGACCTCGGGGAACAAAGCAAAGAAACCGGGGTTGCTCGCCTATTGGAGAGTACCTATAGTACAATAGATCGTTTTTCTCAACGTAGCGATTCGGATCTAGACTACCTTCTCTAAGTTTTTGGAGAAGTTCTCGTGTCTCTTCATCCGCAGCTTGCGCTATCTGAGCCCAGTTGCGAGGTTGGGTGATGTGAAGCACTTTACGAGGAGGGTTTCTACTCAAATAGTCGGCGTGTGACATCATTGCCCCTTTTCGATACTCCATATTAAAGGTGAAATCTTGGAGATACATCCACCAGCGGGCAACTCGTGGTAGTAGATCCTTTTTACGCTCGGTGGATTTGAGAGCATTGCAGTCAGTAATTAATTTAAACTGGAGTCCAATGAAATAGTGTCGGAAATTCTGCAACGCTTTAACAACAGCCAACGTCTCTAGCTCATAAGAGTGGTATTTACTCTCTGTGCCTTGAGTAGTCCGGCTGAAGTAAGCTACAACTTTTTTACTACCATTAGAGTGCGTTTGTAAAAGAATTGCGCCATAACCGATGCTACTCGCATCGGTATGAACCTCTGTGGGTAGATTCGGGTCAAAAATTGCTAATACCGGTTCATTGGTCAGAATTGCAATAATTTTTCCTGTCGCACTTTTTCCTGTTCAGAACCCCACTTGAACTGAACCCCTTTTTTGGTTAATTGTGAGATTGGAAATGTTTTTGTAGCATAGCCTTCAATGTACTTTCGAAAATACCCGGCCAGTCCAAGGAACTGCCGAACCTGTTTGACATTTTCTGGGGCGGGTGAGTCCACTAATGCCTGGATCTTGTGGGGGCTCGGCCTGACCTGACCTTGACTGATTATTCGGCCAAGATATTCGAATCCGTAAATCCAGCTTCGCGTTTTCGTGATGGGGGAGAAGCAGCAGATTTAGCAGAACCACCCTTCATTTGATCTGGTTCGTGTATATGGACAGAAAGGACACTAGATTTTCTGGAGAGAGTTCTGCATTTGTCGCCGCTGCCCGCACTTGAGCATCGCCTATGCCGCGGACCACTATTTGTGTCATTAATTCCTCACTAAAGCCTTTAACGATGCGCAACCGAAGCAGCGTACGCCTCGCGTACTCGGCGTACGACGTGAAACTGTTGGATGTCATATTCATAGTTTCGAAAAGTATCGTTGCATAATCTAATTTACGTGGGCAGAGTGGTTTGAATTCGCGTTTAAAACTACTCCACGATCTATCAGATGTAACCCATTCATTTAACCACGTTTTCGCGTCGCCCTTAAGGCATCCGGCTACGCGCGACAAGCACTCTTGGTCGCCCCAGCGATTGGTTATTAGTGCGCGATCGACCTCATCGCACCAGACGTCTACATTGTGGATAGATGGGTCAAAGTTTGAAACAAAATAATGAGAACAGAGAGAGGGTTTATGGAACAGATCGCATCTACTATAGCTTGAGCCGCGGACGACTCTGTTGATTTCGGTTGAGAAGTGGGGGTAGACGTCATTTTATTTTCGATCATATCCAGTCGGGATAAGATTGTGTCTAATGTTCGCGATTCCGTAGGGGTAGACCGTGGTGTATGGCTAATGTATGACGTAAGCGGTGGTGTACCGTTCGATCGTACACTAGAGGAAGTCCGTTCGCGACGGTTACGTGACTTATTTCGAGTTTTTCGTGAGCTATCTCGTGACCGATTGTGCCTACGATGCCGTCGGTGCGATCTGCTACGCGATCTACTCCGTGAACTATGCGTGTTAGGCATATTGACACCTCTAAACAAGTTCTATACTCTCAAAACAACACAAAAACAACAAAAGTAAAAAAATGAACACAGAAGTAGGTAGATGACAACAAGGTTCCTCTGTTATGAAATTAAAACTGGTCAGTGGGCCCAAATTGGGGTTGGATTGTAATCCCACTTCTGATATTAGGTCAGAAGTGAAATAACGATTAAAAAAATATAACGTTTTATTAACCTAAAAACTAATCACAAACAAAATAACACACAATGAAAATAATTAATCAAACTTAGAAATATTACAACCAGAGGAACAAAGTTATCACTAATCACACACATCAACAAGAGACTTAATGATACAGGTACCAGATTACACCGAACAGCTGATGGGTAGCGCTTCCGCACGCAAGGGAGTCCAAAACAAAAGTGGCCGAGTCCCGCCACCTGCGGTAGTTTTATAGTGTTTGCCCCTTCCATGTTTCTGGGCTAGAGGGTAGTATCCAACACTATAATAATGACCTGTTGGTAGTTCGGTCATTGTGTAACTACCTGCAGTTCACTGAACTCACCCAGCTGACTTTTATTTAAATAAAATAATTTAGTACATGCGCAAATTACTTCGAGTTTAATAAAACTACTTTCTTTCTTTTTTAATTTTGACGTGACAACGTCTTAAATTAGGTTGCGGCTGGGAGTCACTTATGAAAAAGTGTAACGCTCGGTAACGTTACGATGAGTCACCGAACGAGAGAGAGGCCCGCCGAATGCCTTGCGTCTCTCTCCCACTCAACTATGATCGGTCTGCCGCGCGCGCAGCACTAGAGAATTAGGACGTTGTCACGTAAAATCTTCGCCCGTAAAACCGACTTTACAGGCAACCATTTTTTTACTTTACAAATCGAGTGTTTCATGTACCCGATCCACTCTCCACGGGATTAAAATAATCAAAATTTAACAGTGTATATCCATCTAGTAGATTCTCGCAATCTTTACCAGATCATCAAACCACCTTGTGAGAAGCCTTCCTAATGAAAATATAACATTATGTTTATCCTCACCCCCCAGATTAGTAATCCAATGGCGATTCGTCAGCCGGGTCCAAGAGCAGATGTTCGCGTTCCTCGAGGGTCTCGGAGGTTTAGTTCCTCTCCCTCTGCTGAAGATCTTCGACGAGAACGAGCTAGAGCTCCTGCTGTGTGGCATCCAGCACATTGACGTGAGGGACTGGAGAGCTAACACCTTGTACAAAGGAGACTACCACGCCAATCACATCGTGGTGCAGTGGTTCTGGAGGGTGAGTACAGACATACATCATCCTCATCATCAGCCTTTTTAATGTTCCCACTGCAGGGACACAGGCCTCCCTCTCTTAGAGTACTTCTTAGAAAACACAAACTTAAATACACATACAACCAAACATATAATAAACGGTTTAAACTGCTTCATCATCCGCTGCGCTTACTAAGTTTAAATCCAAGCGACTTCTTTTTGTTCATTTACCATAATTGCGCTCGGAGGACACGGATTTTCGTCAAATGGGGAGGAACAATTATTTTGCAGAGGAAAATGCCGATTACTATTTGAACGTGTGAGAAATGAGGATATTGATGGGAGAAGTGTGTAGTTATAAGGAGTCAATGTAAAAAAAGAAAAATAAATTGAAAGAAAAAATGCGTTCGCATCTTTGTTAGGTCGAAAACTTTTTACATCACCTATGTGTCATGCCAACAACGCAATAAATTTTAAAATTGGGTGAACGATTAGTAAAAAAGGTTCGTTTAATTATGTTGTAGCGAATGGAGTATAGTGTTATGTACATTAATGTTGAGTTTTAGGAACATAAAATGTTTCAAAATGACAACTGCCAGTAAATTGCTGCGGCTGACAAGTTAGCACTTGCTTTTTGTATTTTTTTAGGAATCCCTCATGCTTGGGGAAAACTTGTCCAATAAACTAGTATCATCATTACAGTATAAAACAAAGTCACCTGTTCCTATGTATGCTTAAATCTTTAGAACTACGCAACGGATTTTGATGCGACTTTTTTTAATAGGTAGAGTGATTCAAGAGGAAGGTTTATGTGTATAATACGTGCATAATATATTGAATATAAATTAGTATTAATAATATGAATATAATAAGTATTAACTTTGTATTGTGTCGCAGGTGGTGCTCTCGTTCTCGAACGAGATGCGGTCGCGGCTGCTGCAGTTCGTGACGGGCACGTCGCGCGTGCCCATGAACGGCTTCAAGGAGCTGTACGGCAGCAACGGGCCGCAGCTCTTCACCATCGAGAAGTGGGGCTCGCACGACAACTACCCGCGCGCGCACACCTGGTCAGTGCCACTGTCTACTGCCCCATCCATAGCCTTACACACCTTTTTTAATAGGTAGCTCACCGTCCGGTTGTCTGGTAACCGTCCGGACCAAGCCCTAGTCGTCAACGGCGCTCACTGTTGCCGCACGCTCTAGAAGTCAGCAATACGAAGGGATCTGCAGAATCGAAGCCTACTGGAGCCAAGAGTTCGTGTCTGAAAGGCAGGCTCGGCCCTGGTATAAAGGCAACGTAGAAATGGGGTGGGTTGTTGAGTCAGTAAAAGTCTGATATGCTCCACCCAAGGGCGGGATTTGACATTGGATGATTTTTACCCACCATAAAAAAAACATACTTTTCTTTCTTATTTTCATTGTTAGCTTTTTTCTATTTGCCTCTATCTAAGTGTCTAACTTCAATCAGTGATGAAGAGGTGAGCAAAAATAATGGACTAGACTCTGGTAAAACTTTTATAATGAACTTACTGTATGTAAGAACTGTTTCCCTAAAGAATTAAGAAGAAGAACTAACCCAGTTTATAACGATAAATTTCCACGTCCCCAGTTTTAACCGCATCGACCTCCCGCCGTACGAGAGCTACCAGCAGCTGCGCGAGAAGCTCATCAAGGCCATCGAGGGCTCGCAGGGCTTCGCCGGCGTGGACTGAGGCTTCGCCCTCTCCGCCGCCTCGCTGCTGCACTACCTGGCCGACAGGCTCAGGCCCACCCTGGACTGATGAGAACGAAGATAGGCTGTAATGTATACAACAAAACGACTATATTAAAGTTTGCATGTTTGGATGAAACGTGGCACATGGGAACAATCAAAATGGGCATTGATTTAAATATAGATAGGGCCGTTCGAACGTTTGTTTACGCAGTGTCCCACGTAAGCGATTTAACTCGACGGCGAATTTGATGCGATGCGGCGCTATTTACAAACAGTTGTCACTTTATTGTGGTAATTTACATAGGTGTGGAGTGGTAGAAATTGAAGCTATGCGGTCGCACTTAGTTTTTGCGTGAACTTTAGTCCGTAGTTTTCCGTCGGAGCGCTTCGCAATCGCAGTCACGTTGAATTGCTCAAGTAGGATGCAGCATTAAACGCTTTCGCAATAAACACGGTATTTTTATTGCCTGTGTACACGACCATTTCCGAAGATAGTCGATGTCGTGGCGATTTCACTTCGGGCTAGGATAGAGCGTCAGGGAATCGGGCGGTCCTGTCTTGACTAGATATAATGGTAACAAGGGTTTTTTTTTTATACCGGAAGTGCATTTCCTTGGGTTGTTTTTGACTTTCGTTCGAGCGAAGTTTCTGGCAGACTACGTGCGAATAAACCGACTAAGGGAATTAGACAACGCGCAGAGGACCTCTCTTCCTCTGTGCCTTCTGTTGATTATTCTTTCATTTGTCTTTCATTTTGGCTTTGTGAGTTATTTCTTTATTTATAATACTTATCTGTGTTGTTGAATACTTTACTTCTGGTGACACGGTACTGCTTGGATTGACTGATAGTCTAACTTCCTATGACGACTGTCAAAGATCTACAAATGAAAATCTAGGGTAAAACTAATTCAACCCTGAAATCTCGCCTTTGTCCTGTACCGTAAATACTTGCGAATAATACATAATTATAGTTGTCTAATTTTGTTGGTCGGATAACCCGAGGTTTTAGCTTCGTATATACCTAGGAACACTGGCCCGATTAAAACAAATAAAATCTTGTCAAAACATGTAAATATGTCTGCAAGCGTTCTTATGAATATTCAAAATTAATTTGCATTTTCGTGCACTTTTCCAATTATTTTCATTTCAAATCAGAGCCTTTGTCTTTATTGACCTCTACATATAAAGACTTATGTTTCATTCTGATGTAAATCATACTAGCGCTCATTAAAACTTCAACCTTCAGTTTTAAGAAAAATATGATCCGCTGATATTAAAAAGAAACTATTAAAATGCCTACTGACACGGCAAATGGTTTTTTGCCATAAAAAATAATCAAAGAAAAATTGTGATGGGGGTAAGAGGATAGCAATACCCAGAGATCTGTTCTTAGACCTATTAAAAAAGTTAATAACAATCAGTCAAGCCGTTTTGGAGGAGTTCCATAACAAACAGACTCGCAATTTTTATATAAAGATTAACTCAATGATTCGAACTTGTAAAAAAAAAATACATAAGACAGAACATATAATTTCCTTAATTTTGAAATCGGTTTTAAAAAAAAATATATTTCATGTTCATTTTAAATAGGAACACGTTAGTTTCATCTAGATGTATATGATCTCCATTTTAGGGCTGTCTCCCGGATTATACGAACTTCTGCTCAAACATGGAACAGTAACATACCATCAAGCGATACTTATAACAAACTAGGCAGTTCTCTGCAAGTAAAATTATAGCTGTACTAAATAATTACTTATTAATATTATAATTGAAACTTTTTTCTTTGGTGATAGTGAATGACGCATAGAATTTGCTAACAAGGTAAATAGGGTTCTATTTAAGTCGAAACTATTTCTACGGAAATTAAAATAAATGAGATGTTACATAACATTATAGAAATCAAAATCTCTCAACATTAAATGAAGAAACTTTGTACATAAATAAATCTAAATTGACCACAAAAATAGTTTCGATTTTATGAGAATTCCGAAATGTAATTTTCGGAATTAAATTACCGTATTTACTTATAATACGAGTACAATATAATGTTGATCCAATAAGGACGTATGTATAAAAATTCTGATGGTCTGTACAAATGGGTTTGATGTAAACATTTTATACAAGGTTGTCTTACCGCAATTTTAAATATATTTGCCAGTAGTAATCGTATTAAAATCGCTAAAGTAGTTCACTTTTGCCAAAGAACCCAACGAATGCATATACGATAAAAAAATGAAAGAATTAAATCCACAAATGCCTTTAATCGCCAATACAACAAAATATAAACAGCAAATAATAAAATAAATTATAAATGAGTAATTATTACGTGTGATTAGTATTCTAAATGAGTGCCTACCTATATTTAATCGGTGTCTAAACTGCATACTTAATTTTTATTCTTCACAACGACAATAATTTTTGTATAATTGTCCTCACTTCTATAATTGAGACCTTAAGCAATAAAAAGGCGATATAATAATTAGTAACATATATACAAATGCACACCGCAAAAGCCTTTTTAAATAGTTTGCCGATAGATGCAATTCACTTTTGAACGTTTGCTAGACAATAGATATGCACAGAGTGAATGAGTGAGTGAATAGTTGCAATATTAGTAGTGAGATTCTCTATACAATATAATTAAACACCAAGATTTGATAGATGTTACTAAGTATTACGGCCTTGCAGATTGTACAACGTCTTTGAAGAGTTTGAACATGTGAAACAAATCTAATAAGGCGTAAGTAATCAATGATTGCAATTGAAAATAGATCTTATTGTTATAGCTTCAGGGTTATATATCTGTAGGTACAATCTGAACGTAAAAGTCAATTCGTGCTGCATAAACCTGCATCACATTACTCCACCAATAGAAACATAGTTGTAAAGCCGTGCTGAATGCTCATTGGTTCAACTGTGCGTCTGACGTAGCCTTGGGCCTATAAAGTGTCTTGTCATATTTATGTCACAGCAATAATAATCGTACCATGAGTCTAATCTACCTTCGACATATTAGCTTTACGATTAAGCCATAATAATGTAACGTTGATATAAAGCTTTTACTATTAAAATACCTAAAGTGCGCCATTTTAAGGGAACTCTTAACGACAGGGTTAATTGGAACAAATCAGTTTTTGGGTTACATTGCAATAATATTCTTGGTTTCAGTTAGCTCTGTGGAATTAAACCCATTTTACTTTATGTGAAAATTATTATTAAAAGGTGAAATTGAGAAAATATATACTGTAAAATTGTAATGTATATGGTGTTTCATTTTCTGCGTGTCAATTCTGACAGCTGTCAATGTCGACGTACGGCAACCGAGGGCCTTTGATAAGTGAGTGACAAGCCTATGTGCAATGTTGATAATTTATTCCACGCATTATTTACGATTTTAAATTCTAAATAACGTGATATACCCGGGCAAGGTGGGCAGAAGTGTAAAGTTATATGAGAAGTTTCAATTATTAGAGATTGCTAAAGTAGGCCACCCTGTCCGGACTTGTTTAGTGATTAAATAATTATTCATTTTGCGTCCTATACCTTAGATAATTGCTTTTCGCTTGAATATATAAAAATATATTTTCATATATAGCACACTTGTACATAATTTTAGTATAAGGTGTAAAAAATTGCTATTTGAAATATGTATAAATATAAAATAATTAGATAACCGAACAGTCTCCATGAAATGGACAGTTGAAATTAAACTATTAATTGAATTAAAGATAATATAATATTTATTGACGCAGCAATTGTTTACACCCTGTATTTATTTAGTTTTATTCAAGTTGCGTTTTCGTCTATGATTGTTTACTTAATTTAGATAGTTTTATCAATATATTATTTGTATGTCTTTATAATTTTAGGCTAAGAAAGATATTATATGCACTTTGGTCAATATTTACTATACTTATTAAACTTTTTCTTTTTCGCCTCGTTTCTTTGTATTGGCCATTGTATTCTGTACCTATTACTGTTATGCATTTCTTGTATAAATAAAATACAAAACAAATCACATTTTATAATTTGTAACAATTTATATTTTCGAGCTATTTTATTATTTGCCTAAAATTATAAAGATGGTTATCGAAAATAAAATTTGTATAATTCCATATTATTAACGTTTTTGATTGTAACAAGTTGACGAAACATCGTGATATTTTATACACATAGTTTAAGAGGCAGAAAATTATAGATGCATCATCTTTGAATTAAAAATCTCCTGTCGAATTCGGCCTCGTAACTTTTGCTAAAAAAATAATGTAAGTCAAGTATGTAAAAATTTAGCATTTAAGATGACGTAATAAAAAAGTACTAAGGTGGTTAAATAATTGGTTAACTAACCTAGCTCTTAGACTACATTATTTTAAAGGTGACGCGTCTTATAACACAGCTGTCTCTTGTACTATAAAGATCTATGCAACAAAAAATTCTCGCGCTCGCACACATTAAAACTGGGAAGAATTCGCCGTAATTTTGACAGAAACACTGTTGAAACAGCTTCCATAGAGTAACTGCTTACATTGTCAAACGAGTTCTCTCAAAAGTCTGACCGTTGCAACCTGTTCCTGCCTTTTAGTTCTATTTAGGTTGTAATGGTTAGACTCTGGTATCGAGGGCTTATATCGCAATTATGAAGTAGATAGTCTTGACTAATCAAGGATTTAGATAGCTTCTAATAATTTATAGTGAAACATGCAAGGGCTGCCCCCTCTACTATTTTCTATAGACTATATTTAGGTGTAGGGAGTTCTCCCCAGTTTTGAGGTGTCGCTAATAACAAAATAGGGTTGTCAAACAATGAACAATACGCGGTGTTGTCTAACGTAATCAACGATATTTTTATTTTATGTTTATGATAAGATTATTCATGTAAATATTAATAAATATTTGAAATTGAAAAAAAAATTCATTATAAAGTCATTATTTTGATTTTGGCCTTTTATTTTTGACCTCCAATCCGGGTATCTTTAAGTCAAGAGTGAATAGGTTACTTCTAGGTAAGCGCGCTCCATCTTCGACCGCATCGTCGCTTTCCATCAGGTGAGATAGCGGTCAAGCGCGAACCTATAATCAATAAAAAAAAACCTCTATGAATATTACTATTTTTATCACATTATGAATCAGAATTTACCGTTGGGCTGTGAAAAAGACTGATGAAAATAGATTCCTTGTAGTGGCTGAAATGTTGAAAAAAAATCGTTTCTTTTTATGTTCATGTGAAGAGGAGGGATAAACGCATGTTATGAATGTTGTGGATGGTTGGAGAGACCAAAAAGTTTCCAGAACAAGGGCAAGACGTTGATGATTTGTGAACATTAATTGTGGAAGAGCTTGATTATTGGATACTGCATCATTTTGATACACGAAGTCTGACTGGCACGGACATCATGATGATAATATCAATATCACACAAACTCAACAGTAACGTGCAGTAGCTAGTCCCACATGGGCCTCGTATCACAAAAAGAGGCTTTTTTTTGACAAATGCGGGGTTTATTGTATGAGGCGGTTCTGAGATAATATAGCGTGAGGGTTCCGTATCATTAATAGGGCGCTAGCTACGCACATGGTAACGTGACATGAACCATGCATGCCGCTGAAAACAGCTGTTCAGCAGAAAAAAAAAGAACAATGCACTTCCATGAACTTAATTAGCGCGAAAGTAGGACACATCGACCACGACACCGTACAGGGGCCAGAAAACGTTGAGTTTTCAGTCCAACACAAAAGTTGGTGTTTATGGGATTTTGTAGCTTTTTCCCATAATAACAGGTGGTTTTCAGTTATTTCCAGGGGATACGGGGTGGAGCATGCTGTATACTTCCGGTCATTTTTCAAGCCACGGCGAACCATGGCTCGAAGAAGGGCTATTCATCTTATTAGACCTAAGGGTCAAGAGAGAATGCGAAGCGTTTATCTCCTGCAGAGAAATAATGCGAGCGAAGGAGGTGGCTGAAACCACGAGGAAGATGGCATCCTTACGTTTCAGATACCACAACAGGAGACTCCGGGTGTCGGGAGTGGCAGGTTGATTTACGACTCCACTAAGCAAGGATGGACTTATGGACGACGAGCACTGGCTAGCTCACCGTCCAGTTAGGACTAAACACGAGTTAACATTGCGTTGCTACTCCATTGCTCGCCGGACCGGCCATGGCTGCGGAATTGATTGAAAGGTAAACTGTGGCCCTTGCGAAGGGTAACTGAAGTAACACAGTACAGGTCCACACAGGTACATAGCATTTATAATTTTACAGTTCTTCAAAATACAATAAAAAATATAAAATACACAATAAAATAAAAATTTAACAGTCAAAATTAATAATGTCACATGTCAATGAATCCGGCCATGGTAGGCGCGGGCTTGCGGACGGCGAACAATGGGTAGCTCGCTGTTCGCCCATCCGGTAACCACCGAGCCCTTGTCGTCGACGGCGCGCACTATTCCCGCGCGCCTCAAGGAGTTGTCAGCAATAGTAGGGGCCCAGCAGGGTCGAAGCCTTCTGGGGCCAAGAATTGATGCGAAAGCGGAACACCGGGGCTCCGGAACTAAGGCAGGAAGGTATGGTGGGTCGTTTAGTCAGTAAAAGTCTGACACTGTCTCCCGCTCCGCCCCAGGGGCGGGATTCGTCATTCGATGATTTTTCCCACCGGAAAAAAATAAATTAATGAATATAATATGATTTAATGTAATTAAATTAAATTCAATTCATATAATTTTATTAAAACAATGAACAATAAAGTAATTTTATTAAAACAATTTATTTCCATTAAACCAATCTTACTTCTTACTCATATTATAAATGCGAAAGTTACGATGTTTGGACCCAGTCCAGCCGTTATGGCGTGACCCAATCACGCCAAACCGGCTGGACGGCTCTGGATGAAATTTGGCACAGGCATAGGATAAACCCCAACCCCAATACCACGCGGGCGAAGCCGCGGGCGAAAGCTAGTTTTATATAATTTAATTAAAATAAAACTAACGAGATTTAAATTCCGAGTATGCTCTAGCTAGCGTTTTACTAAACACCTCTGTCGACCCCTTTAAGGAAAACACGTGATGATAATATGATGTCACGTTATATCTAAAGCTATCGATTACAAACAGCAGGTTGCACAGATTTGTGGGCTCGTGATGCAATGGCGGCAGACCTTGACCTGAGGAGGTGGCCGTTCACCTCATGTTGTAATACCAACAAACTTGTTACACTGCGGAGAGGGATGTACCTTAATTGGATGGTTTGTACGTAAATATGGGTTATTTATTCTTGTTAAGTGGGTCAAGTTTAGTGGAAATTATCTTCCAAAATTCTATACATAGGTTATTGTTTTTTATATTGAAGGCAAAAGTTGCCCGGTTGTTTAAGAGTAACCATGGAGTTTCTTGTCGGTTCTTCTCCATAGGAAACGACCAATTTGGTACCGTGCACTAGCATCTGACGTTTTATAAGTGATGGGCATGTATAAAACGTCAGAAGCTAGTGCACGTGTGAAATAAAATAGTAGGCCTATGTGAAATAAAATATTTTGACTTTGTTTTGCCATATTACCTAATTCTGCCAATATTCAAATCTGATTTTGATGACTATGGAACCACCTGATAAAGATAATGCATCAAACAAAAAACAAAGGGACTTCCCGTACTCAGGGAACGTAGATAAAAAAAAGAATTTTGATAAATTGGAAATTTCCTTCTTTTTTTGATCTTATTTAATAAATCTACCTATATAATATCTATATAATCTATATATATCTAATAAGAAAAATGATATAATATTAAAAGATAATATAAACTATAAATCAAGTAAAAAAAGCAGCGCAAAAATCCGTTTACATTTGTCGAAGATATCACTGAAAAAAATATTAAAAAAATAAACCTTTTAGGAAGTAGTTTAAAAATCATGTGGGCTAGTCCAAGTAATTCTGTTCAGAATTCAAATATAAAGCGACAAACTAATGGTGTAACGAGCTAGGCGCCAGCTATGCTGCAAGCAACACTAATGTCCCGTTCCTGCGCAACAGTTATCTAGGTGGCTATATGTTTAAATACAATGCAATATCCCAAAATATTCCAAAATCAATGACACGTTATTGCGCATTTATAACCAGTCACGTTAAGACATCTTGTACTGTTTGGCAACTCACACTTGACCAGATTGAAAATCCTCGGCGAGGTCACGTGGCAGAGACAGACAGAAGGACCAGTGCGTTTTGCTACGCCATCAGGGGTTTGACAGGAGACGGCAAATAACTTGACTCGCGATTTTGTGAGAGAGGAAAACTCCCACGTCTCTCATCATCCATAAATTGCATAAATTTTTTAAATAAAAACCCGTGGTCCTAAAACACAAAAGGTAACTAAAGGACACATGTATGGTTTTAACCTGTAAAAGTCACGCTTTCTTGCTCTACTCTAGAGCGGGAGAAGTTATTGGATGGTTATTATTTTTGATTAGTCTAAAAAATAAATGTTGACCTCTGGATAGGCCAGAGATGGCGCGGCGCAGGAGAAGGGGTCTTTTTGAAATGCAAAAAAAAAATCAAAATTTTATTGATAAATTACACCCTGAGTCCAGATTCAGAACAATTGATAGTGCTTATATATATACACCAACATTGTCTTAGTTGGGAATCATACCCACAACCTCCGGCATAACAGTCAGCGCCACTAACACTAGATCAACAGGTCTGTCGATCTCTTCGTCGAGTAATACCCCGCTTTATTCTTAACAGCGTGGATTTTCTGCACCTCCACACAATGTGGCAATGTAGCCGAGATGATCTGTCGTAATGCAGAGAAGGGCAGCGCACGCGGTTTGTGCGCGAGTCGTGCCGCGTGCGTGCGTGTGTCGATATGTGGCGCTTGTGCTTCGTAGCGTGCTTCTGTTCTGTGCTGGCCAGTGTTGTGGATATCAATGGTGAGTTTTATGGATGTGGTCATTAATAAAAAAAAAATATAAAATATACTGTGGAGTTTCGAACCTCTTGTTTTTAAAACCTCTTTTTTAAAAGTTGGTTAAAAATTATGTAGGCGTTATTTTATTTTTTTTACAGAAATAAAAATATCAAAAATTATATTTATATTTTATAGCACAAACAATAATACCTATATATTTTTAAAGTAGCTATACTTGACCTATTAGCAAAACACATACCTATTAATTATATTTTTTAAAAGTTGGTATTTCTTCCAACTTTAAAAAAAATATTAATAATACGTAATAAAAAAATAAACTATAATAAACATAAATAATAATAGGTAATAAATAATGGGTCAGGATTAATTATGTTATGAAGGTTTAAATCACTGTAAATTTTTAACAACACTAATTGACCGTAATTGTTTTTTACTTTATATGAAATGATTAAATGAAAAAAAAATCATTTATCAAGTTATCATATAAATTATGTTAAAGTTCCTGAATTAATAGATGTAAGTACATATCAAACTGGTAGATGCTAAAAGAGGGAATTACTATATACAGTGCTGTGTTTATTTGTCATTCATGAGAATTGGGACCTAGCGTGCAACCACTAACAAAATTACAGGTACAGTTTCAACTTATACAATGGATAGAATCCTAAAACATTGTTTTCGCTCTACTCCTTTTTACGTGGGCAAAATAAATTGTTTCACTCTGAGTGGATCTAGAGTGAGTTTCAGACTAAAACCCAGAGTTTCTAAAGCTTATTCGAAGGATCGCGGTAACTATTTCAAGAAATCCATACCGCTCCAGATAAGTCCATCAATTTTGCTGACATATTTTTATGGCAGGCGTGGAACGCGACGCTCCCTTATCGAATACCTAGGTGGAGAATTAATTTAATACTTATAAGGCGCAAAGTCCACCATTGTAAATTTTTGCATGAAGTATCAAGAAATAAATAAACAATTCAGGATCCACGTTGGATTCAATCCTATCGGCTTGAGCGTTTTTCTGTTAACAGAACTCAGTAAAAACCAAAAGGTCTTTTTTTGACGTGGATTGTTATCTAGCAACTTCTCTCACTTTTCAGGGTTTTTACTGACTATAGTCACCCATATGTTCCTTCAACCGTTTACATTCTAGAACTATAACCCGGACCCCAACGGTTTTTCTGGCATCTCTTAGTCGCACCTGAAGTACTACTCTAGACTCAGATTCGGTCTTTAAAGGATCATCGTGAAGGTTATCATTCTCTTATCAATAAAGCACCTGCCTGCATAGTTACTTGGGTTACATGACCATCAGGCAGTCCGAAACAACTTTCTCGCTTTTCAGCATTTTACAGACGCAGATGTTCGTTCAACCGTTTACATTATAGAACTATGGCCCTAGTCTACATCGCTCCTGTTGGACCCTACGGTTTTTCTGGCATCTCTTAGTTGCACCTGAAGTACTATTCTTTTTTTATGGTAGGTGGAAATCATCGAATGACGAAACCCGCTCTTAGGCGGAGCGGGAGACAGTGTCAGACTCTTACCGACTAAAAAACCTACCCCATTTCTTCCTGGCCTTATTCCTAGAGCCGCGGTAACACTTTCACACCAACCGGCGGCTCAAGTACTACTCTAGACTCAGACTCGATCCTTATCGAATCATTCTTTAGATTATCATTCTCTTATCAATAAAGCACCTGCCTGCATAGCTACATGGGTTACATGACCATATTGACCATCAAGCAGTCCGTTTTGGCGGTCAAGGTCTTCACAACAAATAATAACATCGGCCTACAAGTGGCACCTAATTGTTCCAAGTTCGGCACTGAGTGCGCGTGAGCTGTGTTCGTGATACCACTTACAATTGAGTATGATAGTGTTTGAATAGCCATTGAAATACACGTAAGCGTTGGATAGTCAACCAGTTGGGCCCTTTACCGGAATGCGCATTGTGATTGGTGCATTGGTTGAATGTTTAGCTGCTGCACTGCGTGTCGCGGATTCGATTCTTGCATAGAATTAATACATTTTGACACAAGTGCCGAAAGTTTGTCAGTGACAAATTTGCACGTGTGCCAAACGACGTTTTTCAATACACTAATGACTCGTGGGAGTCGACCTGCGCCTCGTGGGAGTTGACGTGCGCCCAGCTTCATACGATAAACATTTTTATTACAAAAAAAAATGTGATGGGGACGAGAACATACTTTTTTTTGGCATTAGTGCGGAAAATAGTCTATTGCGTGTCTGGAATCAGTGCGATAAGAGTGGGTTTCCAATTAAGTGTATTGAAAAAATATTTGCATGGTCTACACACAGTTCTACCAGGCCTGCATGTTTTTTGTTTGCGAGTTTAGATGTCTGTGAACACACTCCGGTGTGCGACCACACACACACAAATCTGCGGTGACCACGTAGGCGCAGCGTTAGAAGTCTTCGAATTGATTGGTTCTAGGACATGCCGGTTTCCTCACGATATTTTCCTTCAATGTTATGAAAGCAGCCAAAGCAGGGGTGATGAAATAAATAAAGTCGGGGCCTGTTTGACACAACTCTTGGTATTTTTCCAATACATTCAAAACAAATCGTCTATTATTGTTTTTCTTTTTAATGAGTTTTTTTTTATAAGCTGTAAGTCCTACAAGCTGTGTTAAATAAATAAAACCCTTTGACCGGTTAATAGTGATGAACGCTTTTTAGGGTTCCGTAGTCAACAAGGAACCCTTATAGTTTCGCCAAGTCTGTCTGTCTGTCTGTCCGTCCGCGGATAATCTCAGCGACCGCTAGCATTAGAAAGCTGAAATTTGGTATCAATATGTACCTATGCATTATTTTTTATCTCTGTTTGAAACCTTTATTTTGATATGCGTACTAAACGTTGCTAATGCATATTACTTATTTTAAAAATCAAGTTTATTTACAGATATAATAATCATTAATGACAAAGCTATCTATAAAATTAACTTCAAATCGCTCTCCTGTATAGTAAGCTTTTTAATTTCAACACTTCACCTAAGAAAAAAGTCACTACTATTCCCTGTCTCTCTCACACCATCTTCGTTCTCTCTCATTCCTTCTTGCCCCATTCCAGACACGGTGTTCGCGACGCTGCCGCCCCTGTACGGGCTGGACGACTGGGGCCAGTGCCGGCGGCCCGGCGATGTGTACTGCATCGTGGACGCGGCGCTCTACTCCAAGGAACCCTCACCCACCATGATGCTGTTACAGGTATGTGGATTGTGGAACCTCTAGTGGATAGTTTTTGACCTGGAAAAGAGAGAAAAGTGGGAGTACGGTCACAGGTATGTATTGTATTCACTGCCTAAGGCTGGGACAGTACCTACTGTCCCAACCTTAGGCAGTGAATACCCAGTTCTTAAAAGTCACTGTACCTAGTAGGGGTTACGTGGAATTCCCGCTGGATAGCATATTTTTTTGTTATTTAAGCTTTGTGCTCCTCACAACGTAAATTCGTTCAACCACGCTTTTTTTTCAATGAGTTAGGTACTTGTAAGTTGTAGTTATGTCTTCTAGGCACGTCATCGTCTATTTGAAGAAAGATACATAATAGGTATCTGATAAATGATATCTATTTTGCAAATAACTTTTCAATAACACTTTCCCACGTAAATTATTACTTTCAACTAGTTTAATTTCTGTCAACGGCTAAGCCCGCATGAAAGTAAGAAAAATATAGCCTATGTTACTATGATTTATCATTACTGAGTAGCATTACTGGTGAAAGATTTTTTTAAATCTGTCCAGTAGACAAAAATCCAAACAAGTTTTCAATGACAATATTTTTTTGATCATAACAAGTTTTTATAGCTTTTTATCAGCTCCATCATCAGGTCAGCTATATGTCATCATAATATTGCATTGTCACGCGATTTATACATGCATGCAAAATTTTGGCTCAATCGGTAACCGGGAAGTGGATCAAATTTAATTTGCAAGATTCGATCACAAACATCGGTCAGGTGAAACTAAAATAAAGCTTGTAAAATACATTACATGTCTATCTAGAAATATAGATTGGGGCTTTTCCCTACTTTTCCTAACTAAGTACCTTAAAAAGATACAGAGGAACAAACCCAAGTTTCTTTTACAGTGTTAAACCGCTTCAACCTACTACTTAGCCGGTGAAATTACATGCGCCTGAGACACTTAATTTAACACAAAGGTCAGTAAGACGATGTGTCGCAACAGTTTAGATCGTTGATTTAGAATTCACCTTGTGACTGTAGACTTGGAAAACGGCTAAGTATAGGCTCTAAGTATCCTCAAAGAAATAGGTCTCGTGTCAATAACCAAGGCGAGCTGGGTTCTGTGGCCATTCTAAATTAACGCTCGGTACACAATCATGATTGCTATTATTGTAAATATAGATAACGTTGTATGTTTATAGATACTTTATACTAGTTTACACACAATCAAACAATAAGAAATATTAATAAAGACTAGCAGCTGACAGTGGTTTCGCCCACGTTAATTATTTTTTTTTTTTTTTAATTGCAATAAACTAGTGCTTGATTGCGATCCCACCTGATGGTAAGCAGTGATGCAATCGTTGATGGTAAGGCGCACTAGTTTATTAAGAGCCTATTCACTCTAGCCTTGAAGACACCTAAATTATAATCGGACGGAAAGACTGCAGCCGGCAAACTGTTCCAGTCCCTCGATGTACGCGGTATAAACAACGAGGCAAAACGCTTAGTCCGGGCCGCAGGTGTCTTAACAACGCAAGGGTGGATATTTGTCGAATTCGAAAATTATTTCTAAGGAACATCCTCTTCCTTGCGTTATACTCCTTAAAACTGAGGTTCTTGACCTGCTTCCTTCATCACATTCATTCGTACGATATTTCTCCATCTGTGCCTGTCTCTGGGTGTATGAAGGGCTGATATATATCACAGAGTATCACAGAGTATCTTCTAATAGTAGGGTCAAGAGCGGTGCGGATCTGGGCGGATCAACGTATATACTCCATCCACTAGGCCTTTTCCCATCCACTTTATCGGTCACGGTGAGCAAGAGAACATACTCCTCTATAGATTATCCCCTTTTTAATTCAAGCTCTTATACTCCATTCTAAGGTTGTTTGGTAAATATCGCTATCAGCGATAAGACCGCCTTTGTACTCATTCATATATTTTTTGTGAAATTGTTACATTTTTGGTGTACAATAAAGTATTATTCTATTCTATTCTTTTACTTTATTTAAGAAACCGGTTATTAGAGTCGGAACTTCCGTAGTGTTCGTATTTTTTTTACATCATGGCAATATTTGAAAGCCCATTCCCTCTCCTAGGAGGCCTGTGTCCCTGCAGTGGGGTCATTAAAAAGGCTGATGATAATGATGAATATTTGAAAGATACAAAAAATAATATACCTTATTTTTTGAAAAGGCCTTACAAAAAGAAAGATCTTGCATAGATATTGTTTTATTTTTTTTATTAAAAAAGTATGGTTGCGGAGCTACTACATTTCGCGTTTATAATATTAGTGTGATTTAGTGCCATACAACGATGTTAAAAAGTAAGTTATGTAGTGAGAAAGAAGAAAGGAGCTAAACACCTCATGTAGCTCCATCCCTTTCTCAGTTCAGTTTAGGTCGTCAAATGATTCACGTCAAATAACTCGCGGTAGGTCTTCTCTTAATCCTGTAAGTGTTCTTGACATCTGCCTAAGTATATTTATGTGGCTATATAACTTAACCATAAATAAAGGTATTTGTTATTTGCCTCGCGAAGATCTTAGTTTTACGAGAGGATTTTGCAATCTTAGTACCTAATACACTATATACCTACGTGCAGTAGGCGATCAGTTTTGAGCGTGGGAATTCAATGAACTTCGGTTTTAGTTAATCTTGTGTAATTGTTTGTTTATGTTGACTGTGTTAAATTCTCAAAGTAAAGCGTTTACAGTCCATGGGAAAGAGTTATCCGTTAATCATCGGACTGAGGCCAAGTCGTCAACGGCGCGCACTGTTACCGCACGCCTCAGGGAGTTGTCAGCAACTGTAGGGGCCCAGCAGGGTCGAAGCCTTCTGGGGCCAAGGGTTGATTCGAAAGCGGAACACCGGGACCCTGGAATTAAGGCAAGAAGGAACGGTGGGTCGTTTAGTCAATAGAAGTTTGACACTGTTCCTGCTCCGCCCAAGGGCGGAATTCGTCAATTGATGATTTTCTCTAACATAAAAAAAATGGGAAAGAGTTCGTATTGGAACATATTTTTTTTGTGAGGAAGGAATAGAATTCCCTACCTGAGTTTGTGGTTCCTGATAGCTACAATGTAGAAGTCTTTAAGTTAACAAGTCAAATACCCCAAGGTGGTTGCTGAGCCAAGAGTGAATAGTTTATTTAAGGCTTTTAGACACGCCTATTCTGGCATACGAAGCTCTCAATTTTTTTTTTGTTTTCGGGGGGAAACCTTCAAAAGGCGCCTGGACTTTTGGGGAAAAGACCAGGAAGTGTGGGATTCTTACCTCACTAAAACCACCCCGATGATCACCATCAGCACATGAAAGAGGGCCCCGTGTCCTCTTAAAAGACCACCCCGAAGCACTATACCTAGCAGTGATCTTCTTAGTCGTACACTTTTGACAAAGTGGTTGTAGTTATCTCTTGATTATGTTTTAGATAAGTTTCACGCCATATAGGTCTGTAGGGGCTCTAAAGGGTCGAAGCCTCCTGGGGCCAAGGGTTGATGCGAAAGCGTAACACCAGGGCTCTGAGACTAAAGCAAGGAAGGAATAGGGTAGGTTTTTTAGTCAGTAAAAGTCTGGCACTGTTTCCTGCTCCGCCGAACGGCGGGATTCGTCATTCGATGATTTTTACCTACCATAAAAAAAACTCTATATAGGTAGCTCTTTGTTTGGCCGCACGATAAAAATAATATACATATATAGTATATACTTACTAGCTTCAGCAAGCTACTTCGCCAGTGTGAAAGTAGGTTTCCCCATATAAACTATGCCCCCTTTTTTAGTCCCTTAGAGGATGAATTTCGCAAAACCCGTACTCCATCCGTCATACAAAGAATATACCCTCCAAGTCTTTACGATCAGCGGCTTAGTGTGCGATAATCGGTCAGTAATTAAAGACAAAGCATTTTATTATGTGTATAGACATAAAAAAATGTGATCATGAGGTGCAGCTTTAGCGACATGTATGTCGCCACATAGGAACTCTCCTGTATCGCGGTATTTTGATTTACATATAGTCCAAAATCAAGTATCACACAGTTGCCCGGACAAGACTCAACACCTGTATGGTCGAAGCATCCTGCCTTTTAACGGAGCTTTGTGGGACTTGACACCCTGCTTCTAAATCTTGATTACGTTATTTACTGAACAAAAAATAATTATACTTCTAATTAAAAATTTGAAATGCGTATGTGTCTACCGTAATGTATGTAGGTATGCAGCCGTTTGTATATTATTTAATTAAATAAGAGAGAAAGTATGATTACTGCTGTTTTAAATTATTTAAATCTGTTACACAGGCGTGCTCGAATTATTATATTTTTGATGGAAAAATATTGTATAACTTCTCCTGCTTAGGGTGAAGGGAGAGGAAATGTCAGACTTTTACTGCGTTCCAAGGTTCTTTTGACCCTTCTCCCAGTGTGTAGCATAGATCCACCATGTCTGCCTTAGGCGCGGGCTTATGGATGGCGAGATATGGGTAGCTCGCCGTCCGGAGACTTTATAATCACCCGGCCTGTGCCTAATACAATAGTAAGCCAGTAGTATAGTAATAGTAAGCCATCGACAGTACGTGGGGTTCTACGCGCGTTTCAATGAAATATTAGCAAACTGCAAGGCACCCGCTAGGGTCGCGATTAGGGGATTTTCTAGAGGCGTTCTAGGAGCATAAGTTTACTTTTAAAAAGGAAACTAATGGTCCTAGAACGCAAATAGTATCTGTATTTAAAGTCACAGGTTTTAGTAATTTAAAGTTCAACAAGTTCTCTCACTCCATCCTAAAGAGGAAGAGAACACATTAGATCATATTTTTCTTTAAAAAAAGTACCAATAATTTGCTTGATGTGTTTCACATCGAATAATGGTTTATTATAATCTTTGTGTAGGTTCACTAGTCCCAGAAACTGCTGCCAACGCGACTAAGATTAATTTGATGTGATTGCTAACAATGATTTTTGATTGGCTACCTTGGCCTCAACATTTCTACTTATGGTTTATTATATTACTGTAAATACTTGTTTCTTTGTTTGGCATTTACAAACATAATAATTGTATTTATTTATCTTAGCAGCAGGGTTAGAACTATTACATTTTACACCAAGGATCTTTGAGTGTTTTTTTTTCGGATAATAGGCCTAATGGATAACAATTTGTTTTATAATTCTTAGAAGAAGTTAAAACACATATTTATTTAAAATAATACAGTAATACAGTTAATAATAAAACCGACCCCAAGTAATATGGGATAAGGATAGGATGATGATGATGACAGTTACTCGTATATATTATTCTATTTGTAAAAGATTTTTTTTTTAAAAGGTTCAGTAGTTTTTAATTAATTTTTACTAATAAATCACAAGATTTCTTTCTATTAGGACGCAAATATTTTATTAACATATTTAATAATTTTTACTTTAACTATTATCCTACTTTTTTATTTGTAACTTAAAAAAAAAATAGGAAAACAGTTAAAAGGACTTGTAAGCGCGTTGAAGTCTTTGGTTAGGGGCATCTGGGAAAAGTGTCACTTGCGAATCGTTCGCGAGCCGCGTGCGTGCATTTTAGTTCGCACGCCGTTCTTATAGCACCCGTGCGCTGCACATACTTCCTCTTATCCGCAGATATATTTTATGAAAGCAAACGGAATGTGCGCCCACTGTGCATGTCTTGCTTGAGTTGCGTTTAAGGAGCGCACTAATAAACTGCAATAATTGCTTACATACAATGTAAGAACAGCTCGCGAACGGGTCGCTAGCGAGTGTGGACACCCTTACATTTTGGAACGTCAAAACTATTTTGATCAATTACCGCTACATAGCAAGCAGAAATGTGACTGAAAATAGTGGTTAGACCTATGTTTACGAAACGGTTTACTGCAACTCGTAAAAATAGTTTTTTTTTTAAATTGCTATAAACTAGTGGTTGACTGCGATCCCACCTGATGGTAAGCGGTGATGCAATCGTTGATGGTGAGGTGCACTAGTTTATTAAGAGCCTATTCACTCTAGCCTTGAAGACACCTAAATTATAATCAGACGAAAAGACTGCAGCCGGCAAACTGTTCCAGTCCCTCGATGTACGCGGTATAAACTTGGACGAGGCAAAATGCCTAGTCCGGGCCGCAGGTGTCTCAACAATGTAAGAGTGGATAATTGATGTCCGGCGGCAAAATTGGGATGGCGGAATCAATCTTGCAATTCCTGCGCACACTCACCAAAATGCATCCTGTAGAAAACCGCAAGGCTGGCTACTCTGCCTATTTGAACGCCTTTCCACTGAATCCAAAGCCGCTAGGTGGCATTTTGCAGCACCAGCCTATATGTGGCTGCAGTACTCCACACACGATCGGACCTGTGCTTTGTACAACATTAGAAGCTGACTCGGTGTGAAGTACCGTCGGATTTTTGCAAGAACGCCGAGTTTCCTAGTAGCTACCTTGGCTTTGGACTCAATGAACCGCCCAAAGTTGAGGTCTGAAGAAATGTCGATTCCCAAGAGCTGAAGGCGGTCGGTGCACTCCAGGGATACATCCTGAAAAGCAGGAGCCAAGGTGAACGGGCTCCTTTTGCAGTTTAATCTTTTGAATACCGTAATTAGAGACATAATATAAAGACAATAGTTTAAAACAAGTCAGACACATCTCATTTGTATACCTTAATAAAGCAGTCAATGCAGGTATACAGCTAGCAAGTATTTCCTTGTTACATTGCAATATAATTATATAAGGTATTCCCTGCACGGCGCGCGCTACTTGCAACAATTATACAATGTATGTAACAGTAAGTAACCCATCTTTACTTGGTGATATAACCTAGTGGGGTTCTTGGCTTCAAATCGTAGTTAAACACAGTGGCGTAGCTAGGCGTGGGTGAAGTGGCCCTACGCCCACGGCCTGGCACCCTAATAAGCAGCCTCACATTAACGAGTGAGTTTAAGTTTTAGGGCTCTTTTAATATTTGATAGGCTTTTGTTTGACCACTATTTCAGCTGATGGTAAGCGATGATGCAGTTGAACACTGGTATGCGACTGGCGCTGATTTTTTTTTTCGAATTTATAAAAGAAATAGGCTTCGCTGATGCGCTTTGGTCAAGTCTAAATTAGTCTACGCTACTATTATGATTATATTTCCCTTTATTGATAATTATTATTTACTAGCTTTTGCCCGCGGCTTCGCCCGCGTGGTATTGGGGTTGGGGTTTCCGGGATAAAAAGTAGCCTATGTCCTATTCCGGAGTGTATACTATGCCTGTGCCAAATTTCATCCAGATCCGTACAGCAGTTTTGGCGTGATTGAGTAACAAACATCCAAACATCGTAATTTTCGCATTTATAATATTATAAGATTTAGTACAGCAAAACAACATTAATACTATATTAAATTAAACTTTTTACATTGTCTCCTTACAGAACGGTAAACATTATAGTAATATCGTCTTCAAACAGCTACGCTCCTGGTTAAGTAGCTAATATATATGAATGGGAGTATCGCGAGTGTGCCAGCAACTGATGTTATAACAAGCCATCAACAACGTCGTGTTGTTTACGAGATGATGTCGAAGGAAGTGTTGACATAACATCATCTAGTTTAGATTTCACCATGAGAGTTTACGACATTGATTTTATCATAACCGTTTATTTGGTTTATCAACTTTATTGGCGTTGTGTACCGTGCTGAGATATTCTTCTGTAGCCTCATAGGTAAGGTCTCTGGTAAGGACCAGTGCGCCCAAAACTTTGAGGTGAAATGGAAACCATCGATTTGTGAAGAACAAGAAGAAGAAGTAGATCTTTGTGGGTCATCTTTATTAGTAAACCATTAAATTTTGGTCGTTTTGATCCCATGGAGGTTCGATCCAGTACATGAAACACTATTAATTTGTAAAGATGAAATTAAAAAAATAAAATACTTTTTTTCCTAAAACTCGAATTGATATATGCATGCACGAAATTAATTTAGTCAATGACCTGGTAGGTAGCTGTCGGTCGTTGCGTACTAACGACCTATGGTCATTGAACTCACCCAGCTGACGTGTTCTTAAAGAAAAAAAAAGTACTTGCGTAAATATTATTTATTTTTTTATTTTTGAATTTTATCTTTACAAATCGATAGTGTCGGATCGACCCACCACGGGATCAAAACGACCAAAATTTAATGATGTATGAAGATAAAAGATTTTTATTTGTAAGTAATGAATTAACTGAAAAGCTACAGAACCGATTTAAAAATATATATTTTACTTGTAGAATGCTTCTTTATCATTGAGTGACATAGGCTAAATACAATTTAATTGAATAGATAAGGTTTTATGGGTAAACGTTCCTGTTCCTTCAGCTTCCCTTTGCGTTCCAGGATCACGTCAACTTTTTAAAACTGTTGTGTGAGATTTCACAGATTCAGCATGAGCAGACCATAATTATAGTAGGGGTATATGGTAGGCCATCTATAGTCCTTTTAGTGATGTTTTGTCTCAAGATGAGAAAAGCTTATGGGCTATGGCCCTGACAGATTTACGCATCCCTGCGAGTTTTTTTTTATGGTGGGAAGAATGTCGCCTTTGGGCGGAGCGGGAGACAGTGTCAGACTTCTACTAACTAAAAGACCCACCATTCCTTCCTGCCTTAGTTCCAGGGCCCTGGTGTTCGGTTTTCGCATTAACCCTTGGCTCCAGAAGGCTTCGACCCTGCTATTCCCCTATTCTTGCTGACAGCTCTCTGAGGCGCGCCGGAACAGTGCGCGCCGTCGACGACTTGGCTAAGTCCAGACGGTTACCGGATGGGCAGACAGCGAGCTACCCATTGCTCGCCGGATCCCTGCGAACTGGTACCACGTCGCAACTATCAGAGCAATGTTAATTAATTGCCGAAACGTTTCGCAGGTTGCTTCAACAAATGTAAATGTTGCAAAGGTCACGATTGTGTACTCTGAGCCGGCTTAACGGCTGTTTCATTCACTGACAACGTCGTGAGGCAATTAAACCTGATCTATCACAACACATGGCTTTTTATCATTGAAACAAGTTCACAACATTCTCTGCAGAGCGCTGGCTGAAGTTAAAGATAACGGTTATAGTTTTTTTTCTTAAAGTTAAATATGTATTTCTTTTTTATTTTGACACATTACTTTTCCAACACTTTTTGTTTACAACAAATTTTAGTGACAGTTGTAATTTCTTTTTCTTGCTTTTATTTAGCTTCTTTTTGTAATGTGAATGAGAGAATACTATAGTCCCCCCAAGTTTAGATCAATTCGTATCATGACTTACTTTTTTTATAAATATTTTTGGGTACAATATTGTCTGATCTGTCTTTACATAATTTATCTATTTCTATAAAATGGAATATTGTTATATAAACCATTTTTTTAAAGAGTAACCATGGAGTTTCTTGCCGGTTCTTCTCCATAGGGAACGACAAATTTGCAACCGTGCACTAGCTTCTGATGTTTTAAAGTGCCCATGTAAGCCTATTTAAATATAAATATTAAAAAGAAATAGTTTGAATTCTTTTTTTGTTGTTGAAAACAAAAAGTGGCGTTCCAAATATAAAATTAAGCAAATATTAGTTACTAGCGACCCGCCCCAGCTTCGCACGGGTACTGATATTGAATATATTATGCATGTATTACACACATAAACCTTCCTCTTGAATCACTCTATCTATTATAAAAAAAAAACGCATCAAAATCCGTTGCGTACTTTTAAAGATCTAAGCATATATAGGGACAGCGGTAACTTTGTTTTATACTATGTAATGATTATAGTCTCAGATACGCACTGTTCTTCAGTGAAGGTTATTCTTTGCTAGTTATTGTAGCATTTCTAACTCATTACTTTAAATTATATTATAAAAATAAAGGTTATCTCATTTCATAATAACGTCCTTCTTGTGAGAAAGTAATCAGATGGAGTTTGGGTTCACCGGTCTGGGGGCGTGTCGTAACTCGAGCTCAAGGTTGCTCAGACTTACCAGTATATTGCTATTTAGCCATATTGTTGAATATATCTTACTAATATTATAAATGCGAAAGTTACGATGTTTGGATGTTTGTTACTCAATCACGTCAAAACGGCTGGACGGATCCGGATGAAATTTGGCACAGGCATAGGATACACTCCGGAATAGGACATAGGCTACTTTTTATTCCGGAAACCCCAACCCAAATACCACGCGGGTGAAGCCGCAGGCAAAAGCTAGTATGTGAATAATCTAATTAGTTATGTTGTGTTTGACCGATGGTGGAATAGGTGAAGTAATGGTGATTGATGAGGATGCTGCCACAGATAAAAAACCGGTTAAGTACGAATCGAAAGGGTTTTGTACCATCTTTATCTATGCAACATTAGACACTGGCGTCTCTAACACAGGTTACTATGTAACCTAGTTAAGATGCCAGTTGTGATTGTATATTGTGTCGATACCAATTTTTTAATGCTCCTAAGATACTTTTGTAAAATTACTGGTTTTTTCTGAGAAAATAAAGCATTATTATAACTTTATAACTTTAGACGGCACTTTAATAGGGCAAAAGAAATTACGTTTGTTGTGTGGGCGCCCTCTTAAATAAACAGAATAGCATAATTTTTAATGTTCTTACTGCTGGGGCTCTAAGACAGAAGTTAGTAAGTTTGATGATAACGAAAGCATATCATTACATAGTATAAAACAAAGTTGCTAACCGCTGTCCCTACGTATGCTTAGATTTTTAAAAGTACGCAACGGATTTTGATGCGGTTTTTTAAATAGATAGAGTTATTTAAGCGGAAGGTTTATGGGCATAAATCATGCATAATATATTCAATAGCAGTACCCGTGCGAAGTTGGGGCGGGTCGCTAGTTACATACAAAGAAAAGTAAGCACAAAATCAAATGAAGTTAAAAATTAATACAAAATAACCGTAGAGGTCACATATATTGTCACAGAATTGGGAAAGTCTTCATTGCATATTTTTATATTAATAGATAAACGTGAGCACAAAATCAAACAAAGTTAAAAATAATTCAAAAATAGCCATGAAGGTCAAAATAGTTTTATTTATAGTTTCTGAGATTTCGTGATTGATCAGTGAGTGGTGTTTCGCTTTTAAAAATATAGATAAACAACTTCTTATGATCTCTTTCATCATCATCAATTCAGCCGAAAGACGTCCACTGCTGGACATAGGCCTCCCCCAAACGTCGCCACAACGACCGGTCCCATGCGTCTCGTATCCATCAAATTCCAGCAACCTTGACCAGGTGGTCGATCCACCTAGTGGGAGGCCTTCCAACACTACATCTTCCGGTACGCGGTCGCCACTTCAGAACCTTTCGGCCCCAGTGGCCCTCTGTTCTGCGTGTGATGTGCCCTGCCCATTGCCACTTAAGTTTGGCGATTCTTTTCGCTACGTCAGCAATCTTGGTTCTCTTGCGGATATCTTCATTTTTGATTCGATCACGCAAGGAAACTCTCTTTCTATTGCCCTTTCGGTGACTTTCGAGTCGTTTAATGAGGCCCATTGTAAGCGACCACGTTTCTGAGCTCTCTATCTATACTATATCTTCTCTCTCTATCTATATCTCTTTACCGGCAACTAAATGTGAACTAACGTGACTATAAATTAAGTTACAGATTGAGGTAGTAGGTGTGGTATTCATAATATGTCATTAGAACATAGGATTAATTTATCAAATATTTATGAGTTGCTTTCGCCGAAACATAGGACCGAATGTTGCTAAAGATCAGTTGCAACATAACATTTTGCCGACGGGCAAGCATATTATGACGAAGATGAACAAAACATCGTATATTTCTAAATAATTCTTACAATTCGTCTGTCAAAAACTATTATTAAATGCCATAGCAAATTAAAGAGCTTATCTTTAATGTTTTTTTTCTAATAAACTGCCACTTTTCGTTGTTGTTTATAACTCAAGAACTCACATGTCAAACTTTGTGCTTTGTTGGAACTATTTAGTAGATGGTTTATGTGAAGTTTGCACAAAATCGGTCGAGCGATACTTCATTTATCACACTTTTCTGTTGCCGGGAGCGAAACCGCCGGCAAAAATTAATATTATATATATGTAAATGACATGGCTTAAATAAATTTACTTAAGACGTAAAAAATAAATAAGAAAATAAAGTAAAAAATAAACCAATTTAAAAAGTCATATTCATATCTTTATTTGCATTCCATAATGTCAATTATATAGATGTTAAAGTAATAATGCTTATAGCTAGGTACAATTATGGACCCTGTAGGGCACAGCAAAAATGAAATTTTAAAACTAAACTTTATCGAACAATAATAATTAGGAATAATTAAAAATTATAATAATATACAATGTTAAAGTCGTTCAAATATTAATAGTTTTTCATTTAAAAATAACAATCACCTTAAAATCGTAATAATCCTAAAATATAATTTGTAATTATCGCCTATAAATACTTATAAATGTCAATTTTAACCAACTTTGAAGGTAGGTGTGTAGTGTCAGTAAGTGAACAAATAACGTTTGATTTGTGACACCAGAATGATAAAAAAAAAATTTAAAGTGTTACTAATTAGCTTTACTGCAATCTTGGTACAATTGAAAATGAAACTTCCGTGTAATAGAAAAAAAAATTACTAAAACCTATAATCATTTTTGTATAATTCATTTCACCTAATTCTTTAAATACATAAATAATTATTTTATTAACAAAAAATAACTAGATTATAAATTCCAAGCGTAAATAGGTTGAGACTGTAAATACATACCTGACTGATAGACTAAATATATTAAAATCTTGAGCCCCAAGCGAAAGCCGGCTTTCGCACATCTATTGTATTTCTGTTGTGACTCTAATTACGGTATTTAAAAAATACAAACAAAAGAGAGCATAAAATCAAATAAAGTTAAAAATTATTTAAAAATAACCGTGGAGGTCACATATAATATTATCGAAGAATTTGGAAAGTCTGTATTGCATATTTTTATATTAATAGATAAACGTGAGCACCAAATCAAACGAAGTTAAAATTATTCGAAAATAGCCTTGAAGGTCAAAATCGTAATAATGATTATTACAGAGGTAGGATAGCCTGTATTGCATATTTTTATATTAATAGATAACCGAGAGCATAAAATCAAACCAATTTAAGAATAAATTAAAATATTCATGAAGGACTTATTATAACATTATCACAGAATTAGGACAGTAGTGCATATCTTATAACTTATCTTACAAAATATTCAGATACACTCTAATTTTTGCCTTGTGTGTGTGTTTTTGAATTTTTTTAAATAAATTTATTTTTGATTTTATCTTAGTAAAATTAATAATCTCTTTCTTTTCTTTTGTATTCGTTGAGCATAAACTCAGTAATTATAAATTGTAAGATAATTTTAATGTGTTTTGTGTAAAACTATATCAGCAGTTATTCGTACTAATTATTATTAGGGTTCTGTAACTCAAAAAAAAAAACAACGGAACCCTTTTAAGATCGTCTGTCTGTATATCAGTCAAAACCCTTTAACTCAGGAACGCGTAGAGATATCCAGTTGAAATTAAAACCTTATACTCAGATCTGCGGTACCTTGAAACTGTTTCGCGATAAGTTCTATTCGGCCAAACGTTCAGTCGCTTTCCGTTAATCGACCATGTGACATTTGAAGTATTCGATACGGACCCAAAAGCTTTTGTCTCTCAACTTTTGACTCGATTCACATAAGTTGGGTTCGACTGGCCATCCACCCACTTTTTTCGTACATTTTTTTTTTATATGTTATTTGTTTGTGTGCAGAATTACTCGAGGCAGTCACTGAAGCACTACAACCGGACGCTGATCCACCGCGGCGTGTGCGTGTCCCGCTGCGGCCACCAGAACAAGACGGCGGGCTGGCACGACGCCGCGCAGGGCTGCATCTCCAACCAAGTGGCGCAGTATGGACTTGAGGTGAGATAAGGACCTAGACCATGACGTTTAAAGTAATATTGTTTTATTCCTGTTCCAGAGTGTGCAAGTGACAGCGTTAGACACGTTGTCTAGCGCCGTCTCTTTCCCACTGAAAGTAATATTGAAGTAATACTGCTATATCGGCTTGTGGTAGGCCCCCAAGTCGTTAATCTTAAAAGCTTAATACAAACTCGTTAGTCTGTGGGAGACCAGCAAGGTCGAAGCTTCCTGGGACAAAGGGTTGATACGAAAGCGTATTACCGGGGCCCTGAGATGGAAGGAAGGAAAGGGGTAGGTTGGTTAGTTAATAAGAGTCTGATACTGTTTCCCGCTTCGCCCAAGGGCGGGATTCGTCATTCGATGATTTGTAACTACCACAAAAAAAAAGTAGCTAGCTGAATAAAAAACATTTTTGTCTGATGATTCTTAGTTTGTAAACCGGGGTCGTTAGGGACCGTTGTTCTGTTGGTTGATTCGCAAGAGTATGTCGAGGACTGTTATTTTTAGTGTTCTGTAATAAATAATAATAATATTTATTTATTGTTTATTTATTGTTTATGAGTAAAACAAGAATCTAGTAAGCGGGTGAAGCACTGTACTCCTAAATAGGCTACAAAGCAACAGCTTACAGCAGCTTAGGAGAGACCGGACCGATCCCGATTATAGTTGTAAATAAGAGTTGTTTGAGCGTAGGTTGATAGTATCTACCTCACCTCATCTTCTTGCCGTTCCAGGCGGAGGTCCTCTCCGTGGACTGGTGCATGTCGGTGGACGCGCCGCCGGACACGACGGGCCCGGCGCGCTCGCTCGCCGTCATCTGCACGATGCTCGTGGCGCTGGCGTGCCTGGCGACCGGCGTGCACGTGCTCGGAGACAGATGCGCTAAGGCTGAGTGTAAACAATCCATTCTTCTAACAACTACGTTATGGCGGCTCCAGATTAGTGCCGTGAAGCTGTGTAAACGGGCATTATCGTGAAAATGGATGGTTTTCACAGGATGTTCGACTTGTATTCATGCGTGAATTCGCGGCACTAAGGAGGAGCCACCATTATAGGTTTTGTTATGTATAGACAACTTTTATAACTTTATCCATACCAGTTATATTTTTAAACCGTTTCGGGTTGAAAATCTTGGGCCCTGGGGTCCGAGTGCTATTAAAAGAACATCCAAACACTTAGTTGACACTTCGCGTGAACCATGGCTTTTGCCTCAGACAAAGATTAAGCATTGCCATACAACGAGGTAATGCCGCGAGTCTTCTGGGTACACTTCCAGTTGACAGTAATGCGACGAGTTTTATGACGCCATGTTTTAGTTCGGAGTAATTGCCTTCAGTGTATTTACATAACGTTTAAATTAGATAAGTGTTTAAAATTAGTTTAATAAACAGCAATAATTAAACTAATTTATATTTTGTATGAAAATTACACATATTTAGAAAATGTCATTTGTTAAACTTTTCCCCTGAAGTTAAAAGGATGGTATACTTATATTCCATTTGCAACAAGAAGTCAAAATTGATTGAACGAACAGTATAAAAGGTTTGTTTAACTTACTAATGTTATTTGGAATAGAGTATAGGATTAATGCTTTAATCACACGTACCGAGTAAAAAGGCGAGACAGAAAAATGATGCTCGGCTGAGACTGATGTAAGGGAGTTGTAGAGATAAGCGTTCGGCCGAGCACTTAGCGCTATGTTCATACGTACCAAGTATTCGGTCGAGAGCATGGTGTTGCCCGTTTCCTCAGTACGTGTGATCAAAGCATATCCCTGATCTTTTAAATGGTTCATCGCACAAAGTTGTGAGCGGGTTATTGTAAACTTGTCATAGTATCATTTGCCACAACTCGGAAATTCCATACATTTATTGTGACCAGCAACCACTGTGACGAGTTTACAATTATCTAGCTATCTCTAATCACTATCTTATTGTTATTATTGTAGGTAATAGATACTTGCTGGCTTTTTCTTTAAAGCGGAACTTTGACATTCTGACTTATGATCGAAGCAAGCCTCGGACTGACGACAGAATGAAGGACGTGGCGTGTATCGAAGGAATCAGGTAAACTTTTACTAATGTTTTCTTTCATCATCATCATAATCAATGTCATCTGTTTTGTAAGTACCTAACGCCAAACATTACCAAAATAATAAAATAACCGATACGTTTTCCGCATCCCACAAACCAGCCAACCGCCGACAATCCCAACCATACGAGTCTACCAAACGAACCAACACCCAAAGCTTCATCATCGTATCATCATCAGCCTTTTTAATTTTCCCACAGCTGTGACACAGACCTCCTTTCTAAGAGAAGAAATGGGCCATATCCTCCACGCGGGCCAAGTGCGGATTGGTTGATGTCACACACACACACACACACACACACACACACACATGTCACATGTCTTCAATTTTTTAGTTCTATGACATGCTGGTTTCTTCACTATAGATATAGAGAGCAGTGGTGATGAAATAAACGACGCAAAGTAATGCGCACGGCTGGGTTTGAACTCGTGACCTACAACTCGTTAGTTGAGGACATTTCCACTCGGCCACCACTGCTTACTCGGCTACCTTAGCTTAGCATCATATCAGTCTTAGAGCCGTGAGGAAACCAGGATATATTAGAACCAAAAACTCGAAGACATGTGGCATCCAGAAAGCCGCAATGTGCCCACGAGGTGGACTACGGCTCATTCCCTCTCCTATAAAGCAGGCCTGATTTGACTGATCGAAAGCTTGAAATCATGTTCAGAAGATGCAGGTTATTTGGAATACTGTATTCAAGCCGGTTTTAAAACTCTGAAAAATGTTTGTCCTTGTTATCTTTGAAAACGGTCAATTTGCTGGACCAAACATTTTATATAAGACCACTAGCGACCCGCCCCAGCTTCGCACGGGTGCAATGTATTATACATATAAACCTTCCTCTTGAATCATTCTATCTATTAAAAGGCCACATCAAAATCTGTTACGTAGTTTTGAAGATTTAAGCATACATAGGGAGGAAGCGACTTTGTTTTATACTATGTAATGGTTGTATTACCTTATGTACACAAAAAATAAATGAATTTTGAGTCATGATCCGGAAGTCCATGATATTTACAGAGCCATTTCAGTATTCAAAATGACCTGCAGAATTCCAAATATGGCGCTTTTTATACTAAGGCGAAGCCTAGATGAAGGCAAATGGTGATTGCTGGTATACTGGGAGAATTGGGTATTTCATCGGTACCAATAGATTTTTCATAGTTATTTATTTCCAGGTTCCTGGGAATGCAGTGCGTGATCTTCTCTCACGTCATGTTGATCTATATCTACTCGTACATCGATAATCCTCAGTATGTTGAAAGAGTAAGTTATTTTTTTGCACTTTTTGATATCAGTTTATAACTTTCAGGAAACTAGTTTAGTTTACGACTGCTTCAAATGTTTTGGTAGATTATTCGGTTCTGGTTTAGCCTAAACTAGAAGTGGAGTGATAATGACCGTTTTCAAATTTGTAGGTTCCCGTTTACCTACCTCTGCGAACTTTGCCACTATATTCAAACAATAGTAAGAAATTAAGCTGTAAAGTTGAAATGTAACAGAATTAGTTATATCAAAATCGGATTCGAAATCGGAGTTTTTAAATTTGGTTTGTCAGAATTGGAACCAACATTAGTACCGAAATCAAATCAAATCAAATCAATCAAAAAGGTTTTTATTTCATATAGGCCTACAAGGGCACTTATAAAACGTCAGAAGCTAGTGCACGGAAATGAAAGGCATTAGTAAGCAGAAGCGTCAAATGAAACTCCACTAAAATATCAATAACACTGATAAATGAAGAGGGCATCCACGATATTTCAAATGCAAGTTAGATGGCACGTGGGTGGGATGTAACCTGCGCGACAAGTATAAATCTACCTATTAGTTCCTTCGATATAATTTCCAATAAAAATATTGAAAACTGGAATCGAAGATCAACGATTGCATCACTGCTTACCATCAGGTGGGATCGCAGTCAAGTATTAGTTTATTGCAATTAAAAAAAAAATGATTTTCAGGATTTCCGAACTTTCGGAATCGTAGTCGAACCTTAGTAATATCTCTTTTGTACTGTGTAATACTTGTTACCCTCAAAGTTAAGGTAGGTAATGACTATGATCTTTTGTTTCCATCTCAGATGTATGATCAGTTCACCTGGCAAGCGGTGCTGAACTCGCCGCTGTGGCTGCAGGCGTTCTTCGCGATGTCCGGCTTCCTGACGGCGTACGCCACGCTGGTCTCCTCGCCCACCAAGCCCATCACCTTCTTCAAGTGCTGCATGTCTATTGTTAACAGGTGGATCAGGTAAGTTGGTGCAGTAGTTTGCATTTGTTAGTTTGATTCTTGTTGTTTATGAAGTAACTAGCTTTTGCCCGCGGCTTCGCCCGCGTGGTATTGGGGATGCCCTATACAATTTTACACTTGATTAAACGAAATGTGAAATCCCACAGGAACCTTAAGTTTTTCCGGGATAAAAAGTAGCCTATGTCCTATTCCGGAGTGTATCCTATGCCTGTGCCAAATTTCATCCAGATCCGTCCAGCATTTGGTGATCGGATATATTACACGGCTAAATTTTGATGGTTTTAATCCCGTGGGGGGATTAAAACCATCAAAATTTAGCCGTTTCGTACGTTGCCATATATATCAGGGCCAGAGCCTTCAGACTCGAAACTTTGGCCCCAGTTGGCTTCGACCCCTCTTCAGGGTCCCTACGGTTGCTCCTCAACGCCGCCGTACGCGCGCCTCAAGGAACTCCCTAAGGAGTTCCTTGAGGCGCGCGGGAACAGTGCGGTCCGTTGCGGGTCCGGACGGTTTGACATTTGTTTGTCGTCGTTTACGAAGTAAAGGGCTTATAAATTGTGAAAACTGGTTAGAATTTGGTAATCGGATTTACACGGCTAAAATTTTGAAGGTTTTAATACGGTGGAGGGTCGATCCGGTACTTGAAAAACTATCAATTTATATTGAAAAAATTAATAATAATAATAATAATAATAATAATAATATTTCTTTATTTGCTAAAAACATGGTATAAAAGGTGGTAAAAAAAGTACAAATATGAGCAAACATGTTTCGCTAAGTATTAGCATGCAAATTTAGTAAGTAGATAAATATCTACTAATTTCTTCTTTCAAAGTAGTCTTTCACAGAATAAAAATTATGAATCAATAACCACTGATACAATTTTTTTTTAAATATATTAATGCCTAAAGTTTTTAAATTACTTGGCAACTTATTATATAAGCGCACACACATTGTAACGCAGCTTTTATTATACTTAGTCAACCTTGGTATATTGCTTAGAACGAGCCTGTTGGGGTCTCGTCGGTTGCGAACATTTATATCATCTGCCTTAACAAATAAATATTGGTGTTTCTTGACGAACATACATATTTCATAAATGTAAAGAGCCGGCAGCGGTAACAAACCAAGTTTTTTAAATATAGGTCTACAAGATTCATCTGGTTGTAAGCCGTAAATTGCCCTAATGCATTTTTTTTGCGCAACAAATGCTCTGTTGTGATCTGTGCTGTTACCCCACATTATTAGACCATATCGTAGCAATGATTCGACGTAAGCGCGATATGATATTATCGCTGTTTTTATGTTAGTTATGTGTCTAACCTGTTTTAGGGCATACACAAACTTGTTTATTTTTTTAGATACAGTATCTATATGAGTTTTCCAATTAATATCTTGGTCTATAGTTACACCTAGAAATTTTGTTTGTGTCACTTCTTCAATTTTGGGTATATTTAATTTTATATTATATTTAGGATTATTTGATTGATTAAATTGTATGTATACGGACTTATTTAAATTTATTGACAAGTTATTTATGTTTAACCATTCTATTAGTTTATCTATTGTGTTGTTTATGTCAGATTCATGATCATTAACTGTGTTATTCTTTTTATCGGAAGTTACTATAATGGATATATCATCTGCAAATAATATACATTTATGATTTGTGATATTAGTAATGGAGTTTATATATAGTACAAATAGGATTGGCCCCAAGACACTTCCTTGTGGGACGCCATATTTGTTATATTTGTATTCGGATGAGTATGATGTCATGTCGTTATTCTCATTTACTTTGGTAATGGTTACACGCTGTTGTCTATTATTCAAGTATGATGATATCCATTCAAGAGCGGGCCCCCTTATCCCTATTTTTTCTAACTTCTTCAGCAATAAATTATGAGACACAAGGTCAAAGGCTTTAGACAAATCAAAGAACAATCCTGTAGTAAAATAGTTATCATTAAGGTTTGTTAAAACAGTATCTATAAGAGAGAAGACGGCTAAAGTAGTGGATTTATTTTTTTGGAATCCATACTGTTCTTTTTTAATTATATGGAATTTATTGCAGTAATCAATTAGTCTCTTATACATACATTTTTCAAATATCTTTGATAGGATGGGTATAAGAGTTATTGGGCGATAGTTATTTACATCTGTTTTATCTGCCTTTTTGAAAAGTGGTTTTACTACAGATAATTTAAGTGCTTCGGGAAAAGTGCCAAGTGAGAAAGATAAATTTACAAGATGTGTCAAGATTGAGATGATTTCATTTGCACACGATTTGATGATTTTTGTGTTGATTTCATCATAACCTGAAGAGTTTGTATTATTTAGAGATAAAATCTCCGTCAGAACTTCACTTTCGGACACAGGTTTAAGAAACATCGAGTGAGGCGTTGAATATTCAATGGTATTATTTATCGTACTAGTACAATTTTGAGTCATATTGATGTAATGATCATTGAAAACCGCTGCTATTTCTACAGGATTTGTTATCTCTGCGTTGCCTATATTAATTTTATCTATATTATCTTTGAGGGTAGTATTATTAATTTCATCTTTTATTACGCTCCAAGTAGCTTTGCACTTGTTTTTATTATTGTCTATGTATTTAATATTGGCATGCTTTTTTGAGGCGTAAATGCATTTTTGCAATAGCTTTGAATACGATATGTACTTTTGTTTATTATCTGCATTTTTATTTGTATAGTAATTAAAACGTAGAGTACGTTTTGTTTTAAAAAATAAAAAAATAAAGTAGGTTTAAAAAATAAAGTAGGTTCTGTTTTTTAAACTCGAATTCATCTACGCTTGTATGAATTTTTTTAAGAAAACTTCAGCTGAGCGAGTTCAATGAGCTGTAAGTTGTTGTCGGTCGTTGCGTACTATCTCTACAGGTCATTGAACTCTAAGAGTGAGTTTTTTCTGTCTGTTTTAGGGCCTCACAAGTTAGTAATGAAGTCAATTTAAAATATTATCTTATTGTAAAATAACGCAAAAATTCATACATTGTCAAATAATTATTACGATAGTCGAAAGATTAAAGCTTAGTTCTATTCTAGTGCGTACATATTATGTGCTTTTATTAATTTCCTTCTATAATCCAACTTGCTATTTCAGGTTAACTCCAGTCGCAGTATTCGCCCTCTGGTTCACGGTGGCGTGGTTCCCACTGCTGGGCAACGGGCCGCAGTGGTCGTGGCTGGTGGAGAGAGAAGCCCACGACTGCTCCGAGCGCTGGTGGTACCACGTGCTCTACGTACACAACCACCTGCCTACTGGGAAGTTCTGTATGGGACATACTTGGTAAGTCTTCGTGGTTTCGTTTTTAAATGTATAAAAAGGCCTTGCTGATGAGCTTTCGGCCACGTCTAAATTAGTCCACTGTCGACCGCATCGTCGCTTTCCATCAAGTGAGATAGCGGTCAAGCGCAAACCTATTATCAATAAAAAAAAACACTACGCCTCTGTATAGGGATCCTCTGGATCTAGTCATCAAACTTCTGTGATCAGTTCGTTTTACATACCAGTTTTTCTATGATCTTCAATTCTGTATTCTTAGCGTGTCGATGAAAAAACCAGTTAAATTCCTTGCCTGGGTTAGGCATTCGGCCACGGCAATGCTGTCCGCAGACGTTGTCATTAGGTCCTTACGTGAACAGTCCTTACGTAATTGGGCACGAGTTCAGGATGGGAAATGGGACATGGTCTGAGGAGAGACGCCGCACAAACACTGAAGATCAGAACCGTCCGAGAACCCTCATCTGATTCTATATTGGAAATCCTATCATATAATATTTCCAGGTACTTGGCAGCAGACATGCAGCTCCACATCATCGGCGTGTTCCTCCTCCTGGTCCTCATGAGGTACAAGCGCGCCACCATCCCGCTGCTGATGCTGTTCGTCGTGGCATCCTCACTGGCGGCTGGGCTCGTGGTCTACTTCTACGACCTTACACCCATCGTCACAGCTCAGACTCCTGAGTAAGTGTAATTTTGGATACAGATTAGAGCAATAATGGAAAGACAATTTTGGGATTCCTTTCTTTGGAGATTTTTTGATATTAAACTGGTGCTTGACTGCGATCCCATTAGATCCCATGTATACCACATTTACATTGAAAGACTGGAGCAGTTTGCCTGCTGCGGTCTTCCTGCCATCTATACATATAAAAGGAGAAACTGACTGACTGACATATCAACACACAGCCAAAACTACTGGGTCTAGGAGCGTGAAATTTTGCACAAGGCTTCCTTTTATGACGTAGGCGAACACTAAGAAATGGTTTTTCAAAATTCAGCTCCTAAAGCTATGTAATGGGGATCAAAAATTTGTACGGAGAAGCCTACTTTCACGCGCGGGCGAAGCCGCTGGCAGAAGGCTAGTAAGAATAAATAAGCTCTTAATAAACTAGTGCGGCTCATCATCAACAATTGCATCACTGCTTGCCTTAAGGTGGGATCGCAATCAAGCACTAGTTTATGGCAATAAAAAGAATGAATGTGCCTGAATGTATCTTGTCCGTCACGTGCTATCAACAGCTTTAATTATTTGATGTATCATATCCTCAGGGTTCTTCGCAACATGTTCGCTGGCTCCAAGATCCTGTCGCTGGTCTACCTTCCGTTCTGGATGAACCTGCCCGGCTACATCGGAGGCATCGCCACTGCTTTCATACTGTACCACAACAATGTCAAGGGGGAGATCAAACTTAAAGACAGCAAAGTGAGAGATTGTTTAATAGATATCAATTTCTGTGAACTATTTTTATAAAATGTTGCAAGATAAGTTATAGTATAGTTAATTAGCTTCTGCCTGCGGATTCGCCTGCGTGAAAATAGGTCATTTCTTTAAGTTAACATCAGCTGAGCGAGTCAATGACCTGTAGGTAGTTGTAGGTTGTAGCTTACTGACTACGTACAGGTTATTGAACTCGCTCAGCTGATATTTTTCAAAATTTAGTCCTATATCTTAATCGACCGACATGATGGATTCTAGTTACACGCTGTAGGATTTTGTATCATCAGTGTTGTTTGTTTTTTTAAAACATCTAATTCTCGTAGTGTTATTTTATGTTATGTCTGAGTATGGTTTCCGCACTTAGTCCTATGCAGACCATTGTACGTGAGCTATGGCTGCCATAAACTTTGGTAGGCTTATTCCAACCAGCCCACCTCTCTCCGGCTGATTAGGCCTTTCAGATTTTTCAGGGTGTCAATAAGGGAGTTTGGGATGCCTAAGGTTCGTGTGCGTGTGTCAGTGACACCTGTGCAGTCCAAGAGCACGTGCGCGATTGTCTCTTCCTGATCACGTAGTTTTTACAGCAGCGCTTATAATTTTCTTAATGTTGTTCCCTCCTCCCCAGTGGTTCAACATGCTGTTCCACGCCTCCCTGTTCCTGGGCAGCGCGGTGCTGCTGGCGGGCACGGTGTTCCTGCAGGACTCGCCGCTGCCGCTGTGGGCCTCCGCCCTCTACTCCGCGCTCGACCGCCCACTCGTCGCCGTCTTCTTCAGTATCTTCATGCTGGGCTGCTTCTCGAGGTGTTGGTGTAAGTATTAGGAAATATTATTGCGGTGATTTTGACCCTTGAGTTTGTTTCGGTGTTTCTTCTCAGGGTAGTCAGCTAGGAAACACCGGACTTTTAAAAATGTATGACGTGTAAAAGTGCTGGGAAAAACCTATTTGCAAAAATAAATATCATTTGTCATTGATACGAGCTCTAAGAACGTCCAATCAAACGTATATTATCACTGTTTTTCATACTTATACAATTTTTGTTATTTGATCTAAATCCTGTACTTTGAAAATCTGCTATTTTACATGAACTTAGACATTTCATGAAGTACTAAAAATTTTTAAAGAAAAAAATTATAACAATAGAAAAATCAAAATTCGGTGTTAAGTACCTAATTGTTGCACTTATAAATGTTACTCTAGTTATTACGTTAAAAAACGGTTAGTATATTAAACAATTGTTAGTTAACCTGGATAAACAACTATATCAAATTCTGAATGTCAAAAATTTTAGTTTAAAAAGAAACAAGTTTTGTGAAATATTCGACTTAATGGCAGTATAATCGAGAGCTAGTATAGCTTTCAGATATCTTCAGGATTATATTGTATCTTAATTTTTTTTTGTGTTTCAGCTGTGATCCGTGACTCCCTGGAATGGCGTGGTTTCCATGTCCTGGGCAGACTGTCGTACTGCGTGTTCCTCATTCATTTCATCGTGCTCAGGATCACGTTGGCTGGCAACACGCAGCTCGGACACGCTTCTGTTTTGTCCATGGTAAGATTATTTTGTAGGTTCTTTCTTGCCATAAGTTTGTGTTATTGTGCTTAAGGGGCAGATGTATGTATGATTTTTTATGATTTCAAATCCAATATCACGTTTAAACGGCTCCGTATAATTAATATATATATATGAACCCATGATATACCCCCTTGAGCGTCGATTGTACATACATCTCTGTCACCAAATTGTACAACTATTGAACTTAAAAATTTTTAATGGTCATTTTTTCTTCACATATTTTGACGAATTTGGCCGTTATTTTTTGTTTTTAAGTATTTTTTACTTTTTTCCTAGATAAATTAAGTGAACGGTTTTTTTTTATTAGTTTATTTCTAACATAATTTTTAAATAACTATCGTACTGTATGTTGTGTTAGGCGCCTTTTTGGCCTTGCACAGATTTAAATGCTATTTTTACTTTATCATTTTTTTTTTCTACTTGTGTGAGATTGCTAAACGTTTTTTCCTTCTTTCTTTATGATATCTTCTCCTTCCAGCTGTCCCTCCTAATCACATCATCAGTGCTCAGCTACATCGCGTCAGTGCCGCTCTGTCTCCTCGTGGAACTGCCTCTCATTCAGCTGTGGAAGGCAGTCACCGACACTGACGGCCCTGAGCGACGACCCTCGATAACCACGGAGGCTCCTGCGAAACTCGACATGGTCACACAAGATCGGAGGAGGAACGAGGCTTGAGACCATGAAGCACCTGGATACTGCGGTGAAAGCTGTTAGAGATAGCACTGATGAACTTTAATTCATTAAGCCCTTTGAGAACACCGGTCGCCGCATACCTATTGTCTTTTAATTGTGTCTCTAATTACGATAGTCGAAAAGTTAAATGAAGACCAAGCGTTTTATTAAGCGCCACTGTTTACTCAAAGAAATGATCTGACTATGTGATAGTCGAAGCTTCTAAGTTTCTTATGGAATTGAGCATTTAAACATTTTCTTTTCATAAGTAGTTATTATTTGTATCAAACAATCGGTCTTTATCAATGAAATTGTTAAAATTGTTGTTTTATACCGGGTTGCTTTGAAGTGTTCTTGATATTGCAGAAAATACAAAACACAAACTATTAAATACCTAATTTGAAAAAAATAACTTGCCCTTTAATATAAGGTTTATTTGAACTTATAATTCCAAGTTAATCCAAAGTTATAACACTTCAAAGCAACCCGTTTAGAAAACGGCAATTTCATAAGTGTTTAAAATCGTAAATGTATGTTTTTTTTAAATCCATCATATATTATGGAAGAAATCTTTTAAAACTCTGGAAGGGGAAACTGTTACACGACAGATTAAAGATGCGCACGTTGAAATGTGACGTTAATGCCATTAGATTATGTGTGCTCAAAAGAGATAGCGAGATATTCCCACCACGCTTCCACTCTTAAACCTTACCTATATTTAAAATGATGAATTGCTACTTCATTTAACTACCAGTTTTGATGCTGATTTTAGGACTTTAGTAAAAGAACATATAACATAAATGAACACAGTCAAATCCCCAATTGCATGGCTTCGAATATTGTTAATAATGACGTTTCTAAATGCTGTCTGCACGGTATTCCGTTGTCTTTACTTGAGACTGTTGGTGAAGACTTTGCTGTCAAGGCTGTTGTAAAAAATATTAAGGCTTGATTTAAATTCATACAGTAGCTGATGTCAGCATCATTGGATCAGTAGGTACCGTAAACGCGTTTCAATCCAGTCCAGCAATTTTTTACATTGATTTAGAAATATATAAGTACGTTTATCAGTTGTTTAGTACCCATTACACAAGTTCTGCTTAGCTGTGCCAGTTGTGGAATACACACATACATTGATAGAGTGCAATCCAGAGATGCTGGCGTCAGCTACTATATCAATGTAAATCAGCCTTTAGTGTTAAATATAATTAGTTAGAAATTATTGGTAAAGAAAATAATGATTGAGAAAGAAGAAGAAGTATTGATGAATTTAAAATAGGCCAAGAGATTATGACGCTAAATTGTGAATAAGTAGTAAATGAATACTTGTTTAAGAAAGGAAAAGTATTAATGGATCGAATGGCAAATAAATGAGTATACTTAGAGAATTGGATTGTACTTAGACTGTAGCAGTAGTATGTATTTTAAGTATAGATAGAAATGGAAAAGTAGTAGACGAGAACTAGTCTTTTGTCACAAGTATTTTGTAGCTTTACTGCAGGATACATGCTGGCGATAAAAAACTCAAGGAGCAACTTACGTGGCGACGCCAAAGTGTGAACTGCAGTTAATGCTTGTAGTAATCAAATCTTTGTTTCAAGTATCAAAGATAGTTATATAGTGTTAGTAATAGTGCCTATATAAACTTAAAAAACTATGTTAGTGCCAAAAAAATAACAAAAACAATGGTTACTTCGTAACTAGAGATATTATTTCCAGTCTGTTTGTGATCAGAATGCTGTTGGAACTGGCTCGTTCAAAAATAAGTTACACTGTATAAAATCAATAGATATTTACGAATTTCGGGGAAAAATCATTGATACACTTCAGAAAGCCGGTGACCCCTTGATCACCTTGAAAGTATTGTAATACTGTAGGTAAGTGAAGTGCGATATTTTTGCACCTACGCGATGTCCTCGCGATCGTGATCACAAAGCGACGCGGCGTGTTTTAATGAAAAACACGTGGATGCGGTGAAGGAATGAGCAAAGCGAAGAGAATGCCATTGTTGGTGTCAAATTATCGCGTTTAGCGTAAGGCGTTTGTCGTACATATGTTTGTGTTTGCCCGTACGATGATGCGACCCGCTACTGCAATGTACGACGACCGCCCAATGTGCCCTTCTCCGTGAACAAGCACAGGTTGGCGTTATTGTTACCAGTAATACTCGTGTCCATTTCGCTGATAGGTTAAATTAGGAACATTAGTTGTTAACTTGAAAATGTTTTTATATTAAAAATGTTTATTTTGTATTTTAATAAAGAAAATTCAAATGTATGTTTTTTTTAGTTTTCTTTTTTATACACCGTGAAATTTTAATGGTTGTTTTCCCTCAGCAAAATGGTTTTGTCTTAGTAATACAAACATTTCATACAAAAATAAAATATCAAAAACAAAAAATGGAATTTTTGAGTGCAAGCTAATTATGACGCATCACAACGTGCGAGAGCTTATTTTGAATAGAGAGAGAGCTTATTTTGGTTTTAACATTTAATTAATCTTCATTTAATGAGACTTTAGTAGTATCTACAAATTAAGTCAAGTGTTACTATTGTTTTTCGCTTTTTTGATGTGATAAATATTTTTTATTTTATAAAAAAAAATCTTTTATTTTTTATTTTTACTGTATGCTTCAAAAGTACTCCTTATGGCAAGTCGTTTTGCCGCGGGAAAACAATCATTAAAATTTCACGGTGTATTTGTCCTTTCTAACTTATTATATATTATTATAATATTCATTGCCTGGTAACCATCCAGACCGAGCCCAAAACGTCGACGGCGCGCACTGTTCCTGTGCTCCTCAAGGAGTTGTCAGCAAATCTTAGGGACCTTGCAGAAGCTTACTCGGGCCAAGGGTTCGCGTACGAAACGAAGGTTCTGGCCCTAGTATAAAGGCAACGTACGAAAGGGTTTTTTTATGTAAAAATCATCCGTTGACGAATCCCGCTCTGGGCGGAGCGGGACACAGTGTCAGATTCTTACTGTCTAAAAAACCTACCCCATTTCTTCCTTGCCTTATTCCCAGGCCCTGGTGTTACGATTTCGTACCTACCCTTGGCCCAGGAGGCTTCGACCCTGTAGGGCCCCTACAGTTTGCTGACAACTCCTTGAGGCGCCGTACGAAAGGGGTGGGTTGTTTAGTCAGTAAGAGTCGGCGAGAGTACTAACACGGATTTGTCATTGGATGATTCTTATCATAAAAAAAGTACGAAAAAAAAGAGTTTTCCATGATTTCTGGTTTCGTTGCGTGAAAAACTTTTTGCATGAAATGTGTCTGATAGCTTCCTGGCTTGGTCACTTTCATTCATTCCATTAAAGCAATAAAACATTAAATTATTAAAAAAATATTTTATTCCTTAACTTTTTTTAGTAAAGCCCTCTTTATTTCACAATTTAAATACTACTTATACTATTAATTCTATAATTCTATTACATCTTTTTCTCTCATTATTTTTCTTTGGAATATTATCACGCATGTTTTATCCCAGGTCAAATAAATCTGAAATTTTTATTATCTTCCATCTTTTTTATTTATTCTTATCAACTATTTTGACTTCATTTTTCTTTTTTATACTTTTTACATCTTCTTTATTCTTCTCACCATCTTCTTTATTCTTTTTCTCAGAATCTGAATTCAGTTCTTTTTTCTCTTTGATTACTTCAGGCGTTACGAACCATTCCCTGATGATGTTACTGAAAGGATTTTCGACCAGCATCCAGAAGAAGAAGGCAGATATGAATGCAATGATGACCAGTGCGGCACATCTTGTTACCTGCCAACATATAAGGCAACATGTTAGTGATACTTTTTTTAAAAAATTTTATTCGTTCTTTATGATGTCGTCATTATTGTTCATTAATTGTGACTGAAATTAGCAAAGTCGGAAGGAAATCACCCAGTAAATGAATAACTCAAGAGCGGCCAACCCAAGGTACATTTTCATGCAACCGCTCTTATGTGACTATGATGTTGGAATGCGCTTCCTCTCGATATCAGAGCGGCTGAATTTCGCTATGCATTTAAGCGGAAGTTACGGAACTATTTTCTCCACTAATAGTGGAACCTTGTCTATAACTTCTTTCCTTACTTTATGTAAATATATTTATGTATGTATGTATATATATAAGTATATATGTATGTTTGTGTGAACATGAAATATGTATTTGTATTCTTGTTTTCTAAATAACATTTTCTTTTTATGCACCTACCATATTGTCTCTTCACCACCCTAGGTTGACTGGTAGAGAATGCCTAAGGCATTAAGTCCGCCTTTGTACCTTGTGTTGCATGAAGAATAAATAAATAAATAAATGTTATTACTCATTTTTTTTCAGACATTTTAAATAGAATAGAATTTTATTTTGCAAATATGGGTACACAATACATAGATATCTTGTGGATATTATCTAGGCTTCTCTAGAAATCAAAACATAAAATTGTGTAAGAGTAATCTAGTGAAGACCTCTGAAAATCTGTTATTATACGTGAACTTTGATTCCCATAATGTACTTCTATAACAAAAATATAAAAAGTACTTTTACATTTATTCGCGATTCTAAATGATGTCATTGTTTCTCAATAATCCTTAAGTAAAGGTTTTACAAAAACACGTATTTCCTGGAACAAGTTTTGCGAGCATTCGAGTAAATCGTAGGATTACTGAATGCGTATAAAGTTTTCAAGTGCTATCTCTCATTTTTATCGCATTAATTTAGCATCAAGCATCACTTTGGACTGTGTTTAATGAAGCAAGAAGCTTTTAAACTATGCGCGACGTTTTTTTTATGGTGCGCAAAAATCATCCAATGACGATTGCCGCTCTTTTGCGGAGCGGGAAATAATCTCAGACTCTTACTGACTAAACACCCCACCCCGTTCCTTCTTTGCCCTTCGCACTGGGGCCAAGCCTTCCTTTCAGAAAGAGATTCTGGGTCCCAGAAGGCTTCGACCCTTTTGCAGAGTCCCTACGGTTTTGCTGACAGCTCCTTGCTCCTAGCTCCCTCCTTTGGACGGCGAGTTACCCATTGCTCGCCGTCCGCAAGCCCGCTTCTGCAGTGGAACCATGCGCGACGTTGACAATAGGCGAGTGAGAAAGGTCCTCCTCTTAATGAGAATACTTACTATAAGCATGACAGTGCCCGTATGGGTGGTGGTCTGCGCCGCCACGAAATTCCTCACGAAGGTGACGTGCAGCAGGTACGCGCTGTACGACAGTCGGCTCGGGATTGTCCACCCTGGCCATTCTAGGATCGTCCGGTAGATATCTGGATAGACATAGATTATACATTTTTAAAATGTTATATAAACTAACATTTGACTGCCGATCTGATGGTAAGCAGTGATGCAATGGTGTAGCGCACTAGTTTATTGAGAACCTACTTATTCACTCTAGCCTTGAAGAGACCTAAACCATCTAAAGATCTATTTTAAGTTCAAGGTCTTCTTCTTTAGATTTCGACGAGGCTACAAATACGTACCATAAAACTCAGAATAAGAACGCAAGGGTGAATAGAAACCATAATTTGATTAGGATTTTCACTTTGATACATAATTTTATTATAGGTAAATTTCTAACAAGGTATCAACCTCATTATATTTAATGAATAAATAGCTTGCCTTTGTGTATGTTACCGGCCAAACCCGATTTCAGGACAAACTAGTTTGGCCTAGGCTAAACTAGTTCTTCCTATTCGTGATAGGATAAACTAGTTTAGCCTAGTCCAAACTAATTTGTCCTAAGCCCGATAGGATAAACCAGTTTAGGCTAGGCCAAACTAGTTGGTCCTGATATAAATGCGCACAATCTAGGATAAACTGATATGGTTTAGTCTAAACATTCTAATATGTCTAGAAAGTCAAAATAAATAGATAAACTGAATAAAATACTCCGTAATGGGAAAAATAATCAATTTTATTAAACTGTAATGATTCGTTGTTAAAAGTTATGTGTAAACGGTAATACCAAGGGTAATACGAACAATCATACTATAACAAATAATACTGTCTTTTTTTTAATAGAAACAAAAATCAATTATTAAAATTGTTATTTATTTTTACATGGTTTGCTTTGGTGGCACTTAGAATTGCTGAGTATCATTGCCTCCTTGCACTGGCATCTGTTTGTGGAACAGTTTTTGTTGCAGCTGCATCTCACAAAACATTGGCCTGATCCAACTGAATGTTTCGTAGCTGCAGTTCGTAACGATATTTCAGAGGTAATATAATTTGTTTTTATAGCCTACTTTGTGTCCCACTGCTGGGCAAAGGCTTTCTCCTTCCAAACTTCTCTATCTTGGGATATCTCCGGCTAAGTTTGCCCCGCGAACGTGATTAGATCATCACACCACCTTCGCCGTAGTCGACCTCGACGGCGTCGACCTCCCTCAGGCGTCCAGTGAGTGATAATCTTCGCCCATCTGTCCGGATGCATTAGTGCCACGTGGCCAGCCTACTCCAACTTCAGCTTGGCTTTTTTGTCTCCGACATCTGTTATTTGGGTTATGGAGCGGAGCGTGGTGTTCCTTAGGCGATCTGTTCGCTTAACACCTATTATGCTACGCTCTATTGCCCTTTGACAGATCTTCAGTTTGGGACTTTTGTTGTTCAGTAAGTAGGTGACTAACTTTGAGCACCGTAGGGTAGGACGGGCAGGATACACATATTTCTTTTAAGTGTCATCGGGAGGCTACCTTTCAAAGAAAAAAGGTAATATAAAATATAATCTTCCATCCGATGAACTTTATGATGGCCACGGTGGTCGTGACAAGATGTTAGCCGAAATATCAAAAAATATGCCAACATCACAAAAAAAAAAAATGATAAGCGTCATCAAAAGAAAACAAAGAAGAAGAGAGGATTAGTCTCTAAGTCCATTCTTCATTCGAAAATTTATAGTACGTGCCAAGTAGATCTGATCGATTTTCAGACACAACCCAATGGACATTTTAAATTTATTATTGTTTAACAACGAATCATTATAGTTTAATAAAATTGATTATTTTTTCAATTACGGAGTATTTTATTCAGTAATTTATATATTTATTTTGACTTTCTAGATATATCAGAATGTTGAGACTAGTCCATACCAGTTTATCCTAGAGTGTGCGCATTTATATCAGGACGAACTAGTTTGGCCTAGCCTAAACTGGTTTATCCTATCAGGCTTAGGACAAATTAGTTTGGACTAGGCTACACTAGTTTATCCTACCGCGAATAGGAAGAACTAGTTTAGCCTAGGCCAAACTAGTTTATCCTGAAATCGGGTTTGGCCGGTAACATATATATTGTAATCTTATGCTTGTATTATTGGTGGCAACTATATATTTTCTCTTTTTTTTATTTGTTTATAATCTTTGTTAACATTAGTTATAAGTTATAATGGTTGGAACACTGTTGATCCCCCTTTCTGGAGGTGGGCGCTAATGGCTGCGACACAGTTTTCCAGACCAATGCGGCTGTTAACGTGCACATAACAATGTTAATGAGTTTTTTGGTTCCAAATAAAATATTTGTATTTGTAATCCTCTTTTTTATATACTGTTTGGTGTGCAGTAAAGAAATAGGAGTACTTGAATGCTGGGAAAAACTTATGATAGCATAAGAATCGTCTTCAAAGATTTGTCTCTATTAATCCCATTTGATATTACAAAAATGATTACCAAATAATTTAGTACTTACATTCAAACTGAGTAATAATTCCACCTATGATTAAACAGATGAGAAAGGCGAAGATAGGCTTCAAGAAGGCAGCATGCAGCAGGTTGACGGTCATCGATGGCGCTGCAGAGTACGTGTAGAAGGTGGTCCCGGAGTAGGGGCAGAGGCAGAGCAGCGGGAACAGGGTCCAATACAGGAAGCTGTATTTCTGGGAAATAACAAAAAGAAGCCTCGTTGACTGTCTGTAGCTAGTTTTTGCTAAGTACCTGGTTAGGACCAGGTACTTAGCAAAAACTAGCTATTTGACAAGGCGTCGAAATAAAGAAGTGTCGTTTTTTTTATCGAGTATAGGTTCGCACTTGACCGCTATCTCACCTGATGGAAAGCGACGATGCAGTCGACGATGGAGCGAGCTTACCTAAAAGTAACCTATTCACTCTTGACTTTTTCGGATTGTAGTCATCAGGCAAGGGATTCCTTTCCTTGGCTGTCGTTGAAAGGTTTTCGAAGAAACCAAATTCGGTCATACGATTTTTGCACTCAAGTGGGTATTCCATTGTGGTGTGCCCTGCCTATTTATTTATTTTATCATCATGATCATCATCTCTGTCAAAATACGTCCTCTGTTGAACATGACCCCCAAACTAGATGAAACTAAGGTGATTTATTTATTTACTTGATTGAACACAACTCAGGTAAAGACAAAGTACATATCAGTTAAAGAAAAAATAATCTATATATATAAAAGGAGAAACTGACAGACTGACATATCAATGCACATCTGAAACTACTGGGACTAGGAGCGTTAAACTTTGCACAAGGCTTCCTTTTATGACGTAGGCGAACACTAAGAAAGGGTTTTTCAAAATTCAGCTCCTAAAGGGATGTAATGGGGGTCTAAAGTTTGTATGGAGAACCCTACTTTCACGCGGGCGAAGCAGCTGGCGGAAGGCTAGTTATGAAATTTAACCACACTGCAGTTTAAATTGAAGCTAGAGTGAACAGAAATTTTCTAGCTATTTAAAAACTAAACTTACCTGGAAGGTTTTAGGATCACCTCCAGCCTTCTGCCAGTCATAGAACCAGTATCCCAAAGTCATGCCGAAGACGTAACCAACTAGGTTCGTGTGCCCTCTCTTATAGATCTCGTCGAATGTGGGTGAGTTGCGAAATACTTCCAGAGCAAACCTGGAATTATAAAAACAAAATCTTACAATATATAACCATATTGACTGGCCTGTTGGTATAGTGGTTAGTGGCCCTGACTGCTTGCTGGAGGTAGTGGGTTCGATTTCCACCCAGGACAAATGTTTGTGTGATGAGCACAATCAGTTCTTCTGTGCCTGGATGTAATTTATCTATAAATAGCGACCCGCCCCAGCTTTGCCCGAGGACATAATATTGAATATATTATGCATGTATTATACACATAAACCTTCCTCTTGAATCCCTCTATCTATTAAAAAAAAACCGCATCAAAATCCGTTGCGTAGTTTTAAAGATTTAAGCATACATAGGGACGAGACGACTTTATTTTATACTATGTAATAATGTTATGTATGTATTTAGAAATATATAAGTTTGTTTATCAGTTGTCTAGTACCCATACCCCCCGGTTACTGATGTCTCTAGTTAAACCAAGAGTGTACTGTTAGGCACCCAGCCCATGTTGGACAGTCCATAGTTTTACATAGGTGGTATGATATTTCGCACATTTGTAGACTCTTCGACATAAGCGCAAATAGTAACTGAGCCTATGAACCATTATAGACAATCCTATTCGGGAGAGCGGCCAAGTGTTTAGCATGGACTAGACGGTGTAAACCAGCGTTCCAGACAAGATTACCTTGGTTAGAGTGTTGCGGCTACATGAATGTGAACCACGCGCTTACACGTTACCAAATCAAGGGCGTTGAAGGTCATGGTTTACAACTGCTGTCTACACAGATTGAAACCTGCAAGGTCACCTCTGTTGGGACGTTGGTTTGCAACCCTCTGGTCCACTTTTTAGACAAAAGTTCCATATTGGCAGTAAAAGATAGTAAGTTAAGATTGTATTTGACCCACTTACTCTGGAGACACTATCAGAACACCGTCCAAGTTTCGGGCATAAGTGGTTACTGTGGGAATCACCAATCCTATCACGACGAGAAAGCTCAGTACCATCTTCTTAATGCGAGGGGCTCTGCAAGTCATGTACACGATGATGGCCAAACAGTAGAGTTGAAAGTCGGCTGCTAGATACCTAGTACAAAAAAGAGGATGTATAAAAACACGTCCAAATATTATATTATCTATATTATAGACCCCTCCGATACCCATTGTGCTCCTGACCAGATAATAGCCAAGTTATTGGAGTATCGAAAAAGTTTTAATATTTGCACTTTGGAGAACCTTAAAGACGTCACTGATGCCACTATATACGTGGCGAAATACAGTGTCCAAAAACTTGGAGAGAGCCTTTCTTCTACTTTGATCCATATTGGGCGGATCACTGTTATTACTCTACCGAAAATCTAGGCGCGGTGCTTCGCCGGTGGGCATGCACTATACGGATTCATTGTTCCCAAATTTTCCGAAAATTACTATTATCACGCACTATGTTACGTGAAATGTTCACGGGGTCACCACTTTAGGAATAATGTATTGTTTGTGAGGGGAATGTGCCTGAGTGTTAACTGGGGAGAGAGTAATGACAAGACGTAGTTACAATAAGATGGTATATTCACGACTGGCTTAAATATACTTATTTGACGGAGTGCAGCCGTCTCTATACACACATGCATACATCGTACATCTTGCATGCGTCACGCGATCATATTTCACATCACACATTCGATGTGTCCCTTCAAGTACCCCAAGGCCCCAAGCTCTGGCCTCAAACCTGATTAACAAATCCCTTATCTTTCTAACGAAAATTTTTCCTACCTTCGAAAATTATATACTTTTAATTTTAATAGGTTGCAGGACTAAATGACATGAAAACACGTAATCAAGTATACTTCGAGTTTCTTGCACTCTTTTCTATAGAGATCTATGCTTTGGTATAATGATGATGCCTACGAGTGTGCAAATGGGGCATGATGATCAATGGGGCATGATGATCAATGGGGCAGTGTACTATAATCGTTTGTCACATACCAAGATTGCAGCATACATTGTGACTTATCGAAGTAATTGTTGAGGTAGAGGAGGTGCATCCACCAGTAGCGTCGGCACTCGATCAGCTCGTCGCCAACTGCTTTCTGAAATCATATGCAAGAAATACACTGTTTATTTTAAATAGACCATTTATTTACAGGTACTTTTGAATAGTCAATATGTCGATCAGTAAAAAAACAAATGAAGCTGATTTGTACGTTTTAAAGCGTTCTAAAACTCTATGGAGAAGAACGTGCAAGAAACTACATGGAAACTTTTTAAAATCATAATATGGTGAGTTATTTATAATCTTAGTTAGTCATTTCTTGTTACTTCCATTATGTATAAGGTTTGACTTATTGTACTTGGAATCAATCTTATAATACTCTCAAAATTTTAGCAGGTTACTGCATACGTCAGACATTAATTTGTCATTATGTACAAGCATGAACGAGGTTACCATTCTATGCGATTTCCAATGCAGTTGCTTTCAATGGATTGTCAGTGGTTCATCATGGAAAGTCATAAGTCATATTAGTAGTTTACAAAACTTGTCATATTCAAAAAATATGAAATAAGTGATAGATCATTCTGACACTATTGTAATAGCAGACTTGAGGCCCTGGACTGTTTTATGCTACTCATAAAAGTAATGATAATGGAAAAGGGTTTACCTTCCAGAAAGGTCCTGAAGTTAGTCTCCCAGTCCATGTGGCTGTCAAGGCCAAGATAAGAGCGTACGATGGAGTCAACCTGGAACCACAATGTTGATAAAACTACGTCCTAACAATAAGTGATATGTATGTAAAATGTCGCTGACAGTGCGACAATAAATTCAAATAGATACTTGTAGTACTTCTCTATAGGAATATAATTAAACGACAAAAAAAATATGCAAGAAATCGGGATCTGAATTCCGGCGTCGTCTGGGGCATGAGCGCTATTGCCTTATGCGGTAAGACTCCTCCTTTGCTACCATTACTGCTTCGCAGATGGAGGCGACCGCCTGCCACTCCTCGTTCCGGACCATGACCTGTCAATGTTCTACCAAGGCACGGCGCGAGAGATCGCCGCGACCGCCCGAATGAGGACACGGCGATGCTCTGTCCAAGCGAGGCACACTTTGACACCGTGTCCGGACGGTTAGCTGCGTGTATGTTACTTAATCCATGCATTGTCAACTACATTTATTATTTATATTACCTTCCTCACCTCAACCATCTCAATAGCAGTAGCTTCGGTAGCACCTTCCAAGAAAGTTCATGTTTCTCTGATTGTATCTGCATCATATACACGTTTAGAAATGATGAGATAACCAGAAATGTCTGCATTATTAAAGTCCCATTCATTAATATTAGAACGATGTCGGTAATGAATACCTGGAATTAAAATTAGGATGTCAGTCTAGTAAAAAATTTAAAACCCCCTCCTCGTTTATATTGCTAGAAGCAAAAGTACAAATTGTTATAACAGATAGTCCAAAGGAACAAGAGATTTTGGAAAGGCGACTGCAAATCGAAAGAAGCAGTGTTGGAAGGCTTCGAAAGGAACAAGAGATTGTGGAGAGGCGACTGCAAATCGAAAGAGGCAGTGTTGGAAGGCTTCCCACAAGGTGGATGAATGACTTGTCGAGTAACGAGGAAATCCGATGGATATGAGACACACTGGACAGGTCACTAACGCGACACCTGAGGGAGGCCTAAATCCAACAGTTGATGTCTTTCGGCTGAAATGATAACGATGAAACAAAAGTTATATCATCGTCAATGATTTTTTAGATACAAAAGGAGGGTTATGAAAGGATGCTGAAAGCGACGCAATAAAAAACATTCGTGGATAATCGTTTGTCTAGGTGGATAATAACTAGTCATCAACGATTGCATCACTGCTTACCATCAGGTGGGATAGCAGTAAAGCACTAGTTTACAGCAATAAAATAAGAAGGGCAAAGATTGTAACAGAACAGGCTAAAGAATGATATAAAAGAAATGAGAATGAGAGATATAGTGAACGATAGCATGACGGCAGGCAGAGAAATAAAAATATTGAATATCGAGAAGAAAAAAGAAAAAATAGGTATTGCGTATTCCCCAAATAACATAGCACAGTGGCAGAAAGATGAGGATTAACCGAACCGGAATGAGAAATTAACAAGATAAAAACATAGCTTACGTTCTCTACAAACATAGGGTTATCTACTGCAAATACGTCCAACGGTATTGTATGTCCTGAAATGACCAGAAACATAGTCATAGTCCTGAAACAAATAAATATTTGATTGAATTTTTTTATAAATCTTTTTTTGCATTTCTATAAGCTTGGGCTATATAATATTTACTTGATTATTTAATTAGTTAATACAAAATTTTGAATATGATTTATAATACAGATTTCTTTGCAATAAGGAACAAAATATTGTTTGATAATTTTCTCGAAATCAAGACCAAGATTGTTAGCAAAAAAAAAAACCTTTTACCTAATGCCATTAAGTCCTCTCAATATTTTCAGATGAGGTTTTCTGTCATCTGTTGCAGGCGCTACCAGTTTGTTCCAATTCCGAAATATTGAGAAACAGTATAAAAACCTGAGCACTGAAAGTGATGAAAGTTTTAGATATATATTGTATTGCTCGCGGCTTTGTCCGCGTAAAGTCGTAAACTGCACAAATTCCACAAATGCACAAATCACTATTAGCACCTATTAGTATAAATTAATCATTCTGCCCTTGCGATTCTAAAAGCATCTTATTATCGTAATAATTATGTGGCGTCATTGCATGTAGCAGAGATGAAAATTTTGAAATGTGTGACGAGAATGGATAAAGTGAGAAATGAATCCCGAACTATTAATTACGGGACATAATAGTTTTTTTTTTATGGTGGGAAAAATAATCTAATGACGAATCCCGCCCTTGGGCGGAGCAGAAAACAGTGTCAGACTCTTACTCTTACTGACTAAACAACCCGCCCTAATCCTTCATAGCCTTCATATCGGGGTCGGACCTTCCTTTCAGAAACCGGACCGGGGCCTAAATACTGCTGAAGCCTAGGCTCTGCGGTTGGGCCTCTACATTTTCTGACAACTCCTTGAGGCGCGCGGGCGGACGGCCCAGTCAGACTGGGCTTAGTCCAGTCGTTGCTCGCCGTCGGGACAATAAATAACGTTAATGAAAAAAAAAACCTGCATACATACCTGCACTGTCTTTTCCGCTTTCAAAAATATAATCACAAATGCTGGCAATAATGTTTACAACCAATATAGCGATGCAAACCACGCCCACTGCTGTATCCACGTAATCTATTGGCTGGTTCTTCTCACGTTTCGAATAATCAAAGTCATTTGACACTCTTGCTTTTAATTTGTACTTATTATATAAGGTCTCGTTAGCGCATGCCTCAAGGGCCAAACCTGGGTCCCCTTCTGATTTTTCATAAAACTTTTTGCATGTTTGTGTGATGCATACGCCGCGATAAAGTAGTGTATGATTGTAGTGTGTGGGTTTATGTTCGGAATATTCCTGTAAGTAAAACATAAGTTGTCACTTTCTTGTAGAAGAAAGTTGTTTTGAAAACATGACCTAAAGGTACTAATACTATTTGAACGTTGTTCGATTAGAGAGTTTATAAATAGCCTACGCTTATTGTGTACTTTAAAATGCCTTAATAAGCAATGCAATTACCCTTTGGTCTTACGAGCGAGTTCATAAAAGTGGTGATTATTATTGTAATACTTTGTTTAGTGGTCACTACCAATTATTATAAACCAATTATTTAAATTATCCGTACATTTATTTAACCCCACCCGGGTTAAAGTATCAGCTACAAATTAGTTAAACCATTGTCAACCATTGTATATTTGAACTTAGGGTTCCACGTGATTTCAAAGTAATTACGGTTATTAACTTGCCTACTGGTCTAGTGGTTAGTGGCTATGGTGGAAGTCTTGGGTTTAATTCCCACCCAGGACAAATGTTTGTGTGATAAGCACGATCATTTGTTCTGTGTCTGGGCGTAATTTATCTATGTATATAATACGTATGTATTTAGAAATATAAAGTATATTTATCAGTTGTCTAGTACCCATAACACAAGCTCTACTTAGCTTGGGACTAGACGGCTATGTGTGATAGTTGTGGACATATTACATTATACTATAATTTCATAGGATAAACACATTCGCGTCCATAGAACAGGATATCAATTTACCTGTATCATAGTCAAAAGTGGGCTGGGCTCATCTGAGACCAAGGCGATCTTTGCAGCGCAGTATATCCCCTCAGGATCGCCGAGGCATGCCTCGTAGTCATCCAGGAGGAACTTTGGGGGCATGAGTGCATAGTCAGTATCTGGGAATTAAAGACATATGAACTTGAACATTATTACTAAAAGTATTATTACTTTTTATAATTATTATGTAATACCAAGTGGCAAAGTGGTAACGGCCCCGACTTACAAATTGACGGTCCTAGGTTCAAACCCAGCCAGGCGCATTACTCTGTGTAATTTATTTCATAACCACTGCTCTGAAAAAGGTGAAGGAGAACATCGTAAAAAAACCGGCATGTTTTAGAACCAAAAATTCGATGACATGTGACATCCACCAGTCGGCACTGGGCCCGCGACGTGGATTACGGCTCATTCTTTCTCTTAGAAAGAGGAGGCCTGTGTCTCAGCAGTGGGGACATTAAAAAGGCTGATGATGATTTTTGTTTATTGTAATTTATTAAAGTATTGTTCTATTCTAATAAGCTCAATAGCCACTACGGCAACACCTAAAACGGTAGTACGAATTGCTAATTGTTTTGCTTCTAAGGATTTTGGGTTTGTCTTGGCTTGTTATGCGTAAGAAAAAAAAATGGCCACTTGCTTTGTTGCTTTAACAAAATCAGTCTTTCAATGTTTCCAATACTGGCACTTAGGCCTTCTCTCTAGCGGCGGGAATAGGCCGTAATCCACCACGCGTACCTAGTGCGGATTGATGGTTTGATAGGTGATGATTGACTGTCTCATGTTTTCGAATTTCTGGTTCTAGGACATGCCGGTTTCTTTACTATATTTTCCTTTACCGTTTTGAGAGCAGTGGTGATGAAATAAATTATACAAACTATGACTTAGTTTACTACTATGTAATGGAGTACCTCATTCTGACGCGAGAGCCTACATTAGACACTTCTGTTCAGTTAGAAGTTATAGTTAAGGTTGACCTGTAGGTCACCTCACACCGTTTGTGAATGGATTGTCATTTTTACAACTCAATTCGTGTTGAATGGTGACTGGACTGATTGACATACAGTCTCCTGGAACTAATACTGTGCAATTTCACTCAAGGATTCCGTTTCTGACATAGCCGAGCACTAAGACAGGATATTCCAAAATTCATCCCGTAACATGATGAAAAGAGGATCAGTGGCTTAGCTAGTTCCATAGGAGCCCGATATAAAAAAAAAATACGGGAAAGTTGAGGGCGAAAGATCACGTGGATGCTTTTCAACACGGTGGATGGACCTCATAAAATCTATGACACACACCAGCATAAATGACAACTCCTAAAGCGCCAAATATAGAGGTGCATGGCGTCAAATAGCGAAAGAGGCGGTGGCTCAAGACTCTACTGAGACATGACTACGACCAGGCAATAGTGTAAGACTAAGAAGAAGAAGAAGATTTGTTTCAATTGCTTTAAACTAGTGCTGATCCCGCCATTAACTGCGATACCACTTGATGGTAAGCAGTGATGCAATTGTTGACGGTGCGGTGCACTAGTTTATGAAGACACCTAAATTGATGATGTAGTTTTTTATGGTAGGTAAAAATCATCCAATGACGAATCCCGACCTTAGGCAGAACGGGAGACAGTGTCAGATACTTACCGACTACATAAACAACCTGCCCCATTCCTACGTAGCCATATATACTAGGGTCAGAGCCTTCCTTTCAGATTCGATCCATTGGCTACAATTGGCTTCGACCCTTCTGCAGTGTCCCTACGGTATGCTGACAACTCCTTGAGGCGCACGGGAACAGTGCGCGCCGTCGATGACTGGGCCTGGTGCGGACGGTTACCAGACGATTAGACGGCGAGCTACCCATTGCTCGCCGTCCAAAAGCCCGCGCCTACTGTGGCCGGAAATCGGGATCGGAATCCCGGCGGATGAATGATGTAGTTTAAATAAATGCTTTTGAGTTCGAGTTTAAGTTTTATAAGTTGTTATCTACACATACCGTTTAGTTCGTATATCACAGCTGAAGACTGATGAAGTACTATTGACAATAGTAATTTTGCAAACATTTTTCCGAGGAACTGAAATTCGCGCTTACACAACGTTTGCAAATACAAACCGATACAACACTAAGTTATACCTAGATCAGAGTGAGTATTAAACGAGCACAGGTTCTCGACGCTGCACTAACATTTTCTCTCTTTATCTACATTTAAAGTTAGTAGGTGAGTTGGTTTGTTTGTTCGAGGGCGTTTTCTTCATCGTTTTACCAAAGATTGGTATCCCAGTGTTATTATTTGTTGTAATGGGCAAATAAACTTATTTGGACTGTTTTATAAAGATGAATCGCAACATTTTACTTTCAGTAGGTTTCTACACAGAATCTTTTAACTGTTTGATATATATTTTTTGTTTTCGAGCATAGGAAACCTAAGTCTGGCAGCTGAAAATCATCGTCAGCCAATTAGTTATTATATTGTTATTTTTCTTGCTATGTCGGTATAATTGTTATTATATTAGTATTACTAGCGACCCGCCCCAGCTACGCACGGGTACTGATATTGAATATAATTATGCTTGTATTATGCACATAAACCTTCCTCTTGAATCATTCTAAATATTAAAAAAAAAACTCATCAAAATCCGTTGCGTACTTTTAAAGATTTAAGCATACATAGGGACTAAGCAACTTTGTTTTAACTATGTACACACACAATTCGAGATAGCCCCTCGTTGGAGGTTTTCAGGGGAAGAATTAGGGAAATTTCTTGTCAACATGACTCATATATATGTATGTATTAGTTTTATTTATTGTATATATAGTATGTTTATGTATTTGTGTAGTTTAGTTATAGTTTTAAGTATAGCATAATTTTTGTTTTGTAGTATTAAGTTGTTGTGCACATTTATGGATTATCCTCATGTTTTAAATTTCTTTATGTTTGTATAAGGTTTGCTGGAAGAAAACCCAACTATGGCTTAAGCTCGCCTGTGTACATCACCTGTTCTTTTATTTGTAATTTTAATTATTAGTGTACAATAAAGAATATATAAGAATGTAAAGATGCTGAGCTGAGGCCCTTTTGGCATTACTCAGTGTACCTTTCGTTTTAAATTACGGTGTTTTGTAATGATTTGCCATTTTGTTTCTTTTTCTATGATTTCTGTCCCTGATCTGACACGTTGTTTATTTGTATTTTTAGTCCTTATTTGTGTAAATTAGTTTTCTTTTTCTTTTAGTCGTTTATCTTTATCCCCTACAGTGTCTGTTACAGCAACTGTTACTGGTGTTAGTAATTGCCTGTTGACTCTAGTAGGCGTCGAAGGCGATCCACATTTTTTTTATCTGTTTTTATTTAGGGGCTTTTATCAGCGTATGTAAGCCCCATCGTACCCTTTTACATTGGTTCTACTACTAACTAAATTTAATTGTAGCGTTTACAAAATTAATGTTATAAATCTTATGAATTAACTATTTAATATGAATACTAAACGAAAATTAATACGAAAGCTATTCATAAAGAACTGTAATTAAGGCGATCCACCTTGAGCAGCGAAGTGACTACCTACTGGACGGAGTCTCGTGGTCGGAGCCTGGAGCTTGTCTAGTTTATCCATACGACCAATAGGAAGAAAGGTTTTATTTATAAACACTATACACCGTTAAATCTTGATCGGTTTAATCCCTTGGAGGATCGATTCAGTACATGATACACTATCGATTGGTAAAGTTAGAATAAAAAGACAAAGTACTTTTTTTTTAAACTCGAATTCATTTAGGCATGTTCTAAATTGATTTCTTTAAGTAAATGTCAGCTGAGCGAGTTCAATGACCTGTAGGTAGTTAGTACGCAACGGCCGACAACTACCTACAAGGTCAATGACTCGTTTACTTAAAGAGATTAATTTCGTAAATGCGTATATCATTAAGAAAAAAAGTAGGTTATTTTTTTTTTATCTACACAAATCGATAGTGTTTCATGTACTGGATCGACCCTCTTCGGGATTAAAACGACTAAAATTTAACGGTGTATATTCTTTATATATATATGTATAGTAGTTGTATAAAGGTGGACTTAGCGCCTTAAGCTTTTTCTACCAGTTGAATTTAGGATGGTGCAGAAACTTGACGTGGCAAACAAACAAATTCACAAATATCTTACTAATATTATAAATGCGAATGTTACGATGTTTGAATGTTTGTTACTCAATCACACCAAAACGGCTGAACGGATCTTGATGAAATTTGGCACAGGCATAGGATACACTCCGGAATATGACATAGGCTACTTTTTATCCCGGAAACCCCAACCCCAACCCCAATACCACGCGGGCGAAGCCGCGGGCAAAAGCTAGTCAATTATAAAAACAGTCTTGCTGTCGCGGACTTTTTTTTAGAACTTCCTTTTGATTAACTTTTAATTGTGTCTGTAATTGCAGACACAATTAAAATACAATAGGTGTGCGAACAGCAAAATGTGTAATTTTATTTTACAAATGCATTTTGATACATTGACTGGCCTGTTGGTCAAGTGGCTAATGACCCTGACTGCTATACCAGGGGTCATGGGTTCGATTCCCACTCGGGACATATGTTTGTGGGATGAGCACGATCATTTGTTCTGTGTCTGGGTGTAATTTATCTATAATATGTATGTATTTAGGAATATATAAGTATGTTTATTAGTTATCTAGTACCCATAACATAAGCTCTGCTTAGCTTGGGAGTAGACGATGTGGTGTGATAGTTGTGAAATATATTTCACTAGCTTTTGTCAGCGGCTACGCCCGCGTACATAAATAGCCTATGTCATTCAGGAGTAAATCAGAGAGAGAATTCCCCCTACAAACAAAAAAAGTCTTCTTATATTAGTGTAGATTTTTATTATTTTTGAATGAATTCGGCTTACCAACAATTACTACACGTACACAAAGATATGAGACACATCAAATAAACAAACATGTAGACTACTGTATCTATTAAACCCTTTATCTATAGTTTATAGTTTATTTACGTATAGCTGATAACAAGTCGTATAACATAAACAAGTTACACCAGACCATAGTACGGCAGACATCGTTTTCCTCGGTACACGTTACAACGCGGCTTTCGTTACAAAATGATCATATTGTTATATCTTATTGTGTTATTTCAATGTTGTTATGGAGTGATTCATAAGTTAAATGGTAAGTAAATAAATATAAAACTATATTTAGATTTTTATTAGTTTTTATATTAATACTAGCTTTTATTTAATTTGCAATAAACTAGTGCTTGACTGCGATCCCACCTGATGGTAAGCATTGATGCAGTCGTTGATGGTGAGGCGCACTAGTTTATTAAGAGCCTATTCACTCTAGCTTTGAAGACACATAAATTATAATCGGATGGAAAGTCTGCAGCTGGCAAATTGTTCCAGTCCCTCGATGTACGCGGTATAAACGACGAGGCAAAACGCTTAGTTGTCCGGGCCGCAGGTGTCTCAACAAAGTAAGGGTGGATATTTGCCGCACGCCGGGATATCCATACAAAGTTACAACCCCCGTTTTACTACTTTTTTAAGGTGGGCAAAAATCATCCAATGACGAATCCCGTTCTTCGCCGTTGTGGGAAACAGTCAGACTTTTACTGACTAAACACCGTTCCTTCTTTGCCCCTGAGACCAGGTCCCTGACCCTGACCCAGGGCCCTGAGGCCAGGTCCCAGTAGGCTTCGACCCTTTTACAGAGCCCCTACGTTCTACCTTAGGGGTCTAGAGTTTCGTAAAATCCGTTTTTAGCGGACACCCTGTATTGAAATTACCTGGCACAGTTTAAGTTTGTAGGTGATTAATCAATGAATGGTATATTGGTTTATATATATACTCGTATATTAGTCAGTTGTTAGTACCTAATCCGTCCGATCAAGCGAGTGAGACGTATGTGCTGTATTTGTTATCTATACCATATGTAAACTACTAGCGACCCGCCCCAGCTTCGCACGGGTACTGATATTGAATATATTATGCATGTATTATGCACATAAAACTTCCTCTTGAATCACTATATCTATTAAATAAATCGCACGCTCAGTGTAGGGTTCCGTACATAGGTAGTTTCCCGTCACCCATGTAGCATCACCCAGTAGCCCATGTAAAAATTAGTAACCCAATTTTCGGAGAGATGGCGCTGTACCCGGTGGAAATTTTAATTTGCGTGAACCGATTTAATCTTTTTGTAATTTTATTTGAAAGGCGATACGCTCAGGATAATGAAATATGTAAAAAAGTTTAAAAAAATGCGTGCATGTACGGTTAAATTACAAAATGGGTTTTGTTTTTAATTTTTCAAAACTGTTCATCCTGTCAAGTTCAAAATAATTTTCCTTGAAAGTTTATTTTAAGTTCTACTTTTGAGATTTTTTCCATATTTTTTAAACTTATAAAGGAGGGATCGCCTAATTTTTTGCGATTGGAGCGAATATTTCCGAAAATATTTACATGATCAAAAAATTATTTATGGGACCCCTAATCATTTTTAAATACCTATCCAACAGTATTTCACACGTTATGGTAGAATTGAAAAAAATCACTACCCACTTTACGTGTAAGGGAGGTACCTTAATAATTTTAAAGATCTAAAGCATACGTAGGGACGAGGGTTAACTTTGTTTTATACTATGTAATGATTAGTAAATATTAATTTTATTAATATATTTTATATATACACGTCACAGTTTATTTCTTTATACATAAAAGTAGATCTTTTGCTTAGGATCTACTTACCCACTGAAGATGCGTCAAAATAGTAAAGATAGAGTGATTCAAGAGGAAGGTTTTTATGTATAATACAAGCATAATATATTTAATATCACCATAGTACCCCTGCAAAGCTGGGGCGGGTTGAAACTGAAACGATTTACCAACAGTCAATTGGCCCTTGAACCATTGGCCAACATTATTTTTGACCCATTATCTTTTCGTCCAAAGGACTTTTCATCCTCGAACGTTTCGCCCACATAATTCTTCGTCAGTGAATGCGTAACCAACAGAATGTTTTGACCAATAACTTTTCACCCAAAGAACGATTGGCCCATGGACTGTTCCCCAAGAGAACTGTACGTCAGTGAGTGTTTAAATAACCTCTAGAAGCAATAATAGCCAAGGGATTGTCAGGCTTACAAATCATCATCATCACTGTAAAGTGTTGGTAAAGCGTTTCAGTTTCGGGCGGGTTATTAATAAAGGGAAGTAAACAAAATAAAGACAGTGTCGACTAACTAGACAGGATTGCGTTACCATCATTCTTGTACCACATTTAACCTTTTCTATGTAACTAGAGAAATAATTAAAAAGCCATTGTGTTTCGCATAGATCTGCGCATACGAAAGGTTAATGCAAATAAATTTTAATTAAACGTAAATGGCTTTGACTTCTTCTGTCTGTGCCGCTTTGTGCCCTTGAAGGCACTTCGCATGTGCATCATTATGACGTGCCAAGCTCCGCCTTCCACGCAGTGTCACACTGTGTACGGTAGTTGGAAGGGATCGGGTGATCTGTGTCATGCTGCGTTAAACTAGAACTACATACACGAGACCGACGCACATGCCTAACACGCCTGAAACCGTGTGGCGTGGATCAAGTGTAGCTTTACAAGTCTAGTTTCCCCCTCGCCAGAGGGGCATTTCTTAAAATATACCACCAAAAAAAAAATAGTAACAACAATAGTAATTAAAAAAAATAAAATAAATATATATATTGTATATGTAAATTTTGGTTTATATATATATATATATATATAAACCAAAATTTACGGTCAAATAAATTTCGTAAAATTGTGTGAAAAAACGGTAATTTACAATTTTTCAAGGTCATTTTTTCATTATTGATGACAATAGTATTAGCAATAGTATGAGTTACTACGGAATAATAAGGGTTTTCTGTTTTCAAATTACCTATAACAACGGAATTATGTGAATCTATTCTTGAATATTTGCTATTGAAGCAAAATTGGCTAGGTTTACTTAAAATAATAAGCTGATGACCAATAGGATTGAAGACTTGATGTTTTGGTAATGAAAGTCAATCCTATTTAATTAGTAAATTTGTTTTTTTGTAATTTCAGCCTCAGAATACAGTCTAATGCCTCCGATTTTTTACATGGATGACTATGAGAGATGTCTTCGAGAAGCAAATGGATTGTTTTGCACCTTTGAGGCAGATCTGATTTCTGACAATCCTAGCGACCTTCTGACAATGATCAAAGTAGGTATAGAGTTAAAACTCTAGCAAACATATTTTTAATATTTATACTTTAAGTACTTCTTTTTTCAAATGTTTTTCAGGAATACTCTATCCACGAAATGACACATTTTAATCATTCACACTTACACTACGGTTTATGTGTCACAAAGACATGTAAAAAACAATATGAATCAAATGTGGACCTAAGACATGTCCTTGAGGGATGCCTCAATGAAACTATGTGGGAAAAGTACGAGTTGAAAGTGAGGTTGACTAATAAGTACAACTGTAATGTGCCTAAACAATATGACCATATAGATGCTCTGGATATATTTGTGGCAATTTTACTTCTAGTAATTGTAATGTTCAACCTTATCGGAAGCCTGTGTGATTTCTTTAGAATCACGGATGCTAAACCTTGTGAGTTAACTTTGCCTGTGTTTATGTGTGTTGTAGTCATTTGATACTAATTTGTCAATAGATATGAGTGACCAGCCTTTTCCTAAATCTATTGTAGTGTCAGATTTAAGTTTAACTGCATGTAGTGTTGTATCAGTAATTTACAAGGCGTGACTGTCCATCTGACTTCCACAACCAAGTAGCTAGGTAATACGATATTTCTTATAAGTATGGTGGTGTCAGATTTTTTGACTTCAGACAATCCTATCCGTAACGGCTATCAAGATATTCAAACGACAGTGGAGACCAACGGCTTCACATGCAGTCTAAAGCTTGCTATAGATGGTCACCTATCCAACGATGGAGCTTGGTAATCGTAGCCTTACTTTGACTTTCAACCCAATCGGTCGCATTATTTAGCCACGAGCTCCCCAGTATTTATTCATATTAAACTGAATACCTATATTTATTTAATATTTCCTTTTATTGTGCTTCAAATTACAGCAGTTTGTAAACCTGTTTTATCGTGTCAATTGACTGTTTTCTTCAATTACTGAAAGCTAATTATGTTGTTCTTAAGTAGCAGATAAAAGGATGCTCTATTACTTTTCAATACGTCAGAATTGGAGGGTATTATGGCACTTGGGTGAGGAGTCTGATCCACGCTTGAGAAGGTTAAAAGGTCTTCATGGGATCAAGTGAGTTGTTTTTCTAGAATGTATGGGTTTGGTACATTGGGATGAGGTTAAAACAAAGGAATTTTGGGCGTGGCCAACTCAAAGCGTTCGACTTTAAAAAAAAAACGTTTGTAACTTGGCTAGGGGCACTTCAGAGTTTAGCCCGTCAATTTTTTTTTATTTGGAGTCATGTGCTGTTGGTATCAAGCTATTAGAATCATATTAGTGACTGTGATGTTTTTACATGAAATATCAATGTCACTGTTTACGCAATGATAGTTTCTTCTTTAGATTAGATAGTCTTTATGACGAAAAAAAAGTTATCACACTTAATGTGTCTTTTTTTTAAAATTTAATTTGTATTTTATTATTTTTGAAAAAATCTTTTTTCTACTCGGTCTCCCTGCGGGTTTTTTATGCTCGTGCTTAGTTGCTCGTATTCTATTGTTGCTAAAACTTTTCCAATCGGACCAGTAGTTCCAGAGATTACCTCCTACAAACAAAAAAATAAAAAAAAACAACTTTACCTCTTTATTATATTAGTGTAGATGTAGATTATAATACTATTTATTTTATTACTATACTTATTTCAAACTGTCCCAAATTTCATAAGGTCATCGGAGTCATCGAAGTCATCGTTATCGTTTGTAGAAAGAGATTAGATAAAAAACGGTCGTGACTTTACTAAGCCTGTTGATCGCATTAACCTTTCGAATACCGTAATTAGAGACATAATAGAAGACAATAGGTGTGAACGCCGGCGTTCGCTAGGGGCTCAAAAATTTAATGCTTGCTTTATAAAGGCTCTTCATACTACAGAGAACTACATTATATTGCTTACTTAGCTAGTTTAGCCTAGTTCAAACTAATTTGTCCTAAGCCCGATAGGATAAACCAGTTTAGGCTAGGCCAAACTAGTTCGTCCTGATATAAATGCGCATACTCTAGGATAAACTGGTATAGACTAGTCTCAACATTCTAATATATCTAGAAAGTCAAAATAAATAGATAAATTACTGAATAAAATACTCCGTAATTGGAAAAATAATCAATTTTATTAAACTATAATGTTGTTAAAAGTTATGTTTAAACGGTAATACCAAGGGTAATACGAACAATCATGCTATAACAAATAATACTGTCTTTTTTTTAATAGAAACAAAAATCAATTATTATTATTGTTATTTATTTTTACATGGTTTGCTTTGGTGGCACTTAGAATTGCAGAGTATCATTGCCTTCTTGTACTTGCATCTGTTTGTGGAACAGTTTTTGTTGCAGCTGCATCTCACAAAACTTTGGCCTGATCCAACTGAATGTTTCGTAGCTGCAGTTCGTAACGATATTTCAGAGGTAATATACTTTTTTATAGCCTAATTTATGTTTAATGTTTAGACTAGTCCATACCAGTTTATCCTAGAGACTGCGCATTTATATCAGGACGAACTAGTTTGGCCTAGCCTAAACTGGTTTATCCTATCGCGTATAGGAAGAACTAGTTTAGCCTAGGCCAAACTAGTTTGTCCTGAAATCGGGTTTGGCCGGTAACATATATATATAGGTTAATAATAAATAATTTAAATTCAGTATTTTGTTGTCAGCAATTTATTCATTTCACAGGGCCCTAACAATGTTGTTCTTGATAAATGCGCATGGAGCGATGCCTTACATAACCTATGTAAACAATCCAGAGTATGTGGTAAATGTAAGTTCTAATTCTTTACTTTATTGGGTCGTGGGGCTCTTTGGACCGGGACCGCGAAAGGACCTTGGAATTTGGGGCTTCTACCTAGTATTTCGTTTTATTTTCTGATTAGTATTTTGGGATTACAATTAAAAAAAACCTTAAAGTACCAAAAAATAAACAATATTTGTTTTATTTTTTTTTCCAAAATACTACTAAAAAAATATAATTAAAAAATATTGTTGGAAATTGGGACAGAGGTCCCCATCCGAAGGCGCCCCCTACAGCACATTGAATTGCAAGCGCTACTTTTGAACATGAGGCCAATTCCTAGGTAGAGAATAGTTAAAAAAAACCCCAACTGGATTGTTCATCTCTATAGGCGCACACAACTAGAACGGGGTAACACTAATATTACTGAATAATTGGTAAAAATGGGTGTAACTGTATATGTTTTTTTTACTAAAGCTCATATTTGACCATTATTTGACCTGACAGTACTGTGAAGACGTGACTGACGATGTAGCACGCTTGCCTAGAAGTAACCCATTCATTGTCTAGATCTAAGATACGTTTATTTAATTTATTTGGTGGGAATTTATCATCAGCTCCTACTTTGGGTGGGGTGAAAGCTAAATTTGAACTTCTGTGTTCTTTAAGTTGCCTATTGCTTTCCAGGGCCATTGTAACTCTTTTCACCCAACTTACGTTTATTTCTTTACAGTCATACAGTGATCTGATCATTTACCCTTTCATGAATGGCGCCCTAGTAACTCGGACTTACATCATCGTGTCTGCCTTCTTGCTCACCTACAGCCTGCAACTCTTCGCTGAGAAGAATCTTATCAATTGGAGTATATTACCAAAGTGGATTCTAATGAGGATTATGAGGTAAGAATTTCATATCATTTATTTTATAAAAAAAAAAATTGCTTAGCGGATTGCACCCGCGACTGTCGCTATTTTAGTGATTTTTTCCTGACCCGATTTTATGATCAAATCTCCCAAATTAAATTTGATCCACTTCCAGGTTACCGATTGAGCTGAAGTTTTTCATGCTTGTGTCAATCAGATGACAATGCAAAATGATTATACGTGGAGTTAGTCTGATGATGGAACAGGAAGGTGGCAGGAATTCTGTATTTAAACGACATAACTCCATCGAGTTTCTTCTCGTGTGATTCGTCTTGACGAGTTTTAATTATATAGGTATAAACCGCGCTGATAAAATATTAATTTTATAGCAAGTTTAATTGCTATTAAATGAATATTTTCATTGAAAATTCGTTTAGAATCAGAATCATTTATTTGCCAGCAATGCAGGTATAATTTTAATATGGTACAGAATTGGGTCGGGTGTGTTTTTTAGTATTCAGGTTTCTCATAGGTATTTAAATCGTCATTGTTGATATAAACCTGTGCTCTTATTTTAATTATTTATAGGCTGGTGTTTAACCATTATCTCACCCGATAGTAAGCAATTATTGATTGATATAGTCTAGGATGAAACACTTTATTTGGCTTAAAAACCCGTAATTTTTTACTAAACAACTACTAGTATTAGTGGCAACGGCCATTATTGCACGTCCTTCGTAATGTGTTTCAGGTTAGCTCCTACATACGCGGTCGTGCTGGCGTGGACCATGACCTGGGCAAGGTTCTTAGGAGATGGACCTCACTGGCATGTAAGCTATCTTTAAATTCTTTTCTTTTTTGTGTTTTCATTAATAAAGTTCTATATTACGATGATTTTATAGGTTTTACCAGATAACTAGAGATTATATTTATCATAATTCAAAAAAAAAAACAAAAAAATTAAAAAAATAAATAAATCATAATTGTTCAAATCTTCCCAGGCCGATTTTTCAAGATTCTGAGAAATATTTTTAACCTGATTTGACAGTACTGCCCCTTTTCAAGTTACAATCGTTTCGCTTAGAGTTAGCGCTTGTAGTTGGGGGCGTGGCCAACTACAAGCGCCAATTCTAAACGATACGATTATAACTTGGCTAAGGGTGTCAGTCTTCCAAACGTTGATATGTTTCATTTACAACAAGTAGCTGGGTTAGATAATAATTTTATTTATTTAATTATATTTGACCTACCGGACCAAGATTTTATATCAAGTGTTGTAGTGCAATAAAGAATTAATTTTGATAACAATAATATATTTAATCGTAGGAAAATCAACAGCTATATGGATATGCCATTCAAGGATTATCATGTATACATTTATTGTTGTTCAAGATTATTTTGTATATTTTATATATGGCTTAAGATAAAAATTACTATCATGATTTTTTTTTAAGATACTTGGAGTTCTTTTAGAATCTCACGAGTGTGAGCCAAGGTGATATTTAAGATGGTAAAAGACTATGTGTGACAGTGAACTTTGATTACAAACTTAGTTGCTTAGATTATAAAACAAAATGCAGATAGACCGCGCGGAACACGAAAGTGAAGCCAACAAAATAAATACAAATAGAAAAACGAATACACTCTCGCGTCAGTACGGCAAGAAGCGTCGCATCGTAAGTACGTCACTGAAGGTCAAGGACAATATTGATATTTTCGAGAATAATGCCGTCTTGCGTGTTCAAACTTTGCAAAAATTGTTCCCAAAAACAAAAAAAACAAGATGGAATATCTTTTCATATGTAAATATTAATTATTTGTTTATTTAGACATTATTTTACGTGATTACTTTTAGTGAAATCTTGGAACACAAAACCTCAACAAAATCTGTCAGTGTTGTTAGTTTATTTTGAAACATTTACCCTAAGTTGGGAAATTTGTATTGGAAACAAGATTATCAATTTAAAAAATATTTATTTCGATAAAAGTGTTTTGTTTGTTTCGCCTTTTGGTTGGTATGTTTGAGGTATGTGTGTTTGTTTGTATGTGCCTTAATTACTAAAACTATTGAATTTTTTGTCTCTAATAATAATTATGTAATAATATTGAAACATAGTAATTATGACAGCCTCCGTCGCGTAGCGGTAGTGAACGCGACCGCTGGGCAGGAGGGGGGGGGGGTTCGATCCCCACTCAATGCAAATATTTGTATGCATGAATCCGAGGAAAGGCCAAAGGTCAATGGAAAGGGCTTTGTTCGGAGTTTCTTTGCGTGATCGAATCAAAAATGAAGATATCCGCAAGAGAACTAAAGTGCGACATAGCTCGAAGAATCGCCAACTTAAGTGGCAGTGGGCAGGGTACACTGCTCTCATAACAGATGGCCGTTGGGGCCGAAAGGTTCTGGATTAGCGACCGCGTACTAGAAGACACAGCGTTGGAAGGCCTCGTACGAGGTGTACCAATGACCTGGTGAAGGTTGCAGGAATCCGATGGATGCCAGATGCACGGAATAGGTAATTTCGGCGACACTTGGGGGAGGCCTATGTCCAGCCGTGGAGTTCTATCGGTTGAAATGATGAAGATGATTTTGAGTATTTGCTTTGGTCTGGTCGTGCTCCGGAGAGCACGTTAAGTCGTCGATCCCGGTTGCCGTACGAACATCTAATGGCAGTCGTTACGGCTTGTTGGAGCTCTCAAAAGTCTAACAATTGGTCTAACTGCAATGGTTCGATATCTACCCACCTAAAAAAAAATACCAACTGAATAAATAACACCATTTTCATTTTATTTGCAATTTTTTTTTCAAACACTTTCATACAAACCTTGTCCTGAAAATATTACAAACACAACAATAAACATTCACTTAAATAGGTGCAGCGTTCTTAAGTTATGCGCGTACATACATTTCGGAAATTGATTTTTATTTAATATACAATGTGTTAAAAATTAACTGCAAGAACTTCGTCCACTTACCCACTATCGTAAAACAAAAACGTTAAAAAAAAAAATTAAGCATTTTTATATTATTTTTTTTGCAAATACATTTTATTTATAGTACAGGATCCGGGGCCTATTTTGTCACTTGATTACTATCAAGCTAATTTTCCGTGAGTAGCTTCATTTTGATAAGACGCCCAACAATTTCCTGTGCGAAAATTTTTGATTGTGGTAGTTAACAGAGGTAGCAATGATAAAATATGTCGATTTGATGATTCTCAAGTATTAATTACTAACTGGATTGTTTTTTATTAAATCTTAAGATAATTATCTAAATTATTTGAAAAAATATTTGTCCTACAAAATCTATGGTTTCATCAAAGAGTCCTCCCCCTCCAACATGTATTGATAACGAGATCACCAAAAATTATTACTAACCAGCTGATTTTTTTTTATTACTTAGTTAATATATATATAACGTCACGGTCATATTGTCCTACAAATTCCGTGGTATGTTATCCCGGTCCTACGGTCAAAAGTAGTAGTACAGATCATTGATGTAAAAATAATTACTATCAAGCTGAATCTTCGTGAATAGCATCGTTTTGATGAGACGCCCAACAATTTCCTGTGCGAAAATTCTCGATATTGGTAGCTAACAGAGGTAGCAATAATAAAATATGTCGATTTGATGATTCTCAAATATTAATTACTAACTGGATTGTTTTTTATTAAATCTTAAGATAATTATCTAAATTATTTGAAAAAATATTTGTCCTACAAAATCTATGGTTTCATCAAAGAGTCCTCCCCCTCCAACATGTATTGATAACGAGATTACCAAAAATTATTACTAACCAGCTGATTTTTTTTTATTACTTAGTTAATATATATATAATGTAACGGTCATATTGTCCTACAAATTCCGTGGTATGTTATCCCGGTCCTACGGTCGAAAGTAGTAGTACAGATCATAAATGTAAAAATAGCGTGGTACGCTATTGCGGTGCTCCAATTGAATATACATATATTGGAAAGTCATGAAATTAAAAATCAATTTATTTCTCAAGCGTGAGAAAAAAAAATCTTGACTTTTCGGTAGATTTCACTTAACAATAAGTTAAAAAATTACTGAACGCCAACTGAAATTAAACAAAACAATAACAAAGAAAACTTTGTGCCGCTTGGGTTTCTGTATTTTCTACAACAGCTGATTCACGCCGTTACGCGTGCGCAGAGCATTTTTACTCCGTCGTAGTAGGTATCCCACGTTTGTGTCGAGTATAAGCGTGTTAGTAAGCATTTTTCAGTTCACGTGCTGCAAAATAATTATGGAGTGTTTTTTGTGTAATTTGCTTTGTGAAAATCCTACTTTCCGAGAGAAAAGGGAAGAAGTGAAGAAGTTTAATGCAGACATTTGGCTTTCCTGTAAAACTTTTTTATCTGCTCGAAAACATCATCAATGAAAAAATTTTAAAACAAAAAATCGTAGGATATGATCCTTCCAGTTTGCTACCAACAAAAGAAGAATTGTTACAACAAATTAAAAGAACTGTATTTATCTGCAATGTATGGTGTAACGCACATATGCGGTGCCCCACGGAAAAATTGCCGGAAAATTTTGGATGGACAATAATTGATGGCAAATATGAATACTATTGGTTTGATGGTCCCCAAAGTCCATCTTTTGAAGAATTATCTTCTGAAATACAAGGTAACCTATTTATACTATTGTTATTTATTGATTGATTATTCATTATTATATAATTTACTTAATTTTTTCATGTTATTATAGAGTCAGATATCACAAGTGAGGAAAGTGACACAAATGAAGATGACAGCGATGTTAGTAGCGAAGATTATGATTCATCGGATGAATAAGATGAAGATTAATTTTTGTTATCTATAAATACACCAATACACCAATTTTTGTACCTCATTTTTCAAAAAAATAAACTTATTTAAATTTTAAAAAAGATTTTCTCACTGTATCTTATGTTAGAAATCGGAAAACGAAAAAATGACAATTTTTGTCGGACTAGTGATACATACCTGTTTTTTTGTAGGACATTGTTTTATTTGGGCACTGAACACACTAACCTATTATGTAATATTTTTGTCCTACAGTTAGTAATGAGAAAAATGGTCTTATGGTATTAACAATTTCTGACCGTAGGACCGGGATAACATACCACGGAATTTGTAGGACAATATGACCGTGACATTATATATATATTAACTAAGTAATAAAAAAAAAATCAGCTGGTTAGTAATAATTTTTGGTGATCTCGTTATCAATACATGTTGGAGGGGGAGGACTCTTTGATGAAACCATAGATTTTGTAGGACAAATATTTTTTCAAATAATTTAGATAATTATCTTAAGATTTAATAAAAAACAATCCAGTTAGTAATTAATACTTGAGAATCATCAAATCGACATATTTTATCATTGCTACCTCTGTTAACTACCACAATCAAAAATTTTCGCACAGGAAATTGTTGGGCGTCTTATCAAAATGAAGCTACTCACGGAAAATTAGCTTGATAGTAATCAAGTGACAAAATAGGCCCCGGATCCTGTACTATTATAATTCTAAGTAAGTACTTACCTTTCTTGCAGTTAATTTTTTAACACCTAATAGATAGGTAATGAAATAATATGGGTAATTTTGTTATTATCCTGGCAACCGTAACGCACACCGAGGAAACGTATGTTTACAGTGCTGTCACGCACACATGTCTGCAAGCGTGGCTTCACTTTCGTGTTCCGCGCGGTCTAAGGGCGGCTTGCACGTCTCAGTTAAATTTAGATTTAGTGTGATTTAAACTCGACTTAAGCTTAAATCGAACTTAACGTATTGCACGACATCGGTTTAGCGTAAAGCTAGACTTAAAGAAATGTCAAATTTAAACCAGCATGGTAGGCGGTTCAAATTGCTAAATCTAGATTTTGTGACATAAACAAAAGTAAAATCAAGGATCTTATATCTTTATCCTACGGATAGTCTGGATTGATGACGAAGCAATATTGCAAACTCTTTATCAGCAAACAGCATGCTAACATGGAGTGTAGTCAAAGTCAGTTAACAAAGTCGGAAAGGTTTAACAGTTTGTAAGAGTTTGTCACACTCATGAACTCTCCTTTCCTTTTTTAGGCCAATTTTTGCCAATACTTGCAAAGCTACAACGTGCGCACTATTGACCAAACTTTTTACGACACTAAAAACTTCTGCTAAATGTCACCCGGTCCCCGTCTTACCTTGCTACCCCATTTCTTAACCCATCTTCCTTTAAATTGTGGTTTTCTCACTACTGCTCTCAAAATGGTGAAGAGAAAACAATCACAAATCCGCACTGGACCAGAGTGGTGGATTATGGCCCATTCCTTCTCTTAGAGAGGAGCCCTGTATCCCGGCAGTGAGAACATTAAGAAGTCTGAACGTCGTCTATGTAATTATTGTACAAATAACACATTGAACTTCTTTAGGACAGAGCTCAGAATTTTACAGCATGCACCATGGTGCATACCATTGCGTTATTAAGTGGATATCTATATATATTGATATATATCTATTTATAATACCTACATCAAAAACATCTCGAACTTGTTTAGAGCAAAATTGTTCCGTAATACGTAGTTAATGTATGGTCATACTAGATGGATGAGATAAAAACCCAATTTTTAACTATACCCTTCAGAACTTTTTTGAGGTAGTCGTAAGCTTTCCAGTCACTCCTTTATAAAATCCTTGGTTTTTTATATTTGAAACGTTCCATACCTCCAAAAAAGTTGTAAAATATCCAGCACAATTATGAAAAATGGAACGCAAATGAATGAACGAAAAGAATGAAACGTGTTAAGCTAGGTTTAGTTAAGTCGAGTAGATTTCGACACTAGCAAGACGCTACTAATACAGTTTAAGTTAAGTTGAGCTTAATGACTAATGCGACTTTAACAAAATCTAGTTTTAGTCAAGTCGTGCAAGCCGCCCTAACTGCATTTTGTTTTATAATCTAAGCTTAGTTGTATAAAGGAGAATGCTCAGGCCCCATACAAAATAAACCCAGCTCTGGCAGAAATGAAATGTATTTATATCAAATTATCGATATTAATAAGTAATAAAATAATTATCAGTCATGATCGTCATGCTTACTTGCAATCTTATAAAAATTACTAGTTTTATTTTTCAGGCTTCGTCTTAAGAAAATGTTTATTTAAATATTTTCAATCCTTAATAAAAAAATATGACATAATAAAATACTTGGGTCTCGGGTCTTTTAATTTTTATTTATTTCATGTTATTGATTTATTTATTGTTGAAAAGTTTAAACAAAATAATTTATTTCGATAACATAACGCAAAACATTCTGTACAATCAAATGTCATTGAAAATACTATGTAAACAAACCATTATGTTGCATAGCAACAGACAGTAACCCCAGCTTTGCAGTTTGGGAATAGAGTTGAAATCAAACTAGTATCTTCGTATTTATAACATTATTATATAAAATAAATTGAGTTTTCTTCTTATAACCCGCGTACCTAATAAATTGAGTAATCAAGTGCAGCATACTATTTTCTTTGTAGACAGCCGTAAAAGTGGCGCCCAACGCGAGACTTGCGACTACTGAACTACATCTGGCTATTTTTATATGTTTGCAAGTAAGGAACGCGATAATAATTAGATATGTCTTATGACTTATTATTATTAATAACTAGCGACCCGCCCCAGCTTCGCACGGGTGCAATGGTGATATTAAATACATTATGCATGTAATTTACACATACACCTTCCTCTTGAATCACTCTATCTATTAAAAAAAAAAACCATCAAAATCCGCTATTTATAGGCACGCTCTTCCCGCACCGGGCGGTAGGCCGGTACCGCCACAAACGCTACGTCCCGCAATTTTTAAATCTGTAATATCTTCAAAAATATTCACTTAAATCATACGGTGTAAAGGGCCATATAGATCTATATTAAATGAACAATATGTATTCAAGGTATTTAATTGGTTAAGGATTAATGCTGTATTGGTTAAAATCGCTTCGAAAATTAGCCATTATTTGTCGTAAAAAGGAAATGACAAAAAAAAAGTTATTGTGGATTATCCATAAGAGATAGACATATACCATCGCGGACTTTTCTGTAGACCTTTTCAATGTGTACAATACTTAGTACATTATTTTGATAAAACTCGTAGGCTAGGGTTCAGCCTGCGTTTGCAATGTAAGCGGAAAAAATGTAATTATTTACGACATCACATTAGAAACCTCAAAAATAACAGTACTTTTCCACTATTTAATGGATATTATTATACATATAAACCTTCCTCTTGAATCACTCTATATATTAAAAGAAAACCGCATCAAAATCCGTTGCGTAGTTTCAAAGATTTAAGCATTCAAAGGGACATAGGGACAGAGAAAGCGACTTTGTTTTATACTATGTAGTGATTTGAGATATGTTATATGTTTCTGCCGGAGCAGGTTTTTTTTGAGCATTCACCTTTGCTGACTATACTACAAATATTCAAGATTTAGTTAGTAGTAACTTTTTGTAGTTTTAGATATGTGTAATTCGACAGATTGAGTTATTAAAACTATTGAATATTTGTTTTGGAATAACGCCTGTTGTTGATACATATTACTTTTGGGATTATAGTGGGTTCTGCGATTATTATAATTTTGTTTTCTGGTGTAGAGAGGTGCTGTCCTAGAGAGTGAGCATTGTCGTCGCGATTGGTGGAGGCACCTTCTCTTCATCAACAACTACGTCAATGGCTCTCATTGTAACATACCGTCGTGGTAAGATTTTAAATTTTAATTTGATGAACTTTTTTTTTTTGTTGGCGCCTTAAACTTGTATTTAAGGCGCCTGCTTCTTATGCGTGACTTTTGTCGGCTTATCATGGTTATGTTGCGTCCACCTTGCGATATGAACTGATATTTTAGGGTGATGCAGATGGTGCTAAAGTAGAACAAGTTCTAATTACAAAAAATAAAATGCATTCGAGCTGTAAAAAATAAAACGGACGGATTCGTGCAAGCCCCATTTCTAAAACTTGAAAATATTGACTGTACCATCACTATACAAGGTGTCATTGACATGTTAACGCAAACGAATACCATGGATCCAGTACATGATTCTGGACCCCCCAGTGGTGGAATTTTTCGTCGGTTTTTTTCAAATTTTTGAAAAAAAAGTTTTGCTTTTTTATTTTTTACCTCTATAAAATCGTTATTCTAACCAATCCCAATGATATTTTAAGAAAAAAATTTTTTTTTTACAAAAAAAAAATTAATAATAAAATCATCGAGGCAAATAAAGTCGTTATTCTAATCAAACCCGATGACATTTTTAATTTGGAATGCGTAAATAGTTTGAAGCCCTGTTTTAAATTATTGAATGATAAGGCATATTACTCTGTCGATGAAAGTGGCAAATTTTGACATGCTAATTTAGTATAATTTTGACATGCTAATTTAGTATAATTTTGACATGCTTAGCTTAGAACCAGATGGCGTTGTGCGAAAGTTGTGGAAAAAGAAAATATTGCCATCTCACAAAACTTTGGAAGACAGTTGTACTGTGTTCAACTCCAGGTCTACGGTTTCCACAGGTACTTGGCAGCGGACACACAGCTGTACTGCCTGGCCCTCGTCATCCTCATCAGCTGCCGAAGCACCAGGTCTAGGAAGCTGGTGTTGTCGATGCTGTTCATCATCGGGATTGTCATCCCTGCTGTTCACATCTATGTTGAAGATTTGTATCCATTCCCGCTGTCGACACCAAAGTGAGTAATGTTTTATTTATTTATTTATATCGACACACAAACGACTCCTTTACTGGATTAACATTATAAAGAATACAATTTGCGAATGAAAAATATGATGGTGAATTTGTCCCTTATAGGCGTGCACAGCGCCTATAGGTGCAGTAATTTATATCACCATCATCAGCCTTATTAATGTTCTCACTGCTGGGACACAGGCCTCCTTTCTAGTATTAAAATATTGTAAACAAAACAAAAATTTAAATAAAACCAAAACATACAACTTTGTACCTACTTAAGTGGGAAATGATCTTGAATATTATTGACACACGTGATAAATCTGCGGTAAATAATTAAAAAAAACCCGACTGCTTAAAATAACTTTAAAATAAAAACTGAAAAGAAAAAACTAGTCAGCAGTGTAGAAATAAATTCAATTGCGTTCATTTACTCAAAATAGAATCATTACATAGTATAAAATAAAGTCGCTGTTTGTCCCTATGTGTGCTTAAATCGTTTAAACTACGCAACGGATTTTGATGCAGTTTTTAATAGACAGAATGATTCAAAAGGAAGGTTTGTATGTATAAGTACATGTATATTTAATATCGCCATTTCACCCGCGCGAAGCTGGGGCGGGTCGCTAGTAATTAATAAATTCCTGATGAATTGATGTCTGTTACTACACGCGTGCGGCCGTCTCGTTCTCCGTCTCGCAGAAGGAGGCGATCGTTCGCTGTTCTATCACGCTTCGGGTCCTGAACCAGAGCCTACCGTCAGAGATCACCTCCACCGATCGCCTCCATGAGGACACGGCGGAGCTTGAAACTGCCTAAGTGGGGCATACTTCCAACATGTCTTTAGGGCGATCTATTCAACGATGACACCGTTTCTTCTGCCTGAACCCGTTGCAGTAACCTCTCGAATTTACCATGTCCGATGAGGGCTTGCGTCACGTGGAAGGTGAGGAGGTCGAGTAGGTAAAACACGCAATTATCGAATGCCAACGGAGGTTTCAGGCATTATGTCTCTTTTTTCGCGTTGCCTTTTCATAAAAAAATCGCTTTGGAATGCTATGTTTGAGCTCGCGTGATTGGTCTTGACGAGTTTTAATTATATTGGTATATACCACGCTATAACAGCTTGATATGAAACAAACCTAAAACTTGCTGTGCCGGTGCTGCCGCTGCGGCTGCGGAGAACCTCAAGCGGCGGAAATATACTAATCTTGTTGGTAGTTATATTTTCGAGCCGTTTGGGGTTGAAACTCTCGGATCGTGGGGTCCGAGTGCCCACAAGTTGTTTAATGAACTTTCTAAACGACTTGTTGACACTTCGCGTGACCCAAGGGCTGGCTTTTACCTTGGGCAAAGAATAAGCATTGCCATACAGCGTGGCAATGCGGCTAGCCTTTTGGGCACTTTACAGGTCGACAGCGATGCGGAAGAGTTTTTTTGACGCTTTATTAGATTAGGTATTTTTAGTTAAGTTAATTAGGGTTATGTAGTTTTAAGGTTAGATATCCAATTATTTGTACAGTTTACTAAATAAATGTAAATATGAAACTTGTTAGTAATACTGAACTTGATACTTTTTACTTGCTGGTTTGTAGCAACATCCTGAACTTCTTCACGACGGATCCGACTTTCAACAGCATCTACAAGAGAGGCCACGCTAACGTCCTCAACAGTGTCTTCGGGATCACACTCGGCCTCATCGTGTACCACTGCCAGAAAAACAACTTTGATGTTAATAAACGCAAGGTAAAATATTATTGTCAAAAGAGAAAGAGTGTGCTGAAAACTATTTCATTTATTAGCGAAATCTAGCAAGAAAGAAAAGAAAGAAAAAGAGTTTATTTGTGCTAAACTGTGGCCCATACCATAAATATGTATAAAAATATGTGACAAACTAAATACGTAAAAAAATACAGTTTTTTTAATCGTAGGTAAAAATCTAGCAGATGCAGTGTGGCCGTTTTAGTGTGGCGAGTCAGAAGTTAGGCTTGCCAACTTTAGCGCTTGTGCACTCGTTAAAAAATGAATGCCAAAATTTTGTTAACGGCAATATTATCTGCCAATAGCATTTAGTTTTTTTGCTGATGCTTGGCAGCACGACTGGTATTCTATAGATTTCTGTAGAAATATTTTACACGTCACATATTTACAGTCGAAGTTCGAATACCACCTTAAAGTGTCAGGCCACTTTTCTTCAGCCTGGACGACGATCCCACATGATGGTAAGAGTAGTGACGCAATCGTTGATGATAAATCGCACTAGTTTTAAACTTTTGAGCTATTGTTCTTTAATTGTGTCTGTAATTACGGTAGTCGATAGGTAGGCTATAATATCCCCATATGATGTTTCACATCTTTTTTCCATATCCATTGTTATCTTGGTTACAGAGATACCGCATCATATACTGGTCGTTGCCTGTGCTGAGCGTAGCTCTGGTTACTTCAGGCTGCATCTTCTTCACCGAAGGCCCGAAGGTCTCTGTCTTCACCAGGATGCTGTTCTACATCACCGTGATGCCGTTGTTAAGTCTCGTGCTCACCGTTATCTTCTGGGGAGTCGTCATGAAGTTTGAAGGTGAGATCTTGTAAAGTTGCGTATGGTAAATTTAGCCTTTCGCCGTCAAGTCAATTATAGAGTCAATATTAGTGTTGTGTATTTAAGAAGATTTTTAAAGGGCCTGGCGAAAAGTAGAAGGTGCAATGGATTTTACTTATTTATTTATTAACACTTCATGCACATAAAGCTACAAAGGCGGACTTCCGAAACCTTCAAATACATTTACAAACAGACAAATAAACGAGGGTTGACAAGCTCGTGGAGGTCGCGCCGCTTCCCGCTTAATATGATAAATGTAATAAAACTGTGGCGGAGCGTGCACGCGCGTTTTTCCGCACTAGTGCGAAAAACAGTAAATTGAGCATAAGAGTAAGTGTAATAAATGAATCTTTCAGATGTATATCGGGGCGTACTAGAATGGCGCGGCTGGGAGCCTCCGGCACGGCTCTCGTACTGCGCCTACTTGGTGCACGGGCCACTCATCCGCCTGGTGGGAGGTTCGGCCACCGCACTGGCACACGTCTCCCTCGCCAACTGCGTAAGTTATGATTTACATCTGTCTTTATGTATTTCTTAATTAAGTAGCCCGAATAATCACCAAATCAAGTGGTAATGGGTAGGGCTCGCAGACCGGATGGCCGTTGGGGTCGAAAGGTTCTGGAGTGGCGACCGCGTACCGGAAGACGCAGTGTTGGCCTCCAACAAGTTGGACCAATGCCCTGACAAGGGTTCCGGGTATCCGATGGATGCGAGATGCACAGGACCGTTCATTATAGCGACAATTGGGGCAGGCCTATGTCCAGCCGTGGACGTCTTTTGGCTGAAATGATGATGTTGAGAAATATACTAACGTTATTATTATTTATTTATTTCAGTTTAAAATTGGCCTGTTTACAATCATACTGGCGTACACGGTGGCGACTCCATTGTTCCTGATGGTGGAATCTCCTTTCGTACAGCTGTTGAAACAAAGAGTGATGTCCAGAAACCTTGCTGAGAAGAAGAAGACCTATTGAACGAGAAACAAATGATGATTAATTGAAATTCATTACCGTGGTGTACCAGCTGGAAATTAGTGCTTGTGTCTAATGCCACCAGGTCCAGTTGAAAACCAGCGTCAGGCACTTAGTTGCCTGATATTTATGCTGAACTGGACCATCTTTCTTTCTTTCTTTCTTTATGCCTGGTTATGCTGAGATTCTCATTTCGGTACAGTTATACAACGATATCTTTCGTACTCCGCAAAATTTTAAACGTTTTAATCCCGTGTAGGGTCGATCAGGATAGTAAGTTTAGTACGCAACGACCGATAACTACCTACAAGTCATTGGAATAGATCAGCTGTAGATTAATTGAGAAAAAAAAATACGTGTGGCACTCGGGGACTGCCGCGGTAAAGCTATTGCATAGCATTCTGTATCAACTTATGCACAAACAACATTTTTTCGTGACTTTCTTCATTAATAATAAATGCACTTTGTTCATTCATATTCAAAACACTTTATACACAAATTTCACAAGTACAGCCGTTCACTGTTGTAGATAAATACTTATACACCTATATACTTTCTCACAAACAGCTGATTATGTATTCGTCCGATTTCGGAGCAGCTCGTCTCGATTCGGGCGAGTTCCGTAAAGTCGTACAATACGTCTAATCGCACGACACACAGCGCCGTGTCGAAGACTGCCGAACTGACACGACGTTAGACGATGCACGGCCTTCAAGCCACACCTCCGTGCCCGTCGGAGTGGGGAGCGTGAGGTTTTTTCGTTACGGAATTTCTGGATTTAGTCCCCGCGCTCAAGGCCTGCGATAGAAGCTATGCAATAGCTTAAAAACTTTATTTCAGACCTTTTTGATCACAGAGATACAGATACATATTTATGTTAGTAAGTATTTAAGAACCATGTTAGTAAACCACAAAATAAAATTGTAACAACATTTTGACACGTGGAGCACAATCCAGTGTTTCAGAAACGGACTGTCTAGTCTCTCTGCTATTACTTTTATTATGCTGTTGGAGCTTGCTCGTACACTCGTACGTGTTATGAAATTATTTAACATAGATTCTTTACATTCAAATACGGGTTGTAAAAATAAGGTTTGTATTATAATTCTGTACCTATTTCTTTTTTTTTGCTCTTTTTTGTCATCGTTGTTAACTGTGTCGATTAAAATATATTCTATTCATTTAATTTGTTTTGTATACGACACTCATTCAATAAGAACGGTTCTTGAGTCGTGTGTGAATTTTGTAAGAGGAAGTACTTGCCTTGCTTAAGGGGCAGATATATTCCAGTGACCTTGAGCGAACAAAAGAGGAGCTGCTATATATATTCATACTAGCGCCCCGCCCCAGCTTCGCACGGGTGCAACGTTGATATTATGCATATATCATACATATAAACCTTCCTCTTGAATCTATCTATTAAAAAAAACCGCATCGAAATCCGTTGCGTAGTTTTTAAAGATTTAAGCATACATAGGGAGGAAGCGACTTTGTTTTATACTATGTAATGATAATGGTACATATATATTTTTTGTTAAGCTTATGTATTATCTTTTGTATATTTTTTATCTACCTATGTAACGTTTTTATTTTATTTTTTCATCTTTTTTTGTTAGAGCAGTGTACCATAGACCACCCCCTTTTTAGTTCAAGCTCTTATTCTCCATATTAAGGTTTTCTGGTAGATATCGCTATCAGCGATAAGACCGCCTTCCTTTCAGACATGAACCCTTAGCCCCAGTTGGCTTCGACCCTTCTGCAGGGTCCCTACGGTTGCTGATAACTCCTTGTGGCGCGCGGCAACAGTGCGCGCCGACTGGGTTTGATCCGGACGGTTACCAGACGACCGAAAGGCGAGCTACCCATTGCTCGTCGCCCGCGCCTATGGTGCGCCTATGGGGCGCAAGCGCCGTTGCCTGATGCTGTCGGCCTCCTCCTTTGCCGTTTAGACGTCATATTGGATTTATAATCATAGAAAGTCGTATATCTCCCCCTTAAATAACATCATTCTACAAATTTATTCGAAGTTATATCTACAATTTATAAATAAAAATGAATAGTAAATTAAAGTCACACGCATGTTGTAGTATTTTGAATTTATTATTTTTTTTAAGCATTGGTATTGTAAGAATAGTATTAATTACTAGTTTTTGTCAGCGGCTTCGCCCGCGTACGTAAAATATAGCCTATGTCACTCAGGAGTAAAGCAGCTTTCTATTATTGCTAAAATTTCTCCAATCGGACCAGTAGTTCCAGAGATTACCTCCTACAAACAAAAAAACAAAAAAAAAAAAACAAACTTTACCTCTTTATTATATTAGTGTAGATAATGTAAAATAATATTTACACTCTTGAGCCCCAAGCGAACGCTGTTCCTAACCCGCCCTTGTTCGTTCCCGGTGTAAAAGTGCCCATGGATAACACTGGCCGCATTACCTCACTGAATTCGACCCATGCATAAAGAACGACCTAGACCGGGAGTCACCCGCTAATTTTACAATGTAATAATTATGTATATAACTAGGTTAAAAGTAATATATGTACGAATATGTAATATCTGTCTACCAGTATTAAGCAAATTTAAATGAATGAATGATTGATTGATTAAGCTTGCTTCATATTTTGACGAGACTAAATTGTCTAATTTGTTAATAATAATAAAATATAACACCTTAGGAGGCTCGTATTAGGCGGCTGGATCAAGGGCTTGATTCAGAAAGCGGTACTCCTGGACACGGCTCGTATTGTTAGGAGGTTCCTTTATTTATTTATTTTAATGGTTTACCTACAATTGTTACATCGATACATTATTAAGTTCAGTGCATAATATTACGACTAGATGTACAATATTAAAAGGTAAACACTACATGCTATACGATATACCTATGAACAAATAAAAACAAAGTATCTACTGAAGAGACAAAACATATTAGAACTTTTTTGTTTTTTGTGTGCCAAAAAATTATAAAATAATTCAAAAGTATTAAGGTGACAAGTGATATTAACTAAATGTTTGAACCAACTGGCGCTTGAAATGCTGAAGAGAGAAGCCAAAAATATCAATTTCACTTAACTTATTGTATAATCGAAGAGTCTTTCTCTGAAGTCCTGACCGCTGGTAGCTTGGACCCTTGTTCTATTTATCAATAAATAGAACAAGGGCCCAAGCTAAACGAAACTCTACACTAATATAATAAAGAGGTAAAGTTTGTTTTTTTGTTTGTAGGAGGTAATCTCTGGAACTAATGGTTCGATTGGAAAAATTGAAGCTATAATAGAAAGCTGCTGTACTCCTGAGTGACATAGGCTATAAATTATTTATATAACATGGATATTAACCGAGCTATCACAAATTTTCCGCGGACGAATTTGCGGGCGGAAGCTAGTAAAATATAAATTAGCAATGAAGACTTATTTAATGTGGAATTTGATTATTTTAAAAGACTGATTTGTAAGTCTGTTTTGTTATTTCTTATTTTAAATATAGAACAATAAATCTGTTATTATACGAGCACACAAATGTTGTAAATATGACAAATCATTAAATACTAGAATTACCTGTTAAGAGTAAACTTATTAAGAATTAGTATGATTTATAATTACTCCATTTTTAATTTTATCTGTGTACAAAAATTACAAAATTAATAAATAATTTAGTTTTATGATTATCAATTTTAAATGCTTAAAAACTTTTGTGTGTGATAAACAAAGCAATAAGTAATAATTAAGGTTAAACTTATTAAAATATAATTTTCTATGTAATAAATTAATTACTTAGTAGATTTTGACAAATTATTTTTTTTTCCACCAAAAATTAACTCAATTACATTTTTTAATTTCAAAAGAAAATTATAACCAACTTCAACGTAAAAAAAAAAACAAAAAAACATCGACCTCCAAAATAACTGTTTTGCAATTTTTATGTTTTTTTTTAGATTGAAGTCGGTTGTAATTTTTTTGTAATGGGTTTTTTTATTATATTCTTAGTTATAGTACCTACCTAGCAACCAGAATTAAATAAATACGTTTCACTATACTTGGTGCAATCATCCAAATATGATGACAATTCTAATAATATCAAACACGGCTTTGTTATAGATTTACGGTTCTTACCTACTTTCCAGTATTATAATCAGATCGATTCTACGTATCCCACCCCTTCTTCTTTCAGTCAGTCATCTACATATGTATAAAAACTACATAATATAATATTTTCGAAGTTCATCATCAGATAAACTGAAAATACATCCCGCACCGCCCAAGGGTGGGATTCGTCATTACATGATTTTTCCCTCCAAAGAAAAAAAAAACAATATTTATTATTTATTTATTAACCACTTTGTGCCCAAAAGTACATCATCATCATCATCATCAGCCTTTTAATGTTCCCACTGCAGGGACACAGGCCTCCTCTCTCTAGGAGAGGGAATGGGCTATGATCCACCACGCGGGCCCAGTGCGGATTGGTGGATGTCACATGTCTTCGAATTTTTGGTTCTAGGACATGCCGGTTTCCTCACGATGTTTTCCTTCACCGTTTTGAGAGCAGTGGTGATGAAATAAATTACACAAAGTAATGCGCCTGGCTGGGTTTGAACCCGCGACCTACAAACTCGTAAGTCGGGGCCGTTACCACTCGGCCACCACTGCTCCAAAAGTACAGGCGGACTTAATGCCTTAGGCATTTGCTACCAATAAAAGAGAAAGGAAAAGTGAGTGTACCGCAATTCCTTTTCGAAGTCAGTTAAAAAGGCTTCCCCGTCTTAAAAAGAAAATAGTCTCGACGTCCTGTCAATTCCCAGGGCTTTGATATTGTTGGGAATACCCAAATCCTACTATGAACATAATCATGAGTTGCCTTACATAACATACATAGCATAATCGGCCTTATGGGAATATTCCCATTGCCGAGACCCAAGTCTTCTATCTAGGAGAAGGAATGGGCCGTAATCCACCAAACGGGTTCAGTGCAAATTATAGGATGTCACATTTCTTTGGAACTTTGGTTCTTCTGGCTAACCTTGCTGTGTTGAAAACTGCCATAGCGCTATCTATATACATCTATAATTACATACATTCAATACATAAATAAATCAAATTGAAGTACCTGTTTATAATACCAAAATACTTTGTTGTATTAAACACCAAAGACATACATGAAAATACATAAAAATGATGATATATAAAAATGATTTTTATTAAAAAAAACTGTCTGTTTGTTTTTTCCGACAAATTTCAACAGAGGCTGGTCTGATTTTGACGACTTTCACTGATGGATCGTTGATTTTATAAGAAGTAACTTAGGCATATGGGTGCAAAAAAATATTTATTAAAAAAAAAAAAAAAATCAAAAAGAACATGGCTTGACTTCATGATCTCGACACTGTAATCTATAAGCGAATTGCAGTGGCCACTCTGGAAAATTTCAACTGACTACGGAGCCAACGTTGGGGCCCAAAGGTTTAAGAGTAGCGGCCGCGTATACGCAGCGTTAGAAAGCCTACTAGGGATTCTGCAGAGGGGTTGTAGGGGTCAAGGGTTCGTGACTGACAGGAAAGCGCGGCCCCGGTATGCAAGGTAGCGTAGGAACGGAGTTAGTTTTTTAGTTTTTGACGTGACAACGTCTTATAATTCGATGGAGCCGGCTGCACGCATGAAAAAACATGACTCATGCGGCGTTACCTCGCTCTGAGGCGTTCCATTTAAGGTTTGAAGTGCAAGCGAGAGCACGCAACGAGCGACAAAGAGGCACAATCGGCCTCGTTCGGCAGTGTTCGACATCTGTTGCTCTCCTACTTGAGTGAGCGATGTGTTCGCGTGAACAGCTGCTATACATGTGTATATGTTTTCGTCAAGTATGAAGTGCAGTGAAAAGTGAATGTGGTGTCAATTGTTTATAGCAACGATAATTGCGGCGATACAGGTAATGATGTTTAAAAGTTGTAAAACAATTGCTCATACCACATTCATACTTGTTAAAAAACTATGATCATTTAAAAAAAAAATTACATAATTGTATTTATGCGTACAAATAAATGTAACTTGATCAATTGAATTGTGATTTCCATTTACCTCCTTTTCTATATCCATACAAAATATCTATCAAACAAATAAAATTAACATTTTCTTTAGAAAAATGAAACCATTCCATCAGTATTTTCCTATGACGTTGTCTCGTTCAACTATCGTCAGTAAACCGACTTTACAGACAACCGATTTTTTTTTAGACAATAATGGTCTGACACTGATCGGATATCCGATCTGGTTTTTACTCACCAAAAAAAAAACCCTTGTCTGATGCGGACAAAGTCACGAGTACTAGCTAGTATGATAATACAATTATAGCAGGAAAACAAATTCAACTACGGTAACTTTGCAATAATTACTTGAAAAAATAAATACCTAATTACAATTTTTATTATTATGTCCTTGGATATATTCTATAATGTGGAGATTCGCTTTAAGCTGTCTCACTAAATAATCTTATTGCTTGAAGTTAGGTCGTTTCATCAGTCTTCTGCGGTTCTTCTCCAGACGTTGATGGAGAAGAATTTATAAACAATGAAGAATTTGATAGCGTTCTTGTGTTTATTACATGTTTGTTATGGTGTTATTTATAGACTTAACGGTGAGTGGTTTTTATTTTAAAGATTTTATTTTGATTGACATACATACCTACTTTATTGTTTGACTGGGCTGTTGGTTTAGTGACTCCAGTAGTTAGTGGCCCTGACTGCTGTGTCAGAGGTCGTGAGTTCGATACCCATCCAAGACAAATGTTTGTGTGATGAGCACAATCATTTGTCCTGTGTCTGGGTGTAATTAATCTATAATATGTATGTATTTAGAAATATATAAGTATGTCTATAAGTTGTCGTGTACTCATAACACAAGGTCTGCTTAGTTTGGGACAGTTGTGGAAAATATTATTATTATTTATTGTACCTATAGGTACTCGTAAAATGCCTTGCCCTGTATAATTTACTGACGGATCAAAACACAGTCTAAACCGCTGATTGCAAAGACCTGAAACTTGGCGTACCTACATTCTGTGTATTGCGTAGGCAATCGATAAGAAACGATTTTTACCCGACTACGGCAAAGCCAAAGGAGGGTCTATGATTTTCACAGGCTATGTATGTATGTTCATCTGTTCCCTCATAGCTTCTGATCTGCTGATCAAGACTCAACATAATTATGAGGCACTAGCTTTTGCCCGTGGCTTCGCCCGCGTGGCATTGGGGTTGGGTTTGGGGTTTCTGGAATAAAAAGTAGCCTATGTCCTATTCCGGAGTGTATCCTATGCCTGTGCCAAATTTCATCCAGATCCGTTCAGCCTTTTTGGCGTGATTGAGTAACAAACGTCCGAACATCGTAACTTTCGCATTTATAATATTAGTAAGATTGTTAGGAGTGTTTTAACCGTCCGTTGAATATAGGCTATGTGATGTGTGACAAAACTCATTGTCCGCCCTCTAGCGGCCAAAAAGTAATGTGTTAAAAAATAAAAAAATAAATAAATATGCCGTAATTTGAAAGGGCTTCACTTGTATTTTTTTTTTTATTGTTGATAAGTTTGCGCTCGGCCGCTATCTCATCTGATGGAAAGCGACGATGCGGTCGAAGACATTTCCAAACTATTAATCAAAATTTTCTAGTGGACAAAAGTCATATGTGTTAAGGTGGGCCTACCCGACTCGCCTATCGTCTACGTCAAGAATGGTTTAAAAGCTTGTTGCTTCATCTAAAGTAATCCAGTGTGATTTTTGATATAAAAGTAATGCCAAATAAGAGAGATAACACCTGAAAACTTTGTGAATGTCTACAGAGTTTTCTGGTGTTATCTCGTTTTGTAAAACATTATCGTAAAACGTGGAAAACTTGTTCCAGGAGATACGTGTTTTTATTGAACCCTTAAGGATTTTCGAAAAAAATGACAACATTTAGAATCTCGATTAAATGCACTAGGTTTCTATAGAAGTACTTTCTTATATTTTTAATATAGGAGTACAATATGAAGAGTCAAATTTCACGTAAAATAGCAGATTTTCAGAGGTCTTAACTGGATTACTCTTACACAAATTAACGTTTTGATTTCTAGAGAAGCCAAGATAATATCTATAAGATATCTGTTTATCCAAAATATCTGCAGAAAGATGTGTAATAACATCGTAATCATGTAAGAGCTATTGTATACGTCGCACAGCACAGCACAAAACATACGTCGGGTTGGCCGCTCTTAAAAAAGTTCACTTGAAAGGAATTGGAACTTGTGCTTTTCATAAATAATATCATAAAAATTCAATGTGGTCAAAAACTTCGACGTCAAAAACGTGAGAAGCACAGTGATTTAACACCAAAATGGTTTAAATAATAAAAAGTAAAAAGAACTAAAACCTACGTAAAGTAAGAAAAACCCGTCTTCACACGTCATACAGGTAGGTACCAAGCGTAACACTTTAATAACGTGTGACTACGGTTTTTTTTGTTTTTTTCTTGTTGATCCACTAACCTAGTAATATTTCAGCATCTTCAAAATCTTTTCTCATACTTTTTCAGCGTCATTTTTTTGTTAGTCGCGGTCGGGTTTTTCGGGTTTTTCGGGTCGATTGTAACCCTAAGGGGATAAACATGGGGGCAAAGTTTGTAAGGGATGTAGACAGCATGGCTGAAGCCTACTGGGGCCCCGGTCCGGTTTCTGAAAGGAAGGTCCGACCCCAGTATGAAGAATAAGGAGGTGCCTTTACGTCTAGTCTTAAGTATATTGTTCCTGCAAAATATTGTTATTGTGCGCTTTCTATTACCGTTACGTCGAGTTTTTTTTTTGTTTCAAAACATAACGATTTTTGATACCATCGTGAATGCATTATTAGACTCTGGATCACTCCGAAATTGTTGAAATGTTTACAGAATAGGGATCGTCTTAATAGAGACGCCGCAATTTTCTCCTGATAATTAAACCCTAAAAGTACAATCAAAGGATCCCGAGGGTACACTTTTAATGTGTAAATATGCGCTAAGAACGAATGTTACGAAACTCTAGCCCCAAGAGGGTAAAACACTGAAGACGCTCACGGTTAAAATCATTCTAATAATTTTTATATAAAATCAAACACTATAAAAACAATTTTGACAAAAATAGTAGTGACAATAAAAAATAACTCTGGGAAGTCATCATAAATTAGCTCGAACAATACAACAATAGTAATTAAAAACTAAAAACTCGTTGACCAAAAAACGGTCTAAACTCACATATCTTATTGTCTTGAAAACTTGTTCTTCGTATCCCCCTAATGTCTTCCGTAGTACCGGTTACTCCCCGTTCACTGCATAACGGTCGACCGTCACGACGATTTCAATCGAAATAGAGCGCATAGCCATAGCAAATGGTTAGCTTAGCAACGGTTCGGATTAAGCGGTTCACTTCATCTTTCGTTTCACGAACGTCAAAGGACTGGAACATATTGCCTGCTGCAGTCTTCTCTACCGATTATAATGTAGGTGTCTTCCGAGCTAGGGTGAACAGGCTTTTAATAAACTAATGCGCCCCACCATCAACCATTGTATCACTGCTTAACATCAGGTGGGATCACAGTAAAAATTTTGAATACAGCTAATTTAAAAAAAAATCTTAATGTGTGAAAAATCACCCAATGGCAACCCCATTGTGCGGAGTAGGAGGTAATGTTAGATTTTTACTGACTAATCAACTCACCCTGTTCCTACGTTGCCTTTATACCAGGGCCAAGCCTTCCTTACAGACGTGAACCTTTGGCTCAACCAGGGTTCGACCCTTTTGTAGGGTCCTCACGGTTTGCTGATAACTCTTTGAGGCGCGCGGGAACAGTACGCGCCGTCGACGACTTGGCCTTGGTCCGGAAGGTTACCGGATGAACAGTTTTTGAAAAAAATGACAAAATAATTTCTGAACTAAGTTTATAATTTAACCGTATATGCATGCTGGCATTTGTTTTTAACTTAGTTTAGATATTTGACTACCCTGAACGTATCTTCTTTTAAATAAAAAATAATTATTAAAATCCAACATACATACACATCTGTCTAGTATGAAACCCAATTTCGAGAGAGCGCAAGTTCGCGCTGTTAAGTCGTATTTTAAAGATTCTGTTACATTGTTTAAATATTGGTCGATACGTTTTTGGCCGATTTTTTTTTCTATTATGGTAACTGACCCAGTTTCGATTATTCTGCCAGCGTCATGTTAGGAACGGCCGCCCAGTGAGAGCAACCGTCGAACTTTGTACTGCGTGGTAGGTGTTAGTTTAGGTCAAAAGACGAACACACGGATTAGTAAAAAACATGTAATCTAATTTACAAAAATATACAACAATACTACAGTGGTACATAAAGAATAAACATAGGTACATACATTATGAACCAGTTAAAATTTTAAATTATTTTCGTTTAAAAAGGTGGCCAAAAGATTAATTAGTTTAGGAGAATAGTGGGATAGAAGGAAATGGAAATTGATTGGTAGAGAAATTTTAAATTTGATTTTTTTTTTGGTAAGGGTCAAAGTATTGGTAAAGGTTTCTTATTTAAACTCTTGAGTCTCGAGCGAACGCATGTTTGCACACTTATTGTTTTTTTCTCTCATTATGTCTCTAATTAGTCTGTCTGTCTGTCTGTCCGTCTGCGGATAATCTCAGCAACCGTTAGCTCTACGAGTAGAAAGCTGAAATTTCGTGTCAATATGTACATCAATCAAGCCGACAAAGTGCAAAAACAAAAAGTGGTAAAAAAAAATTATTAGGGTACCTCTCTTATATGTAAAGTGGGGAGTCCCATAACGTGCGATATATTTTTGGATAGGTATTTAAATGGTTAAAGGGTCTCGTAAAATAAAGAAAAAAACAATGCGTTCCCCCCTCTAACTTTTGAGCCATAAGTTTAGAAAATATGAAAAAATCTCAAAAGCAGAACTTTATAAAACCTTTCTATAAAAAAAATAATTCGAACTTGATATGATGAACAGTTTTGAAATATTAAAAAAAAATTCTGAACTAAAATTGTAATATATAAGCATTTTTTTTAAACTTTTTTACATATTTTGTTATCCTGAACGTGTCTTCTTTCAAATAAAAATTAAAAAAGATTAAAATCTGTTCACGTAATCCAAAATTACCACCGGGTACAGCCAATCCAAAATTACAGTCATCTCACGGGAAATTGGGTTACTAATTTATACATGTATTCTGTTACGTTGTGAGAAATTTGTAAAGGACGGGAAACTACGGCTGGTTTTTTAAAATGTATTTTAAATAGAACAGTAGGCATTTGTCTAATAGATTTTGAAGTCCGTCAAATCAGGAATGGTAGAATGTATAAGGATACTTAATATTATTTTCATCACATGTATCTGCAATCTGAACCTTTATGGAGTTTCTTGCCGGTTCTTCTCCATAGGAAACGACCAATTTGGAACCGTGCACTAGCTTCTGACGTTTTATAAGTGCACATGTAGGCCTATATGAAATAAAAACCTTTTTGATTTTGATTTTGAACCAAGATATCAAAATTCGATTCTATTCTAAAAATTCTTATATTTTTTTTATTCAGAAACGGAGTATGATCGGATGCCCCCCGTATATGCTGTGGACCCGTACGAGAAGTGCTACTGGGACCCTGACGCCCTCTATTGCTATGGCGAGTTCGTGCTGGTGTCCGACACGCCCAGCCCACTGCTGGACATGATACACGTAAGTAACCACAGTCAAACCCAACCTAACTTAACTCGAATGGGATGACGGAGGCTTGCTTTGCTTAATCAAATTACCTTAAGTTATCCCTGACGTTTCCTTAAGGACTTTTGACCTTAAGGTCAAAGTTATTGACTTTGCGTGTCATCTGACAAAATGACAAAAGATATCAATAGGACTTCATTTGTATCTACTTTTCAAGTTTATCTTGGATATCATAGGTATTATAGGAGTAGGGATACATCGTACATACAATTGTACTTGTTTTTGAAATATACAAGCCTATTAGGTACTACCGTAACACGCAAGTGTCACCTAAAAATTGAGGATGCTGTGGCGTTTCTGTCCATGTTTTCGTCCGTCACTCTTCATCTTGAGGCCACCTGTGGCTAAGATTTATAGGCTACGATAGCAATAAAATTATACTAAAAAAATTGGCCTGAATATGTATGATTATGTCGACTACTTCAAGCTTGCTACTACTCGTATTAATGACGATAAAATTATAATTGTAGTATAGAATAACGCTGAGAATGTTGTCTACGGCTTGGATAAAACTATTGTTATCGTAGGCGACCTTAATTTAAAAACTGAATATTAATCATCATTATTGTTATTTGGCTGAGATGTACGAAGTGTTAATATGCGAGGAAGTTAGGACGCTGCAGATAACGCGGAAGAAGTCTTTTAATGAGTTTATGTTTAATAGTAATTCTTGTCATTTAGAATAGAATATAATAAAATTTATTGTAAGTATTCCAAAAAAACATAACAACGATTCATACGTTATTTTTGTGTAGCCTCAAAACGAAAGGTGCTATTCGTTTATTTATCATTTAAAAAACCATAAATAGATTACAATACAGTGTCTATGTAGCATGTATGTAGTGTATGAGCAGTAAATGATAAATGATCTTTATTTTGCAAGTAGGTTTAAAAAAGACTTTTACACGTCATTTTTTTTTTATGCTAGATGAGTCCGGTGTTTCCTAGCTGACTACCCTGAGAAGAAACACCGAAACAAACTCAGGGGTCAAAGTCTCTTTTAAAGTCCATACAGAAAATATGCATTGGTCAAATCACATAAGAACCATGCAGATTTGTCTGAGATGGCCTTTTGAAGAAAGATCCATACAAATTTGAGTAGACCTGTCCAGTCAGTGCAAGCATTTGTCAGTATTCGCAAAGCTCAACTCAGGACTACTAAGGAGCTCAACACGATCCGACGAACAATACCAAGGAAAGGACATTTGAGTAGGTCGTCAAATACTCAAATGCCAGACATACGCTAAATTTACTAAAGAGACAGAAACAAAAAAAAAAAACAAAAAACATATGTGGTGTGTGTGGTGGCCGAGTGGTAACGGCCTCGACTTACGAGTTGTAGGTCGCGGGTTCAAACCCAGCCAGGCGCATTACTTTGTATAATTTATTTCATCACCACTGTTCTCAAAACGGTGAAGGAAAACATCGTGAGGAAACCGACATGTCCTAGAAGCAAAAATTCGAATACATGTGACATCCACCACTGTGCCCGCGTGGTGGATTATCGTCCATTCCTTCTCCTAGAGAAGAGGCCTGTGTCCCAGTAGTGGAAACATTAAAAAGGCTGATGATGACAATGTCTATGCCCATTTACTATTTTTTTCAAGGATGTTTCCCACCTCCGCGCTCTTTCAAAACCCGTTAAAGTTATGTACCGATGCAGTTTCATTAATCATATCTTTTTTATTTTATTGCAGGAGTTTTCAGCACATACCGCGACTCATTTAAATCACACGAAAATACGTCGTGGCATTTGTGTTACAAAATCATGTAAACAATTTAACCACACAATTGTGGGCATAAAATCAACCCTTGAGGGATGCCTAAATGAATCCATATACGAAACTTATGAACTGAAGACAAGAATAACGGATATGTACTACTGTAATCAGCCTCCAAAAGATATGGGACCAGATAACTTGGATTTTGGTGTGGCCATCGTTTGTGGAGCAATTTTACTTGCAAACCTTATCGGAAGCCTGTATGAAAAATATTGTGCTGAAAGAAAAGATTGTTGTAAGGATTCATGTTTTTATTTATTTTTACTATGTAAACATTCACTGATGCAAAGATATAGTATTTCTGAATGACATAATATGACATAATACAGACCTTTTTTAAAAATGTATATGCTTGCATTTTTATCTTGAAATACTGGCCCTACCCATCTTCACACGATTTAAATTCACGGGTTTTCTCAACTATGATATGCATGTATTTTGCACGTAACCGTGAATCATTCTGTCTATCGGTGATATCCGTATAAAAATCTATTAAATGGTTTTTAATTTGGTCGTTAACAGACAGACGCAATGAGATTTTTTTATGATATAAAGTGAACTATTATTGAAAAAAGAAACAACGTTAAATCGCAATAACAGTTTTTAGATTTCTTCGTTGCTTCTCAATACGTAAGAACTGGCAGAAGCTGAAGGCGCCGTCCCCAGAGGATCAGGATCCTCGTCTGAAACAGTTGAAGTCACTCCATGGAATCAGGTACTCATAAAATTGGACGTAAATTTGAAAAAATATAGTTAATGAGTTTCAACCATCGACTTATCTACACTATCTACACTAATATAATAAAGAAGGAAAGTTTGTTTTTTTATTTTTTTGTTTGTAGGAGGTAATCTCTGGAACTACTGGTCCGATTGAAAAAATTTTAGCAACAATAGAAAGCTGCTTTACTCCTGAGTGACATAGGCTATATTTTATGTACGCGGGCGAAGCTGCGGGCAAAAGCTAGTATCATAATATAAGTCGATGGTTGAAACTCATTCACCATTGATTTGTATCGTAGTACATATACTACGATACAAATCGATGGTTTCAACTTAATTTTTAAGTTATCAACTTGAGAGTTACGTGATAAATTAGGCTTTGTCCTTCCTTACTCATCCTCAGTCCGTATATATACCTATATTGCCGCGTATACGTAGCAATTAGGTTAAAACATTTGCTATGGTTAAGTTGAAGTTTTGCGCTCAATTTCTACCACTGACACCCAAAATCAGTTATAATCATCGTCACACAAGTCCAACCATCATGATGCAGATTATATGAATGCACAGTAACTGATTTTTGGGTCTTAATCGAAGTCTGAGGCTACGCGTAAAACTTTTTATTTATTGAAATTAACTATCTGCGATCCCACCAGATGGTAAGCATTGTGTGCTTGATGGTGAGGCGCACTAGTTTATTAAGAGCCTAGCCACTCTAGCCTTGGAGACACAGGCTACATTATAATCTGACGAGGAGATTAATATGCCGAGCACTATAACATTTTTTTTTTTCAGAGCTATATCAATTATTGGCGTCATCTTGTCTCACTCATTGATGAGCTGTGTGTGGTTTATCGAAAATGCAGAGTTTATCGAAGAGGTTCGTAGGAAATAAATAATCTAATAAGAAATTAAATAATAAGGTACATCCACATTTAATTGATTAAGAAAATACTTAATCAATTAAACGTTACATATTAAATTACTGTCTGGGTTACGGGAATCTGATAAATGCGAGACGCTAAGAATCGTGTAGCGTTTTGATATTTGGAGGAAGCTCTATGTCCAATTATTTCAGCTGAGATGATAATAATGATCTAATTGAATGTTTTTTTCGAGCGTGTTGAAAATCGTCGTTTCTGACTCTCGTACGAAGTATAGAAATACGTATTAATATATACACCTTCTGTTTCAGTTGTATCATTACGAGTTCTTCAAGATCGGTCTAGGTGGATCAATGATAATGCAGACGTTTTTCCTGATGTCCGGCTTTCTCTTGATCTACAACGCTCTGATAAGGAATGAGAAGAGCAAGGTCACCTGGGCAACACTACCGTTTTTAGTCTTCCTGAGGTGGTTGAGGTAAGAACCATTCAAAATCATTACATAGTATAAAACAACGTTGCTTACCGCTGTCCCTATGTATGCTTAGATCTTTAAAAGTACGCAACGGATTTTTATGTGGTTTCCTTTAATAGATATAGTGATTCAAGAGGAAGGTTAATGTGTATAATACATGCATAATATATTCAATATCAGTACCCGTGCGAAGCTGGGGCGGGTCGATAGTAATAAACAAGTATATTAGCTGTGATAAAGAAGGATAAAAAAAGACTGCATATAGTGGATATAGGATTGTTCAGATGGATGTGCGGTGTGACGGGAATGGATAAAGTGAGAAATGAGTATTTTAGAATATGTTTCAGTGGTTCCAGTGACGGAAAAGTTGAAAGGGAAACGTTTGTCTTGGTATGGTAATGTAAAAAAGAGAGATGTAACACATGTAGAGCCTAAGAGCGCTTTCAAATTAGTTGCGCGGCACGTTGCAGCAAATTTGAAAGCGCCCTTAGTTGACCCCTGTGAAAGTTTGAACAAGTTGCCTTAATTAGTTTATGTTTGGTAGCAGACTGAAAACAACGGTTTTAGTTTTTATTTTTACCGAGTTTTATTTTCACGCTGGAAGTTATCTCGCGCTCGTTAAGTTTAGTCAATTATGCTGAGAGTGTACTACTAGCATAAATAAATTGGGTTTCCACTGACAATAAAACTGTCCGTGTTCTACCCGGACTATTTTAAAAACTTCTGCCGGACAAATTCGGAGAATACCGGTCGGATGGCAGCCCTAGTATTAATTATTAGCAAACGCCTATAGAAATTATGTTGGCAATGCTCTGTACAGTTTTGATAGGTAGTTTTTTGTAAAGGCGCTTGCAGTTGCGCCGGCACATAGTTTTTTAACTGGCCTATCAGTCTGGTAGTTAGTGAGCCTCTACTATTCTACTATGCCAGAGGCCGAGGGTTCGATTCCCAGCCAGGACAAATATTTGTGTAACGAGCACGATCATTTGTTCTGTGTCTGGGTGTGATTTATTTATAGTGTGTATGTATATAGAAGTATATAAGTATGTTTATCAGTTGTCTAGTAGGTACTCATAATACAAGTTCTGTTTAATTTGACACTATACGGCTTTGTGTGATAGTTGTGGAATAATATATTATTAAGTTTAATTCTTTAATTAATGTCTTCCTTGAGAATTGGAACGACAAAGCATGTAACTGAGATAACTGGAAAGAATGGAGGGAGGCCTTTGCCCAGTAGTGGGACAGTACAGGCTAGCTATAATAATAATAACAAGTTTAAGTCAGAATATTTCCATATTCTGTTTCCTATTCTTCTAACGTCCTCTTCTCTACTTGTAGATTGACACCATCGTATGCTGTGGTATTGGGTCTGACGATGACTTGGTTACGGTTCTGCACACGTGGTCCTTTGTGGCAGGTCAGTATTTTTTTTTTTATTTGAGTTTGAGTCTTTAGGGGTTGAAACACTAGAGCCATGGGGTCCGAGCGCTCATCGAGTTATTCGAGATATCAGAAAACGGCTGGATTTCTCTTCGCGTGACCAGAAAGCTGGGCTTTTCTTCGGTAATCAGTATTGCCATCCAACGTGGCAATGTTGCAAGCGTTCTGGATACATTTTCTATTGACATCGATATGGATGAATTTTTGGATGCCCTATGAGTAGACAAGTCATCGTCGCTAAAGATCACATCTTTAGCGACGATGACTTGACTTGTGACTTGTGGTAATAAATGTAAACCGTTATGTGATGATTGCAGGAGATTGTGGCTCGAGAAGCGACTCACTGCAGAGAGAACTGGTGGAGGAACCTGCTCTACATAAACAATTACTTCAACGACTCTTCGTGCATGACTCAAATGTGGTAAGCATCTTACACTGATGTCCAAGATAGAATAGAATAGAATAAAACTTTATTGTGCAGTCGGTGCAGTAACTAACCTAACCCATCCTCTTTGAAAGCTATTAAGTGGGCCTTCCCCACTCGCCTATCGTCAACGTCGCGCATGTTTAAAAGCTTGTTTCTTCATTTAACGCAATCCAAAGTAATCTTTGATGCAAAAGTAATGCGAAATACGAGAGAGAACCCCTGAAAACTCTGTAGGCAATCGTCATTCTACGATTTACTCGAATGTTTCACAAAACTTGTTCCAAGAAATACGTGTTTTTATTAAATCTTTAAGGATTAAAAAAAAATACATTATTTAGAATCTTGATTAAATGCACAAGACTTCAATGGAAGTACTTTTTTATATTTTTAATATACTCAAAGTTCACGTAAAATAGCAGATTTTCAGAGGTCTTTACTGGATTACCCGATTATTCTTACACAATATTTTGATTTCTATAGAAGCCTAGATAATGTCCACAAGATATCTGTGTATCCAAAATATCTCAAGAAAGATGCGTAATAACATCACAATCACGTAAGAGCGGTTGTATGATAATGTACGTCGGGTTGGCCGCTCTTAAAGGGCTGGCTTAGGTAACTTAGTGCACAAACCCTATAACAAAATGATAAGTATTTCACAAGGGAGTGATATGAAAATTCGAATGACGTTTTTGAAAAGAAAAAAATTTAAGAGCGGTACGCCAGTTCGAAAACAAATTAAATCGAAAACCGCTGTGTCGCATGACGTCGCAAACACGCTGATTCGAAAACACTTTTTGAATGTTACGCTAGTACAAAAGTCTTAGTATCGAAATCCACTGTTGTGAATGTGAATAGCATTTCAATCTGATTTTGTCTGGGGATATGGCAATCCTTCTGAGTTGAGTCATAAAATGTGACTAAAGGAAATGGAGAAAATAATGCAGGAATACATTCCAGGAGACAAAAATTACGTACAAAAGTATATTACCTTACTGCTGTCAGGAGCCAAAATGTAAAGAGAGTCAGGACTAGGAAGGTGAAGCGGGAGCAAGCGACGTACAATTGCCCGTGTGAGAAGCAACTCGTCCTGAGGTCGACACCCATTGTCCTCAGTATCTGAGCCTGCAATTTATTGATGGGGAACTATATGCGCTTGAGAATTTTCCTTTAAGAATTCCCGTCTCAATAGTGTGTTTGTGGAGCGAGATACTTTAAGGCGGCTCCCGTTACACAACTTCGGAGAAGATAGGTTCCGAAGATGCATCTTCAGCTTGATGGTATGCGCTGGAAGTCCACTTGTTGGCAGGGATTTCTGGAATTCCGCGGGATAGTGTGTGGCGTCATCTTATAATATTATAAATATATTTTTTTCCAGGTATATGGCTGCAGACACACAGCTGTACATTCTCGGCGTCATAATCTTCGTAGTCTTCAGGACTGCACTGTCCAGGAAGATAGCCTTCCCCTTGATATTCGTGATCGGGTGTCTCATCCCTGGTTATGTTACCTACTACCATGACTTGGATGCCTTTTTCATGGCGTATCCTGAGTGAGTATTAATGAAACATTAGATTGTAACCTAAAACTTGATGTGTAATATATGAAATACATAGATGATGGAGCGAATTTTAAAGCCGTACATACGCCCTCACTTATCTACTTTACTTGTTTGTATTTTTGTCATAGTCATAGTTTTTTATTGGTAAGGGATTCATAAAGGTCATTTATTTTACTATGTATATCTTTACTTGCATGTTATTATTTATTTCTCTAATTTTATGTACAAGTATTTACTTCGCTATTACTGTTGCACACAGTGTCTACATTTCTATTTTTCCAACTCCCCTTTCGCAAGTAAAATTAAAGCATACCTGCTTTAAGAAATTTCTTTAGAAATAGGCGTCACCTATGTACCTTTTTTATCTACACTAATATAATAAAGAGGTAAAGTTTGTTTTTTTGTTTGTAGGGGGTAATCTCTGGAACTACTGGTCCGATTGGAAAAATTTTAGCAACAATAGAAAGGTGCTTTACTCCTGAGTGACATAGGCTATATTTTATGTACGCGGGCGAAGCTGCGGGCAAAAGCTAGTATATTATATAAATCGAGAGCAGTGGTGGCCGAATGGTAACGGCCCCGACTTACGAGTCGTAAGTCGCGGGTTCAAACCCAGCCAGGCGCATTACTTTGTGTAATTTATTTCATCACCACTGCTCTCAAAACGGTGAAGGAAAACATCGTGAGGAAACTGGCATGTCCTAGAACCAAAAATTCGAAGACATGTGACATCCACCAATCCGCACTGGGCCCGCGTGGTGGATTTTGGCCCATTCCCTCTCCTAGAGAGAGGAGGCCTGTGTCCCTGCAGTGGGAACATTAAAAGGCTGATGATGATGATGATGATAAATCGTTAAATAAATAAATTAAAATAACAGTGGCCAACACAAAAACAAGACGAAGTATTTACTGAGACTAGATTCAAGATTCATTTATTAATTGTAAAACATAAGTCCATTATAGATATCTTACTAATATTATAAATGCGAAAGTTACGATGTTTGGATGTTTGATACTCAATCACGCCAAAATGGTTGGACGGATCTGGATGAAATTTGGCACAGGGATAGGATACACTCCGGAATAGGACATAGGCTACTTTTTATCCCGGTAACCCCAACCCCAACCCCAATACCATGCAGGCGAAGCCGCGGGCAAAAGCTAGTTATTTAATACATATTACCAAATTCTACAGGTCTATCAACGAGCTGTTCCTGCAGGATCCTACGTACAACTACACCTTCAGACCTGGCCACATGAACATCGCTGGCTACATCCTCGGCATCAGCATGGGATACCTCCTCTACCACTGGCAAAAGAAGGGCATTGATACGAGCAAGCTGCGGGTAAGTTATCATCATCATCAACTGAAGTCCACTGTTGAACATACGGCTCTCCCAAATGTCTACAAACAAACGGTTGTGCCCCCTATTCTCTAAAAAGAAAAGCACACTTGTGTGTCTCGCATCCATCACTTTCCCTTGACTCTCACAAGGTCGTCGAATCGAGGTTAATCTTATCTGAAACTAACTTTATTACACAAGTATGTGAGCATGAGACGGCAATCTGAGAAGGACGTAGACAGTTTGAAACAGCACTAACTTCTAAACTTATGATCTAAGATACATAGAACAAGGATGACCCCTCATATGTTATTCGATTATGGTAAATATTACATGCTAGATAACGCATTTATTAATACATTGCGCTGAGGTTGCCTCGCTAAATTTAATGCAAATGATGTTAAATATTAAAGTTTGTTACTACATTTTTGACCTAATTTACCCTCATCTGTTATTTGAAAAAATCAAGCATCAGCTGAAAGAACGTGCCCCAAGGAACTAAAAAAATACTGGTTGCCTTCGCAAAAATGATGCGCAATAGTTAGTTGCCCTGATTTAAGATGTAAATTTCCTTATGCCTTCACTGTCGTTAAGTAAAAATAAAGGCAATTAGTGGTTTTTATTACTTTAAATTAAACTATAACTGAGGGCATAAGAAAATTTATATCTTAAATCAGAGCAACTAACTACTGCGCATCATTTTTGCGAAGGCCCAGACCAGTATTTTTTTAGTTCCTTGGGGCACATTCTTTCAGCTGATGCTTGATTTTTTCAAATAACAGATGAGGGTAAATTAGGTCAAAAATGTAGTAACAAACTTTAATATTTAACATCATTTGCATTAAATTTAGCGAGGCAACCTCAGCGCAATGTATTAATAAATGCGTTATCTAGCATGTAACATTTACCATAATCGAATAACATATGAGGGGTCATCCTTGTTCTGTGTATCTCGTACTATTACACTGTTCACTAAGAAATTTCTAATAGAAAAAAACAATGTCTGACTTGGGAATCAAACTCATGCTACGTACGTTATGTCCGTGTATTCTAAATATAGAAATTAAAATAAACCACTGACGGTTTATTTTCTTCTCACATTTTTGTTCTCACATACTAGCATCAACAAGAAACATTTAACCGAGATATTTGTAATAATTACCATAATTGAAAAGAGTGTCCATGGAGTTTCTTGCACATTCTTCTCAATAGAGATCTACGCTTTGGAATGTGCAATTAGCGTCATATGTTTTTAGGACAGACAGACTTGACGTTTCAGAAGTGCCTGTAAATAAACGGTTTATTTGGAATAAAATTATTTTGACTTTGACTATGCCTAGCAACTGTAAGACCAACTAGGTAACACCAAAATTTATATTGACATTGATGGACACGGGCCTTTTTTTTATTAACATCAGCTACATTGTAAGTTAATATAATTGATTACAAAAATACTTCATAATAATTTAATTAAATAAAGGTGCAACCAAACCTAGTGCATGTACCGCATGTGAGTACCGCGTGTAGACAACGAAGTTCAAGAAAAGTTCCGCACTGACTTTCAACATGTTGGGAAACTTGTTGTGCAACATGTTGCGCTTCAATTGTGCCTAGTGGAAACGCGGCTTTAGTTCCAAAGACCAAAGGAGTTCCTTTAGAGTTTAACAGAATAATTGATTGATTTTTTTACTAACAACATGGCCCTATCAGTTTGTCAATTTGATTGTGGTACGGTTATTTTAAACTATAATACTTTTGTTTCTAGAAATATCGCTACTTCGTTCCTGTGCTGGTTCTCATGGGCACGGGTGTTTTGTATTCCTGCAGCATTTTCTTCGGCGAAATTGAGCGGCCCTCGATCTTCATCAGAGCTGCCTTTGCTAGCATCATCAGGCCCACCTTTGCCTTCATACTTACTCTAATGTTACTTAGTTTCATCCTTAAGGTTGATGGTAAGTTTCTAAACTTTTTTATACTGTATTTTATTTAAATTGTAATGGGTGTATTTAACCTGATAATAAATGATTATTATTATATTTATTGTCTAATCGATACTTTGCGTGACCAGAGGGCTGGCTCTTTCTTTGCCCAAAGAATAAGCATTGTCATCCAACGTGGCAGTGCTGCCAGTCTTCTGGGCACGTTTCCAGATGACAGCGATGTGGAGGAATATTTCGACGCTTGAGTATTGTGTTTTTGTATTATATGTACATCGTTATGTTTGGTGTAAATATTTATTTTAGTTAAGTTTATTTATTTATTTATTCTTTATTGTACACCGCATTTTAAATACATAGGTCAAACATTATTAAAAAAAAGGGTACAATGATATGATATATATTCCAAATTGTCATATAACGTCGTCTAGTCCCAAGCTAAGCAGAGCTTGTGTTATAGGTACTAGACAACTGATATACATACTTATATATTCCTAAATACATACATATTATAGATAAATTACACCCAGACACAGAACAAATGGTCGTGCTTATGACACAAACATTTGTCCTGGGTGGGAATCGAACCCACCACCTCCGGTATAGTCAGGGTTACTAACCACTTGACCAACAGGCCAGTTCAATATAAAAATACTAGCTTTTGTCAGCGGCTTCACCCGCGTACATAAAATATAGCCTATGTCACTCAGGAGTAAAGTAGCTTTCTGTTGCTGCTAAAATTTTTCCAATCGGACCAGTAGTTCCAGAGATTACCCCCTACAAACAAAAAAACATAAAAACAAAAAAACAAACTTAACCTCTTTATTATATTAGTGTAGATATCACTGTACTATATTGTCGACTAACATGTTGGGACACATTGTCCGAATCGTAAGTTTTTTTTTGTGACATTTCGGACACCATTTACTTTAATGAAGCTATTGAGTACAGTCAGGTACAAAAGTTTTAGAATGTAGAAATTACTTATGAAGTTAAAAAGCATTTTAAGGTGGATTTTAAGCCACAGAGAGATTACAGCATCTTTTGGTAATAAATGGCTTGGTTACCTATATTACTGCGAGTCATCAAAGTATTAAAAAAAATTCAAAATGAGTACAAAAGTTACCTTCTTACAAACATTCGTTTACATTAATTCACATAAAAAATACCCCGTGAAAGTCAAATCACAAATTAAAATGTAATGGAAGAAAAAGTCACAATATTAAATTAAATCTTAAATTCGTTAAATAATTAAAAAGCTTGCTCAATAAGCCATTTTTTCAAACGAGCTTTAAAGCTCTTTGTAGTCGAGGCACTAGAAACAACTGCTGATAGCTGATTATAAACTATCGGGCCCATAACATGTGTCATCTTCGTATACTGTTTATTCTAGTATAACTAATTCGTTTTTTAATTCTCGACTACGATTTGACAACTCAGAATGTCACACTCTAGAAATATGTTCCCAATTTTCTGGATTTTGTCATTTACGTCGACACCCAAGCGAGCGCCGGCGCTCGCGACATGATTTCGCGCCATCCGGTTGTCAAATTTTCAAAAATAGAATGTACAATATTTGGGCATTTTTTTATAGGATATTTTTATATCTATCCAAGAACGTAAATAAAAAGTTTTATAGACAAATAACTTTCCGTTAAAACCCGCGATGCGGGTGTTCGTTAAGTTGTCAAATCGTAGTCTAGGATAAACAAAACGAACTATAGGGTATGTGCCCTAAGTTACGTAATACATCCTTTTAATAGCTTTTCAAAGGGGATGGTAATTAAGGGCACCAAGTGTACTGTTTTTGACTGAGTGCTTCCTCCACCAGACATTTGCCGGCGCGTCGTGGAGTGGGACGGCTGGTTGATTCCCAGCCGGCTGTCGTACTGCGCCTACATACTGCATGTCTTCTACAACAGGAACTATATCGGCTTCCAGACCACTCTCGCACACATCAGCTTTGTTTCCATGGTTTGTATGAATTCATTTAAAGGTTTTTAATATAAGCCCACCTAATGTTTAGGCTTTAGACAGACGGACTGCATTTCAACTGCAATCTAACCGCACATTGCAGTTCGGATGCAGTTTGAATGCAGTTGACACGACTGCAATAGAACTTCAAACTAGACGTGCAATCCGATTGCAGTTCAATTGCAGTCGGCGGTTCAGTGCAGTCGTGTAAATTGCACAACAACTGCAATCGAACTGCATGGTTAGTTTGCAGTTCTATTGCAGTCGTGGCAACTACATTCAAACTGCATCCGAACTGCAATGTGCGGTTGGATTGCAGTTGAAATGCAGTTCGTCTGTCTAGAGCCTTAGTGTTTACCGCAGCCCGTGTAATTCTGACCTCTACAGTACTGGTACTGTCTCTGCCTCTGGAGGCATTGCAGAGGGCTTGAGTTTCTAGTCATAACTGAAATGTCTAAAGCACTTGTAGCAATTTTTTTTAATGTAAATAATCTATGTAAGTATAAAATTTCATAACTGTATCATGAAAAATCACAAAGTTATAAGCTTATTATGTGACTTGATTGTCCGCACAAATACATGGTTACCGGCATATCCGGGTGACTAACAGATTTTCTCTAGCACCCTATAGTGCGCTAACGCCTAATGCCCGGTATGACCTGTGTTGAACTTAGTATCGGTGGTATTCAACCTGTGACCTTTTTAAAATCATCATCATCATCATCATCAACAGCCTTTTTAATTATCCCACTGCAGGGACACAGGCCTCCTCTCTAGGCGAGGGAATGGGCCGTAATCCACCACGCGGGCCCAGTGCGGGTTGGTGGATGTCACATGTCTTAAAATATTTTGGAAAAAAAATAAATGATGTAAAAATGTATAAGAGAAGAACGAGTAAGTGTATTAATAAAAAATATTTGGTTACAAAATAGAATACTAATAGTGATAACAAAATCAAAATTTAAGGGGAAAACAAATGAGATGTTTACAACAATTTTAAACCTATATCTTGGACTTCTTTTTCTTATTTAGCTTTGAAACCTCATAACTTTGTTGTTTAAGAAGATATTTATCTTTTTCATTATTGTTTACCACAAATAAAAAGTATATATTTTCATGAATATAGTAAATTATTAAAGAAAATTAAAAAAAATGCATGTATTGATGCATATTCCCCCAATAGGCACACGAAAATTTAAGATTTTTATTTTATTTATGCATAATTTTTTGTTTTCAACAGTTTTTTGTATTCACCGGTATATGCCTGCTAGCATTTATAACTTCAATACCGTTCTACTTACTCGTGGAAGCGCCTACAGGAAATTTAATCAGTGAATTTGTAACAAAGTCAAGGGATAAACGCGAAAAAGATGTGGAAGAAAACCCTAACGGAACAAAGGACAAAGTTGAGGAAGAAAATCAAAACGGAACAAAGGATAAAAATGACAAAGTTGAGGAAGAAAAACAAAATGGAACAAAGGAAGAAAGTCCAAAAAGAGAGTTAAGCGACGCGGAGAAAGAGGCTATTGAAAAAATTATTAGCCTGCAAACACTGCGAGAGATACTGTGTACGGAAGGAACAACTCGATTTTAAAATAATAAGTACTCCAGTGTTCATTGATGAATAAATTACAGACGGGTTAATAAAAAGAAAAACTAAAAAATTAAATTAAATAAATTTTAAATCAATACGTTATTCTTTTTCCGAAATTATTAATTCTTTGTGTTATGTATTTTCTGTAACATCACATAATTTATACGAAAAACTAGATTTAGTTAAATGTTGATGTTGTTTGATTTCTCTTGATTGTTGTTTGATTTTTGTTGATTGTTGTTTCAGTTATTTTGTGTTAAGTGTTTATTTTTTTTGTGTACTCTTGTTTTGTTGTTGTAAGTGATATTGTGTTCAGTAAACTTTTTGTAATTTTTTCTTTAAAATATTAAACTGTGTCGACTTTCGTATTATTACTTACTTTTAGTACTTTATATGTTATTTTTAGTATTTGCATGCCAATTCATGGCTATAAGTATCTTTGCGCGAAATATATCATGTTCATATACGTTTATAATACCATGTTCTTTCGCGTATTTGTAGCATATAAATAGTTTTGACTTTAACGATAAGTTGCGACAGTAATTATGTAAATTTTGAACTGTTTTGATATAGATATAATTGATACTTAAATGCAAAAGTAACTTATCATGGGAATCAGTTTTATTACATTTCTGTAGAGTTTGCTAACTTTTTACAAATGATGGCCATTTTCTAAATGTAAGTACCATAATTATGTTCATTAATGCAATTTTAATTAGAATTTCCTTCACAGTACTGCATTCTCGCTATTTTTTTCAACAAAAATGTTTATATTATATCACACTATTGTGGTATCCACTTTCTGATATATATTTTCCCTCTCGTCGTTTGCAGCGACGACGCGGGTAGAATTATTTTGTAAATTAAACAAAAATGATTTCACAAACTTTATTTGTTTTACACTTTAGTCCCCTCCACCTCCCCCTCCCCCTTATCCCTCCGGGGCGCGAGTGTAGCTCGCACGAGCGCGGCGGCCGGCGCCTCCACGCACACGAACACAATGCACGCACACAAGTACGTGAGGAAGATGGTGGCCGCTAGGACGGTCATCTGGAAATTTAAAATAATTTAGTCAAGACCCGTGTGCTGCCATCTATATCGTCACTTACGTAATATGCCACAGTAAATCCTGTTTAGCCTAAATGTAGTAATCCATGCGACTTCTAATTATCTACATAAAAATCTAACACCTGAATGGGTTGCATCTGAGCCTCTTCAGGGGTATGCGGAATAAAGTATAAATTGCTGCAAATCTGTATTTAAAAGGGACCATATTCTCCAACCAGACGAGTATTTTGTCTGCTCTTGAACAGAGTATGCAGTAGCAAGGCACTGTTGTTATATCCTACATACCACGTAGTAATCCGACATAAAGATGGGTTGCATCTGTGCCCCGATGAGGCCCTTCTGGAATAAGTGTGCAGTAGCAAGACACTGTTGTTATATCCTACATACCACGTAGTAATCCGACATAAAGATGGGTTGCATCTGTGCTTCCGATGAGGCCCTTCTGGAATAAGTGTGCAGTAGCAAGACACTGTTGTTATATCCTACATACCACGTAGTAATCCGACATAAAGATGGGTTGCATCTGTGCTTCCGATGAGGCCCTTCTGGAATAAGTGTGCAGTAGCAAGACACTGTTGTTATATCCTACATACCACGTAGTAATCCGACATAAAGATGGGTTGCATCTGTGCTTCCGATGAGGCCCTTCTGGAATAAGTGTGCAGTAGCAAGACACTGTTGTTATATCCTACATACCACGTAGTAATCCGACATAAAGATGGGTTGCATCTGTGCTTCCGATGAGGCCCTTCTGGAATAAGTGTGCAGTAGCAAGACACTGTTGTTATATCCTACATACCACGTAGTAATCCGACATAAAGATGGGTTGCATCTGTGCCCCGATGAGGCCCCTCTGGAATATAGTGTGTAGCAGGAAGGCACTGTAAGATACTCGGCCCATCCAGGTCCAACCACGCCACTCTACGATGCCTCGATAGATTGCTGGAATACACCAAATTATTTTAAATACATAAATATTTATTGAACTGACTGCAAAGAGTGATTACTGAAGTGAACTAATAGAGAAGACGGAGAAGAAGTACTGTTGCGTAAATTCCAAAAATAAAGATAAAGCCAAGCGATTCTATGTATCCTATTGAAGTTCTATAAAAGTATTTGAACGCATTGGATAAATTTTCGATGATTCCGACATTTTTTGGATATATTATCATGTTTTAAAATATTTTAGAAGTTATGCCAAATTACTGTAAACTTAAAATATTAACATTTTAAAAAACCAATCCGGCCTTCTCTTTTTCGGGTTTCGATCGAAGTGGGAGGTGCACGTAACGGAACAAATGGTACAACTTATTTGCCGTGTATTTTAGCCTTTGCCCAGCAGTGGGACAGAGCAGGCTAGCTATAATAATAATATATAAGGCTTACCACCATCAGCTGAAACATTTATTTTATTTAGGTAGCGATAAATAAAATATATTAGCTAAGTTATTTACAACAAACTACGAGTATGATTAATTAAATGTTTCTCTTTCTAACTGGGATAATTAGAAAGAGAAACATGTAATATGCTTGCGAACGAACTGTGAAGAAAAAATTAAATATAAATGTACAGTTACAATAATGTTTGATGTTAATTATGGAGTCTTAATTTTTTAAATTTCAAAAATTAATTTACAAAATAGATTAATAATGAGATATAATTGTCAGCCTTTAAAGAGCTGTGTGTTATTAATATATTGAGCAGAAGTTGAGTGCACGTGTTTATTGACACTCCTAGAGTCAGTCTGTATACAGGGTGTCTTTGACTTTGACGTACAAACCAATACCATGGATCCAGTACATGATTCCGGAACCCCCAGTGGTGGAATATTTTGTCGTTTTTCTTTTTTATGATTTTTTTTATATTTTTGAAATTAAACTGTATAAACATGTTTAAATATTATAACAGTATTTAAACATTTTTGGCGAAAAAATGAATGAATATTACATTCCAAATTAAAAATGTCATCGAGTTTGATTAGAATAACGATTTTATTTGCCTCAAGGTTTTTTTTTTCAATCATTGGGGTTGGTTAGAATAATGATATTATACGGGTAAAAATAAAAAAAACACAATTTTTTTTTTCAATAATTTGAAAAAAAAACCGAAGAAAAGTTTTACCACTGGGGGGTCCAGAATCATTACTGGATCAGTGGTAATCGTATGTGCGATGTCAAAGACAATTTTTACATAGTATCAGTCACACCACCTAGCTTTTCTGAAGAATAAGAATGAAAAACAGCATCAACTTACATTCAAACTTGAACACGCAACCCAGTATAAGGATTACCACCAGAAACTGGAACACGGGCTTGTACAGCGTAGCGTACAGCACCCTCCACACTATGGCGGCCCTCCCGGTGTCCGAGTAGAACAGCCCTCCCGACAGGATCACTGCCACTCCCAGAGGGAACGTTACCCATACCACCCAGCGGTGCTTCTGTACGTCAAAAGCAATAATAGAAATGTATTTTGAAAAGTTTTACACACAATATTGGGTACTTTAAGAGGACACTTTGAGAGCAGTGGTAACCGAGTGGTTACAGGCCCTACTTACGAGTTGTAGGACGCGGGTGTTGTGCACCACTGTACGCAAATGACTCTTATGTCTGCCTTTGATACATATGGTATTTTAGTGATCGAGGAAAACTTACTTAAAATATGAAATTGTAAAGAAAAATGTAGGCCCGAACAAACGAGCCACCCTCTTGGTTTTTTTTTCGTTGGGTAAAAATCATCCAATGTTCACTTCGGCCTTAGGTGGAGCAGATAGTTTTATTAGATACTTACTGATTAAAAACCTCACCCCGTTCATACGAAAGAAAGGTATTCATTCCCATTTATAACGGGGCCGAGCCTTCCCTTCAGACCCGAACTCTTGGCCTCAGTAAGGCTTCGATCCTTCCGCAAGGTTCTTAAGGCACACGCCCCAGACACCGCTGGGGTTCCAATCAATCGGCTCGACGTCGAACTCTTTGAGACCCACCTTGTACCGGTGCAGTTCCTTGTCGTTCTGCAGGTGGTAGGCGATGAAGCCGCCGGCGAGCCCGAGGATGTAAGTGGACATGTTCGTGTGGCCGCGAGCGTACACGAGCCGGAAGGTGTCTTCTGACGCGTAGAGGTGACGGTATGACCTGAACAACAGATTTGGAGAAGATTCAATCCAAATTGTTTTTTATTTCACACTCGCTTTTGTAAGCGGCTTCGGACCATTAGTTGGTCCGATTGGAAAAATTTTAGCAACAATAGAAAGCTGCTTTACTCCTGAGTGACATAGGCTATATTTTATGTACACGGGCGAAGCCGCTGACTAAAGCTAGTGTTATAATAATTTTGTATTGTCATCTAATTGACACATGCATGCAAAATTTCAGCTGAATCGGTAACCGAGAAGTTAATCAAATATCGGGGCAGGTCAAAATCGATAAAAACTTGTAAAAAAGGGTTTTAATTTATAATTGACTTACTCAGGAGACTGTATGACCACTGGGTCCAAGTCCTGGAAGTAGGTGTGTCCCGCCACTATCGCTAGCGCGACCACGAACAACACAGACAGCAGTACGGCGCGAGTCTTGTACGTGCGAGCCACCATGCAGATGAGCAGCCCCATGCAGAACAGTTGTATGTCTGCTGCCAGGTACCTGGGGTCACAGAATTATTGGCAATACTAAAAAAACTAACTTAATATATATAATATAATATATTCAACAACTATCACACAACGCCGTCCAGTCTCAAACTAAGCAAAGCTTGTGTTATGATTACTAGACAACTGATAAACTTACTTATATATTAGATAAGTTAAATACATCACATAAACATTTGTCCTGGGTGGGAATCGAATCCACGACCTCCGGCGTAGCAGTCAGGGTCGCTAACCAGACCAACAGGCCAGCCAATAATTTATTTATGCAAATACAAGCATTTAGAGATACAGCTTAATAATAAAATTCAATACAATGCACATCTATGTCTGAACTAGACAAATTTATATCTGTGTCTCAGATAATAATTAGGTGCCATTCGATTTGAACCTAGGCTGCAGTCTGCAGATGCAGGCAGCCAGTAGTTCTGGCTGTGCGTTGATATGTCAGTCAGTTTCTCCTTTTATATATATAGATTACACCCAGACACAGAACAAATGATTCTGCTCATTAAACAAACGGCATAGCAGTCAGGGTCACTAACTACTAGACTGACAGGCCAGTCAACATTTAATTGTGATGATCTGTTCCTAGTTCATTAATTTTCTCACCAGGTCTGCGGGAGACAGTACGCGTCATCGTATATGTAGTTGTTGATGTAGAGCAGCTGCGCCCACCAGTAGTGGCGGCAGGCGTCGGACTCCGTGGTCACCACCAGCTGCCACAGCGGCCCGTGGAAGGCGTGGCGCATCCACGTCGTGATGGTGAACAGCACCAGCGCGTAGGTCGGGGTTAACCTGGAACAAGACTTGCTTTTACAAACAGCCTTTGAAAAACCGGTGTAGGACTATGACACTACTAGCTTTTGCCCGCGGCTTCGCCCACGTGGTTTTGGGGTAGGAGTTTCAGGGATAAAAATAGTCTATGTCTTATTCTGGAGTGTATCCTATTCATGTGCCAAATTTCATCCAGTTCCGTCCAGCCGTTTTAGCGTGATTGAGTAACAAACATCCAAACATCGTAACTTTCGCATTTATAATATTAGCTACAATTAAAATAAAATAATTGAGTACCTACTCCGCACGATTCGATCATATACAAGATCAGAAAACAATTAATAGATAGTTGTACAAACCAGACCCAACACCCATCTGTTCGGAGTATCTTCCCTTTTTAATGAAGGTAGTTTTTTTTATGGTAGGTAAAAATTATCGAATGACAAATCCCGCCCTTAAGCAGAGCAGAAATAGAGTCAGACTCTTACTAACTAAACAACCTACCCCGTTCCTTCCTCATCTTAGTCCCAGAGCCCTGGTTTTAGGGTAGGGTAGGTAGGTTTTTGCATCAACCCTTGGCACCAGGAGGCTTCGATCCTGTAGGACCCCTATAGTTTGCTGAAAACTCTTTGAGGCACAGTTTTCTGAAAACTCCTTAAGGAGCGTGAAAACAGTGCGCCGTCGACGACTTACTAACAAAACGAGTGTAGGACTATGACACTATATAGAAGCTACTAAGCATGATTCGATCATATACAAAGTCAGAAATCAATTATTAAACAGTTGCCTGGACCAGATACAACACCCATCTGGTCGAAGTATCTTCCCTTTTTAATGGACGTTTGCGAAACTTCACACTCTATTTCGCATACCACCAAAGGCAGCTTTGAAATGCAAAGGGCTCCTGAAATAGTAGAAGCAACTAGTGCGATAGTTGTAATGGATAGTCAGTAAGTTTAACTCTGGACTTAAGTTATGTTTTGATTTCTCAAGCAACTAAAAAAGCTGCAGAAACATTTAGTTTTAGGACTAGCAGTAGACAGAAGTGACCAATTTATGGCAGAGTGACTTAAGACCTTGAAAGGTTTTAATTTCTATCACTTCTAGTATTTTACGATTAACTGACAATTGGATAAATTATATAATAGCAAATTATTCAATAACCCATCAAATTTGATTTCTAATCACTTCTAGCAATACAACTAATTGACAATCGGATACATGAAACAATAGCAAATTATTCAATATCCTACCAAATAACTCGAGAGACATTACTCCCAATTTTAAAATAACATAGTAATGAAAAAAGAAAATATTCTGTTCATATGATAGCTAAAAAATAATATGAAAAGACCATTATCATCATCATCATCATCAGCCTTACTAATGTTCCCACTGCTGGGACATAGGCCTCCTCTCTAGGAGAGGGAATGGACCATAATCCACCACGCGGGCCCAGTGCTGATGGTGGATGTCTCATGTCTTCGAATTTTTGGTTCTAGGACATGCCGGTTTCCTCACGATGTTTTCCTTCACTGTTTTGAGAGCAGTAGTGATGAAATAAATTGCACAAAGTCGCCTGGCTAGGCTTGAACTCGCGACTTACAACTCGTAAGTCGGGGCTGTTACCACTCAGCCACCACTGCTCTCAATTGATTTTTTTTTTGCTTTAATGGATTGAATTGTCATCGTTCTAGGGCAATTGAGTAAGAAGAGAGATTACCTGAGATATCTAAGAATGATTCCTTTCGGATAGTGCACCCAGCCGACGTTGTGCTTCTCCGTGTAGAGCTGGAAGTTGAACGCGAGGAGGAAGCTGGACATCACGAAGAAGGTGTGCGTCACCAGGCTGCCGTTGAACAGGATCTGCTTGAGAGGGTCTTCGTACGACTGGAATATGAACAAGATAATTATGAACATTCTTGATTGATATTCTTCTTCTTCTTAGCGCAAATGATAATTATACAACATTATTTTTAATACATGCAAAACCTAAATATATATATGTAGTTGGTTCAGAATCAGTAATTGAATCGATTCAAATAATTTTTAAACCATGTTCATTTCTTCCCAGGAGTATCTGAAGCCTATAATATATGACCTAAAGTGACCTATGTTGTACATAGGTTACGGTAGGTCATAAAAGGAATTAGGTAATCTGTCTATCTCGCTAAATCACCGTTTTCAGTGACAGCGGAGATGTACTTTGACTTCAATTTTCATACCAGACTTCTCTTTCTTTTAAACTTTGAACCCTTAAAAGTTCGTTTTGATACATTTTAAAAATTGATTCAAACAAAAATTGCATGTGGCTTACTATTTCTCAACAATTAAATGTATTTTAATGGAACCTATTTTTTTTTCTGGTAAGCAATTTGCATTGGATTCTGGATTAATTTATAATTATTGACTTCCACGAAGGTGAAGGGGTGCACAAGGACAAAGCATTAAAGGATAGTACACCTAAATCTACTCGTGGGGGTGATCGGCGGCGGCGACCTCTCGCGCCGGGCCCTGGTTCAGGCCATGGTCCGCAGCGAAGAGGAATGGCAGGCGGTCGCCTCCTTCTGCGAAGCAGTAATGCTCGTAAAGAAGGAGGCCGACCGCATAAGGCAAAGGCAACAGCGCCCTCGCCGTAGCCGTCGCCGCCGCGATCCTGCCGATATCCGGCCACCGTAGACACTGGCTCGCGGACGGTGAGCAATGGGTAGCTCGCCGTCCGGTCGTCTGGTAAGACCGAGTCCAAGTCGTCAACGGCGCGCACCGTTCCCGCGCGCCTCAAGGAGTTGTCAGCAAACTGCAGGGGCCCTTTAGTTTTTGCCTCCTCCAGGAGGCTTCGCCTAGAGGGTGGTGCAAACTGTTACCTCGACTCCAGGAATAAGGCAAGGAAGGTACGGGGTAGGTTTTTTAGTCAGTAAGAGTCTGACACTGGTCTCCCGCTCCGCCCAAGAGCGGGTTTCGTCATTGGATGATTTTCACCTACCATAAAAAAAAAATCTAATAGGATGTGGAAAAGTCATTAATAAAGATAATAATTAGTAATCTAAACAAGAAACAAATTGATCTATTTTCATAATTATTTGCTCATATCATGTTATAAAATCTTTTAACAATGCAAACGTTACGCAGAAACGGAAAAGAAAAACAACGGTATAATAACGTTACGAAGTTCGTTTGGTTCAAGGTACACATTATTGTGCATACATAATTATAGGTTGACCACCTATATTTACTTGTGCACACTTATTATCTTATTTTTCTCGTTTGACTTTGATATTTTTTTAAATTATTTCCTTTTAAGATAGTATTAACACTATCATGCCTCTGGATATTCTTTTTAATTATTTATTTAATACTAACTTTCTACCAGCACCTTTGCCCACTTGAAAATAGGTATTTGCAAAACTTTAGACATGGGTTTCATCCCTTCAGGGGGTGAATTTTGAAAAATCCTTTCTTAGTTTTTGCCTACAACATAAAAGCAAGCCTTGTGCAAAGTTTCACGCTCCTAGTCCCAGTAGTTTCGGCTGTGCGTTGATATGTCAGTCAATCAGTTTCTCCTTTTATGTATATGTCGGCTCGTGTCCAGGATGGTTTTCGAGCTCTGGTCTATCAGATCTATCATGTGGGCGTATGTGGGTATCGTGCAATGAATAACAACGGGTAGGAGTTGAATCGGTTTACTTCTCAATACATTTCGGTACAGTGCACTGTTATCACTTTACAAATTACAACTAGAGATGGGTAACTCAGGAGTGATAGATACAAATGATATGAATCATTCCATTTGAATCAATCACTCTTCATATCTTTACATATCCGAATGTGTCAGTAGTTCAGTATATCTTTACACCTCACTCACTCGTCGGTCATCGCGTCGGGTACTATTTAGTAATCTGTGGCGTCGGATAGCTTCGTCGCGCGCCATTGGTTGAACGTCAAGCAAGCCGAATTTTGCCGAATTGTAATTCAATACTTGATTGCAAGTTACTATTCATTGAACTAATTAACATATTGAAAAAGAAGTAGGTTTACCTACAGTCATAAGAATAGTATTTTTTTTAATCAGAATAAAGTTGTTCAATCGCAACCGCTCAATATGTCAGAATGATGCAAACAACCAACCTATCACTATATCTGAATGATCTATTTGAATGAGTGAGCCGCACACGAGTTGCGAGTTTGAATGACCTACTGAGTCATACTGAGCTACTGATATAAAGATATGAAAGAGTGATTCATATCCCAGTGATTGAAAGATGCATATCTATCTTTTCTTTTCAATGACACATTTTGCCCAAGTCTAATTACAACAGAACGGACAGTTTCAGAACGTCTTGACTCTGCGACGGGCTGGCTGAGAGTGTCCGCTCCCCGAGCGGGTTGGTTCACCCCGCCACAAGCTCGTAGCAAAGCGGATACGTCACCGACTCTGTCAGGCGCGCCATCTTTATTTAGTTCTTCTAGTTGCCACTAGATGGCGTGCCTTGTCTTGTTGTCAACAAATCGAAGCCGTTTCCGACATATATAATAGACTAGCTTCTGCCCGCGACTTCGTCCGCGGAAAATTTGTGAGGCAAAAGTTGTAATAGCTCGGTTAATATTCATGTTATATAAATAATTTATAGCCTATGTCACTTATGTGTAAAGCAGCTTTCTGTTATAGCTTCAATTTTCCCAATCGAACCATTAGTTCCAGAGATTACCCCCTACAAACAAAAAAACAAAAAAAACAAACTTTACCTCTTTATTATATTAGTGTAGATTAGTTAGAATCGATTATAGTCATGATAACGACCAACTTTTACTATGGGACCAAAACTGAAATCGCGAAAAATCTTAGCAAGTTCAGCACATTTTTAACTGTAAGAACCAGCACATTTTTTTCGTAATTTCTGGCTTGGTCCCATAGTAAAGCTTGTTTGTTATCATGACTACAATCACGTGTCACTAATTACTAGTCGCCCTATATATTGCATTCATAACATAACCTAACCACAGATTCAAGGTAATCTAGTGTTGAATCCAGTGTCACATCTGATTATTGTATTTTTTCTCGGTTTCTTAAAACCGAGAAAAAATACAATAAGTATTAACTATTTCTATTAACTTTATAGGTACCGCTCACGGTACCGTGTTTTACACACCGTTTAAACCTTTCCTGAACTATTACGATTATATCTAAACCATAATAAGCTAAATTGGTCCAGCCGTTCTCAAGTTTTAACAAGAATAACGAACAGCTATTAATTTTTATATACCTATAAGAAGGAGATTAAGAAAGATAGCCAAATCACAATTTAAAATAATTAAAAACTTACCGTTTCGATATAAAGTGGATTGGCCACATAGGAGTACGACATTATAAGAGTCGTGTGTGAGAAGAATACACAAAACATCGTCATAGCCCTGAAATAAACAAACAATACTTTAGTTGACCGTATGAATAATATCTACAAAAGTATCAGATCAATAAATAGAACAGAAAAAAAAATTAGATCAATCAATTATTCACCTTTCAAAAGTATATCTAAGTTGTTAATTTAATTTAATAAGTTTTGAATCATCTTTGTCTTTGTTAATAAAAGTACCAGTTGATATTTTCGTAAAAGTAGATGATTAGATTCCTTTTAATTCAGAGTTCAATATCGTAAACATATTAATTTAAGATTTATTTCACACCAAACAAAATCTTTCTATTTTTTTTTTCCTTGCATTGGATCAATATGTTTTCTTATCAATTCTAGACTATCATTCACTAGATTTTCTTTCATGTTACAGTTAAATTCATCACACTTATCGTTACAAGCATTTCAACTTTCAACACCGTTATCAAATTCGTAATAAACAATTACCTTAATCCATAAAATAATTTTAGCCTTTCTAGTCGAGGTTCCTGTCCGCTATTACTTGGCGCTATCAACCTCCCCCAATTCTTGCGTATTGAGAACGCTAATAAATATGGATTCCCTGTAAATGCCATTTTACTTTAGAATTTGATTTAAAGACAAGATAACTAAGTTATATTGGACTTATACTTACCCGTTTTATCGTCTTTCTTGTACGTTAGGACGTCGTACAGGCTTCCGATAACATTGAGCATGATTACAATAAAATAAACCACAGCCATTGCTATATCACCATAATCTAGTGTCACCCTCTCCCCCTCTTTGTCACAATATCGTAAATGTGTGAGTGACCCTTCAAGTCTATACTGGGAATATAGAGAATTGTTAAGGCATCCCTCAAGGGTGTCTCTTAAGCCCAGTGTTTCGTTCGTGTTAGGAACTCTCGTGAAGTCTTTACAAGTTCTTGTCACACAAACTCCTCGATGTATTTGTGTGTGATTGAAGTGTTTTACTTTTTGCTCTGAGTAACCCTGAAAGACAAAGAGAAGTTTAGGGTAATAAGTGGAAAATTTGTATAAAAATAAACAACCAAATATTTGGTTGCTTTCGTTTGATAGACATGGCATGTGTTTAGGACACATTCTATGATTCCTCCACCCCTATTTAACGCTAGTCATGCTGTAAGGGGTGCAATCTGTCGGCAATATTTATCTTTATAAATATTAATTTATTTATGAATTGATCAAACATCTTACGAGTCCTTTACAAACTTGAAAGATTGTTAGTTACTAAGTATATAAAAAATAATTTAAAAAGAAACTTTGTGACTATCGATCTGTAAAGATAAAATTAAAAATTAAGTACTAGTTTGCTAAAACAGGAATTACGCATGTATGAAATTCATTTAAGTAAACATCAGCTCATCAAGTTCAATGACCTGTAGGTAGCTGTAGTTTGTTACGTACTAACTATCTATGGGTCATTGAACTCGCCCAGCTGATATTTGAAATTACTTCTATCAAATGGGTGAATTTGGAACGCCCTTGCTTCCAGTGTCAGATGTTAAAAGTTTTTACGAAGACGTTCTAACAAGACGTGGAGTTGCTGGCAAAGAACTGTATAAAATAAATGACAGGTTGTAACTAGATATTCGACAAAATGTATAACATTCTGTGATGTTAAACTTGAACATTGTATGCCGACTGATTGTGAGCCCTTCACCTTTTGATTTATTGGCAGGTATAAGCTCTACAACGTTTTCGCATTGGCGAAGACACAGTTGAGCGCTCGGAACAGGTCAAGTACTTGGGATCGGTGCTCCACGAGTCCGGGGAAGTCGATTGCGACGTCGAGTCACGTATCTCGGCGGCCTGGGCGAAGTGGCGTGAGGTGGCGGGGGTTATCTGTGACCCCAAAATGCCGGTTAGGCTCAAAGGACAGGTCTATAAGACCATCATTAGGCCTGTCCTTTTGTATGGCAGTGAAGCGTGGCCTGTACTTGAGCGACATAAGCAAAGCCTGCGTGTCACGGAAATGAATATGCTGCGCTGGATGTCTGGAGTTTCGCGGAAAGACCGCATTAAGAACTCCCGCATCCGGGGCAGCCTTCAGGTCCGTGACATAGCGGATAAACTGCAGGAGGGTCGCTTACGCTGGTATGGCCACGTTTTACGAAAACCGGCAGACTACGTGGGTAACAGATGCCTCGCCATGCCGCCTCCGCCGGGACCCGGTAAACGAGGTAGGCCTAAGAGGCGTTGGATCGACGTCGTAAGGGACGATATGCGTGCAAATGGGCTTAAGGCAGAGGACGCAAAAGACCGAGCGAAGTGGAGACGACTAGGCAGGAAAGCGGACCCCGGGCACCGAGGTGAAAGCCAAGGTAGCAACCGGGACATACGCTAGGCTGATGATGATAAGCTCTACAACGTATAATTTACCGCTATAAAACCTAGTGACAAATGAACTAGACAGATACTTGAACACTTAACGGTAACTGTAATAACTAAAACAATGAATGTAAACCTATTAAATAAATTATTTAAAACGATTAAATTTACAATCTATCCGTATTTTTTTTCTTATGGCAAAAATCATCCAATGACGAATTCCGGTCTTGGGCGAAGCGGGAAACAGTGTCAGACTCTTACTGACTAAACTACCCACCCCTTTCCTTTTTAGCCTTCATACTAGGACCATAATTAATAAAAAAAAAAATGATCTGGAGCTGGAAGATTGCCATAGAAACTCGAAATTTGATGAGTATTAATTTTATAGTAGGTATAATTAATATATTTTCGATCGAATACTTGTTTATTATTCGAAGACATGTGACATCCACCAATCCGCACTCGGCCCGCATGGTGGATTACAGCCCATTCCCTCTCCTAGAGAGGAGGCCTGTGTCCCAGTTATTAAACGCGTTTCTTAATTAGGGTTGGCAATTATTTACTGGTAAAAATATTATTATGCTGTTTTTGACTAAATTCTACCTTTTACTCTTGAACAAAAATAAAGTATACAAAATACTGTTTTTGGCATCAAAATGTTGTTTTTCAGCAATGTAAAGAATGCAAAGTCGCGTAAGGATACAAATAGTAAATGAGCTCAAAATTTATTAATTTTTTTAGTCATTATTTTAGTGAGAGATAAAAAGTATTTTTAAAAGACTGAAATTTAGTAGGTGCTTTTAGGTGTGTGCGAGAAAATCTAAAAAAATATGTAACTAGATGAAAATTCTTGAGCCCCTAGGCAACCGCCGACGTTCGCACACCTATTGTATTTCTATTATTTCTCTAATTACGGTATTCGAAAGGTTAAAACATTAAATAAATAAGATCTGGTTCATTTTTTTTAAATACTGTTCAAAAAAATCTCTCAGATCTGTCAGATCGAAAAAATAGTTTAGTTTCTTGTAAAAAAAAGTTGGCATCCCTAATCGCAATTACAAACAACCTTCTCAGAAAGGCAAATACGTTGGTTTTCCCATTCCTGACGATGGTGGAAGTAGTGTGGAATCCAAACGAATATAATTACTTCCTAAGAACAATTAATGATATTAGCAAACGCTATGGTAGGTACTACGTAAATCTGCGCCTACGTCATCAATGCCAATATTGTTAAAATATTCTGTAAATCTAGATAGATATCTATTTAAAATATCTCATACTAGCTTTTGCCTGCGGCTTCGCCCGCGTGTTGTTAGCTAAATATATAGGCTACCAGCGGCTTCAGCCGCATCTGTGGTTACTGCTCCACCCCCATAGGTCATAGCGTGATGTTATATAGCCTATAACCTTCCTCGAAAAATGGACTATCCAACACAAAAAGATTTTTTGCAATCTGACCAGTAGTTACAGAGATTACCTCCTACAAACAAAAAAACATAAAAACAAACTTTACATCTTTATTATATTAGTGTAGATTTATTTATTGTGCACACCTACCACAGTATTGTCTTTTTTAACCCAAAGGTTGACTGGTAGAGAATGCCTTGTAGCACTAGGTCCGCCTATCTACCACAACTGTTATTGTGTATATTGATATTGTGGGAAAAAGTATCAAGTCGATCTGTGTTATTACAAACAAAAGAACAATTAACTGAGGGAATTACGTGACAGATCTATTTCATCAAATGTTAATAGCATAACAAGAAAATTGACACCTGGGTCTATTACACTTGACCCGTTTGTGACACTCATTATTTCGCAACTTATGACTTTTCTCATTTACAATTATCTATATATAAATATATATATATATATATACAAAAGAAGAAACTGACTGACATATCAACGCACAGCTGAAACTACTGGGTCTAGAAGTGAAAAACTTTGCACAAGGCTTATTTTTATGACGTAGACAAATACTAAAAAGGTTTTTTTTTAATTCAGCTCCTAAAGGGAGAAAACGCGTATCCAAACTTTGTGTGAAAATCTATTTTCTCGCGGGCGAAGCCGCTGGCAGAAGTCTAGTTACTTTATTTATTTATTTATTTATTTATTTAAACTTCATGTACAGTAGTGATACATAGGCGGACTTAATGCTAAAAGGCATTCTCTACCAGTCAACCTAATAATAAAAAAGTATGACACTTTTTAAATTAATTTAATTGATTTTTAATCACAGCTACACTGTTGTGTGTGTGTGTGTTCTGCTTGTATGCAATAATATCATCATCATCATATCAGCCGATAGACGTCCACTGCTGGATATAGGCCTCCCCCAATCGTCGCTATAATGAACGGTCCTGTGCATCTCGCATCCATCGGATACCCGCAACCCTTGCCAGGTCATCGATTCACCTTTTGATACCAACGGCCATCTGTTCTGCGAGCAATGTGCCCCTGCCCATTGCCACTTGAGTTTGGCGATTCTTTGGGCTATGTCGGCAACCTTGGTTTTCATGCGGATATTTTTATTTCTGTTACAATCACGTCATTGGTCATTTATGAGCGCCTTTAAATTAGTCTGTAACTTTGTTTATGTACAATAAAGAATAAAGAAAGAAGAAGAAAGAAAGAAAGAAAAAAAGTTTATTTGCGCAAGAATAATAAGCTTTAATAGCGCGGTATATGCCTACTATATTATAATTAATACTCGTCAAATCCATCCCTTATTGCCGAGTTTCTATGGCAATCTTTCAGCTCCATTACCAGATCTTGTTTACCATTTAGCATCAAAGTACTTGTCAATACAAATCAAACGAGCCCAAACTTGTTTGTATTCTTTTATTGGCATGTTCCTACGGCCACCTTCCAGCTCCCTCATCAGATAAGCTCCATGTCATCATAATATTGCATTGTCACGCAATTTACACATCCATGCAAAATTTTGGCTCATTCGGCTATCGGGAAGTGGATCAAATTTAATTTACAAGATTTAATCACAAACATCGGTCAGGTCCGGCTTCTGAAAGGAAGGTCCGAATCTGGTATGAACGCCCACCCAAACCCACCCCATTCCTTCTTAGGAATAGGGTGGGTCGTTTAGTTAGTAAGAGTTTGACACTGCTTCTCACTCCGCCCAAGAGCGGAATTGGTCATTGGATGATTTTTACCTACCATAAAAAAAAAATCGGTCAGGTGAGACTGATATAAAGCTTGTAAAAACAAAGCAGCGCGACAACCGCGCACAATGCGACTAATTTGAAGGCTATATCAATAAGAACCCAGTACCTGTATCATCGCCATTAGGTCAGCATTAGCTTCTTCATGCAGGTTTTTTTTTGTATTGGGAAAAATCATCTAATGACGAATCCCGCCCTTGGGCGGAGCGGGAAACAGTGTCAGACTCTTACTGACTAAACAACCCACCCCATTCCTTCTTAGCCTTCATCCCAGGGTCGGACCTTCCTTTCAGAAACCAGACCGGTATGCTTCAGCCCTGCAGTTGGGTCTCTACATTGTGTAACAACTCCTTGAGGCGCGCGGGAACAGAGCGCGCCGTCGACTTGGCTTGGTCCAGACGACTACCGTCTGGACGGCCTGTTGCGAGTAATTTGAAGGCTATATCGGTAAGAACTCAGTACCTGTATCATCGCCATCAGGTCAGCATTGGCTCCTTCATGCAGGGTTTTTTTTATGGTGGGAAAAATCATCTGATGACGAATCCCTCCCACCCCATTCCTTCCAGAAACCAGACCAGTATGCTTCAGCCCTGCAGTTGGACCTCTACATTGGCTAACAACTCCATAAGGCGCGCGGGAACAGAGCGCGCCGTCGACTTGGCTTGGTCCAGACGACTATCGTCTGGACGGCCTGTTGTGAGTAATTTGAAGGCTATATCGGTAAGAAGTCAGTACCTGTATCATCGCCATCAGGTCAGCATTGGCTCCTTCATGCAGGGTCACGTCCACGATGCAGTAGGTCCCTCCTGGCTCCGCCATGCAAGCCTCATAGTCGTCCATCTTGTACAGAGCCGGCATTTTGTTGTATTGGCTCACTGGAACAAAAAAGAGGTAATGTAGGTTTGATTACTTTGATTATATGTATTATTTTATATTAAGTACTAGCTTTTGGCCGCCGGTTCTCTCCCGGAAACAAAAAAATGTGATAAATGAAGAACCGTTCGCGTTCGACCGATTTTCTACTAAATAGTCCGAACAAAGCCTAAAGATTAGTTTTGGATAGGTGGGATAGGACTCAAGAACGGCTTTCTTGAGTTATAAAATAACAACGAAAACTAGCATTGTTTTTTATATATATATATAGATTAATTATATAATTTAAGAAACGTTTTTTTCGAGGTATAGTCTTACTTCTTACTAATATTATAAATGCGAAAGTTACGATGTTTGGATGTTTGTTACTCAATCACACCAAAACAGCTGGACGGATCTGGATGAAATTTGGCACAGGCATAGGATACACTCCGGAATAGGACATAGGCTACTTTTTATCCCGGAAACCCCAAACCCAACCCCTATACCACGCGGTCGAAGCCGCAGGCAAAAGCTAGTTTTTTATATGTCTGAAAGGTAATCTCTTTTTTTAGGTGGAAAATTATCCAGTGAATAAACATGAAAGGAGAAGACGTGTCAGACTTTTACAGACTAAAACTAACTCCTATGTTTATTCGTTGCCTTGCATTCCAGGGCCCAAGTTTTTCCTTTCAGACCCAAACCCATGGACTCAAAGGCTTTGGCTCTTGAGGCGCGCGTGGAACACTACGCGCTTTGACAAATTGGACTCGTTTCAGACGATTACCGGTTGACAGCAGTGGTGGCCTAGTGGTAACGGCCCCGACTTACAAGTTGTAGGTCGCGGGTTCAAACCCAGTCAGGTGCATTACTTTGCGCTATTAATATCATCACCACTGCTCTCAAAACGGTGAAGGAACACATCGTGAGGGAACCAGCATGACCTAGAACAAAAAATTCGAAGACATGTGACATCCACCGACACTGGGTAGTGGATTATGGCCCGTTCCCTCTCCGAGATAAGAGGCCTGTGTCCCAGCAGTGGGAACCGAGTGGTAGTACCGTAAAACGGGGTGAATATAAACAATCGGGGGTGAATAGAAACAACATTTTGTTGGTTTTTCACGTTATTTAAACATTTTTTGCAGCATTTAAATATTTTTATTAATTCAATATTGAAAATAAAAATGCTTTATTAAGACGCAAATTATGAAATCTAAGTAATAATCCTAATTAACTTAACTAAAAATACTCTTGCGCCATCTCATCTTCCTAGCTCGTCATGCTGTGCCGGTGCTGCCGCTGCGGCTGCGGAGAACCTCAAGCGGCGGAAATATACTAATCTTGTTGGTAGTTATATTTTCGAGCCGTTTGGGGTTGAAACTCTCGGATCGTGGGGTCCGAGTGCCCACAAGTTGTTTAATGAACTTTCTAAACGACTTGTTGACACTTCGCGTGACCCAAGGGCTGGCTTTTACCTTGGGCAAAGAATAAGCATTGCCATACAGCGTGGCAATGCGGCCAGCCTTTTGGGCACTTTACCGGTCGACAGCGATGCGGAAGAGTTTTTTGACGCTTTATTAGATTAGGTATTTTTAGTTAAGTTAATTAGGGTTATGTAGTTTTAAGGTTAGATATCTAATTATTTGTACAGTTTACTAAATAAATGTTAAAGATAGTAATAATCCTAATAAAAAATTGGTTTCTATTCACGTATGTAGTTAAAAACCGGCACGAGGTAATATAAATATCTAACATACTATCGATAATTGAAAGCACGAGTCCTATAATTGGACTGCAGTGAATTAAATTATGTAGATAGACACTCAATTATGAGAACGTGTGTCTTCAATTAATTATACATTTATTATCATCAAATTGCTATTCTGAGAAGTCCTAGGTTAAAATCTATTTACTTCTTATAAGTGTGTATAAGTTTCAATAGAATTATATTGACTGGCCTGTCAGTCTAGTAGTTAGTGACCCTGACTGCTATGCGGGAGGTCGTGGGTTCGATTCCCACCCAGGACAAATGTTTGTGTGATGAGCACGATCATTTGTTCTGTGTCTGGGTGTAATTTATCCATAATATGTATGTATTTAGAAATATATAAGTATGTTTATCAGTTGTCTAGTACCCATAACACAAGCTCTGCTTAGCTTGGGACTAGATGGCGTTGTGTGATAGTTGTGGACATATATATATAAATTATAAAATATGTTTTTTTGATTGATATAATCTAGTGCTTGATTAAAATCCTACTTGGTGGTAAGCGGTGATGTAATCGTTGATAGTGAAACACACTAGTTTATTAAGAGCCTATTCACTCTAGCCTTGCGATACTTAAATTATAATAGGACGGGAAGACCGCAGCAGGCAAATTGTCTCAGTCCTTTTACATTAAAGAAAAAAATATTGACGTGTAAAAGTGTTATTTTAAAACCTATTTACAAAATAAATATCATTTATCATTTATCAAAGGACTGGACGCTGTAAAAACGACGAGGCAAAACGCTTAGTCCGGACCGTAAAAGTCTCAAAAACGTATTATGCGTTCCAAATAAGAACAGGAAATTCAATAACCTCGATCTGTCAAATTATGAGTGAAAAGTACGGTTTGCAAAAAAATCTTATTTGCGTATCAATAAAAAGTTATTTTTTTCCTTTTTATTACTAAATTCTAGTTAATTCTAGTTGAAGTAAAAACGTTAGGGTTTATATAAATTTGCCAAATACATTGTTTTAAGTCATAAATAGTTTACAAGAAAAACTATTTTCTTTCTTATTTTCACTGTTAGAAACAATTGCCTTTTTTTTCTATTTACCACAACTCAGGCACATCACACGGTGAAACAGAGATAAACAAAATTGGAAAATTGTATTCTGATTAACCTTTTTTCATTCACGATTCTTACGTAAATATTTTTTTAATATCTTTTTTGTTCACTCTGCCTTATTTCTTCGATTTGACAGTTCGACAGGCAACAACATGGCCGTCGATCCTATTCTCATTTGGAACGGGTTGTAAAGGATTGTCACCGCAAGCCGGGTTGTCCGATGGTAGCATTGAGATGCCGGAATCAAGTCTTGAATGCAATTATAATAATAATGTAATAATTCGTTTATTTCACCACAATATTCACAGAGACATTTAAGAACAAGACAAACACCCGTATTCACAAACGTTACTATGCGGTCTCACAGTGCTCGCGAGCGCACAGGGCAGGGTTTGTGAACTACGCAACACAAACGAACCAATCACAGAGCTCTATTTCAACGCTGTGCGTTTGCTTAGTCAAGGGTCGTTTGAGTAGGTATTGTTTGTGAATACGGGTGAAAGATATTTATTAATTCCCGAGCACAGCGTCCAAAATGCGATGCAATTCAACTGTCAAGAGGTGAAGGCGATCGATGCACTCTAAGGGTCAATTCACACCGAGACGCGACGCGACGCGACGATGCAGGAAGAGGCCAGTGATTTCGCGCTGCACCGCGCGGCGCCGCGAGACGTTCGTAACGTTGCGAAGCGCGTACTCGCGTAGTAAAATCACTCCGCATGGACCAGCGATGCACCGTTGCGTCATGCTACGCCGCGAGGCGTCACGAGAAAATAAAATAAATTGAAATAAATGCTTTGAATTTGAATTCGAGGTCCAGCGCTACAAGGAGTATTCTAAATTCTCACAATGAAATATGTATCTTTTCACGTAGTAAATAAAGTTCTATTTTGAGTTACTCTATTAGAATGTTTGTGCAGCGTCGCGACTCGTCGTTTCCCAGTGTGAACTGACCCTAAGGATTTACTCTGAAAGTTCTCCAAGGTCAACGAGCTCCTTATTCTCTAGATAAAAATGTCTGGCAGAAAATCGATAAATAAATAAAAGCTTTTTTTGACGCAGCAAAATCATCAATAATCTTCTTCAACTCTAGGTGGAGGGAGAGCGTGTCAGTCTTTTACTGACTTTAACCCAACTGCGCTCCTGTCAGTCTTTCGAACAATTAATAATAATAATAATATGTATCTTATAAGAAAATGAACAGGGTTCAGGTTCAGGGAACAGGGTTGATGTAACTATTGGAACAATAGTTCCAATAGTTACATCAACAACAGGTGTTATTCCAAAACAAATATTCAATAGTCTTAATGTTCTCAATCTATCAAAATACTCATACCTAACACTACAAAAAGCTGCTCTTTTGAATACTTGCCGAATAGTTAGAAAGTTTTTACAACTGGACATAGATAACAATTTAAATGCAATGCAAAGCGATTTACCATCTTGAACTATTAACTAGGATCTCACCTTGGTTCGCACCCGTGAGATTTTAAAGAATACCAGGTAGGTACTAACCTGAGAAAAATTAATTAAAGAACCATAATAATAAAGCCGGATATAGTAGTGATAGACCGATTAGCGCGCCGCGCAATGATTGTCGATGTCACCATCCCGCATGACGAGAATCTCATGAAAGCTGAGAAAGAGAAACAAATCAAGTATCTCGACTTAGCACACGAGGTAGTCGACATGTGGAATGTGGACTCGGCTGTCATTGTGCCGATTGTCGTGACTGCCAATGGCCTTATTGCCAAAAGCTTCGACGACCATCTGTCGAAGCTGTCGTTGCGCGGTTGGATCAAGGGCCTGATACAGAAGGCAGTAATCGTCGACACGGCTCGTATTGTAAGGAGGTTCCTTTCTCTGGAGCTCTGACCACCGGTAGCTTAGACCGTGCTCCCGACACCGGCGGAATACTGTTTTTTATATTTTTAAATGTTAAAATGTAAAATTGTATGAATAGAAAATAAATAAAGAGATAATAATCATCATCATCATCAGCCTTTTTAATGTTCCCACTGCAGGGACACATGCCTCCTCTCTCTAGGAGAGGGAATGGGCCATGACCCACCACGCGGGCCCAGTGCGGATTGGTGGGTGTCACATGTCTTCGAATTTTTGGTTCTAGGACATGCCGGTTTCCTCACGATGTTTTCCTTCACCGTTTTGAGAGCAGTGGTGATGAAATAAATTACACAAAGTAATGTGGGTGGATTACTTTGTGTAATTTATTTCACATTTCCTGGCTGGGTTTGAACCCGTGACCTACAGCTTGTAAGTCGGGGCCTTTACCACTCGGCCACCACTGCTCTCAATAGATAATAATAATAATAAATAATTGAACCATTCGCTATGATTACGCGGAGTCCACCACTTACAGTTTGGACGTCGGATCTTGGCGAGTCGGAGTTAGGCTGTACGAATTTTAGCGCTTGAAAAATCGTACAAAAATAAAGGTTTAAAAAACAAATGCCAATAACAGTTTTTAATAGCAATAACAACTGCCAATTGCATTTATTTGTTTAGATGTTGAATGCGTATTAACCGATTTTCGAGTCCCCATCGAAGTGGGGAGCTACGCGTAACCATGACAACGGGTTTAATTATTTTGCCACCTACTATAACTATATGTTAAAATTATTCTTTTTTATTGCTATTTTTATATTTAATTGGGTGGCCTACAGCTATTACAAGCCTACTTATAATATAACTAGCTTTTGTCAGCGGCTTCGCCCGCGTATATAAAATATGCCTATGTCACTCAGGAGTAAAGCAGCTTTCTATTGTTGCTATTTTTTTTCTAATCGGACCAATAGTTCCAGAGATTACCTCCTACAAACTAAAAAACAAAAAAACAAACTTTACCTCTTTCATATTAGTGTAGATAAGGAAGAATTGTTGAAAATAACATTGTAACAGAAGTAATTGAGATAAGTATTACAATGTTTGGTAGGAAAATATTTTTTTTTTTAAATTATCTACACTAATATAATAAAGAGGTAAAGTTTGTTTTTTTGTTTTTTTATTTTTTTGTTTGTAGGAGGTAATCTCTGGAACTACTGGTCCGATTGGAAAAATTTTAGCAACAATAGAAAGCTGCTTTACTCCTGAGTGAAAAGAAGTCCGCGTATATTTTATGCGCGGGCGAAGCCGCTGACAAAAGCTAGTGTTAAATATAGATAGTTTCGAATTTTATAATTATTTAAGCGACGATGTGGTCAATGATGGAGCACGCTTATTAATTAACTAGTTTTTGTCCGCGGCTTCGCCCGCGTACATAAAATATAGCCTATGTCACTCAGGAGTAAAGCAGCTATTTAAGCAGCACTTATTTTTTCGCAAAAAATGTTAAATTGACGTTTTTATACAGTTGTAATTAAAAAAAAATTAAAAATTCATTAAAAAAAAAAAGAAAAAACCGACAAAAAATTCCATTACTGGGGGGTCTAGAATCATGTTCTGGATGTATGGTATTCGTTTGCGTTAACATGTCAATGACACCCTGTATAAGTATGTTTATCAGTTGTCTAGTACTTATAACACAAGCTCTGCTTAGCTTGGGACTAGACGACGTAGTGTGATAGTCGTGGGATATTATTACTAACTCGTGCGTCTGCGCACCCAACCTCGAATGTGTCGGCACACACAAAACATTTGCTTCTTTATTTGCTTTTTAATGACACTAGTACTGCAGTGTGCGCATTTAATATTTAATAAAATAGCGATTATACCCACAAGGTCCCTAGTAAATAGAAAAATAAGCAGCTGGAAACTCGAACATTAAATATAACATTACATATAAAATTTGTGTGACTAAAATGACCGTGGTATGTTTATTAAAATTTAGAAGGAAAATAAAATATTTTATTAATAGGTCACAAATATTATTTAGTTTATGTTACCGCAAAGTCAATTAAAAATAAGTGAGTGATAAGTTATCCAATTAGGCGGTACTTCGAGGAAATCCATGTCATTATTATGTTGTATTCAAGATTTTATTGTAAGTCCATCTAAATCACCTTGGAGCAGTGGTGGCAGAATGGCAAAGGCCCCGACTTACGAGTTCGTAGGTCGCGGGTTCAAACCTAGCCAAGCACATTACTTGGTGTCATTTATTTCATCACCACTGCTCTCAAAACGGTTAGGGAAAACATCGTGAGGAAACCGGCATGTCCTAGAACCAAAAATTCGAAGACATGTGATATCCACCAATTCTTACTGGGCCCGCGTGGTGGATTATGGCGCATTCCCTCTCCTAGAGAGGAGGCCTGTGTCCCAGTAGTGGGAACAATAAGGCTATGATGAAATCTAGGCTTCGATGCAAAATGAATTATCATAGCATCACGAGAGACTAAAAGACATGTTACGTTGGAACATAATATGTTTCCTATAGCAGTAAATGTTTAGTATTAGTGTGTTAAGGGACCTATTGTGTGTTCAAATGTATGTTATGAATTAAAAAAAAATATATATAAACTTCTCATCAAAAAAATCGAAACACTTCCGTTTTCATTGTTTCTGTCCGAATTTAACACAAAAAAGAATTCATACGATGAAAAAAAATACATATATTATTATAGCTGGCAGTTTGGCCATTACAGTAATAAGCGAAAATTCTAAATTCAAAATTAGAATTTCATTTGTTTATCTTATAAACGAAATGAATCACTGTTTTGAGACAAATGTGTGTTTAGGGTTGGAGTACATTTAGCGTTTAAAAACTAAAAATTGGCGCCTATCCTTAAACTTTTTGTTTTTTATTTCAATACTGTGACTTTGGGACGTCTGAAAAAAGGTTTTTTTTCTAAAACGTATGGATACTTCGCCCACAGAAGCCGCCCAAGTTGTGGCATTGCTGGATTCTGGCCTTAGTCAGCGTGTTGTGGCTGCAAGACTGCATCTAAGCCTGTCATCTGTTCATAGAGTCTATAAACGTTATCTGGAGACTGGTTTGTTCACGCGCCGTTCAGGATCTGGCAGGAATCGGGTCACTTCTGAGCGAGATGATCGATTTATTGTAACAACTTCTTTAAGAAATCGACGCCTTAACGCTTTTCAACTGCAGCAGCGGCTTCGTGTTGTACGAAGGGTGGCTGTAAGTGACTCTACAATTAGAAGAAGGTTGAAGGATCGTGGACTGGTACCGCATAAGCCAGCAAATGGGCCGAAATTAACTGCAGACCATCGAAGAGCGCGCCTTAACTTTGCACGTGAGCACCTAAATTGGTCATACCTACAGTGGAGCAAAGTTCTCTTTTCTGATGAGTGTAAAATTATGCTGTATGGTAACGACGGAAGGAACAAGGTCTACAGAAGAGACGGAGAACGCTATGCACAATGCTGCATTGAAGAAAAGGTCAGCTATGGTGGCGGTTCGTGGACGGTTTGGGGAGGAATCAGCGCCGACGGTAAGACAGAGCTTGCTTTCGTGTCTGGGCCACGTCTGCCTGCACTAAACTGTCATCGGTACGTCGAAGAGTGTCTCGAGCCTCATGTGATGCCCTATGCACATTTTATTGGCAACGGCTTCATATTCATGCACGACAATGCTAGGGCTCACACCGCGGGCGTCGTACGAGATTATCTTAACGAAGTCGATATCTCTATTATGGAATGGCCAGCAAGAAGCCCGGACATGAATCCCATTGAACATCTATGGGATGAATTAAAGAGACGAATTCGAGCAAGAGATCCTGCCCCAGAAACACTTAGCCAGCTGCAAGATGCAATCCAAGAGGAATGGGACAATATACCACAGCATGTGATCGTGACTCTCATCCGATCGATGAAGAACCGTATGGAAGCAGTAATTAGAGCTCGGGGAGGGAATACAAGTTATTAAATAAACGTTTTTTAGCTTTTTTTTTCATTTACGTGTGTTGTTTTATCCATTTCCTTTATACTCCATACGGAATAAAAATGACTCATTTAACAAAATACGAAACCTATGAAAAATTCATTTAAATTTAGAACATTAACATTAAGATTTGATAAGCTCATATTACTCACTATTAAACGACATTTAACATTTATTCCTAAATGTACACATTTTTCTGATAATCCTGACAAAACGTAAACTTGCAAGGTGTTTCGATTTTTTTGATGAGAAGTGTATATTGGGGGAAATATTATCTAATGACGAATTTCATTCTATTTTAGCAATCATACCAGGGTCGGACATTCCTTTCAGAAACACTTCCACTTCCACTTCCTTTTTTGACAACTCGTTTACTATTCAAGCTGCTCGAATGTGGAATGCATTACCCATTGAAGTAAGGCGTGCTCAAACGCTACAGACTTTTAAAGCAATGGTGAAGGAGCATTACCTTTCACTATAATACATCTATAATCTCCTTTCTCAACCTTATTTATTTTATTATTTTTTTAAATAGTTATTAGTATATTAATTGATATTGTATATTATGTGTATTTTTATTATTAGGTATATGTAATTAATATATTATATTTACGTTTTTTGTACACTGACCGCCCCAAGTCTATCTCCTTTCATTTTAGTCCATCCTAAGGTTGTCTGTCAGAGATTGCCCTGTGCGATAAGACCGCCCATTGTACACTTAGTTTTTATAATTGTATATCCTGTACTCATTTTGGTGTGCAATAAAGTTTAAAATAAATAATAAATAAATAAACCGTGGGCAGTACAGTTGGGCCTCTAAATTTGCTGACAACTCTTTAAGGCGCGCGGGAAATAATCCTGTTTTGGTCGAACTGTGGTAGCACGAAAATATTGTAATTTGCATCAGTTAGATGCCATAGACTTGCACACGTGTGTTTTGTATACGTTCTCATGTCAGATTCGATGTTCTGCCAAATGTGCGCCACACATTATGTTGCTATTGTTTGTCTATAAGGGTATATGACTCATATTGTTTTATGCGTTACTAACTCACCATTTTTAGGATTACGTACCAAAAGTGGAAAAACGAGAAACTATTTACTAAGACTTCGCTGTCCGTCTGTCGGTGTCGAGTGTCGGTCTATCAACAGGCTGTATCTCAAGAACCGCGATAGTTAGACAATTGAAATTTGCTGTCACAACATATACCTACTAAAAACCTAATAAAATAAATATTTAAGGGAGGCTCCCATACAAAAAACGCATTTTTTTTTGCTACAGTCGGTACGGTACCCTTCGTGGGCAAGTTCGACTCGCACTTGACCGTTTTTTAAATGTTTATTACTCTTTATTGTGTCCCACTATTGAGCAAAGGCCTCACTTCTCTTCTCCTACCTGTCTCTATTTTCACCGATCTCTGGTAAGTTTGCCTGCGAAGATGATCAGATCATCACACCACTTTCACCGTGGACGACCTCGGTAACGTCGTCCTTCCTCTGGCGTCTAGTGAGTGACAATCTTCGCTCATCTGCTCACGTGCATTCGTGTAATGTTGCCGGCCCATTCCCACTTCAGCTTGGTGGTTTTTTCCACGATATCTGCTACTTCATCTACACTAATATAATATTTGTAGGAGGTAATCTCTGTAACTACTGGTCCGATTGAAAAAATCTTTTTGTGTTGGATAGTCCATTTTTCGAGGAAGGTTATAGGCTATATAACATCACGCTATGACCTATGGGGGCGGAGCACTAACCACAGACGCGGGTGAAGCCGATGGTAGCCTATATATAACATCACGCGGGCGAAGCCGTGGGCAAAAGCTAGTTTACAATAATAGCACACAAATGCAAACTTAAAAAACCAGCGGTTTCTAAAAATAAGAGGGGAGAGAGGGGTTTCAAGTGTGCTACGTTATCGAATGTTTATCGCTCTCTATATTATCAGACTGTCTTTAAAAGCAAGCTTGTTATCAGTATCGTACTTCCAAAACAGGCAGCAGTAAAACTAATATTCCCTCTCGGTCGCCTAGAACAGATGTTATGTAATGATTACACTAAAAAGTGCAAAGTACATTTAATTTTGGAAATTGATGTTACATAATGAAGAGAAAAAACTATAATAGAAACAGATTAGTTCCACAATATCTTGTAGTACGTCTTATGACAATTGTAATACCTATAATCCTAAACACATTTAACATCGTAGGGGCTCTGCAGAAGGGTCGAAACTCGAAGCTTACTGGGGCGAGGGCCTCTTTCTGAAAGGAAGGCTTGGCCCCAGTCATCATCATCATCATCGTTTCAGCCGAAAGACGTCCACTGCTGGACATAGGCCTCCCCCAAGCGCCGCCACAAAGACCGGTCCTGTGCGTCTTGCATCCATCGGCTTCCAGCAACCCTGACCAGGTCATCGGTCCACCTTGTGGGAGGCCTTCCAACGCTTCGTCTTCCGGTACGCGGTCGCCACTCCAGAACCTTTCGGCCCCAGCGGCCATCCGTTCTGCGTGCAATGTGCCCTGCCCATTGCCGCTTAAGTTTGGCGAATCTTTTCGCTATGTCGGCAACCTTGGTTCTCTTGCGGATATCCTCATTTCTGATTCTATCACGCAAGGATACTCCGAGCATAGCCCTTTCCATTGCCCTTTGAGTGACCTTGAGTCTTTTTATAAGGCCCATTGTAAGCAACCACGTTTCAGAGCCATACGTCATCACTGGCAACACGCACTGATTATAGACTTTCGTCTTGAGGCATTGTGGTATATTAGACGAGAAGACACCCCAGTGCGAAGCGTAAAAAAGGAACGGCCCCCCCGTTCCTTGTTTAGTCAGTAAGAGTCTGACACTGTTTCCGCCCAAGGGCGGGAATCCGTCATTGGATGATTTTTGCCAACCATAAAAAAACACGTTTACGATACATTGATTTATTACAGAATTCCGATGCCTACCTTCCGGTCAGTTTAACGTATTCCTTTAGTCTGTACATATATTACGCTTGTATATAGCTATAACAATTCTGCTATGATCTTATGGGAATTCCGTTCCGTAATTTCACTTAATATAAATTGCTTTTTTTTATATCTGCGATTCTTTCAATATTTTTTTTTTCAAAATCGGTCCACAGCTGATCAAAAAACGGTATAGATATTTAAAAACAAAATACACGGCCAAATATGGAACCTTATTCTTTTTGAAGTCGTTATAAAAATCTGGGCTAATGCGAGTCGGACAAATTAACTGAGGGTTCCGGACAAATTAACTTATGTAAATTTTGATTCGTTTGAGTGTCGAAATACCTACACAAACGAATCAATAATAATTTTGAGACATAAACGGAATCTGTGGAAGGTTTTAAATAGCAACTTGGTCATTTCTAAATGTAGTTATTAGTTAGTATAGTTAATATTGGTCTGTAAGCTTTTTAAGATTGTGAAAATAAAATAAAAAATGAAATATATATCTTATTTTTTTTTTTAATTATCTTTTTTCCGTTAATTTAGAAGTTTAATTTTTTCACAGCTCTAAGGAACCGCAGACTTGAGTGTATGAATTAAATTTAATTCAACTAGATACCTTCATGCGTTCCTGAGATAAAGGATCTTGACAAACAGACAAACAGACGGGTACACCAAAGTGATCCCATAAGGGTTCCGTTTGTTTCTTTTTGAGTTACGCAACCCTAAAAAAGCTATCATCAGAATTAATAATAGCTTAACCCATAAACACGGGAATCTAACTCACGGCTCCTACGTCATTCAGGTCATCACATCACGCAATTACTTTACGCTTCATTTTCCTGTCAACTCCGTTTTAATTTTGAACTTGAACCCCGGTTCAATGTTACTGCGTTTATTGTCTCACGTGGTTCGTCTCCGTGAAACACAGCATACGCTATTCATTTGACGTTAAGGTGGGCCTTCCTCACTCACCCAGCGCATGGTTTAAATAAACTAGTGCTTGACTGCGTTCCCACCTGATAGTAAGCAGTGATGCAATCGTTGATGGTAAGGCGCACTAGTTTATTAAGAGCCTATTCACTCTAGCCTTGAAGGCACCTAAATTATAATCGGACGGAAAGACTGCAGCCGGCAAACTGTTCCAGTCCCTCGATGTACGCGGTATAAACGACTAGGCAAAACGCTTAGACCGGGCCGCAGGTGTCTCAATAACGTAAGGGTGGATATTTGCCGTAAGCTGGGATCTGATGGTAAAATTGAGATGTTGCTTCATTTAAAGCAACTCAAAGTGAAGTTTGTTGCAAAACTAATGCGAAAAAAGAAAGACGACACCTGAAAACTCTGTTGGCATTCAGTAATTTTATGATTTACTCGAATTTTTCACAAAACTTGTTCCAGGAAATACGTGTTTTTATAAACCCTTAAGGATTTTGTTAAAAAAAATACATCATTTAGAACCTCGATTAAATGCGCTTCTATAGGAGTACTTTTTTATATTTTTAAAATAGGATGAGTCAAAGTTCACATAAAATTGCAAATTTACTGGATTACTCTTACATAAATTTATGTTTTATTTTCTATAGAAGCCTAGATAATATCCGCAAGATATCTGTTATCCAAAATATCTGAAGAAGGATATATAATAACGTCTCATGTAAGAGCGATTGTATGAAACTGTACCTCGGGTTGTCCGCTCTTAAAGACGTTTAGGACCTTTTAAGGTAGAAGTAGACTAGTTGTAAAGGTGCTTTGCGTGAATACAAATTCGCACATTCAAGGTGGATCGTGCAGAAAGTTAGACGTTGTGGTCCGGGTCGGTTTATGTAAAGCTACTGCGGATGAATGCCAAAGCACTACTTAATATCAGTCTAACCGCAATATTTCGCGTCATAAGGACGATAGGAAAAAAATAGACGAAATTAAATCCAAACATTGTAGTTGTTTGTTTAGCGGGATTCATTTAAAGTGTGGCTTTGGTAAATGATAAATTTTAATGACAATTTGCAAATAGGTTATTTAAAAACACTGTTACGATTTTTTCCGTCAGTTTAAACTAGATGAATTCGGTCTTTACTAGCTGACTACCCTGAGAAGAAACACCGGCGCGATATATTTGCTAGTTTTTTTATTTATTTTATTAGTATGGCACACCAATAGTTGGTTTACAGATTATACGAGTATACAATAAACTTCTAGAAGATTAATCTCTGCAAATACAGCAAATAGAGGCGTGCACAACTACACATCTTTCGTACAGTACATACATAATCATTACATAGTATAAAACAAAGTTGGCTGTCCCTATGTATGCTTACATCTTTAAAAGTACGCTACGGATTTTGATGCGGTTTTTAAATAGATAGAGTGATTCAAGATGAAGGTTTATGAGCATAATACATGCATAATATATTTAATATCAGTACCCGTGCGAAGCTGGGGCGGGATGCTAGTATTTTATAAATTTAAGTTAAACGCCGATATAAAATACAAAACAATAAATTAGAATGACATTAACAATTAAAAGATATGTAAATTTTTGTTGCGTTAATTGCTTTACTAATGCTACAGACCAAGCAATGACAAATTAACAAGTTGACTTGACAACTATATAATAATAATAGCCAAAACAAATACAGCTCTTTTTTATTGAAATGTCAAAAAATATGATTATAAATTTTGTAAACGGAATAACAATTTAAAACAAATACTGAAAAAACAATGCAATATTTTACATCCGTGTTCTAATGTAAACTTTAACAGTTTTTTTTTTGTAAAAAAGGTGACAATTGCTATGTTTATTTTGTAGTGTTAGACTCAATGACAAACATACAAATCCTTCATCAAGTCAGCTTTTTAAATTAGCGTTTCTCTGTGAGACCCCTAGACATGATGATGTGTGCTGACTGACATCGATGCTGTAATTCCGATTACGCAAGTGTGATGATAATAAAACCGGCCAAGAGCATGTAGGGCCACACTCAGTGTAGGGTTCCGTAGTTTCCCGTCCGTCACAAATTTCTCACAATTTATCAGAACCCATGTAAAAATTAGTAACCCAATTCCCCGAGAGATGGCGTTGTACCCAGTGGTAATTTTGGATTGCGTGAACCGATTTTATTCTGTTTTGTGTTTTTATTTGAAAGAAGATACGCTCATGATACTGAAATATGAAGAAAAGTTAAAAAAAATGCTTGCATGTATGGTTAAATTGCAAAATTAGTTCAGAACGTTTTTTTTTTTTTACATTGATACCAAATTGCAGTTTTCTAGTGCTAAAAGTCGCCGAGATTATCCGCGGACAGACAGACAGACTTAGCGAAACTATAAGGGTTCCTTGTTGACTTCAGAACCCTAAAATTGGGAATCAAACGAGCTTACCTGTAAGCGAAGTCTTGATTCTAATTTTATTAGCAATGGTCCAAAACAGAATTCAAATTCACAGAGTTATTTACTGTCTCAGCAATTTTTTTTACAAAAATAGATGAAGCCCTGAACCCCACACTAGAATTCCCTGTGTTGTGGGGTCCAGTCTCTTTTAATCCGTAATCATAAGGTCAATCGTCTGGTAACCGTTCAGACCAAGCCCAGTCGACGACGGCGCGCACTGTTCCCTCGCTTGTCAAGGAGTTATCAGCAAATTGTAGGGACCCTGCAGAAGGGTCGAAGCCAACTGGGGCCAAGAATTCGCGTCTGAAAGGAAGGCTCTGGCCCTGGTATATATGGCAACCTACGAACGGGGTAAGTTGTTTAGTCAATAAGAATCTGACACTATTTCCCACTCCGCCCAAGGGCGGGATTCATCTTTGGATGATTTTTACTAACCATAAAAAAGGTGAGTACAGTAACAAAGACAATAGTTAATTAATCTATGAGTTTAACTGATACTCTTGCCTTCTCATATTTATTTTGAAAATAGATTTTAAAATCAACTTTTTTTAATAGATATAAACTAGTGCTTGACTGCGATCCCACCTGATGGTAAGCAGTGATGCTTACTTATTTACTCAATAAAAAATACTTTTACTTTTTATCTAATCAATAATAATCTTAATTACAGACACAATTAAAGAACAATAGGTTTTCGAGCGCCGGCGCTCAATTTGGGCTTAATGAATTTAACCGATGAGACTTAATAACCTCATCGGTCGGCCTCAAGCACCGAACCGGCCATAGATAGCACAAAACTCAAATAGCTTGAACAGCTTTGCTTTGCCATTAGCTTTGACAGGACTGTCAGCCTTTTAGGTAGTGACCCTGAGTGCTATGCTGGAGGTCGTAGCTTCGATTTCCACCCAGGAGTGAGCAGATTTATTTATTTTAAACCGGATAGGTAGGTGTGTTGTTATCAGCGGCAAGTAGTTTCTGTAAGCATTTTGATATGTCATGATACGACTATGTCATTTGATACATGATACACTGGCGTTCCGTCTAGAAGCGATTTGCCCCGATGATCAAAGGCAATACGATCATCAATATCGACATAACGACAAGATACAGTATTAACAGTGTCATTTAATGTCAGGCGTCGTTTTTGGCGCCACCTGACGAAAGGTGATCATTGCTGGTCATCAAATTATATAATTATAGCTATGGATAAGAATATTTGGGATGAATAAAATGTTTTTCAAAATTTCTATAAACCCCGTATTTCTATTCACTCAAGGGAGAATAGCGACAAAACTTTTATCATCATCATCATTTCAGCCGAAAGACGTCCACTGCAGGACATATGCCTCCTCCAAACGCCGCCACAAAGAGGTTCTGTGCGTCTTGTATCCAGCAACCCTGACCAGGTCATCGGTCCACCTCGTGGGAGGCCTTCCAACGCTGCGTCTGCGGCCCAGCGGCCATCTGTTCTGCGTGCAATGTGCCCTGCCCATTGCCACTTAAGTTTGGCGATTCTTTTCGCTATGTCGTCAACCTTAGTTCTCTTTACAAAACTTTGCCCAACAAATAATAGACTTTTTAGAATAACAATTAATTAATTAATTGATATAGCTAATGCTTCAAAAATATTCAAATATCTTGAAAATATCTTTTAAAGTTTTATCTTTATTCACCTCGTACAGTACGTTTCTCCTAATTTTGAACTATGACTTTGACCGCTAGTCCAAGAGGCCATAGGTTGACTGCTTTTCGTTTTCGACAGTCCAATGTTTGACTGAGATGTAACCAACATTAGACTGTGATGTGAGTACGTAATTTTTTATTTCGAAACCATTTGAAATAGTAACTATGAACGGACGTCAAAGCATAATTACTTTCTAACTCAACTTGATCGTAAGGTAATGATTATGAATTTTAATTACTGAGATAGTGTATTTAAAACGTGGTCGCTCACAATGGACCTCATCAGAACGTTTAAAGTCACCCAAAGGGCAAAGCTCGGAGTTTCCTTGCGTGATCGTATCAGAAAAGAAGATATTCGCAGGAATAATAAATTTCCCCACATAGCCCAACGGATCGCCAAACCTAAGTGGCCATAGGCAGGGAACATTGCTCGCAGAACAGATGGTCGTTGAGGTCGAAAGATTCTAGAGTGGCGACCGAGTACCAGAAGACGCAGTGTTGGAAGGCCTTCAACAAAGTGGACCGATGACCTGGCAAGGGTTGCGGGTGTCTGATGCATGTGAGATGCACAGGACCGTTCATTAGAGCGACAATTAAGGGAACTATGTCCAGCAATGGACGTCTTTCGGCTAAAATGACGACTGAGTTTATGTCTATTAACTAGCTTTTTTATGGTGGTTGAAAATCATCCAATGGTGAATCCCGCCCTTGGGCAGAGCGAAAAATAGTGTCAGACTCGTACTGACTAAACATCCGACCCAGTTTCTACATTGCCTTTGTACCAGGGACAGAATCTTTCTTTCTGACTAAAACCCTTGGCCCCAGTTGGCTTCGACCCTTTTGCAAGGTCCCTACGTGACCAAATATAGCTTGGTTTTTCAGTCAAATAAAGAAAAAGTAATTTATTTTATTTTAATTGCAATAAACTAGCGCTTGACTGCGATCCCACCTGATGGTAAGCAGTGATGCAATCGTTGATGGTGAGGCGCACTAGTTTATTAAGAGCCTATTCACTCTAGCCTTGAAGACACCTAAATTATAATACAGTCATGTCGTTTTCCATGGATTAAAAATGTAACACATTTTGATGGTTTTTGCAGTATTTGAGAATAAATGTATCTAGGCAGCCTTCTCGGCAAAATTCACGTAGGTACATTACGGTCGTCAGATCTTAGCGAGTCTAAAATCAGCCTGTGTGAATTTTAGCGCTTGAAAACTCGTACAAAAATAAATGGTTAAAACAAATAAATTCAATTTGCAGTTCTTTGTTAATGCTGTCAAAAACTGTTATTAGAATTTATTTTTTTAATGCCTTTATTTTTGTACGAGTTTTTAAGTGCTAAAATTCGCAGAGCCTAATTTCAGGCTCTCCAAGATGCGACGGCCGTACTCTAGTCAACTCCACAATACAGTTCTCGATTCAATGATACAGATATGGTCCAGTAATAGACATTTTTTTTTTTTAATAAATAATAAATCCTCCCTCCTTCCTCCCTCCTTCCTCCCTCCTTCCTCCCTCCTTCCTCCCTCTTTCCTTCCTTCTTCTTATCCTTGTCTCTCTTCTCTTCCTCTGTACCTACTTTTCTGTTTCCTTGTTCTCTTCTTTTATTCTTGTGTGTACATAAATAGTTAAATAAATAAATAAATGTCTACTACTGGACCATATCTGAGACAAAAAATCACATCAATTCTGTATCACAATGTCTACGGGTAATCAATTTGCGAATAATCAAAACAGCCACTTATGCATTTAGTTAATATCAGCATTGCACGCATGCAATGCTGGGGCGGGTCACTATTTATTTATTTTAATGGTTCACCTACAATTGTTACATCGATACATTATTAAGTTCAGTGCATAACATTACGACTAGATGTCCAATATTAAACGGTAAACACTACATGCTATACGATATACCTATGAACAAATAAAAACAAAGCATCTACTGAAGAGACAAAACATAGTAGAACATTTTTGTTTTTTGTGTGCCAAAAATAATAAAATAATTCAAAAGTATTAAGGTGATAAGTGATACTAACTAAATGTTTGAACCAACTGGCGCTTGAAATGCTGAAGAGAGGAGCCAAAAATATCAATTTCACTTAACTTATTGTATAATCGACTAAGTCTAGGAATTGCTGAGTTACGACCTAAAACAGTTCTACGGAATGGTGGGTGTAGGAGATTAATAGAATTTCTAGGATAATTATGGGGAATTTCGAAGTTTAATTTATTCAATAGTTTTGGGGAATCAGTCTTGTTATGTAAAATTTTGTATAAAAACAATAAATCAATTATGTCTCTTCGTTTTTCGAGGGATATCATATTGAATGTACTCAAACGTTTAGTGCAACTCGAGATTTTCCGTTTTGCTGTAGAGTAAGCCAAGTGATTCAGGAACCGCTTCTGAATACGTGACGTTATCTCAACTCTCAGTCACGGATCAGAACAAAGGGATTAGAGGCGTGGCCTACTGCAAGCGTTCGACGTTAACTTGGCTAGGGGACTGAAATTCAAGTGACAAATTCCCGCCAAAAAGTTCTACATATAACTTACTAGTGACCCGCCCCAGCTTTGCATGCGGGCAATGCTGATATTAGGGTCAGGACCAAATTCTTAATGCGACGGAATGTGACACACTGGAAAATAAATGTAGCACAATAGAATTGTTGCGCTATATTTATTTTCCAGTGTGACACATTTTGTTGTAATTTCCGTTGTGCGATTACGTCAAAAATTTGGTTGGGTCAGGACCAAATTAACTAAATACATTATGGATGTATTATACATATAAACCTTCCTCATAAATCGCTCTATCTATTAAAATAACCGCATCAAAATCCGTTGCATACTTTTAAACATCTAAGCATTCATAGGGACAGCGGTAAGCAACTTTGTTTTATACTATGTAATGATTTAGAGACCGGATTTTAATTGTGTTTACTTTGATAGGGAAAATTACGAAAGGGCGACGAAAAACAACTTGTCAATATAAATTAACCATTGATTTCAAACATGACACATGTATTGCATTTAGCTGTTAAAGTTCTAATGATAGTTATATGGTAATAAGCTGTGCCCTAATAGGGCCATGAACCCGTCAAGTTGAAACTTGACTGTAACTACATAATTATGTGTACATTAGCTTTTGCCCGCGGCTTCGCCCGCGTGGTATTGGAGTTGAGGTTGGGGTTTCCGGGATAAAAAGTAGCCTATGTCCTATTCCGGAGTGTATCCTATGCCTGTGCCAAATTTCATCCAGATCCGTCCAGCCGTTTTGGCGTGATTGAGTAACAAACATCCAAACATCGTAACTTTCGCATTATTAATATTAGTAAGATTATGTGTAATCAAATATTAAAAATAAAACAGGTTTTTTTTCTAATTACTACATAGCTGTTTTGAAATAGACCTTTTTTAGGGCTCCGCATTCAAAGGGTAAAAACGGGACACTATAATTAGGACTCCACAGTCCGTGTCTCCGTCTGTCTGTCATCAGTATGTGTCTCATGAACGGTGATAGCTAGGCAGTTAAAAATTTTCACATATGATGAAACTTTGTTGCCGCTTAAACAACAATCCTACCAAAAACAGAGTAAAATTAATATTTAACTAGGGCTCCCACTTAATAAATGCGATATTGTTGATGTTTAATTACTGATATAATATAATAATTCATATTAACATAAGTGTATAAACACTATTTATGAGAAAATACATTTCAATAAAAACCGCAAATTACATGCGATGTTATTCCTAAAATAAACCGGCCAAGAGCGTGTCTGTCACACTGAGCGTACTCAGTGTAGGGTTCAGTAGATTCCCGTCCTTCACAAATAAAACTGTTCATCCTGTCAAGTTCAAAATAATTTTCCTAAAATGTTTACTTAAAGTTCTACTTTGATTTTTTACTGAGATTTTTTCATATTTTCTAAACTTATGGTTCAAAAGTTAGAGGGCGTCCCTACGCCATGTTTTTTACTTTTGGATTGATAATATCCGAAAATATTAACATTATCAAAAATGTATTCTACGGGACCTATCCAACAATATATCACAAGTAATGGTAGAAATGAAAATAAAATCACTTCCCACTTTACGAGTACGGGAGGTACTCTAATAAAACATTTTTACTACTTTCTGTTTGTACACTTTGTTGTAGTTGATATACATATTGGTGCCAAATTTCAGCTTTCTAGTGCTAACGGTCGCTGAGATTATCCGCGGACGGACAGACAGACAGACATGGCGAAACTATAAGGGTTCCTTGTTGACTACGGAACCCTAAAAAGGTTAGATATTAATGAAAGATGAAAAGTATAAAAAAATAGTTACACGCCTACGCTGGCATGAAGGTGCGTGCATGCATGCGGAAGATGAGGACGCCGTGATATCCTTCCAGCTACTTCTATCTCTCAAGAGGAGACTTACTGATGAAGTCAGGTATGAGGTCACTTAGAAAAAAGAGAAGAGAATAGTACTTAACATTTCTATATTTTATGAGTCAAAAGAGGTAAGCTTATCTTAAGAACGCGATTAAAATATTAGTATGATATCACTTTTGCAAATATTATGTGAAGTACTAAACAGTACATACGTACAAAATTTCACTTTACATAAAAATCGAAACGTGCTAATACTAAAAGGAACACGTGTGCCCATTTCTATTTATTACATAAAAATCTTGTATGTTTGTAGTCAACTTCCTTCGACAGAGTGTTGAGCGATTTTCATGAAATGTTTATACTCGTACTTGGTAAGTTTGAGGTCGTGGGCAATTTTTTTAACCTTCATGTGTTGGTAGGTAAAACAATTTCCGGCACCGCAAGTGCAGACTTGTGGATGGCGAGCAATGGGTAGCTCGCCATCCAGTTGTCTGGTAGCAGTTCGGACCAAGCCAAAGTCATCGACGGTGCGCTCTGTTCCCGAGCGCCTCAAGTAGTTGTCAGTAAAACCGCAGGGACTCTGCAAAAGGGTCGAAACTTACTGGGGCTCAGGGTCTCTTCCTGAAAGGAAGGCTTGGCCGCAGCGCGAAAGGCAAAGAAAGAACGGGGTGAGGCGTTTAGTCAGTAATAGTCTGACACAGGTTCCCGCTTCGGCCAAGAGCGGGATACGTCATAGGATGATTTTTGCCCACCATAAAAAAGAGGGACTGATCAGAATCGGAAACAGAATATTTTTACTGTGGGCAGAGTTTCATAAAGATTTTGAACTTAATAAAAAAAATACACCGTGAAATTTAAATGGTTGTTTTCCCGCGGCAGAATGACTTGCCATAAGGAGTACTTTTGAAGCATAGTTTTTTTTTATAAATAATTATTAAAAATATTTATCAACTCAAAAAAAGCGAAATCAATAGTAACATTAGACGTAATTTGTAGGTACTACTAGAGTCGCATGAGCAGCCCGCCGTCAAAGGAAACCGATTCATTAAATATTTAAACCAAAATAAGCTCTCGCACGTTGTGATACGTCATAATTAGCTTGCACTCTACAGGTCCATTTTTTGTTTTTAATATTTTTTTATCAAACGTTTGTATTACTAAGACACAACCATTTCGCTGAGGGAAAACAACCATTAAAATTTCACGGTGTATAGTTCCAATATGTCGTGCCAAATAGGTAACAATAACAATAATTACGATGACCTGTTGAAAGTTACGGGAGTGCGGTGGATGAGGGACCATTTGTTGTGGTGAGACCTTGGGGGAGGCCTAGGTCCAACAGTGGAAGAAATGGAAAATAAATGGCCTTGTCTCTTGATTGCGTTGACTTACGTTAAGGTTTGATATTCTCTAATACTTGGGGTAGTAAACTTGAGTATTTGATATTAATTTCGACGCGTTCCTGAGCAAAAGAGGCTTGACAGACAATTAAAAAAACTCTTATCTCTTCTCATATCTTTATAGGATTGGTCATCTCTTAGCTGTCAGAGGTTTATTTTAATATCTATATTTAGCATAGTTTGTGTTTATTATTATTATTTACATTGTTCTCACATACTAGTATCAACAAGAAACATGTAACCGAGATATTTGTAATACTTACCATAATTGAAAAGAGTGTCCATGGAGTTTCTTGCACATTCTTCTCCATAGAGATCTACGCTTTAGAATAATTAGCATCATATTTTTTAGGACAAACTGACTTGACGTTTCAAAAGTGCCTGTAAATGGTTTATTTGGAATAAAAATGATTTGACTTTGACTTTGATTACTTTGTTGTTCGTCTCCGGGTTCAGGTTTCGTTTTTGTCGACTTTGGAACAGACGTACCTTAAAAAATTGGTTGAAGTTTGTAGGTTTGTACCTACGTGTAGGTATATTTATATGTATTTTTGTTTTTCTTTTTCGCTCAAATGGTCCCTGTACCTACGCGACAAATAAGTTGAACTATATGGTTACAATCAGTTCGATTCTATTTAGACCTGAAAATCCGTTACTGCGCATTCAAGTTTAACCGTCATTATGGTTCAACTTATGTATCGGAATTATGAATGGATAAATTTGGAACATAGCACGTGTATGCAAACTTCTAGAAAAGAGCATTGATGCTATTTATCCCAGAAGTAAGTTCCCTAGAAACAAAAAAACAAACAAACAAATCCACCAATCCGTACAGGGCTCGCGTGGTGAATTATGGCCTTTTCCCTCTCCTAGAGAGTAGGCCTGTGTCCCATCAGTGAGAAAATTAAAAAAAGCCGAAAATGATGAAGTTCCCTTGGAATAATTTTCTATTTTAAAGCGGGCGAAGCCGGTGACAGAAGCTAGTAAATGAATGAAATCGAAGTTCTTGTGAAACATATTTTTTAACATTTCTTAACTTACTTATTCTTATAAATTTAACTTACTTATTTTAACATTTCTTAACTTACTTATTCTTATAAATTTAACTTACTTATTTTAACATTTTTTAACTTACCATTCAATTTGTAGATAACGGCCGTCGATCTTCCAACGAAAGCAAACAACACCAGAAGTAATTGAAACATTTTGACCAATACTGTTACCGCACTCCAAATAAAATTTACTCTACTTTTAAACTCTCTTTACCTCAACTTGTGACTAAAAATAGGAAGGCGAAACTGAAGTATATTAAAATCATTACATTTAATAAAAACTATCACCACTTCCCGCCATAATTATTTATAACTTAAAAAAAAACATGTGTTTTTTTTGGCAATAGTGTTCAACATACAGTCTGAATAAATAAAAGTTTGAAAAAGGTTTTCATGTTATTATATCGGCACTAAAAATTTTATTTATTGTATATAAATAAAAATGTTTATGTATGTTTATTTATGATGGTAAGTGTGTAACTTGCTTGTTACGTGTCGCTACTGCGAGTGTGGCGTACAGTGGCTTAGCGAGGCAAACATTTGAGACGCATGATCTAGTGGCACGGCAGTGTCCTCGCCAAGTTAACAATAGTTTTTTTTCGAAACCATTCAGGACAGTTTAAACTTATGGATTTTTAATTTTCAGTGGTTAAGCGGTTGACGTTTTCGAATTGTATTTAATTTGGTTCAATTATGAACTATTCAAAATCAAAGTTCATAATTTTTTATCACTTGTACGTGGCAAATAAGTTGAACCAGTTGCTGTGACTGTGAGTGCACGATTGAGACCTGAAAATCAGTTAGTCGACCGCCATGAAGGTTCATGTGGTGTTCTGAGGATTATCCTTACTAACAGCACTAAACTTACTAAGACACACAAAGTCAAAATTTGAGTCATTAGTTTCCTAAACATACAAACTCTAAAAAAAAATTCTTACAGCAGGATACATTGAGATCGTATATTAAACGGTTCTAAAAATACCTAAATATATTTTTTTAAAATGAACACTTCAGAGTGCAGAGTGACGACCCCAAATAAAACGGGACAAGGGCAGGAAGATGATGATGACTTCAGAGTGCAGAGTAACATTTTCTTGGCACTATGTTTCACAAAATACTTAATAAAAAAATCCTTATTAACAAACAATTAATTAACCTTTTGAATACCGTAATTAGAGACATAGTAAAAAGCCATTATGTATGCGAACGCCGGCATTCGTTTGGGGCTCAAGATTTTAAAAAAGATATTTTGTAGCAAGTTTTGACGGCAAACATGTGAGAAACTTGGCAGCATTTTAACAGAGGATATTTTTGACGAGTATCCTTGTTTGATCTACATATCCGAGCCTAGCCGCGTGACGTCGGCTCTAATGTCGTATTGTTCGTTTGTTTATTGGTTTTCTTTTAGTCGTCATCATCATCACAGGGAATCCAATCCCGCATCAAAAATAGTCATCCCGCCGACATGCGGTATCACCATTACTGTTCCCGCGAGGCGGCGAGCCTCCTTGCTGGCCTACCACCATGGGATTTGGAGGCAACAGTCCTTGCACGCATGCACGACCAGCGCGTGGAGATGCAACGCCGGGGCGAAGATCCGCTGCCCGAACATGTCGAGGCGTGGCGGAAGGAGCTCCAGCGAGATCTCATGGTGAAGTGGAAACAGCGACTGTCGCAACCCAGCGCTGGGCACACCGTAATCTCAGCGGTAGTGCCCCTCTTTGAGGCGTGGCTGGATAGACCTCACGGCGTCCTCACTTTCCGCATGACGCAGGTTCTCACCGGACACGGGAAGTTCGGGAGATTCCTGCACCGGATTCGTGCGGAAGAGACGTCTGGGTGTCGCCACTGTGAGGCGAGCCCGGAGGACACGGTGGAGCACACGGTGGAGGTGTGCCCTGCTTGGGAAGAGAATCGCCGTGTCCTCGTGGGGGTGATCGGCGGCGGCGACCTCTCGCGCCGGGCCCTGGTTCAGGCCATGGTCCGCAGCGAAGAGGAATGGCAGGCGGTCGCCTCCTTCTGCAAAGCAGTAATGCTCGTAAAGGAGGAGGCCGACCGCATAAGGCAAAGGCAACGGCGTACTCGCCGTAGCCGTCGCCGCCGCGATCCTGCCGATATCCGGCCACCGTAGACACTGGCTCGCGGACGGTGAGCAATGGGTAGCTCGCCGTCCGGTCGTCTGGTAAGACCGAGTCCAAGTCGTCAACGGCGCGCACCGTTCCCGCGCGCCTCAAGGAGTTGTCAGCAAACTGCAGGGGCCCTTCGGGGTCGAAGCCTCCTGGAGCCTAGAGGGTGGTGGAAAACTGTTACCTCGACTCCAGGAATAAGGCAAGGAAGGTACGGGGTAGGTTTTTTAGTCAGTAAGAGTCTGACACTGGTCTCCCGCTCCGCCCAAGAGCGGGTTTCGTCATTGGATGATTTTCACCTACCATAAAAAAAAAAAACCATTACTGTGTTTTTAAATTCTTTTTTTTGTTTTTTGTTTTTAGTACCTATTAACCTATTGAATACCATAATTAGAGACAATCATAATTGGAAGACAATAGGTGGCTCAAGACTTTAATGTACTTACTTGAAAAGACACACCCACGCCTTCCTAAACTGCTTACTTACTAGGCACGTTAATTTTCGTTTAATACAACACTTTTAAAATGTTGTTTGTAAGGTTGGTAACAATTGAAAACAAATGCTATAGATAAGCCACCCCAGCTAATCAAGTGAACCCGCACGAGTAATCCCGCATTTCTGAACCCATATAAAATTTGAGAGATCGCACATTTGCAGGATCCCGCGTTCACGGGATTGGATTCCCGAATCTTAATCATCATTTCAGCCCCAGGACGTCCACTGTTGGACATAGGCCTCCCCCAAGCGTCACCACAACGACTGATCCTGTGCATATCACATCCATCAGATTCTAGCACATCATTATAGGTACATCTTATGGGAGGCCTTCCAACAATGCGTCGTCTGGGACGCGGTCGCCAATCTAGAAGCTTTGGGGCCCATCGACCATCCGTTTTTCGAACAAAATATGTGCCTTGCTCATTGCCACTTTATTTTTTCGATTCGATTCTCCGTGCTACATATAACAAATCAGGTGTTTATAATAAAAAAAAACTGCAATACACAACGACGTGATAAGCAAAAAATTTATTTTTATAAATAAAAATGTTTTACTGCCGAGCCTATCCGCGCAACGATAGTAGTTTTCCTCGTAATATAATAACAGCATAGTAAACGCACACTTCGTACCTACAATACAAGGAAACGAGGAAAAAATGTGGTTTGATGACTTCCTTTGTGTACGAGCCCAGTTCTGCTAGATATGGTCCATTTACAGAGATATCTGTAGCTAGTATCTTTAACTAACTACTTCGTATGGTACTGGGTTCTGATACAGCCTTCGCCCGCGTGTAAGAAGACAATTATTGTAGGAAGGAGGATGCTAAATAAATAAAAAAAATTTTTTACAAAAAAAAAACCGCCTTCAAAAAAAGACAAACGATAAAAGTTCCTACACTAAAAAGTTGAAAATAAAAAATTGAATTACTGTAAAGAAACTTAATTTATAGGTAAAGTTATTTGACATTAATACTTTGCAAATATTCAAAATTTATTACTTCTTTTTGGAGTCGGTGCCATCATTTTTATTGTTGAAACTTAATGTTAGGTAGCTTTTTAATATTCGGTGCCATTTTTCGTACATAATGCTTAAACATTTTCAATGTACTTAAAATGTGGCAGGTTTTCGTAAGTAGGTATATATTATTTATTTTTAAAAAATGTGCAAATCGGATGATTTTTTTAGAGAAGTCTAATATGTATTTACGTCTTAATTAAGTATTATAATATTTGAGTATGCAAATAGGTACTAAGTAGTTTTATAGTTAAGTTAGAGGTAGTTTTTCAAGGGATTGTTGCCCATTCGTAATTCCTTGCCTTCACTGGCACCGACTCCAAAAAGAAGTAATAAATTTTGAATATTTGCAAAGTATTAATGTCAAATAACTTTACCTATAAATTAAGTTTCTTTACAGTAATTCAATTTTTTATTTTCAACTTTTTAGTGTAGGAACTTTTATCGTTTGTCTTTTTTTGAAGGCGGTTTTTTTTTTGTAAAAAAATTTTTTATTTGTAGCCGTTTAGTGTTTTTCATTATAATGTGTTATGGCAACGAAGTCAATATCGTTCCTACATTTCTTTTGAAAAAGTTACCAATGTCATAAAAGTAGGAATACATATTAAAGGTACATTGTTACAGTGTAATCGTTTTGATCTCGTGGAGAGATGATATGATGCATGAAATACTTATGATTCATCTCATGAGTACATCTTATGACAGCTCTCTAAATTATCATCATTTCAGCCAGAAAACGTCCACTGTTGGACATGGACCTCCCCCAAGCGTCGCCATAACGACCGATTCTGTGCGACTCGCATCCATCGCGTTCCCGTGATTCTCACCAGGCCGTCGGTCCACCTTGTGGGAGGCCTTCCAAAGCTGCGTCTTTTAGTGCGCGGTCGCCACTCTAGAACCTTTCGGCCCCATCGGCCATCTGTTCTACGAGCAATGTGCCCTGCCCACTGCCACTTAAGTTTGGCAATTCTTCGGGCTATGTCGGTGACCCTGGTTCTCCTGCGCATTTCTTCATTTCTGTTTCGAACACGCAAGGAAACTCGAGCATAGCCCTTTCCATTGCTCTTGACAGCATTGCCCATGACAGCTCTAATAAGCTCAAACAATGGTAGGATACATTATTTTATTTTGAAGTTCCCAAGCCGACCTTCCACCTTCCAGCTTCATCATCACATCAGTTCAATAGTACCTTACAGCCAAAGTGCATCTTATGACAATTCTAACAAGCCCAAACACGGCTAGGATATATTAATTAGTTACGCAGTTCCAGTGCCTACCTTCAAGCTCATCATCATCAGATCAGTTCGATGATAACTTTTTCAACATCATTTTTTAAGATCATTGGTTTATAGTGCATTTTCATAGTTGCTTAACTACCTTGATTGTGATATCTATGCGAGTATCAAGTTTCGTTAGCCATTTTCTGATCTTCTTCACCAGTTCCACCTCATCAAATGTTACTTTTTAACTGTAAATGCTTGAGTTCTCGATGAAAATATAAAAAAAACTATATAGTTGCCTATAATATTTGAGGAGTTCCCTCGATTTCTCATGGATCCCATCATCAAAACTCGATTTTGAAAAAAATGGGACCAATCTGGAAGCATATCCTTTCAAGTACAAAAAAAATTTTGCAAATCCATCCATAAACAACGGAGTTCTGAGGTAACAAACATAAAAAAAAAAATAAAAAAAAAAAAAATACAATCGAATTGAGAACCTCCTCCTTTTTTTGAAGTCGGTTAAAAAGTATGTTACTTTTATTTACAACACAACAACAATCACTGGGAAATTACAAATACAGTACAGTGACCTTAAATCGCAAAAAAAAAAAATCAGATATTCCCTACATTTTGACGAGATTAACGAACGAAAAAGTAGGGAAAAGCTTATTTTTTTTTTTCGCGAATTTCAGGTTTGGTCCTAGAGTAAAAGTTGTTCATAATGATGAATACAGTGACCTCTTAAGAGGTTGTTAGTGTTATACCAATAACTCTGTATACAACCTATCGTATCTATCTATAGTCTAGCTAAACAACCAATTTGGAACCGTGCACTAGCTTCTGACGTTTTATAAGTGTCCATGTTTGATTTTGGTTTCTATTTCACATAGGCCTTATGTGAAATAGAAACCAAAATCAGCTTACATTGGTAGCGAAGTGTGACTGAGAGAACCGCCATTACAGGCGCTTTGATCATTTTGCAGAGTTCCTAACGGTTTTGCTGACAACTCCTTGAATCTATTATAGGTAGGTAATTTAAAGCAGAAAAGTGTGTTGGTTTGAACGCGCTTAGAATAAAACTTTATTGCACACCAAACAAGTAACAATTTCACAGAAACTAAAAAGGGCTGCCCCCTTTTTTATTTCAAGCTCTATGGTGTACAGCTCTAACAAATCAAAATTAAAAAAATAATAATAATAAAATAAACACGTGACATAGATATACAAAACATAGTACATAAACTTTATTAGAATCAGTTTACATCGGTAAAGGAAAGCCTGAAGAATAGAACCTCCTAACGACTTGGCCGTCGTAGCAATCACTCTGACGGACAACCCAGTGATCTTATTAGAGTTCCGTTTGTTCCTTTCAAGGTACGGATGCCTACGAAGGAACCCCTAAGCGCCTGTTCATAAAATCGTAGCAAAAGACACACCATTGCACAGTCACTGTTTATTTCACCAACATATCAGGCGCCAGTGCTTCGACCCTTTTGCCGAGTCCCTACGGTTTTGCTGACAACTCCTTGAATCTATAAGTAGGTAATTTAAAGCAGAACAGCTAGTTCGTTTGAACGCGGATATCTCAAGAATTAGCTTTATTAGAATCAGCTTATATCAGTAAAAGTTGTGCGTACAGCCAAGGAGTGGAATTCCTAGCCGGAATCTGTGTTTCCTGATGGCTACAAACCGGGACTCTTTAAGTCAAGAGTGAATAGGTTATTTCTTGGTAAGCGCCCTCCATCGTCGACCGCATCACCGCTTCTCCATCAGATAGCGGTCAAGCGCGAACCAATATAATCAATAAAAAAAGAAAAGCCTGAAGAACAGGACCTCCGCAAGACTCGGCAGTCGTAGCAATTGCCCTGAAGGACAACACAGTGATTCCATACGGGTTCCGTTGGTTTCTTTTGAGGTACGAAAGTCTAAAACCACAGAAATCTCTATAATAAAGTCTTATTATTAAGATTTCTGTGCGTTTAAGGGAACCGCTAAGCGCCTATCTATTAAATCGTAGCAAAACACACACCGTTGCGTCATCACTATTTATTTCACCCACTTATCAGGCGATAGTGCTTGACCAAAATACTAGTTTTGTTGACGCCAACCGAAAATGTATAATCAGAATATTTCACATATGTTTGCTGTATGGACTTTAAAATATAGTTTGACCTCTGAGTTGGTTTCGGTGTTTCTTCTCTGGGTAGACAGCTAGGAAACGCCGCGCTATACCCCACCAACGTGGAATAAAATAATGAAAGGACAAGAATTCACGCTAAGAGCTGGACCATTTTAATTGGCCATTTCATGAAGAGATTAATTTCTATGTTTTGCCAAGACTTATCAAATGATCACGTAGCGGCATCTATGACGTCTCATAGGAACGAAAATTTGAAATCTTGCATCGCGGTACTAGTTCTCCGAGCTATTAAAACAACAGCCCAAAATCAATTATCGGGCTGTTGCCCGGACCAGATGTACCATCCATCTGGTCGGAGGACCCTACCTTTTCAACGGAGGAGTGAGCCTTTACAGGCTGGGTGTAAAGTCTACATAATCTTAATTATACTGTCAGATCGGGCAACATATACAAAAGTTTATGAAATAGTTTATTTATTTTACGGTCCGTGATAAGACCTGTCCTACTGTATGGATCAGAATGTTGGGCTGTAAAAAAGACGGATGAAAAAAGACTACATGTAGCGGAGATGAGAATGTTGAGATGGATGTGTGGTGTGACGAGAATGGATAAAGTGAGAAATGAGTTAATGAGTATATTAGAGGAAATCTGAAAGTGGCGCCAGTGACTGAAAAGTTGAAAGGAAATCGTTTGTCTTGATATGGTCATGTGAAGAGGAGAGAGGAAACGCATCTTTTTAAGACATTAATTGAGGTTAGAAATCCACACTAACAATTTATTTTTTTCTAATTAAAAAATAAAAATTGTTACTTAAGTAGTCACTTTTACTCAAGTAATTAGTTTTACTTGTTTATAAATACGGGTGTAAGTAGTTTAGCAATGATATCTAAGGAATTATTCAGGCGGATATCATCAATTCGCACATTCCTAAAAACATCCTAATTGATGATTCGCTCTCTCACTTAAATTAGTTATCTAATTTAACTTGGTTTAATTAGAACAAAGACGAAAAGAAGGTTTTTTTTTACAATATTGTTATCGTCTATCCATGTGGGTGAAAACCCCGTATTCAATAAACAGAAATAAAATAACAAGTAGGCCTCTAATACACGACAGGTGATCGGGCAACCGGCAGCACCGGAGTGCCCTCCCAATGCTCCTTCGGAGCAGGCAATTAAAGGCGTTGGCGATGTCCAATGACGCCGCCAAGACACATCTGCCCCGGAACACCGCATCCTCCGTCATGAGGGCTTGCTGGAACGCCATCATGCACATGATGATGGCGTTCATAGTGGAGCATCTCCTGAAAGCCGAACTGGACGTCCACAAGCCCCAATTACTGGTAGGTACAGGTCGCCTGCTGCGGTCGTCCCACTCGATTAAAATGTAGGTGTTCAAGGCATGAATAGGCTCTTAATAAACTAGTGCGCCTCAACATCAACGATTGCGTCACTGCTTACCATCAGGAGGAATTGCATTTAAGCACTAGATTATATCAATAAAAAAAACTATTGTTTGGGTTATAAATAAGACATTATTTTCTTCATAAAAATTTAATAAAATTTAGTAAATTGGTATTTCTTCATTTAATAAAATAATTACAATTTCATATAATATATTTTGTAGTAGTGGTTTTAAATGCCCAAAAGTACTTATATTAATGTGGGCGCTGCAGAGTAACCTCGTGAGATTGAACTTTCGTACATTTTTATTACATTTGCATGTTAAATTATAATTGGTGGCCGTAATAAGTATTTAATTACAGAATCAGTATGTTACGGTTTAGGCCGTGCGTTGAGTCTTCAGTCAGTATTTCAACAAAAGCATTTTATAAGTACAATGTTAACTCTAAATGAAAAAGTCATTTCCTAAGGTTGACTGCTTATAATTTTAAAAGAATCAAATTTTAATGCATGCTGATAATTTTAGTTATTTATATTAAATGTTGAATTTTGTATCAAATTTAATAATATGATTTAATAATTACAATGTTATGTGTTATAATTGGTATCTATGTAATGTTCATTTGTAAATTACATTTTGTTATTAAATACCTACTTTGTAACACAAAGTATAGATCTTCTATCTAAAGCAAAATAAATCTACACTAATATAATAAAGAGGTAAAGTTTGTTTTTTTCTTTGTAAGGAGTAATCTCTGGAATTACTGGTCCGATTGGAAAAAAAATAGCGCCAATAGAAATCTGCTTTACTCCTGAGTGACATAGGCCATATTTTAAGTAAGCGGGCGAAGCCGCTGACAAAAGCTATTGACTAATAATTCAATGATTATAACTCCATAAATAAATACATATTAGGTACTCCCGCCAGCACGCCAATTATATTATTTTAACCAACATTTTGACCCTGGCGCAACCCTACAACTTATATTTTTTAAATAAAACTTTGGTATACTTGTTTATAAGTAGTTCCACCACTAGGACTTTTATCTTGTTACCCATTATAACATTTTAAAATGATTCATGACTCAGACATTGATTCGATATTAATTAATTTATTATCTAACATATAACATTAAAATACTGATCAGATATGGTATTGCAACCCTTCAAATGAGATCTACTATCCGCAGACAAGTAGCTTTATAGACATGTATTCTTTATTAAATTTCAAATGACGAAATTTCGACAAGCTTTAATAATATTGTATGTGCGACATACAATATTATGAAAGCGAATTGGTCTTATACTATATACAAGACCAATACGCGTGTATTAATTTCATTTCATTCATTTAAGCTTTTTTTCATTTAAATTCATTTAAGATATAAGGATTACCTTAAATCAAAGAACAGTTCATCGATATATCTCTAGTTTAACTCTAAATATTAATATATTTTTAGCTACACTTAAATCACAACATAAGGTGTATTTCCTTATTAACTATTACATTATTATTATACTTGACCTGTACTTTTCTACAGTTGGGTAAAGGCCTCACCATTCTTTCTATTGTTCTTCGCTCTGGGTCAATTCTTGACAGTTTCTAATTCCAACTACACACGATCCAGTTTCGCGTCAAGTTTGTAGTTTTATTTGGCCGTTTGCAGACAGTGTAAGACTTGTTATTGTCTGTAAAAATTGGTGTTAACGATATTATAGTATCGCCTATTGTTAGATACTATTGTTAGATATATTTAAAGTTCTTACTGTAATTATTTTTTGTACAATAAGGAGTATATGTATTTATCTATCATGCTTACGGATAATCACACTGACAAGTTTATTGGTCGCCGAATCAAGCGCGCCGCTTTGACGGTATTCTGGATCGTTAGTGACCAGCCTTAGGAATCTAAGTCACTTATTAAAATGTATTTCATAAAGTACAATTTTCATTGAGGCAATGATCTTCATCGTATTTAGGCAGGTCCTTGTTGGAAGCCTTTTCATACAAATTGTTGGAATAAAAATAGTGTTGGGTTCATCAACTTGGCCGCTAGCTGCTCAGAATAAGGTTATAATCCATAACTGCAGGTGAGATAGCGGTCAAGCGCGAACCTATAATCAATTAAAAAAAAACTTGTCAATGACAAAGCTAGGTGGGATAGCTGAAATCCTGTCACGGTGGCTCCAGATCAGTGCTGTGAAATTCCGTAAACGTGAATGGTTTTCGCGGGGTACCATTTTTGTAGTTTATTCACGGCGTGAATATGTGCGTGAATTCACGGCACTACTATGGAGCCGCCATTTCATAATATAATACGACTTTGGGAATCGTCTATTGTCATCTTACATATAGGTAAGTTTCCAGTACCTATCAAAGCTACGCTCTGCTAGAAGTAACGTTTTTTTCGCTTTAAATTTCAATTATAGGACATACATACTTTAAAATAACGAATCTTTTCATAAAATTCAACAAAAACGAAAACTGTTTTTTTTTTTTGCTTCAAGAACTTACTTTGCTAGATAGTCTTTTACCATTCTTACCTATCAATTCTCTGACAATTAAAACATGAAAACTTTAGAACTTATGATTTCATTCAATGCATGTTAAGAAGCTCTAACTTTTAGCACCCTGCCTCAGATCGGTCATTTAAATAATAATGATAATAATGGCCTTTTTATTTCAAAAATAACTTACAAAACTATATTAATGAACAAAAAAAAAAACAAATATTAGTAACACACATACTTACAAACAATGTTAATGACAATATTTACAGGAACATGTAGATGGTTTAAGAACCAGATAATGAGCCAATCCAGTTTATTGGCAAATGACGATCAGGTGGCTGTAGGTGCTGGCATGCACAGGAGGCAACAGGGATGCCGCTCACTTGCGCCTGACTGCAGAAGAGCTGTCAGTTTGGGCATTCCTGATGCACTACAGAAGCGTGGCAGCCCCAACAGCCTCCTGAATGCATTATTATACTGGGCGTTAAGAGCACTTACAGCCTTTAAAATAGGTACACATACTACGTAATTAAAACTGATTATGCTATATAAGTCCCCAGTCGATACAGTCACTGACGAGGTCACTGTACCGCTCTGCGAACCGCTCGCAGGGAGTGATGGCCATCTGATTCACCTCCTGGATTCCGCTCATGTGAGGCGCTTGTTCCGCTTCCACCAGCACGAGTGGTAGAACCGCCATTGTGATTATTAACGCTGGGCTCACCATCTGAAACAGAAGGATATTCAAATATTAGACAAAAAAGAATAAAACCAAGTCTCTGATTTTCTCTGTTCTGACTATCACCGTATGACTCTGTCTCCGCCTATTCTGTCTTTGTCTATCTCTGCCTGACTCGGTCTGCCTTTATCTCTCTCTGTATCTCTGTCTTTGATTATCTCCATCTGTCTGTGTTTGTCATTGCTGTCTTCATCTGGGTTTTGTATTTCTGTATCTATCTTTCTTTTCCTATCTTATTTATCTCTGCCTGTCTCTGTCCCTCTTTGTATATCTCTGTCTGTCTTTATCTAACTCTGTATTTCTCTATCTCTAATTTTGCCTGTCTCTATCCGTCTCTGTCTATTTCTTCGCTTACTTGTTAATCACGTAACAGACTTTTTCACTGTTTTCTCACTACTAGAAAAACTGATAAACGAGGAAGATTAGTATATAATCAGCAACCGGTATACTTTAAGGATAAAATCTATTTCTTTACAAAAATACCTAAATGGTATGAATTTTATAATAATTTATAAAAAGTTATGATTTTTAGTATTAGTTGGATTTAGAGTGAACTAGGTAACACAAAGCCAGCCAGTATTTCAAGACGGTGTTGACCTTGTGTTCTGTAATTAGCATGCAACAGACTGGATTTGGAAGTGGTGCCCATATTTGTATAAATGTCACGTAGAAGCACATATATCAGTCTAGTAGTGTTTTGAAACCATTAGGGGTCCTAGCCGTTGCTAGATTTTATCACGATTTGCGTTTTTCTTTTTAACTCTAGTCTTACAAAACTTTGATCATCTTTATGTTTCAAATTTATAAGAGCCGGAGCAACAAGTTTTTCATCATCAAAATCATCAATTTCCTTTTCTCTCATATCACTTCTCACACTTCATTTTCTTTTTGCCCTTCTCTCCCTCTCTATGGCCTTGTATAACTCGTGGCAGTTACTGGCGCTTGTCCATGCTGAGCAGCATAGGACACAAATCCTATGAAGACACCACACTGGCATCGTGTTTGCGACGGCTCAAGAATACCCCGTTTGGCCAGATTGTATCTACAACGACAAAAGTGAGCTCGCAATTGGACATAGCTGTTTTAATAATCCCCTCTTCTTCACATGACACCAAGACAAACATTTCCCTTTCAATTTATCTGTCCTGACTGACACTTCCATTATCCGATACAAAGAAGAATCTGACTGCTCTCACACACACAGCCGAAACGAACATAGTATACCATCAGGCTTATAATATCCCCACTGCTCGAACTCAGGCCTCTTCTCAAGGATAGGGAATGGGCCATAATACTAGCGTGGGCCCAGTGCGGATTGGTGGTTGTCACATGTCTTCAAATTTTTGGTTCTAGGACATGCGAAGTTCGAATGAAGAAGTACGAACGCTCTCGTTGCATTAATAGAGGATTTTCCAAAATTCTACTCCTATACGGGGGTGAAGCCGCTGGCACAGGCTAAGTTGTAAATAAACGATCATCATTGTGTTTTACTGATGGATGGAGACGAAGAGGGAGGCCGAAGAAGAGATGGATGGATTGTGTGAGGAGTGATATGAAAGAAAAGGGAGTTAGTGATAGTGTGACGGGTGAGAGGACAGAGTGGAAGAAAAAAACATGTTGCACCGACCCCAAGTAATATGGGATAAGGGTAGGATGATGATGATGATTGTGTTTTACTGATCTAGATAGTCTACAGAACCTAAGAACTCACCGTTTTGTACTCCTCATCAAATACTTCCCTGGGATAGACCTCATTGATGTCGATCCCAAGCCTCTGCAGCGACATTGTCAGGCTGCTGAAGTAATGATCTAAGAGTCGGTAATGGTGCTCCTTCCTGAACTGGGCGTCCGTACATAAGAACTCAAAATATAATAAATCTGCAACAGGTGAGCCCGAGTGCAGTGTCTGGTAGTCTACAACGATGGGGTCTAAGCGGCCATCCTGAAATAATTAAAAAGAAAAAAATTAAACAGCTATTTAAGACATAAGTTCTTACGTTATACGTTTTATATGTATGATCCTAAGGTTTTTTTATGGCAATTGAGGTAATCGGGCGAGAGCCGCCATTGAACTTAAACTTCGTGGTAGATGTTAGTAAGCAATCAGAATTTCAAGCGATTTTGGTTTAGAAAGGTAGCCAAAATGTTGATTATTTTAAAAATCATCCAATGATGGATCCTGCCCTTAGGCGGAACGGGAAACAGTGTCTCGTGACTGTGACTCTTACTGACTGAACTTTAATTTGCGTGAACCGATTTTATTCTTTTTGTATTTTTATTTGAAAGAAGATTTGCTCAGGATAATGAAATATGTAAAAAAGTTTTTTTTAACTTTTTTTTGCTTGCATGTACGGTTAAATTACAAAATTATTTCAGAACGCTTTTTTTTAATTTTTAAAAATTTGTTCATCCTATCAAGTTCAAAATAATTTTCCTTAAAAGTTTATTTGAAGTTCTACTTTTGAGATTTTTTTCATATTTTTAAACTTATGGTTCAAAAGTTAGGGGGGAAAGCGTCATTTTTTACTTTTGGAGCGATTATTTTCGAAAATGTTTACATTATCAAAAAAATATTTTACGAGACCCCTAATCACGAGAGAAGTCATCAGATGATTTTCCATCTTACAAAAAAACGATGTATAGCTAAAATGCAGATGTCATAGGTAATCTAACGAGATAATATGACAAACTTACACTATTAACATTAACACTGTATCTCCTTATCAGATAAGCCACTTGTTATCAAGAGTTCAGTCAAACAAAAGGTACGTAATTAACAAGCACATGATAAAACAATGCATACTAATTAGCAAGATCCTGTCAGTTTGGTATAAAAGAGCTATTGTTTGATTTAGCTGAGTATTATGATTTAATGCACATGAATGGTTACGTTGTTGGCAAGACTATAATCATCATTAGCAACCTACATAGTATAAAACAAAGTCGCTTCGTCCCTATGTATGCTTAAATCTTTAAAACTACGCAACGGATTTTGATGCGGCTTTTTTAATAGATAGAGTGTTTCAAGAGGAAGTTTTATGTGTATGATACATACATGATGTATTTAATATCACCATTGCACCCGTGCGAAGCTGGGGCGGGTCGTTAGTATGATAATAAATAGATATATCAGATGATCATTTCAGCTGAAAGAAGACCATTTCCAGACATAAGCCTCCCCACAATTGTCGCCATAATGAACGGTCCTGGTCATCTCGAATTCATCGGATACCCGCAACCCTTGCCATGTCATCGGTCCACCTTGTAAGAGGCCTTCTAACATTGCGTCTTCCGGTACGCGGTCACCACTCCAGCCCCGCTAGCCAAGTTACAATCGTAACGTTTAGAGTTAGCACTTGTAGTTGGCCACTCCCCCAATTTCTTTGTTGAGATAAAGTCCGAACTAGGAAATTGAAGGCGTGACCGTTCGCGGTACGATTGCCGCACCGTGCACTTTGTATGAAAAATATGATCGTCCATACGCAGTACGACTAATACACCGCATCGGCACCGCAGTAAGTCGTCAACAAACGTATAAATTGTTCGTGAACACAACCACAGGTGTAATTCTATCCTAGTGTGGCGCAAGAAAGCAAATCCAATACCACAAAAGGCTCCCTACTGGTTGCATTTCGAGGAATGAATATTGGACTGCATATATAAAAAATAATAATAACTTAAGTAATTCCGCTAAGCCCGATCTACATCCAACCGTGAGACTTACGAGACAGTACGGCCATCGGATCTTGGCAAGTCTGCGAATTTTAGCGCTTGAAAACTCGGAAAAAAAGGGTTTAAACAAATAACTGCAATTTGCAGTTGTTATTACTGTTAAAAACTGTTATTGGCATTTATTTTTTTAATAATAATAGTAATAAACATTTAATTCAGAATCAAGTTCCATATTTTGTTAGTAACGGTATAAAAAGCCTTATATCTAGTGTTAGTGAATACAGTAAATTATATTTTATCTTTAAATTTAAGATCCACTAGAGACTCTCCCACCCCAAACTACTTAACTGCATGGAGTCTTATCCAGCGTTCTAGAAACGGAGAGTCCCAGCGGTCTGCCAATGTTCTCAGGATAGAGTTGGGGCTTTAATGAGTACCTATATTTTTGTACGAGTTTTCAAGTGCTAAAATTTGCACTAACTTCAAACTCTTCAGGATCCGACGACCATACTGTAATTCCGCTAAGCCCGTTCCATTATTACAGTCATGGTGGCAAGTGGTCAGTGCAGATGGGTGGGCCCATACACATAAAATATTTTAAGTACACAGTTATTATACGTAGCTAAGGAGCATTTTGAATAATAATCATTTAATGTCAGATAATACAATCCATTATTGTTAGTAACGACATAGGTACACAACTTGCAAACTAAAACGAAACTAATAAACCGTGTTTTTTTTTTTAATGTTTCTCAGAGCCCTGGGGCTTTGAGCCTTTGGAATGCGTACATGTGACCGAAGCCAAGTCGTCTTAAAGTTTCTTTAAGTAACACTTTTGTAAAACAAAACTCCATCCATTCTTTGTATTATGGTTGTTTTATCGATGTTACACGAATAAGTTATTTTTAATACTTATTTGATGACTTTGAACAGTAGGTATCTAATAATAAAATGTAAAATAAAAGCACTATAATATTGCACGCGCCATTCCGCTTGCCATGACGTTTCAAGGTTAAAGTTATTGCTAAGATTATCTACGCCAATGCAATAAATTATTCATAGTACCAATGCGGCAAATAAATTGAACCATTTACTTTACCCCTAATTCTATTACAAAAATACAAAATACCAAATTGTTTATTGTGTCAACTAGGAACTACACTACATGTTAACGTGTTTGGAGCCCCCATTTAAGCATACAATGCCTGTATTAGGAGGCTATTGGGACCCGAACATCGGTTACTGTGCTTTTAATGTTGACCGTCATGATAATTAAATTTGTGTGATGAGGGTTATAAATAGTTAGAACCAATTTTCGAGTCTCAATCAATGTGGTTCAACTTATTTACCCCGTACGTACTATACTTGTAATTACATATGTCTGTATGTTATGGGGCTCTATGGTCTGCCTTGTGAATTCAGGTTACAGATAAGTCAGGATAATTTTTACATAGTATAAGTAGGATGACAGCAAGAGGAAAATATGGATATTTATATTGAGAGTAAAGGGTAGCTAGCATTGATATCATCATCAGCCTTTTAATGTTCCCACTGCAGGGACACAGGCCTCCTCTCTCTAGGAGAGGGAATGGGCCATAATCCACCACGCGGGCCCAGTGCGGGTTGATAGATGTCACACGTCTTCGAATTTTTGGTTCTAGGACATGCCGGTTTCCTCACGATGTTTTCCTTCACCGTTTTGAGAGCAGTGGTGATGATAAATTACACAAAGTAATGCGCCTGGCTGGGTTTGAACCCGTGACCTACGACTCGTAAGTCGGGGCCGTTACCACTCGGCCACCACTGCTCTTGCATTGATATATTACAAGGAAACATCTGTTACACACTAACATAGCAGTTAATAAACTTGAACTCGAAACTCACACATCTACACTCTCTGTAACCACTAATAGACAAGGACAGAGATAAGAGCCGACACTGTCATTCGACTGAAACATCGTTAGCCGCCAAATGTCGTCGTAACCGATTTGAAATCGTGACAATTGTCACAATTTGAACGCTCCAGGAGAAGGCGAGTCACCTATTTTCCGGTGTTTTGATTTAATGTGAGGTACCTATGTAGCTATATTATATGAATTCGAGAGCTGACACCCGCACACTCCTATGGTATTTATAGTGTAGATCTCATTTTACGCCAGTTTGATTTAGGTACTGTAAGGCCGAGTTTTCAAGCGCTAAAATTCACAGAGCTTAACTTCAAACTCGCCAAATTCCAACGGCCGTATTGTACTAGGTTATCGAAGAACCCACTCCCACTAGACGTAGCTAAAAACAACAATGATATAATACAATGTCTGAATACCGACGGCAGAAACGCAAGAAATAGTTTCCGTATGAACGATGCGTATGAAATAATTTTAAACTTTATCGACACACGTTACAAACGAATTGCTGCTGCTTGCGGTCTATCAGCGACTCGAGGTGGTCTATGGAAACCCGCAAATAGACGAGGCCACTTGCGGCAACTATTCCTTTTTTTGTCTGCTATAAAATTTGTTCTATCATTTTTCCTACAAGCATTTGAGTTTTCTTGCTGAATATAGAAGCACCGTCAGTTGAAACTAGCTAACCAATCGAGTACGGTAATAGAAAGACTGGCCTGTCAGTCTAGTAGTTAGTGACCCTGACTGCTATGCCAGAGGTCGTGGGTTCGATTCCCACCCGGGACAAATGTTTGTGTGATAAGCACGATCATTTGTTCCGTGTCTGGGTGTAATTTATCTATAATATATGTATATATTTAGAAATATGTAAGTATATTTATCAGTTGTCTAGTACTCATAACACAAGTTCTGCTTAGCTTGAGACTAGACGGCGTTGTGTGATAAAAAAAGACAATATGTTTGCGAACACCGGCGTTCGCTTGGATAAAGGTACATTAATTATTCGACTACCCTCCTTAATCCATAATATAAACAAATAGCTTCTGCCAGCGGCTTCGCCCGAGTGATAGTAAATTTATTCATACAAAGTTTAGATCCCATATCTTAACGGCAGAATTTTGGAAAATCCTCTTTTTGTACTCTCGCCTATGTCATGAAAAGAAACCTTGTGCAACATTTTACATTCCTAGTCCCTGTAGTTTCGGCTGTGCGTTGATAGGTCAGCCTATGTCCGTCAGTCAGTTTCCTCTTTTATATACACCGGTAAATTTTGATCGTCTTAATCCCGTGGAGGATCGATCTGCTACATGAAACACTATCGATTTGTGAAGATAAAATAAAAAATTATAAGTACTTTCTTTCTAAATCTCATATTGATATACACATTTACAAAATTAATTTCTTTAAGTAAACGTGTCAATAACCTCGTAGATAGTTGTCGGCCGTTGTGTAATAACTATCTACAGGTCATTGAACTGCCCCAGCAGACGTTTAGTTCAAAAAATTATTTTCGGACGTGCGTAAATTAATTCGAGTTACAAAAAAGTACTTACTTTATTTTATTTTTATTTTACCTTATTATTTTCGAACGTGCGTAATTTATTCGAATTTTTTAACCGACTTCTAAAAAAGGACGAGGTTATCAATTCGGATGTTTCTATTTTTGTTTTTAAGTATTTTATTTTATTTATTTTATTTTATTTATTTTACCTTTACCAATTGATAGTGTTTCTTGTACCGAATCGACCTTTCAAGGGCTTAGAACAGTCATAATTTAACGGTGTGTAAAGATAAAATTATACAAAAAAAAACTGACGAAAAAAAAATTCAAGGCAGAAAAATTTCAAGGCGAAACTAATCTTGCGTATCGTCAACAGATACTTCAGATTACTCAAACGTGACAAAAGCCAGTAAAAAGTCGTCGTCAGTTTCCCGTCAGTTCGCAGCGTCCCAGTTCCATTGTGTGGCTGAACCAGAAACGCAGTGGACCCCGACTCTTGGCCTTGTCTAGCAATAGTAGCAATTTATTGGCACGCTGATTGAGAGTTCAGACCGTGGCGATCTGCTGTCATGGCCGATGTAAGATTATTGGTGACCTACATGTTAGCTGACTCAATTTTCTATAATAAAGTCTGTCTGGCATAGAGTAGCTAGCCTTTCAGGTCTCTACAGGATGCATTTTGGAGTGTGCGCGGGAATTGCACGATTTGATTCCGCAATTTCAAATTTACCATCGGACATCCCGTACAGCAAATATCCACCCTTACGTTGTTGATACATCTACGGTCCGAAGTCCGAACTAAGCGTTTTGCCTCGTCCTTTATACCGCGTGTATCGAGGGACCGGAACAGTTTACCGGCTGCAGTCTTTCCGTCCGATTATAATTTAGGTTTCTTCAAGGTTAGAGTGAATAGGCTCTTTATAAAATAGTGCGCCTCACCATCAACGATTGCATCACTGCTTACCATCAGGTGAAACCGCAGTCAAGCACTACTTTATAGCAATAAAAAAAAAAACTAAGTAATAAGAATCAATCTAAGATCTAATAAGCATTATCACAGGACAGACCTTTTTCGTGAGAATCAAAATGGCGGATGACCCATAGAGTACCAGAACTAGGTTTATTATAATTGTTTATGGTACACTAGCCATTTTAATTAGAGCTTCTACACACTAGCGGATTGTTGTCAACGGTAGAGGTAACTTCAGCCGTTGACATGACGGCGACAGCTATTGACATTTCGACGGTGGCTGTCGACACTCCAACAAATGAAGATCAAACAGGTAAAACTAAATAAAAGTTTCTAATTGAGATACCCTTCAAAAGACTAACAAGTAAGTACGTTTCATCATCATCATCATTTCAGCCGAAAGACGTCCACTGCTGGACATAGGCCTCCCCCAAGCGCCGCCACAAAGACCGGTCCTGTGCGTCTTACATCCATCGGCTTCCAGCAACCCTGACCAGGTCATCTGTCCACCTTGTGGGAGGCCTTCCAATCCAACGCTACGTCTTCCGGTACGCGGTCGCCAATCCAAAACCTTTCGGCCCCAGCGGCCATCCGGTCGGCCATAGTAAGTACGTTTAAATGTCTTTAATTTATTTTAACTATCTTCCCACACAGCAAGTTACTAAATTGGCCTTAATAAAAACAACAAACAAATCAACGGTCCAAAAATACCGCTAGGGCAATGGGAGAGTTTGTCCTAAATACCGAAATTATCGCCTCTCTCTTTCTAACGTACCACAGAACGGGACACAACTATTGTGGTATGCAACTCATGTCACAATAAACATTACGTAACATTCTTTAGGAAGGTCAATAACCCGAATTAAAGCCATTATAGTCAAAATATTTAGTTGTTGAGACACGAAATAATTAATGTTGCTGGGTTCAAAGTGAGACTCCAAATAATTTACGTCCGTCGTTGCCAATGAGATAATAAATAATTTTCAGTAATGTTGTCGGGAACTTTACCCGATTTTATAGAGAATCACGTACCTAAATATGATTTTAACAAGTTTCATGGTTTTTTAGACCACATAAGCGCCGGGATAGGTGCAAGTGTGTCGACTAAACGACCCACCGTTCCTTCTTACCTTAGTTCCAAGGCCCCGGTGTTCTGCTTTCGCATCAACCCTTGGCATCAGAAGGCTTCGACTCTGCTTGGCCTAGGAGCTCGGCGGGACCCAGCAGTCCGGACAGCGAGCTACACATTGCTCGCCGTCCGCAAAACCGCGCCTACTTTGGCCGCAAATCGGGATCGGAGACACGGCAGCGGCGGGTGCGGCGTGGCCGCCGCTGCCTTTGCCTGCTGAGGTCAGTCTCCTCTTTTGCTATTTCGCAGGAGGCGACCGCCTGCCACTCCTCCTCTCTCCCGACCATGGCTTCTACCAAGACCCACTGCAAGAGATCGCCGCCTCCGATCGCCCCCGCAAGAACACGGCGATGCTCTTCACAAGCGGGGATTTATTGTGCACACCCACCAGTGTTGCCTTTTATAACCCAAAGCTTGAATGGAAGAGAATGCCTTGTAACATTAAGTCCGCCTATGTACCACTATTGTACATAAAGTTTAAATAAATAAACCGACTATATGACGACTTACGTCAAGTCTCGGCATACGAAACTTGGTACCATAGTCGTAATTCACGTGGGAGTATCTTGGACACGGGTACTATCAATAGGTACCTAAATTATCATAGATAATATTTTACAAAACTAATAAATAATTCATAACATATTATACCTTTAAAGTCTCGTCTTGTCTATGTACAATAGCTATTCGTGACAAGTATGTAATTCTTCAAAATAACTGACTCATCTGTCTGCATAACATATCAACGTTTGGACATCTCTTAATATGAGGAACATGTTTCAAATAGGAAGTCTGTGTGTCATGTCACAGTCAAAATTGTTTATTGGAGAAACCCAGCTTTAACTAAATGAATTAGTCACAAGTACTTAAGACCAATTAAAACTACTTTATTTTCTTCTTATACATTAGCACTCAATTGACGTTTATTACTGTCGTTAAAACTCAATAGTATTTAAATCATTTTTAATTTGGTTTTGGGTCGATCAAAGACTTCTTATTCCGAAACGCGATTAAAATGTAGTTTTTGCAACTATTACTGGAAATAATAGTCCCAATACCATTTTAGATTGCGTTTTATTATTATTAATTATTAGTATTTAAGTATTATATTCCTTGATTTAAATGAAAAAATATACTAAAAAAACAGTTGTAAATTTTAACACTAATTTAAAGGTGAAAATTAATTTCAGAGGGGCGAATCAATTTTAGATGTAAATTTTTGTTTCGACAGTTTAAACTAGTAGAGGTCGACGTTTGCCAGCTGGCTACCCTGAGAAAAAACACCGAAATAAACTCAGGGGTAAATAAAGTCCATACAGTAAACATATAATAGTCAAATCATATGAGAACCCACTTTTTTCTTATTTAATTGTTTAAATTTATTTTCATGTTATCTAATTATTGGGTTTTTGCTTTTTTTTAAAAAAAAAAAACTTTTGAATACCGTAATTAGAGACTTAATAGAAAAACAATAGATATGCGAACGCCGTTGTTCGCTTGGGTCTTAAAACTTGTGTCTGAACCTAGTCTAAACTGGTTTTGTCTAATATAACAGAATACTATACTGTAAGGGTGCGTCCACATCTGGCGAATGTGCCGCGAATGCGCAGCTCGCAAGCCGATTGCGAGCTGTCCGCGAGCTGCGCGCGTGCAGTCACTGCAATGGTTTGGTGCGCCTCTTTAGCGCAACTCATGCAAGGCTCGTATAGAGCGCGCGAGCGGCGCGCGATCTGCGCGCACTCAGTTCTCGCCCTTACAATTCCGGTTACTGGCTCAGTACTATCTAAGATGTCAGACACTAGTGTTTTTAATATAATTGCTGCATCATTAGCTATTAATTAAGCGTTACAGCGTTACATTATGCTTTGTTAGAGGACATAATGCCAATGATCAAAGCATTATAGCGTATTAATTAAGCGTAAACAATTCTCCTCCGTCCACTCCATGACAAAACGTACTTAGCCTCCAGTAATCAGAAACGAACTGAGCGGGTAAGTTATGAATTATTTAATAACTACCGCGCCGCCCGCGCGCTGATCGCGAACGGCGCTTAGGTCGCGCGCGAAGTGCGCGCGGGCGGCGCAGAAGCGGCGCACGAACAAAAATGCACGCGCGCAGCTCGCGGGCAGCTCGCAAACGGCTCGCGAGCTGCGCATTCGCGGCACATTCGCCAGATGTGGACGCACCCTAACATACTCGTATATACTGGTCGATGACAATAAATAGTCATGACAGTAACTACGACTATTTACTAAGAAACAAGTTTATTGAGGGGAAATACACCAGTTCAGAAAAGTAATGGATCTTTGTTTACATAAATAATGAACTCAGACAGATGCACATACAGAATTTATAAGACAGATATTACCGAGTACGTTACTCTAGCAGGAAACAGGCTCCTAGAGTGTTTTTTTAACTTTGCAAATCATTCAATGACTTCTCGTGCAGGCGTGTCCGACTTTTACCGACTAAAACCTTCTCATTGGCCTCACAAAGCCCCCAAAGCTCTCTTTCGGAATGCGACTCATACGGCCTCTACAGTTTTGCTTTGAGCAATGCATGGAACACTATGCGCTGTGGACGACTGAGGCAGCGCTGACACCTCATTCGCTAGCATTACTGCTCCGCAGAAGGAAGCGACCGCCTGCCATTCCTTCTAGACCCGGACCCAACCTGTACCAGCCTCTCTAGCCAAATTACAATTATTTCGTTTAGAGTTATCGCTTGTAGATAGTCACGCCCCCCTTTGTTGAGATGACGTCCGAACAAGGGAATTGGGGGCGTGGTCAGCTAGGGGGGCCGGACATGGCTGTGATCTCCCCAAGCTCTTATCTACTTTCCTGCTGGAGTAACGTACCATCTTGATATCGCCTTATTGCATCCTAAGACCACGTGATACTGATTATATATTTCAGTTAACTTGATACAAGATGATGACGTAGATATAATTGATAACTGAATATAAAGTAAACAAACCTTCCCAGATTATCACTGTTTCTCTTAGTAATAAATAAATAACTGATTATATACCTTGTCAGAATCCGTACGCGACTTCGTAATAAACATATTTCCGTACACGGCAAATTAGATGAACATATACAGAAATTAATATTAGTAAGTTACGCGCCCCCCATACGATTGAGATTAAGACTGGAAAATTCGTCACACAAAATTTAAGCTATCTTGGTTCTTTATTATACACAAAACTAACTACTGTGTAATATTCCATAGTACGCAGTAGTTAGACAATTCATGTACAAAGGCGAGCTTAACTCAACAATGAGTTTTCTCCCAGCATACCTTTGAGTAACAAAGAGAGAGAAAAAACAAGGGTAGAAACAAGTGTATATGATATATGCATGGATAGGTATATGTGTCCCGGGCAGGACACGTCTGCCGCATGCCCGACAAACTGTGAGCCAAAATAACACAAAGTTGGTGCTCTGAGACAGTGCGACGAGGTCGCGGCAGACCACGAAGGAGATGGCGCGATGAGTTAGACAAATTCCTCCCGAACTGGCAAGAGGAAGCGCGGGCCCGCGATGGATGTAAGAAGTGGAAGGAGGCCTTAGCCCAGGAGTGGGACAGAACAGGCTAACAAAAAAAAAATCTATGTGTCTTGATGATATATGATGATGATAGTCAACGTTGAATGCGCAATAACCGTTTTCGAGCCTCAACCGAAATGAGGATCTGCTTACATAGAAATGAAGCATTAACAGGCGCAGAAAACCACTTTAATTACCCATAACTAGCTGATTTGGTAAACGTTCGACCGATATTCTGCGATATAACTTGTCAAAGAGAAAAATGGGGGTAGAGTATAAAATAACCAGAAAAATTTACCTACCAATCTAAAAATTAGTCAATCCATAACGTAAAAGTTCGATATCAAAAACCGTGAAACGAAACGTTAACTAATACTTTAAGGAAAAGGGATCCATCGGTTCGAGAAAAAGATTTGTGAACAGAAAGACGTAGAAAATCGTATAGCTAATGGCGCAGAGATGTCATCGGTTGATATTTACCCACCTTTAAAAAAAATAACAAAATGTATGAAGACTGACGCGCCCTGATCGGCTTACGTGTACCCAAGTATGCCCAATGTAACCCAACCTTTACCTAAAATAATGAATAGAATAGAATAGAATAGAATAATACTTTATTGTACACCAAAAATAGTAACAATTACACAGAAACTTATGAATGGGTACAAAGGCGGTCTTATCGCTGATAGCGATATCTACCAGACAACCTTAGGATGGAGTAGAAGAGCTTGAACTAAAAAGGGGGTAGTCTATTATGTACTGCTTTAACAAAACAACATCAAATAAAATAAACAATAATAAAATAAACACATTACCTACATAGATAATAAAAAAAAAGATATAAGTACAAGACATAATACATAAGCTTAAAGAAATATAAAAAAATAAATAAATGATTCTCAAGTAGTAGACCCGTAAGAACTATTTGTAGGCCATGCAAAATTTCGTAACGAGCGGGGCAACAAACTCGCGACACGCAGCGCAACAGCCAATTGCTTAACCACTACGCCAATAGAGCAGTGGTCTTCACAGTTTGTATCAGCCATTTTATTTCATTTGCATGGTTATCGCGTAAAAATAAGTACCACTTTTTAATGATTTTTTAAATAACAAGGTAGATAGTAAACTTGTTGTGTAGTGATTGAAATGACATATTTTTATGCTGTAATAAGAGTTATAAATGGAAATATAATACAAGATTAGTAGAATAGTTAAGCAGTGTCCTGATAACCCTGATGGACTCTGTTAAAGGGTTGAAACCTATTGGGGCCCAGGGTCTCTTACTGAAAGGAAGGCTTGGCCCCAGTGCGAAGGGCAAAGAAGGAACAGGGTAGGTTGTTTAGTCAGTAAGAGTCTATTTCCCGCTGCGCACAAGGGTGGGATTCGTCATTGGATGATTTTTTCATACCATACAAAAGCAGTGTTCTAATAACCCTGAATCAGTTTGTTTAACAATTTCTTTATGTAATGTGACGGAGGTAAAGATACCATAAGACTATTTAGTCTGTGCCATAAGTTACCATCAAGTTTTAAGATAACTTTGTAGGTATACCGTATCAAGATAATTTTTTGTTAAAACAAATTAAATAATATAAGTTTACATATTATGTTTCGTAAGATGCGGTAGCGTCATCCGTTTAACTTTAGATATGACATCAACCACAGATCCATTCAAGGACTCAGAAACATCTGCAGAATCGGTAGCTTGTGTAATATAATAATATATTATAACATTCGACCACTATCACAGCCGTCTAGTCTCAAGCTAAGCAGAGCTTGTGTTATGAGTACTAGACAACTGATAAACATACTTATATATTTCTAAATACATAGACAGAAGCAAAGAAAAGTCTGAGGTGGACTCACGTAGTTGTTAAACTAAGCTTTAAGTGAAGATGAGGGCATGACGAACGCCAATTCAAAAAAAAACGTCATAAACAATTCATCATCATCATCATCAGCCTTTTTAATGTTCCCACTGCTGGGACACAGGCCTCCTCTCTAGGAGAGGGAATGGATAAACAATGATAAACAATTATTGTGTATATTATAGAAAAGTGCACGGACCAACATATCTGCGGTAAAATAAAGTAACAAAAAAAAATACATAGATAAATTACACACAGACACAGAACAAATAATCGTGCCCACACAAACATTTGCCCTGGGAGCGTATCGAACTCACGACCTCCCGCATAGCAGTCAGGGTCACTAACTACTAGACTGACAGGCCAGTCATTGACGCTGCATGTAATGAATGCTGACGAACTGTAGATACTCAAACATTATTAAACATCCCCATTATGCCGTTACTAAAAGGTCAGTAAACGATTGACATTATAACATTTTATGTAATTACACTCACACACTCAATCACTGCTTACCATCAGGGTTTTTTATGGTGGGAAAAATCATCGAATGACGAATCCCGAACTTGGGCGGAGCGGGAAACAGTGTCAGACTCTTACTGACTAAACACTCCACCACGTTCTTTGCCTTTCGCACTGAGGTCAAGCCTTCCTTTCAGAAAGAGACCCTGGGCCCCAGTAGGCTTCAACCCTTTTGACGAGTCCCTACGTGCTTAGCTATGCTTTGCTTGAAGTACTAATTTATAAATTTAAAAAAATAATTAACGTCAATTGATTCAAAAAGTGCTACGTCAGCAACCTTCGCCTGCGGATATCCTCGTTCCTGAGTCGATCACGAGGTTGCGGAAATCCGATGGATGCGAGACGCATAATCAAGATCGTTCATTGTGGCGACATTTGGGGTGAAATAATGATGATAATGGTTCAAAAAGTTATCGATTAGGTACGAAAACATTGAAGCGATTGTCGACACTGACTTCCGAGTAAAATATTTTATCAACCACAATTGAAATTTTCGGGTATCCTTAATAACTTTTTTTTTTAATTACCCGAAACCATCATATCTATCTTAGTACTAGAGTATTTTTATTAAAATAAAAAAATTGCGTTCTATATAATTCACATAGAAAAGAAATTAAGGGTTTTTTTTTTATTCAGTTTGTTTGTTTATTTAGATCAATAATTGAACCCATAACTGTGAAAAAAAGCAAATTTATTTTAAAAAATCTCGTACTCGCGGTCGTAAAAATCTCGTACTCATCATTTTCATGTTAGTTAAATCATCATCATCGTCATCATAAGCCTTTTAATGTTCCCACTGCAGGAACACAGGCCTCCTCTCTCTAGGAGAGGGAATGGGCCATTAATCCACCACGCGGGCCCAGTGCGGATTGGTGGATGTCACATGTCTTCGAATTTTTGGTTCTAGGACATGCCGGTTTCCTCACGATGTTTTCCTTCACCGTTTTGAGAGCAGTGGTGATGAAATAAATTACACAAAGTAATGCGCCTGGCTGGGTTTGAACCCGCGACCTACAACTCGTAAGTCGGGGCGTTTACCACTCGGCCACCACTGCTCTAGTTAAATCAGTTGTACTGATTTTACGATTGCTATATTGGTACATATATACATTTTCAAGCACGAAAAATCAATTGTGATTTGTGGTATTTGGAAAGTGTACAGTTAATATATATTACCCACATTATACAAATGTTAGAAATAAAATTGCAAAAATTAAGCAAATAAAAAAATAGCATGCGTAGGTATTCCCTTACGTTTAAAAAATTAACCTTTTACAATAATTAAGCAATTGTTAATACATTAATTTTATCATTGTCGCTCAAGTAAATATTTATTGTCATAATCGCAATTAACCGAGGTTACGCATGCGGAGCAAAACCGCATGCGTAACTGCATGTTACTACTGTTTTTAGCTAATTTGAAGAAATTTTAAGTTAGTACTGACTAAGTTTTTTTTTTATTAAGCTAAGTAGCTACAACTTATTCGTAACCATGTTCACATTGTAAGCGATCAAATTGAAACAAATGAATTTGTAATAATTTTTAATCTACTCATTTTCTTACTTAACGAATTTGCATGCTGTAAGGTGTGCGGATACCCTCATCATATGCCATCTTAAATCTGTACGTGTTCATAACTGAATAAAAGTATTTCTAAAATATTCATTTTAGCAAATAAATAAATCTAAATCAATAAATTTTGTAAGAATCTTCAATTATTAAAAACCAATGCCAAAAAAATATTCTTCGAAAATCGTAACACGTGCTCTTTTTGAAATGGTGGATCAAAAATGGCGAAATTTATTTATCAGTAGTATTTGTTATTCTTACTTTCTAAAGTGAGAAAAAATGACTTACCAGATGTCTAAAGAGAAGGTTGCTGACCCTGTAGTCGCCGTGACAGAGTACGGTGGTACTTAAGGGAACTTTGAAGTCATAGAAGTCAGTGCTGCCATTATTCAATACCTCAGTCAATCTTTCTTTGTGTTCCTCTTTGACAACATTTACAGTATTCTCAACCATTTTCATCCAAATCTCTTTTAGAATTGGACTGTCTAAATCACGTTTTTTTGTTTCCACTCTCTTTGCATCCCTCGCGAATTTTTCGGGATCCGCTTTCTGATACGCAAATGACAACGCGTGGAATCTCGTCAAGCAGTCTACTGCGCACGCGGCGTGTTCCCAGTCCACGGACAAGAACCTGTTGTAGGTCTGGAAGCCCTTCGCCGTGAGGTCCTCCATAACTACCGTTTCCTCTCCCTCGGCTGACTCGCCTCCATAGAATTTCGGGAACTCAAATCGATGCTCCACACTGAGGTTGTGGTCATCCTGGATTTTTTCGTAGACATCAACAAGATCAGAGTATAGGAACTGCTCAGTCCTGAACATCAGATCAATGTTCATAATTTTTCTAAAGTTGCCGTTGACATTTGCCACTTTCGCGAATAACTTGAGGGTATCTCGTTCTGGTGCCGTCACATTTATTGAAAATAGTGTTGATGTGTAATTTTGGCCTGCACTAGTATGTTCTTTTAACGAAATCTTCGCATTATTGTATTGAATTTGTTTGATGACTTTGTCGAGTACTTTGCGCAGTACGCTCTCTACGTCCGACATGGTTAGCGATCGGCTGAAGACTGGCGGCCGTCGAGAGCCGATCGCTATCCATATCTGAGGTCCCCCGGTGGCCCTGACTGTGATCTCTGGGACTCCGCCTACGATTGACGCAATGGCCAGGGGCGCCGGCTTTTAGAAAACCTCATGGGTGCAAAAAAGTGGCGAAGTGAGAGACTATTTTTTTTTAGACAACTATCACACAACGCCGTCTAGACTCCAAGCTAAGCAGAGCTTGTGTGAGTACTAGACAACTGATAAACAATAATTATAATTACATATAATTATATCTAAATATGTACTTTCTCGCCTTTTTGGCTTCGCACAGATATTTTTTTTTAATCTCTAAATATTGTTTTTTTTTTTTGTATTTTTAGTATACAGTAATGATACATAGGCGGACTTAATGCAACAAGACAATTTTTACTAGTCGACTTTTTTGGGTTAAACGTTTTTCTTTCTTTCTGTAATTAATTACTAATTATGTTTGATGTACGGATCATCGCATTGTGCAAAAACAAAAAACGCCCATATCTAAAAGGCGGCTGACCTGTATCTTGATATGTATTCTCAGGCATGCGTTAATTTCATCCTATTAACCTGTTAAAAAAGCCGTTGACGTTATTAACGGGTTTTCATTAATGTAACAGATTATTGGTACTAACTTAGCAATTAATAGATGAAACTGTTCAAATTGAAAAAGGAGTTGACGACGAGATTCAAATAATTTTAGCTGGTTCTGCGTTAGCAGCTTTAGATAACGTTAGCTACTTTTGAATACCTATTCGTTGAGTTAATAATATACGCTTTGTCAAAATCGTTTAATGAAACAGTAGATAGATTTCACGGGTTTTGCGGTAAACAAAAAGCAGTTAATTCGTTATCATTAGATTAACAGTTTAAAAGCCGTTCGTTGAATTAACGCCCACTCCTAGTGCGCAGCACTCACTGTTTATTTCTCATGGGCGCTCGAGTCTCCAAGCACCCACGGAGTCGGCGCCCCTGGCAATGATAGTTTGACTGTGTTATCAAAATAATTGGAAAGTGGACCGCCTGCAGCCAATAGCGGTAGTTTCCTACAGTGTAATGTGTACTACTTTTAACCGGTTTCATTATTAAAAGTAGGAATTTCTCAATTCGACTGATTGTTTTGTTTATTATGTGTTTGTACCTTTTTTATTAACAAATAATATCGTGGGAAACATTTTTGTTGCATACAAGCTATCCGAGTGCTGTAGGTGAATAGATGAGTGTATCCGAGTGGTGGAGGCTTTTTGTTTAATTTCCCACAGTTCCCGTCTGTTCTCGCGCGCTTCAAGGATTTGTCAGCAAACCGTAGAAACTCAGCAGGGTCGAAGCCTCCTGGGTCCAAGGTTCTGATTCTGAAAGGAAGGCTCGACCCTGTCGAAGGGTTTGAGTTTTTTGGTCAGTAAAAGTATGACAATATCTCCTGCTCCGCCCAAAAGCGGGAGATGTCGTTGGATGACTTTACCCACACAAAAAAACTCTTTTTCTTTTTGCCTTCTTTCATCAAACATCACGTTGGATTACGGTCCTCCCGGGGCCGAAGGTTGGTATGCCTCCCGGGGCCGAGGGTTGGTGCGAAAGCGTTACACCAGGGCTATGGGAATAAGGCAAGGAAGGCACGGGGTAGGTTGTTTAGTCAGTAAGAGTCTGACGTTTCCCGCTCCGCTCAAGAGCGGGATTCGTCATCGGATATTTTTTACTTAACATAAAAAAAAACTTTGGATTGCGTTAGATGAAACAACGAGCTTCTAAACCATGCAAGAAGTTAACGATAGATGAGAGGACCCTTAGTATTAAGGTTTATCATATTATGAGTTGGGTAATAACGAATACCACGTGGGGTAATTACAAACTAACCTTTGATTTGATTCTTAAATCAGGCGTACGAACCGAACAGCGATATAAATATATCGCTGTTTTGAGCTAATTTCAATTAGTGTTAGAATATCGAAGAAGTTTAAAAAGTTCAATGACATTTCAGCGTCTGAGATTCATAACGAAATGGAAGCGGCCAGCAGCGACGGCGACATAGCGAACACATTCTATGTAAAATAATTTGAACTTCATCTACATACGTAGATCAAAATCGCTTAAAAAACCGAAATGGGCACGCGAAGCTGCGGTCGCAAGGCATGTTACTTGCGCGTCTTGACAGCTGTACGGTTCACGTACAGGCAAATCGCTGACGCCGCAACCTACTTTTGTTTACTTTTCAAACTTTAATTATAATTGAATTGAGTTGACCAATAGCTGCCGTAGCGCTATAACCGCGGATTAGCATCTAACTTAAACAAGTGTACTTTGTCAATATATGTAATTATTGTGAATTCTGTGGTTTCCGTCAACTCGCCATCCAACTGTAAGTAACCTACCTCTGAGCCGAACATAAAAGTTGTCCTTCGAGCCGGATAACTGGTGCGTATTGTATCCATTAACTCAAATCGGTCTAACTATATCGCAGAAGAGCGGATCACGTTAGTAGGGTCACGGCGTACTCAATATCCAAAACTTGCAGAAACTCGCAACTTTGGTGAACTAGTACCTGCGGTGATACAACTCTACTCTACCAACGGTCAAGCCAATAACTTATAACAATGGTTCAGAGCGTAACAGAACTGATAAGCCGTCAAGAAACAAAGATCTTTTGCGTCAACAATACTGCAACTTCAGGCCGTTCGAACGCACTGTGGAGAAGATAAGCATAGCCTTGGCGGGAACCATGGAAATATGGGAATTAGAAGACAACTTGGGCAATCTGAAATCTAAATGGGAGCATAGGTATCGAAATGGTAAACTGGGAGCTGGACTACATACTTCAAGATGAAGACTCAGTTTATCAACAGAAATACAATATAGCGGAAAACCTTTATGATGACTTGAAGAGGAAAGTACAACACATCATCTGGAACAAAGCACATTATCTATTAATTATCGCGGTCAAGTACGGATGTGTTTGCACTGCTCGATACGAATTTTATATTCGCGTGTTGCACGGCAGTAGCCGTTGCTCGATTTTCGTCGCTATGAGCCAACCACTCATAGCCAACGAGGTGTTGGCATTCATCAAACATGCCATTGACTACATGGACGAGGTCAGCATCCTGCAGATCTGCAAGTCCAGCTTCAACGAAGAGATAAGCAGTGCTAAGCTGCTGCTGTTCCAAGTGCTGGGCAAAGTTGACCAGATGCAATCCCGACGGAGGGATGGCGGCCAGAGAAGTGTGCAGGATATCATTGCATCTTGCTCCGCAGCTGCCGTCGCTGTATCGTCACCGGGTGAAGTGGTGACGCGTGTAGGTACGTCGACCCCTAAACGTGCCTATCCCGCTATTGTTGCTGCAAACAAACCGGCTGTGTCACAAACAATACGAAAAGCAGGTACAATGAAAGGGGGTAAGCAGAATGATGAGGATGGCTTCACAAAGGTAGAGAAGAAGAAGAGGAAGAAACCTTCTTGTCAGAACCAGTGTGGTACCGCGCTGGCAGGACCCAATATGCTGCTGCTATACCTACTTTTGTTTACTTTTCAAACTTTAATTATAATTGAATTGAGTTGACCAATAGCTGCCGTAGCGCTATAACCGCGGATTAGCAGCTAACATAAACAAGTGTACTTAACTTTGACAATATACGTAATTATTGTGAATTCTGTGGTTTCCGTCAACTCGCCATCCAACAACCTACCTCTGAGCCGTACAAAAGCGGTCCTACCCGTGGCAAAGCGACGCCACTCACGGCACCCTCTTTTAACTTTGATTGTTTCTTACTTTTTCTCAGGAAGTAAGTGTTATATTAACCACTAGCTTTTGTCAGCGGCTTCGCCCGCGTACATAAAATATAGCCTATGTCATTCAGGAGTAAAGCAGCTTTCCATTGTTGCTAATTTTTTCCTAATCGAACCAGTAGTTCCAGAGATTACCTCCTACAAACAAAAAAACAAAAAAAATAAAAAAACAAACTTTACCTCTTTATTATATTAGTGTAGATTTCCATCATTTTCATAACAAACGCCAGTTTTAGTGCCAAATATAGAAACTGAATTAGTCAAGGGAAGAGTTGGAAGGCCGTGCGCGGCTACCACCGGCAGTTAACGGCTCGTGGTGCAACCCAGCCGGCATTGCCGCGTCGCTGCCAACCGCTGCTATTTCGATGTCAATGACCCTAAAAGGTTCTACACAAATATTATAAAGCTGAAGAGTGCCTGTTTGGTTGAACATATTAATCTCAGGAACTACTACCGCTCTAACTACTATCGAATGAAAAATTCTACTTGAGTTTGCATAGCGCTATAACTCACGAAAGCAGGGCAGGGCCAAAGGTGCGTGTGAAACTGCGAGGAACAGCTAGTATTCGTCTGAAGTATGTATGTAGTATTCGACGATTCGTAGTATTTTGACTGGCCTGTTGGTGTAGTGGTTAATGGCCCTGACTGCTACGCCGGAGGTCGTGGGTTCGATTCCCACCCAGGACAAAATGTTTGTATGATGAGCTCAATCATTTGTTCTGTGTCTGGGTGTAATTTATCTACATCTACACTAATATAATAAAGAAGTAAAGTTAGTTTTTTTTGTTTTTATGTTTTTTTGTTTGTAGGAGGTAATCTCTGGAACTACTGGTCCGATTGGAAAACATTTAGCAACAATAGAAAGCTGCTTTACTCCTGAGTGACATAGGGTATATTTTATGTATGCGGGCAAAGCCGCTGACAAAAGCTAGTCTATAATATGTACAGTGGCGGATTTGCAGTCCTGGCCGCTATAGGCCCCAGGCTACGTGCCGCCCCCTTTCTCAGCACTCATCATTACTAGACACATTATTCATGAATTACTTTATTCCCATTGTTAATTGATTCCGTAAACCGTTTAACTAAAAGTACGAGTATTAGCTTATAAAGACAGTTTAGAATACACATTATATACATTTTATAGAATATACATTTTTGGACATTTAAATAAAACATTTAAAACGGGTTTAGGTTTTATTTTTAATAAAATAAATGTTTTACAAAACTCGTCTATCTTTTATATTTTATCGTTTTCTTCTGTTTTATTGTTTTAAAAAAGAATTTTTTCGGTTTCCTTAAGTTTGATTGATTATTTATGCAACAAAATATTAATTCTGATCAAAATAAATCATCTCACTCTCACAAGGACATTATACAGATAAGATTTGCCGTTTACAGTAAAGTCCAGTGCAATTAGCACTGTTGACGATAAAAAGTGGACCTAAATAGTAGTAGAATGAAACCCATTAGAAAAGGAAGATAATATAGCAAAAATTTAAGGAAAAATAAATTACGGTCGATCTGAGGTCGGGAAGTGGATGGGTGTGCGGTTTTAAGGGCAAAAAATGGTTTATCTCTAATTCCGGCAAAACTACCGGTTCTATGGAAAAAAGCCACATTTCCAACATGAAATCCCCTTTAAATCTTATAAAAAATTTAATAAACACCTCAGTACATTATTACATAGTATAAAACAAAGTTGCTTATCCCTGTGTATGCTTACATCTTTCAAAGTTCGCAACGGATTTTGATGCGGTTTTTTTTAATAGATAGAGTGATTCCAGAGAAAGGTTTATATGTATAATATATCACCTTTGCACCCGCACGAAGCTGGAGGGGGTCGCTAATAATGATTAAACAAAAGTAATTTCCGATTCGAGATTTTTTAGTTTTTTGCATTTTCTGAAAAAACTTACTGTATTAATGTATACTTTTTTTACACTATCAAAAAGTAAAGATTTCAATGAATAAGAAGACAACAAAGTTAAAAAAAAATCACATTTTTACGTGAGATTTTTCGATTGAAAAATAGGCTGTTTTTTCGATGTTAAGTCAAAATAAAGAGCAACGGTGAATATTTTAAATCAAAAAAATTATAGTAAGTTTGGGACATGAAAAGGAAACTTTTATCCAAATTTTGTGAAAAAAAAGTAATTTTTAAAGGAGATAAAAATTAAATTAAAAGACTCGGTTTTTTGGACTTTTCACATAGATTTTGAGGCTATGTGAAAAAGTGTAAATACAAAAGTGGTAGATCTTTTTATGACCTACAAGTTTGCTATTAGACATTTTTCCATAAAACCAATAGTTTTGCCAGAAATCGAGAGAAACCATTTTTTACCCTTAAAACCGCACATCCATCCACTTCCCGACCTCATATCGACCGTAATTTATTTTTTCTTAAATTTTTGCTATATTATCTTCCTTTTCCAATGGGTTTCATTCTACTACTATTTTGTTCCCTTTCAAAAGCTATCTGCACTGGACTAGTATGTCAGTTGGTCATACAGTTTCGGAGATAATATAAAATTACTAAAAAGTCAAATGCCGCTACCACAACATTCATTACGGACGTTATATCCATTTACCCATAGATGGCGTTCTGCAAATACGTCATTTTTCTGAATCGCGGTGTTAAGATTTTCCATGCATTGATGACCCTCTCGAATTTTTGTGTCAACGTTCCATTCGATTGATGTTCAAATTGATGTTTTATTGATCGTAAAAAAAACGTAATGATACTTGATTCTGGTACGTTTTATGTATGTAGGTGGTACCTATGGAGAATTAGAGATTGAGTGAGACCTTTTTTATTATCTAAATATAGCGCCTGTCCAACTCCAGAGTCGCGCCCATTGCCACCAGCTTCACACTGCCGTCGCACCCATTACAATTTTTTTTTTGCACGATTTGCCGCCCTTTATATCCGGCCGCCCTAGGCCCGGGCCTACTGGGCCTTAGGGCAAATCCGCCACTGAATATGTATGTATTTAGAAATATATAAGTATGTTTATCAGTTGTCTAGTCCCATAACACAAGCTCTGCTTAGCTTGGTCTATTATATTCGTAGGTTGAAACTATTTATTTCTATATTTATCAGAGTTCATTGACAGCACATGAAGCTAGTTAGGTACCCGCACATTCCGACGCTACACTGACCTAGTTATCAGTAAATCAATCATACTCAAGCTCAACCCATTTATTTTTATTGGACCACTTACAGCTCCATTGATGTTGCTAAAGAGTCAGTTCTGTGAGAATATTAGAAAAAGTCTTGAACTCATGAATGTAAAGTCCAACTGAAGTTATTCTGGTGGCTATAGCAAGTATAAATACTATTTAACTGAGACCAAGGCAACTGTATTCTGCCTAGTGTCTACGGTGCAACTTATTAATACCTGGTTCACACTTGACCGACAGATTGTTCTATTTTGTGTGCCTATTTTAGGCAAAATAAACATTGTTTTCTTTCTTTCTTTTCTTTCAGTAAAAGTATGATACTCCATCTCTCTATACCCAGGGCGAGAAGAGTTATTTCAAGATCCCTCTACTAAAAAAAGGAGTTAGTCAGTAAAAAACAAATGTAAATAACTCATGATTAACAAAGGAGGCGCATTTATTAATTTCATAATAATTTAAATACCTTAGATACCCAGAGCCAGATACCTAATTTGTTTTAAATATTATATAAACAAATGCTTGACTGCAATTTTACCTGACGGTAAACAGTGATGCTACCGTCGTGCGCTATTATCCGAGTACCGTGTGTAATAGTCGGTCCGTACTATAAAATCGAATAAGTGATAAAATATCTTGCAAAACTTGACAAGAATTGGCAACGGCATAAAGTGACTATAGTGTTAACATATTTTTGTATAACCTTTCAAAAAAACTAAGTGTAATCATTGTTATTTCCAAAAAACAGCTTAAAACTTTAATATTACTCAGTGTTAATAGTTACTTACCTTTGGACCTGTTGAGAACAAAAGAACCAACATTAATTAGCTCATTAAAGTTATACTCTACGAACCGGTGCCAAATTTTGACATGTTAAAGTAAGTCGCCGTGGTCGAGCGGTGTTAACTGGGTTTTTTTGTATCTGTGAGCCGACGCGAAGTGGCGCTGGTTCGAATCCCAGTAAACGCAACACTTTTTCCATTTATTATTCCCTTTACTTGTACCACTAAGCGGTCCTACCCGTGGTTCTACCTACCGTAACAAAATGTCGAGAATCTCGGAAATCAAAAAGTTTCATTCCGATACCGACATAAATAAGGAACCTAGCGCAGAAATGACCGATGGGCAAAAGTTGTCAGAACGAAAGCGCAAAACACCGGATTGTGAATGGGCCCAGGCCATAAAAGATCTGACTAGGGAGTTCAAGAGTACGCTGAATGAGTGGAAGCTTGACTTGGAAGATGGTATCACAAAAATATCTGATAACGTTGTATCAATGAAAGGCGACTTAGCATCCCTCACTCAAGTTACGTCAGAGATTAAGAACGATATTAATTCCCTTCGTGCGGACCAGTTTCTTCTACGCCAGCGAGTATCTGAACTGGATGAAAAACATACAAGTCTGACTTGTCAGATCGATTCTCTTGCAAACTCAGTTCAGTTTGTTACTGATGATCACACTGATCTCAGCAAAAAGATTGACCACTGTTGTAAGCAAGTTCAAGAGACCGTTGGTTTAAATGAGCTGGTTTCGGATTTAGTGTCTAAAATAGATAACCTGGAACAGATCGCTCGAAATTGTAATATTGAAATATGCAATATACCGGAACGGCGTAATGAAAACCTTATTAATTTACTGATAAATATTGGCTCAGCTGTTAAGTGCAATATACAACAAAACGATATAATATCTATTCATCGAGTTTCACACGCACACCAGCACAATAATAAGCCTAAAAATATTATAGTGAAATTTGCTTCGAGAATATTACGCGACAACTTCCTGAGCGCACATCGACTTTGCAAAGGACTTACAACAGAGGAACTGGGAATATCAGGTACTTCACTACCAATATACATGCACGAACACTTGACCCTAAAGCACAAACAATTGTTTCGGGAATGGCGGGAAGCTGCCAAGAAACATAATTTCAAATTTATCTGGGTTAAGCACGGAACCATACTTGTGCGTGAAAAGGAAGGTTCTAAGGCCATTGCAATTCGGAACCCACAAGACATTGCTAAAATCAAACCTTATTCTGATGGTATTTGAGAGAGTTTATTACAATTATGCTTTGCACAGCAAGTGCTTTTGTGTTGTTTCGTTATTTGCATGTATCTATCTTTTACATTTCGTAAATACAACAGTTCTAATACTTGTGGGAGAGACGTTTTTTATGTTCTTTGATGATTTTGAAGATACAACCCTACTCTTAATATGTTCTGCCTACATATCATTTAATAATAATAATAATCCTTTATTTTTAGGCAACTAAGGCTAATAGCACACAATACACAAATAGGTAAAACTTATAAAAAAATAAACTAATAAATACAAAAAGAGTTATAACTTATTAACTATGAACTATTGTACACGTTGTGACGGGTGAATGTAATGAATCTCTGTGTTGTGATTGCTATGAGCTTTTTATTAGGCGTTATTGGCATTTTGTATCATATTTGCCAGTACCGTGACCTTGTCTGTGTAGTGTGGTATTCACAGTTTCTGAACCACAAATCTAATTTATGTCACATTTTCCTAAGGTTGTGTATAGTATATTACTTTGTATTGATATTAAATAAATTAACTTTTAGAATTGAATTAATTAATTGTACGTTAAATGATCTGTTTGATGTAATTGCTTTGTGTATTTCTCTAGGCATTAGTAGCAAATCAAGTATTTTTTACCATAATATTGTATAGTAGCGTTTTTTAACTGTATACTTACATTGTACCATGTCTTTATCAAGTGTCAAAGGAAGCAATATTATTATTTTATATCGACAATTGATATATATCCGATAACTAATATACTATTATTGTTTGCCATAATCACAATTGATAATGCTGGCACTGTTTTATTCTTGATACTTCAATGCTACGATGACAGATAACTTAATAATATATTACCAAAATTGCAGGGGAATCTGTACGAAACTGCATAATATATGTTATATATGAATATACTTGCTAACTCTTATGACATAATAATCTTGACCGAGACCTGGCTAACGCCCGATATAACTGATAGCGAGTTTATCGACGAGCGTTATACTGTACATCGATGTGACAGAGATCGCGTTGCCACCAAAAGGAAAGATGGAGGTGGCGTTCTCATCGCTGTATTAAAAGGACTGCGCTCTATAAGATTACTTCCATGCTCCTCTGTACATACTCAAATTGAGCACATACTAATATAGCTGCCATGTTCGGGCCTAGGTCGAAATGTGATTGTTGCTGCGGTTTATGTTCCACCCAAGACGCCTGAAAGTGTATATCTACACTAATATAATAAAGAGGTAAAGTTTGTTTTTTTGTTTTTATGTTTTTTTGTTTGTAGGGGGTAATCTCTGGAACTACTGGTCCGATTGGAAAAATTTTAGCAACAATAGAAAGCTACTTTACTCCTAAGTGACATAGGCTATATTTTATGTAAGCGGGCGAAGCCGCTGACAAAAGCTAGTGTTGAATATTTTGATCTTTTACAATCCCTGATTGGGCATAATAACCCTCAACATTTTTATCTGCTAGGCGATTATAATTTACCCGAAATTGAATGGTTCACATGTACCGCGGGTGCCTCGCAAACCGCACAGACTTGTAGAGGTAACTCTCCTGTATGTACTCACTTAGGTCAGTTCATGTCCTTCCTCGGCGCTTATCAATATAATATTAAAAAGAATCTGAATGGCAGAATATTGGATTTGGCCATTAGTAATGACGACTGCACCACATACTCCCCTACAGATTATCTACTACAGTTAGATAACCATCATCCACCGTTTTGTGTGCTAGTAACGGTCTCATTACTCAAAAGTTCAACAGTTCGTAAGACAATTAAGAAATATAATTACTTTAAGGCTAATTATGAAAACATCAATCATGACTTAAAAGAAGTAAATTGGGACGACACGTTCTTAAATGACAAAACACCGGACGAGTACTTAAGCACGTTCTACAACATTATTTTTGGTATAATAAGAAAGCATATACCTTTGGTTAGTAATAGGCCTTTGAAGTTTCCTGTGTGGTTCTCTAAATCTCTTGTACATATATAGGTATAAAAACAAAGCCAAGGCGTGGATTAAATGGAAAATGTACAAGAATTTATCTGACTACGAGCAGTTTTCATTACTTCGCGCGAGATTTCAATCTGAGTGCAAAGAATCATACAGAAAATACATTAGTTCTGTGGAGGACGGTATTCGAGACAACATTAAATATTCCTGGACATTCATTTCTAAGCAAAAATCTACTGCTGGATTCCCTGCTACTATGAAATACCATAATCAGGCATCAAATAACCCAGAAGATATCTGCAATATTTTTAGTGACTTCTTTAGCTCCGTTTATGAACCCTCCACCTTAAAAAGTGTGCCGTCCTCGCAAGCTGAATACTCCCCCAACTGCTCGCTAATAAGTAACATTAAATTCTCCAAGACAGATGTGTTGAATGAACTTAATTCATTAGACCCTTCTAAAGGGCCCGGACCTGATGGTCTACCAGTTTTTTTTATTAAAAAAACTGCCCCTAATCTCTGTACGCCTTTGCAGACCATATTTAATTTATCTATTTCACACGGGATATTTCCACAAGCTTGGAAACTTGCTAATATAACCCCAGTTTACAAGTCTGGACCCAGGCATGACGTCGAGAACTATCGTCCAATATCAATATTATCAACTTTGCCACGATAAAGTGTACCCTCTACTTCAGAACGTTTTATTAACGCAGCAACATGGCTTTGTCAAAAAGAGATCAACCGTAACGAACCTGGTGACTTTTACAGATTATTTGTTCAACAACTTGGATGCCCGTGTTCAAATTGATGCTTTATATACTGATTTCAAGAAAGCCTTTGACAAAGTTGACCATGAACTGCTTCTAAAGAAGATTGCTTTTAATGGGATACGTGGGGATCTTTTAAGATGGTTCTATTCTTATGTTTGCAATAGAACACAAAGAGTCGTATTAAATAGTTTTTGCTCTGCCACTATAAATGTGACCTCCGGTGTACCGCAAGGTTCTATTTTGGGACCTCTCCTATTCATTTTATTCATAAACGATGTTGATAAATGTTTTAAAAATTCAAAGTTACTGTTATATGCTGATGACATTAAAATATTTAGGTCGATTAAAAGTCATCTCGATTGCTCCCTTTTACAAAAAGATTTGGATGCCTTTTCGGAGTACTGTGCACGCAATAAACTTCAACTTAGTGTATCAAAATGTTGTGTCATAAGTTTTAACAAAAATTAGAATATTATACTAAACCGCTACTTTTTAAAAAACGCTAATTTGAAAAGAGAAACTTTGGTCCGGGATCTGGGAATATTGTTAGATGATAAACTTCATTTAGATTCCCATATCAACAAAATTGTTAATAATGCCTTCCGTATGTTTGGTTTTATTATGAGAACTGCTAAAGTATTTACACGACCGTTTACCTACTTGTACCTTTATAAAACGTTGGTTCGATCTCAGTTAGAGTATGCAGTTTCGGTATGGAATCCCCACTATGGTAAATATTCTGATATGGTCGAAAAAGTACAAAGGAAGTTTCTAAAAGCCATGCATTTTCGTTGTTATCATACTTATGCATCTTACAATGACCTGTTGAAAAAATATAATCTGCAAAGTTTGAAATCTAGACGAATCATGTTGGAAACAATGTTTTTCTTTGATCTGTGCAATAATTATGATTGTATAGATCTGTGTAATAAGATTAGTTATGTGGTACCTAGAACAACAATGCACCGGGGGGTGCGCGCAAGACCTTTATTTGCAGTAAGTTCTTGTCGTACAAACGCGGGCTTGCGTGCGCCTCTCCGCTGCCTTACTAGTCAGTACAATAAGATTTGTGAAGACATTGACTTCTTTGTTCCTGTTCAGAAATTTAAAAGGCTTGTCTGCGAAGCAACAAAAACAATGTAAACTATGTAGTTAATTCAATGTAATTCTCTCTTCTTCTATCTTTTTCTCTTACTTGCATGCTTATCTAAAATTACTATGTTATTGTTTATTGTTCTGTTTTAATAGCGCACTGTTAGTATTAGTATGTTGTGGAAAATGTCGTAGGTTATACATTTATAATTTCTGTGCATTTATAATCTAGTGTAAGACTTTAATGTATAACTGTTATTTTTCCCGAATAAATAAAATAACATAAAAAATGCTTGTTGGTGAAGTACACTAAATTATTAAGAGCCTATTTACGCAATCCTTGAAGACGCCTAAATTATAAACGGATGGGAAGACCTCAGCAAAATTGTTCCAGTCTTCTGAAGTACGTGGTATAAACGGCGAGGTGAAACGCATAACTGCATCTACACTGACATTTTCCTTGACCCACAAAAGAATCAACAACTATGGTGACTAATTCAAAGAAAAAAATCAATACAAAAAGATACTACATAAACCTTGCGTATCGTCAACACGTAGATTACTCAAACCAAACAAATACCGGTAAAAAATCATGGCCAAAATTTCCCATTAGCTTGCAACATCCCAGTTCCATTGTGATACTGTACAGAAACGCAATGGACCCCGACTTCTGACCTTGTCTGGCAATAGTAGCAATATTGGTACGTTGATTGAGAGTTCAGACCATGGTAATCTGCTTTCATGGCCGATATAAGATTTTTTTTGATTTGCTGTAAACTAATACTCGACAGTCAAGTAAGTAGCAGTCACTGCGATCCCACCTGATGGTAAGCAGTGATGCAATCGTTGATGGTGAGGTGCACTAGTTTATTGCTATTCATTGCTAACCTATGTACATTTCAAAGTCAAAATTTTTTATTTCACATGGGCCTACATGGGCACTTTATAGAACGTCAGAAGCTAGTGCACGGTTCCAAATTGGTCGTTTCCTATGGAGAAGAACCGGCAAGAAACTTCATGGTTACTCTTTAAAAAAAAAAATATCTTTACAATATTTCCATATTACAGCACATAAATTATGTAAGGACAGTGCAGACCAGTCAATATTAAACTCCTACCGTTAAAATGGTAGGAAGTAATCTAAAATTTGCGTCTACCATGTTCTCACATTCACATTATTGAAAGAGGTTATATAGAAGCAAGAAAAATGTGTATATAAAAACATGTTAGCTCAGTCTATTTTCCTTAAATCTTCCAGCATCAGTTGTACTGATGCTCGCCAGAGATTGCAGCACTGCGTAACGCGTTTAACGCCACGCGATGCTAGTCAGTACGCCAGATACTTATACTCAGGGCCGTTTTATCCATTAGGCAATGTAGGCAACTGCCTAGGGGCCCCGCCAGGTACAAGGGCCCCACGATTCAGGAAAAAATAGACTATGTTTCATAAATGACATGACATTTAACTAGCCGTTTGCCAAACTATATACATACCAATATAGTAAAAAACAGCGTAATTCTGAATGAAGTGTTAGACAAAAATATATTAAGAAGTTAAAAGGGTAGGGGGGCCCGAGACGTGCATTGCCTAGGGGCCCTGACATGCATAAACCGGCCCTGCTTATACTACATAACCCTTTTGTTCAGCTTGGGATTCCAAATTCTGGTACTGTTATGCAATAGCATAGCAATAAGGTTTTTGACCCCTTGACTAACGACCAAGTACATTCAAATGAGTTTAACTATCTTTCCACACAACCACTTACTATAATTGGCCTTAATGGTAACAACAAACAAATCAACCAGTTAAAAATATCACGAGACCAAATTGGGAAGTTGTTCTAAATACCAAAATTATCGCCTATCACCATCTTTGTCTAACGTATTACAATAGAACAAGACATAACTACTTGTGGAATGCAACTCATGCCATGAGAGACGTTTCGTAATATCTTTAGGAAGGTCAATAACCCGAATGAAAGCCATGGATATTAATGTCGTGAGAGTGAAACACTTATTTTCTACTTAGCTTTTTATTGGTGAAGTTAGAAACTAGGAAAAAATATCATGTTTTATAGAAAAACACGTACTCTAAGTACGATTTTCATGAGTTCGATGATTTTTTATGCCTCTTAACCTTTAAAAGAACAAAAAAGACAGTAAGTGTGCCACCGGTGTCCTCTTGGGGCTTAATTAACTTCTTCATTTCGTGTCGATTTGACTGACAGGTCCAACCAATATTTAGCCACCTGGACAGCTCTTTCGTTGGCCTCGTACAAGTCATTAAAGGTGCAGGTGGTAGTGCACGCTGAGGAAGCAAGGAGGTGACGCATATCCTGTGAAGGGGCTCCACATTGGCACTGTATTTACGATGGGTCAAGGAAGCCCCATTTGGCCAGATTATGAATTAACTAAAAACCTAAGACAATCAAGCATAGGTACTAGGAAGGGGTGCAAGAGTGTCCATTGCACTCCCTAACCCAACACGACCCTGGGGCCCTAGACAAGTGGCAATCGCTCCGTGTCGAATCCATTTCTAAGTTCGATTTCGCCTTAACGATGTCGACCACAAAATGGTAGACAAAGTGACATCGACTAACATATCGATAAGTCGAAGTGTTGGTTCGATAAAATAACAACTTCTTGGCTATGATTATCGAATTAAAACATCCAATTTGACGTATAAACAATTAATAACAATTAGCGAATCGAAAACGTTTGCCCACGTGACTTTTCGAAGGCATATGTCAGTTCCATACATTTCGGAGTTTCGAATTTCGTTATCGTTAGTGTGAATGTGACTTTGTCTAAGCCCCCTGGCTTATAAGGTGTAATTGGCAAGACCCTACGGCGTCCTCCCGGTAAGTTTGCGAGGTACCTGCACCTGATTGATGCGAAAGAGACACCTGAGTGTCGCCACTGTGTGGACCGCCTGGAGGACACGATGGAGCACACGGTAATGGTGTGATAACAATCATAACATAACCTATTTATTTATTTCTCTTCCACAAAGGTACCTTACAAACTAACATTACATTAATTGATGCAAGTATTCCTTTGTGGGGGACTGGCATCTACACTAAGAAACCCTGTCACACAGATTACCAGGATCGATTTCACATTTATAATCTGACAAGGTCTGCCCACCTAATGGTACATTTTTTATTTATCATGAGTGAGCGTTATTGTCATTCGAGTCATTAATATAATTAGCTACTAGCTACTTCCCGCGGTTTTTCTCACGTGAAAGTAAAAGATTGTACCTAAAAAACAAACGCCTAGAAAAAGTATCCTATGTGCTTTTGCACATAATACCACCAAATAGGTGCAGTCCTTCTGCAGTGTTGCGCTTACATTTAGTAATTGACTTTTATTCATGTAGTTTATGTTTCCTCTGTAATAGATTGAAATAAATAAACCGTTGCATTCGGGATTACCCCGCGTTCATGTTTCCCCCACTATCATTTAAGACTTGAGATAATTTATAATTATTGGTACTTAAACCTAAACAAATCATAAAGATATACATATTATTTAATATTTCTTTTTTTTTTATTGATTATATGTTTGCGCTTAAAGTGACGATGCAGTCGACGATGGAGCGCGCTTACCTAGAAGTAACCTAGTCACTCTTGACTTAAGGCGCTACCCATACCGGGCACCGTAAAAACGTCCTCTTTTTCGTTGCGAAGTTAGCCGTATTGCTATTTGCTACACAGTACAAACGCAAAAAAAAATACAGTGTATAGTCTAATATATAAGTAAAAGACTTATGCAAAAATATTTTCTAAAAATAATTCAGAATTTTGAGAAAAAAGATCGCAAGAAAGTACACGAAAATAATTTTTCGTCTCGAAATAGGTACTCAGTATTTTGAGTGATAACTATTATTTTATTTGTAACTATCATAATGGAAAATTAACCAACTAAAGGAAATTTAAAAATATTTTAACAAATCGTTGTACTTTTTTTAAATAATAAAAAACAGCGAAAAATCCTTCATATTAGCGAACACGAGATTCAACTAAAATCAAACGCATAGCCATTTTCAACCTTATTTGTTCGCAGCGATGCACCACCCGGAAATACCTAAAGATTTGCTGCTTACAGCGCCTAAAAGATTCCCGGGTGTTAGCCGTCAGAAATAAACCTAAACAAATTATAAAGATAATACATATTATTTAATATTTCATATTCCAATGGTGAAGATAAGATATGCATTTTTATTTGCTCAAAACGTGCGCCGGTAGTTAAACATATGACAATAAAAACAAACATGCACGTTTTTCGCTTTGTGCCATACAATGTGGCGTATGTATGTTATACAATTATTTGCAATAATTATTACACACTAGCTTTTGTCAGCGGCTTCGCCCGCGTACACCTTCAAGCGCACGGATGATCGAGTTCGAATCCGAGTTACGAATTTGACTTTTTGGGGAATATTTTGTTTTTAGTTCTCTTTTTTTTATTTTTTATCTTTTTTTCTTTTTCATATTTAACTACTTTATTAAGAAAGAAAAAATAATATGGAGTCCTGCAGTAATATTACTTTTAGGAAAAGCCGCGTACGACGCTCTCATTCTCGTGTCTCCAATGAATCTAATGACAGTTTAGCATCAAACTTAAGCGTCAAAAGTATGATGGATCTATCAACACACCTAAAAAGTGATGAAACGTTTCATCTTAAAAATACTATTGAACATCTAAAGGAGCAATTATGCAAGGTACGACTTGAAGTTGAAACACTTGGCGTAGAAAATACTTCGTTGAAACAACAACTAGCAGACGAAAAAAATAGAACTGAGCACTTCAGGAAGATGTACATTACGAGCACGAACTCCAAAAATACGACGTCATGTAACACAGGAACTTCTAAGAAACATTTTTCTAATAAAAGTAAACTATCGGCAAGAAAACTAGACTTAGATATCGATTTCCATACCCCAGTAACGTCTTCCAGAAATACTGTTACTACTGGTATTTCTAGAGAAAAAAATGAAACTAACACAACTTATAATAAAAATTCAAAACAGACAAAATCTATTACAACTGCAGATAACAACCAAGTACCAACTTTACATGAAGAACATTCTATTAATCACATAAGTAATACACCTGAAAAGGGAAATATACTTATTCTATCGGATGATCAAGGGAGAGGTATTGTTCAAGGGCTACTGAAGAAGGTAAAAGAAAATAAATTTATCATAAAGAAACATACTATAACAGGAATCAGAAAACCAGGTGCAACTACAGAAGAAGTCTTGTTATGCTGTAATAGATTAACTAAAAACTTTACAAAAAATGACAGCGTGGTTATAATGACCGGCAGAAATGATTCTAACCCTACTAAATTTCTGGCAGAAATGGCTGCAGCTATTAAGTTATTAAAAAACTGTAATATTTTTATTGTTAATGTTAAGTATAATGCATTTCTTAATGAGAGTAAACTTAACTATGAATTGAAATTGCTTTCAAAAAACTTTTATAACTGCTACTTCATTGAAGCAGACAGTTACAATGGTGTTATTCAACAACTTGTTTCTAAAATAAACCATGTACATTACTACAAAAAGTACCTTTTTTATAATAGTAACGCAGGAATATCGGCGAATACTAAGAGTTCAGATACATTAGTACAACAAAGTACAATAACTCTATCACATGCAGTAGCCAGCTCGTTTGAACCTGTAAAACGGCCGCTTAAAGGCACTATTCCATATTATTTTTCTAAGATTATAAATCCACAAACTTCATCTATAAACACTCTCACAGAAAACGATATTGTAAGTGAAGAACCGCTTTTTCTTGACTAATAAAAAACATAGCAAAAATAGTAAACAATTTAGTAGAAGTAGCTTTTCAGTGATGCACCAAAATATTGCAGGGGCTTTAAACAAACTACAAGACATTGATTTAGTTATTAATGAAATGCATGATTCTAATATAAATATTGATGTCCTATGTCTGAGCGAACATTTTGTTATAAAAGGGGAAGAAATGTACCTTAAACTGAATGATTTCTATGTTGGTGCAATGTACACACGACCTGATCAAAGAAGAGGTGGAACATGTATACTATGTAAAAACCATCTTCAAAGTACTGAATTAAAAGAAGTAACAGAATTTTCCATTGGTAAACATTTTGAGATTTGTGGCCTTGAAATAAAATCTGTACGCGTGATCATTTTATGTATATACAGGACACCTTCATCTGATTTAAATATATTTTTTGAAAATTTACATAAAACCCTGCTTAAATTACAAAACAAAAAAAGCAAAATAATAATAGCTGGAGATTTTAATATTAACTTATTAAGTAACGACAATAATTGCAAAAAATTTAAAGAACTTCTCTCTAATTACGGAATGCGCTGTCACATTCAAGAGGCTACCAGGATGAACACATGTATAGATAATATCATCAGTAATATTCCAAAAATAAGAGGTAGTACTCATAATATTTGCCTATCTGATCATAATACTGCTCAGGTAGTAAATTTTGAATATAATCAAAATCCCATATCAGGTTACTACTTCATGATCGTAAATGACCTTAGTAAAGAAAATGTCGGAAAATTCGTTGAACACATAAGTAATTTGTCTTTTTCCGATATTTACAACATTTCGGACACAAACGGTGCTTTTGATTTGTTTCACGAAACTATTACCTTATTTTATAAACTTTGCTTCCCACTCATTAAAGTTAAAAAACAGTACAAAAACAATAAATTAAAATGGATGACTAAAGGAATTAAAATGAGTAGTAGCACTAAACGAACATTAAGGTATAAATATTATTTGAACAAAACGAATAAAAATAGAAATAGATTTAAGGTATACTCCAATATATTTAAGAAATGTGTTCATAATATGAAATCCTTATGTAACCTTAAACACATTGCTTATGCCAAGAATAAGGGTAAAGCTTCTTGGGATATTGTTAAACAATGTACAGGAAACGAATACTCTCGCGAATATATTACTACTATAGTAGATAATGGTGTTATCGCTACATCGGGATCAGATATAGCAAATTTATTTAATAACTTTTTTATTGATATTGTTGAAAATAAAGCAACTCCACAGTCTAACACTTATAAAGCTGATTGTAAAAACAATGAAAATAGCATATTCCTAAATCCTACAAATCCTGCGGAAATATTTAGCATACTAAAGACATTAAATAACACAAAATCAACCGGTTATGACGACATCTCAACAAATCTTCTAAAACAAATATCTCCATTCATAGCAGAACCTCTTTCATATGTTATAAATTTATCTCTAGAACAAGGCTGCTTTCCAGATAAACTAAAAATATCAATTATAAAACCACTGCATAAAAAAGGCTCTAAATCAGATAAAAATAACTATAGACCAATAGCCCTTATTCCAATTCTATCCAAGGTTTTTGAAAGAGTCATGTACAAGATAGTTCACTCCTTTTTAGACAAATATAATATACTTGCCAAAGAGCAATTCGGTTTTAGGAAAAAGAAATCCACTTCACTAGCTGCATATAACTTAGTAAAATCCATAATAAATAATATCAACTCTAAAAATGTAACCTCAGCTCTGTTCTTAGACCTTAGTAAAGCATTTGACTTCGTAAATCATTCCATTCTTATCGATAAATTATGTAAAATTGGTATTAGAGGCCCAGCATTGGATTGGTTCAAGTCATATTTAACGAATAGAACTCAGGTCACGAGAATCACAAAATTTGATGACAAGGAGAACAGTCTCACCAACTTTGACTCCCAGCCTCGACAAAATTTCTATGGAGTTCCGCAGGGAAGTATTTTAGGACCACCATTATTCCTTGTATACGTTAACGATCTTCCGCAAACAATAGATCAAGATTGTGTTTTGTTCGCTGATGACACAACAGTTATCCTAGATGGTAAAAACAAAGAATCACTTGAATCCAATATAAATGATAGTCTGGGTAAAATAGTTACATGGTTAGATAAAAACGCCTTAAAAATAAATGTAGAAAAAACTAAAATATTAAATTTTAAAACTCAAAAAGCTAAACACATTAATTTACAAGTAGCGCATAAAGATCAAATAGTAGAACAGATACATAAAACAAAATTTCTAGGTATAACTCTTGATGAGCATTTCACGTGGAGGGAGCACATTGATGAAGTATGTATGAAAATAAATAGATTCGTTTTCGCTTTGAAAAAGGTTAAAAATGAGACTTCCCGACCGACCGCGTTAATGGTATATCATGCCTATGTATGCTCCGTAATCCGATATGGTATTATTGTTTGGGGAAACTCCTCGGAAATTTCTAGAGTCCTACTAGCACAAAAAAAATGCATTCGTGCAATTTTCAACATGGAATGGACGGACTCTTGCAGACCAATGTATAAATCACACAACCTTCTCACAGTTCCTTGTATATATATATATGAAATCGCTAAATTTGTTAAAGGTAATTTTTCTATGTTTGAAACAAAAAACAATAATAAAAAACGAAAAGTCACGCACTACCATTTACAATTGCCAGTACCAACAATTGAACTATTTAGACGTAGTTGTGTATACATGGCCCCACTTATTTATAACTCAATACCAAACTTTATAACAAACCTTCCTTACGGAAAATTTTGCAAAGTACTCAAAAAGTGGCTCATCTCGCAAAGTTTTTATTCTCTGTCTGAATTTTTCAAAAAAGGCTCTTGTCAGTCTTATCATTACAGAAATGTTTTGTAGATTGTTTTGGTACTGTCTTGTATTTTTTTTTTTGTTGTTTTGCCAAATTGTATCTGATTAAATCTTTTATGTTATTATATTATATTTTATAGTCTGTTATTTTAGTTAGTGGTTAGTTTATTAAATTTAAAATTGGTTAAGAATATTCTAATTGTTAATTTTTATAATGTTTTATTTTGGGTATGTAAGTGACGATAATTGTCTTAAAATATAAGAAGGTTTTCATATATTTTCGTACAAGGAAATTATAATTTTCCTTTGGTTGAGTTTTGCTTTCCAAGCATCTCATATTTTAATATTTGTATGCCAGATAATGGCGAAATGTGTCATTGCGCTTAAAACATAAATGTTACCATCTTCTGTACCACATTTTATACAAATAAATGCTTTGACTTTGACTTTGACTTTGATAAAATATACCTATGTCACTCAGGAGTAAAGCAGCTTTCTATTGTTGCTTTTTTTTCAATCGGACCAGTAGTACCTACAAAAAAAAAAAAAAACTTTACCTCTTTATTATATTAGATTTTTATCATTTGTTTAGCACTCATAACACAAGCTTTGCTTAGCTTGGGACTAGATGGCGTTGTTTGATAATTGTGGAGGTAAAACAAACAAATACATTCATTCTTTTAGCGATAAGATTAATATGTAATATTTTCATTATGTATCTTTTCTGTATTTAACGGTATAATTGTACATAATAAACAGTATTAACACTATATATAATTATCTAATGTAAACATGTGGTTGTTTGTCTAGCAAATATACATAAGTACAAAGTAACTTCTATTGTACATAATAAACAGTATTAACACTATATATAATTATCTAATGTAAACATGTGGTTGTTTGTCTAGCAAATATACATAAGTACAAAGTAACTTCTACTGAACCTGGAAAGTGGTTTCGTAATGAATCTACAAATAAGTACAATGGCGACAAAATCAAAATCAAAAAGGTTTTTATTTCATATAGGCCTACAAGAGCACTTATAAAACGTCAGAAGCTAGTGCACGGTTCCAAATTGGTCGTTTCCTATGGAGAAGAACCGGCAAGAAACTCCATGGTTACTCTTTTAAAAAAAATGATTTCTTACAATATTTCGTTGTTACAGTACTTATATCATTATGTAAGAACAGTGTAGACCAGTCAATATTGCACTTAAAAGCACAATAAAAATAATCATAATAATAAAAAATAAATGGTGAAAGGTGACATTATGACTTCCCACTGATCAACCACTGACACTCCATTAAGAGAAATGGTATAGGTAGTATGGTAATCTCGTACATAATAAAAAATGAATAGAGACGGACGTTTGCGGTAAAATTTTAATAGCACCTTTGATCAGTGATTTCTTCATTACGAACTTTTAATTCGTTACAAGATATCTTGTACTATAATTCTGTAACGAGGCCACAGACTGATCAATGATCAGCCATTAGTATTGTCATCAGTTTACGAACTTTTATCAAAATAACAATCGGATCGGTTGGAACGACGATATTACGAAAATAGGTCAGCTTGTATTTGTCTCCTTTTGATTTTATTTATGAATTCTTCTTGATTTTGAATGTTTTTTTTTTTTTGTTTTCTATAAAAATGTAATTGTACACTCTACCGATCGACAATACTACATCGGCCAATGCTGAAAACCAACGCTGTGAGCTCGTCGTACGACCGTTTTGTACAATGTTTAATCATTATTTCCAATAAAATATGACGATTGGTTGGTAGGTAATTTTTTTGGGTGATGTTTTTTCTTTTTCTTGCTCTGCATATTTTTTTCCAAAATATTGTTTAAAATAGGTACCTTACATGTGTAAATATTTATCTATAGCAAACTAGCTGTCAAACTTCGTACCGCTCCGTCTACTGTCATTATACATTTTAAAATTACATTTTATTTAACCAACCATACCAACCATATAAATTTGAGTAGACCTATCCAGCCAGTACAAGCATTTTTCAGTATTCGCAAAGCTCAAGTCAGGACTACAAAGAAGCTCAACGACCCGACGAACAATACCAAGAAAAGGACATTTAGCTAGGCCGTTAAATTTACTAAAAAGAAAAGAGAGAAAGAAGAAGAAATAAAAACAAATAGACAAACACAGTCCTCACATTCGCAATAATAGTATACCTGTATAAAAAGTTTACAAATTGTAAATAGTAAAATTAAAAACAGAAAAAAATAATCCGCAATGTAAAATTGCAAAAATAAACATTAATGTCAAATTGAGAAGAAAAGAATGATAGTAATAAAAACAAAAAAAAAAAAAACAAAGAAAACGTGACAACAGTTAAAGTGAGTACTGGAGCAGGTCAATCCCAAGCCTTTTCGTCCTCAACATAGTCCCTTACAGTGTAAAAGGCTTTTTGGCAAAATTTACGCTTTACTGTTTAGAAAACAACCTCCTTGTGAAGGCCTGCACGGAACCTTTTTTAACAACTACTGTCAAATATGACATTTTTTATTTCTTTTGTTTTTCTCTTGTTTTTTTTTTTTCAATAAAAATACAGACCTTCAGCTCCAGATCTGATTTTTGTTATTTTACTTTTCCTGAAATCTCTTCTCATTCTATACATTTACAAAGTCTTTAATTTTATTAAGACTTAGTTGTTGAATATCACTAGGAAGTTTATTATAGAAGTGTATACATTGGCAAATAAATAAATAAATCTAAATGAGCCCCCTATTTTTTTGAGCCTGTTAGCAGGCTCAAAAAAAAACACATACTTATGTTTGTTCCTAGTATTAAAATTATGAACATCACTGTATTTCTTAAACATATATTTATTTTTATGTGCATACAAAATATTCTTGTAAATATAGTGTGATGGTACAGTAGTCATTATATTTATTTCTTTAAATTTATTTCTGAGGGAGTATCTGGAACTTAATTTATAAATCAAATGAATAACCCTGTAAAGTACTATCAATTAATATTCTATTTTAACGATATGAATCATAAAAAAACGGTAGGTAATAGGCACGTATCTCTTGTCGTGACCGTGAGCCACATTAGCAATAAAACAGATAATAATTGGAATTTTATCGACAAATATATCGATTTCATAATGCTAATTCATTATTTTTCATATGTGCTGAAAAATGGTGACTCTCATTTATATTATTTTTATTCATTATTATTCAAACGTGCTGACAAATGATGACTCTCACCTAAATAGGCTGAAAAAATATTATTACTACGCATTGAAATTCAATCGCCATTTTTGTTCTACTTATAAGACGCTTATTGACATCGTAAATGTATTTGTAGCGACATCTATGGCGCGACATATAAACTAAACCACAATCCGTCATTGCGCAATTAGAGGTCTATACAACAGCCGGGAATAACTTCTCAGGATGTTGCTCGAATCAGTTGGTTCGTCTGGTTGGAAATTTCAACTTTAGCCTATAGATGTCGCTACTGATTCTTCCGATTCTTCTTCTTTTATAGTTAACGTTAAGCTTTTTGGTTTTTAAATAAAAAAAAGTTCCGTAAATTTCAAAAAGATAACAAATTACAAGAATTGTAATTAATATGTAAGTAAAGCGTATTCTGTACGAAACTTTTTGGTTTTTAATTTTCTTTGTTTTTAGGGTTCCGTAGTCAACAAGGAACCCTTATTGTTTCGCCATGTCTGTCTGTCTGTCTGTCCGTCCGCGGATAATCTGAGCGACAGCACTAGAAAGCTGAAATTTGGTATCAATATGTATATCAATCACGCCGACAAAGTGTAAAAACAAAAAGTAGTAAAAAAAAATTTATTACGGTACCTCCCCTGCACGTAAAGTGGAAAGTTTTATTTTCTACCATAACGTGTGATATATTGTTGGATAGGTATTTAAAAATGATTAGGGGTCCCGTGAAATAATTTTTTGATAGTCTAAATATTTTCGGAAATAATCGCTCCAAAAGTAAAAAATGAGGCGTCCCCCCCCCCCTCTAACTTTTGAACTATAAGTTTAAAAAATATGATAAAATTCTCGAAAGTAGAACTTTAAATAAACTTTCAACGAAAATTATTTTGAACTTTATGGGATGAACAGTTTTTGAAAAATTAAAAAAAAATGTTCTGAACTAATTTTGTAACCGTACACGCAAGCATTTTTTTTTACTTTTTTACATATTTCACTATCCTGAGCGAATTTTGTTTCAAATAAAAATACAAAAAGAATAAAATCGGTTCATGCAAATTAATATTACCACCAGGTACAGCGCCATCTCTCGGGAAATTAGGTTACTAATTTTTACATGGGCTCTGTTACATTGTGAGAAATCAGCGACGGACGGGAAACAACGGAACCCTGACCGTGGCCCTACACGCTCTTGACCGATTTATTTTTAAATCAGCTCAGAACCTCAGTCTGGACCATTCATTGACACGAAACACTTATAATTATGTAATTCATTATTAAGTATAGATATTTACTTAAATTTTATTTTTATTTTATTTTACTTTATTGGGACATAAAACAGTTACACATTACAACTAAGGTATTCCAGAATTTACATATTGTAACTAAATTAACGTGTAACCCACACAAATGTCCGCGAAATAATAGTTTAAATTATTTTATTAATAAAAGCATGCGTGCAACGTGACGTGAGAAGCTTAAAAGTGAGTACTTGTAAGTATAATAATAATATTTGGTGACTAAAGTGCCTAACTATTGTAAGGATTCAATAGCCATTCTTTTGAACATTAAATGAGAAAGTGCGAAAATATCCAGATTGACAAAGTGTGTGTTATACGTGTCGACAATGCGCCGGAGAGGCGCGCGCGCACCGGCATGAGTCCTGCACATTGCAGAGTAGAACAGTCGCGGCACGCGCGCTCCCCGACGCATTGCAGTTCTGGGTACAATGTAGCTTATGCTATTAGTAATATCAGTGCAATCGAACCTGTTGTTGCAAAGACCATGAAGCATCATGGCCATAAGCAAGATACGTCTAGACTCCAAGCTTTGAAGTTTATAATATTTCAATAACTGTATATATGGTATTCTAGACTTAGTGCATTTAAGGCCTATCCGCACACAACAGTGCCGACACGTGAATGACAGTTCCGTACCGTACCGTTCCGTGACGTGCTATTCATACATGTCAGTACTGACTCGACGCGTACAGTGATTTTAGTACCTTGCAGCAGTTTGATGTCCTTGTAAAATACCTCGATATTCAAGATCACAGTTAGCAGCGATTGCTTTAATATTAGATGAAGACGAAGAAATTTATGTGAGAATAAGGAAATGGGTTCATAACGCGTGGAAAAAAAGAGAAGAAAAAGGAGAGTTCACCACCCTATATAAACATCTGATAGATGATGAATCAAAGTTTTTTGAGTATTTCAGGATGCCAAAACATTGTTTCGACATACTTTTATCTAAACTTAATGAAAAGTTAAGAAAACTTTTCGTCGTCCATCTTGAAACACTGCGACCGTCTCAGGCAAAATATTGTCCGCTACAAATTGACGTCGGAACACGGCGAATGTCGGCGCAGCACTGACATCACTGAACGTCACTGTCACTGAAGAGTACGGATGGTGTCGTACAAAATGTATGCTACAATATCATATTTCACTGACACTGATCGATACGTTACTGATCGGAACGTGTCGGCACTGTGCCGGCACTGTTGTGTGCGGATAGGCCTTTATAGTGCATAGTACGTAGGAATTTTTTTGAACCATTTCAATTCGTTTTATGTAGACATCAAAAATAGGACTCCAGATCGGGACTGCAAATTCCAATTGGGAGCGGACCAAAGCTTTGTATAGAAGTAGAAAAGTTGATGGTCTTTTAAAATCATTTGAAGAACTCATGACGAAGCCAAACATACAATACGCTTTATTGACAATGTTGTGAACATGAAGGTCAAAGTGCAATTTAGAGTCAAGTGTAATCCCAAGATCTCGAATATGGTCAACCCTCTTTAAACTGATACCCTGTAGCTTATAATCAAACTTAAAACATGTTTTTGTCTTTCGTGAAAGTGATTGCATTGCACTTAGACAGGCTGAGCTGAAGTTTATTATATGAACAGTATCGAGAGAGTCTATCAAGGTCTTCCTGTAAAAGTAGACAATCTTGTGTGCTTTTACACGATTTATAAATTTTAATGTCGTCGGCATACTCGTACATTAAGAATTGGGAATGATTACAGCATTTTTTTATGTCATTAATAAACAGTATAAAGAGTAAAGGACCCAGAATTGAGCCCTGGGGTACCCCAGAGGTGACAGTGACTGAGTTAGAATGGAAGCCATTTATAACAATTACACAAATATCTTTATATTATAATTATATATATTTTACCGAGGTATTAATTCATTTTTTTTTTAATTCGAATTATAACTCACCTGTGTCTATAATTAAATCATTGCGCAATAATTTGACAAAGGTTTAAGCGTGTTTGAATTTTATTGTGCAATATTATTGTAGGTGTATGGGTCTGTTCATTGTTAGGGTTGTGTCTAAGTTAATTAATTATAAAGAGTTTCTTAAACTACATTTTTTCCAAAAATATATTATTTTAACTGAATCTGTGCATCAATTGAATATGATTAAATACTTTATTGTGATACATGTGCATCTTAAAATCTGCAGTTAGAAGCTGAAATAAAATTCATCACTAATAACTAGGTACTATTTTAAAAAAAGTACATACGTACAACTTTAACCCTATTCGTCATGTAATCGTCATGAATTGGCGTAAGCATTAATCTAAATCAAGCAATAGATATCCCTATATAAACCTAATCTTTATTGTGCAGTAAAAAATACGGTAGGTACTTACGAGTAAAATGAATAAGTGAGAATCTGAAAGTAAGAAATCTTCATTCTTGATATAATAAAACATTCAACCTTTCGCACTTAACCAATGATGCGTTACGTACAAGCATAATACGCTCAACGCATTTTCTATCAGATATATACCGACCCTAAGCCTTCTGTTGAGGCCCATTGTGAGCGACAACGGCCCTGAACCATACGTCACGGGCAAATTGCCCGGGTCACAGACTTTCGCCTCGAGACACTGTGATGCTACCCAGCTGATTCAGATAATCGGATTCGACGATAGACCTTTTTCAAAGTTAGACCTACGTAATCGCCCATCTAGGTAAACGTAATCATCCACAATTTCAAGTTTACAGTCACCAATCTTAATAGGAGTGGTTGCTTTATGTTGTTGGTTTACCATGCCTTTGGTTTTGTCCACGTTCGTGATAAAACCCACTCTTTCGGAAGTTCTATTGAGGTTATCAAGCACTGTACTCTGTTCCTCCATAGTCTCAGCTATGATTACTATATCGTCAGTAAACCGAAGGTAAGTAATGTGCCAGCAATTGACTAATGCATAGCCCTTTTCATTCCAGAAGCTTGGAAACACGTGCTCCGTTGCAGCCGTGAACATTTTCGGAGAAATGACATCTCCCTGTCTCTTATTCAGCCGCAGGGGAATATGTTTTGAGGTCTAGTCTTGAAGTCGAACTGACTTTTTTTATTGATATAACTTTGCGCTTGACCGCAATCTCACCTGATGGAAAGCGACGATGCGGTCAACGATGCAGCGCGCTTACCTAGAAGTAACCTATTCACTCTTGACTTACAGATTCCCGGATTGTAGCCATCAGGAAACACAGACTCCGGCAAGGAATTCCACTCCTTGGCTGTATGCAAAATGTAAGTGTTCCCAAAACGTTTTGTACGTATATGTGGGATGTCTACCATGCACCGGTGGCGCAATGTCATACGTCTGGTGGTCCGACGATGGAACGGGCTAGGCGCAATTTGTGATGTTTTCCTAAACGTTCCAGCTCTTAGATATTGTACAGATAGTACATCTGGCACCGTTAGAGAGATAATTTGATATCTCACACACCTAAATAAACTTGAAATAATTACATAAAAGTAAGAAAAACTCTGTAAGTTGTAAAGTTACCATAAAACTTCGGACATCCCGGCGTACGGCAAATATCCACCCTTACGTTGTTGAGACACCTGCGGCCCGGACTAAGCGTTTTGCCTCGTCATTTATACCGCGTACATCGAGGGATTGGAACAGTTTGCAGGTCTTTCTCTGCAGTCTTTCCGTCCGAATATAATTTGGGTGTCTTCAAGGCTAGAGTGAATAGGCTCTTAATAAACTAGTGCGCCTTACCACCAACGATTGCATCACCGCTTACCATCAGGTGGGATCGCAGTTAAGCACTAGCTTATTACAAGTAAAAAAAAAAGAAAAAAAAAGAGTAATAAAGTCAGTCAGTATTTTGGTATCTTCGTAAGTTGCAATTTCACCAAGACTATAACACAGTTTCATAGCTTACTAATATAATTATGTTTCAGAGTCTAGTTTCTGTGTATATGAGTTGTATGTATATGAACAAAATAAAAATTTCACAAATAATTTACAGGGGCAATTCTTAGTGTGACGCAAAGACATGTTTTTTTTAAATATAATTTTTTATTTGAACCTACATAATTTGTAATTTTGTCAGAATGAAAAATATCGGTAATATTAGGCTCATTTTTATTAATAAGAAAATTACACATAATCTCACATTAATACTCGTATTCGTTACTTCAACTAATTCCTAAGTAGTTGTAATTACTAATAATAATTAATCGCAGCATCGCTCGCGCAAACACAAACATAGGTATGGTAATGTACGACAAACGCCCAATGCACCGCGTGTCCGTAAATTCACTAACGCGGCAAAGAAATAACAGTTGTTTATCACAAAATGACAACAACAAATTAAGCAGTATTTCTGGTTACATTTCTGCTGTATTTTTTTGTAAAACGACGTACGGCATATAACTTTCAAATTTAACAGTAAACATATTTTGTTACACTGCCTTAACCCTCAATACGTCTATCATTTTCTTTTCACTTGAAAGCTATTAAGAGGTATTAGAAAGCTTTCGTTTTTCCGGAGCCAACTTAATAATTACTATCTTTTTGGACTGCCTATCTAAGAAACTGCTGGATATTTCAATATTACTATTTAGCCTATAGTGCTTAAATTAAACGTAACTCAAGATACTACCTTCTTCGATACGGATGTCGATTTATCTTATCTTCACAAGATTATTTATATTGCATTCTTTAAAACTGTATGCATCAGTATACATTAAAATTTAAAACATGGCAAACACACAAGAAACGCTGCGAAATTTATTAAATAAAATCGCAACTGAACATAAATATGAAAAACCTGAAATAATTATAAACGAAATATTCAGTGGAGGAGCTAACTACACGTCGAAACTGTTCACATTGATCATCAAAGAAGAAAATAAAGATGATCTTCATTTATTTGCAAAAGTAGCTGCCGCAGGAGAAGCGTTTCGCAAAGATATGCCCATGGATCCCTACAAAGTTGAACACTTTGTTTACACAAAATTAGCGAAAATATACGCATCTTTAGAAGAAGAAAACGGAGTACCCGAGGAGCATAGACTATACTTCACCAAGTTTTACGGCTTTGACCCCAGCAACTACCAGGAGACGTTGGTGCTTGAGAACTTGTTGGCGCATGGATATGGTCCTCATGATAGACTTCGTTCCGTAAATTGGGAATACGCTTCATCAGCAATTTCAGACTTGGCAAAGATGCACGCACTGTCTTTTGCTTTAAAGAAACAAAACCCAGAAGAATTTGAGAACGTTTCGTCATTTCTGAAATTAGATTGGGAACAATTCACAAATATGGATGCTTTGTTTCGGAAGACGATAGCCGTTGCGTTGGAGAATGTCGAGCCCGAGTACAAAGAAGCACTGGAAAAGTTTTTGGAGAATCAGGAAATTCCATTTATGATGTATAAATCCATCGGAAAAACTTGCCTTGTACATGGAGACTATAGAGGAGATAACTTGCTGAACAGAGTACGAGAGGTAAGTGTGTTTATTATATTACACTAGGTTCTGCCGTGTGGAAGTAGAAAATGTTTAGACTATGTCACTCGGTGGTACATTAGCACTCCACTATTGTAAAAATAATAAACTGGACCGCCATCGATGCCGAGATCAGGTATCAAGCTACCGCTAGTGGTTGGGGCTTCAAAGACAGAAACCTCCTCACAGTACGAACCGTGATCTAGACTTTTGTAACAGGCCCTTGATCCAATCGCGCTAAGAATAGCTTTGATAGATTGTATTTGGGGCTGTTGGATGTATAGACGATTTTGACAGCTTGTACATGTTTGTGTGCTGAATCGGGATACTTGATTTACTTTCTTTGTCAATTTAATTTTAATCTAAATATTTTTGAAACTTAACCGTACATTTTTAAAACCCCACAACTACTATTTTCCTTCTTGTTCCAGGATGGTAAAGTAGACATCAAAATCGTAGACCTCCAGATTACACACGGTGGCTGTCCAGTCGCTGATGTTATCTACTTCATCTTTACCAGTACTGATGAAGACTTCCGCGCCAAATACTATGAGAGATTGCTCGAGCATTATTATACGCAGCTTAGTGCCGCCATGAAGAGACTGAACCTGGACCCTGAAGAGACATACTCCAGGGAGGACTTTGAGTACGAACTGAAAGAGGTAATAGTCAAAATCAGAACATTCAAAACCTGATGAAATCAACAATAAAGCCGGAACTACATGAAGCCGACGCACACATGGGTGACGCCTAAGTTATATTCATACGTAGAACTGCGTCTCGTGGCGTCGCGTAGCGTTCCATGGATGTAATGTAGCTCTACAAGTCTAGTTGCCAAACAAAGTGTATGACGAGAGATTGACGCACTCGGATAGGCCTAGGTGGCCCATTGTTGCTCTACGTAGTTTTCGCAAAAACTAAACTCATTTTCTGATTATTTTTTTTCAGAAACTTCCGTACGGTCTTTCATTCGCAGTGATTATCTTGCCTACGATCACAATTGACAGCAAGGACGCGCCCAAAGTTGACGAAACCCTGGACATGAACTCATTCGATGTTAATAAAACCAGTAATCTTTACGCAGAAAGATTGAATGGAGTAGTAAACGACTTTGTCAAGTGGGGCATTCTCAAATGATTATGTGGACTATTTTACCATAGAACGATATTACCATTATATTTTTTTACGGTCAGATATTCAAAACTGTTTTAGTTCACAAAGGCCTACATGGGTTTTTTTTTTTTTTATGGTAGGTGAAAATCATCCAATGACGAAACCCGCTCTTGGGCGGAGCGGGAGACCAGTGTCAGACTCTTACTGACTAAAAAACCTACCCCGTACCTTCCTTGCCTTATTCCTGGAGTCGAGGTAACAGTTTTCCACCACCCTCTAGGCTCCAGGAGGCTTCGACCCCGAAGGGCCCTTGCAGTTTGCTGACAACTCCTTGAGGCGCGCGGGAACGGTGCGCGCTGTTGACGACTTGGACTCGGTCTTACCAGACGGCCGGACGGCGAGCTACCCATTGCTCACCGTCCGCGAGCCAGTGTCTACGGTGGCCGGATATCGGCAGGATCGCGGCGGCGACGGCTACGGCGAGTACGCCGTTGCCTTTGCCTTATGCGGTCGGCCTCCTCCTTTACGAGCATTACTGCTTCGCAGAAGGAGGCGACCGCCTGCCATTCCTCTTCGCTGCGGACCATGGCCTGAACCAGGGCCCGGCGCGAGAGGTCGCCGCCGCCGATCACCCCCACGAGGACACGGCGATGCTCTTCCCAAGCAGGGCACACCTCCACCGTGTGCTCCGGGCTCGCCTCACAGTGGCGACACCCGGACGTCTCTTCCGCACGAATCCGGTGCAGGAATCTCCCGAACTTCCCATGTCCGGTGAGAACCTGCGTCATGCGGAAAGTGAGGACGCCGTGAGGTCTATCCAGCCACGCCTCAAAGAGAGGCACTACCGCTGAGATTACGGTGTGCCCAGCGCTGGGTTGCGACAGTCGCTGTTTCCACTTCACCATGAGATCTCGCCGGAGCTCCTTCCGCCACGCCTCGACATGTTCGGGCAGCGGATCTTCGCCCCGGCGTTGCATCTCCACGCGCTGGTCGTGCATGCGTGCAAGGACTGTTGCCTCCAGATCCCATGGTGGTAGGCCAGCAAGGAGGCTCGCCGCCTCGCGGGACACCGTCCGGTATCCCCGCACCATCCGGATGGCCATGACCCTCTGGCAGGCGTTCAGCTGGGCCGCCGGGCGTTTACGCAGCGTCGGCGCCCACACTGGTGCCCCATAAAGGGCCATGGACCGGACGATGCCGGCGTAGAGCCTCCGGCAGAAGGCGTCTGGACCCCCAAGGTTCGGCAGGAGCCGCTTGAGAGCAGCGCCCGTTCGATTGAGTTTGGGGCCAGACGTCGGAAGTGCTCCTCGAAATTCCATCGGCTGTCGAGGACAAGTCCCAGGTACTTCATCGTCGACCCGACGCCGATGTGAACTCCTTCTACCGTTAGTTGGGAACCCGTTGGTGGCGCGTTCCGAGGGCCGTGAAAGCACATGGCCTCGGACTTGTGCAGTGCCACCTTGAGTCCCAACTGTTGGATCCTCTCAACGACTGTCGCAACCCCACGTGTCGCTAGTTCGACCGCCGCCTGGTACGACCTTCCCTGCGCTAGGACCAGCGTGTCGTCTGCGTAGCAGACCACGCTGACCCCTACGGGGAGGTCGGCGCGCAGCACGTAGTCGTACCCGATGTTCCACAAGGGCGGTCCTAGTACCGATCCCTGTGGGCACCGCACGACATCTCTCGCCGTTTCCAATCTCCTTAGTGACCGGGGTAGATTATATACCTGTCGGACAGGTAGGCCTCGATTGTACGACAGATGTAGTCGGGCACCCGGTGATACCGGAGTGCCGTCCTAATGCAACTCCAGGGCAGGGAATTAAAGGCGTTGGCAATGTCCAACGACACCGCCAAGACACACCTGCCCCGGGACACCGCATCCCCCGTCGTGAGGGCTCGCACGCGCATGATGAAGGCCTACATGGGTGCATATTAATTATAATTAGTTTCCTGTCGATTCCTATGAAGAAGAACCGGCAAAACATTCTGTCAGAAAATTACTTTTTTCTTTATCATTTAGTTTCTTAGCTATGGTTATTAAAGAGCTTTCCTACTAGTGTATATTCACTTTTACACTTAGTTACTTATTATTTTTTTAATTATTGTAATCTTTACTTTTTGTAAGACAGCCATGCTGGTTGGTATTTTTCATTCGATCTTGATTTAAAAGTTTACATTATGGAATTGGCAGCCAGCACGACCTTCAAAACCGACTATAAATACTGACCAGTTTCTTATCTGCGTCAGTCATTTCCGGAGTCTTATGCTGAAGCAGTTCTCTTGAAGAAGTCAGTTCTGAAGCAGTCTTGAAGATCTTGGACTGAATCTACGTCTTCCAGCTCTCATGGCAAAGAACTTCACCTGCTACTCCACCTCCGCCTCCCAGCCTTTGTGAGCTTGACGGCGAAGGACCTCGCCAGTCTACAGTGCGGAGCATGCAAGAGTCACGCGGCTCTACCCACGTGACTCCTGGTCGCTCCGCACTGACTTTTTTTTATATTACACTCCTACCTCTCACAACACTCTTCATTCTTACAACTTTAAGTCCTCTATATTATTTCCTATCACACTTCTCACTCCTCTACCTCTCATTCTTTTACACTCACACACACTCTCTTACCTTGTGCTTCTTTAACTTTACACGAACTTTCACTCACTCTTACCTCACTTTCAAGGTTAGTTCCCCCCTCTGTAGCCCCAAAGTATGAACGCATCACATTCTCATTAATGGATGTGTCCATCTCATGCGCTGCACACTTTCACCGGCAGCGGGGACCCTATCAGAGGCCGGAGGGCCTCGAGGTCCCAGGCTGGCCGGAGGTCGGCCTCTTCCTCGCCGACGCGCAGGTGGTGGTGTCGTCGGCGGCGAAAAGTATTCTTACTCACCCTCTTTTAACCTCTTATAATATTCACGGTAACTGTCAATAACATCAGTTACGCAGACGATATGGTGCTGCTGGGCCCGATTACTCGGGATATTAGGGAATTGCTCAGGGTTTGTGAAACCTATGCTGCCACGCAAGGACTTGTTTATAACGCCACCAAGAGTGAATATATGACATTGAAGGTCGCATATAGATGTCCAGACATTCTATTAGCCTGAATGTCATCCTTTTAAACCGAGCGATCAAGTTTTAAGTACTTTGAATATTTCATCACTGGCAATGACCGGAGATGATACTGATATCGAAAGGCAGCGTATGGCATTGGCGGTCTGAGGTAATAAGTTGGCCTGTAGGTTTACTCGTTGTTCTGGCTAGGACAAGATTACTCTTTTCAAGGCTTATTGTCAGAGTTTTTACATGAGCCATTTATGGGTCAAATATACTAAAAGATCAAGTATTCAGTACAATAACGCTTTCAGGATGTTGTTGCGACTGCCCCAATTCTGTAGTGCCTCAGAATTTTTTGCCGAATTCCACACAGAAGACTTTCAAACCATAATTCTCAAAAAGACTTCATATTCTGTTGTAGATGCTTGTTTTTTGTAACCGTGACTTAACCGATAAAACTATCATCTACAATTTTATAATAGAAAGCTATCATTGTAATATAAAAGAATTACTCGTCAATTAGATGCTTCAGTTTTTCCAGAGTCAACATAACAATTATTACTCGTACCTTTATCTACTAGCTATCTTTAAAATACTGATGATAGAGATACGTCAGAATTACTATTTACGCATAACGCCAATGTTGCTATCTCAAATTAGACTTCTAAAGCTCTAGATACTGCCTTGTTCGATAAGTGTCTATTTATCTTATCTTGACCAGACCTTTATAATGCAATGTTTTGAACTGTTTTCCTCAGTACACATTAGAATTCAAAACATGGCAAACACACAAGAAACGCTTCGAAATTTATTAAATAAAATCGCAGCTGAACATAAATATGAAAAACCTGAAATAATTGTAAACGAAATATTCAGTGGAGGAGCTAACTACACGTCGAAACTGTTCACAGTGATCATTAAAGAAGAAAATAAAGATGATCTTCATTTATTTGCAAAAGTAGCTGCCGCAGGAGAAGCGTTTCGCAAAGATATGCCCATTGATCCCTACAAAGCTGAACAGTTTGTATACACAAAATTGGCGAAAATATACGCGTCTTTGGAAGAAGAAAACGGAGTGCCCGAGGAACATAGACTATACTTCACCAAGTTCTACGGCTTTGACCCTAGCGACTACCAGGAGACGTTGGTTCTTGAGAACTTGTTGGCGCATGGATATGGTCCTCATGATAGACTTCGTTCCGTAAATTGGGAATACGCTTCTTCAGCAATTGCAGACTTGGCAAAGATGCACGCGCTGTCTTTTGCATTAAAGAAACATAACCCAGAAGAATTTGAGAAGGTTTTGTCGTTTCTGAAATTAGATTGGGAACAATTCACAAGTATGGATGCTATGTTTCGGAAGACGATAACCGTTGCGTTGGAGAATGTCAAGCCCGAGTACAAAGAAGCACTAGGGAAGTTTTTGGAGAATCAGGAAATTCCATTTATGATCTATAAATCCATCGGAAAAACTTGCCTTGTACATGGAGACTATAGAGGAGATAACTTGCTGAACAGAGTGCATGAGGTAAGTGTATTTTCATTACTCATACTCTGAAAGTAGGTGTAAAGTTGCTTGCGGACAGGGTTGGAAGAAGTACTTTTACTCCCTAGGGAGTTTTACTTTACAACTGACAGTTGTTTTTTTAATATTTAGACAGCAAATATTAAAAAAAAAAACTAGTTTTGACATTTCTATTGAACCGTGACCCGAATTTTTATACTGGCAGTACAATTAAAATGACATAGAAATAATTTAAGAATACTTTTTTTTAATGACTTTATTTTAATTTACTTTCAACTATTTCATTAAAACTAATATTATATTTGAGAAAAATGTTGACCTGACCAATTTTTACAATGATAAAATGAAAAATATTAACTGAATAGCCAGACGACAACTAAAAAAAAAAAAATGGCGGGCAAAGTCTCTCTATAATCTGAGGCCGATTTGGTCTTTCTTGATTTTTTTTTCGAGGTGTAGAGTTTTGTTTACATTTTGCTAAATCTCTGTTATAAAAAATTTGTATTAACACGATAAGTTCATCAGCTTCAGTTATAAATTTAACGCAAGATTCTTTGAGGAGAAAACCGCTTACCGCCTAAATCAAAAGAAATATACCTACCTAAAAACATACGAAGACATTTGACGACGATTCAGGTTTTTATTATTATTTTTATTTTCCTCGTATTCGTAATGAAAAGCACAGTGTTTACCTCGGGTTAAAGAGTTATTTAGTCCCTCGAACTATTAGCGACCTCGCTGTCGCTCGGTCGCCAAGAAATTTCTCGGGACTAAATAACTAACTTTCATCCCTCGTATAACAATATACTATTATTATACTATATGTCTTAACAATCGTATTGTTTTGTTTGTAACAAATAGTTGGATATAGTTGCCTGAGATACGTTTTGATCTGCGCTGTTCCTTTTGTTCACTGTAATTTATACTATTTTACATTTGCAAATATGGTTTTCTTTTAAATAAATACTAAACTAAATCACTAATGTCGGGATCATGGTTCAAGATACCGGTGGACGGGCTACAAAAGTCTTGACACGGTTTGTAACCTAATTCAAGGTTACAAACCGTATCAAGACTTTTGTAGTTGTGTAGCAGGTTCTTCATCCAATCGTGCAACTCTTCATCCGATTGTGCAAAGGCAGCTTTGATATTTTTTTATTGTCGTTTATTTTTTACACCGTTAGGCTATTGGCGATATAGACAATCGTGATGGAATGCACGTACTCATGTTTTCGGGATTCTTTCGTCAGTCTATCATTACTATATCCAGCTTATTGGAAAGAGTAATTTCTCAATAAATATTACCAGCTAAATTAGAATTCTGGCCCACGAAAAATACAACACCAAGCCAAGATTATGTTTCCTTCTACACACAAGAGATCGTTCGCTTACCTACATATATTCAACCTTGTAGTCCCGCAGTAAAAAAAATGTATTTCGAAAACCAATTTCAAGCCAATTTTCATATTAACCTGTTCAGCCATTTTGGCAAGGAGTAACGAAAATTGTTTTAATTATAATCTTACTAATACAAATAGATAGTTAAGTTGATCACTTGCCATTTCTAATTTTCATCAATATATTTCTGCTAACCTATATCCTATATCTTCTTTCTTTCTCCAGGATGGTAAGGTGGACATCAAAATCGTAGACCTCCAGAGTATACACGGTGGCAGTCCGGTCGGTGACGTTATCTACTTCATCTTTAGTGGAACTGACGAAGACTTCCGCGCCAAATACTACGAGAGACTGCTCGAGCATTATTACACGGAGCTCAGTGCAGCCATGAAGAGACTGAACCTCGACCCTGACGAGACATACTCCAGAGAAGACTTTGAGTACGAACTGAAAGAGGTAATAGTCAAAATAAGAACGATCAAAGTTTGACGAATAATTACGTCATAGTTTATTTTTCTTTAATCAAAAACAAAGCTCGTCTTCTGATATGTATTGTTTTTTTTTTTTTTTCAGAAACTTCCATTCGGTCTTTCATTTGCAGTATTTTTGTTACCTGTGATCACAATTGACAGCAAGGACGCGCCCGAAGTCGACGAAACCCTGGACATGAACTCATTCGATGTCGATAAAACTAGCAATCTTTACGCAGGAAGATTGAATGGAGTCGTAAACGACTTTGTCAAGTGGGGCATTCTCAAATGATTGTGTGGAATTGACCATAGATCGTTATAACCTCTTTTACAGTCAGACAATAATAGTTTTATATTCAAAAATATCTTAGTTCTCAAAAGCCTGCATAGGCACTTATTAATAGTCAGAAGCATTTCCAAATTGGTCGTTTCTTGATCTAGTGAAATGCCACTGAAATATTGTGTATGATCACCAAAAATAGTAAATGATCACTAAAATTAAATCCCTATTTTAGCGTAAAATTAAAACATTTTACAACTTGTGATCTTAATTAAAGCAATCGACTCTAAATTATGATTGCCAACAATATAGTAATATTAGTATGCCAACAATAACGTTATTTTTTTTTTAACGGCTCAATGATACAATGAAGTAACAGTAATTTCCTCGGATGATAGGTAGGCCTTTAGTGTGGGACGCAACTTGTGTCGATACTCTTGCGCCATCTCATTTTCCTAGCTCGTCATGCTGTGCCGGTGCTGCGGCTGCGGAGAACCTCAAGCGACGCAAATATACTAACCTTGTTGGTAGTTATATTGTCGAGCCGTTTGGGGTTGAAACTCCCGGATCGTGGGGTCCGAGAGTCCACAAGTTGTTTAATGAGCTTTTTAAACGACTTGTTGACACTTCGAGTAACCCAAGGGCTGGCTTTTACCTTAGACTACATCCACGAGTAATAAGATATTTCATTCAATGTTAAAGTTAAAATATTTTATTTCACATAGACCTTCATGGACACTTGTAAAAGCAGCATTGTCACATTTTCTATGTATCTAAAATGTTGCCATTCCTGAATTACGTATAGGTACGATTATTCGTTCTAAATTTCCTATGTGTGTTTCCTATGTGAAGTGACTGTAGCTGTACGTTATAGTGTAGATTTCCTTTCTGCTACTTTAATTATTCAATAATGATAATAATTAACTGTTATTTTTATAAGAATTCTAATCCCATTTATCTAATCTACTGATATTACTTTCAATAATTGTAAATGTGTAAATTTTGGAGTGTAATTATTAAATAAACTTTTTAAAACATATTTATAGGTATTGTAAATTATTGTAAATAGCTAGTTAGTATGTGCCGAAAAATCATCAAAATAGCTGACAGTGAATTTTCAAGCAAATGTAAAATTTGAAGCTAATTAGTGTACTTCTGAACCTTCTGAGTCTTCATCATTAATAAATATTTTTTCTTAAATACAATGTTTTCAATTTATTTCTGTTTTCTTCTTCTTTCCTCTTATTTTATATGAGGACATAAATAGTTGTTAGAATAAAATAAACAAACAGTTTTAATCTCTTAATGATACCCATATATATTTTTTTAATCGTTCAATTGTGTACACCTACGGCAATGTAGTAGTTTATTTTTAACATTAAAAAAAGGTTACATTGGACCTGTATTTTTTTCCACATTTCATCCATCACTGGTCATATTGTTTAAATAAACATTTTTTAGTTGACTGCTTGCTCAGACTTCTGTAAAACATTACATTTGAATATTAGTAAAAAAGGAGGTAATATATGATTGATTGATTTTAATTTATGAATTACCACTACCTGTAGGGGATTTCAAATAAAACCAGTAAAATTTTAATAAGTTTTGATTTATTCTCGATTCACTCACAAACATAACTTATAACCTACGAACTTAACACTAACGAAAACCTCAAATAGAAAAATTTCAAACAGTAATTTTTACATTGTATCCTAAGGGCCAACGCTACGTTAAGCGGGCACACGCACGTTCCTATACAAAAGTACCCCGTTATAACTTAACTAGCGGCAGTGCAGGTAATAATCCTGTGTCCACTAGTGGGACCGCCGCACACGACCCACACGTACATTCTCGCGAATGCTCCCATTTAGGCTGCGTTTCTACCTTAGGTGTGCCAGGGAAATATGTCGTGCGAGAATGTCTAGCTGTGCTGTGAAAATGTGTGGGGATTTACACAAAAGCTGTGTGTGTGTACGAGAAAGAAATGTGAAATATGTGTCTGACAGGGATGTGAATCGGAGCTGTAAATATACACATTAATATACAGTGTGAGGAAGCGTTGCTAAGCTGCGAAATGCGCTTGCACTTCTACTTCCAACAAACTCCGTCTATTAACTGCTCGTAAACCAGACCTCACAACACATCTTTCTTAACACACATACCTCGTAACACATTCCTCGCACACATCCCTCATCCCTTGCTTGTATTGTGCTTGTTCATGCGCAAAAATATAGCTCCATGGAGCCATTTCTACCAGAGCTGTGCTGACCGAGGCGAAGTAAATGAAGCCTTTCTATTGGTTCTTTACAAACACACCCCTCGCTACGCATCCTCGCACATCTCTGTTGGAAACGCAGTCTTAACGCTGCGTTGGCCCTAAAGTTTTGGCAACATTTTTCTCATTTAATTACAAAGTTTCAACAAGGTTTTGTTTTAATATTATTATTCTACATAGTGAGATGTATATAAATCAAATTCTTAAAACCAATCATTATTATTACAAATTTTGTCAAAGCTGTTGCAACAATTTAAAGTGAAATCTGGTTATGAAACCAGTTATGTACCTTAATAATATTTATAATTTTGCTTCATTGAGCTTTTTGCATCATTTTGCAAAAATGTTAGCGTCATTGAGCTTACAATTTTTAATATAATTAAAGTAATTAGCTAGTAATTTACAAGATTAAACGTTACGAAGTTGAAATAACACACACACACACTCGTAATAAACAAATCACTTTCGTGTCCGTGTCTCTGATTTCCAATTCAACCATGATTCTTACTATTTCTTTGGCAGTCGAAACCACGGATTTTGTTTGGTTTGATCACCATTGACACTCGATTTACTTTAATCACTGATTACACTGTACCACTTCACTCGTCACTAACAGTCTCCCTCCGGTGGACTGCCCCTCAACTGCTCGAGGTGACGAACGAGACCGAAGCAATCACGACGAGTCGCGAAGCTGGTCGCTGCAGAACACCCGCTGATGTCCACACGTCGACTATCTGCATTCTTCCATAAGATTCAGGGCAAATCATTGAGTTCACCGCGAGGCCACGAACAGCGTGGCAGAGTATGGCCCAGCAGAAGGACCACATCACCAATAATGGGAAACCGATCGTGGGTATCCTGGTAGTTCCAAAGCGAGAGCGTGGGCAGTTACTCTCGCGTCCATCTGTATCAAAAGTGGTCGGCCGATGCTTAGAAGTCTTTGAGGAAGGGGAGCCAATCAGTTTCATGTTTTCGAAAGAGCCGCGCAGGTTGGGTCTGCAGAATCTCCCGATGAGAAAGTGGTAGAAAGTCATTGCTTCTTCTTCTTGTAGGTCGGTGCTCACGGAAAAGAAGAGCTGTGAGTTCTTGATATGATCTGCCTCAAGGCGAAGGATGTGCCGAACTTCTTCTCTGGGTTTTCATTTTTGGAAGTATGCGGAACAGAAAGTAATGTCCCACATACATCTGTTGAAAAGGCAGGATCCTCTGACCAGACGGGTACGTCTGTTGGGCTATTGCCCGATAGTTAATTTTGAGCTGTCGTATATTATGTCCAAATCGTACGGAGAACTTTGATTGCTTGATGCAGGATTTCGGTTCTTATGTGGCGATATTACCAGGAGCCCCAAACGTCCTGGAAGATCCTGGATCCTGGAAGTCAAAACTTTGGTTTGATTTGAACTCCGATTGAAAGTTTTGACTTCCGTCCAAGAGGCTTGTGGATCTCATCGACGTGGACACATCTGAAGAACTCGCCAAGTAGTTACAGTTACATGCAGTGGTTATTCTCCAAAGACTTTTTCCGGTAGATTGCTGCGTATGAAAAGCGACTCCAAATATCAAAGATGTATCGGTATTCCATGTCTTGCCATAGAAAGAAAAAGCTATGTCTATCATTTTTTGCGGTGGAAGATTTCTTTGATATTTACGACACCACTGCCACTGCACCGCCCCGGAAACGAAGTAGGACACCGAACAATGCCTGGAGTAGGTTTAGTCCGGCCAGCAGTGCGTCTTTCAGTGATCATCCATTAGGCTTTGCTGCAGTGTTTTTTTTTTATGGTAGGTACTGTGATATCTCTAAAGAGATCACATGCGCCCCGAATTAGCATACTAGCTTGCAAGACGTTCACAGACTATTCGTAGTTTAAAGTTTAAATTATTCTAAAGTAAAAAATAGTGTGTTGTCAGATTCATCAAGATTGTATGTCGAGCCGTCAGAGCAAATATATAGAAAAAAGTATAACGCCCAGCAGTACACGTGGCCGCAGCGGCCCACGCGGCCCGCCGCCGGCGCACCCAGGTATATCGGGCACTCGGGACGACCAGTGCCTCTAACCACAATTTCTTCAATATGCTCCCACTTTATTGGGTTATCGGGGTCCAACAGGTTTGGCTTATAATCACCATCTTCCTTCACCACAAATTGACAATAAGCCCTCAAATAGAGATCATGCTCATGCCGGCTTGGACCACGGTACTGTGGGCCTGGACGCCGCAGCTGGGGACCCCTATGCTCCTGTACCCCACGTGTGGGATACATAAAGTTCAGCAAATGGTTCAAGTTTCGCTTCTTGCTTCCGGGCACAAAAACTGAGCCAATAGAGGCTCTGCCAGCCATCTTGCCTCTAGAAAATATCAACGAGGCGCCGTTTTGCAAGATTTTTTTTGCCACTAAGAAACAGGTCCTTGAAATTTTGAAAAGGGAGAGGGATGAAATAGAAAAACAGATATTAGCAGAGATTGATACAACTGAAATAGTTTTCTTGGAACAAGCTCTAGAAATCTCAAGTTTAAGGAGGAAAACATTAATGTTAGGTGTAATGAACCAAAGGTTATTGAGAAAGATGAGGTTGAAGATGCAGTTCCTACTGTGTATGAGAAACAGGAGGTAAACCAAAATAAGTTAGACTGGTTCGACGTAAATGATGAAGGAGGGTCTGCCAGTGTTGATGTAATGCCCAAGTCTAAGGAAGAAAACATTGAAACTGAAGATACTGATCCTTCTATGCATGAGAAGCAAGAAGATAACCAAAATAATCCAGATTGGTTTGATGGGAATGACCAAAGAGGTGCAGCATGTGTTGATATTATACAAAATAACATGCAGGAACTAAATCTTAATGCAGTCGATTCTAACTTGAACCCTGATGCACCAGCATTTGAAATTGATGATATGCAGCCACTAGAATTTCCTTTAGAGGAATGTCAACCTCAAGAAGCCAAACAAATTGAGGATAATGCTGTTACAGATATAGACAGACTAAATCAAGCAAAATACTTTTATTTCTATCAAGCTGAAGATGTTCAGCAAGTATTTCTGAACAGCTTGAACGTGCGCATTCTAAACGCGTCTTGGGGCGTATTAGCAGCTGCACCTCAAGTTATACGCGGTCGTGTATTACACCGTGAAACTTTCTCGCTCAATGAAGAAGATAGAAAACACATACCAAGTACGGCGCATTTGCCTCTCTTCTGTGCGTATGATGTTGTTGAACTGGAGTTGCAGCCACCATTTGTCACTAATTCAGCATTACAAAGCTTCACAGGTGAATTGAACCGTCGGGCTCAGATGCGCGCGCGCCAGGAGCGTGATGAAAGACGTCGTGAACGGGCATACCGTCGGGCCATGGAGGGTCCTCCAAAGCCTGACTTTTTCTTTAATGTAGTATTCCCTCCAGCTGCAGCTTCATTCTCCAGCCCGCCACTCGACCCTGGACCGTTAACCTCAATTGCTAACTCCAGCCCTTCTACCAGCGTTGGATCGCCGCCATAATAAAAAAATATATACATAGTCCTCGCATAGGTAGGGAAATCGGTGTTAGGATTAGGTAGGTCCTACCAATAGTCCGCGAACCCAAAATTTTGTTGAATAGAAATGTTCGGTATCCAAACATTTCTATTCAATAAAGGGGTGGCTGAATGTGATATCTCTAAAGAGATCACATGCGCCCCGAATTAGCATACTGGCTTGCAAGACGTTCGCAGACTATTCGTAGTTTAAAGTTTAAATTATTCTAAAGTAAAAAATAGTGTGTTGTCAGATTCATCAAGATTGTATGTCGAGCCGTCAGAGCAAATATATAGAAAAAAGTATAAAACTTATCGTGGTTTTATTGCTGTTACCACGACCCTGAAATTGGGGCGCCTCTCGAGAGGACTCGAGGCGTCTCAGTACAAACCATCGAATGACGAATCCCACTCTTGGGCGAACAGTGTCAGACTCTTACTGACTAAAGAACCTACCCCGTGCCTTCCTTGCCTTATTCCCAGGGCCCCGGTGTAACGCTTTCGCATCAACCCTCAGCTCCGGGAGGTTTCGGCTCTGTAGGGCCCCTACGGTGTGCTGACAACTCCTTGAGGCGCGCGGGAACGGAGCGCGCCGTCGACGACTTGGACTCGGTCTGGACGTTCCGTTGCCTTTGCCTTATGCGGAGGCTTTGCTGCAGTGTGGAAGACGATTCCCGTTTTCTTCTGTGACTGCATTACAGTGTTTTTTTTTTACAACTATCTTATCTAGCTTGTTTTATGAGTACCGTAAAAACCGTGGGGTTACTTTGATTCTGGAGTATAACTTTGGCATAAGCCAAAAAACCAATAGGAATATGATTAACTATGCGTTTCTGTAGAATGGTAAGCTGTGCCCAAGTTATACCCCGAGGTCAAAGTTCCCCCAATTTACTCGGTACTAGAAAACTAATAAACATACTTATATATTCTAAATACATACCTACATATTATAGATAAATTACATCCAGAACAAATGATCGTACTCATCACACAAACATTTTTCCTGGGTGGACACTCCGCAGTGTGAGCATCGACCATAGCAGGGAATAGTATCAGTCTTATTATGTTCCCATTGCCAGCAGTGGGAACATTATAAGGCTCCAGAAATCAGGCTTCTCTAGGAAAGGTAATGGGCCGTAATCCACCACGCGGGCCCAGTGCAGATTGGTGGATGTCACATGTCTTCAAATTTTTGGTTCGAGGACATGCCGGTTTCCTCACGATGTTTTACTTCACCGTTTTGATAGCTGTGGTGATGAAATAAATAAACAAGTCCGCAGGATTTCAACACAAACAAATAACAATACAAAGTAATTAATATGATACCAATTGTATATGACACCGCTACGGTGCCTGACAGAGTGAGTATCCTTCAATACTGACTGGAGCTCACATACTCAAGCTACACAAGACAATATTGATGTCTTTTTTCACACAAAGTGTATTGGCGATGCATTCTCTAACAGGAAATCTGTCTGCAGCATTTTTAAACAAACCCGCAAAGGAAATGGATTTCAAAATAGTAGACGATATGATGAAGAACTTAATTCCAATTCCTGTAACGTGTAACCACAGAAACTTGGATAAATATGTAGTAAGTAGGTCCTTAATGTTACATTGGCTAAATTCAGCTTTTAAGGACATTCAAGTAGAAAAATCTTACGTATTAGAAATTCGAATAAAAATTAATGCATTTTCATTATTCTTTTATTACTTATCGTTAAGCATTACAAACAATATGCTCGTCGAACAAAGATTTTGCTAACATCAGAAAAAAAGAAAACTGTTGAATAACATTGACAGATCCTAGAGCAACAGGATCAGTAAATGCAATAAATAACAAAATGAAAATTAGTTCAGATAATTTACATGAAGTACAACAAAAAACAAATAGTCATAGCACAGTAGTGCCACCAGACCATTTTTAACTGTCAATGCTGAACAGGAATACAATTCCGACGAGCTGCGAGTCCACAGGGTTTCAGCATAAACAAATAACAACACAGAGTAAATATGGTATCAATTGTATATGGCACCGCTACGGTGCCTGACACATTGCTGGAAAATATTGACTGGAGCTCACATACTCAAGCTACACAAGACAATATTGATGTCTTTTTTTGCAAAAAGTGTATTGGCGACGCGTTTTCTAACAGGAAAGCTGTCTCCAACATTTTTAAACAAACCCGCAAAGGAAATGGATTTCAAAATAGTAGATGACATGATGAAAAAGGAGGCAGCAAATTGCAGTGTTGCAAAAAAAATATTTAGGTAAAAATTTAATTCCAAACTTTTACCGTACATAAGGTTTACATACCTATATATAATTTAACTGAAAATGGAAATGGAAGAAATGCAAACAATGCCCAGTTATACAATAAAACGGGCTCCACCTGGACAAATAACTTTGATCCATATTAAACGAAATGTTCGTTGCGCAAAGATTTTGCGGACATCCGAAAAAAAAGGTGTTGCGTAATAGAGGCAGATTCTGTTGTGTAACCGGATCAGTAAATGCAAAATATTCTGAACGTTTTATACTGGCTGTAAAGTAAATTAAATCGAAGAATTTACGTGATGTACAACAAAACACGAGTGATCATAACCCAGACAGTGACAGCAGCAGCGACTCTGAAGCCAATGACAAAAACTTCACTCCGAAGAACAGACATCAACAAACAGCCGGTAAACAAATATGAGGTACTTAACCTAATAAGTACAACCACCGATCTACCATCAGCAGTTCAGTACTCCTTAGCACTGATGATCAGGAAGGCATACAGCCCAAGTTGCGACAAAGGATCGCAAACAGGCGACAATTTCTCAATTGTCAATGCTGAACAGGAATTAAATCCCGAATAGCAACGAGTCCGCAGGATTTCTGGAACGTCACAAACGTGTAACTACAGAAACTTACATAAAATAATAGTAAGTAGGTCCTTATTGCTACATTGATTAAAAACAGCTTTCAAGGACAAGCAAGTGGAAAAATCTTAAAATTAGAAATGCGAATAAAAATTATTGCCTTTTTATTATTCTTGTACTATGTATGGTTCAGCATTACAAACAAAATGCTCGTCGAACAAAGATTTTGCTAACATCAGAAAACAAGAAAAATGTTGAGTAACAGAGCTGACAGATACTGACTGAAGCTCACATACTCAAGCTACACAAGACAATATTGATGTCTTTTTTCACACAAAGTGTATTGGCGACGCATTCTCTAACAGGGAAGCTGTCTCCAGCATATTTAAACAAACTCGCAAAGGAGTTGTTAGATCTCAAAATAACCAAGTGGAAAATTCTTAAAATTAGAAATTCGAAAAAAATGTGCCTTTTTATTATTCTTTTACTATGAATTGTTTAACATTACAAACAATATGCTCGTCGAACAAAGATTTTGCTAACATCAGAAAACAAGAAAAATGTTGAGTAACTGTGCTGAAAGATACTGACTGAAGCTCACATACTCAAGCCACACAAGACAATATTGAAGTCTTTTTTCGCACAAAGTGTATTGACGACGCATTCTCTAACAGGGACGCTGTCTGCAGCATATTTAAACAAACCCCCAAAGGAGACAAGATCTCAAAAAAGGCCAAGTGGAAAAAACTTAAAATTAGAAATGCGAATAAAGATTAATGCCTTTTTATTTTGTTTTAGTACGTATCGTTTAGCATTACAAACAATATGCTCGTCGAACAAAGATTTTGCTAACATCAGAAAAAAAGACAAATGTTGATTAACAGAGGCAGATCTTAGAGCAACAGGATCAGTAAATGCAGAAAATCTTGTAAATTTTTATAATTAATAAAAAAGAAATTAGTTCAGAGAATTTAATTGAAGTACAACAAAAAACGAGCTTCCATAGCCCAATCAGTGCAAAAACTAGCGAATCAGAGACTGATGTCAAAATTAGACGTATCAAATCGACCAACTTTAGAAAATCCTTTGAAAGACATGACCGAAACGTTGTAAAACATGATCGTTAAGGCGGGAAGCGAGATTTCCCAACCGTTGTAAATTATGACTTAGTTGTCATAAAAGGCACGCTACGGCGATCGCAGTATGGTTGTAAAGATCTACAGAGAATGCTGCTGCCCATTCTCTGATATGTCCCTTAGTCGCCTCTGACGACACCCACGGGAAGAAATGGGATGCTGCCATTCTTTACGTCCGAACACCATACGGACGGTTGCCGACAAAGCACAAAGAATCGCCAAACTGAAGTGGCATTTTTTTTTAATTTGGGGCTGAAATGATCTGGAGTGGCGACCGCGTACTGGAAGACCTAGCGTTCGAAGGTCTTCTACAAGGTGGACCGATGACCTCTGGTAAGGGGTCGCACAGGCCCGTTCATTGTGGCTACACTTGGGAGAGGCCTATGTGCAACAATGGAAGTCTTTTGACTGATAATGAGGATCTTGATGATAACGCTAGGAATTATATATGAAACCTTGTCCAGAATTCAGATGTTTCGGCTTCCAAGTCATATAATCACTAACGAAAATACCTATCTATTTTTAATAAAACAAAGGACAAGAAAGTATATACATGTAGGTCCTTCACGCGAAAATATTAAAGCCTAAAGGGTAGGAGACTGTATAGTTATCATTCAGCCAAATAACAAAAATAAGCTCAAACCAAATTTAACTACCCTAACCTTCATTGTATGAAGAAACCAAAAATAGAATAATTAAAATCAATCCAGCTAATTAAACGAATAGCAATTGATTTTCATATTGTAGGTATATTTATAGATAATTCACAATCTTATCATGTGTTACCAAGGCAGCAAAAGTATATTAGTCATTATAATCAGACAAGGGCATTTCTGGTTTTGATCGCAAACGAATATCTGTCCTATTACAGAATTTATTTAAAAATCTGTTTTTATCCGTGTTTAGTAACGCCTAGCTAACGTTAACCATTCACTAAAATACATCTACGCACAACCTCGCGTCCTTAGGCGCTTAAAAATAAAGATACTGGCAATCGGGTATTTCAATGCAATTGTTTTCTATAACAAGTGAGCCTGAGATTATAAAGCTATTTTTTATTTATTTAATAAAACTTTATAATGCACTGGCAAACACTGTACAGCCGGAGTTAGTGCTTTAGACATTTGCTAAAAAAAATCTAAAATTAACGCTATCCTTTTATTTCACTATGTTATGAAATGTTTAAAAGAAAAAAGCGAAAATCTACGCATTTTTCAGTTAGCATTTGCAAACACACAATTCGATTTGTTTAGTGGTATAAATTATTCACTTTGATTCAATCAAGTCCATCTTATAGAAAATCCAATTGGTTTTCTTCATTGAGAAGTCGATATGAATCGATTATGTTTGAAACTTGATTTTAAATTAGTTTTTTTATGAGTTGGAAGCAAGTCGAATTCAACAAAACAACTACTATGTATATTATCTTATCGTCTATTATCGTCTACTAAATAATATAATATGTATATCTTATCACTTAGCTATAAATAATATAAGTTACGAGTATAAACATTTTCACGTAGTCTGAGCTCTTAAACAGTCGACATCATGACGCACAAAGAATCACTCCGGCAGTTAATAGTCAAAATCGCGACAGAAAAAAAATATGAAAATCCCGAAATAATTATCAAGGAAACATCAAGCGGCGGAGCCAACTACACGTCGAAACTATACACAGTGATTATAAGAGAAGAAAATAAAGATGATCTTCATTTATATGCAAAAATTGCTGCATTTGGAGAAGAATTCCGCAAAGAGATGCCTGTAAATATTTATGGCGTGGAACAGTTTGTTTATGCAAACCTTTTAAAAAAATATGCGTCTTTAGAGGAAGAACATAATGTGCCTGAGGAGCACAGACTGTTTTTCAGCAAATGTTATGGCGTTGATGCCAGTCAGAACCAGGAAATTTTAGTCCTTGAGAACTTAGTAGAGCAAGGATATGGTCCTTATGACAGGTTCAATTCTTATGACTGGGATTACGCTTCAGCAGCAGTTGCAGACTTAGCGAAAATGCACGCACTCTCCTTCGCATTTCATAAACAATACCCTGAAGAATTTGAAGAGACCATGGCGGTTTTTGTAATAGATTGGAAAAAAATGGAAGAATCCGAAAATATAGACATCATGGTTGAGAAAATGAAAAGCATCGCGTTGAAAAATGTCGATCCTGAATTCAGAGGAAAGTTAGAAAAAGTTGTAGATAATATGAAACATCCATTCACGATGTACGGCGCTATTCGGGGTACTGCCATAGTACATGCAGATTTTAGAGGGAGCAACTTGCTGCATCGAGTGCGAGAGGTAAGTTTTTTACTTATATAATTTGACATAGTCATCTAAAGGGCAATCGTAGGGACCCTGCATAAGTGTCGAAACCAACTAGGGTTGGGCCCAGTTGGCTTCGACAGGTTTCATGTCTGAAAAGAAGACATTAGCCCAATTATAAAGGCAACGTTGGAACGGGGTGTGTTGTTTAGTCAATAAGACTCTGACACTGTTTCCCGTTCCGCCACGGGCGGGACTTCTTGATCAGATAATTTATACCCACCATAAAAAATATGTTAAGGGCAATGGAGAGGGCCATGTTCGAATTTTATTGCGTGATCTTATCAGAGATAAAGATACCAAGGAACATCGGTAGATATAACCCGAAGAATCACCAAATTTAAGTGGCAGTGGGCAAAACGCAACTCGCAGAACAGATTGTAGCAAAAGAGCGTATTTTAGGGGAGATGTATGTCCAGCAGCGGACTGATAATTTTGGCGAATCAAAACACAAAAATACAAAACCGTTTCACTACACACACACGTACACAATTTTTTATGTGAATTAAAATATTTCTAATATTTTTGATTACCTTATTTTTATTTTCTCAGGACGGCAAGGTAGACATCAAGATCTTGGATCTTCAAACCATGCAGAAAGGCAGCCCGGTCGCTGACCTGGTCTACTTCATCATCACCGGTTCCGACGAGAAGTTCCGCGCCCAGTACTATGACAAACTGGTGGATCACTACTATACGGAGCTCAGCGCCGCCATGAAGAGACTGAACCTCGACCCTGAGGAGACATACTCCAGAGAAGACTTTGATTACGAACTGAAAGAGGTAATGATCGCTTTATATATATATTCCACAATTGTCACACAACGTCGTCCAGTCCCAAGCTAAGCAGAGCTTGTGTTAGGGTACTAGACAACTGATAAACATACTTATTTCTAAAAACATACATATTATAGATAAATTACCTCCAGACATAGAACAAAAGATTGAGCTCATCACACAAACATTTGTCCTGGGTGGAAATCAAACCCACAGCGCCCGGCACAGCAGTTAGGACCACCACTAGCCCAACAGACCAATCAACAAGTTATTTATATTCGTACATCGTTATATTTGTATATTCTATCATAAGTGATTACCTGAATTGGCGTTTCTGTAAGCCTAATTTATGATGGCAGTTTAAGACAAAATTCAATAGGGAATTTCTGAATTATTCCTAATGTCATATGACTATCATACCACATGTTACTGACCATACCAACGCTGGCCTAACCAAAGGACTTAGCTTATAAACACCACATTTATCTTCCGATGTGTTTATTCCAGAAACTTCCTTACGGGCTCACGCTAGCAGTCTTTATCCTACCCGTGGTCACAGTAGCCACAGAAAATGCACCCGATGTCAGCGAGATGACCGAGGTGGAAGACTTTGTCGTGGAGAAGACCAGTGACCTCTACACAGAGAGACTGAATGGAATCGTCAGGGACTATGTCAAGTGGGGCATTCTGTAAAAATTCAAGACAGCATTGTATTATAACAGGCTTGTACAGTCGAAGAATCTAAACGTACCTGTTAATATAAGCAAATTCTTATTTGTATACGATTTTTTATAGATTGTAAATGTTTTGATGCAATAAAAGCCAAATTATAAGTTTTTCATTTCTTTAAATTGTTCTTGATTTTTGCTCGCAGATTAACGAAACGAAGTTGTTGGTTTTTTAATTGTTGACACAGACTAATAATATGCTAATTAGTATTGTACTAGTAATCTGTAAATTTAATTTTTTATTGTAAATTCCGTACAGAATAGATTCTCGTAAGTCGAAGTAATGTATGAATAGATTTTAAATAAAGTACATATCATCATTACATCATTAAATTTTTATCGTTATTTATCTTATCCTACACGACTATAAAAACCAAACCAACCGGTTTACCTCAGTTGGCCTCAGTCTATATTAAGAATTTAAAGAGTAACCATGGCGCTAGAAAATCTTCGAAATCTATTGCGCAAAATCGCTTCACAAAATAAATATGATAATCCCGAAATAAATATTGATGAAATATCAAGTGGAGGAGCGAACTACACGTCAAAATTATACACAGTAGTAATAAAAGCACAAAACAAAGAAGATCTTCATTTGTTTGCAAAAGTCGCGGCGACTGGGGAAGCATTTCGCAGAGATATACCCATAAATGCTTTCAAAACTGAAGACTTTGCTTACGTAAAGTTGGCGAAAACTTACGCAACCCTCGAGGAAGAAAATGGAGTGCCTGAAGAGCACAGGCTACACTTCGCCAAGTTCTACGGCTCCGACCCTACCGAATACCAGGAGATATTGGTTATTGAGAATTTAATGGCGAATGGATATGGTCCTCACGACAGGTTCAATACCGTAGATTGGGAATACGCTTCGGCAACTGTTGCGGACTTGGCAAAGATGCATGCACTGTCATTTGCATTTAGTAAACACTACCCAGAAGAATTTGAGAAGGCTTTAGAAGAATTGCATTTTGATTTTAACAATTTCGGAGGTCTGGACATCATGCTGAAGAGGTCGACCGATCTTGCCCTCGACAATGTCAAGCCTGAGAACAAAGAAGTATTGAAGAAGTTTCTGCAGGATCAGAAGAATCCATTTGAGATGTACGTTCCCATTCGCAGTAAAGTCATCGTTCATGCAGATTTTAGAGGAAATAATTTGCTGCACAAAGTTCGAGAGGTAAGTTTATTTTGATTGTTTTTTAATTATTTTTTTTTAAACAAGGAAGTGTAAATAATTTTGGTAGTCTGATTATTTCTAAGATAAAGCCTCCAGATAAAAATAATTAGGCTTTTTTGAACGGTATTCTGTTTATTTTTTTTATATCTAATCCGATAAAATAATGATAAATCATTCTAAAAGTCTACGTGTGAATAGTTATTTATCTACATAAATCTTACAAGAATCGTAAAATCCTATAAATACACACTTGTCATTTTCTACGAGTATTAATTATCTTGAGTTTAGTGAATTGTGTTGGGATGATTGTAGCAGTAGTTAGTTTTTTTACCTAATACAAACTGTATTATAGTTACGATCTCACAGAGGTACAACTAGATGAACTTGAGCGCCTTCAAAATGTTTGTATACGATTTGTTTGGCTTGCGCAAGTATGAATACAAATCATTACCCGAGTTTAGTACGAAACTCTAGTGACTTCCAATACGTCTTCGCCGGAAAGTACTCCTCTTGTCTCTACTTTACAGTGTTCTGTTCAATCCTAAAACCCCCATTTAACTTAAATAACGTTTTAAATTCCTTCATGATACACGGTTAAATGCTCCAAGTGATACACATACTAGATTTTTTAGGTCATCAGAAAACTTGAGACTAGAGATACAGGCCACACCACCAATTTTGACGACATATCGATTGCAGTTCAAACAATTCTCTGCTTTCATATTTGATTACTTCACTGCCCTCCATCAGGTTTTTATTTTTTCGAATCGCCCTTGTGCAGAAAGAGATAGTATCAATTTTTTACTGACTAAAAACCCACCCCGTTCCTTCATTGCCTTAGTTCTAAAGTCCAAGTACACTTTCGCATTTACCCATGGCCCCAGGAGACTTCGACCCTGCTGGGCACCTACAGTTTGCTGGCATAAAAGTTGTTAGAAGGTGAACGAAGTTTTGCCCTGGTGTCTTGTCGGGCAGAACATCGAGATCATCTTGTTAATCTAGGAAGTACAACGGCTCATTCAGAAACAATCCATTGAGAGAATTGTTTCCAAATCCAACTTCCATGACCCACTGACCCTCCATAGGGTTTTTTTTTTTTATGGTAGGTGAAAATCATCCAATGACGAAACCCGCTCTTGGGCGGAGCGGGAGACCAGTGTCAGACTCTTACTGACTAAAAAACCTACCCCGTACCTTCCTTGCCTTATTTCTGGAGTCGAGGTAACAGTTTGCACATACCCTCTAGGCTCCAGGAGGCTTCGACCCTGAAGGGCCCCTGCAGTTTGCTGACAACTCCTTGAGGCGCGCGGGAACGGTGCGCGCCGTTGACGACTTGGACTCGGTCTTACCAGACGATCGGACGGCGAGCTACCCATTGCTCACCGTCCGCGAGCCAGTGTCTACGGTGGCCGGATGGGATCGCAATCAAGCACAAGTTTATATGCTCGCTGTCTAACTGTCCGGACCGAGCCCAAGTCGTTGAAGGCACTCACTGTTCCAGCAAGCTTGAAGGAGTTGTCAGCTAACTGTAGGGGCCCAGCAGGGTCGAAGCCTTCTGGGGCCAAGGGTTGATGCGAAAGCGTAACACTAGGACCCTGGGATCAAGGCAAGGAAGGAATGGGGTGGGTTATTTCGCCTTAGGGCATGATAAAAAAATACTATTATTACTTGTTCCTAATCTTTAATCAACTGATGTAATCGCACTTTATCGCACTATTTATAAACCTGCTGAGGAACCATGACTTTAGCAAAAAGATGATAGTAACATGCGTAACTACGATTATCTGATTGTACTTTATTTGTAATACTTGTGATTATCCTGCCTATTTTTCCTTATTCTTATTTTTTTATAATTATAATTATTCAGAGGAAAACTGAAGTATCCAATCAGAGCACATAATAAGGTTTGAGGGATAGAAAAACCACGAAAATCGCCAGTTGTTATTTGAGATAATAAAAAAAAAGGTTTTTGTATTTCGAACAACAACAACAAACAACAATAAACAACAACAACAACAACAATTTCAACAATTTTTTAAAATAATAACAATGACACGTAATTTTGAATTCAGAGCCTAGAGTTCTATCATACTTTCCATCGAAAACTTTAATTGAACGATGGATGCAGGATTTCGTAGTTCCTTTCTGACGCCATAGATGTCGCTACGATACTAACCTTTACGCCCGACAGCATACGGTACTACCACAGGTACAACGCACACAGACGCAATGTTGTTAGGCCTCACACAAAATAGACCGATGAGCTGGCGAGGATTGCTGGAATCCACTGGATGCGAGACGCACAGGATCGGTCGTTGTGGCGACACTTGGGATGCCATGTCCCTCACTTTAGTGATTTTTGGAATTGTCTTCTCGAGCCCTCTACTTTCATATTGGCAGCCGCCATTATGTTCATTTTAAAAAACTCATATCTAGCCTACTAGTTTCTGCCAGCGGTTTCGCCCGCGTGAAAGTCGGTTTCTGTGTTTTCGTTTCGTCAAATCTATTCTTAGCGGATATCTCCTTATGTTACTGAGATATCATTATTAATCTGTGAGTGGTATTTCTCTTTTATATGTCATATCAAATGTCACTTAGGCATAGAAGATGAAACAAGTGATATTTCTTCTATCCAACTTGAACAGTTGGATAGAATTTAGCGAATGTTACATTGATACCTAAATTCTGAAGAACTTTAGGTCTAGAATGAGTAGATTACTTCTTGGAGATCATGTGTGGGGTCCAAAAAGGGTGTATTAAAGAAAATAAAATTTATAATAATCATTACTTATTTATAATTAAATTTAAAAAATTAAATTTAAATTTAAAAAATATTTATTAATTAAATGAGATCCATACATCTTATAAATAGATACAAACTAATATACAATAGTAATCAGGTACTTTGTCTCCTGCACTTATTTTCACATGAGAGTTCAATGCGTTCCAAATGAAAATAGGACCGATTGCCATGTTGTGACGTCACGATTTACTGTCAAATCGAGGCAAGATGTTTTTAATTACGAGCTGTGAACGAAAAAGGTTTAATCAGAAACCAGTTCTTCAAATTTACTTATTTCTGAGTTCTTCGATTTCGCCAAAATTTCTTCAATAGTATATGTAGATGACAGTACGGCGTGACGTCACATCCTGTCAATCGATTCTATTCTCATTTGGAACGTATAGTACAATCGTGTCTATCAGCTATGGCACTCAAGATGCTGTGGCGACTTCCACGCAGCCGAATAATAAGTGATGCAGGCTTTTTGCGCCAGATAGCTGCGAAGCCACAGAACAGATAAAGAAGGTTAGAAGGGCCTTGTGGGCGGGGCACGCGCGCCGCGGTTGTGAGCAAATGCTCAATATCAACAGAAATTTACTTTACCGGCCAGCAATCACGCTCTTGTTTTGACAGCGTACGTAAGCTCCGCAAAAATATTAAATTATGCCGTCTTGCGCTATTATAACGTGTCGGAAAAGAAGCCAGGTGTGTAGTGTAGCACGAGGAGGGATTTTTTTGCACCGAAAAGTCCAAAAACATTAAAATACTTGTGATATTTGTAATTATAACATTAACATTATGAAGTTTGTAGACAAAAATGATATAAACGCAAGCAGACGAATAATTATGTATTGCTTGCAATAGATAGGTACCATTTTGCACTACTTGAGCGATCGCGCAATGTATTACGTTCACTGCGAGAGTCCCGAGACCAGTATTAAGTGTATAATTTATGGTCCCGAGGATTCATTTCCAGGAAATCTAGGCATCGATAGTGCTGTGCCAATTTGTAAACAATGTCGATTATTACTATGATACAGTTGATTATTATCAATAGTACACTTTACAACTAAAATAATATTATTTATTACGACCAATTAGTAACATAGATTTTGAGTGAGGTTTTTGTATTTAAGTTGTATGTATATAAAAAATATTTTTTCAATTGAAACAGACATAATGATTTAATACGTTTTAGGTTTCCAACAGATCCACCTATAACAAAACTGTGGATTGAGACAACTGGTAGAATTGATTGGATCCCCACTAAATGTAGCACAATTTGTTCGCAACATTTCGATGATGATAATTACATAACAACAAAGTCAGGGAAAAAAAAAGTATATACATAGTCAACAATACGTGCAAAATAAAAAGCAAGATTACATTAATTTTATCGATATCAACTATCGACCTTTTAGTCTCCCGCCCTAGCGTGCTTTTATGCGTGCGTGACGTACGTCAAACGCAGTATTGCATTAGTGTGACAACCAATAGCAAATTTACAATCTAAGTGCGTGTTGTTTATTTGTGTGCGTAATCCGCTTAGGCATTGGTCTCTTTTATGTAGTGAAAATAAAGAGTGGGAGACAACGGCGACGCGCGTTCTGATACAAATCAGGAACTATTTCCTTTCTAACCTTCTTTATCTGTTCTGTGTGCGAAGCCATCTGTGTCTGATTTAGCAAGTATTGCTGATGCGCTACTGTAACGTGGGAGCCGCAACAGTACCTTCAACGCGTTGTTAAAGTGAGTCCCCAGCCCATTACATTTAAAAAAAAGCCCATTACATGCTACCTCACATACCTAATTATTGTCATTTAAGTTCTAACACCACGTAAAAAAATATGGATACAATATTTTCATATTACATATTACATAATTAATAAATATATACCTATATTATTGTTATATATACAATATATGGTGTATATATATATATATATACAAATAAAAATAGTAAATATAAAAATAATAGTAAGGTTACTATTATTTTTGTATTTACTATTTTTATTTTAAGGTACCAGTTCCATACCGCACAGGGTTACATTTTCTTATACTAGTTTAATTAACATAATTTTAATTAAAACATATTATAAAAACAGAAGCAATACCACACGGTCTTGACGCAATCTCTTTTACGACCTAAACTGAATTGTTAAAGTTATGGAGCCATATACGGTGTCTATCTCCCACTCTCTGACGTTTAGACACGTCATGGTTAGGTCTCTGAACATAATAAAATTAATTAAGAATTGATTAATTTTTATTTATACTAACATTATACGAATATTATTAAATCTGTTTGAAAAACTAACGTCGCACTCTGTGTTGAAAAACCACCAGAGTTAATCTGTTTTGGAAAAAATCTTAAAATTGACGCTATTTTGGAAAAACTAACGTCGCACGCTGTGTTGAAAAGCCACCAGAGTTAATCTGTTTTAGAAAAAATCTTAAAATTGACGCTATTTTGGAAAAACGAACGTCGCACTCTGTGTTGAAAAGCCACCAGAGTTAATCTGTTTTGGAAAAAATCTTAAAATTGACGCTATTTTGGAAAATCTAACGTCCCACGCTGTGTTGAAAAGCCACCAGAGTTAATCTGTTTTGTAAAAAATCTTAAAATTGACGCTATTTTGGAAAAACTAACGTCGCACGCTGTGTTGAAAAGCCACCAGAGTTAATCTGTTTTGGAAAAAATCTTAAAATTGAAGCTATTTTGGAAAATCTAACGTCCCACGCTGTGTTGAAAAGCCACCAGAAGTAGTCTGTTTTGGAAAAATCTTAAAATTGACGTTATTTTGGAAAATCGAACTTCTCACAACAAAAAATTAAAATTACTCTTCTGACCAAACTCATACAAATTCTTATTAGTACATAATATTACGACTAGGGAATACATGTATTTTTTGTTTGTGATGAAATCCGTAAAACTACTGGAAATATATAAAAGAAAAATAAGTAGGTATGCGTTTTACATGTATAAAAAATAAGTACAATTTTGTTATAAAAATTGTTAGAGGGTAGAAAAATTAAGTATCAATCTCGCGACGGCAAGATGATATTTTATTAAAAACTGAAGATAATCGAGAAATCAACGAAAACGAGACAAGCTTTATGAATAACGTCCTCTTTTTTGAATTTCGCCTCGAATGTGGGACAAAAGCCCTAACTAAGGTATGTAGTCAATAATCACGAGTATTTTCACTACTACCTCCTATTAAAAATATTATTGCATATTATGAGAGAGACAATGTTCATGTCAGTAGTCACTAAAACAGCCACCATGCCGCACAAGGAAGCGACGCTGCGTCAATTATTAAACAAAATCGCCGCAGAACAAAATTATGAAAATCCAGAAATATCAATACACAAGTTATCTAGCGGAGGTGCAAACTATACATCGATATTATTCACAATTATCATAAAAGAAGACAACAAAGAAGAACTACATTTATTCGCCAAAGTCGCCATACTTGGAGAAAAAGTACGCAAAGGTGCGCATATTATAATATTTGACGTTGAAAGATTCGCTTATACTAAACTAGCGAAGATCTATTCGAGTCTAGAAGAGGAAAACAGAGTGCCTGAAGAACACAAGCTACACTTCACCAAGTGTTACGGTTTCAACCCTCGTAAGAACCAGGAGACGGTGGTTTTGGAAAACTTACTCGCTCAAGGTTATGGACCTAACGATAGATTCAATTCCTTTGACTGGGCATATGCTTCTTCAGCTGTCACAGAAATGGCGAAGATGCACGCACTGTCATTTGCTTTTAGCAAAAGGAATCCAGACGAATTCGAGAAAACATTGACAATATTAAAAGTGAATTGGAGAGAAGGATCGATGGATGAAACAGTGAGGAGTACGATGGAAATTGCGCTGAAGAACGTCAGGCCTGAGTACAAGGATGCGTTGGAGAAGTTTTTAGCCCAGGAGAGGTTCCAGAAGGACTTTCGAGTGAAAATGTGTGCTCCTGTTCGTTACAACGTTATCATCCACGCAGACTTCAGGGGCAGTAACTTGTTGCATAGAGTGAGGGAGGTGAGTTCAAACGTTTAAACTATATTCCCAAATATACAACTGCTGTAATAATTATGATTCTAAACGAAGACATTTTTTTTAATACCCTTAAGCACCGCTGTGATACAACGGTTAGTTTTAGTACTAATATGTCTGTATTTTTTTTAGTATAGCCTATACTGTCCCACTGCTGGTTCGAGGTAGCCCGAGAGAAGGGGAGGCCTTTGCCCAGCAGTGGCAGTATAGGCTAGATAATGACTGTATAAAGTCAGTAAATCACTAAACAATATTTGGTACTGTATAAGGTACTACATTGTTCATTATTGATGGTTTAAAAATACCAGTAAAATTATACCCACATTGCAGATTTGATTCTCTCATTATGATGATTATATTATTGTTGAGATAATCAGCATTACAGACGCGATTAAATTGGTTATTGTACCGTTTAGAAAAAGGGGGTGAGGTAGGAAGGAAGAAAATAAACTATTCTCAGACCAACCAAATATAAACAAAAAGAAATCATTTAGGTCAAGCCGTTTCGGAGAAATTCGGTAGCAAACACATGAAACGAGATTTTTTTATGTTTGATATTACTGCGGACATTTAATTCTTGAGTCACTTTATGAATTTGGGTAACCGCCCCTTAGACGACCATCTGACCGAAAAAGGAGATTGCAATTATACCTAGTTACTTTAGATCATATTTTAAGCAAGTTAAATATACACACAAAATTTCATCTAGGTCGGGTAAGCCGTTTAGGAGTTAGGTGACAAACACACATACGGAAAAATTATATGTATAAAGATAATGGTTATGTTCCTCACTTTAAACAAATATAAAATTTATATAAAACAATATTCTAGTTTTACCATCACGGTAATAAACTTTGAATAATGAATTTAAAAGAATTTAATAGAAAAGTGGGTAGATATGATTAATTTGTATCGAAATCATGATCATACGATTTCTAAAATTTCTATAAAATAAGCTTTGTTTAAAAGAACAACGCCTTTCAATATATTCTACTTATTCACCATTTTTAGGGTTCCCTACATAAATGGTGTCATCGGGACCGTACGACTAGGTCGTCCCTCTGTCCGTCAGACTGTCAGCGGACTGTACCTCAAAAACCGTTAGATATAGACAATTGAAATTTTCACAAAAATTGGATTTCTGCTCCCACTACAATAATAAATTAAAATGAAGTTAAATATTAAAGAGGATCTCCACACGGGAGACATAATTTTTTCAGCGTTTTTCAGAACTGAAATTGAATTTGTAGGTCTCTTTGGACCGATCAAAACCATCATTTTAACAGTCTGACCCTGTCTCCCGCTCCGCCCAAGGGCGGAATTAGTTATTTTTTTTTAAATTATTATAAACTAGTGCTTGACTGTGATCCCACCTGATGGTAAGCAGTGATGCAATCGTTGATGGTAAGGCGCACTAGTTTATTAAGAGCCTATTTACTCTAGCCTTGAAGACACCTAAATTATAATCTGACGGAAAGGAGTAGCTGGCAAACTGTTCCAGTCCCTCGATGATTCGATTACAAGTTTTTTCCCACCATAAAAAGGCCTATAATTGAGAAATGAGCATAAGTAGCTCTTTTTTATGGTAGTTAATAATCATCCAATGACGAATCCCGCTCTTGGGCGGAGCGGGAAACAGTGTCAGACTCTTACTGACTAAACAACCTACCCCGTGCCTTCCTGCCTTATTCTCAGAGCCCCGGTGTAACGCTTTCGCGTCAACCCTCAGCTCCAGGAGGCTTCAACCCTGTAGGGCCCGCACAGTAAAAACATATTAAGTTAACTTAGGTATGTAGTTTATGTGTGCCACATTTTTTATTATTTCTAACACTACTTGCGTAAGTGTAGAACTATCTTTAACCGAAATATCTGTCCTTGTCGTAAATTTGAGCTAAGAATGACAGCCACTTACGTGACGAGTGGCGCGAGTTACTGAGTGCCACTTTATCGTCACAGCATTGCTATCATTCTTCCTTCCTTCTTAACTCTTTATCTAGGATCATGGCCGTTCAGTAGCGTAGTCAAAGGTTAGAAGGAGCTACTTTTAATCTTGTTATTTCATGTATTTTAATTTGGTATTAGGTACACAAAAAACATAACTGTTGATGTCGCGCAATCAGGTAAAAAGAAACTTATCAACTCACGTATGAAATTTATATGAAAAATATTCCACACAGAAAAATTGTCGACATGCCATTCTAAACTTTATTTGAATTTTTTTTAGTAAGCCTCTGCGATTTTTAAATTAGTTATCAAATCGGTACTTTTTTATAGTATACTCTAGCTAAAAAACGTAAATTAAATAACTAATGACGGGAGACAACTTAGCTTTTTGCACCCGAGGCTCCAGAGGCAAAGTTACGCCTCTGTGGCCGCTTGACTCGCTGCTTTATCTATGAACAACTAGCAAATTCGTTTAATTACAATCTATACTATTATACAAATAAAAAGTAAAGCGTAATAGTTTTTTTATTGTTTAAATACACTTTGGTATCTCTTGAAACACCAGGTCAGATAGTAAAAAAATAATAAAATAATATGTACTGTATAGCCATGATAACATCACTGGCCCACGGAAACTAAAGAAACAAGGATAAAGGCGGGTGAAACCGCAAGGAACCATTAGTTTATGTATATTAGTGCAAAACAAAATTATTTAAAAGTAAGACACCGCACACATAGATTTCATTAAAGATTTAGATAACGTATTATTCGGGTACGCTTGTGCACCATCACGCTGACTATTGTATATTATATTATGTAATCTCCGGCTCACCACGCAGTCAGCTGTTAGCGCGCGCCCGCGGCGGTCACAATAGCAAAAACTGCTACAGTACCACCGTTCCTATAACACGACTACAACCGGCTTACACCTCAACATTCAACATGGAAGACATCCCCCAACATTTCAATGATCTACTTCATAAAATTGCTCAAGAACAAAAATTCGTAAACTACGATTTAGATGTTAAACCAATTTCGAGCGGAGGCGCCAACTACACTTCTAAATTGTTTACGGTCACCGTTTCGGAGGGTTCTCGTGTAGTGCAAATGTTCGCTAAGATTGCCGCCGTGGGTGAGTCAATGAGAGCTCAGTTGCCGAAGCTATATGACACAGAGAGGTACTTCTACACCAAACTCAACGATCTCTACCGAAAGATAGAAAACGATTTCGAAATACCAGACGAACATAAGTTGGCGTTCCCCAAGTTTTATGGATGTAACCCCGCCAAGTATGAGGAGACAGTAGTGATGGAGAATCTAGTGCTGGATGGATACCTCGCTTATGACAGGATGAAGGCAATAAACTGGCCCTACGCCAGTTCTGCAGTGAGAGAGTTGGCGAAGTTCCACGCGATCTCCTTCGCGCATTGGAAGTATCACCCAGAAAACTTTGAGACCGTTATGGAGGAGTTTAAGTTTGAATTTAAGATAGGTGATGAGGGCATGAAGAAACACATGGAACATGTAACTAGTCGAGCTATAGATCACGTTGATGAGGATAACAAGGCTAAATTGTCGAGGTTTTTCGAAGAAGCTTTGAGTTCGCCGGAATCGTTTGCCCCGGAATTCAAGAAATCCCGGAGGCCAGTGTTAGGACACGGAGACTACAGACCGAGCAACTTAATGCACAAGAATCTTGATGTAAGTTTTCTTTTACTTCGCTTAAACTTAACGTGCTTTAAATTTTTTAAATTAATTTTAGTTTGTATATAGTTGTGACCGAACGCAATGTGCCTCGTTCACAAAATGACAAAGGTTTTAGAAATTTTTCCCATATTTGTGTCATCTAAGTCGTGATCATCACAAAATATAAAAATCTTCCTTTGATTGTCAAAATTGCACGACAAAGTTGTGTGACTCGCGCTTTTGTCAAAATGATGACTTAACGCATGTCTTAGTTTTAGGTCGCATGTTTTTGATTGAAAAATAAAACATGGTCTTTCCTATGGCAGACTTCATAAAAAAATACTCAGCGAGTGCAACATTTTAAAACATGACGCTAAGGTCGACCGTTGTGGGGTATTATAACAGACGGCTTAAGTCGTCGCTGAAGGACACTAATAGACAAGCTACATCAATTTCAAACCTGTTTTCATTATAAAAATATTATTTATTCAGTTCACCCGTTAGAACTATAAAAAAGACTTTGTAGCGAACCTTGAGAATTTGTGTAACTACCTACGGACGAAATAAACACGGTCAGCGCGGTGGTGCCCTCTCGCGGCTCTTGTCTTGTTTTACAAAGCAGTAATGCGAGGTAAGGATTTTTTGCGTAGAATAACATTCATTATATGCCAAAAAATAAAAAAAGCTACGTACAAAAAGGACTTAGTACGTTGTATTTGTAATTATTCTACTGAGTTACAATGACGTAAGATGTTTTGTTTTCTAACAAAAAACGATGATGCGCGTTATCTTTTACGAAGATATATTTTAACACTGACCTTTCAACTGTCAAATACAATAGTGGTCCACTTTAGAAAAGGTATCTGCTGTTAATTGAACTAAATAATCATCTGATCACAATTTTAGCATGTTTTTTTTTATTTAGATAAAGTAAACTGTAAGTTTGCCTAATTTTTGGTGACATTTTTTTTATGGAATGACGAATCCCGCCCTTGGGCGGAGAAGAAAACAGCGTCAGATTCTTACTGGCTAAACAACCTACCCCATTTATTTATTTGTCATTTTCATAATATACCATAATTTACTTCATTGTTTTAGCACGTAATTTAATTGACGTTAGATAAAATGTTTAATAATTGAATTATATTAATATACTGTTTTCATTATTATGTCAAATAAAGTGATGCAACAATTAGTTTTTTTAGCAAATATTGACAATTACAACCGTATTATATTTTATTTAGATTAGAATTCTGTATCTGGATCAGAAATCGCAATCAGTATGTGAGTAATTTAAGCTACTGATAACACTTATGAAACCAAATCTAAAAATAAATGTGTAATGTCGTAATTCGGAATCATTGAGTAAAATGTATCTAATCGTGCAAGATATTATATCTTCCGAATACTAAGTGGTTAGAGACATAACACAAAGATAAATGATTTGAGGAATATAATCGCTTAATGACGTCAAATTGTTGAAATTGTGAATCAACATTATTGTATTAAACTAATTTACATAATTAACACCTCCTAGGCCGTAAGGTAAAATGTGCATTTTTTCAGAAGAAGCATTATTATAATTGATAATTATTTACTTAATGGAATCTTTTTAATTGACATAATGTTTGAATTATTTAATCAATAAATAATTTAAAATCTCGGTATCAGGCGCTGGTTGTAATAAAAAATAATATTGATTTTTATAACAAAATTCTCAAGAATTATATGTTTCGATTTTATGTGTTTAACTGTGCAGGCCATAAAACATATTTTTTTTATTTTAAAACTACATAGGAAATGTGTTTTTTTGTATAAAAATATAATAATATAATAAATGTGCAAGTATAAACTTAGGCCTCGTTTTTTTCTTGTGCTAGCTATTGTCAGGAAAAGGTTTTTATGAAAAAATAATAAGATAGAATAGCGTAGAATATGGCAGAATAGGGTAGAATATGGTAGAATAGGGTAGATTAGGGTAGAATAGGGTAGAACAGAGTAGAGTAGGGTAGAATAGGGTAGAATAGGGTAGATTAGGGTAGAATAGGGTAGAATGGAGTAGAATAGGGTAGAATAGGGTAGAATAGGGTAGATTAGGGTAGAATAGGGTAGAATAGGGTAGAATAGAAGAGAGTAGACTAGAATAGGGTAGAATAGAATAGAGTAGAGTAGAGTGCAGTAAAGTAGAATGGAGTAATAAGTTGTAAAAGTAGTAGTAGAAGCTAGTTTCTGCACATCTGAAGAGTCGGTACATAATCATTAAGAGGTAAATACATGTTTATATGTACGTATTCATTATATTATCAGCACGTGCCGCTCATATAATACTATGTTGTCAAACGGAGATTAGATTGACAAGCCTGACAATTTAATGGCCGCTCATCAATTAGCGAACTGTGTTATCTGCCTGTAATGTGTTGTATATTCGCAGTATATCAACCTGGGTCCATACAATGAGGACATTTTTACACTATCAGTTATTTCATCATACTATAAAACATTTAGTATATCGAAAGAAAACGATCATTGTATTGATTATATTGATAATACTAGTTGGTAACGAAATAACAACAAAAAAAATGTACTTATGTTCGATATGTCAACGAATGTCAAATTTCGATGCAATTTAAATAAGAAAAAGCCTTATTAATTTTGACACTTAAAAAGAAAAATATTAAAGATCTAGATTCGTTTTTTAAATTCAAATATACGTTTTGACAAAACGGTAGCAAAAGATTGTGTGTTTTGTATCTCAACTGTCTGTGTCTGCGCAACTGAACAATAAATATGTATGTAGAATCATTGAATCAAGCGTGATCCAGGTTAAATGGAGCTGACAATTTAGTTGTAGTGTTTGACTACCTCAACGAATTTTGGCAAAAAGTTTGATTAGAAACATTTACCGAAAACTACATAACCATTAGATAATTCATCCATATTCTAATGAGAAACAAATGAACAATTTTTACGAAGATATGGCATATAGGATTTAGCATCCTAGCCAAAACCATTAAGAAGAAAATTAGCAAATTAAACCGATGAGAATTATTAAAACCAATAAAAAACCTCATACGTCAAAATATAAGCTTTGAAAGTAAAAAGACAAATAATAACTTACATACTTTTTGTCCTAATTTCAGGATGGCAAAGTAGAAATTAAGATCGTGGACCTTCAAACCCTGCAGGCTGGCAGCCCGATCACCGACTTGCTGTACTTCATCTTCACGGGCTCCGACGAGGAGTTCCGCGCCAAATACTTCGACAAGCTGATCGACCACTACTACTCCGAGCTCAGCGCCGCCATGAGGAGACTGAACCTTAACCCTGACGAGATCTTCCCCAGAGAAGACTTCGACTATGAATTCAAGGAGGTAAGGAATTTAACTTGTAATTGATAGTACGATAAATGCTGATAGTACGATCTGCTCACGCACTAGATTTCTGTAGAATGTCGTCGCCTGTGGTCGGCTATTTGGAACATTTATTCTTATTTGACCTGACATGTCCACATGATCACCTGCTCTTACAAAATAGCCACAAATTATATAGGTACAGATGTCAATCTACGTACAAAGCGCGCTCGAGCAACGCACACATAGACACCGTTCGCCGACGCGAAAACTGGGCTCAACGAGGATCATTACGACAGCGAGGGTGTCACGTTTGAGACGCGCGTCTGTGAAATTTTGCAACTACCACGATAATTTTGTTGTGCATAATCCAGTGACAACCCTAGCGCGCGCGACCGCCGTGCGTAGGTATGAAAAGTGAAGTACATACATGAGATTGACTTCTGTACCTTTTTATTTTGTGACATAGCTCAGCAGGTACATTACAGGATGTACATCCTACAGACACGACACACGTGATTAATTTGTTGAATACCGTCATTAGAGACAAAATAGAAAGACAATAGGTGTGCGAACTGCGTCCGCTAGGGGCTTGAGAGCTTACCAAAACGTGACAAGCTGGACACCTTGCCCAGCTATACATTATGGATGATGACCATAGGGACACGAAGTAACCATCGTACATTCAGACACCAGTGAATATGTATTAATAACTAAGCAATGAACCTCCTTTAAATAATAATAACAATATAATAATATGTCCACAACTATCACACAACGCCAGCTAGTCCCAAGCTAAGAAGAGCTTGTGTTATGGGTACTAGACAACTGATAAACATACTTATATATTTTTAAATACATACATATTATAGATAAATTACACCCAGACACAGAACAAATGATCGTGCTCATCACACAAACATTTGTCCTGGGTGCAGGCATAGCAGTCAGGGTCACTAACTACTAGACTGACAGGCCAGTCATAAATACATACAAACTCGATTTTTTTTTTTTACAAAATCAAGTCATAATCAATCTTTGAACATCCACCTACAGAAATGCTACAGATAAATGAATTAGTGTTACACTACACGTTACGACATGTCAAAACGTGAAACCCGAAGCTGCTTGAACAGCTTTACATTATGGATGATAACCAACGCGCGAGTGGCCCTTCCATACGGCGGTAGGCCTCTGGAGTAACTCTGTACAACTAGTTCGCAGACTACCGCGATAGGAAAGTATTGCTACCACCAGATCTCATATTCTTTCATTCAAAATAAAAGTCCGATGTCCGAGTCATGTAAGACGTATTTTGTCAGAAAACATATAAAACAACACCAGTGCCAACTGACAAAAAAAATCGGAAAAAAAAATTATAGAAGGAAAGAAATCTTTAAAAATAAAATAGAGATCAACAGACATCTCTTAGACGCCCGCACCAGCTCTACGTTATGGATGATGACCACAACGACCCGTAGGACCCGTCGTACATTCTAAAACTAGCGAAACCATAGAACAGGGAAATTCAAAATGTCTACGTGTTCATAGCACGCGCGTAGGTCCGAGCTACGCCGTAGCTTCGCTGCGTAGCAACACACAAGCAACTTTTATACATATTTCTAATACTGTGTGAAAATATTATTGGAAAATGAAAAGATACCATGTATTACGCTACCAAAAAGATAAAACACTCCTTGATAGCGCTTGAATTAAAATTAAAATTTAAAAACAGGCTCGTCCACATCCAGAAACATCAACAAAAAAATCGGAAAAAAACATATTATTAGAAGGAAAGAAATCTTTAAAAGTAGAAATCACACATTTAAGACACCTGGCTCGGGTTTACTTTATGGATGATCACCACAACGACCAGTGGTACCCGTCGTCCACCTGCACCTCCTCGGAGTAGAAAAGGGAAATTTAAAACTTTTTTTTTATTAAAACGTGTCATTGACAGCGATAGGAAATCATTACTACCACCAGATCTGATTATCTTTAATTAAAAAGAAATACGAGTCATGTAAGACGTATTTTGTCAGAAAACATCTAAAACAAGACCAGTGTCAACTGACAAAAATTATCGGAAAAAAAAAATTAGAAGGAAAGAAATCTTTAAAAATAAAATAGAAATCAACAGACATCTCTTAGACGCCCCGACCAGCTCTACGTTATGGATGATCACCACAGCGACCCGTAGGACCCGTCGTACATTCTGCAGCAAGCGAAACCACATAACAGGGAAATTCAAAATGTCTTCGTGTTCGTAGCACGCGCGTAAGTCCGAGCTACGCCGTAGCTACGCTGCGTAGCAACATACAATCAACTTTTATGAACATCTCTAATACTGTGTGAAAATATTTTTGGAAAATGAAATGCTACAGCGGCAAGGTGACATGCCCGTTTGACGCCACGCATGTGATCAATGAAGTAGAGGTAGACTACACGTATCGACTTACCCAAAACGAGACATGCTAGAAAACCGGAAGAGCTTTACATTATGGATGATGAACAAAGCGACGCGTCGTACATTCGAACACAAGTGAAACCATATGAATCGACCAGGGCAATAAGCCTCATCTAAGCACTATTGCCCGATTATACCAAAAAGAGTGGTCAGCTTATCCAGAAAATCTGAAAGTTAGAGATCCTTAATAATAAATAAATAAATTCAAAGTACCTTATAAATGGCGGAAGGCGCGCATGGAGAGAATCAAGCATCAACAGCAAGCAGACGACGGCGATAGGGAAGTATTACTACCACCAGATCTGATTATCTTTAATTAAAAAGAAATACGAGTCATGTAAGACGTATTTTGTCAGAAAACATCTAAAACAAGACCAGTGTCAACTGACAAAAATTATCGGAAAAAAAAATTTTAGAAGGAAAGAAATCTTTAAAAATAAAATAGAAATCAACAGACATCTCTTAGACGCCCCGACCAGCTCAACGTTATGGATGATCACCACAGCGACTCGTAGGACCCGTCGTACATTCTGCAGCAAGCGAAACCACATAACAGGGAAATTCAAAATGTCTTCGTGTTCGTAGCACGCGCGTAAGTCCGAGCTACGCCGTAGCTACGCTGCGTAGCAACATACAATCAACTTTTATGAACATCTCTAATACTGTGTGAAAATATTTTTGGAAAATGAAATGCTACAGCGGCAAGGTGACATGCCCGTTTGACGCCACGCATGTGATCAATGAAGTAGAGGTAGACTACACGTATCGACTTACCCAAAACGAGACATGCTAGAAAACCGGAAGAGCTTTACATTATGGATGATGAACAAAGCGACGCGTCGTACATTCGAACACAAGTGAAACCATATGAATCGACCAGGGCAATAAGCCTCATCTAAGCACTATTGCCCGATTATACCAAAAAGAGTGGTCAGCTTATCCAGAAAATCTGAAAGTTAGAGATCCTTAATAATAAATAAATAAATTCAAAGTACCTTATAAATGGCGGAAGGCGCGCATGGAGAGAATCGAGCATCTACAGCAAGCCTCTGGAGTAACTCTGTACAACCAGTTCGCAGACGACCGCGATAGGAAAGTATGACTACCACCAGATCTGATTATCTTTAATTCAAAAGAAATACGAGTCATGTAAGACGTATTCTGTCAAAAAACATTTAAAACAAGACCAGTGCCAACTGATAAAATAATATCACAAAATTTCTCTGATTTTTATATTAAAAATATCTTCTATAATATTATAGAAGGAAAGAAATCTAAGAAAATACATAAATTAAAAATGAACCCATCTTTTAGACGGCGTTTATGGATGTTCACCACAACGATTCGTACCCGTCGTACATTCTAAGACAAGCGAACAACCACAACCACCTCGGGGTAGAAAAGGGAAATATAAAACTTTTTTTTATTAGAAACGTGTCATTAAAAATTGAAAAACTGCACATCCACCTACAAAAGTGCCACAGCAGCAAAACGAATTGCCCCTTTGACAGCGCACATGTGACCGGCCCCTTATTAGAGCTTTAATTAAAATTAAAATAAAAAATGCACATCCACCTACAGAAGTGCCACAGCAGCAAAACGAATTGCCCCTTCGACAGCGCACATGTGACCGGCCCCTTACTAGAGCTTTAATTAAAATTAAAATAAAAAAATGCACATCCACCTACCAGAAGTACTACAGCAGCAAAACGAATTGCCCCTTTGACAGCGCACATGTGACCGGCCCCTTACTAGAGCTTTAATTAAAATTTCATTATCATATCATATCATCAAAAACAAGTAATTATAAGACATCAGCAGTAAAAATCTAAAACAAGACCAAAGCTATCAAACAAAATATTATTAGAAGAAAATTTAATATTATAAAAGGAAAGAAATGTAAGAAAATAAAGTAGAAATCAACGACACCCGGACCAGCTCTACGTTATGGATGATGACCACAACGACCCGTAGGACCCGTCGTACATTCAAATACCAGCGAATCCATATTAAAGGACTAGGACAATGATATGACCTATAAAGACACAAACCCAATTTTACCAAAAGGGCTGCTCAAGTCATTAGAAAATCAAATGCGCGGCCGTTACAAATAGCGGAAGGTGCGCATGGACAGAATCAACCATCTACAGTAAACCTCTGGAGTAACTCTGTACAACCAATTCGCCGACGACAGCGATAGGAAAGTATTACTGCCACCAGATCTAATTATCTTTAATTCAAAAGAAATCCGAGTCATGTAAGACGTATTCTGTCAGAAAACATCTAAAACAAGACCAGTGTCAACTGACAAAAAATATCGGAAAAAAATTATAGAAGGAAAGAAAACTTTAAAAATAAAATAGAGATCAACACACATCTCTTAGACGCCCGCACCAGCTCTACGTTATGGATGATCACCACAACGACCCGTAGGACCCGTCGTACATTCTAAAACAAGCGAAACCACAGAAAAGGGAAATTCAAAATGTCTACGTGTTCGTAGCACGCGCGTAGGTCCGAGCTACGCCGTAGCTTCGCTGCGTAGCAACATACAAGCAACTTTTATGAACATCTCTAATACTATTTGAAAATATTGTTGGAAAATGAAAAGTTACCATGTATTAATCTACCAAAAAGATCAAGACTCCTCTGCTAGCGCTTGAATTAAAAAGATGCTCATCCACCTCCAGAGGTATCAACTAGCAAAACCAATGCAAACTGGCAAAAAAAAAATCGGAAAAAAAATATTATAGAAGGAAAGAAATCTTTAAAAGTAAAGAAGAAATCACACATTTAAGACACCTGGCACGCGTTTACTTTATGGATGATCACCACAGCGACCCGTTGCACCCGTCGTACATTCCAACTCCAGCGAATCCATATGAAATAAAGTGGACTACAACAATGAGTCTCATCACAAACTCGATTTTATTTTTTTACAAAATCAAGTCAAAATCGATCTTTGAACATCCACCTACAGAAGTGCTACAGCAGCAAAACGAATTGCCCCTTTGACACCACACATGTGATCGGCTTCTTACTAGAGCTTTAATAAAAATAAAAAAAAATGCACATCCACCTACAGAAGTGCCACAGCAGCAAAACGAATTGCCCCTTCGACAACGCACATGTGGTCGGCCCCTTACTAGAGCTTTAATTAAAATTTCATTATCATATCATCAAAAACAAGTAATTATAAAACATCAGCAGTAAAAATCTAAAACAAGACCAATGCTATCAAACAAAATATTATTAGAAAAAAATTTAATATTATAAAAGGACCCGTCATACATTCAAATACCAGCGAATCCAAATTAAAGGACTAAGACAATGAGCCTATAAAGACACAAACCCAATTTTACCAAAAGGGCTGCTCAGGTCATTAGAAAATCAAATGCGCGGCCGTTACAAATAGCGGAAGGTGCGCATGGACAGAATCAACCATCTACAGTAAACCTCTGGAGTAACTCTGTACAACCAATTCGCCGACGACAGCGATAGGAAAGTATTACTGCCACCAGATCTGATTATCTTTAATTCAAAAGAAGTCCGAGTCATGTAAGACGTATTTTGGCAGAAAACATGTAAAACAAGACCAGTGCCAACTGACAAAAAATATCGAAAAAAAAAATTATAGAAGGAATTAAATCTTTAAAAATAAAATAGAGATCAACACACATCTCTTAGACGCCCGCACCAGCTCTACGTTATGGATGATCACCACAGCGACCCGTAGGACCCGTCGTACATTCTAAAACAAGCGAAACCACAGAACAGGGAAATTCAAAATGTCTACGTGTTCGTAGCACGCGCGTAGGTCCGAGCTACGCCGTAGCTTCGCTGCGTAGCAACATACAAGCAACTTTTATGAACATCTCTAATACTATTTGAAAATATTGTTGGAAAATGAAAAGTTACCATGTATTAATCTACCAAAAAGATCAACACTCCACTACTAGCGCTTGAATTAAAATTTAAAAAGATGCTCATCCACCTCCAGAAGTATCAACTAGCAAAACCAATGCAAACTGGCAAAAAAAAATCAGAAAAAAATATTATAGAAGGAAATAAATATTTAAAAGTAAAGTAGAAATCACACATTTAAGACACCTGGCACGCGTTTACTTTATGGATGATCACCACAGCGACCCGTTGCACCCGTCGTACATTCCAACTCCAGCGAATCCATATGAAATAAAGTGGACTACAACAATGAGTCTCATCACAAACTCGATTTTATTTTTTTACAAAATCAAGTCAAAATCGATCTTTGAACATCCACCGACAGAAATGCTACAGATAAATGAATTAGTGTTAGACTACATGTTACGACTTGTCCAAAACGTGAAACCCGAAGCTGATTGAACAGCTTTACATTATGATGATAACCAAAACGACCTGTCGTACATTCGAATACCCGTTTTGAAACAACCAGGGCAATAAGCCTCTTCTAAACACACAAACCTGATGCTACCATAGAGCGGCCTTTTCGAACAGCGGTAGGCGCGCATGGTAAGTATAAAAAAAATATTAGAATACCCACCTATAGAAGTGCTTCAGCGGCAAGGTGATACGCCCGTTTGACGCCACGCATGTGATCAATGAAGTAGAGGTAGACTACACGTATCGACTTGCCCAAAACGAGACATGCTAGAAACCCGGAACAGCTTTACATTACGGATGATGAACAAAGCGACGCGTCGTACATTCGAACACAAGTGAAACCGTATGAAACGACTAGGGCAATAAGCCTCATCTAAACACACAAGCCCGATTATTCGAAAAAGAGTGGTCAGCCTTTCCAGAAAATCTAAAATGTTAGAGATCCTTAATAAAAAAATAAATAAATTCAAAGGACCTTATAAATGGCAAAAAGCGCGCATGGAGAGAATCAAGCATCAACAGCAAGCAGACGACGGCGATAGGAAAGTATTACTACCACCAGATCTGATTATCTTTAAGTCAAAAGAAATACGAGTCATGTAAGACGTATTCTATCAGAAAACATCTAAAAGAAGACCAGTGCCAACTGACAAAATAATATCGGTGAAATAAATAATATTATAGAAGGAAAGAAATCTAAGAAAATAAATTAAAAATCAACACATCTTTTAGACGGCGTTCATGGATGATCACCACAACGATTCGTAGGACCCGTCATACATTCTAAAACAAGCGAAACCACAGAACAGGGAAATTCAAAATGTCTACGTGTTCGTAGCACGCGCGTAGGTCCGAGCTACGCCGTAGCTTCGCTGCGTAGCAACATACAAGCAACTTTTATAAATATTTCTAATACTGTGTGAAAATATTGTTTGAAAATGAAAAGATACCATGTATTAAGCTACCAAAAAGATCTACACTCCTTTGATAGCGCTTGAATTAAAATTTAAAAACAAACTCGTCCACATCCAGAAGCTTCAACAAAAAATATCGGAAAAAAAATTATAGAAGGAAAGAAATCTTTAAAAGTAAAGTAGAAATCACACATTTAAGACACCTGGCTCGGGTTTACTTTATGGATGATCACCACAACGACCAGTGGTACCCGTCGTCCACCTGCACCTCCTCGGAGTAGAAAAGGGAAATTTAAAACTTTTTTTTTATTAAAACGTGTCATTGACAGCGATAGGAAATCATTACTACCACCAGATCTGATTATCTTTAATTAAAAAGAAATATGAGTCATGTAAGACGTATTTTGTCAGAAAACATCTAAAACAAGACCAGTGCCAACTGATAAAATAATATCGGTGAAATAAATAATATTATAGAAGGAAAGAAATCTAAGAAAATACATAAATTAAAAATGAACACATCTTTTAGACGGCGTTTATGGATGATCACCACAACGACTCGTACCCGTCGTACATTCTAAGACAAGCGAACGACCTCAACCACCTCGGGGTAGAAAACGGAAATATAAAACTTTTTTTTATTAGAAACGTGTCATTGACAGAGAATTTAAGTGCTTGTAGCACGCGCGTAGGTCAGAACTACGCCGTAGCTTCGCTGCGTAGCAACATACAAGCAACTTTTATACATATTTCTAATACTGCGTGAAAATATTATTGGAAAATGAAAAGATACCATGTATTAAGCTACCAAAAAGATCAACACTCCTTTGATAGCGCTTGAATTAAAATTCAAATTTAAAAACAGGCTCGTCCACATCCAGAAGCATCAACAAAAAAAATCGGAAAAAACATATTATTAGAAGGAAAGAAATCTTTAAAAGTAGAAATCACACATTTAAGACACCCGGCTCGGGTTTACTTTATGGATGATCACCACAACGACCAGTGGTACCCGTCGTCCACCTGCACCTCCTCGGAGTAGAAAAGGGAAATTTAAAACTTTTTTTTTATTAAAACGTGTCATTGACAGCGATAGGAAATCATTACTACCACCAGATCTGATTATCTTTAATTAAAAAGAAATACGAGTCATGTAAGACGTATTTTGTCAGAAAACATCTAAAACAAGACCAGTGTCAACTGACAAAAAATATTGGAAAAAAAAATTTTAGAAGGAAAGAAATCTTTAAAAATAAAATAGAAATCAACAGACATCTCTTAGACGCCCGGACCAGCTCTACGTTATGGATGATCACCACAGCGACCCGTAGGACTCGTCGTACATTCTGCAGCAAGCGAAACCACAGAACAGGGAAATTCAAAATGTCTTCGTGTTCGTAGCACGCGCGTAAGTCCGAGCTACGCCGTAGCTACGCTGCGTAGCAACATACAAGCAACTTTTATGAACATCTCTAATACTATTTGAAAATATTGTTGGAAAATGAAAAGTTACCATGTATTAATCTACCAAAAAGATCAACACTCCACTACTAGCGCTTGAATTAAAATTTAAAAAGATGTTCATCCACCTCCAGAAGTATCAACTAGCAAAACCAATGCAAACTGGCAAAAAAAAAATCGGAAAAAAAATATTATAGAAGGAAATAAATATTTAAAAGTAAAGTAGAAATCACACATTTAAGACACCTGGCACGCGTTTACTTTATGGATGATCACCACAGCGACCCGTTGCACCCGTTGTACATTCGAACTCCAGCGAATCCATATTAAATAAAGTGGACTACAACAATGAGTCTCATCACAAACTCGATTTTATTTTTTTACAAAATCAAGTCAAAATCGATCTTTGAACATCCACCGACAGAAATGCTACAGATAAATGAATTAGTGTTAGACTACATGTTACGACTTGTCCAAAACGAGAAATCCGAAGCTGATTGAACAGCTTTACATTATGATGATAACCAAAACGACCTGTCGTACATTCGAATACCCGTTTTGAAACAACCAGGGCAATAAGCCTCTTCTAAACACACAAACCTGATGCTACCATAGAGCGGCCTTTTCGAACAGCGGTAGGCGCGCATGGTAAGTATAAAAAAAATATTAGAACACCCACCTACAGAAGTGCTTCAGCGGCAAGGTGATATGCCCGTTTGACGCCACGCATGTGATCAATGAAGTAGTAGACTACACGTATCGACTTGCCCAAAACGTGACAAGCTGGAAACCCGGAACAGCTTTACATTATGGATGATGAACAAAGCGACGCGTCGTACATTCGAACACAAGTGAAACCGTATGAAACGACCAGGGCAATAAGCCTCATCTAAACACACAAGCCCGACTTTTCGAAAAAGAGTGGTCAGCCTTTCCAGAAAATCTAAAATGTTAGAGATCCTTAATAAAAAAATAAATAAATTCAAAGGACCTTATAAATGGCGAAAAGCGCGCATGGAGAGTATCAAGCATCAACAGCAAGCAGACGACGGCGATAGGAAAGTATTACTACCACCAGATCTGATTATCTTTAAGTCAAAAGAAACACGAGTCATGTAAGACGTATTCTATCAGAAAACATCTAAAAGAAGACCAGTGCCAACTGACAAAATAATATCGGTGAAATAAATAATATTATAGAAGGAAAGAAATCTAAGAAAATAAATTAAAAATCAACACATCTTTTAGACGGCGTTCATGGATGATCACCACAACGATTCGTAGGACCCGTCATACATTCTAAAACAAGCGAAACCACAGAACAGGGAAATTCAAAATGTCTACGTGTTCGTAGCACGCGCGTAGGTCCGAGCTACGCCGTAGCTTCGCTGCGTAGCAACATACAAGCAACTTTTATAAATATTTCTAATACTGTGTGAAAATATTGTTTGAAAATGAAAAGATACCATGTATTAAGCTACCAAAAAGATCTACACTCCTTTGATAGCGCTTGAATTAAAATTTAAAAACAAACTCGTCCACATCCAGAAGCATCAACAAAAAATATCGGAAAAAAAATTGTAGAAGGAAAGAAATCTTTAAAAGTAAAGTAGAAATCACACATTTAAGACACCTGGCTCGGGTTTACTTTATGGATGATCACCACAACGACCAGTGGTACCCGTCGTCCACCTGCACCTCCTCGGAGTAGAAAAGGGAAATTTAAAACTTTTTTTTTATTAAAACGTGTCATTGACAGCGATAGGAAATCATTACTACCACCAGATCTGATTATCTTTAATTAAAAAGAAATACGAGTCATGTAAGACGTATTTTGTCAGAAAACATCTAAAACAAGACCAGTGTCAACTGACAAAAAATATCGGAAAAAAAAATTTTAGAAGGAAAGAAATCTTTAAAAATAAAATAGAAATCAACAGACATCTCTTAGACGCCCGGACCAGCTCTACGTTATGGATGATCACCACAGCGACCCGTAGGACTCGTCGTACATTCTGCAGCAAGCGAAACCACAGAACAGGGAAATTCAAAATGTCTTCGTGTTCGTAGCACGCGCGTAAGTCCGAGCTACGCCGTAGCTACGCTGCGTAGCAACATACAAGCAACTTTTATGAACATCTCTAATACTATTTGAAAATATTGTTGGAAAATGAAAAGTTACCATGTATTAATCTACCAAAAAGATCAACACTCCACTACTAGCGCTTGAATTAAAATTTAAAAAGATGTTCATCCACCTCCAGAAGTATCAACTAGCAAAACCAATGCAAACTGGCAAAAAAAAAATCGGAAAAAAAATATTATAGAAGGAAATAAATATTTAAAAGTAAAGTAGAAATCACACATTTAAGACACCTGGCACGCGTTTACTTTATGGATGATCACCACAGCGACCCGTTGCAACCGTTGTAGATTCGAACTCCAGCGAATCCATATTAAACAAAGTGGACTACAACAATGAGTCTCATCACAAACTCGATTTTATTTTTTTACAAAATCGAGTCAAAATCGATCTTTGAACATCCACCGACAGAAATGCTACAGATAAATGAATTAGTGTTAGACTACATGTTACGACTTGTCCAAAACGAGAAATCCGAAGCTGATTGAACAGCTTTACATTATGATGATAACCAAAACGACCTGTCGTACATTCGAATACCCGTTTTGAAACAACCAGGGCAATAAGCCTCTTCTAAACACACAAACCTGATGCTACCATAGAGCGGCCTTTTCGAACAGCGGTAGGCGCGCATGGTAAGTATAAAAAAAATATTAGAACACCCACCTACAGAAGTGCTTCAGCGGCAAGGTGATATGCCCGTTTGACGCCACGCATGTGATCAATGAAGTAGTAGACTACACGTATCGACTTGCCCAAAACGTGACAAGCTGGAAACCCGGAACAGCTTTACATTATGGATGATGAACAAAGCGACGCGTCGTACATTCGAACACAAGTGAAACCGTATGAAACGACCAGGGCAATAAGCCTCATCTAAACACACAAGCCCGACTTTTCGAAAAAGAGTGGTCAGCCTTTCCAGAAAATCTAAAATGTTAGAGATCCTTAATAAAAAAATAAATAAATTCAAAGGACCTTATAAATGGCGAAAAGCGCGCATGGAGAGTATCAAGCATCAACAGCAAGCAGACGACGGCGATAGGAAAGTATTACTACCACCAGATCTGATTATCTTTAAGTCAAAAGAAACACGAGTCATGTAAGACGTATTCTATCAGAAAACATCTAAAAGAAGACCAGTGCCAACTGACAAAATAATATCGGTGAAATAAATAATATTATAGAAGGAAAGAAATCTAAGAAAATAAATTAAAAATCAACACATCTTTTAGTCATACACCCGTTAACATACCCGGCATACATTCAAAGACCAGCGAACGACCTCAACGACCTCGGTGTAGAAAAGGGAAATATAAACTTTTTTTTTATTAAAACGTGTCATTGACAGCGATAGGAAATCATTACTACCACCAGATCATCAGTCATCAGTGTCATTGATAGAGAGTTCCGTGCTTGTAACACGCGCGTAGGTCCGAGCTACGCCGTAACTTCGCGGCGTAGCAAGGTTTGTATCTTACTAGGCAGCGAAGCTACGGCATGCGGCTTTTGTGAACATCGCAAGTACTGTTTGAAAATGGAAAGTTACGGCGCATTAAGCCGCCAAAAGCATCAACACAACCTTGCTAGTTCTATAATTAAAATTTAGATGAAAATAAAAACCAAAATATGCTTCGAAATTATCGAAGAGTTTCGTCCCAAAGAAACTACTAGAAAACATCAATATATTCGACTTCAATTTGAAACAAGATGAAAGAAAAATACAAGTGAAAATAAAGTGACCGAATCAAACAATCGCTAACTTTCATAGAAACCACGTGTTAACGTAATGTATTAAAATATCAGTCGTTCGAGTGAGAAAGTGGGATGTTACAATACACCCTGTATAGCTCCATCGAGTTCAGTTTAGGTCGTAAAGTGGATCGCATTAACTCCTGATAGCATCTACAAGCAATATCGATAGTAGACATTTCTATGAAATAATAACCGTTGTCTTCTATTCGGGTGAGCAATGATTTCACCACTGTTATATTAAACAAGTCTTGCATAGGCTTTTTGTAACGCAACTGCGGTTGCAAAGCAATGCGGTGTAATTCACGCGAATTTAATACAACTCCCGATGTTGTCCCTGTGCGCGTGAAGTCGTCTCTTCAACCGCCATTTATATAAAACAAGTCATCACACCATAAAAAAAATCAAACCGACACATTACGCCCACTTCGCTTCTTTCGTCTCAGCTCCGCAGCCACGTGCGATTGGTCACGTAGGCCACCGCACAAGAGTTCAATTGTTTTGTAGAACGCGCCGTATAGCTTCATGATCGTGTTGAATCGCCTACGTACTCAGCAGTCATATATTTTCAGGAATCCAATAACGAGTAATACGTTCACATCTATTAAAAATGCAGCTCGCTATATTATTGTACCTACTCCTGAATACCCGTCAGCCTTAAGTGTGCGTTCGAAACGCGTACAGGATTCGTGCTTCGCTCTGCAGCGTTGCGCTGAGCTCGCATCCAGCACGGACGACAAACATACTCCACACCGTTGTATTTTATCTGGAACAAACATAGTAACATATTAATAATACTGACATTTTAATTTGACTGGCCTGTCAGCCTAGTAGTTAGTGACCCTGACTGCTATGCTGGAGGTCGTGGGTTCGATTCCCACCCAGGAAAAATGTTTGTGTGATAAGCACTATCATTTGTTCTGTGTCTGGGTGAAATTTATCTAAAATATGTATTTATTTAGAAATAAATAAGTATGTTTATCAGTTGTAGTGTGTAGTACTCATAACTCAAACTCTGCTTAGCTTGAGACTAGACGACGTTGTGGAGATGGTTGTCGAATATATTATTATAATATATTATAATATTCCACAACGCCGTCTAGTCCCAAGCTACACAGAACTTGTGTTTTAAGTATTAGACAATAAGGCAATTGATAAATAAACTCATATTATTACTAAATACATACCATGACTACATAGTATAGAACAAAGTCGCTATGTATGTAAATCTTTAAAACTACGCAACGGATTTTGGTGTAATATTTTTTACAATTTAAAATGCAATAAAGCGAGCATCATAGTGCATTAGTTTTGGTGGTGGCCATTTTTGGACTATATTTTTTCTAATTAATATAATTAATTTCACACTTTTAAGTAAAACATTTTTTTTGTTTTGCCTATTTAGGCATTATTTTTTATTTTCCAAATGGAAGCTAATTGAAATTATAACATTAACAATAATTGTAACAATACTGTATTGTTACCCTGTATAATTATAATGTATTTAGTACATTGCCTTTTAGTTATCTCACAGAAGGTGTAAAAAACAGATTAGGTATCCAAAACGGAGATCAAGCTGATTTTGTGGTGGGCAGCTTGAATTCATTATTTTGCTTTATGTTTCTATATTAACTGCCTTGCAGTGCTTGGAAGTTAATTATATGAATCCCTCACTGCGTTCGAGATTAAAAGTTAGCAACTTTCCTTTTGTTTGGAATACAACAAGCTGCCTACGATTTTAAGGCACTGCTTTCTTCTGTAGTCACTTAGTCTACTTATATATAATGAATTCAAGAGCTATAGAAATTTAATAAATAACTTTTAAAATCTCTGGGAGCTCTTTCCTTTTTTATAGAGGCAACTAAAAATTAGTATAATGACAAATAATTTTTTAACTAGTATTTAGCTACAATTATAAAAGTACTTACTTGCTGTGGAGCAATAGTATCAATAATATACTGAACAGTTTCGGCATCTTCCTCGAACAGTTCACGGGTTATCACCAAACTTCTTATATTAACCACTGAACGAACACACAATACACAAACTGGTTGATTTTCTGTCATAGTCCATTGACAAAAGCCAAGCAATGTCCGGAATTTATTAAAAACAGAGTTAAAAGATTTAAAAGAGTCGGAGGAACGATCGCGCAGGACGTCTTACCGACACGAGAGTCACCGAAAGACTGTGCAGAGACAGCGCAGGAGGCTAGCTTCGTCGGTTCTGTGTGCTCGTTCCTGATTGGTCCGTCCCGAGCGCAGGTACCTAATGGTGTACCTGCGCTCGGAACAGACCCGGCAACCGTTTGTGCTGATAACATTGTACTGTTATCAGTAGAAATTGTGGGTTTCTTGGAAAACCAATAATAATTATGCACCAAATATTACCATTTGGTATGTATTGAATACATTGTTTATAGAAAAAGCTGTTCGTAATTATCACTATTTTCTGTCCATTCTGTCCATTCTCATAACGATTATATACATTTTTATTTTTTTTAATACAGATTTTAAAATATAAATTGCAAAAGACAGACGAAAATTTCCACCACTGGGTGGTCTAGAATCATGTACTGCACCCATGATATTCGTTTGTCCATGTATGTCTGTCACACCCTGTATATGTGAATGTTCGTGAGTGTATAATAATATACAGGGTGTCATTGACTTGTTAACGCAAACGAATACCATAGATCCAGTACATGATTCTGGACTCCCCAGTGGTGTAATTTTTCGTGGGTTTCTTTTTCAAATTGAAAGACAATAAAATTTTGTTTTTTTATTTTTTACCAATATATGCTATATTCTGATTTAAACCAATGTTTTATTTTCTTACTAATTCAATAGCAATGTTCAAGTAAAATACGTTTTACATATGATGCACTAGTTATATTACTTCAAAAAATAAAATCTAATTCTTTCGTTCAAATCCTAGAAAGTATAAAATACCTAATTGTGGTAACCTGCTTTTCCTTATGTTAATAAAATACTAGGAATCTATTTCCATAGGTAAATCCGCTCAAAAAATCTAAAATTAAGCTAAGTATATAATTTTGATTCAAAAGTTTGATTCAAAAGAGTGCCCATGGAGTTTCTTGCACGTTCTTCTCCATAGGAGTCTACGCCTTGGAACGTGCAAACTAGCTTCAATTTTGACATTTCAAAAGTGCCTGTAAATGGTCTATTTGAAATAAATGATTTTGAGTTTGAGTTTATAATAATTCAAATTTTAACTTTATTGTAATGTATGCACAATAATATAGTATGTCCAGCATCTGTAGTAATCAATTTTAAAGGCCATTAGATATACCTATTAATAAGTAAGTAATTATAGTAAGGTAGGATATTAAAGTTTAATTATATCGATGAAAGTACTTCTCAAGAGAGTGGTATCCGTGCACAAAGCACAAACATACAATTAATTTTATATTAATATTCATATCAAATAGGTACAGTGTAATGTTCCTGATTAATAAATAGATTTTAGTAATTTTGGGACCTGAATTGCTTCCTTTGATATCCACATTATGGTGATGATGTCATATAGCAGATTTTGACCATAGCGACCGCATTCCTTGATTCCTCAAAGTCAAAGTCAATTTTTTTTATTTCATATAGGCCTACATGGGCACTTATAAAACGTCAGAAGCTAGTGCACGGTTCCAAATTGGTCGTTTCCTATGGAGAAGAACCGGCAAGAAACTCCATGGTTACTCTTTTAAAAAAATTGTTATCTTTACAATATTTCCATATTACAGCACATAAATTATGTAAGGACAGTGCAGACAAGTCAATATTGAACTCCTACCGTTAAAATGGTAGGAAGTAATCTAAAATTTGAGTCTACAATGTTCTCACATTCACATTATTGAAAGAGGCTATATAAAAGCAAGAAAAATAATCACAAGTCTCAATAAGACAATTACATTATATGATGGATTTATAAAATGGTAATCTAGGGAATATTGTATGAATATGTCAAAAAAAATAATAGATGTCTTTATACAGAATATTAATAAGTTACCAGGGGGCCACATGAGCAGAAGCAGTCATTGCCAGACAGTTGTGTCTTCGACATAGTCTCTAACCTTATAATATGCTTTTTTGGTTAGGACACGCTTAATATGAGTTTTGAACTTTCTCTCGGTAAGTTCTGTCACCTCCTTTGGCAGCTTGTTATAAAAACGTACGCTATTTACTAAGAATGACTTGCTGGTCTTAGCTAATCTCCATTTAGGTATAACAATTTCAGGTTTATTACGTGTGTTTTTGTTATGGAGATCGCTTCTAATTTTAAAAAGTCCTAAGTTTTTACGAACATATAAAATACATACTAAAATATAAAGAGAAGGCAGAGTCAGTACATCGATTTCTTTAAACTTATTTCTGAGGGACTCGCGAGGACCCATTTTATAAATAGCTCGGATTGCTCTCTTTTGTAATATGAAAATTGAATCTACATCAGCTGCAGATCCCCACAGCAAAATGCCATAAGACATAATACTGTGGAAATAAGCATAATAAACTAACCTAGCTGTATCAACATCTGTTTATTGTATAATTTTTCTTACTGCATATGCAGCTCATGGTGAATTCAGGTGACTTGCATATCCAACTTTGGCTGAAAAACTCCGAGCACAAAGCGGACATTTCAGGACACCATAATCGATAATAAAAATTATAGCAGCACGTACAATCCTTAGCACACTAGTTAAACCATTATGGCGGAAAACTCAACCTGAAAGCGCAGTAACCGATTTCCGAATATCAGTCAAAGTGGGGGCTGCACGTAACCATAGCAACGGGTTCAATTTATTAACCCCGGCCTATACATACCTTTGAAAACAAAAAGAGGTTGGAATTAGAACAAAAACGCGACGACCTTGAGGCAAGACCACCAACAGCTATCCACATTTAATAGCCATACAAATAACTTGAGACTTTGGACTAACAGAAGCATAGATACATTTAAAATTATTTACCAGGCTATAACAAAGAGAAGTTAAAACAAAACAAAATGCACCAAAGATAAGATAATTTTGTAATGAGTGAGAGAAAGGGGAAATTTTACCTGAAATTCTGCGAAGCTGAGGTTTAATGAGGTTATTCTTTGAGATACAGAAAGGTAAATTAAAATTGTTCATAAAATACTTAGAAGCTATTGTGTTCCTAAGTGACCCCTTCGTCACTATAACTCAGGTACTTATTCTGGAGTTTCAAAATTGAGAAGCCATGATGTTATTAGTTGATGATTTAACGAATTTTAATTAAAACATGACAAATATTTTTGGAATCGTTTAATAAATGACAGGAAATAATTACTTAAGTTTACGCATAACGATTGTAATCTGTCGCTGGGAAGTGTCGCCATTAATAATAATAATATAATAATAATATATCCACAACTATCACACAACGCCATCTAGTCCCAAGCTAAGCAGAGCTTGTGTTATTAGTACTAGACAACTGATAAACATACTTATATATTTCTAAATACATACATATTATAGATAAATTACACCCAGACACAGAACAAATGATCGTACTCATCACACAAACATTTGTCCTGGGTGGGAATCGAACCCACGACCTCCCGCATAGCAGTCAGGGTCACTAACTACTAGACTGACAGGCCAGTCGAAATGAGAATCATTGATCCAATCCAAATGAGAATCGCACCACAAATTATTTAAATTCACAAGTTTTTAATTCCCTTCTGAGTATTCCGACTGTTCTTATTTATTTTACGTGCCTATAGCTTATTTTTTATTCATTGGTACCTAGTGTTTTTTTATAAATAATAAGATGTATTTACATCACCCGTAGGTTGACTGGTAGAAAAGGCATTTAGTCCGCCTGTGTATTTCTATGTGCATAAAGAATAAATAAAATAAAATAAATAAAAAATGCGTATCTGCAACTTTGATATAATGTTATCTGCGACTTTTATTTACAGTGCCTCGCGGCATTACAAATCAATGAATGATTTGTTTTACTTATTATGTAATAATTTATTTAGACTTGATTATATTTTATTGCAATTTTAATTGGTATTATTTCACGTTAAAAATATGTATGCATGTAGGAAGTGGCAATACATGTATTTTACCTAAATAAATATAAAAAACGTTCCTTTTAAAAGCAGGGGGAATATAATGTTACCATCGCCTAAAAAAAAAAAATATCATTGGCTATCACCATATTTTACTACTTATAATTAAAATATCGCGTTCCCAGTAGATATGCTATTTTTTTAAAGATTCTATCTACACTAATCTACACTAATATAATAAAGAGGTAAAGTTTGTTTTTTTGTTTGTAGGAGGTAATCTCTGGAACTAATGGTTCGATTGGAAAAATTTTAGCAACAATAGAAAGCTGCTTTACTCCTGAGTGACATAGGCTATAAATTATTTATATAACATGGATGTTAACCGAGCTATCACTACAAGAAATTTTCCGCGAACGAAGTCGCGGGCAGAAGCTAGTACATATATATATATATAGGTAGCGCATCTGGTAAATAATGAGCATTACTTAAGCACGTGATTATCATCAGGATAACAAACAACTTTTACTATGGAACCATAATGTAATTAAGTATAGGTCACTAATTAGCAGTCACCCTATACATCTATACTAATATTATAAAGCTGAAGAGTTTGTTTGTTTGTTTGTTTGTTTGTTTGTTTGAACGCGCTAATCTCAGGAACTACTGGTTCGAATTGAAAAATTCTTTTTGTGTTGAATAGATCATTTATCGAGGAAGGCTTTAGGCTATATAACATCACGCTGCGACTTATAGGAGCGAAGAAACAACGGAAAATGTGGAAAAAACTGGGAAAATTATTCATCTTTGAGGGCTTCCCTTGCGTGCGCTGCGAAAACGGTTCAAGATACCAAAAAAATATGTATTAAAGAATTATTCCTCTTAAAATTATCTAAAAAAATGTCCGCGACAGTATGTGTCTATCTTTTAAGATTAACTCACTGGAACCGTTTTTATGGGAATCAAATTTGGCCGAAATTAATGCATTATTACCAATTATTTGTTAGAGTTGTATCAACATAGTAATATTAAACTTTATCCAAATAAATGTGTTGTTGATTAAGAGTATGTAATTGTGAAAAAAATTGTCATTGACATCACTTATTTTCAATGAACATCTTAGAAGATATTACAGTTTTAAAATAACTCCGAAATAAAATTCACACGCGCCGCTTGATGTGCAAAATATGACGCTGCGCCTGGCCGGCGCGCGGCGGGCGAGAGGAGGGGTTGCTTGCGGGTGGTGCGGAGGGGTTTTTCTATGGTAGGTAAAAATCATCCAATGACGAATCCCGCTCTTGGGCGGAGCGGGAAACAGTGTCAGACTCTTACCGACTAAACAGCCTATCCCGTTCCTCCCTTGCGTTATTTCTAGAGCCCCGGTGTAACGCTTTCGCACCAACCCTCGGCTGCAGGAGGCTTCGACCCTGAAGGGCCCCACAGTTTGCTGACAACACCTTGAGGCGCGCGGGAGCAGTGTACGCCGTCGACGACTTGGTCTCGGTCTGGACTATTACCAGAAAACCGGACGGCGAGCTACCCATTGCTCACCGTCCGCAAGCCAGCGTCTACAGTGGCCGAATATCGGCGGGACCGCGGCGGCGACGGCTACGGCGAGGGCGCTGTTGCCCTTGCTTTATGCGGTCGGCCTTCTCCTTTACGAGCATTACTGCTTTGCAGAAGAAGGCGACCGCCTGCCATTCTTCTTCGCTGCGTACCATGGCCTTAACTAAGGCCCAGCGCGAGAGGTCGCCGCCGCCGATCACCCCCACGAGGACACGGTGATGCTCATGCTCAAGATTCCCAGGCAGGGCACACCTCCACCGGCCTCGCCTCACAGTGGCGACACCCGGACGTCTCTTCCGCACGAATCTGGCGTAGGAATTTTTTCCTGAACTTCCCACGTCCGGTGAGAACCTGCGTCATGCGGAAGGTGAGGACGCCGTGATGTCTATCCAACCACGCCTCAAAGAGGGGACTTACTGCCAAGATTATGGCGTGCCCAAGGGGGGGTGTAGCTCTATGAAGTACTTTTAGATAATTATGTTCTTTTAAAAACTAAATTGTCTGAAATAATAACAGAAATTGACACGGGCAAAGTCGTGGGTAACAGCTATAATTTATAAAGCTGAGGAAGTTGTTTGCAAAAATAAATTTGATGCCCAAAATAACTTTTCCACGCGGACGAAGTCGCGGGCACAGCTAGTAATACATATATGTAGACCTAATAATGACTGTGCGCTTTCTGGTGAGGTAGACCGAGATGTAACGCATCGGATCAAAGCAGGATGGATGAAATGGCGACAGGTCACGGGAACAACTTGTGACCCACGGATGCCCTTGAAGTTGAAGGGTAAAATTTACAAGTCCGTGATAAGACCTGTCATTCTGTATGGATCAGAATGTTGGGCTGTTAAGAAGATGGATGAAAAAAGACTGCATGTAGCGGAGATGAGAATGTTGAGATGGACGTGTGGTGTGACGCGAATGGATAAAGTAAGAAATTAGTATATTAGAGGAAGTCTGAAAGTGGCGCCAGTGACTGAAAAGTTGAAAGGAAATCGTTTGTCTTGGTATGGCCATGCAAAGAGGAGAGATGAAACGCATGTTACGAAAAAAGTTTTGAGTTTACACGCAGATGGATGGAGAGGAAGAGGGAGGCCGAAGAAGAGATGGATGGATTGTGTGAGAAGTGATATGAAAGAAAAGGGAGTTAGTGATAGTATGACGGGTGACACGACAGAGTGGAAGAAAAAAACATGTTGCGCCGACCCCAAGTAATATGGGATAAGGGTAGGATGATGATGAATGACTGTGCGCTTTCTCTAATTTTCTTTAGCCTTGCAAACATTTGATTAATTACGTTTCTACGTTCTTCAAATAGAACGTATAATCTTCATGTATAAAAATCAATGCCACTTTTCGTTGTTATTTTACAACTCAAGAACGGGCTCACCTATCCGAACCAAATGTTTAGGCTTTGTTTGGAATATTTAGTAATCCAAACAAAGCCTCGCGTGGTTTTTCATTTATCTAATTTTTCTGTTGCCGGTAGCGAAGCCGCGGGTAAAAGCTAGTATTTTATGATCTAATTGTTCGCTTGAAAATTGAACATGATTATTTGAAGATATTTCAATTTTTCATTACCTACCCTACTAAAAGTTTCATAGTCCTTCAATGACTCCCCCCAGTATACGTTTAAGTTGATTTTTTTTTGGTTTGCTATATTGTTCTACCCAATAAACGTTTGGAGTTGTCAGCTACTGTAGGAGCCCGGCAGGGTTGAAGCCTTCTGGGGCCTAGGATTGATGCGAAAGCGGAACACCGGGGCCCTGGAACTAAGGCAGGAAGGAAAGGTGGGTCGTTTAGTCAGTAGAAGTCTGACACAGTCTCCCGCTCCGCCCAAGAGCGGAATTCGTCATTTGATGATTTTCCCCACCATAAAAAAAAACCCAATAAACGTTTAACACAACCTCGGTGTTTTTTTTTATTTATTTTTTTTAACCTCGTTGTTAGAGATATAGCAATTTACCTATTAAATGTTTCCTTACTAGCATGATTATTAGTTGTCATACGGAAATGTTCCGTCCCTTTCGCACTAACGACAAAAATAGTAATCGCTTTTGCGATTTGCCTACCTGTGAGAACGGCGTACGAATGGAATCTTTTTAGACAATACAATTCGAGGTAATTAATTTAGAACAATAAATTCGTAGAACAACTCAAAGACTAACAAAATAAGACCACACAAGCGACCCGTATCTATACTAAACCCTGCCCTGATAATGTTGTAAGATTTCGAGAATCGAAAAAAACACGTGTGAAATTACGTTTATAAATTGTCTTTTGATGGCTCAATACAAAACTATGTTGTTTTTTGTATGTAAAAATCATTAATGTCAATCAAATTCTCTGTGAGTTCTTAGTTAAAAGTTACGTTTATCTAATATACAATGTAGATATCAAAGGAACTGGACAAACTACACTAAAATTTAAGAAAGAAAGAAATACATTTTATTTGGGCAAAAAAGCGACTTATGACTAACTTATTAATTATAAAATACTAGTGACCCGCCCCAGCTTCGCACGGGCACTGATATTGAATATATTATGCGTGTATTATACACATAAACGTGCATAAACCTTCCTCTTGAATCACTCTATCTATTAAAACAAACCGCATCAAAATCCGTGGCGTACTTTTAAAAATCTAAGCATACGTAGGGACGAAGCAACTTTGTTTTATACTATGTAACGACTAGCGACCCGCCCCAACTTCGCACGGGTGCAATGGTGAGTTAAAAAAGCGACTTATGACCAACTTACTAATTATAAAATACTAGTGACCCGCCCCAGCTTCGCACGGGTACTGATATTAAACATATTATGCATATGTTATACCTACACATAAACCTTCCTCTTGAACCGCTCTATCTGTTAAAAAAACCCATCAAAATCCGTTGCGTAGTTTTAAAGATTTAAGCATACATAGGGACAATCGACTTTGTTTTATACTATGTAATGATAGCTTTTCGTTTAATAATATTATTAATAATAGGTTTGTAGGTTTATACCATAGATATTGTATTTCTATGGTTAAACTCCAAGAATATGGGTACCCATAATCATCATCATCAGCCTTTTTAATGTTCCCACTGCAGGGACACAGGCCTCCTCTCTAAGAGAGGGGAATGGGCCGTAATCCACCACGCGGGCCCAATGCGTGTTGGTGGATGTCACATATCTTCGAATTTTTGGTTCTAGGACATGCCGGTTTCCTCACGATGTTTTCCTTCACCGTTTTGAGAGCAGTGGTGATGAAATAAATTACACAAAGTAATGCGCCTAGCTGGGTTTGAACCCGCGACCTACAACACGTAAGTCAGGGCCGTTACCACTCGGCCACCACTGCTCTTACCCATAATACCCATATTCTATTCGTATTTTTTTTCTTTACCTATTCAGGTATAAGTGTATTAAGCCTTTAAGGTTCTACTACAAACCTGGACGTACATTTCTATAATATTTTGGTTCTTAATCGTTGACACTTTGACACAGTTCTTATTAAACTGTTACTAATTTGGTTTTAAAAAAGCCTATTTACAAGTTTAGATACTAAGGTGTGTACCTACTACTACCCGTGGCTGCGTCCGCATTTCTAGGTATGGTTTATACAGGCAAAAAGTATCATAATCTACACTAATATAATAAAGAGGTAAAGTTTGTTTTTTTGTTTGTAGGAGGTAATCTCTGGAACCACTGGTCCGATTGGAAAAAATTTAGCCACAATAGAAAACTGCTTTACTCCTGAGTGACATAGGCTATATTTTATGCACGCGAGCGAAGCCGCTGACAAAAGCTAGTGTATGATATTCCAAGACATGCAATTAGTACCTCCCTCTACGGTACCATGTACCAAATTTCATCGAAATCTGTTAAGCCGTTTGAGCATAAAGAAGCATTAGATATTAATGTAATTGACATAACTGTAATTTTTAAAGTATTTCTGTAGGTTTTCTTAAAATTATATAACAATTCTGAAAGATATACACGAAAATACGGAAATGATTGCCATTCATGGATAGACTTAGAAAAAAAAACATATTCAAGTACCTACAGTTCCTAGATAAGCAAGATATCGCCTCATCTAGTGCATCCTAGATAAGCAAGATATAGATCATGTAACTAAATACGTCTTTTTATTATCACTGTTTTTTTTTTACAGTCAACAAGTAAGATAGGTAGGTACTTCAGCTATTTTATCTAAACTAGCTCTAGAAAATATAAGTGTTTGTTATACCTACCTACAATTATATTATACAATTACTAGCGACCCGCCCCACCTTCACAAGGGTGCAATGATTATATTAAATATATTATGCACGTATTGTATATCTAAACCTTTCCTTGAATCACTCTATGTGTTTAAAAAAAAACATCATGATCCGTTGCGTAGTTTTAAAGATCTAAACATACATAGGGACAACGGCAAGCGACTTTGTTTTATATTATGTAATGATTATAAAAAGATAAAAATAAGTTTGTTTTTTGATATAACTGGAAGCGAGCTAACTAGCATAGTTTCGGGGATATCATTGTTTTAGTTAAACGATAAATTAAATTTATTTGTTTTTTTTTTAATTTTGTAAATAGGTTTTTAAAAGAACACTTTTACACGTATTTTTTTTTTCTTTTCGTCAGCCTATATGCTATATGAGTCTGGTGTTTCCTAGCTGACTACCCTGTGACGAAACACCGAAACAAACTCAGGGGTCAAAGTCTCTTTTAAAGTCCATACAGTAAACATGTAATGGCCAAATCATACGAGAACCATGCAGATTAGTATCTGTGTGGTCTTTCGAAGAAAGAACCACACAGATTTGAGCAGACCTGTCCAGTCAGTGCAAGGATTTGTCAGTATTCGTGTAGCTCAAACTTAAGACTACTAAAGATATATAAAAGAGGTATTGACAAGGTACAGTTAATATATTAACGTTGTTAATTGCCGAAAGGCACCGAAGTTGTGCGTCTCGCATCCATCGGATTCCAGCAACCCTGACTAGGTCATCGGTCTACCTTGTGGGAGCCTTCCAACGCTGCGTCTTCCGGTAGCTAACCATAACAACGATGGTTTTTTCTATGGCATTCTAAAGTGAAGAAGTAACAAACACTCAGATAATCACAAACCTAGACATTAGGTACATAATCAAAGCCTATCTAATATTGTTTTTTCTGAGCAAATAATCCTCAACAATACAAGTTTGTAGTTGTATTCAAAGTTCAAACAAACAGCTACAATGTAGGTACGGTTATTATGTGTGATTTGCCGTCAAGTCAAGGTCAGCTCAGAGCACTGCTTCCGGCAATATGGTGATGGTATAATGACGACCAAATCACAGTTTAGATTCACGTGACATCCCACATGTTTGAGTTGTATCGAAATGAATACGTCCATTATACCGGCAGTTGGGTTAGGAGCAAATTTTTGACGCGACGGAATGTGTCACACTGGAAAAAAATGTAGCACAATAGAATTGTTGCGCTATATTTATTTTCCAGTGTGACACTTCTTGTTGTGATTTCCGTTGTCAAAAAATTTGGTCCTGACTCAGTTACGATTACGTCCCATTCATGAATACGATATGGGGTAGGAACCCTTTTTACCATTAGGTTATCGATTATAGTAGGTACGCGACAAATACCTCGATTGAGACCCTAAAATCTGTGACTGCGTATTCGAGATCGACCGCCATTTTAGTTCATCTTGTATGTCGCTTACTGTAAGTAGATCTATAAAGGATACGGCCGTAGGATCTTGGCAAGTCTGAAGTTACCTAAGCATTGCGAATTTAAGCGCTTGAAAACTCATACAAAAATAAATGCTTTGAACAGTTATTGTCAGTCACTCTATCTAATCGACTAAATATTTGCATGCCTTCACTAAAAGGCGGAATGTGTCTTTGTACCTACTCTCCCAATGTAACATCTTGTATCTACCACATTTTACGCAAATAAACGATATTATTATTATTACTTATTAGTATTATAACAAATAAATGCAATTTGCAGTTGTTATTGCTGTTCATAACTGTTATTGGCATTATTTTTTTACAAGGCTTTAAAAAAAAATACAAGCGCTAAAATTCGCAGAGCTTAACTTTAGGTTCGCCAAGATGCGATGGCCGTACTGTATCATGTAGAAATCCCGACGCAGTTTTAATTTTGAGGTGGTGAGAAACGGCTACTGATAATTGTATAAGTAGATATCTATGCCACAATAAATCCGTAATAATTATTTTCAATCATTCTTTCTGATCCTTCCAAAACAAACTAATGTTTGTAGTCACGGAACATCTGTGTTTGTAGTGTTACCTTTATGGCGACGAACTAGCTTAGCTGGTCTAGCGAGCAAATGTTTAAGATCACTCGTAAAAATCTTTTAAACGAGGTAGGCCTAAGAGGCGTTGGATCGACGTCATAAGGGACGATATGCGTGCAAATGGGCTTAAGGCAGAGGATGCAAAAGACCGAGCGAAGTGGAGGCGACTAGGCAGGAAAGCGGACCCCGGGCACCGAGGTCAAAGCCAAGGTAGCAACCGGGACTTACGCTAGGTTGATGATGATGATGACTCGTAAAAATCTTTTCTCAATATATTGCAAAGTACCTTCACTTGACAACTAATTGAAATACCTGCGTCTTCTATTGTTCATAAAAGGTTTCTAAGAGTTACATTCGTTTTTGTATTCATTTCAATAGGTACCTAGTTATTAGGGTATTACTACAATAAGGGTCCATTGTTTCAAAACATCAATAAGTGCTGTGCCAGTAGGTACCAGGTAAGTAGTATTATCCTGTGATATTGTTAATAATTCGGTGAATCGGTGTACAATTTTATTCTATTCTACTATTAAGTATATATTATATTCTACTATTTTATTCTATTCTACTATTTTACCTACACTAAGTCGTTGTAACTGACCCATCATCGCTTTAGCGTACAATAGGTACCTACTATCGCTCAAGACCTCTTTTGATACGAATCTACATACCTATGTAGAATCACAAACACGTCCACGTGTTAGTTGATCCGTTGATCTCTCCACATTGGATCGGCCTTCGCGACTAATCAAGATCACAGAGAACTATTTAGGTAGGCATATCAAGATTCTTGTATCGTTTTGAATTTGGACACTTGTAATTAAGGCCACTGATCAGTGTTCAAATTGATGACACTGCCAAGGCCACTGGACGTGCATAGTACCTACCTCAGTAGTTAAGGCAATCTACGCAGTTATTTATTGTGTAGGTAGGTTATCATTAGTGTCCGACCGAAGCTTCGGCTTCGGCTTCGGCTTCGGCCACCTTCGGCCAAAAAAGCACCTTCGGTCAAATCTTCGGCTTCGGCCAAAAAATTGCCGAAGGTTTGGCCGAAGCCGAAGCTTTGCTAGTTGTCAAAATTTGTACTTTAAGTAAATAAATATTTAATTAACATTGTATATTTAAAACTTTTATTTTAGACAATATTTTATTACCTACTTGTATATGTTGGTCACTCGGCTCGTTATTGGGCTAAATCTCTAAAGCTCTCACAATATGTATCTAGTATATTCTGAGATCAAAGTAACTATCGTATTTCTCAAGGTCAATGGCACCTTCGGCTTCGGCTTCGGCTTCGGCCGAAGGTTTTGGTGAATACCGATTAATCGGCTTCGGCTTCGGCTTCGGCTTCGGCCAGAATTGCGCCTTCGGTCGGACACTAGTTATCATACGTATATCTGCATGTAAATGTTACACTGTTACACTATAACATCAGAGTTGCCTCATTCAGCCCCGGATCTAGGGGGGGGCAAGCCGGGGCCCATGCCCCGGGCGGCAAATTCAGAGGGCGGCAAAATCAGGGGGCGGCCAAATTCACACTTCACAAACTAATGGACAACTCATCATTTATTTAACTTTGACCACGGAATAAATAATAGCACAAGTACAGCAATTTTATGGCCATATCAACTTGACCGATACCCTGAGCGCGGACTGAGATATGCTGCACGACTGCACGAACATTTATTATTCGCGAAGCGCGTAGGCATAGTTCAAAATACGCGCCCGGCTCCCGCTCTCCTGTAGAAATCGCAGATCGCTGCAGGCGTCTGGTTACCGTGAGTGCGCAAGAGATAAAGCTATATTCGAAAACTTCCTCGTCGATCTCTCACCACGACAGTGTTTTGTTTCAAGGCCAGACTCCGTCGGCCCGCCACCACCACCGCCACCGCCGCAGCCGCTTCTAATGCCGCTGCCGCTGTCGCCGCCGCCGCAACCACTGCGGCAGTGCCCTCATAGAGGGCTCGTGAGGAGACAATGCACTGCCAATTACGGCGCCATTTCGTCTCCTCCAGGCGAATGTCAACCACTGCGCCCCCGCTCAGGATCTGTTACTCCAGAGCATGGCGCGGTGGTCGATAAACGTCACCGTGGTCTCCAAGCCATACTTTGTCCTGCCCAGAGCTGACTGGGTTCAGGACCTGAGCGGGTCGGTGATCCTTATCTCGTCGGCAGCCGCCGGTACCCCAACCCTTGATGGTCATGGCCGTCCGAATGGTGCGGGGATACCGCACGGTGTCCCGCGAGGCGGCGAGCCTCCTTGCTGGCCTACCACCATAGGATTTGGAGGCGACAGTCCTTGCACGCATGCACGATCTGCGCGTGGAGATGTAACGCCAGGGCGAAACTCCGCTGCCTGAACATGTCGAGGAGTGGTGGAAAGAGCTCCGGTGGGATCTCATGGAGAAGTGGAAACAGCCCCTGTCGCAACCCAGGCCATAAACTCGGCGGTAAGTCCCCTCTTTGAGGCGTGGCTGGGTAGAACTCACGGCGTCCTCACCTTCCGCATGACGCAGGTTCTCACCGGACATGGGAAGTTCCGGAGATTCCTGCACCGGATTCGTGCGGAAGAGACGCCCGGGTGTCGCCACTGTATGGCAAGCCCGGAGGACACGGTGGAGCACACGGTGGAGGTGTGCCCTGCTTGGGAAGAGCATCGTCGTGTCCTCGTGAGGGTGATCGGCGGCGGCGACCTCTCGCGCCGGGCCTTGGTTCAGTCCATGGTCTGCAGCGAAGAGGAATGGCAGGCGGTCGCCTCCTTCTGCGAAGCAGTTATGCTTGTAAAGCCCGACCTTGCTTGGAGGCCGACCGCATAAGGCAAAGGCAACAGCGCCCTCGCCGTAACCGTCGCCTCCGCGATCCCGCCGATATCCGGCCACCGTAGACACTGGCTCGTGGACAGTGAGCAATGGGTAGCTCGCCGTCCGGTCGTCTGGTAACTGTCCAGACCGAGTCCAAGTCGTCAACGGCGCGCACTGTTCCCGCGCGCCTCAAGGAGCTGTCAGCAAACTGTAGGGGCCCTTCATGGTCGAAGCCTTCTGGAGCCGAGGGTTGGTGCGAAAGTGTTACCGCGGCTCTGGGAATAAGGCAAGGAAGGAATGGGGTAGGTTTTTTATCAGTAAGAGTCTGACACTGTCTCCCGCTCCGCCCAAGAGCGGGATTCGTCATTGGGTGATTTTCACCTACCAAAAAAAAAAAACATATATAGCTGAAATTATATGGATGATCAAGGTGAAAATAAACATAAGTAGGTAGGTGGGGCGGCATTTTACAGTTTTTGCCCCGCCTAAAAAAAATTGAAGATCCGGGGCTGGCCTCATTATAATGTAATGTAGAAAGCTGTACAAATAACGATTGACAAGTAAATCCATAATAAAGGTACTTACTTATTCCGCAGTTCAATTCATGACATTGTAACAGCGATGTTATCTCTAGGCAGGGACGTAGCTACGCAGCTACGGGGACCCCGCACTACAGGGGCCCTGAGCCCCCGACGTAAGCAACACGTTGTCTTCAACCGTCTCGTAAGGAATGTTTGTAAAAAAGTACCATATTTTTTATATGGAGCCTCTGTGGAACTTGCTACTCCACTGTCTCTAGGTATAGTATTGTGCGGCCCTGGATTCCCATGTCGGGTAAGATTCTGCAAGCATTCGCCGACAGTCGTTTCTCCTTTGGACTATTCGCCGACAGGACGTTTCGTTTTTGAGACATTCGTCGGTAGAACGTTTCACCGATGGACGTTTCGCCGACAGGACGGTTCGCATTTGTTTGTTTCGACGACAGGACTTTTTAACTATGGAATATTCACCGTCAGATTGTTTTGTCTACTGTTACTATATATATAGCTTGCTACAAAGACATGAAGAAAGCATTTTTTTTAATGCGAGACCATCTTTACTTTACCTAGCCAAATTCTTGTATTTTATTATTGTAATAAAATATGAGAATTTGGCTAGGTAAAGTAAAGGTGGTTCCACATTAAAACGTATTCTTTTCAATACACTTACTCGAAAACTGCCTCTTGTAACACTCCTATTAGGTTCCATATAGCATGTATATCACCCAAGTGCTTTTTTTGAGTTTATCACAACAAGGGTTTTTTTATTCCTTCCTTATCGTCACGGTCCAGGGTGATTATTATTTTTTACTTAGTTTATCGAATCAAGCACGAGTCATCCCCCTCCGGGGCGCTGGGCGACCCCACGAAATTAGAAACTGACCAGAGTAGATTTGAATGCTATTATTATTATATTTCTATTTTATGTTTGAGATACGATTAGGTAAACGTTTTTTCTTTCTTTCTGTATTTCACAAATCTTAAGTGTATTGAAAAACGTCGTTTGACACACGTGCAGATTTGTCATTACAGCCCTCGGCTCCATAACACACTCGCCTACGGCTCGTGCGAATTTCGCCTCGGTCACAATGACGAACTTCCTGCACTGTACTTGTATCAAAATTTTTATTAATACTATTCTTCATGTCTTTTTAGCAGCTATATGGTAGCTTTTAGGTAGTTAAATAGTGAAAACAGTAGCTCAAACGATCTGACAGTGAATATTCCATAGTTAAAGTCCTGTCGTCGAAACAAACAAATGCGAACCGTCCTGTCGGCGAAACGTCCATCGGTGAAACGTTCTATCGACGAATCCCTCAAAAACGAAACGTCCTGTCGGCGAATAGTCCAAAGGAGAAACGACTGTCGGCGAATACTTGCAGAATCGTCGGGTAATACGGTATTGTTTTCACGATAAGAATTATAGCATCGTTACAGGTACTCAGATGCCAGTCTTGTCAATCCATGGAATCCATGTAAAACATAACGGGATATTACTGAACCGCATCCAGCTAGACTAAAAGCAGACCCCAAGCTAGTTGGAAAAAGACGCAAGGCTCATAAAACAGATTTTTTTTTTAATCCGTTCTGGTCATTGTTCCACAAAACTTACCTACCCTCTTTTTTTTCTCTTCCAGAAACTGCCGTTCGGGCTGACGCTTGCTGTGTTCACGTTACCCGTGATCACCGTCGACACCGCCAACGCTCCCGAAGTCAACGAGAACCTGGATATCTCCAACTTCGCCATTGAGAAGACCAGCGACCTCTATGCGGAGAGGCTGAATGGAGTCGTCAACGATTACGTCAAGTGGGGCATTCTCAAATAATTGCTGATAATTTGACTCAATTTACTTATTATTATTATATTTAAAGACGACGTCTGACTAGGACTGAAAAGGGACCAAAAATATTTTTTTAAATATTTTGCTTTTGAATTCTAATTTTTCATTGATGATGATAATATAATAATGGTTCTTACACGTCTTGTAAAAGTGAAGAGCAAGTATCGAAGGATTTTCAATTAAAATTTTGTCCAAGAAAATTAAATCACATTGTTAGTCAATTTTAAGAGTGCCTCTAAAATAAATTCCATTATAAGTTTTATATTAGCTGTAGGTATAGTAATTGATGTATTATTTTTAGATTATAATAATGACATTCATAGTACAAAATTTGTGATTATCTGTAGGTAAATATATGATTTTCTAACCACTTCCACTACGAAACCTGTCCTAGCTACGAAAAATGCGGTGTTGGTTTTAGTGACTACGACCTGACATGTTTTCTAACTGAACTAAGCAGGAAAATCGCCAGGCAAAAGGACCATGTATTGTGTAGATTACAATTCTTCATTTAATCAATAATATCACTCAGGTTCGACTAAAGTAGGTAAAAATTATTTTATATTATTTTTAAATAATTTTAATTAGACATCTTACGACATTAAAATTACAATAAGTATAACATTATTATTATTAATCATTTTTATGGCACTTGTGCATTCACTCCAGCTTCGCACGGGTGTGATCTACTGACAAAACAGTATCTTCGCTATCTAACCCAAGTTCTTATTATCATCATAGGCGTACTTACGGGAAGAGGGGTTCAAGGTTGTCCGCTAACACCCCAGTATAGATTAACACCCATCCTAAGATCGTGAGCTATTGATTCACACATAAATCTAGGTAATATATATACATAATAATAAGGTAGGTACTTATGTCGGAGCCAGGCTTCCCCTGGAAAATAACCCTACATACGCCAAAACTTATCAATAACCGTAGTCATCAAAATCCGCCGTGTCTTTTAGATGTAACTACTACTTAGTTTGACAATGAGACAGACAATCTTTGCGCCAACCTTTACAATCTACAAATACCTAGAATCCATAAAACTCGTTTAGGTACGAGTTTTCCGCTTCCTCCTAGACTACGCAATGGATTTTGATGAGGTTTTTACAAAAAAAAAAGAAGAAACTTAGTTTATGTTTATATTAAACAACCGAGCAAAGCCGGGCGGAGGCACGAAAGCATTTCTTAAAAAGTATGTCAGCAACTTACAGGGGCGTAGTTAACACCGTACCAACAGGGCCCCCAGGCTTCAGGGGCCTCAACTTGTGGAAGGATAAAGTCGTGAAATTCTATCCGCCCCCATTTATTTATTATACACAGCCCCTTTAATAGTAGCTACGCCACCTAATTCTACACTCTTCACTGTAAAATAACATTTATGAAAGAAAACACGGTATTAATCAGCTTCCTAATGAGTACTACTATTTCTGTTTGTAAAAATATTCATTACATGGTCGCTTATGTCAAAACTCTTACTGTAATTATATTGTTATTTTAAAAATGAATTAGATTAAATAAAATTGAATTTGACTATACAATGTTGAATTGGATTAAATAAAATTGAATTTGACTATACAATGTTGAATTGGATTAAAAAGGGTTGATTTGTTGAATTTAATTAAATAGTGATGAATTTGATTAAATAATGTTTCATTTTAATAAATAAGGTTGAATAAAACTATATAATGTTGAATTTAATAAAATAACGTAGAATTCGATTGCATGGACTTGATTGTGTTACAATATTAGTTTTTAAGTTTAACGGGTATTTGGTGTAAATAAATAAAACTGAATTTTGTAATATTTTCCTTTTTTATTATCTCAGGAATTGTTTGTTTTCATATTAATATAATATCATAGTTTCATACAGTGAATACATGTCAGCGGGTAATGACGAATGCACGACCTGATACCGAACCAACTGCCTCTCATACATACAACTCATTTCACAACAAATATACAATTATATTATTATAATAATCATTTTAAGATCCAGACAATGGCCTCTTTCCAACGCTTACGCGCCATCTATTCATAGATAAAACTTCTTTATCAATTTTAAAATAAGAACTCTGAGTTTCTAAGCACGTTGAAAAGTGGCCAGTGTGACCAGTATAAACATTTAAAAAACTTCCATTGCGCGGCAGTAGAAACAGAAATGTCGCAACAAAACACAGCCAAGGAAATGATACAAAGTAGCATTAGGTCGTGTTATTAGTGCATCTACCGTCTACTTCACAATCAACTTCGCAACCTCGGAGTACTGACAGTGAATCAATTATTTGGTCGTACACGCTATATTAATACAAACGTACACAACTTTTACTTTATATATAAACATTTAATTTTATTATAATCAATATAAGTTACCTATATAGTAGAATTTTCTATTCTTGCATTTTACTAGAACAAAGTGCATTAAACAATTATATATTTATGTTTATAAGCTTATTGTTGAACAGTATTAAATCAGTTTTGAGTACAAAATAAAAATGTGTTTTTAGTAAAAAATGCAGTCATTTTACAATAGCGCCAACTAAAACGAAGACACACCGAGTGTCTAGACTCGCAGGCGATATGTGGCTCAACCAGTATAACAACATTAGCTAAACGTTCCCCTTAGAGGTCTACGAAACTGGCCAATCAGCTAGTAGGTACGTGTTCCCGTAATATGAGTATACCTTACTTTAAACATGCCGTTTCGTTCGACTTCTAATTGCATAAATCGCAGCAACTTGCGACAACAAATCTAAAGGCCTTTACTCGTATATTTGTCAAAACAATCAGTACACTACACTAGGGGTGATCAGTTTGACATGCGAGCGAAAGGCCTCGATATTAGATACAATATAAATACGACGCTAAATCACAAGAATTTGATTATAGATAGTTATTGTACCGTCAGAACAATCCTTTATCCTTCCCCCGAATAAAGCAAACGTGATATGAGATATTGTACTAAGATAATAACTTGTTTAGCATTGTCTGCATTACATACTTCAGTTGCTACCACAATAATAACGAACAGGACACTCGGAATTTACAGACTACAGTCAATATCCGACTGTCCTGTTCTTAAAGATATGAATCTCAGTGGCGATCGCCGAGACGAGCGACGCAAACACTTTATAGAAACATTCAACAAAAAATAACGTTCATAAAGATTATAGTATAAATTATTTGTAACAGATAACAAGAGTTTTACGCAATCATAGCTCACATCCACGTTGTCTACAAATAGTTTGTCCCTCTGTAACGTAGCACGTAACATCGCCCAGAAATTATAGAAATATGTGTTTCACAGAAACAGCCAGAAAAATATCAATAGAAAACATACTTACATATTCGTTGCACATACAAAAAGCTGTGAATAAAATGCTAATCAATTATTACGACAGCATACACCGAGTTTACGAAAGACATAACTTTATATACGCGTTTATAATATAATTACAATAGTTTACAACAACGAGGGGAGATAGTTTAACATTCGGGCCGTTCTCTACGTGATCAGGGTTCTACAACAACATGTTCCTCGTCCTACGCTAGTCGCTACCCGCTCGACGGAACAACTGCGTCGAGCCATCCTGGTCTCAATAACCTTCCCTATATCGTGACGATTATAATATGTTTGTCTATACTAACAAGCTAGGGCGCGCGGTCCTGGTAATACTGAGCGGTTACAGCAATGAGCACTCCCTTCTTACGATAATGAAGATCAACTGGTATTTAGGTCTAAATGAATGGCCTCAAACTATACCGAACCAAGCTAAGATGAACTGATCATGGACAGTTATGATGGAGACTTCTTGACTATCGAGGTTATATTCCCGCGCACCGTCACTACCGACTTAAGCTTACGTTAACCTGTATTTTTATCAAATTTACTTCATTTTTATTTTTAAATACACATATACTTGGATTTAAAGGTTAGTTTTTTTTTATAGGCTATCACTGAAAGGTACATACATTATAATGTATACTTGATAACAGACAAGGGTCGATCGAACCGCGCGGACGCCGAGTAACATGAACATACAAAAATATATTACAACAAATAATTGACTAAGACCAAAATATATATATTTCTTTTAAGACTCAACAACGCAATAATAATTTGTAAAAATCATCTGTCGCTATAAATATTCACATCTACTTTCAAAATATATGAATATAATTGTATTTATCATAAATATCTACATAGTACATGATCTAGGTCAAGTGCGAGTGGTCCGCGCGGTCCGCCGAGCCACAAACAACAGCGCCTAAGAAAGAGATAACAACTTTAGGATAATACCCATAAACACATCGGTATTTAATAGTTACACGTTTAGTTTACAATTACATACATATTATTAATATCCTACAGCCTATTGTCTGCTTGCGGAGACATTTAAACGAAGTAAATAAGTGTTCGAACGCAGTAGTGCTTTTTTTATACTTTTTTTTTTGACAAATGTCTCGGCAAGCGAGTATGACTATCATAGTTATTGTACTGGAGGCGGCGCCGCGTGCGCACTGAAGCGAAGATGATGCGATACTACACAGCTAAGTGGTACATACAAGCAAATTAAAAACTACCATTTTAGTAGTTTTTTTTTTCTTGGAACCCCACGAACTCGCCTCATGAACTCCGCGCGTAAATTTTGAAGCTAAAGAACTTTTTGTTTTTTTTTTGTAATTATATTTTACATGAGCATGATAATTTGACAGATGACTCCATAAATATTTAAATATAATGAAATGTACGTTAACATTTGCACTCGCAAGGAAGCTACAACGACAAGTAGAGTTAGAGAAAGGCACTACCGAAGAGAACATGCGCTGAATACAAAATGTAGGACAACTTATATTGTACTTAACCAATCATACCAAATCGTACACAATTTCGTTCAGAAGCATTATCATTCAACTTTAAATATTAATTGTTGAGTATTCATAGTTTTAACATTAATTATTCGATTTCACGTGTAAATATAACCTCACGACTTGTATATTGAGTATGTTGCGACATTCGTACTATATTAATTTCTATATTATAATATTTAAAAACAAATATATTCCGCCTGCGTCGACCCACAGCCAGATAATCTTTTTACTTACACGGGTTTGATAGATTTGCCGATAAGTGTTTAGCAGTGTAGTTTGTAAGGAACAAACCTTATAAGTATAAAGCCTCACGATAACATTAGGGGACAAAATGTCCCCCAACATGACGCACAGTGCTCACGCTGATGTGACGCTGCAACATTGCCCAGTAGCCTGCAACTTGCCCTTGGAACTTGCCACGGTACACGGGACATTTTATTGGATAATTTAACAGCTGCACGTCAAGTTGTGGGACATTTTGTCCCCCAATATGACGCACATAGCTCGATATAGGTGATGTTAATGCACTATTGGACGGTATTGCCGTCGGGTTGGGTGGTCATTTTGTCCCCTATCGTAACCGAGGTTTAAAGGTCGTAAGTGACGAAGACTTGTAAAGCAGTCGCGACTGTACATACCCGCATACATAGTGTATACTGCGAACATAATTAAACTAAAAATATTAACATAACACATTAACAGACGCACACAACTCGCACAAACATGTTGTACTTGACCACACATATTCACACATTGGAATTTTTACACACAACACAAACACACATCCTTTTATACAAAACAAATGTATGTGACATTGTTTTTTCTTAATAATTTTTAAATAGAAAAAAAACCTAGTATAATATTTTCTTGTTACATTTAAATTAATTTCAGTCAAACATAACAGTCATGCAGATTAGTATATATTTTTATAATAAAACAATAAAAAAAAACCCACGCAACAAATTTTCATGCCATTTTACTAATAGAAAATTATTAATGAAAATTACATAAAACTCCATTGCGTTGTTTATGAGTTAGCGAATAATGGGACAAATATAAATATGAAATAAATCAATCCGAAGACAAAAACCAATGTCACAAACACTACAATAACAATAATTAACTATTTATACAAAATAAACAATAAAATCAATGCTGAACAAAATTACAACGCGATTATTAATATACAAGTACCGGCAGGGTATTGACACTGGATTCAAAATGGCGTACTAAGGGCCTAAACATTAAACTGCGATGCGATGTCACATCGCTGAACTCAGCGATGTCGCAATACCTAGCGAATTGATTTGCATCGCATTGCCACCATGCACCTAGTGCTAGTTGTTTTTACGTTAATACCAACAAAACGTTTACCGCGTTTGACTCTGATTGGTTAAGAGCTTGAAGCGAGCCAATCAGAGCACCGAACGTCACGAACGTTTCTATGGCGTTAATGTAAACTACCTAACTAAGCACTCGGTTGCTTTGCGACACTAAATCGCAATCTAGCAATTCGCATCGCATTGCAATTTAATGCGATAGCCCCTAAGAAATATTCACACGCCTTCAACACACGACGCAAAATGAATCTAGTATTCGACAGCAATGTCACGTTATGACATATTACAGGACATTGTCGCATTTTTTAAATACAATTATTTTCGAATTACGAGGTCGACGATGGTTACTTTTTTTATATATTTTATTTAAGCAATTTCATGATTATATGAAATTGTATTGGAGTCTTTTATAAATGTTCGAATATATTCAAATCATAGGTATCTAATTTTCTTTGGCTTTTCGGCTCTGATGCAAATAGATTTCAAATGAGAGAAGCCTTAGGAGAAATAAATAGCAGACCTTATTTAACAGGCATAAGAACCAGTTTTGGGTGGCACGTTTGTATTATACGATGGGAGCATTACTTTACAAAATGCGCGAAAGAGACAGATATACTGTAGTCTCTATCAGCACTTGGGAATATATTTGAACTTTCTATAATCATAATAAATCTCAAGTATGATACAGGCGCGAGAAAATAATTCACTCTTTTTTTAAACTTTATTATTTCACGAGTGAATTAAAACTCGCCAGTGTACATTTTTACTGACAAACTGCACGGCTAATATGAACATTGCCCATACATGTCAAATGTTAACCGGGCAGTATCCATAATGCCCGGAAATTTGCCCGTAACGCGACTTTAATAACTAACAGACTATACAGTTTAGTGAGGAAGCTATTAGGCCTCTTGCAGACAACAATATATTACACTTTTACATTTAAATTATTTATAATTAAGATTTTCACCGTCGCTCAAGTATCGGTTATTTCGATAACTGCCCTGGTAGAAGGATTATGCATTTCTCAACCATGTTTAAAACTACGCCATTTTCTTTACATGCTAAGTCTAAACTTCGTGATATGGTAATGTCGTACATCTTTCACTATTTTACTTGAGCGTTCTGCATTCTACCCGGTCATTGTACGAAATAACCGGTACATGAACCACAGTGTAGTTAATATACACGCCCCGACGCCATGGTTTTGTTCGAGCCCCCAACATACAACTTTCAAATTGACTAGTGAAATAATTTTGTAGTTTTTTTTTTTCTTATTTTATTTTTAAATCTGTTGATTTGCACAGTCAGTGGTTTAAAACAACTTTATTCAAAAAGGGTTATTTTAATTTATTTTCGGGCGAAGCGCGATTTGATTTTGACATCGTTTTAAAAGTAATTAAGTTTGCTGTTTCAATTGACTAGTTAATTTTAAAATATAAAATGTATGTTTGGGCAAGCTTAAATTAATTTCTTGTAAAACAGCTACATTAATGCACAATATGTTCAAAGATAGTTAAACACCATCCGTTAGTAAGTTCTGATATTAAAAATCGAATTCAAAAGCAAAAAACCTGGCAACATATTTCTGTACTTTGACATTCGCACTTGTCAAATCATTTGACATAATTATCTCTGATTAAAAAAAAAAAACGACTAGCATTAACACATCTTAAAAATATTGTGCACTATTAAAACGAAAGCTAACGTCGAACTATTCCATGCATTTGAGCTTTTCCCGCTAACTGACTGTATAACAAACCAACCATTACTCCGACGACTCTTATACAGAGTTGACGTACAGACTGGACTGAGCATTCCCTACCTATATTTGAATTTTGGGGCCAAAGGTTGATGCGACAGTGGAACACCGGGGCCCTGGAACTAAGGCAGGAAAGAACGGTGGGTCGTTTAGTCAGTAGAAGTCTGACACTGGCCCCAACATAAAAAACCCATATTTGAATTTAGAATCCAAGATAATTACAACATTTTGTAACTTTAACTCTATGTCCTGCCTTACAAAGTTCAAATTCAATTGTAACCTTTATCGTTAATCGTATAATCGACTAAAATACATGAGGCGCTAAAGTCGTTATTTAAGTTGATGAAGGATTGTAATGATCTCGAATTTATTTGTTCAAGGTGGATACTGGCAAAAAAGGATGAAACGTAATTTTTTTTTTTACTGCCATGTGCCCACTTCATTAGAATGATATTCTTTCTTGTTATGCCTGTGACGAAATTAATTTATCAAGTGCCGTCAAAAACGTACACAAAATCACGTACACTTTATCAAAAAATGATCTAACACAAAAAAGAAATCGAAAATTAAACCTTAACACTTATACATTATGATTCAGTTTTCAAAGACAATTTTTTGAGTTAACCTCTATAGAATTATTATTAGAACTTCACTGAGCACTAAGAAAAGATTTCCCAAAATTCATTCCCTAAGGGGATGAAACCCGAAGTTTGTATAAAGAAACCTATTTTCAAGCGGGCGAAGCCGCTGGCAGAAGCTAGTCTTTCTATAGAGTATTAAATGTCGTATAGGGAATGTTCAGTCTGTCTTTGGTATTTACCAATAGCGATTGAATTTCTATCTTATACTCGCCTTTACTGTTCCCTCATCCGTTTCCTACCTCTGGTTTTTGGAAATCCTGTTATTCGTATTTTTTTTCGAGCTATAAATCCTTTTCCCGTGCTGTCTACAATGGGAGGGTCAGACTTACTGACTAAAACCCACCTGGTTCCCTTCAGTTGCCTTTTACATCCCAAGGTGGCGGTAGCTCTTTCCAACAACCTCGCCGCCTACTGGTACACCAGATTCCTTGACCAGATCTTCAAAAACCAAGTGGTTATCGTAACTACGTATCGCATAAACAATTATATACAGACACCGTACATATACAACAAGTTCGATATGCAATATAACTTTTTAAATATATTTTACATAATTCGCGTCTCGACTGGAATGCTGAACGATCTAACTAAAATATAACGAGCGAAATATCAAATGTATATACATACCCCATCCGTTCCGTTAAATTCAAGATGGCGACCGATATTGATAAATAACGAAGTGACGTTGCAGATTTGTAAACAAAAACGCGTTATTTTTAAGCCTAAATTAGCTATCACGATGTCTCATCGCTTTGATGCGTGTCTGCCCTTCGAAAAAGCAATATCAATTCTGCAACAAATTTTTAACAGCCATTTTTTCCGCTTTACTCAGATGGCTACACACACCGACATGTTAATACTCAATACACGAACGGTATGATCGCCACTGATAGGAACTAAACGGGATTTTAGTATCTCCTACTGAGATTACATCCATATACCTGAGTGTCTCGTCAGCATCACATGCCAAAAATGTGATGTTATAATTCTGAAACACGTTGCGACCGCCAGCGTAACTTCACTGCTATAAACAACGTAATAATGTTTAATATTTAGTTATAAATACTCTTTAATTTACACTCGCCCGTCTCGCATAAAAATATCGAAAAACAAACATGGACGAATTACGAAAATGCAATAAATAAGCGACGTTGCGACGTGAGTGGGTCGCTCGTCACTTGTCCTGGCGCGAGATGGCCAGCGCCAGCTGCAGCTCGGCGTCCTCGCGCCGGCGCCGCGCCTCGGCCTCGGCCTGCACGCGCCGCGACTCGGCCGCCGCCCACGCCCACTGCTGCTCCTCCGTGGGCAGCACCTCCGTGCTCTTAGCCTCCAACGCTTTAGCCTTTTTATCCTTCTGCTTAGTCCGGCCGATCCCACCTATCGTATGCACCAACGACTTCGCATACTTCACCGGCCGCGGAGACTTCTCCTTCTTAGAAGGCAAGGTATTCGTGGCCGGCCAGGTCTCATTGAGGTTCTTGTTGGAATCGGTTCCGGCCCAGTCCGTGGCCCAGTTATCCGATTTGTTGGCCCAGTTATCTGATTTATTGGCCCAATTGTCGGTCTTCCAGTCGCTGGTGTTTGTGTTGATGTTCCGCTTGACGGTATCGTCGGATGTCCAGGCGTCGGCTTTTTGTGTGGCGGGTTTGGCCCAGGCGTCGTCGGAGGCCCAGTTATCGTTAGGCCAGGCGGCCCACGCATCGTTAGCGCTGTTATTGTTGCTGGAGGCAGGCGGCGCGGGCTTGGGGGGCGGCCTGAAGTCCGAGCGGCTCGAGAACGGGTCGTAGGCTACCGGCGGCGCGGACACTCGGCCGCTGCGCTTGTCGGGCAGCGTGAAGCTTCCGTTAACATTACTAGAAGCCGAGAAGAAGTCGTCGGTTTCGAAGCCGGCAACAGAGGTGGGGCGGGCGGGGTCTTGCCTGCGCGCGTCGGGCACGTCGGCGAAGGGGTCGTCGATGTTGAAGGGGTCCTCGTAGCGGTAGTCCTTGAAGGGGTCGTCGGCGAAGTCCATGGCGGGGCGGTCGGTCTGGACGAGAGAGCGAGAGTGAGAGGGAGCGAGTGGCAAGGCGGAGGGAGAGAGAGAGTACGCACGTGAGCCTCGCCGCCGCCGCGTCCGCTTAGCGCTGCAAGTGGGGAACAAGCACGAGCTGTGTTAGCACGGTTAGTGGACAGTGGTACATGACAACGTGACAAACGAACACACAACGCCAACACACTCTAACTTCATCTCTATGTTTATTACAATAAGGTTTATTTTAATTAATTACTGACACTTCAGTGTCACTGATGAAATATGAATTAAACTTGAAGAGTTTGTTGGCGTTATGTACTCATAATAATATTATCATTATAGGTATATACAGGTAGAGTTATATCGGTTATAGAACAGAAATGAAATAAATATATAAATGAACCAATAAGAAACAGGAGTGGACGTGACGTGTAGAGGGTGCAACACTACAAGCGAACCAGGAGGCTACACTATGCTACCACACAGTAAGCAGAACAATCTACTACACAAAACCATTTGGTTTTAATAAATTTCTACAAATATAAACAAAATAGACGGTAGAACCGAAAGCCGCTAATAAGAGTTAATTTTAAATGGAACTTTTTTTATTTTTTTACAAACAATTAATAAAATGTGTGACGAATATACCTACTACCAAATTTAAAAATAAGCCTTTGAATAAAAAATCAAAATATTAAAAACTAGCTTCTGCCCGCGACTTCGTCCGCGGAAATTTTGTGAGACAAAAGTTGTGATAGCTCGGTTAATATCCATGTTATATAAATAATTTATAGCCTATGTCACTCAGGAGTAAAGCAGCTTTCTATTATAGCTTCAATTTTTCCAATCGAACCATTAGTTCCATAGATTACCTCCTACAAACAAAAAAATAAAAAAACAAACTTTACCTCTTTATTATATTATATTACTAGCCTTTGTCAGCGGCTTCGCCCGCGTACATAAAATATAGCCTATGTCACTCAGGAGTAAAGCAGCTTTCTATTGTTGCTAAAATTTTTCCAATCGGACCAGTAAGATTACCTCCTACAAACAAAAAAACAAACTTTACCTCTTTATTATATTAGTGTAGATTATGTAGATGTAGATGTCAGGCGTAAATACGACACACATTACATTTTTATTTTTTATTATTATATATTTAATCTTCATGTACAGTAGTGGTATATAGGCGGACTTAATGCAACAAGGCAGTCTCTACCAGTCAACCTTATAATATTTTCTGCGACGACTAGCGATTATCAATAAAAAAGAACGTCCCTAATGCCAAATAAATGTAACAGCTTCATGAATTGCACATCAATATTAAGTCTATAATATTTTTAAGCACTTCATTTCATCTATTTATCCACATCTAATATCACAAGGAAGAAATACTTGTAAGTTTTTATTTTTCTTTATACTGAATAAACTCAAAAACTTACTGGATTAACTTTATTCTTTTACCAGTAGACATTTTCACTAATTAACATGCATAAATATGAGTCGCAGGAGAAGCCGCTGGCAAAAACGAATGTGGAGAGAAATTCCGTACTGCACTGGCAAATCATGTATCTACATTTAAACATTACACAAATGAGTTACTCTTTCTAGATCTACGCCACTTTTTTTTACTCACTACTCTAATTATGAAGCTCAAACCATTGCACCGTATCAATACCGTAACAGTCACACATTAGTTTTGCTCAGAAAACACCTTTACATAAATCTCTAATAGACCCATACCAAGCCATATACGAAAAATAAAACAGACTACATAAAATACAAGCAAATAATATGAAATAAATATAACATGCAATAAAAAAACATGAAATAGTTGTTGCATTTCACTCACGTCACTTAAATGAATTTAAATCAAATTTCAGTGTACTTTACATGAAGAGTCATTTTTTTTGAGTCATCAATTCAGTCATATCCTCGTTCTCTGGGTAAAGCGAGAGGGCGTGTCAGACTTTTACTGACTAAAACACACCTCACTATCACTCTTTCGAACTATTCCACAGTCCAAAATCGCTTGCCTAAGGGTCTAGACAGACTGACCGCAATTCAACTGCAAATTGCAGTTGTTATGATGCAGTTGACACGACTGCAATAGAACTAACTAAACGTGTATTCCGATTGCAGTTCAATTGCAGTCGGCGGTTCAGTGCAATCGTGTAAACTGCACAACAATTGCAATCGAACTGCACGGTTGGTTTGCAGTCGTGTTAAATGCATTCAAACTGCATCCGAACTGCAATTTGCGGTTAGGTTGCAGTTGAAATGCAGTCCGTCTGTCTAGATCCTATGTCGTGGACTGGGCAATCAATCTCGTTTAGATCTTCCATCTAAAGAGCTGACGACATGGATTATTTGGCCGTGGATATGCGACCCTGGCAGTATAAACGCGAGTATTTGTCAGATATATTCAAGGTGCCTACCTTGGTTAAAACAAAAAACATCATAAGAAACCATGACGGTCGTGATTTGCAACAACTATATAATAATAATGAGTGGGTAAAGTCGAGGAAACAAGCGTGTGAAGCGTGTAGCGGCAACCAAACGAACGTGGAGCGGGCGAGAATGGCATTCCGCGCGACAGAGAAAGTAAAACTTTACACTAACAACTTGTACTGGCTAGAGATACACTTTCTGGTATTTATAATTATACGATGATATTTTTTTTATGTTTAACTTAACCTTTCGATCTTGTAATTACAGACACAATTAAAGAACACTAGGCGTGCGAACGCCGGCGTCTGCTTGAGTCTTAATGAATTGAGATAGTAATTATTTATTTTTTTGTTCATATTTCATGGAGTGCCAAATAAACATGTTTTCTTTCTTTCTTTCCCTAGCTTTTTTTTTCACTTAGTTTAAGTGTTCCATTCACAGTCAATCAAAATCAACAATCACGATCCAGATTGATAATGTACGGATTAGATTGACCGATTTGATACAATCTGGATCACGATCATCCGCGATCGAGGTTGATCTTGTACTAACCGCCTTAAGGTTAGTTTCTAATACAACCGGATGCGGCAGAATACCCCTGTTTTCATATGAAACTACTGCCCATCAGATCCCCACACAAGGGCCACAAAATACTCTTAGGTAATTTATTTTGGTAATTTGACAAAAAAAAATGATGACTTTTTCAGTACAGATCAATTTCAATATAATTTAAAATATTATAACTATAAAAAACAGCACACGTTGCAACAATAAAAAAGAACAACACATGTGCTATAATAATTGAATCTTTTAAACAACATACTATCTCTGTAACATTATGGAAGTATGGAATAAAAAGAATATTTTTTACAGACATGTGAAAAGCTGAACATAAACTTAAAAATCCCAGAAAGCTGAGCCAGCGAGAGTGACATTTTATAAAAACGAAAAGAAAGCAAAGGAAACATCGATAAAATGCCATTCCCTAGTGTCGGGTGCGATAAAACTTCCTTTACGTACATTTTACTTTCTCTGCAGCGTAAGTAAAATAAAACAAAATGTTTAGCTTTCGACGACGCTATCCTTCGTCCATGCGCCTAGATACGAGGCGGGGGAAATAAACATCAAATAATCATAAAAGTAACACAATCTGAAAACAAATCGTTAGCTTAAAGTATGGGGGAAGTATTTAAATTGACAAAGTTGGGACTAACTTGGCTGAAACGATGATTTTTTTTTGGTGTGCAATAAAGAATATATCTACCTATTTTTGTTTTGTTATGGCAATGTTTTATTTTTTGCTTTATAGTGGCAACAATCATGCATTTCAGCCAAGTGTGATTTTTAATTAATTCTCATAAAATTAAATCAATAATAATAAACTTTAGTCTCCTTTGGATAAATGGTTTGTATCCTAGCAGTTGGAATATTAATTTTGATTTTATTTAATAATTGTTGATTCTGACTTTACTTATTAATTTAATTTTATATTTATTTTTGAAAGAGTAGTAATCATTAAGACATAAAAAATAATTAAAAAGGATTACAAAAATAATTAAAAACATCAATGTTATAATTTAAAAAAAAATGGATTTAACGATTTAAAAGGAATAGTTCTATTACTGTTGTAAAAATAAGTTATGATTACAAATAGACCATTTAAAATTAATTAAGCGTACAAATTTTAATGTTTATATTGAATAAGGTCTATATTCAATATGAACATTAAAATTAGTATGTAACATTATATAGTAACTAGTAGGTTATCTATTGATAGTTACTTCGGATTATGCATTGTTTTTTTTTTCAAACAAAACTGATGTTATCTAGTTTACATTTGAGAGAATTTTATGGTAATATTTAGAGGTTGGAATGTGCAGTAATAGACATATTCCTTCGGCAGTTTGGTATGGTTTGTGTGTGTGTGGGTTGTGGTGATGTACCTTGTGCGGCGGCGTGGGGCGCGGCGGCGCGGGGCGCGGCGGCGGCGTCTTGTGGCGCTTGGGCGGCAGCGCCGGCGTGGGCGTGCGTCTGCTGGGCGCGTGCAGCACCGCGAACGGGTCCTCCGAGAACCCCGTCTGCGACGAACAATATACACACTTACTCACTGAACACATCCACTAATGCGCAACACTATCTTCAAAACTGTAACGATTATTTTTCCTATTTTTTTCTATTAATGATAGATTTGCGCTTCACCGCTATTTCACATACTGAATAACAACGATGTGATCGACATTGGAGCGCACTTACCTTAAAATACCCTATAACCTTATATCATTAATGCAGTTACAAACATATAAACTTTCATACCTACCACACCTAGACCCAAAACAACTTATAAACCATAAAAAGATTTGTACCATACAGGAATCGAACCCACAGTACGCAGCGCAGCAGTCAATCACTCAACCAATGCCAAAACCAACGTGGTTAATGCATAGGTTGAGTAAGTTTGTACTAACATAACATCAAAAAAAAAAATAGACAAACAACCTATTTTAAAAAACATTAAGTCCATTCATAAATAACGTACTTTCACGTCTTGTAATCACACTTGTACAAAACAATGAACATATATATTACTGAAAACATAAAAAACTTGAACTAAACTCATGTCAACATCCCCGGGCAAAAAGAAAATTGAAAAAAAAAATTGTTTTCCGATTTACTTACTTAAAGTCCAGTAATAAAGTCTATAATTGAAAAACAAAATTTTACAACCTGAGAACAAGAGCAATTTCGAAAACTTAGCCATAAGCACTAAAAACATTATAGGTACATATATTTCTTTATTGACCGTGTGATCAAACTTTACATTTCATTATTAAGCAACCGGAAAAACAACAACAAAATAGTTTTATTCTAGCAACGTGCAACGGGCACTCCGACATGGATAGCTTAGATTAGAAGGTTAAGTTTGTTTTAGCCCTATAACCTATTCTCTCGCTCGCATGTGCTTGTTTTTTACTACCTATAAAGTGTTTTACATAGAAGATAATCAGCGGCTAAGATGTAATAATTTAGACATTTGATAGTTATGGTTACTTTGCCTAATTTAGAAGGCACTATAGATTTTTAGAGCCGAATAATGGTATTAAAAAGAAATTTTGTTTAATTAACACAATGATTGAACGACTTCAAGAACCGTGTTGTAGTTCAATCAATTCAAGTTCAATCCTTAATTCAAATTACTAACATGCACAAGGATTTTGTAAGAACAAAACACACAAAACAGAGTATTATTTATTTTAAGTATTCACAATTTATGCCCTTCGAAGGAAAAAAATAAAATATAACACACAAAGAAATATATACATATAAATAAATACCAATAAAACTAAATAACATAAACACATAATTATATAAAAAATATATATAAGTAGATATAAATATGCATCTAAATAATTTAGCTTTAATAAAAGAATAAATATCAAGAAAAGATTATTTTGGGTATAGAAAAAGATGATATATGACTTACGTCTTCGTTTTGTGTAGCCGTATTGTCGTGTGAGGCGAAGGCGTCGCCCGCGAACGGGTCCGCGTTCGATGCGAACGGGTCCGTGCCGAAACCGTCCTGCAACACGCACACAATATTACTGTCACTTTCACTCATGCTAGTGGAAACGCCGACAAATGGAATAAAGGAGTTCAACAGACCCGAAGCTTACGGGGGAAACCCGTGCGTTCTATAAACGCAAAGAGTAAAGAAAGAACATAGATACGGTTTAACTTAGTAAAAGTAAGATAAAACTTCTTCGCGTGTAGTTTCAGTTTGCAGAGTAAACAATAAAATCAGTGGCAGCGTACTTCTTTCATATTTTTATCATAATAAAGGTGTCGGACTCACCTGTGTGGACTGCGCGCCGTGCTTGGGCGCGAAGGGGTCGCTGGGGGGCAGCGCGGACGCGAAGGCGTTGGACGCGAAGGGGTCGGACTCACCTGCGTGGATTGTGCACCGTGCTTGGGCACGAAGGGGTCGCTGGGGGGCAGCGCGGACGAGAAGGCATTGGACGCGAAGGGGTCGGACTCACCTGCGTGGATTGTGCACCGTGCTTGGGCGCGAAGGGGTCGCTGGGGGGCAGCGCGGACGAGAAGGCATTGGACGCGAAGGGGTCGGACTCACCTGCGTGGATTGTGCACCGTGCTTGGGCGCGAAGGGGTCGCTGGGGGGCAGCGCGGACGCGAAGGCGTTGGACGCGAAGGGGTCGGACTCACCTGCGTGGATTGTGCACCGTGCTTGGGCACGAAGGGGTCGCTGGGGGGCAGCGCGGACGAGAAGGCATTGGACGCGAAGGGGTCGGACTCACCTGCGTGGATTGTGCACCGTGCTTGGGCGCGAAGGGGTCGCTGGGGGGCAGCGCGGACGAGAAGGCGTTGGACGCGAAGGGGACGGACTCACCTGCGTGGATTGTGCACCGTGCTTGGGCGCGAAGGGGTCGCTGGGGGGCAGCGCGGACGAGAAGGCGTTGGACGCGAAGGGGTCGGACTCACCTGCGTGGATTGTGCACCGTGCTTGGGCGCGAAGGGGTCGCTGGGGGGCAGCGCGGACGAGAAGGCGTTGGACGCGAAGGGGTCGGACTCACCTGCGTGGATTGTGCACCGTGCTTGGGCGCGAAGGGGTCGCTGGGGGGCAGCGCGGACGAGAAGGCGTTGGACGCGAAGGGGTCGGACTCACCTGCGTGGATTGTGCACCGTGCTTGGGCGCGAAGGGGTCGCTGGGGGGCAGCGCGGACGAGAAGGCGTTGGACGCGAAGGGGTCGGACTCACCTGCGTGGATTGTGCACCGTGCTTGGGCGCGAAGGGGTCGCTGGGGGGCAGCGCGGACGAGAAGGCGTTGGACGCGAAGGGGTCGGACTCACCTGCGTGGATTGTGCACCGTGCTTGGGCGCGAAGGGGTCGCTGGGGGGCAGCGCGGACGAGAAGGCGTTGGACGCGAAGGGGTCGGACTCACCTGCGTGGATTTTGCACCGTGCTTGGGCGCGAAGGGGTCGCTGGGGGGCAGCGCGGACGAGAAGGCGTTGGACGCGAAGGGGTCGGACTCACCTGCGTGGATTGTGCACCGTGCTTGGGCGCGAAGGGGTCGCTGGGGGGCAGCGCGGACGAGAAGGCGTTGGACGCGAAGGGGTCGGACTCACCTGCGTGGATTGTGCACCGTGCTTGGGCGCGAAGGGGTCGCTGGGGGGCAGCGCGGACGAGAAGGCGTTGGACGCGAAGGGGTCGGACTCACCTGCGTGGATTGTGCACCGTGCTTGGGCGCGAAGGGGTCGCTGGGGGGCAGCGCGGACGAGAAGGCGTTGGACGCGAAGGGGTCGGACTCGAAGCCCGCGCCCGACGCGAAGCCGTTGCTTTTCGCGAATGGCTCGTCTTCCTAAACGAAAAAAAAAACACCAACTTGATGACGAATGACCTTTATCCCTCAAATTGTAACATATAATTTTCTATACATTTATCTGTCCAATACCAAAGCTTTAAAAGATGAAAGGGGATAAATGAAAGAGTAATAAAGCAGTAAAGTATGTGGTTACGAGTGCATCGTTGGGCGTGGCGCCGCGCACGACGCGCTCCAGGTGCTCGGCCGAGTACTGCGGCTGCAGCGTCAGGTAGTGCTGCCCCGCGCTGCCCGCGCTCGCCAGCGCCTCGGCCGCCGAGCTGATCAGTCGGTGCTGCTCTTCTAAGTGCGAGATCTTTATGTTTGCCTGCAACATAAAAGGGGGAGTTAGTCGTCATTCATAATTATATTATGTTTCCGACACCTTCAATTGGTCACGTTGCATTAACGCACACGTATGAAAATACCGCCACGTTAGAATTGATGTCCCGTTAGAACATTGCTTCCGTGTTACAATGATTTTACGAGCACTTAGGCCGCCGCGCCGCGTAAAATTTGCATCCATGTGAGACTATCGCATCGCGTTGGTTACGCGCGCACATTTGAAATTTGCCGTACAGAAATCTCATCCCTGTAGGACAATACTATTACATCACGGAGATTACACGTAGAAAAATTCCACCGCACTGCGTATCTATGGGACATTACTGTTGCATCGCGCGCACGTAATAAATTTCGTCGCGTAGAATTCACGCGCCCGTAGGACATGGCCCCGCATCGCGTCAACTCCGCGTGCGCGTAGGACAAAACCAGCGCGTCACATTAAAGGCGTGATTACCTGGCTGACGGCCAGCACGGTGCGGCGCAGCTGCGCGGTGACGGCCTCGGCCTCGGCCTCAGCTTCCGCGACATCAGCCTGCAGCGCTCTCTCCTTCTCCTTCAGCGTCTGCGCGGCGGCGCGGCGCGCGGCCACTTCGGCTTCAGTTTCCGCGGCCGCTGCCTCTTGTGCTGATACTTGGGACCGGAGCTTTTCTACCTGGAATCAGTAGTTATAATGTTATATGCCTTTCGAATTACGGCCTTTCAACCGGTTTTTCTTCTATTTCGAAGGCATAAGAATGGTATAAAATTTAAATATTACAATGCAAACTGTTTATGGCACCTGTCACATCAAAACCTCAAAAGTCAAAATCTAGGCTGTACACAACACTATTAAACCCTAATAGGTACATAATACTAGCTTCTGCCAGTGTCTTCACCCGTGAAAAAGTAGTCAAGTAATACAAACTGTGGGGAGAATTATGAAAATTCTTTTCTTATCTATTTTATCCTACTACTATTATAAAGGCGAAAGTTTGTAAGTATGGATGTATGGATGTTTGTTACTCTTTCACGTAAAAACTACTGAATGGATTTGAATGAAATTTGGCACAGGCATAGGATACACTCCGGAATAGCACATAGGCTACTTTTTATCCCGGAAACCCCAAACCCACGCGGGCGAAGCCGCGGGCAAAAGCTAGTAAATTATAAAAGCGGACCCCGGGCACCGAGGTGAAAGCCAAGGTGTGCAACCGGGACTGGCGCTGAGATGATGATGATGATTTATAAATCATAAAAGGAACCCCTATTATACAAAATCCGTATTATAAAAAGTCAGTGAATGATTATTTTAGTGTACTTTTAACGATGTAATGACAAGACCAGTATCCAGAGTCCGGATCTGAACATCTGTAATTAAATGAGTGATATATTTATTTCCTTTACTTATTCTTTTTCACGTACATTATAGAATGCAGGGTATCGAGTTGAATATTTCCCCATGTAAACATGGTAATTTCGATAGTTAACAAAATCATTATATGAACGAGACGGCCATTTTTAACCGCACAAGTGTCGAAAAATGAATTTTAATGTCGATATTTGACTCATAAAATAAGAAATAGAGTTACCTGTGTTTTGAGATCATTTAACCTCTTTTGTGCTTCACCTTTTTGGTTTTCTAACTGTTTTAGTGTCGCCGTTAATGTGTCCAGCTCGCTCTGAAAACAAATACCAACATGATTTATTAAAACATTATTTTTTTACATTTGATGGTTTTTATAAGCCAAAAAATCGCTATTGATCTGTCTGAATAAAGTTTTCCTGCTATTATCAATACAATAAAGTAATACATTAAAAAAAGATTTCAAGATAAATAAATAATTCGAAAGCTCAACCAATCCGCATTGGGCCCGCGTGATGGATTATGTCCCATTTCCTCTCCTAAATAGGAGGCCTGAATTCTAGCAGACGGAACATTAAAAGGCTTATTATGGTATGTTATGCTATAATTCAAAAGCTTCTTTTTTTGCATTACTGAACTATGAATTTATTGCTGAATGAATTATAACCTTGCCCAAGCCCTTCCAGAGAGCAACTTGACATTTTCACAACCAGACTTAAGTGTTAGCGATAAGGCCGCTTGCCAACAAGCTAGTACTACTACTGCCCATCTAAGACATTATCCATTGCCTAATAAACACGTAGTTTGTTTTACAAGTCCCCTCTCCTAGAGAGGAGGCCTGTGTCCCAGCAGTGGGAACATTAAAAGGCTGATGATGATTGTTTTACAAATACCTGCAAGCTGTCAGCCTCGCCGGTCTTGACGGTGAGGTCCCTCTGCTTGGCGGCCAGCTCGGCCTCCAGCGCCAGCCGCTCGCGCGCCAGTGCGTCCACCTCGCGGGCTATCGCCTCCATCTCGGGCGTCGGCTGCGGGCCTAACGACAGCGCCGGCTCTGTCTTCTGCTAACATACAAAAAAAAATTACAATACAATTGGATATTTTTTTATTATTCGTATAAAATAATTACTTTATCGTTAGCGGACATAAAAACAAATACCAACTAACTGAACTGTTAGTGAACAAATGCTATTACTCTTTGAAGGACTTCTTTGACGACAAATCACTATTAAAATACAATCTGCCTGAGTCAATGACAAATATTTCTTTTAAATACTGTTTGACTATTGAAATTTGTTACCCCAACAATAGATGAATGAACCAATTTTTTGAAACCAATTGTATTATTGTTGACATGCATGTAAACTCACTGTAGGTTTCAACATTTTATTGTACGCCCTAAGGGTAGGACTATTCTTAAAATATTTAATTAACACCATCTGTATATTTTACATTTATCTATGATCCACAATAAAGATGAATTGATTGATTGACCAAATGTTTAAAAAAAACAGCAAGTTAGGAATATCAAACTTCGTAGAAAGGGTACCAATCCTGTGATTTACACACAGCGACGCTGTGCCGCGGCAGACCACGAAGGAGATGGCGGGCCGACCTGGATGTCTTTCTCAGGAATTTGAAATAATTGGAAAGAATGGAGGGAGGCCTTTGCCCAGGTGTAGGACAGCACACACGCATCACAGTGGAAAGGATAATGTCACGTCTCCTCTAATAAGATATACGCGTATAACAGAGATAGCGAAATGTTCCCATCACGCATTCTCCCTTCTTCAAACATAATTTACTCGTGGCAGTGAGAATACGAGATTCATGGCTCCAATGAGTTTCTTTCAGCGGCCAAAAACAACTCTTCCAGAGTTAGAACACCGTTTGAAATAATACAATACCAACATTCCAATTCTAAAACAAAATTCAAATTAGGAATCTTTAAACAAATGCAACATCTGTCAAGAACGACAGTTTACAAAAATGGAAAACTTAAATTATTTGGTTATTTTAGTTTTAATGACTGTAAGTAACACAAGTTGCGAAATAAACCATTCCATTCACAAGAGAGTGAGTGAGATTAACAATAAGAGTAGAGAAATGTATGGAGAAGATCGGAGAGGGTATTCTAAGAAAGGTCTTGATTTAGAGAAGCTTATGTATCCAAGTAAGTGACTTTGGAATGTCAACTTTTTTTTTAAGTTTTATCCTTTTTATGGCGATTTTTCGAACGAAACATTTAGATTGAGAAAAACTCAACTTCTAATATTTAAATCAAAAATCAGAAGTTGAATTAATAAAAGTAATATATTAATTATTATTTATATAGTCTGCCGTTTATATAATACTAGCGACCCGCCCCAGCTTCGCACGGGAACTGATATTGAATATATTATGCATGTATTATACATATAAAGCTTCCTCTTGAATCACTCTATCTATTAAAAAAAGCCGCTTCAAAATCCGTTGTGTAGTTTTAAAGATTTAAGCATACATAGGGAGAAAGCGACTTTGTTTTATATTATGTAATGATTTCAAATGACATATACGCGTGTTTTTTACAACGTGACAGCAACATTAAAGTGCATTTTAAATTGCCAATATCATAACAAAAATGTTGCCATTTGTTTTTACAGTATTCTTTGTTTGCGTTGCTACCTTCATTAATTTGTTTTTATAAATCGTTGACATTATGGAACATCGTGTTTTAGTGAAAAGTTGCCAAAGCTCGTTAAATTCTTTTTAATAAAAATACAATAGACCTCAATCTATAAAAATAGTATAAAACTAAAGTCGCTGTCCGTTTCTTCGCTTGCTACTTAGCAATCCAACGAATTTTGATGCAACCTTCAATAATAAAAAGAGCGATAAAATATTTTCTACGTAATTTTTATAAATCGCCAGCCCCCCTAGTCAAGTCACGATCTTGTCGTTTTCGTTAACGTCGAACGTTTGGAATCCAAAACAAAACAAAATGGTTTTTATTTCATATAGGCCTACTTGGGCACTTACTAAACGTCAGAAGCTAGTGCACGGTTCCAAATTGGTCGTTTCCTATGGAGAAGAACCGGCAAGAAACTCCATGAATTAGCGTCAGAACAAAAGTATTGGGGACATGGCTAGCTCAAAGCGTTCGACGTGAACGAAACGGTAATAACTTGACAGGACGAGTAGCCAGTTTTTCGTGAACTAGCGTAATGTTCAGGAGGAAACAAACACAAGCTGTCAGCCCTCTCCCAAGCCTGGCGCGACTATTACACCTGCTCAGCAGCTCAACTGGACGCGGTCAACGGCGACTACATATCTCAGGACAACGTCATCGTGATGGTGTTCCAGGGAGCCACCGCGCGGCTCCCGTGCAAGGTGTGCCACGAGCCCGGCAAGGAGGAAGAACAGACGTGGTTCTATGCGCAGGTGAGACGGACCACCATCTCACCTGATGGTAAGCAATGATGTGGTCGAAGAGAACGCTTGTTACACGTCGAAAGTATTTTGAGAATAGTAATTGTAAAAGGTAGGAATATTGAAATTTAGGAATTATAAAAATAGGAGTTATGATACGTCGGAGTTGTTATATTCGGAATTTTGAATCTTTCGGAATTAGTAAAATCGGTTTTTTGAAATTCGTATTCATATTTATGTAGTATACCCGTTGGAATGCCTATCAATAGAGTAAGTCTTATATGCTACATAACATTAAGCTATGACTAAAAGGTGTAATAACCAAGACACTGGTAAAACCACGGGAAACAGCTGCTAGTATAAGTAACAATTAAGAAATGGACATTTTTAACCCTTGTAAAAAATCTTTTAAGTTTTTATACGTTGTAAAAACCGTTAGAAACAAAGTTTAGATTTATTCAGCAAAACGTCCCCATCCATGCAACTTATAAAACCAGTTCCATTTTAGTAATTTCGAATTCCGAGACAGTGAACAACCAAGACCATAAAATGTTATTATGTAGTCGCCAGCAATGAACAAGTTCGGAGTGATACAAGACTACGACCGGCTGGCGCTGCAGGACGGCGTCATGACCATCTACAACGTGGTGCGCGGCGACGAGGGCGTGTTCTACTGCCGCCGGGGGGCCGCGGGCGGCGGCCTGCTCTTCATCGAAGTCGTCGACAAGGAGCCCTACACTGTTGTTAGTTTACTGGCCAAGTTATATATATTATATAAAGTTATATATATCATATATATTTTATAATAATAGCCGCAGATCGAGATATTTTTGACTGGCCTGTCAGCATAGTAGTTAGTGACCCTGACTGTTACGCCGGAGGGCTCGGGCTCGATCCCCATCCAGAACAAATGTTTGTGTGATGAGAACGATCATTTGTTCTGTGTATGTGTATAATTTGTCTATAATATGTATGTATTTGGAAATATATAAATATGTTTATCAGTTGTCTAGTACTCATAACACAAGCTCTGCTTAGCTTGAGACTAGACGGTATTATGTGATAGATGTCAAATACTACTGTATACTATATCACTATATACTACTATACATATACTGGTCAATTTATAGCCGCAGTTTGGAAAGTAACAAAATGTTTTCCTCTATCCAATATTAGGGCTTACTGTGACGCAACAAGCAACTTCATAAGTTCAAGTCCAGCCGACAAAAAATCCCACCACTGGGGGGTCTAGAATCATGTACTGGATCCATAGTATTCATTTGTGCGACGATATCAAAGACACCCTGTATAGTATCAAAGTGAAAAACCAAAACAAAATTTTGTTCCTATTCACCCCGTTTTTACCCGACTACGGCGAAGCAAAAGGAGGGTTATGATTTTGACCTGTATGTATGTATGTATGTATGTGGGTATGGATGTTCATCTGTTCCCTCGTAACTTCTAAACTACTTATCAGAATTCGACAAATGGCATATCATTAGAAGCGTCTTAATTGTCCGCTGGTTATAGGCTATATGGGATTTCACAAAATCTAATGTGGCGCCCTCTAGCGGACAAAACATACGAAGTAAAAAAATAAAGTTAAGATAAATATGCCGTGTTTGGTATCATTTGAAAGCGCTTTACTTGTACATTTTGAATATATATATATTACTAGCATTTGCTTGTGACTTTACCTGTATTCATGGGCTGAGAAATCAATGAACCCAAGATTAACCTATTTAGAACTCCAAAATATGTTAAATAAAAATAAAGTTTAAAAACTAACACCCGACTACTTAAAAACACGCTCTAAAAAGTACGAAACAAGAAAACAAGAAAGCCGTGGTCGTATGCCATAAGAATAATAAATTAAAAAAAGTGGTATACGACCACGGCTTTCTTGTTTTCTTGTTTCGTACTTTTTAGAGCGTGTTTTTAAGTAGTCGGGTGTTAGTTTTTAAACTTTATTTTTTATGATTTAGTAAGTAGGTAATCTTTTTGTTAGGTGAAGCCACCTGAATCGCGAGGGCCACACGCTGTGGACACAGAAGTGTACCAGGGCATCATACTGTACACCCAGTGGACTCCCTGGAGCGAGTGCAGCGTGTGCGGCAAGGTGGGCAGGCGCCATCGCCACGGAATATGCTATGTCAAGTTGGAGCAAGACCTAGTACGTATACTGATTTTGTACTTCACTTATACATAGGGACATGCTATGTATGCTTAGATGTTTAAAACTACGCAACGGATTTTGATACGGGTTTTTTTAAATAGATGGTGATTCAAGAAGAAGGTTTGTATATTTATTACATTCATATTTAATACCAACTTTGCACCCGTGCGAAGCTGAGGCGGGTCGATAGTGAAAAAAAAAAATCGTAGAACTATACTCCAAAGGGATCAGGGGCGTAGTGTATAGGTTATCTTTACATATTATAAAACCACAACCCTACCCTAGATTTTTATACAATTTTCACTAACATGTTTCAAATATATATTTATTCATGAGGAAGGTTTAGAAGTATAATACGAATGAAAATTATTGTAGAGAAAAGCCTTGCAAAAAAAATAATATCTGCTGTAATTTTCTATGTGAGTTAGTTTCATTATTTATTTTAAAAAAAAAGTTGCTCCATATAAAGAGTTACTCCTGTAAACTCACATAGACAAGACACTTCAACCAGGAACGACTATGTGTAAGCAATAAAAATATTTGTTCCGCGCAAGAATCCCACTAGCAACACACAGTGCATCACCCAATTTCTCTACCACTGTGCCAACCGTGTTATCATACTTTAAGTCCTCAAAACACTTCATGAAGAATATGCCACAAAAGAGTTCCTAAATTATTCCAAACAAAAAAAAACCACTTACACTAATACACTAATAAGACCACAAGATAACTGTAAAACTGGATTGTAATTTAACATTGTATCAATTAATTGTTTTATTGAGACCAGTGTTAAGTCTTGATAAGCCTGAAATACAATGTAAACTTAATTGTATTTACATATTGTTCTGTTTGTCCTACAGATAGCAAGCTTCGTCGTGAACCCAGACAAAGCGATGAAACTTTACAAATTGATTGAATTGGATGACAAGCTAATTGAATTGTTTCAGAGTAAGTATGTTTATATTTATTTACTCCTAATTGCCTATTTACAAATTGACAGGCATTACAGGTAGTCCAAAAAAGAAACAGTCTATCCTAAGAGTATGATTTTGCTCAGTCACTGGGTTGTAGAGGTCTCATATCGTCACTTCATGTACTTACTAGACCGATCCAACACAATTGAGAAAAGGCTAACGAGATGATGATAAACAAAGTTGTAACAATACGCGACAAATTATGCAGTCACTGCGAAAAAATATTTAGAACAGAGTCAAATATAAGTCTAAATTTTCTACATTTTTAAGAACCTGTTTTCCATAGATCTAGTCTGGTTTTTAATACAAAATTGGCCCCGAGCTATTGTGGAAGACGAGCTACGGGATTGTTCGAAAGAGATAGGTTTCGGCCATCAAAAGTCTGACACAACCTCTGGCCTTGCCCAAAGCGGGAGAAGTTACTTGAAGGTATCCCGCCTACAAAAAAAAAGGAGTATTGGCCAGGATCAATGCCTGCCAGGACCACGGGATGGGTTTGTTCGTAAGACTTACTAAGGTCTTTTAATGCAAAAGGTAGCTAAAAAAATAAAGATCTGACAATATCTCTTGAAGTTAGGCTCTGCGAAGTTTAGCGCTTAAAAACTCGTAAGAAAATAATTTGTTTAAACAAATAAATGTAGTTGTTTTTTTTACGAGTTTTCCGCCTAACTTCAGACTCGCCAAGATCTGACGGCCGTACAGTAAATTGATGCGAACTTTTAAATAGGGCCATGGATCGTTTTCGTTTCCCTCTCCCAGAGAATAGGCCTGTGTCCCAGCAGTGGGAACATTAAAAACTGATGATGATGATGATGGAGCATATGGAGCAGTTAACACCTTTAGTGTACACAACATTTACGTATATATAAAGTTATGGAACTATTTTTATATTTATAAACATATAGACATATTGAAAACTAACAGAAAATATTTAAAAACAAGCACAATGTATTCACCAATTTGCTCACGTGAAGTATTTGGAACAACACATCAGCAACGAAACGCCTCGGCAACTAAATGGTGCTATCTAAATTGTTTGTTACTCGTTCGAGTCAACGAGGGGAAATGGAAATCGATTCAACGGCTCATTAGTACCGCTCATTGTTTTTTTTATTATTTTATTGTATTTGTAGTGCATACGGTACCATTCGTAAAAGAGATTGCCCAAAGGTGTATGTGGCTCCATACAAATTTGTTTCAAAGCAAATAAATTACTAAATGATTTCGGAAATGACAATGTTATTTTTTTGCATACAATGGAATTGTTAACTTATTTACAATTTTACCTATACTTTTCAATGTGTTCAAAAAAATCAGCGCTTTATGTATATGTATAAATGAAACATTATTTTAGTTTTTTTTTTGGGAAAAATCATCTACTGACGAATCCCGCCGTTGAGCGGAGCGGGATACAGTGTCAGACTCTTACTCTCTATTCCTTCTTAGCCCTCATACCGTGGTCTGACATTATTTTTGGTGTTAATATACTTGTGACACAATACGGTACGAGGTATGGGCATTTTCTTTTCTAAACTGCTACATACCGCACTATAAATAGCTTTTAAATTACATCATTGTTAGGTTACTGACGTGAGAATACCCTTGTACCCTTGCTTACTGCATAATTTATTGTTTTCACTGAGGAAAACAGTATCTTATGTTTATACACAAACGTGGAATATATTTGGAAGAAAATATATAAAAATGTATTTTTTTTTAAATTTGCAACACCTTTTGATTACATAGTATAAAACAAAGTTGCTTAGTCCCTATGTGTATGCTTAGATCTTTAAAAGTGCGCAACGGATTTTGATGCGGTTTTTTTTTTTAATAGATAGAGTGATTCAAAAGGAGGGTTTATGTGTATAATACATGCATAATAAATTCAATATTTGTACCCGTGCGAAGCTGGAGCGGGTCGCTAGTTTGATAATATTCTTAAGAATCTAGAATTATAACTCCTAACTAACAATTTATAATATGTTTAGCCTTCCCCGACGGTTTGCCGTGTCGATCGCAATACATGCCACAAACTATGGCAGACCTAGACGTGATAAAGCAAAGGTCAAGCGAAATCATGATTGGGATGTGTAAGGTAAAAAATTCATTAGTTTCCAATATAACCGTGTCTTATTTAGAAAATCTAGTTTCACGCGATATTTTTATTTATTTTTTATTATACGAGCAGGTAGACAGTTCAATAATATATGTAAGCAGTATGACTTTGATCCCTTTACGACTAGCGTGGCGTCGGCCAGAAGACGCATAAGCCTCAAGTTTTTTAAGTAACATTTTAATTGAATCCCTAGTTTTCGGAAATGTTTATAATATTTCTATCATTTAGTACTTATTTTAGTTAAAAAAAGGTTTCTAGTTAATACTCGTTGATTCTTGCAATTAACTTGTTTAATAAGCTGTAATCACTGTATCAAAATATTGATATGCTCACTTCTTAATCTTGTGTTTGGAATCCGTACGAAAAATCCAATACCCTTATGATAGAAAAAGTCCAAAAAGCATTTTTTAGATATTTCTACAAACGTAGGTTTGGTTACTATCTATATTTGTATCCAACCAAATTTCTGTTAGGTTGCTTAGGCTTTACTTCTCTCCAAGTTAGACGAGCTTTTGATCAGCTTGTAACTGCCTGCAAGATCATACACGGAACCATCGACTCACCTAGTTTGCATGGGGAGCTGTGTAAAATTTTTGTTCCTGATAACTATTGTCGGGCAAGACGGCATAAATTATTTGTGGTGCCACGTTGCCGTACGGTTGCCCGACGTATGTCACCCATTCCCCGAATGTTAATCGCACTCAACGCTCTCCTTGAATCCAATCCAGGATTAGATCTGTTCGATGACGAATGGAAGGTGATATTGACTGAATGTCTGGTCATTTGCGAGAAGATTGAGTGAGTAGTTACTTTATATGTACATCTCTTACATTTTTCTTTTTAATATGTATTACATAATTTGTACCTAATCAGTGTAATTGGCATTTAGTCGTTCTAGTTAAAGAATAAATAAATAAATTAATTAATTAATTTTAAGTCTGTCACTATACGTGAGGACTTGATAATTGGCTTTCCGTAGTTTATGTTGGCTTCTATTTTTAGTTAGTTTAAGCTGTAGCTCCTCCAGGGTGTAATAAATAAATAAATAAATATTTTACAATCTTACGGTATTTATAATTTTCCGGTAACATATACATTTCTAGGTGCCATGTCATAAGAGACGGAAAAGGAATGAAGCAACACAGGGGCGCGACGACGAGAATGGAACACTTATCTACCCGATAACGAGGGTACTACCCAAACAGCCGCCTCTCCCCGTCAGGGACACCATGTTCGCAGACTTTGGTCAACGTGTAGTGCTTCGGTGTCCAGGGTAAATAATCACCATTTTAAAATTTTATCCATTGAATAAAACAACTGAATTAAATAATAAATTCGAAATCGAAGTCAAATCCAAAATTACATCCACACTAAACACTTCTCATATTATTATCGCTGGGCTCACGCTTGACCAATATCGCACCTGATAGTAAGCGATGATGTGGTCGATGATTAAATAGTAGAAGTACCTATACATAAGTATAAGTCAAGACTAGATATTTTATTTCTAGGCAAACGTGCTATCGCTTGCCTACAAGTAACATATTATTTATTTAGAGATTTGCTTTTTTTGAACAGAAATATTACTTAGAAATATATGCTAAATATCCGATACCCGATTCCGAAATTGTAAATTTGATGTTAAGGATAAGTCAAACAATTTGATTGCTAAGATTTAATAAGATGTTATGCGTTAGTAGATCTATATTTAGTATTACACTCAAAACTGAGTGGTAGAGCTAGGTGACCAACGGCCCTGAGGCAACTGGGCCACTTCTTACATGGAAAATCATCAAATAACTCCTGCTTTGGGTGGAGCGGGAGTGTTAGACTTATACTGAACAAAACGAGTAGCCATAATTAAAGTAGTAGATTTCGAAGGTGGGAAATTTTTCATTAGTTCAATAAAAGGTTCATGAACCAAGTTTTTGGGAGCAGCAAGTTTTAACCTCGTATTTGGAGGCCTCAAGGCTCTGCTCCGATTAGCATGAGCTAAGCTATGCCTAGGCTAGTAGCTATGCCAGTATTAAAATCATCAAGAGTATATAATACGCTCTCAATCTGGCAGCTTTAATGCAGCCTTCTCCTTGCCTCCTGCCTTCTTTCCTTAAGCATGGACCAGACAGTTGAAATCTAGCGTACCACCCAAGGTCACCTTGGTAGGAGCTAAGTTTGTTTTGGTTTGTGTTGCGGCTGCACGGTTATAATTCAAGCGCCAAAACGTTCGCAAATCGAAACTGCAGTTGAGAACCAACCGCTCAACCAAGGACGTTGAAGGTTATCGATTGCAACTGGTGTCTACACAGATGGAAACTAACAAGGTAATCTCTGTTGGAACATGTTAAAGCTTTCTTCAAGCAAGTTTTCTTTGTTTTTCTTTTTTTTTATTATTATTATATTATTTCATTTTCCCAGTACAACACTCCGCGACGTGCCGATACAGTGGCGGGTGGGTACCAAGCACTTGGTGCCGCGCGACGTGGACGCCGGCAGCGGCGGCCGCGTGTACCTCAACTGCAGGGACCACCTCGTGTTCACGCACGCTCTCTACTCCGACGACAACTTGTACAGGTACACACAGCTGCTCCAATATGGAACAGCCGAGCTATTCTCATAACGAAATCCAAATATACATAAGATTAAATAAACGGCTCGGCTGGCGCAGTGGTTGAGCGATTGACTACTGCGCTGAGGGTCGCGGATTCGATTCCCGCACGGAACAAATATTTGTATGGCCTACAGATAGGTGTTCCGGGTCTGGGTATCTTATGTATGTGACTTATCATTTATGTGAACGCACAGGAGTAATTCCTAGTGTGGAGCAACGTTTTTAAATCAATCAATGTACCATAGCAGTAATTTCTGCCTGATCACTCTAAAAAATTTCGTTTGACTCCTTCGCCGCGGCGTCAAACCAAACCCTTTGATGTTTACGTTTTGAGTGCAAGTAAAAATGGTAAAGCGGAAGTGTGTCGCTGCTGCCAGCGCTTCGCTCAAGGCTGTTTTCTTAGAAAATAACACTATAAGTCAGAGTCGACAGCGTGTCTTATTCCCACGCACCTCTAACCGATTTTAACACACACACTTTTAATATTTTTTTAATTCGCTGTCATCGATCACTAATAAATAACTAGATCCACAATCAACGGCAAAAAAGTGTCCTCACCGAAAGCGCACCCACTCGCGCCGTGGGCTCGCTTTTTTACTTAGTAGCACTCGAACGCCCTGACGGTAAACATGCCTCACTGCTCGTTTAAAAATTACAAAAATCACACTTCAAGGACGCTAAAAAAGGATGGAATTACATATTTTCGGTAAGTAATAATATTATCATTACATAATTGTCACCATTGTATTGTTATTTCATTAAGAAATCACCGTAAAAACCTTTTAAAAATTAAATTGTATTTAAAAACCGGTGTTATAATGCACCTCTATTATAAAGACACTTATTCTAAACGTATAAATCATACTCTCGTATGACCACTTAAGTTGTTCGGTTTATATGGATTGATTCTGTTCCGTACAGTAGAGACGCTGTTGTTTCAATTTCTTTTTTTTAATTAAAGAATATTTGTTTTTTGTTTACTGGATTTCATTTTGACATAAAAATAATTGATAAAAGAAATTATAATTTTATTTTGATTTTTTAGCTTTCCACGAAATCCAGTGCAGTGTGCAAAATGGATAACAATAATAGCAAGACAAAGATCCGAAGAATTCTTCAAGCCGACTCAAGGACGAGTAGTATGTTCGAAACATTTTTTAGAAACGGATAAATATGTGGCTAAAAAGGGTGTCACAAAGAAAATTCACCATCATGTCATCCGATGGATGCGAGACGCACAGGACCGGTCGTTGTGGCGACGCTTGAGGGAGGCCTATCTCCAACAGTGGACGTCTTACGGCTAAAATGATGATGTTAATTATGTATGATGTTACTTTAGATCCGAATTTTTGGTCAAACAAAATGTATCAGATTTAGACATAAGAAAAAGAAATAACAAATAACGATAACTGTCCTTATTAGTTTCATTGCTAATAAATATTCTAGCAAAACCAATTAGAAAAGAATTTAAAAAATATTTAAGTTAAGAAAAAATATGAACTAACAAAATATTTCTCACAAAACATTTCGACTCCAATCATTCTTTGTCCTAGCGGCGAATCTTGGTCATTAAATTTTATTACTTTTATTTGTCACTTTGTAAATACGACTTAGTATCATGTTAGTAAGGTTGAATTTGTTATGATCTTTGTCGATCAAGGACTTGGGTCGTAAAAAATGTTTAGGTTTTGTACATAACTTTGTGAATACAACTCTATGACTTGTTGTTAAAGTTTAATTTACATTGATATATGTTTAGTTCACCTTTAATTACCTAAACAGAGTTGGCGACAGTTTTGAAGCGAACTTTTGTATGGGATTGTGTATCTAGTTATTTATCAGTGATCGATGTTCGCTGTATGTTTTTCTTCTTCAGCTTCAGACAAAGTAACTCTTAAACAGTCGACAGCACAGACACGAAATTCAAAATTTATTTTTAGGTATTTAATTCTTATCATTAACTAGCTTTTGCCCGCGGCTTCGCTTCCGGCAACAGATTATACTACTCTACCCTACTCTACCCTTGTCATTGTTTTTAAGATGTATTCTGCTATTCGAGACGGAAACAAATCCAAAAAATCAAAAACCATGGCAATCGGTCCAGCCGTTCTCGAGTTATAAGTGTTGTAACAAACACGACTTTCTTTTATATATATAGATTTATTCCAGTTGCTGGCAGAGAGACAACCTAGCCGGTACAGTGAAGCTGATAGTGTGGCAGGGAGCGCCCGCGCGGTGGGTCCACCGCGTCAACATTGTGCTGCTGGTCATACTGCTGGCGGCAGCGCTGCAGCTAGCTAACCACGGGCTTAGGAGTCTGCAGCGCCGACAGAGCTTGCTGTATCATTTGCATTAGTTGACACAACATCACGTGAACCTCATTCTGCTAGTTGTACTGTTAGCTACAGCGCTGCAACTAGCAGAGCACGGAGTTAGGAGTCTGTAGTGACAGCAAATTTGCTGTATAAAGACCATGTAGTGTCTCTTGCTGATGTTATAGTAATAAAGTATTTGTGGATTCAATTGGTTTTTGATTGATGTTTGATATATTTGATTGAAACTATTCGGGATAAAACTATTTTGACAATGAATTTCTCAATTGCTTCATTTTTAATTTTGAAAATGGAGTAACCCTATGGTAGATTTTTTATTCTCTTATTCGAATGGCGTTGTTTTCATAGAAAACTATCATTGTTCGCGCTCACAAGTATAACGTTACTGGTGAATTTCTTCATCTTTATTTTTTTTTTTTTGGACAGACAGACTTCTTGATCTTTAAAAGTGCACGTAAATGGTTTCTTTGGAATAAAATAATTTTGACTTTTGACCCGAGCACTGTTTTTCGTAGTGTATAGCGGGCAGTTAAGGCACAAAATAAAAAGGTACAGGAGTCAATCTCATGTATGTACTTCACTTTTCATACCTACGCACGGCGGTCGCGCGCGCTAGGGTTGTCAACTGGATTATGCACAACAAGTTATCGTGGTAGTTGCAAAATTTCACAGACGCGCGTCTCAAACATGACACCCGCTCGAGCTCAACGAGGATCATTACGACTGCGAAGTCGTAATGATCCTCGTTGAGCTCGAGCGCGCTTTGTACGTAGATTGACATCTGTACCTATATAATTAGTGGTAAAGGCTAGCAGTTGTACCATGACCACATCTCAAGTTATAGAACCGAGCTCAAATGGATGCCGATTCGCCAGAGAAGAAATTTGCGGGCACTGACTACTCTTTTTTCTCTGCTTAACTCTCCCACCCCTCCTTCTTATCTTATTTCTCATTTTCAATATCTTTCCTCTTCCTACGCTAAGAATCTGCGTTCCTCTAAAAATCTGTTACTCATTTGTCCTTCTCATACTTCTAATTTTGTTCATTCCTCTTTTTATATACAGTCCATACTTCTTTGGAATGCGCTTCCTCTCGATATCAGGATGGCCACCAGTCGGTATTCATTTAAGTTGATGTTGCGGAAATATTTTCTCCACAAATAGCAGAGTCGTCTCAAAACCCCTTTCTTTTACTATATATAGATAATATGTATATGTAGGTATATTATATATATAAATATTATATGTATGTTTATTTTATTCATATATATATTTTAACCCTGGATCTTATTAATATTTTCGGTAATTTGTATGCACCTGCCATGTTTTCTCTTCACCACCCTTGGTTGACTGGTAGAGAATGCCTAAGGCATTAAGTCCGCCTATGTACCTTTGTGTTGCATGAAGTTCTAATGAATAAATAAATAAATAAGTATGGCAGGTCCTCACCACGTCGGGCTGCTGCGGCGGCGGGATCATGTCGTGCGTGAGCTGCGGCGGCGGCGGCGTGCCGCGCAGCGCGCGCTGCACCAGCCACATGGCCAGCGCGAACTGCCCGCGGGACAACTTGCCGATGCCCTCCATGTCGCACAGTGCCCTACAAACAACACAGCTCGTCAACGTTCTGGCCTGTCAGTCTAGTAGTTATGACCCTGACTGCTATGCGGGAGATCATTTGTTCTGTGTCTGGGTGTAATTTATCTATAATATGTATGTATTTAGAAATATATAAGTATGTTTATCAGTTGTCTAATACCCATAACACAAGCTCTGCTTAACTTGAGACTAGATGGCGTTGTGTGATAGTTGTGGACATATTACATATTATTATTATTCTGCGCTAACAAGTTTTGAATGAAAATATTCTTATTTATAACAAGCTTTAACAGCGGTGGTCTATAGTTATATAATTTAAACTCGTCAAGATACAGCACACGAGCCCAAACTCGACGTGGTTGTGCCGTGTAATTACTAAGTTCCTATGGCTACCTCGCGATTCCATCATCAGATCAGCTACATGTCATCATAATATTGCATTGTCATGCGATTTACACCTACATGCAAAATTGCAGCTCAATCGGTTGAAGATATCTGCTTCAAATTTGAGTTGCAAGATTTGAGCCGAACATACATAGTTACATTGCAAGCTAATATAAAGCTTGTATAAAGAGACCTCCGTCAACCACTATTTCTTGTTCCAAGGCATCATTTGAACCACCAGTCCCAATATTTTCGCTAAAACCGCCATGTAAACCCCATCCCCTATATAACCAAAATAAGCAAAGTAACAACCTCGCCACACACAAGATGCTAACATGATGTAAATGGTGCGAGTGTAGTGGTATACACATACACTACACATATATCACCATAGCCTTCCACACATGTATATTTCTTGTTTACATAAGTTTTTTAATGCGTGTTTATGTTAAACAAAATTTTAAGAACATAAATTCATACAAACTGGAACAAATTTGTGAACGAACTATAAGGGGGAGACGCTGTGTCTATAACACTGTTTACATTAGTACGTACACAAACATTCACTCTGTCTCAAGTGGTGTATAACGTTTTATTGTACTTCATTGTTTCTATAATCAAACAATAGGACCAAACAATAGAACCACACAATTCTGAGAGGATCTATCCAGAAAGTACAAGCATTTGTCAGTATTCGTGTAACTCAGGACTATTAGGAGCTCAACGACATGACGAAAGAAAGGACATTTGGGTAGGCCACGAAAAGTACTCATGACTATGAAACATTATGTTAAAAGTTCCTCACCATATATGAGCCAGGGTCTGCTGCGGCAGGCCGGAGTCGAGGAACATGTGCTTGATCTCCATGCCGGACACGAAGCCGTCGCGGTCGGTGTCGGCGGCCGCGAACTGCGCGTCGAACTGCGCCTTCTCCGCGTCGCTCACCACCCAGCCGCTGTGCGCCGACGTGCTCATCACCGACGAGCTCAGGCGAGCCTGCATGGAGGTGAGCGGTGCCGCCGTCTGTGTGTGTGGGGGCTGCGGAAGGGAGAATTAATAGTTATAAAAAAATCGGCCAAGAGCGTGTCGGGCCACGCTCAGTGTAGGGTTCCGTAATTTCCCGTCCGTCACAAAGTTCTCACAATATAACAGAACCCAGTAGCCCATATAAAAATTAGTATCCCAATTTTCCGAGAGATGGCGCTGTACCCGGTGGTAATTTTGATTTTGAAAGAAGATATGCTCAGGATAATAAAATATCCAAAAAAAAAAATTGAAAAAAAAATACTAAGGTAAAGTAAAATTACAAAATTAGTTTTGAACGTTTTTTTTTTTTATTTTTAAAAAACTCAAATTGAAAATAATTTTACTATAAAGCTTATAAAAATAAAAAAAAATGCTTTACAATCGTTATCTGCCTGTATACTACTTCGATGTTGACATAATTTAGCGTAAACAAGTAACAACGCCAGTGTGTGACAGACTGTATCAATTCTTATAACACGCGCCATACCTCATTCCATTCGCAGAAGACTGAAGTTATAGGAATTTAGGTGTGAGACATAAAACTGATAACACCTCGTCGCCACCTCCTCCAGCCATTCATTGCTTTCCAGAGCTGCGGTAATTTTTTTAAAATTCCAATAGCTTCTAGCGTCAGCCCTACAGCTTATAGAATAGAATAGAAATATACCAGTAAGTAAAATATTTATTTCAATTACATTTGTATATTACCGTCGTCCGTGCGTCACTGTGGAGTGCCAACTGAAAACCAGGGCTGGTGCGCCCAGCAAATGCTGAGGTGCTCACCTGCACAGTGCGGGCACGCTCAGCGTACACTTCATTTTTGTTATTTTTTACCGTGGGTTTTACAACTGTTGTGCTGTGTCTGTACCAAATAAATGTATTTCTATTCGATTCTAAATACATACTCTTATTTGAGGCAAACACAGCACAATAGTTACAAACATGCCCGCATCGCTACAGTTATTCCAAGGTGCTACTCACATCGGTTCACCACTGTACGAATGCACGAGGAAGGCGGCCATTACAGAGGAGTGGCGGCGCGTTGGGAAGCTTGCCACCAACACCTGAACTGATGACCAAGACCACTCTGTCATGAGCGATACCAACATAGAAGAAAACTCACACTAGACAAATCCAACAAGCCCTCCAACAGCGACGCGTTGCTCTGCGGCTGCTGCGGCGGTGGTTGCGGGCGGGGAGGCGGCGGCCGGGACTGCGGCGAGGGCGGGCGGCTCGGTGGGCGGCTGGGGGGGCGGCTGGGCGGGCGGCTGGGCGGGCGGGCCGGCCGCGCGCCCGGGCCGCGCAGCTCGGGCGGCAGGCTCGTGGGAACAGCGTGCTTCTCCAGCGCTTTGTATACCAGGTGCATGGCCTGCAAGTCAATCATGGACTGGTGAACATGGAAAGCAGGTTAAGGATATTTTCTACAACCTAACACTATAGTATATATGTTAATACAGTAGCAAATCTACTTGATTGTATCAGAAGCAGGTATAATATTGTTTTCACATTCCGTCATAACATCTAAAAACAAAATTAATAACTTTGATTTTATATTATTTCTATACACAGTTTAAAATATTATCGATTCTCGAGTAAGAGACACACAATTGTATTTCTAAAATAGACACCACACATTTGAATTTGATGGAATTACCTATCACTATTAATTATAAAAATAATATGAAACTTACATAAAAACCAAGTCAATCAGCTTGGATCACCAATTGATAAAACGAAATTCAATAATATTAACTACAAAACAGACATATTGGTGATGAGACCAAAATTACACTGAATAAACAACACAGTAATCTTGGACATTTGCCCAAAAATATTGTGACATATTTGACTGACAACCAGGTCATTAAACCGTTCCTTATGTGAAAATATCTAGTTTTAGAATAATTTCAAACTAAAAATATACTGACCACCATGAACTCGTGCCTGTCCAGCATGCCGTCTTTGTCCTGGTCTGCCAGGTCCCAGATCTTGCCCAGCGTATCTATAGGAAGCTTCGACTCCATCAGCATGCCTTTCACCTGGAACACACAACAACTACTATTGGAGTTAACTGTACCAATCCGTACGTTCAAAAAAACCCAGGCTTTAGTTGTTAAAGCCAGGCTTTTTTTTAACTACCTACTGCCAGCGGCTTCGCCCGTGTAATAGTAGAAATTCATCTCAAGGAAACATACTCTCGGGATAAAAAGTATGTCTCGTTCTATTCCAGGACATGATCTACCCGTGCAACAAATCTTATCGAATTCCATTTAGCCCTTTAAACGTGGAGAAGTTACGAACTTACACACTTTAAAACTTTGCCTTTATAATATAAGCTTATTAGGCCAATATCTCACCTGATGGTAAGCAGTCATTGTGGTCTACGATGGAGCACGATTGCCAAGAATCAACCTAAATTGGAGAAGTTCTAGCTAGCTGGAAACAAAGATTCCGGACAGGGAAACCCACTCTTTAGTTGTACGCACAATTACCGTGTTTCTAAGACGTATAGTATAGTAGTATAGTATATCGGGCTGGTTTCCGCAACTCCACGTCTAAAGCGCGTATTTTGCGTACTGTTCCTAAGACGTATTGTTATGTCGAAAATGTGCGACGAAACTAGTGTATTCAATGAAAGAGTGACAGAATCGTTGCGTCAACCTATGATGTAGGCGGGAGTGTTGAACTGATCTATTGTTCGATGGTTACATTTTGTTTTGGTTTCCGTAGTGGCTATCGCCAGTTTGTAATCTAAAAGCAACATGCTGTTACCACAGTTGAAGGTGTTTTGTAGTATAATGACTTAAGAACTTCAGAAAGTAGGTAGATAGGTTACTTCTAGCTAAGTGCGCTCCATCATCGACCACATCGTCGCATTCCATCAGGTAAGATAGTGGTCAAGCATGAGACTATAATCAATAAAAAAACTGTGGTTCTGATCATTGATAGGCTCGCGCTTGGCCACTGTCTCACCTGCTGGCTGGTCAATGAAGAAGTATGTTGCTTAGAAGTAACTATTTACTATCGACTTAAAGATCCCTAAGTTGTAGACATCAGGAAACACCGACTCCTCTCCACTCTACGACCACTCCGTAGCTGTATGCACAATGGTCCAAAAATGTTTTGTGTATATCGGCAGGATGTGTTCACCACATATAGGTTTTTTTTATGGTGGGCAAAAATCATCCAATGACATCTCTCGCCATTGGGCGGAGTGATGGTGCTGACTAAAAACCTGTTTCTTTCTTTGCCTTAGTTCCAGGGCACTGATGTTCAACATCACCATCAACCTTTTTAATGTTCCCACTGCTGAGACACATATTGCCTCCTCTAGGAGAGGGAATGGGCCATAATTCACCACGCGGGCCCAGTGCGAGTTCGATGTCCTGGCTGGGTGTTTTCCACATTAGCCATAGCCCCTAAAGATTTCGACCCTGTTGGGCCCTACAGTTTGCTGACAATTCCTTGAGCGGAAGCACGTACGGAGGCGCATCGTCGTACATCTGCTGGTTCAACGGCTTAGTGGAATTAAGGTACTGTGTTAGTAACTCCTATGGCACGTGTGTGTCACCTTATTGCCGCCGATGAGTCCATTGCTGGGCTGCAGCGAGTCGAAGAGCTGGCTGTACTTGTCGCGCTCGGCTGGCTTCATGCTCCAGTCGCTCAGCGGCAGCAGCGGCGCGGGGGACGGCGCGGCCGGCCGCCCCGGGGGCGCCGAGCTCACTGGCGGGACCTTGGGGAGCTCGCCCTGGGGATTAAGAATAATAATAATAATATGTCCACAACTATCACACTACGCCATCTGGTCCCAAGCTTAAGCAGAGCTTGTGTTATGGGTACTAGACAACTGATAAACATACTTATATATTCCTAATTACATACATATTATAGATAAATTACACCCAGACACAGAACAAATGATCTTCCGCATAGCAGTCAGGGTCAGGGGACAGGCCAGTCAATATCTGTTAGAAGGCACGAACAGTCTACATCAAGTCGTAGTCGATACGTTGAATCTAAATCATTAAACCAAATAACCCCCACTACTTAGCGTAAATTATTAGCATTAAGTATACTTAAAAAAAAAAATATTGTATGATTTTTATTATATTTATTATATCTTATAAATTTATTTTGTAATAACATAGTAATAAGCAAAAAAGAGTCTGAGGTGGACTCGCGTAGTTTTTAAGGTTAGTTATAAGTGTGATGAGGGCATGACGAATGCCATAAATGGTAAACAAAAAAGTGTATAAACAATTATTGTGCATATTAAAGAAAAGTGCGCGGACCACCATGTCTGCGGTAAAATATATTGAAAAAAAAAAAAAAAAATCTAAATCATTAATAACGCTTCTCATACCAAACATTACACTAGTGACTGAAAAGTTAAAAGGAAATCTGTTGGCTTGATGAGGAGGAGGAGGGATGAAACGCTAAAAGAGTGATGAGTATACATGTGGGTAATGTTGTAGGATGGAGATTTTTTTTTTGTTTATTCGACAACCATCACACAACGCCGTCTAATCTCAAGCTAAGCAGAGCTTGTGTTATGAGTACTCGACAACTGATAAACATACTTATATATTTCTAAATACATACATATTATAGATAAATAAATTACAACCAGACACAGAACAAATGATCGTGCTCATCACACAAACATTTGTCGTGGGTGGGAATCGAACCCACGACCTCTGGCATAGCAGTCAGGGTCACTAACTACTAGGCTGACAGGCCAGTCAGATGGAGAGAGGCCAAAATATTAGTGGTTTGTATTAGGGGTGATATGAAAGAGAAGTAAGTTAATGATAGCGTGACGTATGACAGGACATAATGGACAAAAAAAAACGTCTTTCGCCAACCCCAAGAAGGTAATCATTATGTAACAAGGGCAAGAACATGACGATGAAGATGCTTTTATTATAATTATGGTGTTTGCTGGCACACAGGGCGTGAAATTTTAATTTTTTTATTATTATTTTTTTAGACTGTTCAATACATGCATCTATTTTATTGTAGCGAAAGCAAAAAGAACTGAAACACTCGATTACTAAAATACGAAATTCTGTTTAGTGTTTTCTAATGATCGTGGTCACGCACGCGTGCATGCAAAACGTTTATGACTCTAAATGTTTTCGCACCTAATGTAGTATATAATGGTCGTTATACATTCTGCACTCGGAATTTCAGACACGCATACTAGCGGTTTAGACAGACACTGTCCTGCCCGAAACTGGCTCGACTGACTGACTGACTGGAACTGGCTTTTCATTAGAAAACAAAAATGAAGACCCGACCGCAGCGCCACCTGCCGCATTTAATCCTATTTTCAAACCATCCTGGGACCTACTTAAATATACACACAATTATTCATCCAATTCCTTCAAGACGTTTAGAAGTTCGGTGACAAACACGTGAAAGAATCAGACAACTTTGGGCGACGGCGCCTTATTTTTATGGTGGGAAAAATCATCTAATGACGAATCCCGCCTTTGGGCGGGGCGGGAAACAGTGTCAGACTCTTACTGACTAAACAACCCACCCCATTCCTTCTTAACCCTCATACCGGGGTTTTTTTATGGTAGGTAAAAATCATCCAATGACGAGTCCCGCTATTGGGCGGAGCGGAAACAGTGTCAGACTCTTACTGACTAAACAATCCACCCCATTCCTTCTTAACCCTCATACCGGGGTTTTTTTTATGGTAGGTAAAAGTCATCCAATGACGAGTCCCGCTCTTGGGCGGAGCGGAAACAGTGTCAGACTCTTACTGACTAAACAACCTACCCCGTTCCTACATCGCCATACATACCAAGGCCAGAGCCTTCCTTTCAGACACCCTCAACCCGGGGTCGGACTTTCCTTTTAGAAGCCGTTTAGGAGTTCGGTGACAAACACGTACAGAATCAGATACTTACAACTTTTGGCGGCGGCGCCTCGGAGTGTATGTTGCTCATGTTGATGTCCTTGCCAGCCTGCGCCAGAGCCACCAACTTCAGCGCCACGAACAGCCCCGACTGTGGACAACACACGACGACCAAGTTAGTCAAGTACTTTATGATTACGACGACCAGCGTCCCACGCGATGGGTTAGAGTAAAAACCTCGATACGCAGGTTTAGGTCATTATATCTATTTAGGATGTAAACTGAATGATATATCAACGCACCACCATGGAATTTTGTTGGCTGGCACGGGAATGAACATTGAACAATCGTTGACTAAAGAAGGATTTTCCTATTTTAACCTATGTTGACGCGAATGAAGCCGTATTTCGGAGTTACAATCACTCCGTATTCAGAAGGATGCACATATTTCGCTCGCTGTTTTTTTTTTTTGTTAATTAAGTATCGAATATTTAATTTCCGTATTTCTTATTCAACCTAGTATCGATAAAGTGATCATCAAGCTAACATATACCACAAGATCTTTTTTTTAGAAATAAGCAGTACCTTTGTACCATTTTCCTGTAATTTTGTTTCTCCTTTTAATTTTAATGTGTGTACAAAAAAATATAAAATAAAATACTTCTTACATATTAAAAAGTCCCCCTACCGCAGCTATCTGTCTGTTCGCAATAAACTCAAAAACTTTAAGGATTTTCATGCAGTTTTCACCTACGGACAAAATATTTTTTTAAGGAAGGTGTATGATACTCGTACGAAGCTGAGGCGAGTAGCTGATCAAGACACTAGAGCACTACCATACAGATAGACCTCCAAAAAGTTTTTGCACATTACAACTAGTTGGACTATCACGATGTGATATGGAAAAACCATGAAACAATAATTTTATATTGGATAAGAATAATGTCGTATAATAATTGGGGAAAATGCTGCTATCGGTTAATTATTAACTAAACTTTGCCATTTCTAGTGTCTAGTCACTGTAGTGGCCGTCACACACAGTAGAAATACTGTATTGATGAAATTGTGCATGGTACATAGTCTAGTTTCTAATCAATAAAAGTAATTTTTAGAGGTATCTTCGTGATTTATTTCTATCGTACCAGCTATATTATCTTTATAACACACATCTGTCTAGCATTTATCCTGAAGAATACATACAAACTGTACACAATATGAACAAATTTTATTATGAGACGAACTCAAAAATTACAAAAAAAAAACCGCTGCTCCATCTTACTATATATTATAAATGCGAAAGTTACGATGTTTGGATGTTTGTTACTCAATCACGCCAAAACGACTGGACCGGTCTGGATGAAATTTGGCACAGGCATAGGATACATTCCGGAATAGGACATAGGCTACTTTTTATCCCGGAAACCCCAACCCCAACCCCAATACCACGCGGGCGAAGCCGCGGGCAAAGCTAGTATTCATATAAGTCGACAAAATGTGGAAATAGTTGTTCATATATTGGTGTGTACATTGATCTTTTTTAAGGAAAGCCCATCTGTCGTGTCAGCTTTTTTTTTTAAAAAAAAAGAGTAGCCATGGAGTTTCTTACCGGTTCTTCTCCATAGGAAACGACCAATTTGGAACCGTGCACTAGCTTCTGACGTTTTATAAGTGCCCTTGTAGGCCTATATATGAAATAAAAACCTTTTTGATTTTGATTTGATTTTGAACTTTGTATATCAGCAGATCTGCTGGAAGAAATTTCAGTTGAAATAAGCACTACATTTGCGCTCTCCTATCTGTTTATGTGTTTTAATTTTTAAGTGTATTTATCTATATATATAAAATGAGAAACTGACTGACTGACATATCAATCAATGTACTGCCGAAACTACTGGGACTAGGAAGTGAAATTTTGCACTAGACTTCTTTTTATGACGTAAGAGAACACTAAGGAAGGGTTTTTCAAAATTCAGCTCCTAAAAGGATGTAATTGGGATCTATAGTTTGTATGGAGAACCCTACTTTCACGCAGGCGAAGCTGCTGGCAGAAAGCTAGTGTGTAAATAAATAAAATTAAAAAAAAAAATGTTTTGTTGTAAACAGAACTAAATAAATATTTTTTGTTCTGTTCTGTGAAATATATGGTCCTCTACAGAGAGGACCATATACTTTTGCGAATCATAAAACTTAACTAGCAAATGAATACAAACATAAATCTTGCGCTCAGTCTTATGACATATAACATATATATATACCTTCGCCGTTTGTGTTGCTTCAAAATGTTTTAAGATTCTACGAGCATTTTAAATCATCTCTAGTGTATCGGCACAACATAACGAGGAAGTGACATAATTTTAATTAAAAAAAATAGCATGACTTACAAATTGCCATATATAAGTAGGTACAACGATTTCCTCTAGTTTTATCCTAGTTTAATGATAAGAACAATATGTGATTACTTAACCCATTGGAATGTCAAGTCGGTTGCTAATATACATTTGTAATTTACGCGTATATCCATGTAAAGCATCACTGAAAAAAAACATATAGATACGTATTTACGTAGATTCGGCATACTTGATACTTTCCGATCTGCACAATTCGTGTCTATACAACATGTCACAAAATAACCATATACATCAAGAAGCGCTAAATTAGGTAGCCAGGTACTAGGCGCTTAGATTTACAGAATGTTTCGTAATATTAGCGAATGTCGTGACACGTTTGTTATGATTTGAAATCAAGAATCATGCGATTTTGGTATCAATTTTTTTTTAATTTATTTTGAGCTAAAACTTCGACTAGAGATTCTATTCAACCTGTATTCCTCAGCGCTTCTTGATGTATATGGTTATTTTATTACACGTTGTAGATGTCCTACGTATATATCCGTAGCTAGCGTCCTCTATAGAAACCATATACGGATATATCCGTAGTCACAGCCAACGTGTTAAAGTTCACTGTTACTAATAAACTATGAATAGCATGCAAGCTATCAATAAAATCTATATCGGGTACCCTCCATAACATCCGTTCTAGCTTAGACCGCCATATTGCAAAACGCGATCTAAATATATTTATTTGTGATATTTCTTAGATTATAAATTATTACTACGTCTAACCCCAATTAACCATTTGAATACCGTAATTAGATACATAATAGAAAGACAATAGGTCAGCAAACGCCAGCGTTCGCGTGGGGCTCAAGAGTCCCTGGACTAATTTAGATAGAATTTTGGAATAAGGCGGAGAAAGTTAATTTGAGGACTACAAATCGTGAGATCCACTACAATATAAGCTCTATTTAAGACTGCAGTAGGTAATCACAATTAAAAAATATATAATATATTCTTCAGGATAAAATAATGCTCGAAAGACAATGTGTTTTAAATTAAATTTCAAATAGTACTAAGTGTATTTCAGGTGTTTATCAGGAAAAATTGCTTAAACAACCGATTGAATATTTAATTGGTCGATTTAGTGTTGGTGACCACCGGCCTTAGTACGAAAAAACAAAATCACAAGAAGACATTCTTGTGATTTTGTCAATAAAAGGTTTTTCTTAGCATATTGCACACCATTGGAGAGGGCATAAACTAGAGAAGTTTATAAAAGAATTCGAAGATCTCCACCGATTTTAGTTTTTTTTTATAGAAATTTAAAGTTGAGTTATAAAATTATTTTGTCATATCCCATACACTTTGTAGGTTTTTTATAGAAAAACTAGACGGTACTAGCAAGTAATTTTGAATTTCATAAAACCATACAACAGTACACTTAAATATAAAAATAAATTTTGTTGGATAGACTAATAACTTTTTTATTTATGTAAGCTTAAATGCTGAAATCCAGTGTTTTTCAGAATAAAAATTAAAAACGTGTTTAAAAAAAACCGGTGTGGCAAGGAATGATTTATTGGGGCTGAAGATATAGCAAATGATCTATTCTGTCGGCCAAAGCAATTTGGCAAACGATGCACCAAACACCCTGTATTTTTAAATTAATAATTTTCTTTTTTCAATTAAAAAGTAAGAAATTGTTTTTTAATTGTTTCTGACAGCAATTACGGATATATAGTTTGACTAATTCGCTAGTAGTATACCGCAGACTACCCCCTGTATTATTTTTAGTTCTTACGATCCATCCTAAGGTTGTCTGGTAGATATCGCTGTCAGCTATAAGACCGCCATTGTACCCATAGATTTAAGTTCTGTATAAGTTCTGTTACTTTTTGGTGTACAATAAAGTTCAATCTATCTATCTCTTTCTTTTGTACGCAGTCGGAGTGACCACGCTTTAGTTCTTGTAGTGCTCTAACCATAGGATTTATTTCCACTGCATGATATGATAAGCATCTGAATAAAGTACCTATAGAATGACTAGACTCGATAAAATTAATCATTAATATACAATTTACGCCAATACACGACCTCCATAAGACAAGTATTGTATACTAGACTTTACCAGTGGTTGCAGCCACGTGTAAGTAGAATATATATGCCTATGTCACTCACTGATAAAGTAGCATTCAACTGTAGTTTTTGAGTTTATTTATAACAAATAAAAACTACGATTTTGTCCTCTTTATAATACATATAATAATACTAGCAGGACTGGTAAACATTGTTTTACCATCATCATCATAAAAAAAAAACCAGCATCACCATTATTTCAGACAAAAGAAGTCTTTTGGCTGCTGGTCATAGGCCTCCCCCAAGCGCCGCCACAAAGACCGGTCCTGTGCGCCTCGCATCCATCGGATTCCAGCAACCCTGACCAGGTCATCTGTCCACTTTGTGGGACGACAACGCTGCGTCTCCTGTTATGCGGTCGCCACTCCAGAACCTTTCGGCCCCAGCCATATGGTAAAACAAAGTTAGTAATATACATACAATTACTAGCTTCTGCCAGCGGCTTTGTTCGTGAAATTTGGTTTCTCCATACAAACTTCTAACCCCCGTTTTGCCTCCTTAGGGGTGGAATTTCGTAAAATCCGTTCTAGGCGCCCCTACACACCATATAAAGAACCTATCAGCCAAATTTTAAGTTAGTACGTGTTATAGTTTCTGAGATTTCGGGCCACGCTTACCACTAGTTTATTGCAATTAAAAAAAAAACATAAGAATATAAAAATGGCTTAGCGTCTCAGACCTACCAAATATACAGATTTTTTTTATAAAATCGGTTCAACCGTTTCAGATGATAAATGATCTTTATAGACGAGTCCGGTGTTTCCTAGCTGACTACCCTGAGATCAAACACCGAAACAAACTCAGAGAAGTTCAATAATAAACACTGAGACACGAGACAGTATGTATATTAGATATTATAGTATAAATGAAAGGGGCAGATCACAGACACGTAAGCATACGCCACAACATAACACAATTTACCTACCTGTCACACAACCCACACACAATTACTGTATTACTAAAGACGTACACACACTTTAACAAGGGATCTCCTTCACACATAACTTAAATCTTATATGTAACATTAAATGAAACAAACAGCAGTATATTGGCGGTACGGAACGGTACAACCGGCATTACTATGGCACACATTAGGGATGGCGACCTAAAATCGATTAATTGAAGAGTCGATTTTATAAGTTTAGAAAATCGATTATTAAAATTGAACCTACATATAAACGGAAAATCAAGATTCGATTTTTTTTTCCATGGAAAGCGACCTTATTACTTATTATTTAAAAACGTTCAACCTAGCTTCCTAAACTGATTTTTTTGTGAATATTCACTCGGTTACTCATCAATCAATCATAAAATACATGTACAGTACGTGTACGTGGCAAATAAGTTGACCCATTTGCTATGGTTCTGCGCAGCCGTCCAATTCAATTGAGAAACGAAAATCGGTTGCTGCGCATTCAAGGTCGACCGTCATGACGATTCCACTAAATCAAAATAGCGTGCTGCGAGTAACCATAACATAACTCTGGTGCAGCTTATTCACCGCGTACTATACCGTAATTCATAGGACTCTGTACCAAACCACCTACCAACGAATCAATCTAATAAAACTCGATTTATTACAGAATCGATTCTTTGAAATCGAATCGATTTAAAAATCGATATTTTTTAAGAACAATTGCCATCCCAGCACTGCTCGCGCGGCGCATACAACACATGAACGGACAGATAAGACATTATCGTCACTATTGTAATTAAATACATCCTCCGCAGAGTCAATGTTTGATGTTTCATCATTCAGGCTTTAACTCTTATTTTTTGTGATAAGATTGGGTGTATCTTGTTTATTTTGAAGGTGAAATGTAAGGAAAAATTCAAGATGTTGATGTGTTATATTTGATACGAAAGTAAAATTGATCGTTTTTCGGAAGGTCGCCCGAAAAAAAAAAAACCATCTCGCGAAGGAATACTGAAGGAAAACAGGTGGGTTTTAGGTCTGACACTAACTCTCGCTCCGAGAGCGAGAGTATTCATTCATTGATCACCCCTCTTTAAAACAAGATTTAATTATCAATCAAGCCTTTCATTTTATTCATAGCAGGAGATAATATTATTAGGCCCTTTTTCCATCAGTACCCTTTTTAGAGGGTTTATAACTGGCACATAAAAAAATATTATTAACACTAATTCGAAATTTAAAAGAATATCGTCAGACGACATTAAGCGGCGGTCAGAGCGATAGACGATAATATTACAAAGTTAAAGAGTTTTTTTAGATTGAACGTGGCAGGAATTCCTGATTAGGTAAGGCTATTTATATATATTACTACTGGATTACCCCTTTTAATAATTTCATTTTCGACGGTGGTCCTCACCGAGTCACCGTCTCAACGTGACATTGGCAGGATAGTCACAACCGGCTCAATTGCCAAAAAAAAATTTTTCCATTGTATAAAAAGTCCTACGTCCTTATCTATGACACTACTCATTTACATCAAATACACATCCCAATGTACACTTTAATTCATAATAATACTAAGAAATAGGATAACAAAGAAAGAAGGATAACATCATACAAAAATCATAGCCACAACATAAACAACTAGAAATCAGAATCATTGCCTTCTCAGATTTCAAATAATCAATAACTGAAGGTCGGCCGCAGAAGAAATCGTAATGTACCGAAAACTGCGCGATTCGACACAACCGTAACTCAAAGACGACGAACAAACAACAGCGAGACAGCTGAAATAACAGACACATTTTCTTTCCACACTAGTTTAATGTAACAAGATGTTCCGAACTAAAAAGTGGACAAAACACAGGGTGTGTCCCCAAACACTCGTCCCACATTTCGTTACAAAGCCTCCCGCCGGAGGGCACATCCTCAAAAGAGGACAGTCTCCGCAAAGGAGGCTCGGATGGCAACCATAGATAAGGGTACATCGAGGATAAAAGCGTTTCGCGGACCAAGTCAACAAGTTATACATCTTTTACGAAAGCACTTTGAAGATGACCCTTGTGGTATACGTCCTTTTTGTTTTAAAACAAAGAGATTATTGTTAAAACTAATGCTGTGTTGCCAGTTTGAACCCGCGACCTTTTCTTCGCCATTAGTCCTCGTTGGGCTACTGTGACCTTCGTTACTGAGGTGACTTTCGCGATATCGTGACTTCAGTTACTGTTAGTTTTAATATTTTCAAGTTATCCTGCGGAATTGAACTGGAAAGTTTAACTATTGTGATTTAAATAGGTATTCGAAGTGTCTGCAGTAAATTTTACAATGTTTCTGAACTTACGTAAATAAAGGATTCGTACAAATTAAGTAACACTGAGTTCAGTAAGCGGCACAAAAGTTGACTAGAATTTGGTGAGGGTAGCTCCAGCATGTCAAAATCAAAATGAATGGAATTATGTGATGGGAGTTTCCCCCTACAAAAACTGGAGTTATTTGCCTCCTTCTGTAGGTTATTTCTATGTTGCCAATAAACACTAGCTAGCTCCGCGCCTGTTCCCGTACTGGTCCCACAGGAGCCGCGCATGTTTTTGGGCTAAAAGCCTGTCACTTAGCGATAATATAGTTTTGTAACAGTGGTTTTTTGAATAAAGCTAAAGAACTGTGGCCACGTTTGGCAAATATGACGTTCTATAATGTAGACTTTTGAATTTGCTTAAAATATAAATAAACTATCATGAAAATAATAAAGCTATAACCTAAGGGTCTTTAAGTAAAGAGTGATTTGTTTACTTCTAGGTAAGCGTGTTCATCGTCGGCCACACTATCGCTTACCATCAGGTGAGATTGTGGTGAAACGCGAGCCAAATTAAATTTAAAAAAAAAATTAAAAAATTGTCTTATGCAGGAATCGTATCCGCGACACCAGCTCAACCACTGCGAGAACCGTGCCTTGACGGCAAACAGTATATAACTCGTTGTTTCATGTAATGTTCCGACACTAATTACCTACGGCTATTCCCAGAGGCAAGTTAAGTGCAATTTTACGTACGCCTGTCACCTACTAGCCTTCAGGGAGTCAAAGTCTGGATAAAGAATGAATATGAAGGAGTTTGGGGACCCAAAGAGCCCTTCAACTTATTTCAAAGAAGTTTTAGTAACTACATATTTATAAAGCAATAGTTTTTCGAGAAATCTGGCCAGAATAAAAACTGATTTATTTTTTTGGAATACGTATTTTTCGAAACTAGTTACGTCAGTTAGTTGAATACACTACCAACTGAGTTATACTTTTTATTGTTGGCAAAGTTGATTTAATACATTATACAGTACGGCTGTCGGATCTTGACGAGTATTAAGTTAAGGTCTGCGCTTGAAAACTCATACATACAAAAATAAAGGTTTAAAAGTAAATGCCAATAACACTTTTTAACAGTAATAACAACTGCAAATTGCATTTATTTGTTTAAAACATTATTTTTTTACGAGTTATCAAGCGCGCAAAAATTCGCAGAGCCTTCAGACTCGTCAAGATCCAACGGCTGTAATGTACAACTGCGTTTTTAGCAGGTTATGTTAGAGTGAAATTCACTGTATGTTTTATTGACTGGTCTACACTGTTCTTACATAATGATATAAGTACTGTAACAACGAATTATTGTAAGAAATCATTTTTTTAAAAGAGTAACCATGGAGTTTCTTGCCGGTTCTTCTCCATAGGAAACGACCAATTTGGAACCGTGCACTAGCTTCTGACGTTTTATAAGTGCCCTTGTAGGCCTATATGAAATAAAAACCTTTTTGATTTTGATTTTTTGATTTTATTAGACAAATAATAAAACAAACAAACAAGTTCACGATCGTTTGGTATACAGTATTTAATTTACCAAACATTTGAATTACGTCGATATCCTCGAAAACCAGAACTTATCTACGCTATTTAAAATTCCTATTTTTTCCAAAGACGATTGTAAATTTTACTATTTACGTGGGAAAATCCGCGAGTAACCATAAGTTAGGGCATCGGTCGCCATTTCCCTGCTAACACGTCCGCAGCCTTAGCCAGCGGCTCGCGTCTCCTTCACGATTCACTGAGCAGGGTGCATGGTGGAACTTGAAAGAAATATCCCCACCTACAGGAGCTAACCTACATCCGCTATAATGAAGGAAATGGCACAGGATATTAATACTGTGAAAGAAAGAGGTTTTAATATCCTATATGCTACCAGTATCTATTTGTTGTATAGTCGGATATTTGCTAAGTAAACTTCAATGGAAGTTTTCAATGTTTGGGATTCGAAAAGTCCGGGGATGAAGTAGGCTAGGGGATTCTCAAACTGTTGGAGCTACGTATCACCTATTCAACTGGTTTTTGTAATTATTTGTGCGTCTATTCGGACAGAATAAACATAGAATAAATTTTATTCGAGAATATGTTTTCTTTCTTTCTTATAGTCCCTTGTGGGTACGAAACTTACGAGATTCGCAACCCTTTCTAAGTCGTATCACAATAAAGAATTTGAATATGAATCCCACAGCCCTTTTTTATGGTAGGTTAAAATCATCCAATGACGAATCGCGCACTTGGACGAAACGGGAAACTGTCACTCTTACTGACCAAACAACCTACCCCGTTCCTTACCTTGATCCCAGGGCCCAGGTAATACCCACAGCCCTGAAACACAAAGAGCAACCAAAGGAGCAGTCTAGTCACTAAGGTTTAGTCAGTAAATAGCTAACACGCGCTCTCCTGTAATTACTTCCAGCCTTTACATCCCTCTAAAACTTTTCAGATATTTTTGATATTTGTTTGAGTTATACATACATAGATGCTGATAACTAGGTATTTACATGTTGTAATAAAATAATCAGCATATTAATAATTAGTTGCTCTATAAATAGTGAACCGCGGGTCGACTGCCACTGGCTCGCATCACATCTGCAGACGAAATTAGTCGTACGATCAGATTGCGTGATCCTATTCCCCGCTCATTATTCACAAGGTAAATGCCGACTAACGGCTACTTATAAATGCCTTAAATAACCCAAAACATATATAATATAAATTATGTAGGATCCGGCTCGAAGGACCATAATGCGCAACAGAGCCTTTTTATAATACGGAACGACCATTTGATAGGTTTGTTTAGGTACACTAATTTCCTGCTGTCTCATTCAAATAGGTAGGTATCTTTTGTAATGGAAAATCAATTCTCTTGTTCTAGGGAACCCAATTTGCCCTGGATAAAGCACGAGGGTGTTTTCGAATTTTACTAATTACAACCCTCCCATGTTTCTTCGCTCTTTGCATTCTATAGCCTCGGTATCTCTATCAAAGTTTCTCGCAGCGACCATTTCATAGGTAAAGTCTAAAGACCTAGTATATTAGCCACTATAATTAACTCACACTTCAGCCGCTAGCTACAGATATGTATTCCTCGTATAATAATTTAGTCGAAGTAGAAGAGCCTTCTGCCATTAACTGGCCATCAATTCTAGAATCCTACTGCTACTGAAAAATTCTTAGTGGGATAACCCGATGGTGCCTACCTTGTAGGCCTCTAAGCATTTCGATGCCTCCCACGTAAGTTGTTGTAACCCACAAAATGGCGATTTTGGGTTTTTTATGTAAAAGTGTCTAATTTTATGTATACTATCCTACAAAAAAACAAAAAGTCAAAAAAACCTATTATTTAAGGTACTTTTGAAACGTATAATGTTGTATGTTTCGAACGATTCCGGCGTATACTGTAGTATTTATTACCTGCAATGGTTTACAACGGGGTAAAGCGCACGCGCGCCTGTTGTATGTGACATATATCACAGATTACGCTGGAATTTGCTGCCGGTCGCACCTCTCATGCAATTTTTATGTCGTTAATTTAATATTCTAGTAATTACTATTCCGTTCAATCTTATTTTTTAACTGACATGATAACCATTTAAAATGTGGTATTGATCCTATACAACAATTTACGTTGTTAATTTTAAAAATATTTTATGTTAAGTGATATATACAACATTTTACGCCGATGCTAGATATGTAAAAGTAAGTTATAACATGATGTAAGTATCATATATGATCAAAATCGGCTCTTGAACTCCCGTGTATAATAACGTAAGTGATAGTTACAACATTTTGCAAGGACCTCATGTCGCGGTAAACAGTTGTAACAACTAAATTCAAGAAACCGTTAAAATAATAAAGTAATGACATGTAGTAAACGATAACATATTAAAAACTATAATCTCATACCGAATTTCAAAAAGATTCTTTGAAAAATGTGGCTTGTATCGCAAAAAGTATCTTTAAAATGCTCTCCTGTAAAATTGCATTTTTGGGGTTACAACAACTTACGTGGGAGGCATCGATTTGTATTTTACGATCTTATCGACCATAACCTATCCAAAACGAAACACAATCTCCGGGGAACTCCCCGCCAGCCAACTGGCTATGGAGGTGGGTTTCCATCAGTGAAGGAATTTTCAAATCCGATGAAGTCATCTTTTTTCATTATCTATACTAATATTATAAAGCTGAAGAGTTTGTTTGTTTGTTTGTTTGTTTGTTTGTTTGTTTGTTTGTTTGAACGCGCTAATCTCAGGAACTACTGGTTCGAATTGAAAAATTCTTTTTGTGTTGAATAGATCATTTATTGAGGAAGGCTTTAGGCTATATAACATCACGCTGCGACTAATAGAAGCGAAGAAACAACGGAAAATGTGGAAAAAACGGGGAAAATTATTCATCTTTGAGGGCTTCCGTTGCGTGAGCTGCCAAAACGGTTTAAGATACCAAAAAAATATGTATGAAAGAATTATTCCTCTTAAAATTATCTAAAAAAATGTCCGCGACAGTATATGTCTATCTTTTAAGATTAACTTACTAGAACCGTTTTTATGCGAATCAAATTTAGCCAATTTTTACTGATTATTTGTGAGAGTTCTATCAACATAATAATATAATCTTTATCCAAATAAATGTGTTGTTGATTAAGAGTATGTAATTGTAAACAAAATTGTCATTGACACCATTTAATTTCAATGAACATCTTAGAAGATATTACAATTTTAAAATAACTCCGATATAAAATTCACACGCGATGCATGATGTGCTAAACTTGACGCTGCGCCTGGCCGGCGGGCGAGGAGAGGGGTTACTTGCGGGAGACGCGGAGGGGTTTTATTTTTATGGTAGGTAAAAATCATCCAATGACGAATCCCGCTCTTGGGAGGAGCGGGAAACAGTGTCAGACTCTTACTGACTAAACAACCTACCCCGTTCCTCCCTTGCCATATTCCCAGAGCCCCGGTATAACACTTTCGCACCAACCCTCAGTTGTAGGAGGTTTCGCCCCTGAAGGGCCCCACAGTTTGCTGACAACACCTTGAGGCGCGCGGGAGCAGTGCACGCCGTCGACGATTTGGTCTCGGTCTGGACTGTTACCAGACAACCGGACGGTTACCCATTGCTCACCGTCCACAAGCCAGCGTCTACGAGACCGGATATCGGCGGGATCGCGGCGGTGACGGTGAGGGCGCTGTTGCCTTTGCCTTATGCGGTCGGCCTCCTCCTTTACGAGCATTACTGCTTTGCCGAAGGAGGCGGCCGCTTGCCTTTCTTCTTCGCTGCGAACTATGGCCTGAACCAAGGCCCGGCGCGAGATGTCGCCGCCGCTGATCATCCCAACGAGGACACCACCGTGTGCTCCACCGTATCCTCCAGGCTAACCATACAGTGGCGACAACCGGGCGTCTCTTCCTTCTTACCATGTCCGGTGAGAACCTACGTCATGCGGAAGGTGAGGATGCCGTGATAGATATCACGCCTCAAAGAGGGGACTTACCGCCGAGATTATGGCGTGCCCAAGTTGGGGTGTAGCTCTATGAAGTACTTTTAGATAATTATGTTCTTTTAAAAACTAAATTGTCTAAAATAATAACAGAAATTGACACGGGCAAAGTCGTGGTTAACAGCTATAATTTATAAAGCTGAGGAGGTTGTTTGCAAAAATAAATATGATGTCCAAAATAACTATTCCACGCGGACGAAGTCGCGGGCACAGCTAGTTTATTATACACATAAACCTTCCCCATGAATCATAGAATGAAATTTCGTTCAGTAATTTATGTGTTTATCGCAAACATACAAACGCCGGAATTCCCTGCCGGAATCTGTGTTTCCTGATAGTTACAACTTAGGATACTGATAGTTCTAGCTTTCCCTCTCTTATAGAGGTGGCCTGTGTCCCTGCAGTGGGAACATTAAAAAGGCTGATAATCAGTGGCGGATTTGCAGTCCTGGCCGCTGTAGGCCCCAGGCTACGTGCCGCCCCCTTTCTCAGCACTCATCATTACTAGACACATTATTCATGAATTACTTTATTCCCATTTTTAATTGATTCCGTAAACTGTTTAACTAAAAGTATTAGCTTACAAAGCTAGTTTAGAATATTGTTGGACATTTAAATAAAACATTTAAAACGGTTTTAGATTTATCTACACTATCTACACTAATATAATAAAGAGGTAAAGTTTGTTTTTTTGTAATTTTGTTTTTTTGTTTGTAGGGGTAATCTCTGGAACTACTGGTCCGATTGGAAAAATTTTAGCAACAATAGAAAGCTGCTTTACTCCTGAGTGACATAGGCTATATTTTATGTACGCGGCAAAGGCTAGTTTTTAATAAAATAAATGTTTTACAAAACTTGTTTGCACTTAAGTGCAGCAAAATCACTAATAGACCAGTGCAGATAGCTTTTGAAAGGGAACAAAATAGTAGTAGAATGAAACCCATTGGAAAAGGAAGATAATATAGCAAAAATTTAAGGAAAAATAAATTACGGTCGATCTGAGGTCGGGAAGTGGATGGGTGTGCGGTTTTAAGGGTAAAAAATGGTTTCTCTCGATTTCTAGCAAAACTATTGGTTTTATGGAAAAATGTCTAACTTGTAGGTCATAAAAAGATTTACCACTTTTGTATTTACACTTTTTCACACAGCTTCAAAGTCTATGTGAAAAGTCCAAAAAACCGAGATTTTTAATTTAATTTTTATTTCCTTTAAAACTTACTTTTTTTTTTACAAAATTTGGTGAAAAGTTTCCTTTTTATGTCCCAAACTTACAATATGTTAAATAATATAATCTTGTTAATCACAAGCCTCATAATATTTTATCTTACATTTTAATCACTTATCCATTAGTTTTTGTCTCTTTGATAGCATTTCTTCATGGTTAAATTCGATAAGCTTACTTACTTATGATTCAGATGATGAAATTCATCACCTGAATCATTAACTTCCTCGTAGGTTTGTTCTTCCACATTGGAGCATTATGTAAGCATATGCAATTGCAGCAGGCACATTTCCAACATGAAATCCCCTTTGAATCTTATAAAAAATTTAATAAACACCTAAGTACATCATTACATAGTATAAAACAAAGTTGCTTATCCCTGTGTATGCTTAGATCTTTAAAAGTTCGCAACGGATTTTGATGCGGTTTTTTTTTTATAGATAGAGTGATTCCAGAGGAAGGTTTATATGTATAATATATCACCTTTGCACCCGCGCGAAGCTGGAGCGGGTCGCTAATATTAAACAAAAGTAATTTCTGATTCGAGATTTTTTAGTTTTTTGCATTTTCTGAAAAAAGTTAATGTATTAATGTTTCACCATCAAAAAGTAAAGATTTCAATTAATAAGAAGACAACAAACTTTTTAAAAAAATCACATATTTTTACGTGAGATTTTTCGATTGAAAAATAGGCTGCTTTTTCGATGTTAAGTCAAAATAAAGAGCAACTGTAAATATTTTAAATAAAAAAATTATAGTAAGTTTGGGACATGAAAAGGCAACTTCACCAAATTTTGTGAAAAAAAGTAATTTTTAAAGGAGATAAAAATTAAATTCAAAATCTCGGTTTTTGGACTTTTCACATAGATTTTGAGGCTATGTGAAAAAGTGTAAATACAAAAGTCGTAGATCTTTTTATAACATATAACTTTGCCATTAGACTTTTTTCCATAGAACCGGTAGTTTTGCCGGAATTAGAGATAAACCATTTTTTACCCTTAAAACCGCACTCCCATCCACTTCCCGACCTCAGATCGACCGTAATTTATTTTTCCTTAAAATGTTTGCTATATTATCTTCCTTTTCTAATGAGTTTCATTCTACTACTATTTAGGTCCACTTTTTATCGTTAACAGTGCTAATTGCACTGGACTATAATTAAATTTTCGCAATCCAATTTGCGTAAACTATGTCTACAAAAAGTCCGCGACACAATATGTCTATCTTTTATATTTTATCGTTTTCTTCTGTTTTATTGTTTTAAAAAAGATTTTTTTCGGCTTCCTTAAGTTTGATTGATTATTTATGCAACGAAATATTAATTCTGATCAAATAAATCATCTCACTCTCACAAGGACATTATACAGATAAGATTTGCCGTTTACAGTATGTCGATTGGTCATACAGTTTCGGAGATAATATAAAATTACTAAAAAGTCAAATGCCGCTACCACAACTTTCATTGCGGACGTTATATCCATTTACCCATAGATGGCGTTCTGCAAATACGTCATTTTTCTGAATCGCGGTGTTAAGATTTTCAATGCGTTGATGACCGTCTCGAATTTTTGTGTCAACGTTCCATTCAATTGATGTTCAAATTGATGTTTTATTGATTGTAAAAAAAAAAATGGTTGCCTGTAAAGTCGGTTTTACGGGCGAAGATTTTACGTGACAACGTCCTAATTCTCTAGTGCTGCGCGCGCGGCAGACCGATCATAGTTGAGTGGGAGAGAGACGCAAGGCATTCGGCGGGCCTCTCTCTCGTTCGGTGACTCATCGTAACGTTACCGAGCGTTACACTTTTTCATAAGTGACTCCCAGCCGCAACCTAATTTAAGACGTTGTCACGTCAAAACGTTATGATACTTGATTCTGGTACGTTTTATTTATTTAGATAGGTATGGAGAATTAGAGATTGAGTGAGACCTTTTTCACTATCTAAATATAGCGCCTGTCCAACTCGAGTCGCGCCCATTGCCACCACCTTCACACTGCCGTCGCACCCATTACTATTTTTTTTGCACGATTTGCCGCCCTTTATATCCGGCCGCCCTAGGCCCGGGCCTACTGGGCCTTAGGGCAAATCCGCCAATGCTGATAATGATGATGATGATGATGAACTTAGGGATCTTTAAGTCAAGAGTGAATAGGTTACTTCTAGACAAGCGTGCTCCATCGTCTGCCATGGTCGCTTACCATCAGGTTAGATTGTGATCTAACGCGAGCCTATCGATTATAAAAAAAAAAACTTCCTCTCGCTATATCCAGGAGAAGTTTTATGACGATTTGCCATCATAAAAAAAATTGGTTCAAGATCTTCCGTCGCATCATATTAAGACCTGAATCTTTACTATAAAATTGAGTTATTAGCATATAATATCTGGACGTATTCCGCGCCTCCAGTAAAGGCTAGTCTGCAGTCTAGACAGTTGCGTAACCCGAGCCTGCGCCAAGTGCTACGAACTCGTCTTATTGCCATCAACTCAATACCCATTTAGTAAGCCGATGACGACATTGTTCTTTTAAAGTCTGTATCACAAACTGTTACATACGTTTTTTTTTTTATGGTAGGTAAAAATCATCAAACGCTCTAAGATAGCACATACAGAAAACAATAAATGTATGTGTAGCTACACATACTGTAGTACTCTAAGGCGAAATCGCCTTTATGGTATTATTCGACAGAGTTACCGTTTTCTAAGTTTATCTAGGATATAATTGACACATAAATGTTTATGCAATGAGCACGATCATTTGTTCTTTGTCTGATGTAATTAATCTATAACATGTATTTATTTAGAAATATATATAAAAGTAGCTTGGAGTATCGTGGACCGAATTTCGTACCAATGAGTCTATACTTCCGAGTGCTCGGCATCAAGCAGCGTTTATCGTCTTTGGTACAGTCTTATTATCTTCACATTTTTTGGTCATGGATGCCGCCAAAGGGAGATGGCTATTGAGCGGCTTGTGGTCCAAGAAGAGATGAGGGTACCAAGCCACGAGGACGATGAGGTGGACTGACCAAATTAAAGCTGCAGAAACTGGCTCATCATCGCTGCATTAATGCACAAGTAAGCCGGCCATCAGAGAGGAGTGGCGGCGTGTTGTGAAGCTTGCCACCAACACCTGAAGTGATAACCACGACCACTCACGATACGGTCATGAGTGATACCGACAAAGAAAACAATATTTAAAGTATGTTTTTCATTTATCTAGTACTCATAATACAAGCTCTGCTTAGCTTGGGACTAGACGTGGTTGTGTGATAGTTGTTGAATAAAAAATACTGTAGTCCTTTTGTTTTATCTACGTTCCTACATCTGGTATTACTTGCACGACAGACATTGCGATTACACGCACGTCACGCACTTAACCTTTCTGAGGAACATGGAGAGAGACTACGAAAGAGTATAACTTGAAAAACTGCGAAGACAAAGTCTTGAACTTCAGTGAACGTGACCAGGTACACTAGACATTCAAGGGACCGAAAAATATCGAATCATTAGCATTTTCAAGTAAATTTTAACTTCTAAGCCTCTGAAAAGCGCTGACAAAGGCTTCGGCACTCAGATCATTGAGAAAACTTATTAAAATACCATAGAAATAATTGTCTGGTCTTGGTTCTTAGATATAAGGGAGTTTTTAATATGGTGCAGATTTCATATGTAACCTTCGCAAATGTCAACTGCACAGCTGAAGCCTACTGGGGCCCCGATCCGGTTTCTGCAACGAAGGTCTGACCCCGGTATGAGGGCTAAGAAGAAATGGGGTGGGTCGTTTAGTCAGTAAGAGTCTGACACTGTTTCCCGCCCTGCCCATGGGCGGGATTCGTCATTAGATGATTTTTCTCACCATATAAAAAAACCAGCGGAAATTCTAGAAAGTATTTACTAAATGCGTGCAATACGCACGCGAGACACATTTTTTTTTGCCTTTTGAAATTTTCTGCATGCGAGCTGAAATCCGTATATTAAAAAAAAAACCCTAAGAGTAATGAAAATCATACAAACAGAATAATTATGTAAATATAAAAACCAATGGACGCTTTTATATGTCAACCTTATTTTTTGGCACCCAGCCCCGTAATGTTTAGGGTTCTGTAATGGGTTCCAACGTGACCCAATTTCTAAAACAAGCTTATGCTACGGCTCTGTCGGTCACATCCCATGGCTTTATCTTTTAGCCTGTTAGCTTTTCAATCCTATTGACAATTGTTCCTACTAGTGGTAAGCTGTCGATGGTAAGCGATCATAAACTGACTGGCCGGTCAGTCTAGTAGTTAGTCACCCTGACTGCTATGCGGGAGGTCGTCGGTTCGATTCCCACCCAGGATAAATGTTTGTGTGATGAGCACGATAATTTGTCCTGTGTCGGGGTGTAATTTATCCATAATATGTATGTATTTAGAAATATATAAGTATGTTTATCAGATGTCTAGTACCCATAACACAAGCTCTGCTTAGCTAGGGACTAGATGGCGTTGTGTGATAGTTGTGGACATATTATATTATTATTATTAACGCTCTGGCAGTAAGCGTAAACACTAATATCATGCTACCCTACAATCCTATTGGAATACCTTACTTTGATAGGCCAGCTTAAGATCGGATCACCCTGAGGACACGAAAGATACGCTACAAATCCCCAAATTGTGGGGAGCACGAAGCACTATGGTAGCTCAGTCGAATGAGAAGCTCCAGAAGGGCTCCGGATTATACGAAGGAGTTCCTACTGCCCTCGCAAAAAAGAGCAACTGAGGGTTTTTCTCTGACACTGGGAGAATTTATTTGAAGAATTCACGACAAAAAAAGGCATCTTAAGATCGATGTCGCCACTGAATTACTATGGACTGTCCTTGACCTATACTTTCTTAAAACGAAACTAGAAGTAATAAGAGACGACAAACTTTCAAGAGCCCCCTTCCACCCCGAAGTTAGTAAAACTAAACGACAGTTTGATTTATCGAAAGTTGCACGCAATACCTGCTCGGACTTCAAATACTCTAGCATCGATTGAATTGTGTTGAGTGGATGTGAATTGAGACAGATAGATATAGTCTTTATTGCACACCAAAAATAAAATAACAATAGGAACTTAAAATTAATAGGGTGTCACAATGGGCGGTCTACAGAATGATCATGAATGGGAGTCCCATCTGAACTTACAATCTTATTTAACTATCCTCTAAACATCATTGTCATTTCAGCACTGTCTTTAAGACTAGAGTGAATAAGCTCTTAATAAACTTGTGCGCTTCACGCCCTATTAAATAAAATAAATAATAAAATACTGTTGGACATAGGCCTACCCCAAATTTGAGTACAATGAATAGTCCTGAGTCTCGCATCCTCCGGATACCCGCGACCCTAACCGGGTAATCGGTCCACGTTGTGGGAGGCCTTCCAACGCTAAAAGCGAAAAATGCTAAAACGCATCTTCTGGTACGTGGTCGCCACTCCAGAAACTTTCAGCTCCATCGACATCTGTCGTCAATTTCGTCATCCTCTAGTATGTTATTAGATTGCTAGAAATCTCTCCTCCACCTTTTGCAAACTATCTTGGGCTTTAGTTCAGACTACCACCAAGTTACAATACTCCTTGATCCTCCTTGAAAGGTTGTCTTTGATAAATCGTTTTTAGTGATAAGACCGCCCATTGTAACACCTTAGTAATTTTTGGTTTCTTATGTACCAAATGGTATTTATGGTGTACCTACAATAAAGAGTGTATCTATCTTATATCCTTGGATATTCTGATGGTCAGACCTTCTTGTATCTGACTACCTGTAGTGACCGTCAAAGAATTACAAATGACAACCGGAGACTACGTGTTTTCCCCGAGGGGAAAACTATCCAATAACGTCTCTAAGCCTTGGGGGGAGCAGGAGATAGTGTCAGACTTTTACAGACTAAAAAACCCACCCCATTACTTCGTTGCCTTTCATACCAGGACCGAGCGTTTCTTTCAGCAGCAGACCCTTGGCCCCAATAGGCTTCGATCCCGCTGGGTCCCTATAGTTTATACACGCCGTTGATCCGACGGCGAACTACCCATTGCTCGCCGTCCGCAAGCCCTCGCCTACGGTGACCTGACGTGGTATCAGTAAACTTAGAAAAGTACATATAAATTGAAAAATTCACAAAGGTACATGCCTGAAACGAATGTCAAAGATCTACGAATGACGAATCTTGATACAGCCGCAAAATGTCATTGGACTCTTCCATTTTATTCATCAGATCCTCACTTCCAAATAAGAATCATCACCTAGCCATCTGAAGTTAATGATAAGACAAGAGCCTTATCAGGATGATTGACACATCTCATTGTTATCAAATTGTACATTCATATCATTCTTTAAACATCGAGATGGCTTTGTCTTTCTGAGAGATTGTATTTAGTGAATGTTTGGATTCAGTTTTCAAGAAGGGTAAAAATGCGATCCTATTACTAAGGTTTCACTGCCCGTCTGTCTTTCACCAGGCTGTATCTCATGAACCGAGATAGCTATACAGTTGAAAAGGCCAAAAATTACCGATGGGAAAACAAGTTCCAACGGCCACCCTGGGGGCAGGCACAGGGGTGGCCGATGGGAATGAACAGCTTCACGTAGGCGAACACCAAACGTATAATGACGTAAATCCCTCGATCACACGTACCAAGTAAAAGGACAGACAGTAAAATTTGCTCGGCCAAGACAGCGATGTGAGAGAGTTGTAAGAGGAAAGCGATCAGCCGAGCACTCGGCGCTCAGTTCAAACGTACCGAGTATTCGGCACTGTCTTCTTCATTTGCTCGGTACGTGTGATCAACGTTATAAGCGTCTATAAAGCTACACGACCGTCGATAATGAGTCTAAATGTTCTGTAGTATACTAAACTAGGGTGTATTCGATTCCCATGGCTAGAGGTATTGGACTACAGTTTACATGAGTGTAATCCCTATGGTAATCCAATTACTTAATTAAACAAGTTAATTAGTATATTACCATTAATATCATTATCACCCTTTTCTAACTATGAGGGTTGGTTTTAGTAATAATGAAAATTTTTTTTTATTGTGACTAGAATATGAATAACAGTATGTCATAGCAGAAAACTTGAAAGAAAATTGTTTCAATTACGTTTTTAGGGTTCTGCACTGCACCTTAAGGGTAAAAATTGGACTCTTTTTTTTTATTTGCTAAATAAACTAATGCTTGACCGCAATCCCACCTGATAGTTAGCAGTGATGCAATCGTTGACGGTTAGGCGCACTAGTTTTTTAAAAACTCTAGACTCTAGATCACTTAGACATATTGTATAGACATATTTTCACTTATATTGTATTTTTGCTGCCTTTATAACAATAAATAGTTTATATAAACAGAATAAAATAAACATTTAAATGAGACTCTCTTAGAACACGTGATTATTTTTTGCCGTTTTAGCTGTTTTAGGAATGGTACGGACCCTTACGCACACAAGTCCGACTCACTTGGCCGGTTATTTTTTAATACTAGATATTGATTTCATGAAGAAAATAGCCACACAGATAGTGTTACAATACCTATAATAAATTAATTAAAGCTACAACTTACTTTATCAAGGTAGCCCTTGCCAGTGGGGTCGGACAGGTCCCATATCTTGCTGAGCACCACATCGCTGAGCCGGGACTTCTTGAGGAAGCGAGCTGCATCCAGGGCTTGGATTGTACCAGCGCCATTGGGGTCCACCTGCAATGTCACATGTGTTACAAAGCACTCCAAAACAAAGCAAGCATCGTAATTACCAGTACCAGTACATTTAATTTGTTGGATACGGCCTTTAAAGACACAATAGAAAGACAATGGACGTTCAAATGCAGGCATTCACTGGTTTTTTTTTTTTTTTTTTTTTTATGGTACGTGAAAATCATCCAATGACGAAACCCGCTCTTGGGCGGAGCGGGAGACTAGTGTCAGACTCTTACTGACTAAAAAACCTATTTTGCAAACAAGTGTCACATTAAATGCTCTGCTTCCTGAACTAGGCTTAGTTGGGTTAACTCCTGAGACTGATAGACAGATTCAACTGAGATACATCTCGAGCAACGGTGGCCGAGTGATAAAGGCTTTAACTTACGAGTTGTAGGTCGCGGGTTCAAACCCAGCCAGGCATTACTTTGTGCAATTTATTTCATCACCACTGCTCTCAAAACGGTGAAGGAAAACATCGTATCCTATTTATATTTATATTATTAAGACCAAAAAAAAAAAATTTAATTAAATAATAATTTATTGTGTTAGCATACCGCAGTGTAACTGTTGTAGTGATTGATGTATTTTTTTTTCTCATACATTGTTAAATTTTTTTTTTTTATATATAATATTTTTTTACAATTCACGTTGTAAAGTAAGAACACTGTAGACTTAGTAAATCCTATTACGATTCACCTTTTATTTTTTATTATTATGATTATTTTTATTGTGCTTTTAAGTGCAATATTGACTGGTCTACACACTGTTCTTACATAATGATATAAGTACTGTAACAACGAAATATTGTAAGAAATAATTTTTTTTTAAAGAGTAACCATTGAAGTTTCTTGCCGGTTCTTCTCCTAGCTTCTGACGTTTTATAAGTGCCCTTGTAGGCCTATATGAAATAAAAACCATTTTGATTTTGATCGTGAGGAAACATGTCCATGGCATGTCCTAGAACCAAAAATTCGAAGACATGACATCCACCAATCCGCACTGGGCCCGCGTGGTGGATTATGGCCCATTCCCTCTCCTAGAGAGGAGGCCTGTGTCTCAGCAGTGGGAAAATTAAAAAGGCTGATGATGATGAGATATATCTCAGGAATTAACCCAACTAACTCTCGACTCCAAGCCAGGTTGGTGTAAGCCATTGACAATAGAACTCTGTTTTCATGTCTCTTGCTATGCTTTTGGTTTGTTAAGGATGAGCGGAGCCTCCTGACACAGGCATATTTACATGCCTAAAAGGAGACTCCAGCAACTAATTATAAGAAGAAAATTTTGTTAAAGAAATAAAGATTTTTGTACTTTGTTTGCATAAAAAAATGCGAGTGTAGGGTATCTACCCTGACAAGGTCAATAGGATTAACTCTTAATCAGAATGGACAATGGCACTGACAGCTAACAGAGTAATAAAAATAGAATGGGTTGGTGTGATTAGCTCTTAGTTTTGTTTAGTGTCAAGATACTCATACAATCAACAAAAAGCAATTACGAGCTGGCATCAAAGTTCTACAAGCAGGAGATAATATGACTTCATTGAAATGGTTGACAGGAATGGTTCTCATAGACATTCTGTTGAAACAATTTTGTGGGTCATATTTTTTAAATCTGTTAAAATTATGTTCAAATTTGTCTTTAGTAACAAATAAATAATAACTTTAAACATGAAAAGAACTTCTTATTAATTAATTACAAGTAAGTAACTATTCCAGCAATCCTCACTGGATCAGCATAGCCAATAACCAATGCCCTCTCCTAGAGAGGAGGCTTGAGTACCAGCAGTGGGAATATTACAAGCTGATAGTGATTATGCTTTCACTAGGTACTGGTTAACTAGAATAAAATATTCCATTGATTTTCCATCCTGGTTCAATAAAATGTTTTAATAAAATAAAGTTCTATTAGCATTTAACTCTTTCTAGCATTATTTTCTTTATATTATGGTTCTAATTACAGTATTTGAAAGGTTAAAGGACACATTACATATAGTCCCAAATGATAACTTGCAGCAATATTTGGCATAAAACTAAATTGTATGAAAGGCTGACAATGTTCCACAATATTATGGCATCATGCCAAACTATCAAAGTGCTTACTGTACTTGCAACCATAAAGCTTTCTCTAAGCCTTAACTGACTTTTAATACTAGAAGACATGCTAGTGAGCCATAATGACTGGATTACACCAATCTACTAGTTTTAGCATGCAAATAAACCACTAAACCCTAAATCTATCTCCTCTGGCTCAGACCGCCAAAGGTTGTCTGCAAGAGATAAGACAGCCCGTTGTACCCATATTTTTAAAATAATGTTTGTCCTATGTATTATATTTGTTGTTAATGCAGTGTACAATAAATAAAAGATAAAATCATTCAATCTACGAAGTACTTTTTATATCTGTTTTTTTTTTTTTTTGTCTAACTGGAAACAGCTAAGTGACTTCATCTTAAATACTAATTATTTAAGATGAAGTCACTTCTTTTAGGCTATGCTACTCTTAACTATGGACACATCACAAAAAAACAGCAAATGATGTCCTGGGTTATTATGCTAGCTCAGTGCACATAAAAACAAGGATTTATCTACACACTTGGAGGGAGCTAGCTTCCTTTAGCCTATGGAATATAAACTAGCCTCATGTAATCTGGCCATTAGTATGTGTAATCTGGGCATTTGTGCACATATACTGGGCATTAGTGTTTAGTCAAATTAAATGTAAGTATGGATTTTTATAAGATTACTTAAAAGAAGTTCAAGAAAACACTGCATTAAACTCTTGAGCCCCAAGTGAAAACCGATATTCGCACGCCTATTGTTTTTCTAATAAGTCTCTAATTATGGTAGTCAAAAGGTTAAAAGATGTTACAACTGACTGTCTTTTGCACCATAAAATATAATGTTTTATTAAACACTAGCTTTTGCCAGCGGCTTCGCCCGCGTACATAAAATATAGCCTATGTCACTCAGGAGTAAAGCAGCTTTCTATTATTGCTAAAATTTCTCCAATCGGACCAGTAGTTCTAGAGATTACCTCCTACAAACAAAAAAATAAAAAAACAAAAAAACAAACTTTACCTCTTTATTATATTAGTGTAGATAGTGTAGATTGTGAAGCTTACATCACAATAATAATTATTAATGTTTCAAGTACCGTAATTACAGACACATTTAAAAGACAATAGGTGTGCGGACACCAGTGTCCTCTTGGGGCTTAATGAACTAATTCACTCTTACTTTGACTGAAACTAGGCTTAGCACTTTACAACTTCTTAAATAAGGCAGCAATAAATTATCTAATTAGTTTCCTAGTAGAATTATTGAATACTGAACATTTACAAAATTACACACTAATAAAGATTCTATTTTATTGAGGCTAATGTATTTATACATTTTTTTTGAAGAATACATCAGATGTTGCAGGCATGAGGCCTGCCTTTGGTATTGCATTTTCAGTTTTTATTTCATGAGAGGTTTGAGATTTCCAAGGACGTCTGATCTCTGACTCTGAACTCAATATTTGCATTCCATATTCCACAGAGATTATTAAACTTATTTTCAGAAGGAACTGGTACACTTCATTTTGTGATTACTTACATCTTCATACAATTTAAACCTAAGAAATTCTTGGGCTATTTAGAACAGCAAGTGTCTCCTAAGACATTCTTTTCACACATGTAATAAGAACTTTTTTAACAATTACACCCAGAATAAAAGAACAGACTAAAATATTGATTGCAATTAAACTTATCTGTAATGTAATTGAGGCTTTACCGAGTATGGAATAAGAGTTACTTTTCATTATGTACTTAATTTTTATTTGTCCCATTAGACATTGGCCTAGAACTTCACTTTACGGGGCAGTTTTAATTGAAAAGAATATGCAAATGATGCTAGTTAAATGTAAATGTTCATAACCAACTCGTAAGTGTATCGAAACATAGTAATTAAGTTAATTATTTAAATTAACAAGTAATGAAATAAGAAGTGTTAAGTCCTCACCTGATGATAGTATGCTTCGTATATAGCGCTGTGGGTCCCTGCCACCTGCAACCGTTCAATCCCCATTTTCAGAACGTAAATCTCACAACAGTTATTACTTTACGAACTTATTTTGAACGGATAAGGGTGTGACATTTCATTACTCTTCACGACATTTCTAACGTTCGTAGAGAAACGGATACGATTACGTGGTCTTAAAACACTTTAAGAGCAATTCTATGACATGAAACACCAATTACAAACTCTGCACTGTAAATTGAGACGAATTATTTGATAATATATGCGGCTAAACCATTGAAATACTAATAATTTTTGAGCAGCGTAATCCGTTCACGGTACACTAAACTTTGACGTCAAATAATTCAATGTTTTCACGCCCGATACTAATGTTGCACTGCACTAAACTGTAGATACATTAATGAATTTTACTTTAAATGGGAAATATTTATAGTTTTGCCGAAAATAACTATTTAAATCTCAAATAATTCTACCTGAGTAGGAGAAGGCAAGGCAGCCATTTTTTACATCTCCTCTTCGACCAATCAATAAGCGGCCATAGACTAAAGAATCTTTGACATATGCGGTGAGAGTGCTGTGAAAAAACTAGTTGTTGTATAATTCTTTGATTGCTTATGGTCTGAACTTATCAACTATTCGACTACGTAATTTTTAGTAAATTGATACAATAAAAAATAAAAGAACAGATTAGGTAATTGATCAGTTGTATATTTTGTAATAATATGAAGTAAAATTAGTTCTGTTGCTTTAAAATTTCTACAAAACTTTGTAAACGTTTCAAGCCACGCTTATTCACTTCAAAACAAGAAAGTGAATTTAATGACTCCAACCAACTTTTCACGTTCTTGTGCCGTTCTAAAAGTGGTACCAATATTTCAAGAGAGCTTATTGTAGTTCCACAGCAAACATCACACAGTCGCATCTGCAACAAAAATAATAAATTATGTCACAGTGATCCTGCGTAGCTAAAAAAATGGGCAGGAAGGAAGTGTACGCTCGAAACGCGGAAGCTGCTGTATCCTGACTCAAAATATTAGAATAGCAAACTCAATTACTAGGTTAAGCATTCACGGTGATTCTAATGCATTTTTTTTACCTCTTTGACTTTGTGCGAATATTTATTTTGATTTGTCTTATTCGAATCTGTTTGCCAACAATACCGTGCGCACATCGTTGAGTCGATAACGTCACCGACCCACCCTGAAAACCAGCGCTGTAAACTCGCGCATTTTGCGTGTGGTCACGGCGTTATGCTGAGCGTTAGCGCGGTTTTGTGCATACGTTGTAGAATATAATAAATGCTGAAATGAAATCGATTTTTTCTTACCTTGTCTCCTGTAAGCCACTTCTGATCGGTCAACTTCAATTCTAGATGGTCCAATGCCGAGTACCAATTATTTACTTTTACTTCATCAGCTGGCCCTTTGCCAGCAAAAAAATCGGTCTGAAAATAATTTATAATTTTGCAAATAATTTTGTACCATGTTAGATAATATTTTAAGATTTATCTATTCAAAATATACTCGATTAATCATGAGTCATTAGAGGCACAAGCACAATACAAAGACAATAGGTGTGCGAACTCAAACGACAAAACGAACGACCAAGGCACTGACTATATCTATATTATATTTTTTTCATAATTTTGGATTTTGCTCATCAAAGTGAGCATCACAGATGCAGTAGATACTTACCTAACGCTACAACTATCTACACTAATATAATAAAGAGGTAAAGTTTGTTTTTATGTTTTTTTGTTTGTAGGGGGTAATCTCTGGAACTACTGGTCCGATTGGAAAAAGTTTAGCAACAATAGAAAGCTGCTTTACTCCTGAGTGACATACATCTACACTATCTACACTAATATAATAAAGAGGTAAAGTTTGTTTTTTTGTTTTTATGTTTTTTTGTTTGTAGGGGGTAATCTCTGGAACTACTGGTCCGATTGGAAAAATTTTAGCAACAATAGAAAGCTACTTTACTCCTGAGTGACATAGGCTATATTTTATGTACGCGGGCGAAGCCGCTGACAAAAGCTAGTAGGCTATATTTTATGTACGCGGGCGAAGCCGCGGGCACAAGCTAGTAGATAATAAACAGCAAGAGTACCAAGCCTTCAATATTTTATTTAAAAAACCGTAGTTAATCAAGCCCCAAGCTGATGCCGGCGTTCGCACACCTGTTGTCTTTCTAAAGACGGTATTCAAAAATTGTAAATATATCTTACAAAAATAGCACTGTCGATGGGAAACAGAACGCCAGCATTAAAGTACAGCCACTCGTCTATCTTAGCTCTAAGAACGTTTGCTTCAGGGTACAACTCTTGACCGTTGCTAGTTCTGCAGAAATACAACGCTATAGCGTGGCTGTCGCAGATGATCTCCCCGTCAACTGATAACGCCGGGACTTTCTGCAGAGGATTTATCTGAAATTAATAAATGTGTACATTATTTTTACATGGTTTTCTACGTCGTGCACGCAGTGTATTGTTTCTGAATGACTGAAATAGTCCTTGACCATTTAAAAGTGCCTCTAAATGGTTAATTTAAATATCTAATTGATTTGAGGGTAGATCATTCTTCCGCAGTCTCTTAGTGCAGTCAACAGTGGTACAAATTAAATCAAGTCCTAATTAAGACGAATTTAGATAATTATGTCATGATCACACATGTCGTGTAAAAAGACGAGACAGTAAAATCTTGCTCGACCGAGAGTGATATAAACGAGTTGTAAATGTTACGCCGTGAAAATGGAACACGCCGTTTCTTCGACAAATTAAGAGTATCACCGAATAATTAAAACGCATTGCTAATCGAAACCTCCAGAATAGAAGTACGTAACAGGGCCTAGCAAATTCTAGAAAAAATTGTCACGTAATAAGTAGGTACTAAATAATTCTGAGAACTTTTGTAGGTACTTAAGTTACCTGGTAAAGGAATTTGTACCTTCCGCCTTGTAACATAGAGTCGAAATTCGTATGAGTCGTGGGGTTTTTTTTTTTTTTTTTTTTTTTTTTTATGGTAGGTAAAAATCATCGAATGACGAATCCCACTCTTGGGCGGAGCGGGAAACAGTGTCAGACTCTTACTGACTAAAGAACCTACCCCGTGCCTTCCTTGCCTTATTCCCAGAGCCCCGGTGTAACGCTTTCGCATCAACCCTCAGCTCCGGGAGGCTTCGACCCTGTTGGGCCCCTAGGGTGTGCTGACAACTCCTTGAGGCGCGCGGGAACGGAGCGCGCCGTCGACGACTTGGGCTCGGTCTGGACTGCTACCAGACGACCGGACGGCGAGCTACCCATTGCTCACCGTCCGCAAGCCAGTGTCTACGGTGGCCGGATATCGGCAGGATCGCGGCGGCGACGGCTACGGCGAGTACGCCGTTGCCTTTGCCTTATGCGGTCAGCCTCCTCCTTTACGAGCATTACTTCCTCGCAGAAGGAGGCGACCGCCTGCCACTCCTCCTCGCTGCGGACCATGGCCTGAACCAAGGCCCGGCGCGAGAGGTCGCCGCCGCCGATCACCCCCACGAGGGCACGGCGTTGCTCTTCCCAAGCGGGGCACACTTCTACCGTGTGCTCCACCGTGTCCTCCGGGCTGGCCACACAGTGGCGACACCCGGGCGTCTCTTCCGCACGGATCCGGTGCAGGAACCTCCCGAACTTGCCATGTCCGGTGAGGACCTGCGTCATGCGGAAGGTGAGGACGCCGTGAGGTCTATCCAGCCACGCCTCAAAGAGGGGCACTACCGCTGAGATTACGGTGTGCCCAGCGCTGGGTTGCGACAGTCGCTGTTTCCACTTCACCATGAGATCTCGCCGGAGCTCCTTCCGCCACGCCTCGACATGTTCGGGCAGCGGATCTTCGCCCCGGCGTTGCACCTCCACGCGCTGGTCGTGCATGCGTGCAAGGACTGTTGCCTCCAGATCCCATGGTGGTAGGCCAGCAAGGAGGCTCGCCGCCTCGCGGGACACCGTGCAGTATCCCCGCACCATCCGGATGGCCATGACCCTCTGGCAGGCGTTCAGCTGGGCCGCCGGGCGTTTACGCAGCGTCGGCGCCCACACTGGTGCCCCATAAAGGGCCATGGACCGAACGATGCCGGCGTAGAGCCTCCGGCAGAAGGCGTCTGGACCCCCAAGGTTCGGCAGGAGCCGCTTGAGAGCAGCCCCCGTCCGATTGAGTTTGGGGGCCAGACGTCGGAAGTGCTCCTCGAAATTCCATCGGCTGTCGAGGACAAGTCCCAGGTACTTCATCGTCGACCCGACGCCGATGTGAACTCCTTCTACCGTTAGTTGGGAACCCGTTGGTGGCGCATTCCGAGGGCCGTGAAAGCACATGGCCTCGGACTTGTGCAGTGCCACCTTGAGTCCCAACTGCTGGATCCTCTCAACGACTGTCGCAACCCCACGTGTCGCTAGTTCGACCGCCGCCTGGTACGACCTTCCCTGCGCTAGGACCAGCGTGTCGTCTGCGTAGCAGACCACGCTGACCCCTACGGGGAGGTCGGCGCGCAGCACGTAGTCGTACCCGATGTTCCACAAGGGCGGTCCTAGTACCGATCCCTGTGGGACACCGCACGACATCTCTCGCCGTTTCCATTCACCCTGGTGACCGGGGTAGATAATGAACCTCTCTGACAGGTAGGCCTCGATCACACGACAGAGGTAGTCGGGCACCCGGTGATACCGGAGTGCCGTCCTAATGCAACTCCAGGGCAGGGAATTGAAGGCGTTGGCAATGTCCAATGACACTGCCAAGACACACCTGCCCCGGGACACCGCATCCCCCGTCGTGAGGGCTCGCACGCGCATGATGGCGTCCACCGTAGAGCGCCTCCTGCGGAACCCGAACTGGTCATCCGCTAGATCGGGCCCCTTCAGTGTCAGATGCTTGACGAGGCGGTCTGCAATGACTCTTTCAAAGAGCTTGCCCACCTCGTCAAGCAGCACAATGGGCCGATACGCGGACGGAGAGTCCGCAGGACGCCCCGGCTTCGCGACGAGGACCAGCTTTCCCGTCTTCCAGGGAAGAGGGAACTGGCCCCTCTCCAAGCATGCGCTAAAGAGCCCCCCCAATCGAGACCCGAGAGCCTCCATGGCCAGGACCCAGGCCTTCCCAGGCAAGCCGTCCGGTCCTGGGGCGGTATTTTTGGCGCCCATCCGCCGTACCGCCACTCTCATCTCTACCTCGGTCACCTCCGGAGTAACACCGTCGTCGCTGATGTGGTCTGCGTCGGATTCCGCTGGTGGCGGAGCCATTGGCGGAGGGGAGTGATCCCCTCGCATAGGGAACAACGTGCTCACCACACCCTCCACGAGCTGTGGCCGGAGACTCTGCGTCAACGGGGGAGCCCATGGGCGGAGTTTCTCCCGCACCATCTTGTATGGGCGTCCCCACGGATCAGCATTGAGAGTCCCCAGCCACACTTTGCAGGCCTCCTGCTTGGCCCGCTTTATCTCGGATCGGAGGGTGCGTTTTGCCACCCTATATCCCTCGTAAAGCTCCGCCTCCACGGCTTCAGCATCCGGCGGGCGGATGCGGCGCCTGCGGAATCTAGTATGCCGGCGTCGCGCAGCGGTGCATGCGTCACGTAGTGTCGCAAGCTCTGGCGACCACCAGTATACCTGGCGCCGGGCGCATCCTGGACGGAGTCGGGGCATTGCCACGTCGCAGATTTGCGACATGGCCTCCCGGAACCACTCCGCCTCGACGTTGATGTCGGCAGGCCTGACCGGTGCTTGCACCCAGGCCTGCACCATCGCGGCTTCCCGGAAGACTTCCCGTTCCAGCAGCCTCAGCGCCCAACGCGGACCACACGGGGTCTGTCGGACCGGCGCGGTCGAGGTCTGGGCGGAGACGTCAAACCGGATATACCGGTGGTCCGAATATGTCTCCACCCCCTCCATGACGCGCCAGTCAACTACACGAGGTGTCAGAGCGGGGCTGGCGAACGAAATGTCCACCACGGACTCGCCCTGCACCCGAACACACGTGGGGACAGAACCCCGGTTTAGGACGACCAGGCCTGTTTCCAGAGCCCAGTCCTCCACCATCCGACCCCGCTGGTTCGTGAACCGAGAACCCCAAGCCAAGTTCCAGGCATTGAAGTCCCCGCAAACGACCACGGGGAGGGAACCATACCCAGCGACGACGGTATTCAACTCCCTGAGGGAGTCGTGTAGATCGGCGAGAGATCTGTTCGGGGACAGGTAGACTCCTACCACTACAATGTCCCCGAACCGTGCTGCCACGCAACCTCGCCCCCTCGTGATGGTCTCGAGGGTCGGGGTACCAGCAGCGGCCGACGAAATTAGGGTCACCGAGCCGTTCAGGTCCTGTACCCAGTCAGCTCTGGGCAGGACAAAGTACGGCTCGGAGACCACGGCGACGTTTATCGACCACTGCGCCATGCTCTGGAGCAACAGATCCTGAGCGGGGGCGCAGTGATTGACATTCGCCTGGAGGAGACGTAATGGTGCCGTTATTGGCAGTCCATAGTCTCCTCCCGAGCCCTCTGTGAGGGCACTGCCGCGGTGGTTGCGGTGGCGACAGCGACAACGGCGGCGGCAGAAGCTACGGTCGCGGCGGTGGCGGTGGGGGGCCGACGGAGTTTGGCCTTTACGTTGGCCGGGGGGTCACAGGACCTGCCCCCAGCCCGGTGGTCGGCCTGCTTGCCTGCAGCCGCACATGCGTAGCAGTGCGGCGCACTCCGGCATTCAGCAGACCTGTGACCAGGCTTGCCACACTGGTAGCAATGGTCGCTGCGGTCCACCTCCGCGGCGCAATAGGCCCCCACGTGGTGCCCCACGTGGCAGCGGAAACACCGCAGAGGTCTGGGCTCCAGCGGTTTAACTTGCGCAGAGACCCAGCCCACCAGAAGCCGTCGGCCTTCTCCGGTGATGGCCTTGGCCACAGACACGGGGCAGCTCACCGTTACGGCTCGCATGCCCGTGCTGTCAGCGCGGATGGTGCCTACCCGAACCTGTTCGGGCGTGCAACCGCCCGCCCTGACGATGGCCGCTACCACCTCTTCCACCTCGACGGAGTCGTCCAAGCCCATTATGCGCATGTCAATGCACTTGGTGGGCCTGGACACTCTGGCCTCTTCCGCATCGAGGGCCGCCCTGATCTTATCGGCCAGGATGTCCGCAACACTGGCCGTACCGGGGACCTCGAGAATTCGGGCCCCCGTGATCGTGCGCCTCATGCGAAAGCCCCCAGAGACCCCGAGTTCGTCGAGGTGGGGTAACACCGCCCGCTTCGCCTTTGCCATGACGGAGTCATAGTCCGCACCCTTTTTATCCGCTTCAGGCTGTAGTGTGATCACTACAGCCTCGGTTTTCGGGGCGCGAAGTCTGGCCGCCATGGCGCGCTTTTTGCGCTCCCGTCGCTTCGCCTGCTTTTTGGCCACCCTGGCCGCCTTGCCCGCCTGCCTCTTAGCGCCGGCGACCGTCCATTCGGCGCCAGTTGAGGGTTGTTCAGGCGGGAGAGTCACCCGGCGCGGCCCAATCGCCGCTGCAGCAGCAGGTGGACCGGCCGCTTTAGGGGCTGCTGATTTACCCCTTGGGGGAGGAGCGGCCTTCTCTTGCCGCTGTGCGGCAGTCGGAGCTTGCCTCGCCACAGCCACGCGCCCACCTGGTTTCGACGGGCCCGCATTAGGCGCCACAGCCGCGGCCGCGGCGGCAGCGGCAAACGTCACCGCCTTCCGCTGGCTGGAGGACGCGAGTGGGGGACGCAGCACAATGCCTTCCAGCAAGGAAAGCTGCTGCTGCATCCTGGTTTGGAACTGCTCCTGCTGCTTTTTTTGTTCCTGCCTGAAGGCAGCCAGTTCCTGCTGGACCAGCGTCAGCAGCTGGCTTTCCGGCTCAGGATGAGGCTGGGGCTGCTTTGGCCCCTGCTCCTGCGTGCGTCCCCCTTTTTCCCTAGCCACCTGAGGAGGACCGGCTGGAAGGGCATCCATCAGCTCCTTCCGGAGCTTCGCAGCCCTCTCCTCGAAGGAGGCGTCCATCGCCTCCATGATGGTGGCCGCGAAGGCAGCGAGGCCCTTCGTTCTGGTCCCCTTCTCCCATTTCTTTTTGCGTGATATGGCCGTCAAAACTTCGACGACCACATCACTCAGCCTCTTGCGAGCGGCGGAGTCCTCCCCAGCGTCTGGCTCACCGCTAGACGGCTGCGGGTTGTTCGCCCCAGCGCTGTTCGCTCCGGGGTGGCGTCCCTCCGCCGCAAGCTTGTCGGCTCGCTGAGCGGCCTCCTGGGGAGCGAGCCCTCTCCCCCTACCACCGCCTCGACCCCCACCGCGACTGCTAGTGGGGATTTTTGGGGCCGAGCCCTTGTCTTCGTCGGAGGACGACCTGTCCCCCGACTTGGACTTGGGGCGTTTCCGGAAGGAACTCGCGTTCCTTCCGGAGTCGCCCACCACCTCCTCCACGTCCGAGCCCTCCGAGCTCCTTCCGGATGCCGCGTCGGACTCCGACCGCGCATCACTCTCCGTTGGTTTTTTTTTTTTATAAAATTTATCCATATCCATATAGTTCCCACGAGTAATAAACTTTGGGTACTTGCTCAAAAACTGTGGTTCGCACTAGAGACTAATTTAGCTACCCATTAGTCAAGCTAACAACCTCCCTCACGGTGCGCCGCCGCTTGGAGGTTTGGGGTGATTTTTTATAGAGGTTGTCTACCTCGCGGCCCGGGCGGTTAAGCCAGGACCCTCGACCCCCATCGAAAGTCAGAAACATGACCTTGGACAGTCTTTGGGGCTACGAGTCTAACGGTGGCAGAAGGAGGAGGAACTCTTCCTCCTGCCTGCCCGGTGGCAGGGTGAGTGCACACCGAGCCCGCTCTTACTTCGCCACTGTGCTCTCTGCTAAGGCAGAGGGTCACGCGTTGAAGTGATCCTCCAGACAGAACATTCGCAGACAGCCATCAGGACCCCTCGGGCCTCAGTGCCCAAGAGGGGCTGTTGGCTGCCTCCCAGGGTGCACCGTCCCGCAGGCTGGCCTTCACTACAGACGTATCCGCAAGTGACCTACAGCCTGCGGGCACTCGTGGAGGTTTTCTGTCGTGGCACCCCATGAGTCGTGGGGTAGAGTGGTACCTACCTACCTGTAATAAAAATGATTTATGGCCCCCGCGATTCGACTCTATTGTTCTGGCCTGGCCTCGAACCTTCGGTACCTAGAATTTTCTTGGCACTGAGTATAAATACGTGTCCGCGCCCGAAAGTGAGTCAGTTATGCTCGATCCAGCCCGTCCCTTGCTGCCCTCCCCCAGCGACGCCCTAAGCCGAGGCCCGTACCCCACCTGGGGTGCCCTTAGCGTAGTCGCTTAGTTTTTAAGTAATTAAGCCCTGGCTGGAGGTTTTGATCCTAGTATCGAGGCCGCCACAGGCAAGACCGGTTAAGCAGCCGACAACCTCATAGGTTGACCTGCGAGAGGCCACACACAAAAAAAAAAAAAAAGAAAGTCAGTTTTGATTTCGACAGCAAACAAGTTCGAACTATCCAAGTCAAGAGTGTTTCATCCATACGACGACCTAAGCGATATTCTTACGGATCTCTAGAGTGCATTACGAAGTGGTTAATTGGCGATTGGACTAAATTGTGTTTTGTTTGTGGAAAATAAATCTTTCTTTTTAGTAAACCGGCATTTGATTACTCACGTTCGTAACATAAAGATAAGCGCTCTTCACGGCTAGGGCTATACCACCAATGGCTGTGATAATTGAATTTTAACGCTTGAAAAATCGTAGAAAGAATAAAAAGTTTTTAACAAATAAATGCAATTTGCAGGTGTTATTAATGTTATTGGAATTTATTTTTTTAAACCTTTATTTTTGTACTAGTTTTGAAGTGCTAAAATTCGCAGAATCTAACAAATTAGAACGGTCGAAATGTAATGTCAATTTTAATATTATTATTTATTTATTTTTAACTTTATTGCACATCTTAGCTTATTACAGGACAAACACTCCTTGACACCCAAGCGAGCGCCGGCGCTCGCGGATACTATAGCGAACGCCGGCGTTCGCGGGTATTAACGGAAACTATTAACGTACAATATTTGATTTTTTTTTTAGGGTATTTTGATATTTATCCAAGAACGTAAAAAAAAAGTTTTTATAGACAAATAACTTTCCGTTAATACCCGCGAACGCCGGCGTTCGCTGTAGTACCCGCGAACGCCGGCGTTCGCTTGAGGGGAGAGGAGTTAATAAAAAATAAGTGTACAATAGGCGGTCTTATTGCATAGGGCACTCTCTACCAGACAACCTTTGGATGGACTGATCAAAAGAAAAAATATTATTTTATTATCGTGATACCCACCTTTTTATAAAATTCACTTCGGTTTTCTCCCTTGAATAGATCGACATTATGGAATTCCAGATCGATGTTCAGCAGAGACGCTGTCATCATGGCGAACCTCACTGGGGGGGATGATTCATCCCCGTAGAGAACAGGTTTCTTCGTTACCGACATGTTTCTAAACAAAATAAAAACACTCGCTTTCAAACAATTTTTAGATAGAAGTACCTACTTTGAATGATTTTTTTAAAACCTCACTCACTATACCACTTCAAATCATTATTTGGGTGGTTCTTTTAAATTGCACGCTTTTTCTACACACTGAAGCATTTACTCTAGTGCGAAGATTATTGCGACATGATGAATTATTTTTATTTATTTATTGATTATATATATCTGATGACCTCTAGGTATAATAGCTCAGAGCTTTAGATAATGTTCCCGGATTCGATTCCGGGTTCTAAAACTTTTAGTACTTACTTTGTAATTACAGATCTGTCAATCACATGTAACTTTCGCAATGGAAACTTTCATGGTAATGGAAACTTTCTTTGCCCAAAAACCATGTGAACCTAGTACTCCCTCAGTTGCTATATACGTCCTTGAGCCACGGTACTCAACTCTTACGACCATTCCTTTCAGATTTTAGGTGTGAACAAAGAAATAAAAAGATTATTTTTTATGTGGAAAAGCATCCAAAGACTTCTGCTGCTCTTTGTGCTTCTCCGCTGAACATGGGCTACATAACGTGTCACATATTATCTTGATGTGTGTGGTGCCCACGAGCGGACAAAATGTAATGTGTTAAAAAAAATATTAAGAAAAATACACCGTGTTTGATATAATTTGAAAGGGCTTAATCAAAAAATTCAATATGACCCTTAAAGGGTCAAAAAATTCACAGTGATTTAACACTAAAAGAGTTTAAACAAAAAAAAAAAAATGAAAAATTAAAAATTAAAACCCGACTAGGAACATTTTCAGCATATTTTTTTTTATAAATTCATTTGAGCTAGTCGGTTAGTCTCCCTATAGCCATAATTATTCTAACTAACTTGGAATCAACTTCTAGTCTAACCGGAATTAACCGGATGGAACCGGGACCCGCATTTTACGGGAAGCACCACTGTCTATCCTCCACTATCTTTTTTTATATTTAGGTACTTATGTGTCTAAAATTCAGTTACTGGTCAAAACGATCCTCCATGGAGTTGGTTTGGTACAAAAATTAATAAAGCAGAATTTAATTACCTGATGATGCACTTTTCCAGAAGACGAATATTTTGAAGAGATTTAAAACAAAAGTTGCTTCGAAACAAAACCATTTAAGCACAGCTATTTGAATCCAACTAAATTAACTGCCGTTCAAGGAGAAACCCAAGGAAGTTATGGCGAGAGGCAGCCGTGTAAAAAAAGAGCAAATCAAACTTGTAAATGAATACGGGGTCGATAATGCACACAGATCAAATTCGGGATCCTGTTACCTTCTCCATAATGCATGTCGAGATCCCTTGTCTAACGGTCAACTTGAAAAACGTAAAAAAAATTGCTTAGAATTGTTAAAAAACATCTGGAAAACTATTCCACAGCCGATAATAAGTAAGTTATTAGATTTAATTACTTATTGTGTGCGTTAAGTGCCAAGTGATAATATATTTAACTGGCGTTTCAGTCACTTGCATCATGATTGAACGCTTGGCATACATATATGTGATATATGTATACCTAGAGTGACTAGTAACTAAGTGGTGACTTAACACTTGATTATAATAATAATATAATAATATATTCGACAACTATCACACAGCGCCGTCTAGTCTCAAGCTAAGCAGAGCTTGTGTTATGAGTACTGGACAACTGATAAACATACTTATATATTTCTAAATATATACATATTATAGATAAATTACACCCAGACACAGAACAAATGATCGTGCTCGTCACACAAACATTTGTCCTGGGTGGGAATCGAACCCACGACCTCCAGCATAGCAGTCAGGGTCACTAACTAATAGACTGACAGGCCAGTCATTGTAGTCATGATAACAAATAACTAACTTACTGGTCAAAATGTACTGAACTTATTGATCTTTTCGCGATTATAGGTTTGGTCCCGTATAATTGCTGTCGTGGTTACAAACAAGTACCTACCTACGTTGTCACGACTACAACCACGTGTTTAAGTATCGGTCACTAATTACACTGGTTAACAATGATTTTGCCCATGAATGATTAAATACAAAAATAGGCAGTACTTGGTAAACACTAATCATTAGTTATAATATTACTTACAAGTGTAGTTATCGAGCTATGCAAGTTTAATCTTGTATTGCGTTCGCCGCACTCTCGCAAGTTTCGGCTTGTTCGTTATTACAGCACGGCTTTACTTTACTAGATTTAATTCATCATAAAGAACGTTCAGAATGCGCTGGTATTCGCTATCAAACACCGTGAAAATACAATTAGTGTACGACGTGGTAATAATAGCTACAGTGCTACAGAAACGTCTTACTCGTAAATGTATCAAACAAATTTTGTTTTTAGTTTTTATTGTGAAGTTTGAACTAAAACTTTGTGAAACTTATATTTTTGATTATGCCTCGTTCATGTGAAAACCTAACAATTTTTGTTACGTGTGTTACTACAAAAAATACGAGCGAAAACTTCAGTCTCAGAATCTGTCGTGCTTACGAACTTTATTTCGGAATACCAGTGAAAAATTAAGACAAGTTCTGGGTTCCGCATGTAATATGCTCGAGTTGTGGTAAATACTTGCGAGATTGGCTATCCCGCCGCCGATCATGTTTGCCTGTCGCAACACCGATGCTGTGGCCTGGACATCCATAATAAAAGTTTTTCAAAATTTCTTGGGTAAGTAACACAAAATCTGAAGACTATGAAAACCTGGTTAAGAATATGATCTAAGCATTGTACGCTCTCGGTTGCAAAATGTCCCTCAAAATACATATTCTCGACTCACATTTGGATTTTTGTCCTGAAAATATGGGAGATGTTAGCGACGAACATGGTGAACGTTTTCACCAGGATATTTCAGGGCAAATGAAGTCCTGCTATGTTAGCAGACTACTGCTGGACGTTGAAGGCTGTAGATATTATTTATAAACGGAAAAGCAATATAGGTATTAACTCATTTTTAAATTTTATAATATGTGATTTATGAATATAATGTTATCTTAGGTCAAAAGATTTTTATTTGATTCCACAATAAACGCGAGCTAACTCGACCTTAAAACTTACATCAAAATGTATGGTATTCTTTCGCAATTAGCACTACTCATTTCATGGATTAGCAAAACCTTAAAATTTGTTAATCAGTGTTATTTACATAGATATAAGAAAAATTTACCAGTCACCTATATAGGTACCGTTAAATTTTAATTGTTTTAACTTAACGTCAGCTGAGCGTGTTCAATGACCTGAAGGTAGCAGTAGCCGTAGTAGGTCGTTGCGTACTAACTACCTACAGGTCGTTGGATTCGCTCGGCTGACGTTTTCTTACAGATATTAATTTCGTACATGCGTAAATAAATTCGAGTAAAAAAAAGTTTTTATTATATTTTTTAATTTTACCTTGACAAATTGATAGTGTTTCATGTACCGGATCGACCTTCTACGGGATTAAAATGAATAAAATTTAGTTTTGTACAACTATGTATTAACATAGCATGCATTGGTGTACAATAAAAGGTATATTATCTATCTACACTAATATAATAAAGAGCTAAAGTTTGTTTTTTTATTTTTTGTGTTTTTGTTTGTAGGAGGTAATCTCTGGAACTACTGGTCCGATTGGAAAAATTTTAGCAACAATAGAAAGCTGCTTTGCTCCTGAGTGACATAGGCTATATTTTATGTACACGGGCGAAGCCGCGGACAAAAGCTAGTATAACATCATCATCCTTATGATGTTCCCACTACTGGGACACAGGCCTCCTCTCTAGGGAAGGAACTTCGTCCACGTCAGACTCGTTAAACAGAACTATGCCATTTGATCATAATTTTAAGAGATTTTTATTTTACATCTAGCTCTATATATTTTAAATTAGTTTTTCTAATCTATATGTTAATTGTTAGGTTCTATCTATTAATGAAAGTCCCGCACAAATCAACTTTAATCGACAGAACACATTATTGCAGATAGAGATCGACCAGACAGACAGGCAAAAGGAAAAAAAATACGTTCTTAACGCAACTAGTGAATAAAAAAAAAAATTATCTACAGACACTTCGAATTTATTTATATATATACTATATTATGTATCATTACATAGTATAAAATAAAGTCGCTTCCTGTCCCTATGTATGCTTAGATATTTATGGCAGGTTTATGTGTATAATACACGCATAACATATTTATTATCACCATTGCACCCGTGCAAAGCTGGGCGGGTCGCTAGTACATTTATAAAAAGATATTTATTTATTTCTTTATTAAAACTTTATGCACAAAACAATGTACAAAGGCGGACTTAATGCCTTAGGCATTTTCTACCAGTCGACCTTAGGGTGGTGCAGAAACGTAACATGGTAGGTGCAACTTAAAAGGATAGACAAAAAGAAAAGAAACCAAATATAATAATAATAAATACATACTTAGATACATACATATAAATAAGTAAGGTCATTGTGAAAACAAATCAAACTAGTTACTGCTGAGATAAATCCGCCAACTTCTCGCGAATGTAGTCTCGTGCCTTCAGCTTAAAAGACAAACGGCTGGTCGCCATCCTGATATTCGGAGGGAGCGTATTCCACAGTGATATCGCCTGGACAAAAAAGAAGGAGTGGATAAGCCCAGAGCGGTGTAGGGGACATCGTAGAAGACGATTGTTTGATGACCGAAGATTCTTATTGTGATCAGAGCCAAGAAATTGAATTTCCGACATCAGATATGAAGGGGAAGAAGGATTGTAAAGAAAAGAAAACAAGGTAGTCAAGGCCCTTAGCGCTCTGCGCTGGCGAATGGGTAACTATTTCAAAAGCGAACGATGCTCGGACACATGATCGTACTTACGAAGGTTGAAGACGAATCGAATGCAGTTATTCAGAAGACGGTCAAGTTTATTGAGGAGATCTGCATTCAGGTCATAGTAGCACACATCAGCATAGTCAATTAAAGGAAAGATTAGGGACTGTACAAGCAATGCCTTTATGTGAGCTGGGAGAAAATTCTTCAAACGATAGAGAGACCGTAACGTTCCAGTGACAGATCTGTCCTCTTCATTAACAGACATGACGCCTCAGTGACCCTATTAAGGCATAATTATATGGATATATGGCGCGCAGCACGTTGCTAAATTGAAGGCGGCCTTATAGGTTTTTATACCTAAATATTCCAACATAACCTTCTTTCAATACCAACATTTTTTTATAATAAAAACTGGCATCTCTGTCCTTTCACTTGATGGACAAGACAGTTCCCTGAAAAACATTATTGCCGTGAAACTAATAAAGAATGAATTAATATTTTTAATAGACTTTTTCAAAATCTTAAGTTTGGCTGGACCATGGGGAGCTCAGCAAGCAAGATATCAGAGACAGGACTAAAGTAAGTTTATCTTCTTTAAAACAAGCATTCTAAACTTGATGCTTTGGCAATTTTCAGGGGGGAACCAGCCCCCCTGGTCCCCTCCTGCGTCACTGCGGGATGCCAACTGAAAACCAGCGCTGGGTGTTTGACGCCCAGCATATTTTGAGGTAGTCACCCTTTCGGTTCGGGCACGCTCAGCGTACTGTTTATTCTTGTTATTTTTTACCGTGTGTTTTGTAACCGTTGCGCTGTGTCTGACTCGAATAAATGTATTTCTTTTCTATTCTATCCTCTAACAAAACAACCTTGAGCACAGCGCTGTCCCAGCGACAAAATCGGAATAGCTGTGTCGGATTTGTATACCTACCTATATGATATGAATGTAATGGTACCTATTTGGATTTCGTCGCTGGGCTAGCGCTGAGCTGAAAGCTGTTTTCTTAAAGAATAGCACCCTTGTCCTAAGGGCTCTTCATCATCATCATCATCAATTCAGTCGAAAGACGTCCATTGTTGGACATAGGCCCGCAAACGTCGCCACAACGACCGGTCCCGTGCGTTTTGCATCCATCGAATTCCACTATGGGCTCTTAACTCAATCTATATCACGACCTTTTAATTAATTTTCATTTCGAATCGGTTGCCCAACACTGGGATAGGCATAACCTACTCCCCTCTCACCTCTATATAGACATACGACGAGGAATGGCCATCTGTCATAGAGAGAGAGTCCTTGGATGATTTCCCATCTAAAAAAAATCCGACATGTTTGTTGGTTCATCTTTGTGACGAGGATTATATTTATTGTTAGTTGTAAATGATTAACACCCCATTAAAGTACTAAGTAACACGTAAGTGTAATAGTTTCTTTAACAAAAAATCTAAACATAACGTTAGATGAGCCACACTTATTTATTAGCAATTAATTGTTTATTACTGACATATTGCCGAGTGACGAAGGTGTACGCAGAGTACTTGGTAATGAAGTGTACAACTAATAAATTAAAATTGTTGATTTTATCATGTAAAGCAAATTTTGGTGTAGGGTATGAGATGAGCATTATTGGCTCGTACTGTCTAGTTAGCTGACAAACAGACAGACAGAGGCGTATCGTGGACTATTTAGACGCGGGTGAAGCCGCATCACCCTGGCCTTTTTCTTTCAGTCTGACAAGACAGGCCCCTCCGTGGGGGCCCCCATTACCCATGCTTAGTTGCACTACTGCAAACAGACGTAAACAACGTAGATGTATCATAGTGACATTTTCTTTAATTCCATTTCAATCGAAATGTCAGGCATTGCACACTATGGAAAGCGGACCGAAGCCCCGCCTGCCGTGCCGTGATGATGGCGTTAGACTCCATGAACCTGAGCATCACGGAGGTGGACATCAACATGGACAAGGGAGAACACAGGACGCAGGAGATGATTAATGTAAGCTACCCTATGTGCTTGTTTATGGAGACGCGGCGCAATGGACGTTCGTCGTACTCTCATAGGCAACGTAGTGAATGGGAGTTTTAAAACTCCTGGCTCACTCTCACGTGTTTCACAAGCGTGCAACTGCATTGCTACTAACCTGCATTCAGGCTTGCGGCTGTATCGTTGTGATCACGCGACAGCTACGCTACACAAAGTTGCTTTGGGCAAGAAGCCTAAATGCGGAAAATGGAGTTATACTACACTATTTATTGTTAGCCTGATCTATTCCGCTCTTGGACAAAGGCCTCCCTCGTCTGCTTCCACCTTTCACGGGTCCACGCATCCTTCTTCCAGTTTTGGCGAAATCTTTCTAGTCCTGCCATCTCCTTTGTGGTTTATCGACGCCGTAACCCTATCATCGCTCGCACTGTTTCACGGCACACTACACACATATGTGTGTGTGTTCTGCACCTAGGGCACTGTGCTGGCGTCCACAATTGTTCTCTTCGTCAGCAATAAAATGTTTTTTTTTTTTTTCAGCTAAACCCGCTACAAACGTTACCTGTTTTCAAGGACCGTGAACTTGTCATAAGTGATAGGTATGTATTCTGTTTTTTTCGCTTTACAGCTAGAAAGTTAATTTAAGTCAGAATATATTTTTTTTTTTTTTATATTCTAACAAATTTTAATCAATTTATTTATTTTAAAATTGTGTAGATAGCATCATTACAGCAGAACGCGAATGCGATATTATTACTACATATTATTATTTATTATCATTTATAAAAATATGGTGATTGGGAGACTCTTGGTAAAATTTGTTGCAGGCCCCACGCTGGCTTAATTGGGTACTACTTAATTCATATATTTCTTGTTGTTTCGTTGCATTTTTATCATGCTTTTTAGGTTTTACAAATTACCGAAGCCTCCGATCATCCGTATTATGTTTGTTCTTACAGCCATGCAATTTGTTCATACTTGGCTAGTCGCTACTGTGACTCCGGCCGCCTGCTGCCGAAGGACCCCGGAGGCCGCTCCATTGTGGACCAACACATGCATTACAACAGTTCCACAATTTACCCTCGGTTCCGAGCAGCCGCTGTTAGTACACGCTTTTTAGTACACTAAGAAGATTTTTATTGATAAAAAAGCGTGGTGTCGTCATGTGATCGAGGATTAATCAGGAGCACAGTTGCCTAAAAGTCTGCAAGTTACCTATTCACTCTTGACTTAAAGGTGCCCAAGTTGTAACTGTCAGAAAGACACGCTAGAAATTCTAAACTGGCCAAAGCAAATGTCGTTTGTTACTTTCGTTTGTCATGAGTGTCGGATCGTTGTCGGTTAGCTACAAGACACACCACACACACACACCCACATATACGTACTAAACGTTTTGGGAACACATTCATTATGCGTACAGCCAAGGAGTGGAATTCCTTGCCGGAGTCTGTGTTTCCTGCTACAATCCGGGTATCTTTAAGTCAAGAGAGAATAAGTTACTTCTAGGTAAGCGCGCTCCATCGTCGACCGCATCGTCGCTTTCCATCAGGTGCGATAGCGGTCAAGCGCGAACCTATAATCAATAAAAAACAAAATATAACATACATTATGCGGACTCGGTATGGGTAGGCTCAGCATATCTATGTGGTGCTTTCCTCAAATGACCACCACAGAAATTAGCATGGTTCTCATATGATCAGAGACGGCCTAAACTGTATCGTAAAAGGGATGGAGCTAATAGGTTTTTTTTTTATGGTGGCAAAAATCGTTTAATGACAGATCCCGCCCTTGGGCGGGGCGGGAAACAGTGTAAGACTCTTACTGGCTAAACGACATACCCCATTCCTTCTTCGCCCCCATACCGGTCGGACCTTCCTTTCAGAAACCGAACCATGGCCCCAGTAGGCTGCGGCTCTGCAGTTCGGCCTCTCCATTTGCTGACAACACCTTGAGGCGCGCGGGAACAGAGCGTGCCGTCATTGACTGGCTTGATCCGGACATCCGGACGGCAAGCTACTCACTGACCACCATCCGCAAGCCCGCGGAGCTTATTGGGTCTATAGCTCCATCCGTGTTTCTTGTTTTCATGACTGACATTTTATTTGACACTTCATGGTTTCTGCAGGTCCTTACCATAACGTGAACAGTTCTCAAATAGATCGCGTAAAGAGCTGGTTGGCCCTCTGATCAATAGGGTTGCTGAATTAGTTTTGATTTTTCTTCCCAGAGTACCGACTGATACAGAGTTCAGGAGTAAACGTAGACAATAATTTTTGCCTTTTTTCTGGCTTTCAGTATCCAATTCTATACGAGCACTGTAACTTTGTGATGCCACAGCAAATATTAGAGATAGAATGCATCTACAGTGACCTGGAGTGCATGCTATTCAAGCGAACTTGGTTTGGCGGCAGTTGGGCGACTCTGAGCGACATTGTGTTCGCTTCCACGATCAGCACGCTCAATATTCTGGTCCCTGTTGATAAAAACAAGTAAGTGGCTAAGTTAAACTGATATATATACTTATAATAGGTATTTTAAATTCATTTAGTCTGCCTTTGTACCACTACTGTACAAGAAGATCATTAAATTTTAAAGTAACTCAGTCTGTCTCGCGGTAAGATACTAATTCTGTTTTGATTAAATTTGATATGGAGCTACCGTATCTCTAGTATCACTTCTACGAGTCCCCAGCACTAGAGGTGCACCAAAAAAATGTAGAGTAGACAGGTGTAGACAAAAATAATCGCAACATGTTATCCAGAAAAGACCAGACCCACCTCCACCCATCTCGTACCACCATCACCATCATCGAGAATCATCTCGCAGGGTAAACCAACTATTGGTAAAAGTATCTTTTTTATCCGGGGCCCCTGTGTGATGGGGCTATTGATACGGGGCTCCTGTGGGACTAGCTACGCCACTGGCTTTTACCTAAGCTACAATGAAAATTGTTTAAAAAAAAGTCCGACACTTTATGTCCCACTGGGAAAAGAGAGAGTTTTCGTCTTTTTTTTTAACGATATAAACTAAAGCTTGACTGCGAGTCTACCTGATGCTAAGCAGTCATGCAATCATTGATGGTGCGGCGCACTAGTTTATTAAGAGCCCATCCACTCTAGCCTTGAAGACACCAATATTACAGTTGGACAGGAAGACCGCATCAAGCAAACTTTTGTACTTTCACATTCGCAAATAGGGCTTTCTCATCAAAGTATGGTGAAGCGCCCCTAAGATGTTGGGCCACCCATTCAAAATTCTCTGATGGACCATATAGGCTGGGCCAAAAAATCTGATAACTTGACACGACAAATCAATAGGCATGCAAAATAACCAATGACTATACTATGTATTATTTCAGATACCCACGGCTTTCAAGCTGGCTTTACCGTATATCAGAAGAACTGTACTTTATAACAGCCAATAGAAAAGGGCTCAGCGAGTTCTCGAGAAGAATAGGCGAGTTAGCACAAATACAACAGTCATAATTTTTTGAATCAAGAACATTATTCTTACAATCAACGTGTTTGTCGACATTAGATTGCAGCACTAGTCTAGATGACACTGATGAGTTCAAGTGTCCAAGGAGTTCTTGTTCACGACGGGGACTGCAGCTAAAGGAACCCAGCCCCGAAGCAACTTGCAAGCCTGTAACGCAGGATTGAGGAAGGGCGAAGACTGCTGGAGGTAAATGGACCTGTCTCACCACACGCTGAATGAATACAGGTAAAATAACCAGGGACTAAAAATCGTTTTGATTTGTCATTATTTTGTAATGTTAAAGTTTCCTTCATAAACTGTTTGTATACTTTTTACAAAGCCAATAAAATTTTAATAATTCAATAATAGAGGCAGGTTATCTATCCTTCTTTAGTTAAGCCCGTGATAATAAATAGTAAACATTGTATATTTTTTCTTGTGCTTATTCAAAATAAATAAGTGATAAGCCACAAAGCCTTTTATTTTACTGTTTGTAATTGAGAAAATTATTGGTGCCATTTTTAGCCGGAAAACTTGGACATTTGAGGCCTACCCAAAGTGTCGCGCGGCGAAAGTAGGATGCTTTTTTACGTGGGTAATCGTCAAATAACCATAATTTTCCAGCGACTCTCGACTCTCGACACCCGGGGCGTCAACTGTGTTGGTGACTAGAGCGTGAGGATGTCCGGTCCCTCACGGTTGCTGAATCTCTTTGTTAGCATTAGGTACTGCTTTACAGAAGGAGGTAACTGAACAACTTCGTGGCAACTAAACAAATGGTGGCTAACTTAAGTTGTAACACGGTCTGTTGAATCGACTCGACTCGTTCCGCCGAGTCAACTGAACTCCTAATGATTCAACTCTGTCGACTGAATCAACACAATCCGCCTAGTCAACTTGATAAAGAGTTACTGATAAACGTCGATCAAACACTCGAGTTAGATCAACTGAATTTGGACAAAACTTAGATTCGTGAGACTGTCAAGAGTTTCTGTACCTACCTATTCAATCACGGCGGTTCTATATTAGTGCAGTGAATTCACGTGCGAAATATTAATAAAAAGCCTGCATGAATGCGCGTGAATCGCGTGGAAATCGTCACATTCACGATTACACCTGTTTACGGAGCTCTTCACTGCACTAATAATGTGGAGTTGCCCTTAGTGTCCCAGGAACTCCCAACACAATGAAATCCTCGAGAAAGCTGTCCATCTTTACATTTACGGAGCGTCGAGCAGGGTGGTGTCGTGTCGTGATTCATATCGTAATGCTTTCATTGAACTGTCTGAACTGTGATGAACACTACTGATTTAACTTTTTCAAAAAGAAAAGTAACTCGATTTGACTCGTTTCTTCGAGTATCTCGGTCAAAACAACTCGACTCGCTATCGTACAGTGGAACCCGAGTCGAGTGCAATGCAGAGATAGATAGTTACTGTTCACTAGTGTTCACCTCACTAAATTTATTAGTACATATATGACGCTGTCATGTCATGCGTGTCTGTCATTTAATGTATTTTTTTCGTTCTCCAATGCGATCCGATAATTTATTTATTTTGTTGTGGAGGAGGGATGAATGAGTGAAGAGTGCTCAGTGCAAATCATTATGTAGATTATCAAACATTGCCGTCTATTGTTCACCCGAAGTTCACAGGGAAAACATAAAAAGTTCCTTACGGATTCTCACGGAATGCGAAGAAAGTCGACGTGAAAGGTTTATGCTGTGTTATGAATGGTGGTGTCGATCTGAGGCTGGTGCCGTCACCATGCCACTTGTGTCGTGCTAACACACAATAAACTGGTATTACGTTACGCTAACGTAACAGAGTTTATTCTGCGCGTTTTATTTAGGTGACATTATTTGGAAAGTCCGGAGGATACTTTCTACCGTCGCGCACCAGTGATGGCCGGGTTCCAGGCGAGCGACACAATGCCCAAGTTCGGGCACGTGACGGACTTGCGCGAGCAGTGGCTCGTGCGCGCCGACGGGGCGCTGGCGCACCGCCTGCAGGACCGCGAGATATCCTCACACCTCTGCGAAAACAGATATCGCAACCAGCAGATCCGCGAGGACTTTCCCATCGCGCTGAACGAGCAGCGTGACATCGAGCACGAGGTGCACCTGCGCGAGCTCACGCGCCGCCGCCAAGCCGACATTGACGCCGAAATCGCGCGGGAGATGGCGGAGATCAACCTGCGCCGCCAACGTCGCCAGCGCGGCGCCGACGTGCTGCAGCAGCCCGGCTCCTCTCGCGCCGCGCCTCCGGCACCACCGCCCGTCGCTACTATTCCAAATGACGACATTAATCCTGAAGAGCTAGGCCTTTCTCCCAGTGAACTTGAAGATATGAGAAGGCGATTAGAACAAGAAGAGAAAGATGCAAGACTAGCTAGAGAACTGAGCCACGAGGACAACAACCAGGACGCATTGCTGGCTGATATGAGATGTGCTGTGGAAGCTCAGGACGGCGAGCTGGCACGATTGTTGCAAGAGCGAGAATATAAGAAACTACAAAGAGCCAAGGAGAAGGCAAGGCAGAAGGCTCTCCTTAAGAAACAGCAGAGAATGGCAGCCCAACAACAACAAGCACCAGCGCTAGACAGTGAACCTCCTACTCCACAAGCTACATTATGTGATGCCTACTGCAATCCTCGAGATATGATCCGTGAAAACCGACTCCGACTGTGCAAATCTGTTGACTCTGATTTGCATTATGTTGAACCATTTGAAAAAGAATCCATTCAATCCAAAGCCAGTGCCTTGCAGTCCTTGGAGATGTCGAACCAGTACTATGCTCAACAATCTGAAGCTGGAACATCTGGCAGCAATCTATCTCATGCTCACTCAAGATCTTTTGATGATAAAAGGGTACCGAGTAATCACAGTTCCATGCAACACCGACAACCTCCTCCTCCACCAACTACTAGCAAGAAGCCTCGTTTCCCGGACCCAGTGAGCATTAGGCCAGCATCACACTACCCTACAGACCATTCAGTGCCTGAAAGCATCCCCCCACCCAACATACCACACAGCTACAGTGAGAACAACAATCTGTACAGTAGCACCTACCCGCCTGATGTGAGTCCTCCGCACGTGGGGCCAGACAGACATGACACCGGTAAGAGACTGTCTGTAATATCTGATATTACTGTTGAAGGTCTTGCTAAGAAGAAGAGCAAGCAAGCGGATATTAATAAGAAAAGGAAGGGATGCAAGATACAGTGAAATAGTTTGACAGTGTGCGTGAGAGAAGGAAATGGTTGGCCTTTCAAAGATTAGTGATTTAATTGATCTGTTTGTGTAAAGCTAAGCTACGCGGTGCTGGTGATAGTGAAATGATCTGAGTGGTAGCTGCCTTCGGTGTTCGTAGTTTGTGGGATTATTTTGGATAATCCAGCTCAAAAAAGTTTTTATAAAATATTTTAAAGTTAATGATTGCAATGAATAGGGATATTTTTCCAAGGATTTTAACATTTTATACTTTAGTGATAAGGCCATGTTGCTGGCAATTTTTATGAAGAATTTTTAATATTTTTTTCTTAGAATTAAAATGATTATTTATTTTTTTATTCCAAACTCTGCAATATTGTTCATATTTAAGTCAAACTTTGCATTTTTCCTTTGTAAATGGAGAAGGAGGTACATTAATTATCTTTTAAGCACTTTAGTCATTACACAGATAATCTTAAGTGGCCTTCCTTCTGCTGTGTACTTGGGCAGGTGTTCTCTAGATAAACTTATTGAAGTGAAGGTCTATGACTCTCAACACACATTATTTCAATACCTTCTACATATAATTCTTTCTATTGTATGTAGGACAGGTATTGATTAGATCAAAAAAGACTAAAATCAAAGCTTTTTGCAATGTTTTCTAAACTAGGTATTTATTCCAATTTTCTGTGTTTATTTAATATACTCAAGATGGTACCCAAATTATCTCACAATTGCAGAGATTAATGTTTTACAGAAGTAAATTATTATGAGAACTATATTCTACAGTTTAAATTGGTACCGGCTTATGAATCACTTGTCCAGATTCCAATAAGATGAATCATAGTACTTAAATGTGGATGATATAGCAGAGTACATGCAGAAAGTACCTGCAGAAACCAATGAGCCATTTTAAGCTAAGGTCAGTTTGTGCCTTTGTCTAGATATAAGTTTAAAAATATGTTTAATCAAACATTCCATTTTATTTGTTGTATTTTATATTAGCGACACAATAATGTTGTGTGTTAATTTCAGCAGCTGCTGTTTCTCTCTTTGATAAGTTGTTAACTTAAGAAATTATACTGAAAGAAAGAAAAATGGGTAAATTATGATAAAAAAGTAAGAAATATGCTTGACGCATTCTGCTCATGCTCAAAATGTTTTAATTATGACATTATTGTTGATTGGATAACTAGATAAAAACTACAAGCACTATATATAATATAAATAATTATTTTAAATATTATTATTTATGCATGACATTATTGATTAGAATGTAATTAATAAGTTTTATAAACAAAATAATGTCGTGACGAAATTGCTGAGTCTACAAACTTCTCTTAATATTTCCGCAGAAATGACCTCAATATCGTACTTAATCTCCACTAAATTTAAGACTGATTTTAAAATAAAATGTCCATTAAAAATTACAATAATAGTTTCGGTGCCAACTTGGTGCTGTATAAAGAATTTATTTCACAAATTATTATAATTTCTCATAAATAATTTTGTTATTAACATATTAGATTATTCGCATATGCAAAAGAGCGTTAGAAAATATAATAGTTAATTGCTTTACAGTGACTTTCTCTAGCATAAAGATGACTATTCAAAGCACGTTGCGAATGACATCACGTTGTAATAGGTCATTCACACACTCACATGCTGGTGATGGACAATAGCTACTAATAGCATTGGTATTTTGTATTACATATTTCTGGATTGTCGTATTGACCTTACTTAGAAATGTGAAATATTGAGTTAAGGTTACACTAGAGAAGCAGAGCATGAGTCGAACTTAAAGGTCTTCATTCTCTAGAGCCGATCACTAACGACTCAAACACATAAACAGGTTACGACGTCGCAACGTGTCACGGCACGGCAATGTGACGTGAAAGTCCACGTCACGGCACCCTGACGTGGATGGATTCGATGTCGCACGTTGCCACGTTGAACGACGTCGAATTGACGGTGGGTGGCGCAATTGCCGCTGTTGCCGCAGATAATTTCGAGAAATGGACTGCACTAAACATTTTCTCTTTCTGCTAATATTAAGAAGACGGATAAAAAGAAACATATACAAAGAAAATACTGGATTCTTCCATATCTTTCAATTCGACGTGGCTCGTTGCGTTGTAGTGACGTGATTATTTACGTTGCTCGACGTGGAAGTGGTACTCCACGCCACGTTGCCGTGCCGTGACACATTCGTCGTAACGTGTCGATTTGTTTGTGCCCTAACGACACTGCACGAACTTGAACTCAGCACATGCTCGGCCTCTAGCGTATCTTTATATCAAAATCTATGTAGGTGCATTCAAAAGCGATTATCTTTTGAAACGTCAATTGTAAAACAGGTCACAATTTTTTTTAATCTCTGTGAAAATATTTGAGCCGGCTGCATTAATTTCCAGTCTAAGAAAGCGCCAAGGTAGCCGCAAAAATATATATTTTTTGCATTTTACAGTAAGTATATTATCGCACTGGGCACTCTGCCACCCCCCACAATAAGTTATGATCGTTTCATTAACGTCGAACGTTATAAGATAGTCACGCCCCCAATTCCATTGATCTGACGTCAAACGCTCAGTTACGTGGTCAGTCATAACAAAGGATTTGAAGGCGTAGCCTATTCCAAGCGTTCGATGTTAACGAAACGATAATAACTTGGCTAGAAAGCTGAAGGATGAAGATGAAAAGAAAGGACTAGAAATTAATGTACTGTACCTACATTGCTTTAATATCATAAGTTCACAGTTAGTCGCTTTTGAATTCGTCAATGCGTACCTACCCCTTGCACAGTGCAGTTATAAGTTATTGTAAAAATACTTATATTTCATACTGTTGTTTATTGTTGTATTATTGGTGCTTTGTTAGTTTATTATTTCGAACATTTTTTGAAAGAACATTGTGAGCAATACTTTGCGGGTGATTCTTTGAATCCGAGAGAACGTCTCATTCATCTGGCCTAGCTTTTGTACCGTTTCGCATTTGATACATTTAGTGATCGGGGAAAATTATGCTTTTAAAAAAGCTAAGCCAGGCGAATGAGACACCCCCCTCGGTTTCAAAGAATCACCATTGTGCTTTTTACTAAGATACATTTTAATAATGGGAAAGAAAACCTTGCTTACGATATTGCCCTCGAAAAGGCTCAATATTTTGAAATAAAACAATATTCCTATTATATTGTACATCCATTAAATGTTTTAAAAACGTACTAAACAATGGGAACTACAACTATTCAATATGTAATATATATATATTACCTACTTTGTTTAAAGAATCTCAAAAACGTGACAATACTATGACAATGTTAAAAGAAAGACGTAGTTATTCATATTACCTATATTGACAAAATAATAATGTTTATAAAGGCTGGTCTACGCTAGAGGTATCAAGCACGAACCTAGCTCAAAGACGTGCACTGTAGGCGGTCAATAACTAGAGAATAGAGATTTTCGGTGTGAGGGTAGTTCAAGCATGTCAAAATTGATGGAATTATGGGTACTTCCCACACCACAAAATCTAGTTAAGTCAAGTTATTTGCCGCCTTCTGTAGTGTATACTCATGTTCAGCTCCTCTAAAGTCTGTCCAAGCTATACGAATTTGAGCTCGGCTCGTTCTTGACTCCTCTAGATGGAGCACACTACACGAAATTGAGCTGGGCTCGTATATAGCTCTTCTGGCGTACCTAGATCCACCTTAAGTAAAATAATCATTCGAATTTTATATGTACTTAATAATTATAAGTGTAAGCTTTAATCGCAATGTATGGCCTTGATCGTGCCTTAGTGGAACTGAACCAAACTCAAATATTTATAATCTTTTTAATGTTAATTTTAATGCGTAAAACAGACGATGTTCAACAACATCGTTGCAGTTCTGGCGCGTATTCGTTGTTACTGAAAAGCGTGTGTTTGTGAATTTACTAGCGTCTAGTACCTAGTGCGATGTTGTTTTACGTTTACGCGATAGACACGTTTATGATGTGCTGTGCTCAGATTGGTCTGCTACAAGCTCTTAAGTCTTAAGTCAACATTTCGCTAACGTTAGAGCAAGGCGCAGACACTGCGTTGAGTGCGAGTTGTTTTGATTGGTTAAGAGCTTGGAGCGCTGAACGTCATAAACATGTCAATCGCGTTAACTTAAGACAAACTCACACTACGCACTGTGGTAGCTTGTGCAACTTTCGTGATACTTGTAAATTGTCCCATGATAACGTCTGTCTTCGGCATTCAAATATTCTAAGTCTTACTCCAAAGTCCAATATTCATTAATATTCGTTCAGGAGCAGTTACTTTCGTATTTATAATAGGTACTAGCTCTCCTCACCAGTTTCATCCACATTTTTAGTTACTGCCTCACTTCTGCGTGTCACAGCGTCGTGATATTTAGCCTATATTATTTGTCATGAGCCTATCTCATACAGAAAGATTTTTTCAATTAGATTGGTTGTTCTAGAGCTAGGGCATTTAAACAAACAAAAATCTTCCACGTTATTATATGAAAATCAGGGAAATCTATCAGTAAAATATTATTGGCGTAATAGCCAGCCATATGCATAAACTAAGATGTCTTGTACGGCGAGGCGCCATTTCCTACACATTAAAGCTACATACTTGTGGATAGCGACACGATTTCTCTTAAAGATATTACCGATAGATACGATGTAAGTATACTAGAATACCGACAGATTACGATTAGAAATGCTGCGCTACAATAATGTTCATAACGCTTTAGAGTAACAACGAATGTTTGCCTTCAACTGCAGATACGCAAAGCAGTAACTTGGGTCTAAGCTAATATCTACTAGATTTAGGTACTCAAAACTAGGTCTAAAGAAACGAAAATGTATGCTAATTTATATAACACAGCTAATTTTACAAGTCCATCATCTTTGCACCGAAATTAAACATTCCAGAACAACTTTGGCTTAACGAATACATCTATTTGAAGTCTATTTTCAATCTTCTCGCCAGGGAAGTAGAGATTAGTACGGTACGGGCGAAATATCTTGATTGCTCTGAACTTTGAAATAATTGGGTGTACAGTAGGTAATTCTTTTATGAATCATAATTATAGCGAATGCTTATTGCGTATTTTTTCGAGTATGCGCAATAGTTCGCTAACTTCACAGTGGCCAACATATTTTGACCGTACTTTAGGAAGTTTAGGATCTTCCTCGAAATCATTGGCCATGTAGAAACAGCTACTAGTGGCAACTACGTATTATAAACTGGCATACATTTTATATTTAACTGGCACTTATTTCGAATTCAGTCAATGTATGATTATGATTATTTTTATCTGAATAAACTCGTCCTCTGTTTTGTAACAGGATATGTGGTGTTATTTCATGGCTAATCGGCTCGTAATAGTGGTGGGCGGAAGAGACGCTCGTAACCGACGAATTTTATGTGCCTATCTGTCGATCGCGTGGATATTTGCCTGTACTGCCTTTTTATGAAACCCTTTAAGTGTAGCGACCACAAACTTCCTTCGTCTTTTCTCGCGTTTTTTGTCGTGAAATCCTGTCTTGCAATCTATGTCCAAAATACATTTTATTTCCTCTATCCTAGTAATGTGTTTTTGACTAATTTTGATGCAGGTAACATACCATAATAAGCAATTGTTAAATTATCATTCCTCTGTTGAGCGAACACTTTCCAGTTCCATAATTAGATAATTCAACAATACTTATTCATAATAGAACATCCTCAGAAAATAATGTTTTCAATAATGTCCGACCGAACTTTCGGTTTCGGTTTCGGTTTCGGCCGAGTTTCGGCCAAAAATCAAGTTTCGGCTGCAGTTTCGTTTTCGGCCAAAATCGGCCGAAACTTTTGCCGAAACCGAAACTTATCTCGCAAGGTCACGCACGTTCGCCTAACTTCGTTTTCCGCGGCAAAGCTGTGTCGTAAGCCGTCGGCTCTGTTCGGGAATCGTCGTGTGCTGTTCGGATAGCTCTGTAGTAATGCAATAAAACTTAGTCAGTGCGTGTGCGTCCGACGGAAACATCATAAAAACACCAAATTTCAGTATTTTAAGAAATTTTATACTTGACCATGTGAGTTACGGTTTCGGTTTCGGTTTCGGCCGAAACTGAAGCCACGGCCGAACATTCGGTTTCGGTTTCGGTTTCGGCCGGAAAACCAGTTTCGGTCGGACACTAGTTTTCAATATCATGTCGTTTCTATTCCCTGAGCGTGGTAAGTCCGATGCACGCTTGGCACACTCGCCGCATGTCCAAAACCGAATACATAAAGGAATATGGAAATGCAGGCTGACACAAATGCATGCACATCGGTTATTGCATCGATCTATTGAAAAATTTATTCGCTCCATTAACTACATTGAAACATAAAAATAGCGGCGCTAGGGCAATCGTTTTATTATGGTTTCTGTTTCTCTAATAAGGCGGTGTGATCGGTAAAGATACGAGGTAGCAAAGTAGAAATTCTGAAAAAGCACGTTACCGAAATAGACCGAAGCTTCGACAAACTTAAATTACCATGGGCTAGGCTAAGCACATAGTTCGCAGAAGAGTTGGTCGATATAGTTCGGCGGCGACCTCGGCCGGAAGACGCAGTGTTGAAAAGCCTCCCACAAGGTTAACAGATGACCTGGTGAAGGTTCCGACAGCGACGGACTGGTCGTTGTGGCGACGCTTATGGGAGGCGTAAGTCCAAGAGTGGACGTCTTTCAACTAAAATAATCACGTTGTCATTAAATATACTTCTCATCAAAAAAATCGAAACACTTCCGTTTTCATTGTTTCTGTCCGAATTTAACACAAAAAAGAATTCATACGATGAAAAAAAATACATATATTATAGCTGGCAGTTTGGCCATTACAGTAATAAGCGAAAATTCAAAATTCAAAATTAGAATTTCATTTGTTTATCTTATAAACGAAATGAATCACTGTTTTGAGACAAATGTGTGTTTAGGGTTGGAGTACATTTAGCGTTTAAAAACTAAAAATTGGCGCCTATCCTTAAACTTTTTGTTTTTTATTTCAATACTGTGACTTTGGGACGTCTGAAAAAAGGTTTTTTTTCTAAAACGTATGGATACTTCGCCCACAGAAGCCGCCCAAGTTGTGGCATTGCTGGATTCTGGCCTTAGTCAGCGTGTTGTGGCTGCAAGACTGCATCTAAGCCTGTCATCTGTTCATAGAGTCTATAAACGTTATCGGGAGACTGGTTTGTTCACGCGCCGTTCAGGATCTGGCAGGAATCGGGTCACTTCTGAGCGAGATGATCGATTTATTGTAACAACTTCTTTAAGAAATCGACGCCTTAACGCTTTTCAACTGCAGCAGCGGCTTCGTGTTGTACGAAGGGTGGCTGTAAGTGACTCTACAATTAGAAGAAGGTTGAAGGATCGTGGACTGGTACCGCATAAGCCAGCAAATGGGCCGAAATTAACTGCAGACCATCGAAGAGCGCGCCTTAACTTTGCACGTGAGCACCTAAATTGGTCATACCTACAGTGGAGCAAAGTTCTCTTTTCTGATGAGTGTAAAATTATGCTGTATGGTAACGACGGAAGGAACAAGGTCTACAGAAGAGACGGAGAACGCTATGCACAATGCTGCATTGAAGAAAAGGTCAGCTATGGTGGCGGTTCGTGGACGGTTTGGGGAGGAATCAGCGCCGACGGTAAGACAGAGCTTGCTTTCGTGTCTGGGCCACGTCTGCCTGCACTAAACTGTCATCGGTACGTCGAAGAGTGTCTCGAGCCTCATGTGATGCCCTATGCACATTTTATTGGCAACGGCTTCATATTCATGCACGACAATGCTAGGGCTCACACCGCGGGCGTCGTACGAGATTATCTTAACGAAGTCGATATCTCTATTATGGAATGGCCAGCAAGAAGCCCGGACATGAATCCCATTGAACATCTATGGGATGAATTAAAGAGACGAATTCGAGCAAGAGATCCTGCCCCAGAAACACTTAGCCAGCTGCAAGATGCAATCCAAGAGGAATGGGACAATATACCACAGCATGTGATCGTGACTCTCATCCGATCGATGAAGAACCGTATGGAAGCAGTAATTAGAGCTCGGGGAGGGAATACAAGTTATTAAATAAACGTTTTTTAGCTTTTTTTTTCATTTACGTGTGTTGTTTTATCCATTTCCTTTATACTCCATACGGAATAAAAATGACTCATTTAACAAAATACGAAACCTATGAAAAATTCATTTAAATTTAGAACATTAACATTAAGATTTGATAAGCTCATATTACTCACTATTAAACGACATTTAACATTTATTCCTAAATGTACACATTTTTCTGATAATCCTGACAAAACGTAAACTTGCAAGGTGTTTCGATTTTTTTGATGAGAAGTGTAGGTATATAATACCAATTTTCAATACCGGCTATTCCATTTCTGACAATTATGTTGTGTGATGCAAATACACACAGCCGTCAAAACAAACAGATTTGTGTCCCTGTTCGGAGTTCGTGAGGGCATGGGTTCCGTGCCAGTGCACTGACGAGGCTGTAATTACAAGTGCCCATCGCTACTGAGCCCTATTCACCCACCTTTGTTACCGTAACACAATCAGTTCGCAGCTATTGTTCATCTGGATAAGTAGCCAGGGAAATCATCAAATAATGGCTCCTCAACACGCATTCTCGCTCCACCTAAAGTACTCTGATTAGGTTAGACCGGGAAGGTTTGTCAGACTTTTGATTAAAAATTTAAAACCCCTGAGTAGGTAGGTCCTTCTTTTCTTGCCCTTTGTGTTGTGATTGTGAGGGCCACGGTAACATTCAAACAATGCCTCAAACAGTCTAACTTAGCAGGTTGGTAGTCTCCAAAGCAACGATGTCAGTGTTCCCCTGTTACCGATCCTTCTCACAATTTATTTATGGAATTAAAACAGACAAGATAAATCGTCTATTTCGTAATATTGTAACGGCCTCGTGAGAAAAGTCTCATTTCATTAGTTATGTCACGTTAGAGACCGTCAGAGAAAGTATTTTTCTGACTTAGCTAAAAATATCTGCCAACAATACCGTACACTTTTACATGGTAATGAGAAATCAACAGCTTAGTCATCGCCGACTTTATATAGGAATGAAGGGTGCCTATATACCTACATAGGTACTAGGAAAACTACTTTTTGCTTATCTATGTCCGCATTCCGAATGTCTTTGGATGCAAGGTACTTAGGTATGCATGATCGAGGATCTTCCATCCAGGGACTTGTTTTAAAATAAAAACAGTCCATTAGTTTTATAAACAACAAGGTCATATTTATGGTAAAATCTTTAAAATAATATTAATTTCTCATAGCCAACAATGAGCCGATCGGCCTTGGCGTAGCTACGCTCTATACAGCATACTCCGTGTATGGAATAAATACATAACAAGTACATTGTAGAGCAGGTGGCGGCCAGTGACCTTGGGCCGGCCTCAAATGCTCCGCTTCGGAAATGCACAACAGCCAGTAATTCTTGTAATGACGACTCGTTAACGGGCCCTTGAACCTACTTGGATATTTTTTTTTATAGTTTTCAAAATATTAATGAAGGTTAATTGGCGAAGAGTAGATATGATATTGTTGGTGTGTACCTATTCGCGCCAACAAGATGTGAGATTATCCTTCTTGAGTCTATGGTTTTGTTTTCCTTCCAAGCATTTGAGCCCATTAGGCGGTATGTCGGCAAGGAAAGGAAAGTATTCTTATAGACATACATGTCTATCACATTATTTTTTCTACAAGTCTCACACAACGCCATCTAGTCCCAAGCTAAGCAGAGCTTGTTTTATGCATACAAAGGCATGTAAGTTAAACCAAAATGACGATCGACCTTTCATTGCACTGTAACAGATTTTTGACTTTCAACGGAAACAGCAACAATGGTCACTTGGTTCAACTTCTTTGCAGCGTACCATACGTTGCAGTCTAGCCTAACATAGGTAGGTAGCCCCAGGTCAGATCTTGGAGAATCCGAAGTTAGGCTCTGCGAATTTTAACGCTTAAACTCGTTCAAATAAAGGTAAAAAAATCCTATAACAGTTTTTAACAGCAATAACAACTGCAAATTTCATTTATGTGTTTAAATCATTTATTTTTGACTTGCCAAGATCCGAAGGCCGTACTGTATTTGTAATAGATACTGTGCCCAGGTCCATACTAGGACTTAGAAGAGTGTTGTGGACACATGACAGCCAGACCCGGAACAACCATACAAATATTTGTTCAAAAACGAACCTGCGTTACGCAGCGCAGCAGCCAATCGCTCAGCCACGGTGCCGACGAGTCAGTTAAAAGCCTAGCTTTTTAGCAAACAGCTTGTTTCAATTTAGCGTCTCAAATCACAAATAGTACTCAGCCACTAGGTATTCAGTGGATGCCTTATGGCGCTCGCCCCAGCGACCCCGACTTCAAACCACCACAGGCGTGAGCTTGCGGATGACGAGCAGTGGGTAGCTCGCCGTTCGACCGTGCCTAAGTTGTCTTCATCGCGTAGTGCTTTACGTGGGGTTGGGCCGAATCTACTGGAGCCATGGATTTACTTCCGAAAAGGGGAATCCTGGGTACTGCGATGCAAGGCAAAGAAGGAATATAGATGTGGTTTTAGTCGGTTGAAGTCAGATAGGTAGGTACACCTCCCTCTCGCTCCTTCCTAGAGCGGCAAAAGTAAAACTTTTTAAACCTTAAAAAAGTTGCCTGTAAAATTGTGAGCAGTGATGGCCGAATAGTGTGGTAACTTACGAGTTGTATGTCGCGGGTTCAACCCCAGGCAGGCAGGTGCCTAATTTTGTGTACATAATTTATTTCATCACCACTGCTCTCAAAACAGTAATAATAATAATGTAATAATACGTAATCCAGGCAGATTGCGAAAACATTTTCAAGAGGAGTGCTAAAAGTGAGCTCGCTCACTCTTTTATTATACTGGTAAATCTCACAGACTTGTTAGTGAAACAGTATTTCGTGGATGTTAAGTGGGCCACCCCTGACAAAAATATTATACATGAATTATTGTATAATTCATTGTACGATTGCCACAGTAGCCGAGAGATCACACCATTGATTTGGTCACGATGTCTCGTGAGTTCGAATTCCGCTTGGATTAAAATTGTTATGATGGCCTAGGCACAGGGAGCTTACCATGATCTATCTGTTATAGAAATTCGCTCAAAATCCACAATAAATAACCGTTTTTGAGCGTCTGTAGCGATTTTCAAAAAGTTTTAATGTTTTGTGGACGTAGATTGGTATTAGACTGTGCTGCCATAGCACGATTTTTAATGTTTCAGACGCAGGCTCAATAAAAGGTCATGGTAAGCACTCCCCCCAGATTGTTATTCCAGGCCTGTGTTTTAGAAAAATGGCGGAATAATAAAAAACATATAAAAATTTCAAATTGACTATATTCATCATCACAATAAACAAATAAATATAAAAATATGACACAGATGATCGTTTGTCGTGTCTTTGAACGGACATGTTGCCATACAAACATTACTTATGGCGGGAAAGTGCTCTAAGCATGGAACAGATGCTTGTGATCAATTTTAATAAAGATTACATTTCATTTAGGGCTCGTTCTACGGTTATAACACATTTCTATGAATCGTATGAAAATACCACTGCTTAGAAAACTAAGCCACTGTGTAGATTATTATTTAATCGCATCAGTTCACATTCTCGATCCGTTAGTGTTTTGACGAACAATTTATATTTCAGTATTTTGATTCCTGTCTGTGCATCAAATCGTCATTAAAAACTATCAATAAGTCTGGTTACATCATCACCGTGCAACCACCAAGGGCTGCGTCATTGGAGTAGTAAGGGTGCAGCGCAAGTGAGCTGAAAATCGGTTTTCATAGATTTAAACGGTTGCACAATTGTAAACGACGCACTCGGAATATTTTTTGCAAAAAATTGTATGGAGTCAACATAAATGACAATATCTTACTCTTAGGTAATTAATATATTACCAATGGCAAGCAAAATTATTCACAATTTTATTTTTAAATTGCTTGACACCCTTTGGTTGAAGATTGATTGTGACACTTGGCGACACAGATCGTGAATATGTTGTGGTGTCCAGGAGCCTGTATTTGTAGGACGTGGCAACGGGCGGCAGTCATGCGCCGCGCCGTGTTAACGTGGCCAGGCGCTAAGACATCACAGAACACATTCCCAGTTTTTCAACACAAAACATGACACATGGCAATTTTGTCAACTGATACAATTAAAATAATAATCAATTCCTATAACTTACAAACGTTCTCAACGTAACGAAACTGCTTGAACAATTTTAATGGCAGGTACAATTTATCAAGCGTTTTTATGTTACAGTTAAGTGTGTAAAGGAGGCGTGTTCCCGGCTTCCTTGTGGTACGACAGGCTCACTACTCGGTAACGTGTGATCTGCGAGCAGGCGACCGCGACGGACACGCCACCTCGCCCAGACGGAGAATAACATAGCAAATCAGAACATCTGCTTCTTTACAACTTTATCTGTATTGTTGCTGCTGAGAGGGATGTTGCTTGCGACTTAAGTTCGATCAATGAATCCGTCAAATTATCCTGTATAATAAATATTAAGAAGCTACCTTTAACCGCCACGATATTATTCATAGAAAATTGCCAAGCCAAGCTTCGTATTAAAATATCCAATACATAGATTTTGTCTTCTAAATTGAATATCACAAACCATCTAGGTACATACGACTAAGTAAAACAATACAAGTGATATGAATTTTAGTTTTTTTTTAACACAGAATGTTAATTCGTAGTGGCAGACAGATAAAGAACTGATCGAAATAATGATTGATTAATTGATCAAACCAAATTTTAGGATACCTTTGAGTAATCAAACCATGAATTACAATTTCTTTAAAAAGTAAACGGTAATTTATTTCATAATTACTTATTGATGAAGCAATAATTACAATATTCTTCTTTTCTTAATAAACGTCTTTGTCACAAGCCAACAGTGCTTTACCAATGTAAATATAATTTACAATACCCATATTTATCTACTTTGGTCATTAGTTGGCGGCGGAAGGTAAACAATTTGATACAGAACTAGTGGTGTCGTGTGTTATTTCGCGAGGTTGGCGGCTTGCTTCTTTGCTTTAACTAATTCAACTAACTCCTTGTATCGTTTCATGCAGTCTTTTTTCGTGCGATTGGGGATGCAGTCGGCGATCTTGTCCCAGCGCTCGGGCGTGCTCACCGGGAACGTCTTGATGGCTTGCTCCAACAGCTCTTGTTCAGTTTTCGTCCACGCTTTGTCTTCTGGTTTGGCGAGCTCTTCGGGTTTAGCTGTTCCGTTCACTACTTTCACAGGATTATCACTCTTTGAAATTCCAGTTTCGTCAATGTGATTGTATCCCTTCTTTTTCTCTTTCTCGAACTGATCGAACGCTTCTTCATTGGCAGCTTTCTTGAGACTGCTTTTTGAGAAATCTGAGCTTTGCAAGTCTTTAGCTTTGTTCAAAACATCTTTAGCTGTGAATCGCCTTTCATCAGTAAATGTGCCGTGTTGGTTGAGGAAGTTGGCGACCACTTCCCAGCGCTGGTTGGTGCCCGCCGGGAACAAGTTGACAGCTTTAATGAGAAGTTGTGTCATCTCGACGCTCCACTCGATTGGCTGTCTGAGTGAAGATTCCTTTTTAGCCTTTTGTTCTTCAACTCTCTTGTTATCAAATATAGCTTTCCTTTCTGCTTCTAATTTCTCTTCAGTTTCTTTGACGGTTCTAATGAAAGCATCTCTACCTTTGCTTTCTAATTCCTTTACAAAGTCTTGTATTTCTACCACTTTCAACATTTCACAGATTTTTTCAACGGCGGCCATGTGCGAAACGGTTTCGTCTTCAGTGTTGGAGTAGTAGTTGTTAGCCTTGCAGATGTCCCGGAGAGCCTTCTTCTCCTTGCGCAGGTTCTTCTTGAGCTGCTCGCGCTCGGCGCGCGCCACCTCGATGCGCGCGCGCTCCGCTTCCTCCGCCTTCTGCTTGGCAAGTTGAGCTTCCTTTATAAGCCGTTCCTCTTCTGCTTTCTTGGCTTGTACTGCATCCTGAAATTGATATAAAGTATGTGCATCAATTCAGTGTAGTCTAGATAAACCATTACAATGGATCTTGCACTAAAGAAGATCTTCTACTTTTTTATTGTTTTTAGGGTTCCATAATCAACTAGGAACCTTTATAGTTTCGCCATGTCTGTCTGTCTGTCCGGCCGCGGATAATCTGGGTGATCGTTAGCACTAGAAAGCTGAAATTTGGTAAACTGAATATGTAAATTTATCACGCCGACAACGACTGGTAAAATTAAAAAACAAAAAACATTTATTAGGGTTTCCCTCCTAAACGTAAAGTTGGGATTGTTCTTTTTCTTATTTCAACCCTAATGTGCGATATATTGTTGGATATGTATTTAAAAAGGATTAAGGGTTCCGTAAAATAAAATTTTGATAATTACAATTTTTTCGGAAATAATTGCTCCAAAAGTAAAAACAATGCATCCCCCCCTCTAACTTTTGAACCATATGTTTAGAAAACATGAAAAAAATTCAAAAGTAGAACTTTACAAAAAACCTGTCTAGTTTTGTTTTATTGTATAAAATAATTTATGAACTAAGTTTATAATTTAAGCATATATGCAAGCAGATAGTAAAGAATTATTAAAATTGGTTTGCACAATCCAAAATTGGCACCCAAAAGTCTCAAAACCCAACATACATAACCTGTCTATTTTGTATAAATTAGTAACCCAATTTCCCGTTTACTTTGGCCTCTTCATGCTATTAAGTCGTAGTTTAATGGTTCTGTTACATTGTGAGATTTTTTTTTTCATGCGTTTAAAATACTTTCCAAAATCATTTTAGTCACATAAAGTCTATAACTGCCTCTAACTCAAGTTTATGATTAGGATTTCATTCATCCCAATTGTACAGTACTTCGCTAATAAAAAAAAAACTACTGCAGTAATAAGTAGTATTTTAGACTTAACTCTTAACTAAGACTAGCTTCAGCCATGGGGGTAGCCATGGGATGCTTGCTCCACCCTGGCTCTGACCTATAAGGTATCTTACCAAACTTAAAAAATGAAATTATCTAGGTACTATTTTTTTTTAATTCCACAACTATCACACAACTTGGTCTAGTCCCAAGCTAAACAGAGCTTGTGTTATGGGTACTAGACAACTGATAAACATACTTATATATTTCTAAATAGATATCTTCTTCTGTATATATAAAAGAAAGTTGTGTTTGTTACAACACTTATAACTCGAGAACGGCTGGACCAATTGCCATGGTTTTTGATTTATTGGATTTGTTTCCGTCCCGAATAGCAGAATACATCTTAAAAACAATGAAAAGGGTAGAGTAGGGTAGAGTAGAGTAGAGTAGGGTAGGGTAGAGTAGAATAATCTGTTGCCGGGAGCGAAGCTGCGGGCAAAAGCTAGTATATCTATATATATAAAAGAAAGTCGTGTTAGTTACTCCACTTACAACTCAACAACGGCTGAACTGATTTAGCTGAAAATTGGCAGGGACGTAGTTTAGAGCCAGGAGAAGGACATAGGATACTTTTTTTTTATGTAGTATATTTGCTAATTCTGAACTCTACTCTCCCACCGAGTAGGGAAGAGTAGAGTAGAATAATCTGTTGCCGGGAGCGAAGCCGCAGGCAAAAGCTAGTTCTAGATAAATTAGACACAGAAAAAATGATCGTGCTCATCACACAAACATTTGACTTGGGTTTAGTACTACTCATAACTCAAGCTCTGCTTAACTTGAGACTGCATTGTGTGATGGTTATTAAATATTTATTTAATTACAAGTGTTTCATTATCTTAAAGGAACATATTTAAGTCTTGATTCCATCTTGATTGGAACAAGACTCAGATTACTTTAGAGATAATCTATATAACAATCAATGCCACTTTTTGTTGTAATTTTATAACGCAAGAACAGGCTCACCCATTCAACCAAATGTTTAGGCTTTGTTTGGATAATTTTGTAGATGGGCTATCTAAGGTTTGCACAAAATCAGTCAAGCGGTTCTTCATTTATCACATTTTCCTGTAGCCGGAAGCGAGGCCGCAGGCAAAAGCTAGTATTTTATCATTTTCTAAGGATCCTTATAATTTCAAAATAGGTATAGATGGCTGTGCAAGAACTTTTTTTTAAGAACTATTTGGTGAATGCTTATTTATTTTTTTAACACTTTATGCACATAAAAGTACAAAGGCGGACATAATGCCTAAGGCATTTTCTACCAGTCAACCTTTGGGTGATGCAGAGAATCATGATAGCAGGGGCAATAAAAAGAGAAAAAGAACATGTGAATATAATAGAGCTTATTGTATAGTTTTTCAAGTATGTTCAGAATGTCAACTCTAGAACGGCCCACATATTTTGACCACACTATATGCTTTTAAAGTAAATACTCAAAGAACTCTTACCTGTCTAGCCCGTTTGGCAGCTAATTTCTTGTCCTTGTCCTCCTGCTTGAACCGTTGGATCCTGGGATCATTGGCATATGCCAGATCCACCAAGCTCCGTATCCTGGCCATTTCTTCTTTCTTCAGCTTGGCCCTCGCAGCCTTGTTCTGTTTCTCGATCCACCGCCTCTCTTCCCGATCTGCACCCCTCTCTTTTTCCTCCTCATCTAGATAGGAGAACTCTCGCCACGACTCAAATTCGTACCAGAAGGCGTAAAACCTTTCAACCTGTTCCCGGGTACTATTCTCATCACCTAATAAAGGCACATTTCTCTTCTCAGACCACCGTGCATTTGACTCAAAGTGTTTAGTAAACGATTTGTAGAAGCCATCTTTCTTGATGTCGTTTTGTGAAGGTACGTTGTCGTCGATGGTGGGGTCTATGGAGTCGTACGACCTGCGCTTGAGCGGCGTGCCCAGGATCTCGTAGGCCTTCGTGATGCACGTGAAGTAGTCGTCGTCGCTGCGGATCTCCTCGCCCTGCGCCTTGCGCTTGTCGGGGTGGTGCTTCAGCACCTTCTGCCGGTAAGCACGTTTTATGTCGTCATCGGTGGCTTTGTAACGCAAGTTCTTCATACCTAAAACGGCATAGTGATCTTGCATCTTCCAATCTTTGGGATCCAAACTCCGCAGGTACTCGACGTCATCATCGAAGATGACCTCTTCGGCCTTTTCATTTGACTTAAGTGTTTGGAACAATGCGTCGCCACCATGGCATTTTACATTGTAATATCTAAGGAACGCCGCGCCAGCGCACTCCACTCTTTTCTTTACGAAAGGGCAGGGGATCGCCACCACCCTGCCACTCTCACCGGAATCTCCGTCCGTCATTTTAAATACGTTTTATTTGTAAAATATGGACCAAGCACTAACATAACCTATAAACAAGGTAAACACCTTGCAACTTAACTGGACTCTGACACTTAGTTTTTGTAGTTATTTTATAAATAATACACTACAAAAGACATTTAACTAAGTAATTACATTTATAACTATTACACGAGACGTACATTTTACAAGTTAAAACGCGCCATGAAACCAAAGACCCAAAGACGTCCTCCGACATTTGATGAATGAAAATTTGCAAAATGAGTGAACCAATGAAACTCTGACGGTCTGAATGAACGGCTGTTTTTTGTTTGACTTGGATACCAAGTCTTTTAAGCATTTTCAGTATAATCAACTTTGACGGCTGACAAATCAATTACTTTCTCAACGGTACAACTTTTTTATTGAACCAACAGGAATTTATAATTTGTTGTATTATATGTCTGTAAATTAATGCAATTGATTTGGTGTCTACACTACTGGAATGAACTTGTTTTTTCTTTTTAATTAGTTATTTTTTACACAGTCGTTTTTTTTATCATAAGTATACTTTTAGTTATTATAGATATTTACTTCATCTAATATCACTATTTATTATCTGTATATTAGGCGTATACCTATTAATCACTTTAAAAAAATAGAAACCTACCAAGTCATCCACCTTGCGTACCTATTTTGTATCTTAAATTAAACAGAACTGTCTACATATTTGTAAAGTGTATTTGATTTCTTTACCAAAAACGCGAATGTTGCTATTATCTGTTGGTTTGTTCCTTGTTCCCGCTAATATTTAGAACTGCTACACCAGCAGTGTTGACGAGACGGTCACTGACGGACTGACATACAAGATACGCGCGAAAAACATACCTAACCCTTCTTGCAGTCAGGTAAAAAGTAATTTTTAATATAAATTTACCTAGTCGAGGACTGAATGAAGGTCGTAGAGGATATATCCCACTGATATAGCGGTGGTATATATGGCAATAAAGCCGGAAGATATGTACGGAAGCTCTGTCACCTTAGGGCGCCTCCAAATTAGCCGCACGCAACGTGCCGCGTGACAGTAGATCGATAGCAGCGCTAATTTGAAGGCGCTCTTAGAGCCAAAGTGCATCCTGTGCATCGCTTGACAATTTTATTGTAATAAGCCCAAACGTAGCTAGGTACAATTGGACGTAGTTTCTGAAAAACGTTCCAACCCACAATCATCTCATTGTGGGTTGGAACGTTTTTCAGAAACTACGTCCAATTAGGTAACGTACATTGATTAATTACAAAGTTCGGGGGCTTATTCTGGCTCTATCACCATCATCAGGTCACTTCGATAATACCTATCATTTTCAACATATCTTCACAGCTCTTTGTTTTTTGTATTATCATATCTATATGTAGGTATTTATTCTAAGATTTTTTTTCTAAAATTTTACTTTTATAATAACGGCATAAATAGGTATAATAAATAACCTTATCGGAAGGGACATGCTTAAACAGTTTGGAGTTGAAACATTAGGGCTATAGGGCCCGAGCGCTCATCAAGTTGTAGGTAAGCGATATATATATAGATATATATATACAGCAAAAAAATGGTCGATTCTTCATTAAGTAGTTTATACCTATTATAAACTACCTGTGACTGTGATCCCACCTGATTATAAGCAGTGACGCAATCGTTGGTGGTGAGCCGCCCCAGTTATCCTATTCACTTTAGCCTTGAAGACAAACAAATAAAAAAGAAATGGGTTAGCCCAAATGATAAATGATCTTTATTTTGTAAGTAGGTTTTAAAAAACACTTTTACACATCATTTTTTTTATGCTAGATGAGTCCGGTGTTTCCTAGCGGACTACCCTGAGAAGAAACACCGAAACAAACTCAGGGGTCAAAGTCTCTTTTAAAGTCCATACAGAAAATATGTATTGGTCGAATCACATAAGAACCATGCAGATTTCTCTTTAAATTTACTTTAAATAGACCGCAGCAAGCAAATTGTTTCAGTTTTTCGATGAACACGCGGTATACCTAAACGACGAAGCGAAACGCTTAGTCCGGTCCGTAAACGTGTCCGGTTTCAACAACGTAAGGGTGGATACTCGCCGTACGTCGGTTTGTCTGATGACAGAAATAAGAAGGTGGAATCAGGTCCCGCGCAAACTCTTCAGAAAGCAACCTGTAAAATACCGAGAGGCTGGCTACCCTACATCTGTGCTCAAGGCTTTGAAGCTTGGACTTCAGACATACAACACATTAAATAACAGACAACTTGTCTTCAAGTTTTTTTTTATTGTAATGTAACAAGACATTTACTGTTTTAAGATTTTTCCCAATATATTTCTATTCAATTCAATACAATTTATTTCAGATAATAAAAAAAATCATACAATTGCATAATAGTGAATTCAAGTTAAAAAAAAATATGAAAAGAAATTGTCAAAAAGATTTTACAAAAGTATATATAGAAATTGAAAAATGATCAAAATAATAAATTAAACAAACCTAGATGAAACGCATGTCACAAAAAGAGTTTTGAGTTTACACGTAGATGGATGGAGAGGAAGGGGGAGTCCAAAGAAGAGATGGATGGATTGTGTGAAGAATGAGGAGTTACTGATAGTGTGACGGGTGACAGGACAGAGTGGAAGAAAAAAACATGTTGCACCGACCCCAAATAAAATGGGATAAGGGTAGGATGATGATGATGATGAGTCTATTTCAATTATGAACACTTAGTCAAGTGATAATTATACATATCGGTATCTTTGCTAGAATATCTTGCTTTATGCCAAATTTCAGTATTGTAGGTCAACGGGGAGTATATTCCTATGAATTTTGATTCCTTGAGAGTATTGAAAACGTATTTTTTTACAACATAAAGGACCATATCGTTTATTCCGTTAACTTCAATAGTATAATAGTTTTACTGACTATTACGGGTCCCATTATTTGTGTTGTTGTACTGTACTCTATGTCTGACGACTGACACATCCTCCCACTCCACCATAGAGCGGAAGAAGTCGTTGCATAAATTCCCCACTTCAAATCGGTCAAAAAACAATTTCGTCCGATCGAAACCATGATCAAAATTAGGGAAACGAAGTACAAAAAAATAAACATGTCAGGAATGTAATTCCATTTATTTATTTCAAAGTAAACATATACGGTTTATATAAACAAATCTTGAAGCTTTCAAATGCATCCTTAGATTAAATCAAAACAGCGGAAGATAGGTGACTCGCCTCTAGCGCGTACACTGAAATTGTGACAATTGTCACGATTGCACATCGGTCGCAACAATCACACACATTCGGCGGTTAACGCTATTTCGCTCACACGACAGCGCCGGTTCTTATCACTGTCCTTGTCTATCAGCAACTACAGGTAATGTAGATGTGTGAGTTTCGAGTCCAAGTTACGACATTAGCGCGTAACGTATCTTCCCTTATAATATATAGTCTTAACTAGTTAATTAGATGCGAATCACAGCGCGGCGTCGTCCAGCGAGCCTGTCTACGCCATGCTAGGCTCCACACACATACACAGAACATTTCATACAAATCGGTTCAACCGTTTAGTAAGAATTCAGTGAGATACACACATACAGTAGAGTTATAGCTATACAAGGTGTCTTTGACATTGACACACAAACGTATACCACTGATCCAGTACATGATTGTGGACCCAGGGTGAAATTTACCGTCGGTTTGTTTTTTTCAAATTATAAAAAATGGTTTTTTTTTATTTTTTACCTGTATAAAATCGTTATTCTAACTAACACCAATTATATTTAAAAAAAGAAAACAATTTGAATTTACAAAAAAAAATAGTAAAAAAATAATCGAAGCAAATAAAATCGTTATTCTAATCAAACCAGATTACATTTTTAATTTTGAATGTAATTCATTCGTTTTTTTCGCAAAAAATGTTAAAAGACGTAAAAAAATCATTTTAAAAGATTAAGAAAAAACCGACAAAATATTCCACCACTGGGGGTTCTAGAATCATGTACTGGACCCATGGTATTCGTTTGTACGTCGATGTCAAAACACCCTGTATATAATAGTACATTATGTGACTAGTTAGGGGATAACACAGTGTCCTTAGAGTCTGTTCACACCGCGTTGTTTTAAACATAGCGCGCTTTTATCCATTAAAGGTCTACAGTTGCGTCTGATGCGCGTGCGTATCGCGTCTGTATCGATATAAACGCGCGTCGACGGCGCGTTTAAAAAACGTGGTGTGCATAGGCCCTTAGTTGCGGCTGCGGGCGCCTTGTTGAATTCCGAACGAAACGAAAGCTTTTAAATTTTAATCCCGAACTTAAGTGAGGGACTAATATTATTAATATAATCTACGCCCGAGCAATTTGAGCGAGTTAATGTAGAAACCTGAGTGAAGTGAGGAGTTCAAGCCTCCCAAGGCAACTGCTTTACCCCCGTGTTGTATACTCTAATTTTTACACCATCTGTGAGATAGTGAAAAGATTCATTAATTAAAGGACATTGTATAAAATTTACGTCTATACGGGTCTGTTGCCTGTCAATTGGGTTGAATAGAAGCAAGACGTTGAATGATATTTTCACGTTTCGTCATTATTATTTTTAAGCTAATCGATGATTTGTAAGAAACCAATATGTTATTAATTTATCTTATGTAATTAAAACCTAATCAATGTATTGTTTCTATTCACCCTGCCAAAATTGTACACAGATTTTTAGCTCAAATAGTACACATTTAGCTATACAAGTGCAGAAAGTTGACCGAGGCGGAATTCGCCCGAGCCGCAGGCGAGTGTGTTTTGGAGCCGAGGGCTGCAGTGACTTCGCAGGTGTGTCAAACGACGATTTTCAATACACTTACGACTCGTGGGGATTGACCCGCGCCTCGTGGGGGTCGACGCGCGCCTGACACGATAAAAAAATTTCAACTCACTTATTCGCAAACCCGCTCTTATCTCACCGTTTACCAGTACGCAGTGGACTGTTTTAAAAAATGGGTGTGCTATGCCCACTACAATTTTATTGTAATACAATACCTACTTAATCGTGTCAGGCTGGCACATCGACCCCCAAGAGTGCAGGTAGACCACCACGAGTCGTGCTTGTTTCGAAAAGCGTCGTTTGATACTCGTGCAACTTGTCAGTGCAACCCTCGCCTCCACAACACAGTTGTGACAACATGTACTATTGTTACAATAAAGCTGAGCGCTCCGCAGCCTCGCTCCGCTCTGGTGGACAGACACAGACCGCACACACACTCTTAGCTGGTCTTAGCCAACTGCAGTTGTTTCAACTGTTTCAAGCATAATTGTGTAATGCGTTCAAGTGCTCTTGCCAGCTGTTTAGGTTTATAATAATTATCAAACGGAACATGAACGAATAGAGTAGGGATTCGATCTTTTCTTTGATTTTCTTTATCTTCATGTGGTTTTCGATAACTGAGAGATGTGTAGTAAATGTATTCGCAGAGAAACCTGTAACAAAACATAACATCAGTTTTATGTCTAGACTTCTGATAGTTCATATACATCGTTAAATTTTGATCGTTTTAATCCCGTGGAGGGTCGATCCGGTACATAAAACACTATCGATTTGTGAAGATAAGTTGAAAAACAGTTGGTCGACTGGTAGAAAATGCCTATGGCATTAAGTCCGCCTTTGTACTTATTATGTGCATAAAGTTTTTTTAAATAAATAAATAAATAAAAACATAAAATACTTTTTTGCTAAAAATGTACTAAATTAATTTCTTTAAGTAAATGATCTTGTTGGTAGCTGCATATTAACTACAGGTTATAGGACTCACCCAGCTGGCGTTTACTTACAGATTGAAAAGAAATATTCGTCGAAAAAAAAAACACTGTATTTTAAAATTTTATCTTTACAAATCGATATTGTTTCATGAACCGAACCGCCCCTTCACGGGAATCAAACAATCGAAATTTAACGGATGTATAACGACATGAATAGAGTAGCGTAATGAGTAATAAAACACACGCATGTAGTTGTTCTATCTCATAGCAGGCCGGTGCTAGACGTGTGTATGTATAGGTTCACATGCTCCCCTTATCTACGTGCGCAAGCTCGCAGTGCTCGGTTCCATAGAAAGTGGCATGCCTAAGCACATAAACAATAATGTACACGTGAATCTACACACATACAAGCCCAAAATGCCGTCGACAAAAATATAATATCTATGCTTTCAGACTAAGTACTCTCAGACTCCTTCTGGCCTGTCAAATTACAACATGTAATTTGACAGGCCCGGGGCCAGGAGGAGGGTACCTAAGGGTCAGTGAAAGAAAGCATTCATACAATACAATTCCTTTTCTGGTCTACTTATACAAGAACACCTAGACAACTCACCGGCCTGCATCCGTCGACGTTTCAGCCCGAAGGTTGTCCTCTGCGTGGTGTTTGTTGTATTCGTCTGCAAGAGCTTCAACGTTGAAGATTGTAGCGTAGCACTTATTGCCAGGAGACGGGTTAACACCTTGTGGGGGTAGTTTATCGTGAATGTCTTTGTGTTTTATGTAACCATGTTTATAAGCTTGCTTTTCTAATTGCAAGCACTTCACTTTAGGATCAACACCGACATGGATGATCAACTGAAAATGAAATAAAACTATAAGTAAAATGGTACATATCAAGTTCAGGAAGGGTTTCTCAAAACAATAACTAGTACTAACAGTAACAGAACTATATTAGGTGATGGAAAACAGCGGCATAAGAAAGTTTAGTGTGTTAGTTTTAGTATAATGTCACTCTCAATAGTCAGCACTGTTGAAAGGTTCCTGTGGTGCGATTCTGTGATATCTTACCGTGAAAACGAATGAGAAGTGAATTAGACGAGAGCAGTCAATCCATCTCATCAAGATAGATCGACTGCTCTTCACTTGATGGTCATTCCCAGTGAGTTTTCACAGTGAGATTATAACAGAACAAACCGGCTCACCAATAAAGTAAGTCATATTTAAGCTAGAGCTTGTGCCAGACATTTTTTTTTTTTTTTTTTTTTTTTTTTTTATGGTAGGTGAAAATCATCCAATGACGAAACCCGCTCTTGGGTGGAGCGGGAGACTAGTGTCAGACTCTTACTGACTAAAAAACCTACCCCGTACCTTCCTTGCCCTATTCCTGGAGTCGAGGTAACAGTTTCCCACTTCCCTCTAGACTCCGGGAGGCTTCGACCCTGAAGGGCCCCTGCAGTTTGCTGACAACTCCTTGAGGCGCGCGGGAACGGTGCGCGCCGTTGACGACTAGGACTCGGTCTTACAGACGACCGGACGGCGAGCTACCCATTGCTCACCGTCCGCGAGCCAGTGTCTACGGTGGCCGGATATCGGCAGGATCGCGGCGGCGACGGCTACGGCGAGTACGCCGTTGCCTTTGCCTTATGCGGTCGGCCTCCTCCTTTACGAGCATTACTGCTTCGCAGAAGGAGGCGACCGCCTGCCATTCCTCTTCGCTGTGGACCATGGCCTGAACCAGGGCCCGGCGCGAGAGGTCGCCGCCGCCGATCACCCCCACGAGGACACGGCGATGCTCTTCCCAAGCAGGGCACACCTCCACCGTGTGCTCCACCGTGTCCTCCGGGCTCGCCTCACAGTGGCGACACCCGGACGTCTCCTCCGCACGAATCCGGTGCAGGAATCTCCCGAACTTCCCATGTCCGGTGAGAACCTGCGTCAAGCGGAAGGTGAGGACGCCGTGAGGTCTATCCAGCCACGCCTCAAAGAGGGGCACTACCGCTGAGATTACGGTGTGCCCAGCGCTGGGTTGCGACAGTCGCTGTTTCCACTTCACCATGAGATCTCGCCGGAGCTCCTTCCGCCACGCCTCGACATGTTCGGGCAGCGGATCTTCGCCCCGGCGTTGCACCTCCACGCGCTGGTCGTGCATGCGTGCAAGGACTGTTGCCTCCAGATCCCATGGTGGTAGGCCAGCAAGGAGGCTCGCCGCCTCTCGGGACACCGTGCGGTATCCCCGCACCATCCGGATGGCCATGACCCTCTGGCAGGCGTTCAGCTGGGCCGCCGGGCGTTTACGCAGCGTCGGCGCCCACACTGGTGCCCCATAAAGGGCCATGGACCGGACGATGCCGGCGTAGAGCCTCCGTTGTGCCAGACATTGTGTTCTCAAAGTAACGATGACATGGCGTTACTTACATGAGGCTTCTCCTTGTCCAGCAGGTCTTGCACAGTCTGGTTCACGTACTCGTAAGACACTTCAACTTTTTCTTTGACCCATTCAATATTGCTGCCATAGTTTTTACCGGTGTCGATAGCATTAACCGCTTCCCAACTTGGGTTGGGTTTACACTCACCAAAAGGTCCAAACCCTGTGATTAAAACCTTTTCTTCTTTAGGTGTTTTGAATTTGTTTACAAAGTTTGCAAACATTTTGCAAATTTTTGGTATTTATTAATGAATTTATTAGTATCCACAGCTGCGTGCTCTGACGAGTCAAAGCCGACTGACTACAAAACAAACATCATCGAGCTTATATTCCTAATCCTACAATGACGTAACGTAAACCAATAATTAATTCATGGTAAAGCATACCCGGATAAGTAATTAATTAATCAAAATTATGTCACAAATCATGGCAGGATAAATTAGAAAAAAGATCCCCTAAGCCGTTCCGCCGGTAGGTATAGTAGCTCCGAGTACATGGTGGACAGCCAATCCATACGCAACACATGTTTTGGGAACACATTCATTTTGCGTACAGTGACAGTCACCGGACTTACTCCCGAAATCTCATTTGAACATTTCATGTTGAGTATTTCTCAAACTCTATTTAGCCCGAAGACGTTTCAAAATGTAGCATTCAAGTAGGGGTTGAGGTGAACTGTGTGTGTAACTCCAAAATAGGTAGGTACTCAATGTAGAACCTGCTGGTCCGTTGTGTCGGTAACAACAGGAGAATATTCCGTGTGAGGTATAAGTAGCAATACAGTGGACAATTTTATGTTTCTGTCTACGAGTCATTCGCTATAACCTACCGATGTCGATTAAAATACGTCAGTTATTAGGTAAAATGCCTGAACATACGTCAAAAACGCATTATGTCCTTAAATACACAGAGTTCACCACATTCAGTTAGAACTATGACTATCCAGGGTTCCTACTTTCCTAGTGTGTTTTACCAATTGGGAATTATGAATCACCCTGGCGACCAAATATTTCGTTATATGGGCAGTCAGTACAGTAACCATTTAGTATCAGTGTCATAGGACGAGGGCACTTTCTATAATCGTCCCGAAATATTAAATGTTTCTCTCACTTCCCTTGTTTCGATAGTTGTAATGAGAGGATTGGCTTCTTTCCTTAACTGTAAAATTAACTTATGTTGGTCGTTGGTCCTATAATTTGTTATTTAACACCGACTTCCGAAATTATATATATATATTTTTTTTTATTGCAATAAACTAGTGCTTGACTGTGATCCCACCTGATGGTAAGCAGTGATGCAATCGTTGATGGTAAGGCGCACTATAGTTTATTAAAAGCCTATTCACTCTAGCCTTGAAGACACCTAAATTATACTCGGACGGAAAGACTGCAGCCGGCCAACTGTTCCAGTCCCTCGATCTACGCGGTATAAATGACGAGGCAAAACGCTTAGTCCGAGCCGCAGGTGTCTCAACAACGTAAGGGTGGATATTTGCCGTACGCCGGGATGTCCAAAGGTAAAATTGGGATGGCGGAATCAAATCGTGCAATTCCTGCGCACACTCTCCAAAATGCATCCTGTAGAAAACCACAAGGCTGGCTACTGCGCCAGTGCTCGAGACTTTGAAGATTGGACCCAACCAAAGGATCACCAATCAGCCTCTTTGCACTCCTTTCCCCTGAATCCAAAGCCGCCAGGTGGCATTTTGCAGCACCAGTCCATATGTGGCTGCAGTACCTACTCCACACACGATTAGGGTTGCCACCTTTTTTTTAAGCAAATAGAGTATATTTACTTTTTAAGGTAAAAAAATAAAGTACAAGATCTGAAAATAAAGTATTATTTATTTAAACTTATTTTTTCACAGACTTTTGTACTTTTGCCTTCGTTTTGTTTGCTTTTTATTCATTTTTTTTAAGCATTTTTTCGGTGTACTGCAGTCAGAGTCACTACAGCAGTCCAACTCTAAGTCAGAGTCCGATTCCAGTAATCGTTTTTTAGATGTATTTCGTGAGATACAGTTATCTGCATCCATAACTGAAGAATTATCACAATGTACACACCAAGAACGGAAAATAATATTTGAACTTTTGTTTTAACCTCAAAAAACAAAGCAAAAAATGACAAGTTGACATTGACATTTTAGGTTACGTCAAAGGGTTACGTTCAAAAGCGATAGTGCTGCTCAGCATTTAACTTTATCGACGCGATCCGTTCCGTTTAACGCAAATAATCGCTTGACCTTTTTGTTTCTTTTAGTAAACAATTAAATAAAATCTTCAAAAGTCAAAATAGGTAAAAAAAAGTATTTTCACGTACTTTATTGCCCTCATAAAGTATAAAGTACGTTTACCCAAAATAAAGTACAATACTTTATTATAAAGTACGGGTGGCAACCCTACACACGATCGGACCTGTGCTTTCTACAACATTAGAAGCTGACTCGGTGTGAAGTACCGTCGGACTTTTGCAAGAACGCCGAGTTTTCTAGCAGCTACCTTGGCTTTGGACTCAATGAACCGCCAATATTAGGTCTTTACATATGAAATTCGTGTTTTGTAAGGGAGTAACCTAAAGTCATTTTTTTCAAAATACAATATATTTATTTAATCAAAAAAATTATGTAAGTACCATTGCTATTAATGCACTTTTAGGTACCATCTCATAGTTCATTAATCCCTTTACTAAAAAAAGCCATTTGGATGGGAATCAATTAAATTTTTGAAGGCGTTTTTTTTTTTTAATTTGATGATCTGTTGGTGTTGGAGCAAGGCCCGGTTTGCCTGAGTTCATGTATTACGATAAGTCTTACCGATTAACGTACAAGATCCACGTTTCATCACAGGTAATGGATTCGATTTAGAACCCCTTCATTATCATGCCGGTTGACTAATGTAACGCAGCCGTCTACGCGCGTTTGTCGATTTGCTCCACTCAATACATAAGGGAAGGACCCAATTTTTTAGATTTTTCACCTTTAAAACAAATATGGATTACGGTTTCCAAAAAACGAATGCAAGAGTAAAAAATCGGCCAAGAGCGTGTCGGGCCACGCTCAGTGTAGGGTTCCATAGTTTCCCGTCCGTCACAAATTTCTCACAATGTAACAGAACCCAGTAGCCCATGTAAAAATTAGTAACCCAATTTCCCGAGAGATGGCGCTGTACTCAGCGGTAAATTTGGATTGCGTGAACCGATTTTTTCTTTTTGTATTTTTATTTGAAAGAAAATACGCTCAGGATAATGAAATATATAAAAAAGTTAAAAAAATGCTTGCATGTACGGTTAAATTACAATATTAGTTCAGAACGTTTTTTTTTTTTAATTTACATAAATGGTACGCAAGTGCCTTATTCTAATACTGCCAAATACCTTGGCATAACTCTCGACGCCAAGCTGCGATGGAAAGCTCACGTCAAAAAGAAAAGACAGGAACTCGACATACGCTATAAAAGTATGTATTGGTTACTCGGAAGGAAATCCTGATTATCAATACATAATAAGATAATTCTATACAAGCATATTCTGATGCCAATTTGGACGTATGGTATCCAACTTTGAGGCTGTACTAAACAGAGCAACATAAAAATAATACAACAATTCCAAAATAAAGTACTCAGGGATGCTGTAAAAGCACCCTGGTACTCCTCCATCGTGAAATGACGACCTCCATCGTGACCTTAAAATGGAACTCGTCACCACCATCATTCAAAAATTTGCTGAAGCCCATGAACACAGACTTCACCGACATGTGAATGTTGAGGCAATCCAGCTGTTAGACAACACGGATTTAGTGCGTAGACCAAAGAGAACTAAACCCTTTGAGTTGCTGTGCTATGCATATGACACATGAACAAAGTGTTTTTATAAATATGAGACTCTAAGAAAGTGCTAAGGACTTCTGTACAAGTGCTAAAGAACGCTATTCTTAGTTTTAACAAAACCTCTATTGTATAATAATAAGTTAGAGTTAAATTACTTATTAGTCTCTTAGGCTAGATTGTAATCAATTATTAAGAAATTTGTTCTTAATAATAAAGGAAAAAAAAATTAAAACAAACCTGCAAGATTCTGGTCTGCCGTGCTTAACAGCGCAATTGCGTCACGTCACACAAACGTCAGTAATGTTTGTTGCGGGATTGAATTTGTTTTTGTATTGGATTCACATTATTATGTATTTATTATGTATTAATTTACTTTATATGGAACTCGTGAGTTTTCTGTAGAATTTGTACGACAAATATTTTTTCAATACACTCACAAGAAAACTGCCTCTGCACTCCGATTAGGTCCTTTATGGCAGGTACAGACATTAACATCGCCTAGGGATATTTCATTTTTACCTTATTATATGAAAATCTATAAAAATTGATAATGAAATATATAAAAAAAGTGCGAAAAAATACTTGCATGCACGGTTTAATCACAAAATTTTTTCAGAAAGTATTTTTAATATTTCAAAAACTGTTCATCCTATCAAGTTCAAAATAGTTTTCCTTGAACGTTTATTTTAATTTCTACTTTTGAGATTTTTTTCATATTTTTTAAACTTATAGTTTAAAAGTTAGAGGGGTGCTCCTCATTGTTTTAATTTTGGAGCGATTATTTCCGAAAGTACCTATTTACGTTATCAAAAAAATATTTTACAGGACCCCTAATCATTTTTAAATACCTATCCAACAATATATCACACGTTCTGGTAGAAATGAAAAAAAAAATCACTTCTCACTTTACGTGTAAGGGAGGTATGTACCCTAATAAAAATAATTTTACCACTTTTTGTAAGTGCACTTTATCGGCGTAGTTGATATACATATTGTTACCAAATTTCAGCTTTCTAGTGCTAACGGTCGCTGAGATTATCCGCGGACGGACAGACAGACAGACAGACATGGCGAAACTATAAGGGTTCCTTGTTGACTTCGGAACCCTAAAAAGGAGAAGATAATTTATATAACCTATGTATCAAACGTTTTCATTGTGATATTATTACTACCTAATGATTACTAAATTGGTTCACAAAAGGATTTGCAAATTTCCTTCCTGTTTCATGACGTACGCACATGACATAATTAAACACAATACTTACTACAATAATATAATACCTACGTGACTGCCCATTGATAGGCAAAGTACATTCATATTTTTAGGATGTACCTACTTACATAATGTAGAAGTACTACGCGGCAAATAAAGTGGCAAATCATAACGAAAAGCACAGTGTTTAACCGCGAGTTAAAGACTTATTTAGCCCCTCGATCCTAAGCCGATAAAATTTTCATTTTTCCTGAGTTTTCCTACATGAAGGCACGAAGGTCGGACCCATAAGGAGCAAAGGTAGAACGAACCCCATTTCCGCTCTCCCTGTGGCCTTCCCCGTGACTTGGATAAACCTCCACTGGTAATAATGAATTCCAGAACTTGGGGGAGAAGGAGGAAATGAGAAAACAAAGTTAAAACCAAATAGAATTGGGAAAAAGATAAGAAAGGATAATTTATTGGGAAGAATACTTTGCTTTTGAGTTAAATATATTAATTATATCACTGAGTCTTGAGAGGGTATTTTCGTTCGGAAGAGACGCCCAGCAGTCGTCACCGTGTGCCCCGCTTGGGCAGAACATCGCCGTATCCTTGTGGGGGAAATCGGTGGCGGCGATCTCTCGCGGCAGGCCTTGATAAGCCTTGGGTCCACAGCGAGGAGGAGTGGCAGCAGTCGACTCCTTCTGCGAGGCAGTAATGCTAACAAAGGAGGAGGCCGACTGCATTAGGCAAAGGCAACAGCGCTCTCGCCGCAGCCGTCGCCGCCGTGTTTCCGATTCCGATTTCTGGCCACCGCAGGCCCGGGCTTGCGGATGGCGAGCAATGGCTAACCTGCCGTCCGGTCGTCTGGTAACAGTCCGGACCAGCCCAAGTCGTCGACGGAGCGCACTGTTCCCGCGCGCCTCAAGTAGTTGTCAGAAAACTGGCTGGGTTTGTCCGGGCCGAGGTCAAGTCGAATCTTCATAAGATTCAATGCAGCACACCCACGTTTCGTTACTTGTCACGATATTATAGACAGCCAATGATTGCTCTCCATTAGACTTATGTATCATTTTACGGGACACTGTGACACTGGATACATAGTAATTATACTTCAGAGGCGTAGCTACCGCCGTATCTGCCGTATCAATTATACTGGTCCCCCGCGGTACAGGGGCCCCGACCTAGGCAAAAATTCGCAACATGTTATCCACAACCGTCTCATAGGTAGGGCAGCTAAGCGTCTGTAATAAAATAAGTTTTTTTTAAACGGGGCCTCCGAAGGTCTTTTATTACGGGGCCCCTGTGGGACTAGCTACGCCACTGAGTTACTTCTTGGTCCTCTGTTAAGTCACGTGGTCTCCATTGAGTGCAAAGCCTCAGGAACTGTACAACAATATATTGCAAAGGACTCTGTGTGCTGTTAACTCTTCGAGAGGACGTAAATTAGATAAAACAAATGACAGTCTCGCGAATTAAGAAGTAACCTACGTTATTTAATCCTAGACTACGATTTGACAACTTAAAATTTCAAACTCCAGAAAATTGGGAACATATTTCTGGAGTGTGACATTCTGAGTTGTCAAATCGTAGTCCAATTAAAAAAAGAACTATAACAAGCTCGTAAGAGATCCATTTTCGAATTCTATTATTGTTTTTCATTCTGTATAGTATATTATATACTAGTGACCCCTCCGACTTCGCTCTGGTGCAGTGGTGATATTACAGTGTTAAAGAATTTGTGGAGGATAAACTATTGAAATAAATGAACTAATATACTATACCTAATAATAATTTAATGTAATAATATATGTAACAATAATAATTGAATGACTGTTAAATAATTCATATTAATGTAAATGTGAAATTGTATTAATTTGTAATGGTTGTAGTATTCATTGATTTGTATAATGCATGTAACATTAAAAATATGAATGTTGCTGTGCCCTACCAGGGCCCATGTTTGAGACCATATATTACTGTAACACCTACTTACAACATGACTGCAATGAATAAAATAAATATATTATGTACATATTATACATATAAATCTTCCTCTTCAATCACTCTTAAAAAAAACTGCATCAAAATTCGTTGCGTAGTTTTAAAGATCTAAGCATACATAGGGTCAGACAGCGACTTTGTTTTATACTATGTAATGAAGTGGATTCAGCACCAGGCATTCCTAATGTCCCACGTATCTGCTGATCATAATCGATAAACGATCTTATACCCACCGCTTTTAGGCACGCACAGTAAATTACTGTTCTCCGCACTAGTGCGGAAAAGTGAACTCAAGCTGGACGCTAAGAGACCCCCAGGAATCGCGCGCCAACCAACGTTTATTTATTTTCAACACTCACTCCGAAACCCGCTCTTATACCACCGCACCGATTATACGCATAGTTTTTTTTATCAATTTTTTTTTTTACTGTATATCTATGTTTGATATGCGATTAAACGTTTTTATTTCTCTCTCGAGACATAAGTGTGTTGAAAAACGTCGTTTGTCACACGTGCCAAATTGTCACTGCAGTGCAGCCTTGTGGGCTCCATAACACAATGATGACAAACTTTCTTTAACTTATCTATTTTTTATGTGTATTGAAAACCGTTGTTTGGTACTCATAGTTACGTGGAAACACGCTACTGCAGCTCTCGGATAAATACCCTCACTTGTGGCTCGAGCGTATTTTGCCTCGGTCATGACGTCCCATATACAGTCGGTACCCTAAGTTACTTAACGGATCCCTTTGCAAAGCTATTAGAGGGGTGGGTTAGGTGACGTAGGGCTCAAACCCTACACGTATTTGTCTAAAAGCCTAATCAAGTATAAAACAAAGTTGCTTATTGCAGTTTTTTTTAATAGATAAAGTGATTCCAGAGGAAGGTTTATGTGTATAATATATGCATAATACAGGGTGGGCCAAAAGAAATCACCCTATTGGAAGATGCTTTCATTTTCGCAAATGGCCGCTAATTTCAAATCTGTTTTGACATTTGTGGACTAGACAGATGTAGAATACATGTGAACAAGCCATGGAGCGATACACTCCCCAAGAACGCGGAATAATCGTGTCTAACTTTTTGCGTAACGTAATTCGTCTGTGGTGTTGGCACAGCGCGAATTCATAAGGCACATGCCAACCTCAGCCGGTACGTAAACAAGCCAAAGTACCGCTTCAGTAGTTAAGTAAGCCAGGGCACCGAAAATTCACAAGTGATGCACGAGGACCCATTACATCCGCTCAAAGTGACTGCGTAGTGCGCTGTTCACGCTGGAGGAGTCATCGGGCCATTTTTTTCGAGAATGCCGCTTGCCCTACGACAACAGTGGACGGTGCCATGTTGACCAAGTTTTTTCTGCCGCAATTGATCGAATTAGGACTGATTCTAAAAGTACGGAGCAACGGCACACACTGCGCGAGCCACAACCGATATTCTGAAGGCAGCGTTCCCGAGTCGCCGCATCTCTCGTTTTGGCGATTTGCACTGGCCCGTAAGATCGCCCGATTTAAACGTTCCAGACTTGTTCTTGTGGGGTTTTTTGAAGTCTCGTGTTTACGTGAACAAGCCCAAGACTCTGGAAGCCCTCAAAAACAACATTCGAAACGGGTGCGAGAATCTGTCGCCCGAAGTTCTCACCGACGAAGTGATGAAAAATGCCATAAAACGAGCCCGTATGTCAATCAATTGTGACGGCGCCCATTTGGCCGATAATAATCTTCTCGACTTGACCAATAAAATTCTAAAGGTTCATATAAACATAATCAGAAAACAGAATCAAAGTTTTTAAAATAGAAAAAAAAAGAGAGCCAAACAACATCGGATGACTTCTTTTGGCCCACCTTGTATATTCAATATCAGTACACGTGCGAAGCTGGGGTGGGTCGCTAGTTTTTTAATAATAATAATCGCGATTGTTTTAAAAAAAATATTAGTGATTTATAGAAACACTAGCTTCTGCCCGCGACTTCGACCGCGGAAAATTTGTGAGACAAAAGTTGTGATAGCTCTGTTAATATCCATGTTATATAAATAATTTATAGCCTGAGTCACTCAGGAGAAAAGCAGCTTTCTATAATAGCTTCAATTTTTCCAATCGAACCATTAGTTCCAGAGATTACCTCCTACAAACAAAAAAACAAACTTTACCTCTTTATTATATTACTGTAGATAAAGTTGGTGCCCTGAAATCGCACGAAGGGGTCGCGCCAGACCAAGGAGATGGCGGGACGACTAGGATGCCTTCCTTAGGAATTGGCAAGAAGTGGCTCAAGACCGAGACCACTGGATAGAATGGAGGGAGGCCTTTGCCCAGCAGTGGGACAGTATGGGCTAGAAATAATAATAAATAATAATTACTTAATTAGCGATTTTGTCCCTAATTACGATAGTTTTATTGTTGAATTTGATCGTATGTGATGTTAGGATCGCCTGCGTCATTTGTCCTGTTGCGTGACATGGTACCTGTTTGTTAGGGAATTCCTGCCTGGTATTTTTTCAGAGAAGTTGGTCGAGTTTGTTACCTCACAACCCATAACACATAAACTCCTAAAAGTCTGACGTAATAATCCCACAGAGACGTGCGTTAAGTTGACCACATTAGGTAGACATGTGGTTTTAAAAAGGCATATAGCGTACAAAGATAATTAAATAATATAAGTAACTTACCTTGTACCTCCTTTTTTTTAAGCGTAAAATCATCAAATTGAGCGAGGGAAGTCCGCTCTGAGTGGAGCGAGAGGACGTAGCGGACTTTTACTGACTGAAACCGTTAAAAGGAGGACTTCAAAAAGTGCGCCGCACTTTTTGAATTTAGAACATCTAGTGTTCCTTATAAAGAGAAATAAAAATGAATGCCCGTTAAAACGGTCGGAGGTGCTGTTTCATTCTAGGTAGTGTTTTTACGCCGATCGGATGCCATCTTGTTCAAAAGATCTCGAATGACTGATAAGCGAACCAAGAGTCAGCTGACGCACCCGCGGTGGGTGTAGGATTGAAAGGCTATGGATATGTGTAAGTGGTGAAAAATATTAAAAATCAAGTCATAGTACGCCGGCTGAAACTTTTTCTATAAATATTTTACATGTTACCGAGCTAAAAACAAAATTGTCAGCTGCATGGTGGAGGGGGGATTGTGCGTCAGTCTAAAAGTTTCTTATAGAAAACACCACTTTGGGTGCTTTTAAAGGCGAACCAAGTCGTCCTTTTCGAATAGGTGGGGTTAACAATATATTCTACCAACAAGCAACTGAACGGATAGAACAGATGTCCGCTGGGGCCGAAAGGTTCTGGAGTGGCAACCACGTACCCGAAGACGCTGCGTTGGAAGGCCTCCCACAAGGTGGACCGATGACCTGGTTAGGATTGCTGGAAGCAGATGGATGCAAGACGCACAGGACCGGTCTTTGTTGCGGCGCTTGGGGGAGGCCTAAGTCCAGCAGTGGACGTCTTTCGGCTAAAATGATGGTGATGATGAACTAGCAACTGCATCGGACTGTATAAGAAGGCCCTTTCCGACCCCTATCGGCTACCTGAATATAGGTTTAAATGCTTAAATGCTAGTCAGTTCCTCCAACGCAATGGTTTACTAAAGAGGCAATGCAGAGGCAATGCAAAAAAAGAGAGATACCACGCCCCTTTTTCTCTAAGTAAACAGCTTTGAGGCTTGAGCGCAGCTCTGGCCCAGCGACGAAATCATTGTCTTTCTCTCAGAACTGTGTGGTTCTTTCTTCAAAAGACCATCTCAGACTCCAATCTGCATGGTTCTCATAATATGAGAACCATGCAGATTGGAGTCTGTAATGCTCAAATCATATTATGATTTGAGCATTACATGTTTGTGTACGGACTTTAAAAGAGACTTTGACCCCTGAGTTTGTTTCGGTGTTTCTTCTCAGGGTAGTCAGCTAGGAAACATCGGCCTCATCTAGCCCATTTGATTTGTTTTAATTTTGATTTTTATTTTAATTTAGTGACATGTTTTATTTATTTATGATTTGATTAGATTTAATTGTGATTTTATATTTATTCAGTTTCCATTTTATTTATTGTGTTGGTTTTTAAAATGTAAATGGGTGTATTTGGCCTGAATCAAAAGATTTTATTATTATTATTATCATTTATTTCGGTATTTTACAGGATATATTTTGAAGAGCCCGCAGAGGTGGCCGAATGGTAACGACCCCAACTTAAGGTGGGGGTTACGGGTATTGTTCATGAAAATTGTTTTGAGTTGTATGTTGCGGCAAACCAAGCCGTATTAGTTTGTGCAATTTATTTCATCACCACTGCTCTCAAAACGATGAAGAAAAAGATTGTGAGGACGCGGCATGTCGTTAAACCAAAAATTCGAAGACTTGTGACGTTCGCACAATCCGCCCTGGGCCCGCGTGGTGGATTACGACTCATTTTCACTCCTAGAGAGAAGGGTCTGCGCCCCTGGAGTGGGAATATAAGGTTATGGTTTAAGCTAATATTTTGAAGAATGTTCGTGGGAATTACCTACACTGATTCCGCTGTTATCTTGCTACCATCAACGACATCTAATTTCTAACGTCATTGATGTACGGCAAGTCTACCATTACGTAGTTAAAATTCTACGGTCCGAACTAAGCGTTTCACATCGACGTTTATACCGCGTACATTGGAGTACTGGAACAATTTGCCTACTGCTGTTTTCCTGACCGATTTATAATTTACGTGTTTTGAAAGTTGGAGTGAGTAGGCTTTTAATTAACTAGTGCACGTCACCATCAACGAATGCATCACTGCTTACCATCAGGTAGGATTGCAATATTTTTTTGTGAGAAAAATCATCCCATGACAAATCCCGTCCTTGGGCAGAATGGAAAATAGTGACAGACTCTCACTGACTAAACCCCAGTATGAATACTGGTGTCAGACCTTCCTTTTAGAAACTGGTCAAAGGTCCCAGAAGGACGCCACCGTCCTTCTTGACCTGCCACTAATCCTCGCTCCGGACCATGGCTTCTACCAAGGCCCGGAACGAAAGATCTCCGCCGCCTATCGTCCCCACGAGGACACAGCGACGCTCTGCCCAATTTTGACACACCTCGACCGTATGCTCCACCGCATCCTCCGAGCGGTCCACACAGTGGCGACACTCGGGCGTCTCTTCCGTTCGAATCCGGCCAATTTTCAATGATGTCGGGAAGTAATATTACCTATTTTTTAGGAAGAAATGTGTTACACGAAAAGCGTAACTTTATACAAGGTGTAGGCTATTTCACTGTCGCGAGTGCGAGGTTCCTAAAACCCTGCGCCTGTGTGCACCACACACCATCTACTATTCTCCGGGATTCCCTTGACAACCCATGGGTTAGTGTTGCCAACAACGAAATAAAAGTCTTACAACAAGAGAGTGTAGAAATCGCCACATCTGTTCGATTTACAGTCCAGAAACCGTATCATCTGACCAGTGTAATAATCCGTAGGTATCAGCTTCATTCAACTAATTATAAGGAAACAGACGTAACTCCCGAGCTCCCGAGTAACGAAGCCTAAGTGTTCGTTTCAACTTTTAAACAACAACTAATTCAACAAACACGTTATCTATAAGGACGGTCTAGTTACGTAAGAACATTATTTGCTTGGTACCAAGTACAACCACAAAACTTTGTAAACATGTTAAGGAAACTTGTAACTTATAAAAAGTATATTCTTTGTTTGGACTAAGTACTGCCCAGGAATGAAAGTAGTTCCAATAGTATCGTAGCATTCATTTACACTTTAAAAAATATATATATTTAAAAAATCTGGAAACTGAATAAAAACAAATTCTAGTCTTTTGATATCTCTCAAAAAAAAAAAAAAATTTTTGATAATTTTTAAATCGTGTTTCTTGTTAAGAATAGTGTACAGTAAAACATGGTCGAACTTCCTGAAGTTGCCCTGAACCTTATCTTTGGCAGCAAAAAATTTAATGTCTTGGCGGAAACAGCATTTTTAGATAATCATAACTTTTTTGATGAAAATAGCAGTAATGCGCTCATACTCTTATTAATACTCTCCAAGGTAGATTAAGCTCAACTGCATGCTATCGAGTAAGAAAAAATCACAGCATTAATTTTATGCTTTCGGCTAAATAAGTTATATTTGATTTTTCTCAAAATATCTTTACTGAAATCAATCGAAACGCCTAATAAATTTATATATAAACCTGCAAAAAATTAATTGACACGCCCAAGAGTCTATTGGCTTGTTACATTTTCACCTCACCTCACCTCACATACCCAGTAGGGTGTCGCCACTGTGTGAACCACCCGGAGGATACGGTGCAGCACACGGTAGAGGTTTGCCCCGCTTGAGACGAGCATAGCCGTGTCCTCATGGGAGAGATAAGTGGCGGTGATCTCTCAAGCAGGGCCTTGGTTCAGGCTATGATCCGCAGCGAGGAGGAGTGGCAGGCGGTCACCTCCTTCTGCAAGGCAGTAATGGGTATTACAATTTTTAAACTGAGTCAAAATCATTTTTCTCGCTTTTTAAAATATGAAGTAAAGGCAGTGTCTGGTGATCTATTTTATAACTAGCCTGGATCGTTCTTTTGCGATATGTAAATTGATTCTACATCAGCTGCAAAACAAGGATAATTTATTACTTTGCTTTAGTAATAAGTAGGTACGGTAGGCACCAAGGAAATTGTAACAAGTTTAAAAACACCGTTTGCGTCAATTTACAAGTTAGCTGCGGTTATAAAAACCGCGGCTAACGTATGTGTAGATGCAGACAACAATACGACTCGGTGAGCAGCGGTCGCTATAGTTATACTCAGTACCTAGGAGTTTTCTACCCTCTCAAAATGTCTAAAAAAACAGTTTTAATAACAGGATTTGGTGATTTTGAGACTATTAATGACAATCTAAGTTGGCAAGGCGTGGACTCTATGGATCGGGACCACATCGAGGGAACATATGATATAAGTTTTTATAAAACAAAAATTGACGTGGCTTATAAGGCTGTTGAGAATTGTGTTCCTAAACTTTGGGCTGAGCATCAACCTGACGTAAGTACCTTAACTCACTCTTGTGTCTTCTTCGCCTCTCTAACCAGTTTTGTGAAAATGATCATGTTAAAGATAAATATGTAATATGGAGTATCTACGCATCACCTCTCTACACAACGCGGTCGACTCATTTCTTACCCTGCATCTATTATTTTCAGTTAATCATCCACGTTGGAGTTAAGAAAGATCTTACAGGGTTCGAACTGGAAACTCAGGCGAAAAAAGGATGTTACGAAACAGAAGACATTGAAAACTTTTGTCCGCCGAACAAGATGCACTTTGCGGATGGACCTGACACCATCATCACGGACCTGGATCTGGAGCACTTGCGCGATCAGTTTAACGCTACGGAGCCCACAATCGCCGGGCTCACGGCTGCAGTATCCAGTGACGCCGGCCTGTAAGTACCGACTAGCTTTACTTCTGCACAGACCATATAGTGCTGCAGATTTTTTCCATCAACAAAGAATCCATCCTCCCATCCCCCTAATTGAGCGGATTAACTTACAAAAACAGTTTTTATTGCACATCGTTTATGAAACGAACAACAGACTAAGAAGGCGGACGAAAAACCGGTCCTTAAGGCCCTTTAGAAGCTATTAGATTCCGTCATACCCGTGGAAAAAGCGCCCCAGGCATAGAGCAGAAGTACGGTTGTACTTACCTTTAAGAAGGGCGACAATATCCTTTACGAATACACTATATCCAGCTCACTTCTGAGCCTTGTCTACAAGCTGTTTCCAGAGTCATAACGAACCGTCTCGCGCGCAGGTTCGATGACTTCCAGCCTCCCATACAAGCCGGATTCCGAAAAGACTTTAGCACTGTCTCAATAAAGTCTCTCCAAAGGTGCCAGATTGACTGTCAGTACATCTTTGTACAAAACGCCACCGTGTCAGTCCGACTTCAGAAGATTAAGGGTCTGGCCCTTAACCTATCCTTCTGCAGCTTCTTCTGTAGGGTGTGAGGCAGGGAGACTTTATTTACCCGAAACTGTTCACGGCCGCAATGGAGGATATCTTGAAGGTTCTGTAGTGGAGGTCATGATAAATATTCATGTAGCACCCACTCGTAACAAGATGGGAGTCTACACTCGAAGTTGTGGACGACTACGTATACCTGGACAGTCTGTCCAGTTGTCTCGGAGGTCTCCGCGGCAAGCCCGCGCGGAGCTATTTTGTATGAGACCGCGCGGACTCCCGCTTTACGTAGCGTTGTCCTTAAATGTTTATTGTCAGAAATTAAAAGTCCCGTTTTGACAATTGGTATATATTTATTTTGTTTATTTTTTCTACTACTAAAATAGCTACTACTACACCAGACCCCTAATATGTTTTTTTTTTGTTTCTTTCATTTTCGTTCAGTTTAGTTTTTTTTTTCAAATGTCAAAACGGGTTTTTTTTTCAAAACAAATTCCAGTTTATTTTCGGCCTGTTGTATATTTTCCTGTTATTAATAAATCTTAGATTTTCCTTTTTATGTACTAAAGCGTGCATAGTTATACATGACGTTCATATGACGCTTGAAAACATACTAACCTAATTTTTCCCCTAAAGAGCAAGTGACTCAGATGGAGCGGCCCTGACTAGCTAGGTCGGAGGTTCTAACCCAGGCAGGGCTTTGTGATGTTTATTTCATAATCAGTAAAGGTCACTCCCCACTCCCCCACCCACTCACTTCCCTCCAGTAGGTACAGTGTTTTGTTAACTATATCACTTGAAGCCCGCGGCAATTATATTTGACGGGCGGACGGGCCCCGAACAAATCGTTTCGTTGTGATTCCATTTTGATTTTTGAAAAATAGTTTGTGTTATTTCATTCATGTATCTGTTCCAGGTATCTTTGCGAGTACATCTACTACACCTCGCTCGCCTGCCGAGGCTGTTCAAAGACATTGTTCGTCCATGTTCCAGACAAGGGCTTCACAAAAGAAGATATTGCTAAAGGACTGGAGCGCATCTTGGATATCTGCCTCAAGCTGTTGTGAAATTTGAGGAAACAAACATACAAACACAGATAACACCGTACAGTTACAGATATACATATTAACATTACACACACATTTTTTTAAAAGGAGGAGGTCTGTAAAACTCGGAGGTTCGAATCCCAATAGGATCTATAAGAAGCATCTTCACCCATCAAATATTTAAAAAATAATTCTGACTCATGTTTAAAAGTTCCAAGTTTTAGCAAAAGGTAATTGTTTTTACTTACTGATATTAATAATAATAATGCATTTAAAAATAGTCGAAGACACTTTAATTTTTTCGTCCCTCCTCCTTTTCAAGAAATTTTAAAGACACGATTTACGATGAATTTAATTCTTAAAATAAATAAGCTGTCCTAAATTTAGTCAAGATAATAAACATTAATGTAAAACCTAATTTATATAATTTAATATTACAAACAATTTGTAAAAGCAAGCAGCAACAAGCAATGTATGGATATACCTACTGTTTAATAAACTGTTTAATAAATTATGTTGTTACCTACATGTGTTCTAATTCTGTCTAATCTGCTACTAGATCCCCCAACCAAGGTCTTAGTCATTTTTAAAAGTTGGTTGTGGCTAGCCCAACACAACACTCAATAACGTGAGACGAAAAATACAAGAGCCAGTCGATATATGTAGATAGATAGATTTATTAGATTAATATCGACATCAAACACTCCCAAGTTTGCAACCCTAAAGAGCCTGTGCTACCTTCATGGTGCTCGAAAAACTGAATATTGTGGCTCTTTTTAGGGTTCCGTAGTCAACAAGGAAGCCTTATAGTTTCGCCATGTCTGTCTGTCTGTCCGTCTGCGGATAATCTCAGCGACCGCTAGCACTACCAGGCTGGATACCAATATCTATATCAACCACGCCGACAAAGTGCACAAACAAAAAGTGGTAAAAAATGTTTTATTAGGATTACTCCCCTACACGTAAAGTGGGAAGTGATTTTTTTTTTTCATTTCTACTATAACGTGTGATGTATTTTTGGATAGGTATTTAAAAATTATTAGGGGTCTCGCAAAATAAATGTTTTAAGGATAAAGCCGTGGTCGTATACCACTTTTTTTAATTTATTATTCTTATGGCATTTTATTGGCTTTATATTTTTATTTTTTATTATATTATTATTATATTATATATTATTATTATTATATATATATTATTATTCTTTATATTTTTATTGGCTTTATCCTTAAAACATTTCTCTATCAATATTATAAATTGAAAATATATTAAAATATAATAATATGTGTAAGTTAGTTTATTTAATAACGGTAAATATTTAATAGTTTGTACATACTAAGTAATTTCATTGGAGAGTGTTTTCTTGTTTCGTACTGTTACGAACGTGAGTAATCAAATGCCGGTTTACTATGAGAGATTTATTTTCCCACAAACAAAACACCAATTTAGTCCAATCGCCAATAAACCACTTCGTAATGCACTCTAGAGATCCGTAGAAATATCGCTTAGGTCGTCGTATGAATGAAAACGCTCTTCACTTGACTTGGGTAGTTCGCACTCGTTCGCAGTCGAAATCAAACTGACCCCCGTCCGGCCAGCGAACACGTATTTATACTCAGAGCCAAGAAAATTCTAGATACCGAAGGTTCGAGGCCACACCAGAACAAAAGAAACCGTTTCCGCGAAGCAATAAATCATTTTTATTACGAGTAGGTAGGTAGCTACCTACCCCACGACTCATACGAACTTCGACTCTATAGTAAAAGACAGAAGGTACAAATTCCTTTACCAGGTTACTTAAGTACCTACAAAAGTTCTCAGAATTATTGAGTACCTACTTATACGTGTCGGATTTTTCTAGAATTTGCTAGGCCCTGGTACGTACTTCTATTCTGGAGGTTTCGATTAGCAATGCGTTTTAATTATTCGGTGATACTCTTGACTTTGTCGAAGAAACGGCGTGTTCTATTTCCACGGCGTAACAGTGCCCCCCTCTTAGTCATGCTCGTCCCGAGCATTATTAGATCCTTGATATGGCGCCAGTCTATCCACGTGGACCACTTTAGGCTTCCCTCTTAGCCCTTTCTTGATGCGGTAGGTTACGTCGTTGATCCGTTTCACCACGGTGTAAGGTCCCTCCCATCGAGCTTGAAGTTTCGGCGACTTCCCTTTTCGTCGGAGCGGGTTGTGGAGCCAGACTAGTGCACCTTCTTCAAATCCCTTGGTGTTGGCATTACGGTCGTACCTAGTTTTCATTTTGGAGCTGGTGTTCATGCTATTCTCACGTACTCGTTTATGCACTTCGTCCAATTGATCTTGAAGGTCACTGACGTAGTCCGTAACTGGCTTGGTCTTGTCAGGTGGCACGCCAGTTATAGCATCGACTGGAAGTCTCATCTCTCTGCCGAAATTCACTTTTGCTGGAGTATGTCCGGTGCTATCATGCACTGCTGATCGATAAGACATCAGAAATAGGGGAATATACCGGTCCCAGTCCTTCTGATGGTCATCGACAACCTTAGCCAGGTGATTCTCCAGGGTCTGGTTAAATCTTTCCACCATTCCGTCCGACTGTGGATGCGCAGGTGTTGTGCGTGTTTTGTAAATCCCCAGAAGGGTGCACATTTCCTGGAATAACGCAGATTCAAAGTTACGGCCTTGATCGGAATGGATCTCCAAAGGTACGCCATACCGACACACTACTTCTTCAACCACCTTCTTTGCCACTGTCGTCGCTTCCTGATTGGGTATGGCGAAAACTTCGGGCCACTTTGTGAAATAGTCCTGGATCACCACTATGTATTTGTTTCCGTCATTTGTAACTGGAAATGGTCCAGCGACGTCGATGGCAACGCGTTCCCAAGGGGCTCCCACATTGTAGAGCTGAAGCTTGCCCCTGCTTCTAGTCTGTGGTCCTTTCACAGATGCACACGCTGTACATTTCCGACACCATTGTTCTATGTCATCTCTACAATTGAGCCAGTAATACCGCTGTCTCACTTTCAGTAGAGTTTTCTTAATCCCCAGGTGTCCACCAGAAGCTCCATCGTGTATTTCCTTTAGCAGGGGGACCACTTCACTTCGTGGTACTATCACTTGTGTGGTTACCTCCTTACCATCGTTCGATTCCCATTTCCTACAGAGCACATCATTTTCCAGGACTAAACTGTCCCACTGAGCCCAGTAGCTCTTTGTGACGGGACTAAGTGACGATACTTCACTCCATTGGGGCCTAGCTCCACTACGCATCCAGTCCAGTATTGGTCGAATATCGTCATCTTCTTCCTGGGATTTCTTGAAGTTGCCTTCAGTCCTAATTACGTTCACGTGTTCTCGGGCTTCGTTTTGCTGGCAGTGTTTGCAGTCCTCATCACACGGACGTCGCGACAGGGCATCAGCATTGTTATGCCCTTTTCCACTCCGATGTTCCGTCACAAAGTTGAACTCCTGTAGCTGCTCGAGCCATCTTGCAACTTGACCCTCCGGGTTTTTAAATTGTAGCAGCCATTTCAATGCAGCGTGGTCCGTCCTCAACGTGAACTGCCTTCCTATGAGGTACTTATGGAAGTGCTGCAAGGTTTTTACCACAGCCAGCAGTTCTCGTCGAGTAACGCAGTAGTTCCTCTCGGGCTTTGAAAGTGCCTTACTGAAGTAAGCGATCACGATCTGTCTGTCACCTTGCACTTGTGACAATACGCCACCAATTCCCGTATTGCTGGCATCAGTGTCAACGACAAATCTTCCATCTCTGCTCGGATACCCCAGTATAGGTGCTTCACATAGCCGCTGCTTCAGCTCGTTGAATGCTGACTCACAATTCTTGTCCCAGATAAAGTCTCGTTTTTCCTCAGTCAGTTGATGCAAAGGTTTTGCAATGTCCGAAAAACTCATAACAAACCTTCTGTAGTATGTGCATAGCCCTAGAAATGCACGTACTTCTGTTTTATTCTTCGGAACTGGCCACTGTTGCACAGCCTTTATCTTCTCGGGGTCGGTTCTCACTCCATCGGCGGAAATCACATGTCCTAGGTAGCTGACCTCCTTCTTGAACAGGGCACACTTCTTTGGGCTTAGTTTTAGATTAGCCCCTCGTATTCTGGTGAACACTTTTTCCATGTTCCTTAGGTTTTCCTTGAAAGTGCGGCCCATTATAATGACGTCATCCAAATATACTAGACAGACGTCACCAAGAAGACCAACCATGACTCGTTCCATGAGGCGTTCAAAGGTTGCTGGAGCATTGCACAACCCAAAAGGCATGACGTTAAATTGCCACAGGCCATTGCCAATTCCCGTACTGAACGCTGTCTTTTCTTTATCCTTCTCGCTGATTTCCACTTGCCAGTAGCCACTTTTCAAATCAATGGTTGAAAACCACCTCATACCACTGAGCATATCCAGCGTATCGTCGATCCTCGGCAAGGGATAACTGTCCTTCTTCGTGACGTTATTCAGCATTCTATAGTCGACACAGAATCTTGTACTGCCGTCCTTTTTCTTCACAAGAACGACAGGAGAAGACCATGGGCTCGTAGAAGGTTCAATTATTCCACTATCAGCCATGTCCTTTACCATTTCTGCCACTTCAGTTTCTTTAGCCCAGGGTATGCGGCGCGGTCTCTGTTTAATTGGTCTAGCATCACCTGTGTCTATCTCATGCTTGACAAGACCTGTTCTTCCGCAGTCCTTTCCCGTTGCAAAAATATCCTGAAACCGTAGCAGAAATTCCCTGGCTTGCTGTAGTTCTGAGGTCGACAAATTCTTCTTAGAACTTTCCAGAAGTTGCTGGATGTGATCAGGTTCATCTCTCGTTGAGTCCTGCTTTACTGGGGATGTGTTAATTTGGCGGAGATACTTCACTTCTTCACATCTCCCAACAACACTGTTTTTCTTCAAATGGACCTCCTTTTTCCCAAGATTTACAATTCTCACTTTAGATTTCCCTTTCGTCATTACCAATGTCCTCGCAGTGATGAGTTTCGGGTGCCGGCCAGTATCCTCAACTATTACGCATCTTTGTTGCCTGATTTTCTTAGGGAATTTTACTTCAACTAAAGTTTCTGTTCTCGGAGCCAATGTCGTATCTTTTAAACAATAGAGGTTACATGTGTTGTTTCCACGCAGGAACACTTCTTGGTCTGGAAACTTCAATACTCCCCTATCAATATCCAAAACACACCGGTATTTCCGCAAGAAGTCCAGACCCAGAATGCAATCATCGGTAATATTTGCGATTAAAACAGAATGGGTATACACTTGGTCACCGATTTTTAACTCTATATCTGTATCACCGAGGACGGAGACTGGCTGGCCGGTTGCTGTCTGAAGTCGGCAGGATGGAGACTTTCTTTGCCACAAAATCGTGCGTTTCAGCAACTCAGGTCTTATAATAGTCCGTGACGCCCCGGTGTCAACGGTGAAATTGCAAGCACGTTCATTCAGTGTTCCTTCGATGGTTAGACTATTTCCGTTATGGACTTGATTGATGGTGATGACTGAGGCCTTTAATTGACCAGCCGGCACGCACCCCGCAGCCCTAGCGACATTAAGTTTTATCGTCTTCTCGTTAACTTGGGTTGCGGAGTCCACACTTGCCCTCTTCCTCTTGGGACAATCGGTACGAATGTGCCCTTTTTCTCTGCACCCGTAACACGTCGGAATATAGCGGGACGTTGCCGAAGAAGAAACCACCCCTTCTCGGTGACGCGGCTGCACTGAAGGCGAGACCACCACTTCTCGAACTCTGTGCGTGCGTGAATCCTGTCGTACGGCTTCCACTTCCAAAGCGTGAGCCATCGCACTCTTCAGAGTTTGGTGGTGTCCAAGTCGCACCGTAGCTCTTACTTCAGTATCCCGTAGACCGTCGATGAATGCCTGCACCAGATATACTTCCACGGTCTCCGGTGTCATCGACACGTATGCGCGCCGCACCAGCCGTTCAACCTCGACTCCCCACTGTTGGAGGCTCTCGTTGGGCTTTTGTGTTCTCTCGCGAAGCTGCGCGCGGAATACGTGCTCGAGGTGCTTGTCACCGTAGCGGGTGTCTAACCCTTCCATTAGACGCTCCAAGGTCCTACCGTCCGAAGGAAGGTTCTCTAGGACCAGTAGGGCGTCCCCACGTAGAGCTAAGGTTAACGCCGCGAAAGACTGCTCATCATCCCAGCGGTTTGTCTTCACCAACGTTTCGAATTGGTATTTGAAGGCAGTCCATGACGACGTGCCGTCAAAACGTGGCACATCAAACTTTGCGGCCGACGTACAGTGGGTGTGCGCTGATGAGCCAATGGCAATGGGTTCGCGTGCTTCCAGCTTGACAATTTTTCTATTGATGTCCAGCAGGCGATCTTCATGGCCATCTATTCGGGTTTCCAAAGTATCAGTTCGGGCGGAAACCTCCTTGACCTCTAAGGTGAGATTCTTTACTTTCTCGCCCAGCGTGACGAGGCCGTGATCGATTTTCTCGAGGATAAGGTTCTGCTTAGCCTCTTGATCACGGCGAGCGGCTTCCTGTTCGCGGCGAGCGGCTTCCTGTTCGCGGCGAGCGGCTTCCTGTTCGCGGCGAGCTTCTTCCTGGTTAGCCGCGATTAGGTCCTGGAGCTGGCGCTGGTTAGCTTCCTGTTCGCGGCGAGCGGCTTCCTGTTCGCGGCGAGCTTCTTCCTGGTTAGCCGCGATTAGGTCCTGGAGCTGGCGTTGGTTAGCTTCCTGTTCGCGGCGAGCGGTTTCTTGTTCGCGGCGAGCGGTTTCTTGTTCGCGGCGAACGGCTTCCATACTAGCTTGCATGGCAGCCAACACCGCAGCGAGGCTCATTTCTGAAGTTGGTCCTGTTGGCATCTCAGCAGCTGCCGTTGCTCCGACACCAGCCGGATCTTCTTCCTCCAGTCGGTGACGCGCAGCATCCATCTCCGTTTGTCTCCTTGTTCGTGGTCGCTGTTCGTCGTCCCTCTGTAGTAATGGCATCTCACTTCTGACACCAGTTGTTACGAACGTGAGTAATCAAATGCCGGTTTACTATGAGAGATTTATTTTCCCACAAACAAAACACCAATTTAGTCCAATCGCCAATAAACCACTTCGTAATGCACTCTAGAGATCCGTAGAAATATCGCTTAGGTCGTCGTATGAATGAAAACGCTCTTCACTTGACTTGGGTAGTTCGCACTCGTTCGCAGTCGAAATCAAACTGACCCCCGTCCGGCCAGCGAACACGTATTTATACTCAGAGCCAAGAAAATTCTAGATACCGAAGGTTCGAGGCCACACCAGAACAAAAGAAACCGTTTCCGCGAAGCAATAAATCATTTTTATTACGAGTAGGTAGGTAGCTACCTACCCCACGACTCATACGAACTTCGACTCTATAGTAAAAGACAGAAGGTACAAATTCCTTTACCAGGTTACTTAAGTACCTACAAAAGTTCTCAGAATTATTGAGTACCTACTTATACGTGTCGGATTTTTCTAGAATTTGCTAGGCCCTGGTACGTACTTCTATTCTGGAGGTTTCGATTAGCAATGCGTTTTAATTATTCGGTGATACTCTTGACTTTGTCGAAGAAACGGCGTGTTCTATTTCCACGGCGTAACAGTACTTTTTAGAGCGTGTTTTTAAATAGTCGGGTGTTAGTTTTTAAACTTTATTTTTATTTAACATATTTTGGAGTTCTAATTAGGTTAATCTTGGGTTCATTGATTTCTCAATCTTTCCAACTCCTCGAACGATCTTTGGTCATGTGGATTCTGCGAGTAGTTTTTCTCCGCGGTGGTGAGTGAACGAGACGCATAATGTGAATTATATACAATCAGCCCATGAATACAGGTAAAGTCACAAGCAAATGCTAGTAATATATATATATATTCAAAATGTACAAGTAAAGCGCTTTCAAATGATACCAAACACGGCATATTTATCTTAACTTTATTTTTTTACTTCGTATGTTTTGTCCGCTAGAGGGCGCCACATTAGATTTTGTGAAATCCCATATAGCCTATAACCAGCGGACAATTAAGACGCTTCCAATGATATGTCATTTGTCGAATTCTGATAAGTAGTTTAGAAGTTACGAGGGAACAGATGAACATCCATACCCACATACATACATACATACAGGTCAAAATCATAACCCTCCTTTTGCTTCGCCGTAGTCGGGTAAAAAGCATTATGAAAATGGTTTACTATTCTCTTGCACAATCTATTTTAAGCTACTGCATCACCTCTTGGGGTGGAGCTTCAAAAACCACCCTTATAGAAATTGAAAGAGCACAAAGGAGCATACTTAAAGTATCGCATTTTCGACCTTATCGCTATCCCACAGAACAGCTATACAAAGACACTCAAGTTCTAACAGTACGGCAAATGTTTATACTGCACACTTTGTTAAAAAAGCACACTTGTTTGAATTATAATCCGGCGCTGATCGGGGAGAAACGGCGATATGATCCAGTGGAGCGTCATGAACTACGATATAAAACTGCTTTCGCAAAACGTTTTTTCTGCTATCTAGGTGGCTACGACTCCGCTACTGAATGTCGAAGTTTAAAATGTCGATGTATGTTAGTTCTAAAGTACACGATCTCGATGTACGCCAGCTCGAAAGTACAGTTTCTCGATGTACGCCAGTTCGAAAGTTCACTGGAGCGAAGTATGCAAGGCCGACGTATCGTTAGTTAGAAAGCATACGAGTGCGATGTACGCCAGTTCGAAATTACCCTGTTACGAAGTATGAAATGCCTCCGTACTGTTACTGGTACTCCTACAACATTATAATTAGCAAATTTGTGTAAAAATAAATTTACTTCATTTTTTATATGGAGACAGACACGGATATTAGTAATTGTTTCTACCTATTATTATGATAAATATATTTACATTTTACATTACGTAACAATCATAATGTTATTAAAAACACCATTTAGATTAAATATGTATTATAGAGTACCACTAATTTAGTTTATTTCAGTTTTGTATAAAAAATTAAATCTTCATAAACGCTATGTATGAAAGACCACTTATGTATTCTTTTAAATCTACGTTATCCTTCTTTAATAACTGTTCTCTGATTTTTAGGATATGGCATGATTTTTTTGTATTTACGTTTCTTTATATTAGCATTAATTCTTTTAATCTACCCTCACAATTTCTATAATTTTGCAATAAATATAGTACCTGGTAAACTTAATATTTTTAAAATGCATTGTCTATTTGTGATGTAAAATAGTAAACACATAGTGTAATTTATCATTGTTGCGTTAAACTTCCGTTTAAATATATTTATCATAATAATAGGTACAAACAATTACATAATATTTGCTAATTATAATGTTGTCGGAGTACCAGTAACAGTACGGAGGCATTTCATACTTCGTAACAGGGGAATTTCGAACTGGCGTACATCGCACTCGTATGCTTTCTAACTAACGATACGTCGGCCTTGCATACTTCGCTCCAGTGAACTTTCGAACTGGCGTACATTGAGATACTGTACTTTCGAACTGGCGTACATCGAGATCGTGTACTTTAGAACTAACATACATCGACATTTTAAACTTCGACATTCAGTAGCGGAGTCGGTGGCTACTTATACAATAAAACTAATAAGGTGGTACATGTCTTTAATCTCACAAAGAATGAATGCAAGAAGAGGTTAACAAATTGGCTACTAAACTTAAACTATACTGACACTGAAAACTTTATAAAATCCTAATGACATAATCACACACACGCACGCTCACACACTCAATACACACACACATACTCACACACCCATACTCACACACCCATACGCCTATGCATATTCACCCTTACTAAACACCTACTAGAGTTGGATTACGTTAAGTCTGCGCGTAGCTGGGGGCGTGCTTAATGTTGCCAGTGTAATTAATCTACTTTCCCTCATATAATAAAAAAAGGGTGCTATTTAAACAGGCTTCTTTTTAATATCATTATTCGCCCCCAAAAATGTATGTTGCCTTCTAAATTACTAAGTCAGCCACAATTAACGAGCATCTAAATAATACTATCATAACCGCTAGTTATCTTCTATGCAAACCACTCTAAATACAACTCAGCACGATCGTTATTTTTTAGCATCTAAATTTGTAACATGCATTCTAACAGTAAACTTCTGAAAAACTATTAAACGACATCAAAAAATATAATTATTTAGCTTCTAATTTTTTAACTCAGTACGTTTAAAATGTAACTCATCTCATATTAATTATTCGTCAAAATTTTGCTAAAAATGTCATCAAATATGTATATATTTGATGACATTTTTACTATTTTTTATACTATTGGCCACTAGTATTACTAGAACCTATTGAGGAGAGACCAAACCTAACCTAAACAAAAAAGAAAATGATAACATTATTGGATTATTAACGTAGCGCCGATATCCGGCCACGTAGGCGCGGGCTCGCGGACGGCGAGCAATAGGTAGCTCGCCGTCCGGCCGACGTCAAGTCATCGACGGCGCGCACTGTTCCCGCGCGCCTCAAGGAGTTGTCAGCAAACTGTACACCCTACAGGGTCGAAGCCTCCTGGGCCAAGGGTTGATGTGAAAGGGTAACATCAGGGCCTGGGAATAAGGCAAGGAAGGAATGGGGTAGGTTTTTTAGTCAGTAAGAGACTGACACTGTTTCCCGCTCCGTCCAAGGGCGGGATTCGTCATTCGATGATTTTACCTACCATAAAAAAAGTGGTTGTGACTTTGCCTCTAATGGTGACGTCACGTATTTCAGTCTGATTGCAAGGTCTATCAAAAGCTTACAGCTCTACTGGCGATAAAAATCTGGACAATCATAGCAACCAGTACTTATCCCTTCCAATAAATGTTTTCAAAAATTCTTCTCCGTTATTTTATTTTCCAAACACATCACGAAATAGGTACATACATCTACATCTACACTAATATAATAAAGAGGTAAAGTTTGTTTTTTTGTTTTTTTTGTTTGTAGGAGGTAATCTCTGGAACTACTGGTCCGATTGGAGAAATTTTAGCAATAATAGAAAGCTGCTTACATAAAATATAGCCTATGTCACTCAGGAGAGTGACATAGGCTATATTTTATGTACGCGGGCGAAGCCGCTGACAAAAGCTAGTTCTGTATATTTTTAGCCGCTTCGCAAACTAGGATCTTTGGTTTATAAGTTGAGAAAAAATTGACAAAAGATTCCTCTTTACTCCTTGAAACATTGTTTTACATGCTAAGTTAGAATAAATGATGCTTTCTATAACAGCTTGAATTATATTTTTTTGAGGACAGTGCGTTGATCCTGTAAAAGGTAAAATGTTGACGAGATGTAAAATCCGTGGCCGAGTTAGAAATTTAGATGGCAAATATAAATAAGAAAGACAAGTCACAATAATTGATGATCTTTACTTGACGCTTTCTATAGAATATTTAGTTGGCGTTGAAAAAAAGACGAATTAGTTTATTAGAGGCTATGTCATTTTCCCGTTGCTTAGTTATAAAAATAGAAGTTTAATCACGTGGCCAACAAATAATTTTGTGGCTAGACTTATAATTTCCCATAAAAAAATTACAAAGTAAACAAAGCACAAGAAATACGTTTTGAAATCAATAATGGGAAATTCGATTCATTTCATTACATATTATTACATTTTAGTTGGTTCTTCAGGTTTTCTAAAATTATAGATGACGATTAGTTAACGATGTAGCGATAGAGATTTTACAACAAATTTTATCAAAAAATTAAAACAAATTTTAGCCGCACGCACGCAGCCTTTTTAGGGTTCCGTAGCCAAAATGGCAAAAACGGAACCCTTATAGTTTCGTCATGTCCGTCTGTCCGTCTGTCCGTCTGTCCGTCTGTCACAGCCGATTTACTCGGAAACTATAAGTACTACAGTGATGAAATTTGATGGGAATATGTGTTGTATGAACCGCTACAAAATTATGACACTAAATAGTAAAAAAAAGAATTGGGGGTGGGGCCCCCCATACATGTAACTGAGGGATGAAAATTTTTTTTTCGATGTACATACCCGTGTGGGGTATCAATGGAAAGGTCTTTTAAAATGATATAAAGTTTTCTAAAAAACATTTTTCTTAAAGTGAACGGTTTTTGAGATATCAGCTCTCAAAGTCGTAAAAAGTATGTCCCCCCCCCTCTATTTTTATAACTACGGGGTATAAAATTCTAAAAAAAATAGAGGTGATGCATGCTAATTAACTCTTTCAACGATTTTTGGTTTGATCAAAGTATCTCTTATAGTTTTTGAGATAGGTTGATTTAACTGTAATTTTGGTTAAGTTATTGTGCTTACACTGAAAACGATGGCTGAACCTATAAGTACAAGGCAAAATATCGGGAGAGTTTAGGCTCCATTCACCAGGTGTATAAATTGACATAATAAGTTTATTATATTTGCTGCTACGGAACCCTTTGTGCGCGAGCCCGACTCGCACTTGGCCGGTTTTTTTTCTGTAGTAGGTAGGTATACCAGCTTCTGCCAGCGGCTTCGCCTTTTCGTAAAATCTGTCCATAGCGGACGTCTACACTCTGTAAGAAACCTACCTGCCGAATTTTAAGTTTGTAGGTGTTATAGTTTCTGAGATATAGTGATTAATCAGTGAGTAGTATTTCGCTTTTATATATTAGTAGCTTTTGCCCGCGGCTTCGCTTCCGGAATCAGAAAAATGTGATAAATGAAGAACCCCTTGACCGATTTTTAAAAACTTCACATAAACCATCTACTAAATAGTCCGAACAAAGCCTAAACATGGTTTGGATAGGTGGGCACGTTCTTGAGTTATAAAGTTGCATTGATCTTTATATAATATACTAAATTCTGCCCGCGACTTCGTCCGCGGAAAATTTCTTGTTTTAACATATTTAACTCTGTTTCTATACAATTTCTCGAGATAAAAAAGCAAACTTTACTTCTTTATTATATTATTCATAATCATAAAATATAGCCTATGACACTCAGAAATGAAGCAGCTTTCTATCAGTGAAAAAATTTTTGCAATCGAACCAGTACTTCTAGAGATTACCTCCTACAAACAAAAAAAAACAAACTACTTCTTTATTATATTAGTGTAGAAGTGTTCCAAATCTATATAATTACTACTTTATTGAAAGTAAACAAATAGATTGAATTATAGGTTATTTAATTATTATAAAAAAGTCATGGAACTTAGAAAATATGTACTTTATTTAATATATAATAGCTTGTAATAGTAGTAATAATAGTCACTTGATTAAGATTAAAATACACAGTAGCAGCCCATTTTCAACAAACTCTTTAATAGCTTGTTATAATAATCACTTGTTAAGATTCAAATACATAGTAGCAGTCCATTTTCAACCAACTCTGTTTTTCTGCCAGGCACTACTCAGAGGTACGAATATTCAGGGAGATTTGTTGTTCTGGTCACCCGAAAAAAATATTTGACAAATGGTCCACTTTTGGAAAATCGTATCGTAAGCCCGATATTTTTTAATTCCCATTAACAAGCACGTTTGAATTTCAAGATAATATCTTTACCAGCACTTTTAACCACTTTTGGTATAATGATGACGATTATTTACTTTGGAAACGATTAAAAACACGGAACACAAAACATTCTCTTGACACCTGATATAAATGTCAAGATAACGGCAAATAATTAGTTTCCTTTTTTCGCCGCGCGCAGACTTAAAAAAATTCTACTCTAACAATTGTGTCTAGACATAAAAAAATAATAATAAAAATATATATATATAATTATGTAAACATAGCCTTAGATTGCCACGTATCACGCGCATCACTCTCTCTGCGCGCTTAGCACATAAGTTTTATATAAAATGTAAAGGGGTGGGATCCTGGTGTCCTGAAACACAGGCCTCGAGCCTAGCTTAGGCACCAGTCTCCCACAATATAATTATACTTGATTACCTGATTGTTTATTTGTGAAATTATGTAATATATATTGTGGTGAGAAATAAAGTCATTATTTTTATGTTTTTAAGGCTCATTTTTCTCAGGTTATAAACCTGGTGTAACCAAGGTGAGATCCCACATCTTAGCCTAAGATGGTAAAAGACTTTGTACCGAAATTATATTGCTATCTAAATCTATTTGTAAAAATTTCCTAACTATACGACAAGTGTTCAAGATGGCTGCTTTTTGTAGTGTTAGATATGTGTGTTTCGACAGCTTGAGAACATTAAAACTATGGAATATTTGTTTTGGAATAACACCTGTTGTTGATATTACTATTGGGACTATTGTGACTCTATTCATTTTCCAAACTCTTGTGATTTCCTCTTGAAGTTCTATGTACTTCCTAATTTTTTCTGTGATAGTTTTTTGAATATTATTAGTATTTGGGACTGCTATATCAATTATGTGTGCATGTTTGTTTTCCTTATCAACAAGTGTTATGTCGGGTCTGTTGTTATATATAGTGTGATCTGTAATTATAGTGCGGTCATAATATATTTTATATAATCGATTTTCGTGTGCCGTGTAGTGCCGGCACGTAAAAAGAATAGCACTACCCCCTCTCTTCCCGTGGGTGTCGTAAGAGCCGACAGAGGGAAAACTGGCATCAGGAGATGGGCAGCAGCGTCTCCAAACGACAGCAGGCCATACTGCGATCGCCAACCCGCCTGCCAAGCGTGGCGATTACGGCAAAACCCCCCCTTATGACGACACAAACAAAAAATCGGCCCCCAGTCCCCGGCAGCCCCGCTTTTCCTAGTTACGGTAGCGGCTATGGTAAAGGCGGGGCAGGGGGTGCTAAGAATCTCCGGGTGAGATTCGGCTGCCAAACACGACGACTCGACCTGGCAACATACAACACGCGCACACTGAGGCTTGACGCGAAGCTCGTAGAGTTGGAAGAGGCAATTAGTAAGTTACATTGGGATATCATTGGGTTATCTGAAGTCCGAAGAGAGGGCGAGGATACGATAACCCTGCAATCCGGTAACTTGCTATACCACCGGGAGGGCGACCAACAGTCCATAGGTGGTGTCGGGTTCATCGTCCACAAGTCCCTTGTCAACAATGTGATCACTATCGGAAGTGTTTCGGGCAGGGTAGCGTACCTGATACTCAGAATATCGAAACGATATTCGCTGAATGTCATTCAAGTCTACGCTCCGACCTCGAAACACGACGATGTCGAAGTGGAGGCTATGTATGAGGAGATCTCTGAAGCCATGCATAGCTATAAAACCCACTACACGATTGTGATGGGGGATTTCAATGCGAAGTTGGGGCAACGTTGCGGTGATGAGTTGAGAGTGGGGAAATTTGGATTTGGGCAACGGAACGAAAGGGGCCAGATGCTGGCGGACTTCATGGAGAAGGAAAACCTCTTTATGATGAACTCCTTCTTCAAGAAGCCCGCAAGCCGCAAATGGACCTGGATCAGTCCGGACGGTAGAGTCAAAAACGAGATCGATTTTATCATGTCGACAAAGAAGCACATATTCAATGATGTCGCTGTGATCAACGCTGTTAAGACAGGAAGCGATCACCGTATGGTCAGAGGCACATTGAATATCGACGTAAAGTCTGAAAGAGCGCGACTGATAAAATCCACGCTCCGACCAATACCGGCTCAAATTCAAAACCCCGAGAGCTTTCAGCTCGAGCTACAAAACCGCTTCGAAGCCCTTGAGAACAGCATCGATGTGGACGATCTATACAACATGGTGGTGAATACTGTCCGTACGGTAGGGTCCAAGTACTTTAAAACCCGCCGTCCTAAATTAAAGAAACTCTCCAGTCAGACTCTCCAACTCATGGATCAGAGGAACGAAATGAGGCTACAAGACTCAACGGATGCCCATCGTTATCGGCAACTCAATAGACAGATATCTAAGTCTTTGACGAGCGACCTTCGCCAATTTAATACACAGCGCATCAAAGACGCCATTGAGCGGAACAAAGGCTCCAAAGTGTTCGCCGGAGATCTGTCTATTGGGTAGAGCCAATTGACGAGGCTGAAAACTGAGGAAGGTAGCATCATTACGTCAACACCTGAAATTCTGAGGGAGATTGAGAGTTTCTATGGACAGTTATATTCCACGCAAACACCTGTTGAAAGCAAGGCTAGGGATCCTAGAGCCAAGCTTACCCGACACTATACCGAAGATATCCCGGACGTCAGCCTGTACGAGATTAGGATGGCTCTGAAGCAGCTTAAAAACAACAAGGCGGCGGGTGATGATGGAATTACAACAGAGCTCTTGAGAGCGGGCGGTAAGCCAATACTTAAAGTCCTCCAAACGCTCTTCAATTCTGTCATCCTCGAGGGCAAAACGCCAAAGGCATGGGGCAGAAGCGATGTGATGCTGTTCTTCAAGAAGGGTGACAAAACTCTCTTGAAAAACTACAGACCCATCTCGCTTCTGAGCCATATCTATAAGTTGTTCTCTAGAGTCATTACGAATCGTCTCGCTCGCAGGTTCGACGACTTTCGTTCGACGTTCTGCAGTCTCTCCAAAGGTGCCAAATAGACTACAGGTACATCGAGGTGCTAAAGTACTTATACCAAAACGCCACCATGTCGGTCCAATTACAGAACCAGAGCTCTAATCCGATCCAACTACAGCGAGGCGTGAGACAAGGAGACGTTATCTCTCCGAAACTGTTCACAGCTGCGTTGGAGGATATTTTCAAGCTTCTGGACTGGAAAGGACGCGGCATCAACATCAATGGCGAGTACTTAACACACCTGCGATTTGCCGATGACATAGTTCTTATGGCTGAGACCTTGGAAGACCTGAACATAATGCTCGAAGATCTCGGTAATGCTTCCAAAAGAGTGGGTCTTAAGATGAACATGGACAAGACGAAAATCATGTTAAATGCCCATGTTGCACCCGCTCCAGTTAACGTTGGGAACATTACACTCGAAGTTGTTGACCACTATGTTTACCTGGGACAGACAATCCAGTTAGGTAAGTCCAACTTCGAGAAAGAGATCTCTCGTCGAATCCAACTCGGATGGGCAGCGTTCGGGAAGCTCCGGCATATATTTGCGTCCGAAATACCTCAGTGTCTCAAGACAAAAGTCTTTGACCAGTGCGTGTTGCCAGTGATGACGTACGGTAGTGAGACGTGGTCGCTTACTATGGGTCTTTTAAGAAGGCTCAAGGTCACCCAGCGAGCAATGGAGAGAGCGATGCTTGGTATTTCCCTGCTTGATCGAATCAGGAATGATGAGATCCGCAGGAGAACGAAATCAACCGACATCGCTCGAAGGATTGCATCGCTGAAGTGGCAGTGGGCGGGACACATAGCGACCGATGGCCGTTGGGGTGGAAAGGTTCTCGAATGGCGACCGCGTACCGGACGACGCTCCGTGGGCAGGCCCCCTACAAGGTGGACCGACGATCTGGTGAAGGTCGCGGGAAGCCGCTGGATGCGGACAGCACAGGACCGATCGTTGTGGAGATCCTTGGGGGAGGCCTATGCCCAGCAGTGGGCGTCGCTCGGCTGACATGATGATGATGATGAATCGATTTTCTAAAACCGCTCTAGGTGAATATTTGTAATATGGTGTGTATGGGTCCTGCATGAGTTTAAGATTTGTTGCGAGTTTTTGGTGTATGATATTAACGAGTTGGTTATGTCGATGAGTATAATCGTTTTGAGCCAATGACATACAGGCACCCGTGATGTTGTATTGTTTAAGGTTTACTATGGCATTTCCTACATAAATCATTTCTTACCGTACTATCTTTTATTATAAATTTTCTATAATTTTTTGTATTGATTACTTGGTCCTGAATAGCCAGCATAAAACCTTCTGTTTCAGGAAATAGCCCACTTAATTCTAGCCATTTGTTGGAAGCTTCTTTATCTATATGTGGTTGTTGTAAATCATTGGGATGTCTTCCATGTAGTTCTTTTTGCCTCCATTTTCTGCTTACCTCTTCTATATGTTTGGCTTTATCAACTGTCTCAATATTATCATCAGCGCTAAGGTTTAATGGTGTGTACTGTTTATCTATGTCCATAATAGTTTTGTGTAAATTACTAGTACTTTTCTTCCGCCTGAAAAACTGTTTTATAGTACATTGTTATACGAGGGATGAAAGAAAGTTATTTAGTGCCGAGAAATTTCTTGGCGACCGAGCGAGAGCGAGGTCGCTAATAGTTCGAGGGACTAAATAACTTTTGAACCCGAGGTAAACACTGTGCTTTTCATTACGAATACGAGGAAAATAAAAATAATAAAAACCTGAGTCGTCGTCAAAGGTATGTTTTTAGGTAGGTATATTTCTTTTGATTTAGGCGGTAAGCGGTTTTCTCCTCTTAAGAATCTTGCGTTAAATTTATAACTGAAGCTGATGAATTTATCGTGTTAATAAAAATTTCTTGTAACAGAGATTTAGCAAAATGTAAACAAAACTATACACCTCGAAAAAAAAAAGGAAGATCAAATCGGCCACAGATTATAGAGAGTCTACCATTTACCCGCCAATTCTTTTTTTCAGTGTTCGGCTCCCTGGCTTTTCAGTCAATATTTTTCATTTTGTCATTGTAAAAATGGGTCTGGTCAAATTTTTTTTCAAATATATATTAGTTTTAATGAAATAATTGAAAGTAAATTAAAATAAAGTCATTAAAAAAAAGTATTCTTAAATTATTTCTATCTCTAAGTCATTTTAATTCGGTATAAAGTTTCGGGTCATGGTTCAATAGAAATGTCAAAATAGAACTAGTTTTTTTTTAAATATTTGCTGTCTAAATATTAAAAAAACAACTGTCAGTTGTAAAGTAAAACTCCCTAGGGAGTAAAAGTACTTCTTCCAACCCTGTCCGCAGGCAACTTTACACCTACTTTCAGAGTATGAGTAATGAAAAATTTATTATTTGTCTTTTGTGAAGATGTGAAATTTCAATCAATCCTCTTCCTCCATCTTTTCGGGGCATAATACAGTGAAACTTGGTTAAGTGGGACCTGGATAAGTGAGAAACCTCCATAACTGGAACTCATGCTGAGGTCCCAACACTTTGGCACTGAATTACCTCTGTTAGTGGGACGAGGCAAACCTGTATATCTGGGATTTGTTCTTTCGATTTATCATCATAGTTACCTCTATAACTGAGACAGCGAGTAAATTTTATATGCATAAACCTCTGTAACTGAGATAACATTGTTTGTTTACTCATTCTTATTCTACCCACAAATTCCACACGTAATTCCAAGTACGTAAGTACAAATTTAGAGCTTCAATTACCTTCAGTTTTAGTTTCGCTTTACTATGATACAGATGTTTATTTGAAAAATGCCAAAACGAAAGCTACAATCGTTATCATTACGTGAAAAACTGAAGTTAATATCCGTTTATGAAAGTGGGAAGACACGCGAAGAAGTTTGTGCCGAATTTAATGTGCCAAAATCGAATATTTTTGTTGATTACATTTGTATGATTACCTTTAAGTACTATTTTTTTTTATTAAAACTAATTTACATACATAACACGTTATTTTATTTAATGATCGCACCTGTATAACTGAAATAACCTGTTTTCTCACCTCTATTAATGGAACCCTCTGTAAATGAAACAGATATTTATTTATACCTGTATATCTGAGACACTGGGTAAGTGGAATACCTCTATAAGTGAAACGACATTGCAGGTCCCTTGATGTCTCACTTAACCAGGTTTCACTGTAATTCTTTCTATCGCAGATTTTGGGTGATGATATCTATATTGTGTTAGCATAGTTCTTGTTTTCACTTCAAGACTATGTAATTCTGTATTAGACCATTTTATTACTCCGAAAGAATAGGTGAGTATTGGTACCGCGTAAGTATTTATGGATTTAAATAAATTTTTACTGGATAACTGCATTTTGCATAACGAATGTATTCTATTATTGTATTCTTTTTTAAGTTAGATAGATAGATAGATAGATATGGTATGGTATGTATGGTATGGTATGGTATGGGTATGGGATATGGTTTCATATATTTATGTTGTTTAGTTTTTTTTATCTTTTATTGTTCTATGTTCTAAAAGTCGAGCTTGATTATAACCTAAATATTTATATAGTTCTTCGTCTCTAAGTGCTTCTATTGTTTCATTGGTATCTGTCGTGTAGTTTCCTCCTATAATCTTACCTAACTCTATATTTAATTTTCGGCACTTATCTAGTCCAAAATCCATTCTTATGTCTTTCGAAAATGTAGTGGTAATGTTCAATAAATCGTGTAATTTTGAATTGGTATTAGCATAAATTTTTAAATCATCCATATAAAGTAAATGTGTAATTTGGTGCAATATTGACCTACCGTTTTTAATATCAAAGCCTAAGTTAGAATCTATTAGTGATCGCGAGAGTGGATTTAGGGCTAAACAGAACCATAAAGGGCTCAATGAGTCTCCTTGAAAAATACCTTTTTTAATCACTATTTCTTCAACGGTTATGTTTGCCGTTTCAGTATGTAATTTAAGTGTAGTTCCTTAGGATCCCATTGTACTCTTAAGAAAATTTATTATTAAAGGATTAATTTTATAAATACTTATTATATCAATCAACCATGAGTGCGGAATGCTATCAAATGCTTTTTTATAGTCTATGTATGCTACGTGTAAATTTTTCCTAGATTTCTGAACATATTTTAAAATAGTGGAGTCAATGATTAATTGCTCTTTACAACCCATATGCCCGCGCCTACACCCTTTCTGTTCTTCTGTTAGGATGTTATACTTTTCAGTGTGTTTAATAATTCTATGTGTGATACAAGATGTGATGATTTTATATAAAGTGGGTAAGCAAGTAATAGGCCTGTATTGTGAAGGATCCTGGGTTCTATTAGATTTTGGGAGCATATATGTGATTCCTTTAGTTAAAAAATCCGGAATACTTTGATTGCCTTTTAAGATATTACTTATTGGTTCTGCTATGGTTTTATGAAGTGAATGAAGTCTTTTAATCCAGAAATTATGTATACCATCTATTCCTGCTGCTTTCCAATTGTGCGTTTTATTTATAATTGTATTTATTTCAACCGCATCAATATCTTCAAATGGCATTTCATCTATAGTTTCTGATCTGCATACTTCCTCTTGTATCCATTTAGCTTCTTTATTGTGTTCCGTACTGTCTGACCAAATTCCTTGCCAGAATTCTTTTAAAGCCTCTTGAGACGGAGGGTTTAGGATTTTTGTATCATTGCCTTTAAGTTTTCTATAAAATAGTTTTTCACTTACTTTAAACAGTATATTATTATCTTTTCTTAATTTTGCTTTTTTGTATCGTGCTAACCTATGGCTCTTAACAAGAAGTTTTTGTTTCAATGTGTCTAAATGGTCTTCTATTCGTTTGTTAAAGTTTTCATGTGTACTGTGTTGTTTAGTGTTGCTGATAATCTGTTTGACTTTTTTTTCCAGTTTACCGGATGTATTACCATTTTTGTATTGTGTAAGCCTATTTATATCTTTTCTTAATTTTTCTACATCTGATTCTAATCTTTTTTGCCAAGGCGGATCATTTTTTACTGTATTAGTTTTAGTACTTCTATCTATATTTATTTTTAATTTAAAGTAATTTGCAATGGAGATAGCTACGCAATAAATTAACGAATGTGTGTCACTTAAATTTTCTAAAGATGTAAGCCTCAGAGGAATAATCTTTTGATTGAAAATATTGATTATATCGGATAATGTGCGTGATGGTTTCATTTTTGGTAATAACGGTCTACAAGTAGGATCTACTCTATTATATTTTAGTATATTTATTTCTAATTCATTACTTAATGTTTCTACGAATGATGAAGAGTCAAAATCGATTGATGGCGAATTACCTAACGCAGACTGAGTAATGTTTAGTGTAGATGTACTTGAATCTGTAACAAAATATTCAGTGTCTGGATTTATACTGGGTTCCGGGTAGGTGTTATAGTTGTTCATTTGTTGTGTAAGATTTATTCTTTCCTCTTCTTCTTTTTGCAGTTGTTCTGCAATTTCTAACCTAATTCTATTGATAGTTTCGTCTGTTAGTAATTTGTTTCTGATAATAACTCTTCTTTGGTCTGCTATTCTTTGCTCAGTTTCATTTATTTCCGGATATTGTAATTTGAATTTTTCAAATAATTGTGTGCAGTACATAGTTTATTTATTTATTTATTTATACTTTATTGTACACCACATCAAACAAATATAGGACAAACATTCCTCCTCAAGTTTTGTAACATGAAAATAAGTACGCATGATGAATATGTTCATATCTTCAGTCCATTTCATGCGTACTCTGGGTTTTCCCGCTTTGGTGGTCGCAGGCTGAGTAGCTGATGCCGCCAGCGAAACATCCAAGGCGGATGTAACTGCTCTACTGTCCTCACTATTGTCTAGTCTGTCTGTCGGTTCGGCTGTAGTATTTTTCTCGGGGAGAACCCGCCTGCTCAGTCCCCCACCGCCGATGGGTCCTATGCTGTGACACCCAGCATTGGCCCCAGGTGCGCCCCGACGATTGCCCTCGCGTAGCGATCCTATACGCAATCTAATTGATCTAGTCTCCATGTTGAATGGGTTTCCAGAGCCACGTTAGCCACGCCAGTAATTTTAATATCGTGTGTCCGCCCCCCACGTGATTAGATGTTCAATCAGGACGTGTGGTTGTTTAGGGGGCTTATTATTATTATTATAACAATGTACTATTGATAGAACATGTACGTATCTATATTATTTATATTGGTCGAAGAAAATTATGGATAACACATACCTAGTCACTAGTCATAATATATATATTTTACTGAAAAACAGAAAAAATAACTATTTATCAGTCAGGGCTGCAACAGTCTGTTGTTTATTTTAAAATTATTAATGACACTAGTTGACTTGTGCACCGGTACTGGACAAAAACGTTATTAGTAATTACACTAATTGCCTACAACAATACCTACGCATGTTTACGTTTGCCGATGCCAGTGTGTGTGTGACTTATAAGATTTATAGCACTCTATAGTCTCGGAGACCGCTGACTATACTTATGTTCCATCATGTCTCCAGGTATTTCTATTTAAATTAATTTAAATTTAAATTAAAGAATATATATATTATCTAGATTACGTAGAAATAAGTTATTAAGTTATTGAATAGTTGTAAGATGTTGATAGTGTAGATACTAAAGTCATTTTGCATGAGGTGTTTACCTGTAATTGGTTGTACAGTTTTATATAGACACCAATATTTTAAGTTCCTAACTGTATTATATCTGTAACAACTGTTGGTAAACCTAAATAAATCAATAAAAATTAAAGAAGAATCGTCGGTAACCAATACAATAAGTTTATTTTGCAATAAATGGGGTAAGGCATTAATATAAACTAAGAATAAAATAGGACCTAAAATTGAAACTTGGGGTACTCCCATTGTAACGTTTAATTCCGACGAATTGACACCGTCCTTATTTAAATGTTTTGGATTTTTAAAAGCATTATGGACTGTAATGCTCAAGTTTCTGGAGTAATGTTTCATATACTACGCAGTCAAATGCTTCAGACAAGTCGCATTGTCGATTGGGATCTCATCAAGTCCAACAGCCTTATCGCTTTTCAGATGTCGAATAGCCGCTCACACTTCGTCTCGCAATATATCTGCGACCCAAGTCTGCTATTTTCAAAATATTGTCATTCCAACACGATTGCATTGTCATTTTGTTAAAAGTTCGTAATCTGTTAATTCATAACGGCTGACCATTGGGCGGTCAGTGGTGTCGTGAGCTGTTTTGTAACGAATAAAAACAATAACTGCACAATAACATTCTAATAGTAAGTCATTAATTAATGGGACTGTCAAAATTTTATTAATTTATCGCATATGTTAAATATTCATTTGTCATTATGTACGGGATTACCTTTCTAAAAAAAACCGGGTACAGCGCCATTTCTCGGGAAATTGGGATACTAATTTTTATATGGGCTACTGGGTTCTGTGACATTGTGAGAAATTTGTGACGGACTGACTCTTGGCCGATTTTTTAAAATATAAAGTAGGCAGTGTCCGTATGTCTATTTTATAAATAGCATGGCTCTCGTTTGCGATATGAAAATTAATTCTAAATCTGCTGCAAAACAATATGCCATAAATGTTTGTCGGACCTAAAGGATAGTTTATTACTATGCTATAATAATAAGTAGGTACGGTAGGTACCAAACAAAATTGTAATAAATTAAAGATTAAGTGTCAATTTTCAAGTGTTTATAACCGCGGCTAACGTATGGGTAGATGCAGACAACCATACGATCGGTCAGAAGCAGTCGCTATAGTTATACTCAGCACCTTCAACACCAGTCTTCAAAGACTTCAAACCCTCTCAAAATGTCTAAAAAAACAGTTTTAATGACAGGATTTGGTGATTTTGCGACTGTTAAAGGCAATCTAAGTTGGCTAGGCGTGGACTCTATGGATCAGGACCACATTGAGAGAACATATGACATAATTTTTTATAAAAAAAAAATTGAGGTGTCTTATAAGGCTGTTGATAGTGGTATTCCTAAGCTTTTGGCTGAACTTCAACCTGACGTAAGTACCTTACATCACTTTTGTGTCTTCTTCACCTAGCTAACCAGTTATCAACTGATTTTACGTTCTTGTTAATGATCATGTTTAAGATAAATATGTAACTCCCTAGTCACTAGGTATCACCTCTCTACGCAACGCGGTCGGCTCATTTTTTACCCTGCATCTATTCTTTTCAGTTAATCATTCACGTTGGAGTAAAGGAATATCTTAGAGGGTTCGAATTGGAGACTCTTCACCTACCTAACCAATTTATTAAAAGATTTTACGTTCTTGTTAAAAATAAAAATGTATCTCCCTAGTCTCTAATCATCATCTCTCTACGCAACGCGGTCGACTTTTAACCCTACATCTATTCTTTTCAGCTGATCATCAACTGTGGACTTCACGAAACAAGTCCAGGGTTCCGACTGGAGACTCAGGCAAACAAACGATATTATAAAATTCATGACAATGAAGGCTTGTGTCCGCCGAACAACGTGCACTCGACGGATGGACCGGACACCATCAAAACCGACATGGATGTGGTGAAACTGTGCGAACTATTTAACGCTACGCCCAAAGTCGCCGGGCTCACGGCTGCAGTATCCAATGACGCCGGCCTGTAAGTACCGACTAGCTTTACTTCTGCACAGACCATATAGTGCTGCTTATTTTTTTCCGTCGACAAAGACTCCATCCTCCCATCGCCTAACTGAGCGGATTAACTTACAAAAACAGTTTTTATTGCGCATTGTATATGGAACGAGCCACAAATTCAGAAAGCGGGTGAAAAACCGGTCCTTAAGGCCCTTTACAAGCTATTAGATTCCGTCATACCCGAGGAGAAAACGTCCCAGGCATGGAGCAGAAGTATGGTGGTACTTATCTTTAAGAAGGGCGACCATATGCCGCTTAAGAATACACTACATCCACCTCACTTCTGAGTCTTGTCTACAAGCTGTTTCCAGAGTCGTAACGAACCGTCTCGCGCGCAGGTTCGATGACTTCCAGCCTCCCAAACAAGCCGGATTCCGAAAAGCCTTCAGCACTGTAGACCTTATAAATAACAGACTTGGGCTATACTGCAGTTTCTCCAACGGTGCCAGATTGACTGTCAGTACATCGAAGTGCTGAAGTGTTTGTACAAAACGCCACCGTGTCAGTGCGACTTTTGGATCCAGACGTCGAAACCTATCCTCCTGCAGCAGGATGTGAGGCAGGGAGACATCATTTACTCGAAACTGTTCACGGCCGCAATGAAGGATGTCTTCAAGGTTCTGAAGTGGAGACGGTTAAGCATTAATGTCAATGGCGAATACATCCCTCACATTTGGTTTGCTAACAACATAGTAGTCATGGCCACTGTCACTATGGAAGAGCTCAGTACAATGCTCGGTGACCTCAGTAGAGCTTACGAAAGAGTAGGTTTTAAAATAAACATGAAAAAAATCACAGTTCTGGTAAATATCCATGTAGCACCCACTCGTGACAAGGGGCCCTAGACAAGTGGCAATCGCTCCGTGTCGAATCCATTTCTAAGTTCGATTTCGCCTTAACGATGTCGACAACAAAATGGTAGACAAAGTGACATCGACTAACATATCGATAAGTCGAAGTGTTGGTTCGATAAAATAACAACTTCTTGGCTATGGTTATCGAATTAAAACGTCCAATTTGACGTATAAACAACTAATAACAATTAGCGAATCGAAAACGTTTGACCACGTGACTTTTCGAAGGCATATGTCAGTTCCATACATTTCGGAGTTTCGAATTTCGTTATCGTTAGTGAGAATGTGACTTTGTCTAAGCCCCAAGATGGGAGTCTACAGCTACACTCGAAGTTGTGGACGACTACGTAAGCCCGGGACAGACGGTCCAGTTGTCTCCGAGGTACAAACGTGTGGGCGCACGGCGTGTCTCCGCGGCAAACCCGGGCGAACTCCCGCTTTACGTAGCGTTGTCCTTAAATGTTTAAATAAACTTTCAGATTTTTTTATTTTTAAATTGGTCTTCATCATTTAACTAAATGAAATTCCAGTTTATTTTCGGCCTATTGTATATTTTCCTGTTATAAATAAATCTGATTTTCTTTTTTATGTACCAAAGCGTACATAGTACCTAAAAAAAAGCGTAATAAACCACAACATACTGACCTAATTTTTCTCCAGATTAGAGCATTACCTAGGCTTTGATGGAGCTGCCCTTAGTCAGGGCAGCTCCATCAAAGCCTAGGTAGATCGGAGGTTCGAACCTAGGCAGGGCTTTACTTTTGATGTTTATTTCATAACTCTCTCTCACTCCACCCTGCGCAGGAGGAATTTAATGATTTCCTACGATAAAAAGGGTCCAGTACAGTGTTTTGTTAACTATATCACTTGAAGCCCGCGGCAATTATATTTGACGGGCGGACGGGCCCCAAACAAATCGTCTCGTTGTGATTCCATTTTGATTTTTGAAAAATAGTTAGTGTTATTTGTTCAGGAAGAGCAGTGGTGGCCGAGTGGTAACTGCCCCGACTTACAAGTTCTAGGTCGCGGGTTCAAACCCAGCCAGACGCATTACTTTGTGTAATTTATTTCATCACCACTGCTCTCAAAACAGTGAAGGAAAACATCGTGAGGAAACCGGCATATCCTAGAACCAAAAATTTGAAGATATGTGACATCCACCAATCCGCTCTGGGCCCGCGTGGTGGATTATGGCCCATTCCCTCTCCTAGAGAGAGGTGGCCTGTATCCCAGCAGTGGGAACTTTAAAAAAGGCTGATGATGATTTGTTCAGGCCTCAAGACTGGTTGGACTGGGGTCCAACTAGTCTTGAGGAGGTATTTCGCCACTAGTTTTGTTTGTCACTGGATCTATATATAAATAAAGAAGGATTATATATACATAAAGACGTACAGCCGAAACTCCTGGGCATAGGGGTGTGAATTTCGCACAAAGTTTTCCTTTTATGATATAGGCAAACACTGAAAAGGTTTTTCCAAAATTCAATATTCCCCTTAACGAGGGATCCAAAAGTGCATGAAGAAACTTACTTTCACACGGGTGAAGCCGCTGGCAGGAGCTAGTATGAATATAAACTTCATGTTTTCGTTCCAGGTTTGTTTGCGAGTACATCTACTACGCCACGCTCGCCCACCGGCGCGGTGCAAAGGCATTGTTCGTCCACGTTCCAGGCAAGGGCTTCACAAAAGAACAGATTGCTATAGGACTGGAACGCATCTTGGAAATCTGCCTCAAGATGATGTAAAATTTGAGGAAATAAACATACAAACACAGATAACACCGTACAGTTACAGATATGCAAATTAACATTACACATTACTATTCCGGTAGCAGTAGGTACTGACCGACAACCTGATTTTTTCTAAAAGGAGGAGGGTTGTACAAGGCAGGGGATCGAATCCCAACTTGATCCCAACAGCATCTATAAACATCTTCGCCCATCAAATATTTAAAAAATAATTGTGACTCATTGTTTGAAAGTTCCAAGTTTTAGCAAAAGGTAATTGTTTTGAGTTACTGATAATAATAATAATGCATTTAAAAATAGTCGAAGACACTTTAATTTTTTCGTCCCTCCTCCTTTTCAAGACATTAATCAAAGACACGATAAATTTAAGTCTTAAAATAAATAATCTGTCCTAAATTTAGTCAAGATAATAAACATTTATGTAAAACCTAATTTATATAATTTATTATTACAAACAATTTGTAAAAGCAAGCAGCAACAAGCAGTGTATGGAAAACTGTTTAATAAATTATGTTGTTACCTACATGTGTCCTAATTCTCACTAATCTGCTACTAGATCCCACAACCAAGGTCTAAGTCATTTTTAAAAGTTGATTATGGCTAGCCCAACACTCAATAACGTGAGACGAATAATACAATAGCCAGTGGATATAGATAGATAGATTTATTAGATTAATATCGACATCAAACATCGCAAACGCGTATGTATCTACGATTTATTTATATGTTGTTAGGTCCCTTGAGAGTAGTTTGCCACCCTGAAAAGCCATTATAACCTTCATGGTGCTCGAAAAACTGTAATATTTGGTACTTTTTTCTCTAAATTTTAATAAACAGTGTACTGATATCGCAGACGATACGATATTTTTATATGTTTACTAGCTTTTGCCCGCGGCTTCGCTCCCGGCAACAGATTATTCTACTCTACCCTACTCTACCCTACTCTACCCTACTCTACCCTACTCTACCCTACTCTAACCTACTCTACCCTACTCTACCCTACTCTACCCTACTCTACCCTACACTAAAAAAAAAAAAAAAAAAAGTATCCTATGTCATTCTCCTGGCTCTAAACTATCTCCCTGCCAATTTTCAGCTAAATCGGTTCTAGCTGTCCCGGCAAACTTCGTTTCGCCTATTTTTTTTTTTTTCGTTCTCACCGTTTAAACCTTCCCTGAACTATCACGAATATTTCAAGACCAAAATCAGCCAAATCGGTCCAGCCGATCCCGAGTTTTAGCGAGACTAACGAACAGCTAATTATTTTTATATATATAGACTAGCTTTTGCCCGCGGCTTCGCTCCCGGCAACAGATTATTCTACTCTACCCTACTCTACCCTACTATTCGAATTTTTCTCACCTTTTAAACCTTCCCTAGACCTCCACGAATAATTCAAGACCAAGATAAGATAAATCCGTTCAGCCGTTCTCGAGTTTTAGCGAGACTAACGAACAGCAATTGATTTTTATATATATAGATAGATTGTTAGGTTCCTTGAGACTTGAGAGTAGCTAGCAACTCTGAAAACCCTGTGCTACCTCCATAGTGATCGAAGAAATGCATTTTGGCACTTGTTTCAATGTTATCGAAAAAGCTACCACAAGGAAGCGTTTTTGAAGTTTTTTCGCAATAAATCATCGAGGCAACCTACCTTTAAAAAAAAAAACCCGGCGACATTTATAATTTGAAATGTAATTCATTCATTCACTTTTTTCGCAAAAAATGTTGAAATGACGTTTTTATACAGTTTAATTTAAAAAACATAAAAAAATTAAAAAACCGACAAAATATCCACCACGGGGGTTTTAGAATCATGTACTGGATCCATGGTATTCGTTTGCGTTACGATGTCTTTGTCACCATGTATTTTTGTTCCTCTATGATTATGTAATCACAGGTACGACTGCTCGGACATTACCAATAGAGTGCATTATTACGTTAATAGAAGCGTTTTGAGGCGAGAGGTGCGCGCACGTCCAGTTTTCGCGGTCTCTTCCTTTCGAACCAATACTGGAGCCCGCGCACCTTTACGTCGCATTTGTGATGATTTTAATAAACTCTTTACTGAGTTGGACATATTTGCTATGCTATGCCCATTAATGTATTTTGGAACAGACTTATTAAGATCATACAAGCCTTAAAATAGAAGTCTATTCAAAGGATAAAATAGTTACTTAATTATTTGTTTTCACTTTAAAGTCAAAATAAAAGTATAAAATGTATTCTGTGAATAACGGTGTGAGTTGCACATTTGTATGATGAACCTATACATATATGTATTACTTAGCTAATAAGACCTAATGTGTAACTGTTTGTTATTCCTAAATAAATAAATAAATTAGATAGGTATATATAAATGATTAAGGATCCCGTAATAGTACATACATTGTTATACGAGGGGTGAAAGTGAGTTATTTAGTCCCGAGAAATTTTGACTAAATAACTCTTGAACCCGAGGTAAACACTGTGCTTTTCATTACCAATACGACGAAAATAAATACCTATAATAAAAACCTGAGTCGTCGTCAAAGGTCTTCGTTTGTTTTTACTAGATAGGTTCTTTTGATTTAAGCGGTAAATGGTTTTCTCCTCTTAAGAATCTTGCGTTAAATCCATAACTGAAGAACTTATCGTGTTAATAAAAAATTCTATTATCAGAGATTTAGCAAAGTATAAACAAAACTCTACTACTCTAAAAAAACAAGAAAGATCAAATCGGCCACAGATTATAGAGAGACTACCATTTACCCGCCAATTTTTTTTTTTTTTTTTGTGGTCGTCTGGCTACTCAGTCAATATTTTTCATTTTATCAGTGTAAAAATGGGTCAGGAAAACATTTTTCACAAATTTATATTACCTAGTTAGAAATGGTTGACAAGTAAATTAGAAATAGTTGACAAGTAAATTAAAATAGTCATTTAAAAAAAAAGTATTCTTAAATTATTCCTATCTTTATGTTATTTCAATTGTCCTTGCAATATAAAAATTCGGGTCACGGTTCAATAGGAATGTCAAAATAGAACTAGTTTTTTTTTAAATAGTTAGATAGCTGTCAATTGAAAGTAAAATTCCCTACGAAGGAAAAGTGCTACTTTCAACTCTTTCCGCAGGCAACTTTACACCTACTTTCAGAGTATGAGTAATGAAAAAGCCAATTAATGTACACCACTCGATATTCCGGACGCGTTTACACACACTCTACCAACCTCTACCAACTTCGCGAGTAGTTTACTACTCGCGAAGTTGGTCGAAGTTAAACGAATACGTTAGTCTAGAAGGGTCGCTTCGCTTCGTGTAACCTTGCCTCACTTCGGGCGACTTCCAGTCGTTGTCGGTTTTTGCGCCTGAGTCAAAGGACTAGAAATGCTTCTCGCGAGTCTGCACGAGTGTGTTGTCATATTTTGGACTTCGATCAACTTCGATGAGTACTTGGTCAAGGCAACTTCGCGAGTAGTGTAAAGCAGGCTTAAGAAAGTAAGATCCGCTGAGTACGATCTCGCAGTTAGAATTCCGAGTGAGACTGGTCTGAATGTCGAGTTGTGTACAATCCATTCCAAATGAGAATAGGATCGATTGCCATGTTGTGACGTCACATCGTATTGTCAAATCGAAAAAAGAAATTAGGTAGAGTGAACAAAAACAGACATTAAAAAATGTATCATTCCTTAAAATCATGAATGCAAAAATTTTAATCTGAATCCAGTTTTTCAATTGTTAATCTCTGTGTCACTGTTTGATGTGTCCTGTGATGATGAGGAGGCCTGTGTCCCAGCAGTGGGAATATTGAAAGAATGATGATGAATGAAAAAATAAAAGAAAATAGTTTTTCTTGTATCTTATTTCTGACAAAACAGTATTTACTTTGTGATTTATATTAAACCATAACGTTTTTACTTCACCGAGAATTAATTAAGATTTAGTAGTAAAAAGCAAAAAGAAAAAAATTTTTTCCTATTCTTATTTGGAACGCATAGTAATTTCGTAATATATGAGAGCTGTACCAACATTACGCAGTAAAAGTCATCTGATTTCATCGCTGTCACATTTCAAAAATCAAATAAACATCTGTTTTGAGCTGAGCTGACAAATAGTGAGTGTCAAACAAAAAACCCAACTAAAAATTTATTTCTAAAAAAATTATAAAAGTTTTAAGCATTATGACTAAAGAGCTCGATTATTGGTTAAGACCGATGGTCCTTATTACGGGTTTCGGTCCATATATCGACCACCCAGTAAACGCCAGCTGGGAGGCAGTGAAAATAATGAACAAAGATGAAATTGAGAAGAAGCACAATGTGGAACTGGTTCAAATAGAGCTGCCGGTCACCTACGAGAATGTTGACGAGTTCGTGCCGGCGCTGTGGGAGACACATACTCCAAAGGTAAGTAGGTAAACTGTAGCTATTTTATGAAAGCACTTGCAACTTTGTTTTTAGAAGTTGTAAACAAAAAGAAGATTGAACCATCCAACAGATCCAAAATAAATTATTAATTGGTCTCAAATTTATATTAAGATACAAAAATTAGTTGAAACATTAATATTATTATGATTACTCCCATTTACAAGGAAAACAAAATAGATAAGCATGAAGCTTTATTAAGTATATTTTATTCAGTACCTGTGCAAACCGCAAATTCTTTATTGAATAATATGTTACCTGTTTTTGTTGTTTCAATAAATAGTTTTCCCCAAGATCAGTTGACATAGTAACTCTAACGTCAGCAAAGCCACTAATAAAATGTTTAGTTACCTACAAATATTTTCCTCCATAAACCAAAACCACAATAAGTTCCAGAAATCCTGCAAATAGTATTGTTATGTTCCATTAAATAAAATAACAATAAGGAGTTGAGGAAAACATCAACAAAATTCCAACATAATTTTTTTTCCAGAGTAATAAAAAATTGAACCACTGCACTTTTATTTTTTGTTACTGTCATCCATGCATCAATTAAAAACAAAGAAATAAAAACTATTCATGTAGTCTGCAATAACCAAATGCAAAAAGGAGAGACAAATAAAGATGCATTAATATATGGGATCTGAAAATTAATGCCAAATAAATGATAAAGCAGTAATTTCTTTTACATTTCTGGGGAATATCTTACCTTTGTAAATATCTGTGTGGTTTAAAATACATTGCTTCTAAATATTCCTTAGCTGATGATCCACGTGGGGATGTCAAGCAAGGGGCAGTGCTTACAGCTGGAGTCCCAGGCCCACAGGAAGGGCTACCAGAAGAAGGACTACTTTGACAAACTGCCTGCAAACTGCACATGCTTGGCTGAGGGAGCCATTCGATTACATACGAAGCTGGATGTGGAACAAATCTGCAAGGAGTTCAATGGTGATAACCCGCCTGATGAGAGATTTAGAGCTGAAGTGTCAATGGATGCTGGCAGGTGAGATCTGTTTGATAAGCATAAGCATAGTCTACATGTAACATTTACATGGGCTGTCTCTCCATGAGAGTGAGGGGCTAGTAACCCATTATGAATTCCTGTGCAGGTGGGGTCTTCACTACGCAAACGGTAATGGCCACTTTATGTTATGTTCTAATATTATATAGTCTATGTTCAAGTTTGAGCCACTAGTACAATTAAAAAATAGATTCAGTATCAGATAGCCCATGTATTGAGGAAGGCTGTAGACTATTAACATTAAGCTGCAACCCATGGGAGTAGAATAGTAACCAAAGGCATAAGTAGAAATGCAGGCTCAGCTAGTTATAAAATAAAACTATTTATTCAGTAGGCTTGTGTATATGTCTTGGTCCGATCATAGAAATTGATCACTTCATGATATGGCCAAGTTAAGTTGGCCATATCAGTTTGTTATATTGTGTTTGTGCTACACAATACATTGCGCTGATTAGATTAGAGATGTTAGTGACTTATTTGTCACAATGTCTGAGAGCTGACAGATACCTACAGCTTTTCATTACAAAATGTATCTCTAGTTTAGATAACATCATTTGAGATATAATGATTTTATCTAAACTAGAGATATATTTTATTGCGACTAGTTGTTTTATTTAAACAAATGATGTTCGATGATTCAAGTTCAAATTTCAAAGATACTGTATTCTCTGGAGCTTTGAAAAAAATGGGTATGTACTTCACATACGTAGGTACCTGTATATGCACCTATATATGTGTAGTACATACACATTTTTTAGTTACAGTTTGTTATTAAATTAGTGGTTCACTACAATCACACCTGGTGGTTAGCAATGATGCATCATTTGATGTTAAAGCACACTAGTTTATGGTGAGACTAGTCACATTAGCCTTGAAGACACCTAAATTATCGAGGCGTAACTCTAGTCAAGACCGTCGAGGATGTGGACCAGTGTGGATTTTAGACCTTACGTCTGGTTGTCCAATGTTAGAAAGGCAATGGCAAGTTGCCACTCAAAACCAAAAAAAAGAAAACAACCAAAACCAAAAAGCTGACTACCCTACGCCTGTACGCCGACTTTGTAGATTGGTTTTAACCAAATCTGGATCACCATTCAGCCGTTTTAATCTTCGCACGCCTCTCCATTAAATCCAAACCCGCTAGACGGTATTTTGCAGCACCAGCTCATGTGATGTAAGTCTTCCACACACGATGGAACCTGTTCTGTGCTTGGTATAACTTAACCTGTCCTAGTGTGAAGTATTTATTTATTTAAGCTTTATTGTACACCACAATGAGGACAGGATATACAAATATAAAAACTAAGTGTAAGTACCGCCTGACCTTTGCAAGAATGCCAAGTTTACTGGCCAAGCTACCTTGGCTTCGGACTCAATAAACCGCTCAAAGTTTAGGTTTGAGTAAATGACAACTGCCAAGAGCTAACAGAAAGCTACATTTTGGATTCAAGGATAAAATTTGAAAAGCAGGAAGAAGCCAAAATGAACAGGCTCTTTTTGGCGGTGAACAGATTTCAAAATACTAGCGTGTGCTTGTATTTTGGTGACGTTGAATCCTACAAAATGTTCCTTTACATCATTTGGAGACTACCTACCTGAAGCGACCCGGAGATCTCTCGGATTAGTTATCCTTAATAGACCGAGCACACGGCAGGTCACTCTCTGTAATTGTGCTATCAGTTACAAACTTATAGATATCACGCATCAGTCGATCGTTGATATGCAGCAAGAAGAGGGTTGCCGAGAGAATAAACCCTGAGGAACTCCGGCCGTTAGTCGTCATGAGCATACAGGAGACAATATCTCGGAAAGACGTTCTAAGGCAAAATTAATGGAGTAGCACTGCTAATATCAAAAGGAGACTTAAGGGCGAATAGAGATTCTATTGCTTTCAATGTTATATAATTATACTAGCGACTCGCCCCAGCTTCGCACGGGTACTGATATTGAATATATGTATGCATGTATTGTGCACATAAACCTTCTCCTTCAATCACTCTGTCTTATAAAAAAAAACCGCATCAAAATTCGTTGCGTAGTTTTAAAGATTTAAGCATACATAGGGACAGGCGACTTTGTTTTATACTATGTAATGTATTACATAACAAAAAACCCAGTTAATAACGCTTCACAACCAGGGCATCGAAACCAATTTTTTTTACTCGGCAATATAGGTTTTCATTTCATCATCCATTTTAGTTTCAAAAATTAGCTTTGTGTGACGTAAAGGAAGGAAAAACTCAAATTGCGAAATATGTAGGTTACTTGTATAAAATTCTACTAAAAAGTGATGCATCAATGATATTCCCAAATCGACAAATTGTAATTATGTCCTAATTAGTTATTAATTAATCTAGTTTCCGATTTGATTTCACCGCTTTTACGTCAGTCACGTTATGCCTGATTATGGTTTCCGCACTGTCGTACGTAATGCGGAGCATTGCACACTGCACACTGGTCCGGATTACGCAAAGGTCGGTATTACTGGTTCACCACACAGTTACTGGAACAGTTGCCAACCGGAAAGCATTCTACACTGCAATGGGATTACCTACTGCGTTGAAAATGAAGTACCTACCATGTACGTAATGTAGTCATTCATGAGAATATTTGTTACGTATTGTGGTTAGACAGTAGAGGCATTGCACTTCGCTGAGAATGTCACGTACCTGCAAATGACAAGGACTACCTACACACAGGTGAACTTATTGCACATACTAAGGTGGGCCTTCCCGACTCGCAACAGACATGGTTTAAAAGCTTGTTACTTCATCTAAAGAAAATGTGATGATTGATGCAAAAGTAATGCCAAAAAAGAGAGATAACCCCTGAAAACTCTGTTGGCATTCAGTAATTCTACAATTTACTCGAATGTTTCTCAAAAGTGGTTCCAGGAAATACATGTTCTTGTTAAACCGTTAAGAATTTTTGAAAAAAAATAACAACGTTTAGAAAATTGATTAAATGCGCTAGGCTTCTGTATAAGTACTTTTTGATAGGTTTAATATAGGAATACAATACGGAGTGTCAAAGTTCACGTAATATAGCAGATTTTCAGAGGTCTTTACTGATTACTCTTACACAACGTTACGTTTTGATTTCTATAGAATATAGAAGCCTACATAATATCCGCAAAATATCTGTATATCCGAAATATCTGAAAAGAGATGTGTAAATAACATCATATTCACGTAAGAGCGGTTGTATGAAAATGTACGTCGGGTTGGACGCTCTTAACACTGCTATACCTACCCCATTGGCGGTTTACAAGCGTTTTGGTGCTGCGTCAATGTTGAGTAGCCGCGGCGTTAACGTCGTAGGTACATATCCTGCGATTAAATGTGTACGCCAGATTTTGAAACGCTTGGGGGAGGCCTATTTCCAACAGTGGACGTGTTTCGACTGAATTGTTGTCGATGAGAGAATACCCTTGTTTCTCAGTTTCTCTCCCCAACAAAACACGATAAATAATACGTACGCAAAATACGCGCTTTAGACGTGGAATTGCGGACGCCAGCCTGATATACTATACTATAAGTTGAAGTAACTTAGATTATACAGGGTGTTTGGTGCATCGTTTGCCAAATTGATTTGGCCGACAGAATAGACCATTGGCTATATCTTCAGCCCCAATAAATCATTCCTTGCCACACCGTTTTTTTTTAAACATGTTTTTAACTTTTATTCTGAAAAACACCGGATTTCAGCATTTAAGCTTACATAAATAAAAAAGTTATTAGTCTATCCAACAATTTTTTTTTTAATATTTAAGTGTACTGTTGTATGGTTCTAAGAAATCCAAAATTACTTGCTAGTAACGTGTAGTTTTTCTATGAAAAACCTACAAAGTGTATGGGATATGACAAAATAATTTTAAAACTCAACTTTAACTATCTATTAAAAAAAAACTAAAAGCGTTGGAGATCTTCGAATTTTTTAAAAAGTTCTCTAGTTAATGCCCTTTCCAACGGTGTGCAATATGCTAAAAAAAATCTTTTATTAACTTCACTAACTGGCTAAATGTGCACTCAAATCACAAAAGGCTGATATTTGATATTACGGTAAATTCACTAAGAAGTTAAAGTAAAAAATAAATAACTTGCTCTAAGTAGGTAGATATTGATATCTCATTTTTACGCACATTATTTATTTTTTTACAAAGCGTATTAACTTTCCTCAAACTTGAAATAAAAAATTAAACATTTATTTCACAAGCAGGTACTAAAATAACAAATCTTGCTCAAATTGGGTGCCATTGATTCGTATACACGCGCGACATCTTTCTCTTATGTCGAGTTGTAGTCCTTTTAATGTTCCCACTGCTGGGACACAGGCCTCCTCTCTAGGAGAGGGAATGGGCCAAGATCCACCACGCGGGCCCAGTGCGGGTTGGTGGATGTCACATGTCTTTGAATTTTTAGTTTTAGAACATGCCGGTTTCCTCACGATGTTTTCCTTCACCATTTTGAGAGCAATGGTGATAAAATAAATTACACAAAGTAATGCGCCTGGCTGAGTTTGAACCCGCGACCTACAAACTCGTAAGTCAGGGCCGTTACCACTCGGCCACCACTGCTCCGTTTAACGGTCACAAATGCCGCCTCAATACGTTACACTTAATCATCTCTCGTCTCAACTTCCGTCGCATAAACCAGTTCTTTGGCCCAACTCCCGACGTGAAAATCCAGCGGAGTTAGGTCTGGTGAACGTGGAGGTTACGGATTAGGGCCTGCCTTACAGTTCATCGCCAGTGAGCGGGACAACCGTCATGTTGAAAGACAAAAGACCTGTCTTCATTGAAAATTGGCAGCTCAGATAACAATAAGGGCAGCTCTGTTTAAAGAAATTCAAGATAATTATCCCCGTTGAGGTTATCAGGTAAATAGTGCGGCCCAACCACATGATTTGCAATTACTCCTGCCCAAACGTTCACACTGAATCGTCTCTGAAATGACTTCTGTCTTTTTACATTTAGCCAATTAGTGAAGTCAATAAAAGGTTTTTTTTAGCCTATTGCACACCGTTGGAAAGGGCATTAACTGGAGAACTTTTTATAAAATTCGAAGATCTCCAACGCTTTTAGTTTTTTTTTAATAGATATTTAAAGTTAAGTTTTAAAATTATTTTGTCATATCCCATACACTTCGTAGGTTTTTTATAGAAAAACTACACGTTACTAGCAAGTAATTTTGGATTTCATAGAACCATACAACAGTACACTTAAATATAAAAATAAATTTTGTTGGATAGACTAATAACTTTTTTATTTATGTAAGCTTAAATGCTGAAATCCGGTGTTTTTCAGAATAAAACTTAAAAACGTGTTTAAAAAAAACCGGTGTGGCAAGGAATGATTTATTGGGGCTGAAGATATAGCCAAAGGTCTATTCTGTCGGCCAAATCAATTTGGCAAACGATGCACCAAACACCCTGTATATGATTTAGAATGGACTATACTTACACAGCTCTTTTTTTGCGAGTTTCAGACAAATCAGAATAAAACACATTTTTTTTAACTCGGATTGACTGAACAGGTGCAGATACCTAGTACGTAGCGCACTTTTTAACAATCATTTTACTTTGGCGTTACTCTACCATTTTTTGCAGATACCTGTGTGAGTACATCTACTACACGTCCCTAAGCATAGACAACACGCGCACTCTGTTCGTGCACGTACCGGTCAAGGAGGTCTACTCCTCGGAGGAGACGGCGCGAGGGCTGGAGCGGATCCTGGCACTCTGCCTCGCGCAGATCAACCAGCAGGGAGACGGTACTGACCCGATCACGGACGACTTGAAGAAGCCTAAGCCTGATAAAACTGGGGATGGTGGTGATGCGAATGACGTATAGCGTTAGTTTAATGTAATCATACACTTCACGAAGGCGTGTTTTTTTTTTTATAAATAGATACTTTATCATGCGCACCAAAATAATAACAAATTCACAGAATTTTATTTCTATGGGTACAATGGCGGTCTTAACGCTGACAGCGATATCTACCAGACAAGCTTAGGATGGATTATAAGAGTTTAAACTAAAAAGTATGCGGTGTACTGCTCTAGTAAAAAAAAAAATTAAAAGAGTAATCTACACTATCTACACTAATATAATAAAGAGGTAAAGTTTGTTTTTTTATTTTTTTGTTTGTAGGAGGTAATCTCTGGAACTACTGGTCCGATTGGAGAAATTTTAGCAATAATAGAAAGCTGCTTTACTCCTGAGTGACATAGGCTATATTTTATGTACGCGGGCGAAGCCGCTGTCAAAAGCTAGTAATAAATAAACACGATACAAAATATGCAACAATTTAGAACAAACTAACAAAATGCAATAACAATTTTGGAGGTATAGGTATGCGAAACAGAGAGTAAAGTCCCACAAACCTCCTTTGAAAAGGGAGGATAGGTGTTATAGTCTGGTGGGCTACTGCCCGATAGTTGACTTCGGGCTCGTATATGTTCAAATCCCGTGGAGAACTTTCATTGCGCGATGCAGGATTCACGTAGTTCTTATGTGACGCCATAGATGGCGCTACATCACTCACCTCCGGAAATCGCAGATCGATGATTCTTGAGGCTTCTTGATACTTGCCAGGCCAGTGGTAGGTTGGTTCCAGTGAGTCTGAACCGGAATCCGCATAGTTCTCGGTGAGTTGGAACTGTCTGCGGTGATGCCCCAGTGAGTCGGGATGATTGCTGCAGGCTCCAGTTCGTCGGAGTAATGCAGCTGGCTCCAGTGAGTCGGAGCGGTGCAGTGCGACGTAGGGCTTGACTGCTGTCGTCGACCAGGAGAGGTTCTTCAAGGCTCTTGTGACTGGCCGAAGGTGCAGGTGCTTAGCCAAGGTCGCTGATGAGGCTGAGGGTGATGACCAGGTATGATCAGGAAATCATACTGGTGGTCAGGATATCCTTTATAGCCGTGGGTGCTGGCTGTTGACTTGCTGCTCGAAGGCTTGAAGAAGTGATGACGTCACGAAGTAGTAGCTGCACGAAGGCTGCGCTGATGCGTTCATTGTCGAGGGTCACCAGTTTGGGGGTGTGCGGACAGACAGTAAAGTCCCACATACCTCCGTTGAAAAAGGAGGATCCTCCGACCAGACAGGTGTTATAGTCTGGTGAGCTACTGCCCGATAGTTGACTTCGAGCTGTCGTATACGTTCAAATCCCGCGGATAACTTTCATCACGCGATGCAGGATTCTCATAGTTCTTATGTGACGCCATAGATGGCGCTACACAATATAGGTACCTATATTTGACAGTTACAAGTACATAGACGCCATATTGAAATCAGTATTCGGTAGGTTAATTTTCTCTCGAACTACAGCCCTCCTAGCCAAGTTACAAACGTTTCGTTTAAAATTAACGCTTGTAGATAGCCACGACCCCAATTCCTTAGTTGAGATGACTTTTGAACAAAGGAATTGGGGCGTTGCCAACTACAAGCGCTAACTCTAAACGATACGATTTTGACTTGGCTAAGGGGGACTGATCTTTCAAGTGTTGTGTGTTGTCACAGTGTTGTCTTTTTTAACCCAAAATTTGACTTGTAGAGAATGCCTTGTAACATTAAGTCCGCCTATGTACCACTACTGTACATGAAGTTTAAATAAATAATCAAAAGAACACGCGTTCGTGAATTGCAACAGCTACGCCAAACCATCAAATTCTGTGTTGTCGGTATGTTTTAATACTTATTTCTGTGGCTACTGAGTTCCTAGTATACAGCCAAGAATTTTATACCTTCGTCAGTTTTCAAATTATCCCTTTTATAATTCAAGGAACTACGATGCCATAGACAGACGCTCAAATACTGTAAAATATAACGCCCCACTATTTTAATTTGGATAGACAAAAGTATAAAAATTTAATTAATGTCAAATAGACAAATTAGTAAAAAAAAAATAACTGGCCATTTTAAAGAAACATTAATCAAATCTGTTGTAATCGTGTCACAATTTTAATTAGCAATTATCTGTTATTTACCTTTTGACAATGTTGAAGCCTATAATGAAACAAACAAAACTAAAAGATAAAACGACGTACGTATGTTTACTGAGACTAGACTGCTACACATGGCACAGAAATATATAATAATATATATTCCACAACTGATAAACATATACCTATATTTCTAAATACATACATATTATAGATAGATTACAGCCAGACACAGAACAAATGATTGAGTTCAACACACAAACATTTGTCCTGGGTGGGAATCGAACCTACGACCTACAGCATAGCAGTCAGGGCCTCTAACCACTAGGCCAACAGGTCAGTCAAAAAAATGGAGCTTACTAACTTACTACTATAACCAGCGTACAGTGTGATGCAAGACTACGCATTTCCAATTTTATAATATGTAAAAAGAAATGCATTTTAGCAGTATGTAGTTATTGCTAGTCTTAAGATTTTTTATCTATTTACATTTACACTGATATACAATACACCTGGCATATTATATTGTTGTAAAAATATCTAGGATGTTATTAAATAATTAATAATGTAATGTACATTAGATGTATAAAATTTATGTTGCCTAGGTAGTTACATTATGTTAATTTTATTATAGACTAGCGACCCGCCCCAGCTTTGCACGGGTACTGATATTGAATATATTATGCATGTATTATGCACATAAACCTTCCTCTTGAATCACTCGTATCTATTTAAAAAAAAAAACATCAAAATCCGTTGCGTAGTTTTAAAGATAGCATACATAGACAGCATGCGACTTTGCTTTATACTATGTACCTAATGATAATAAATGAACATAATGTAATTAGTGTAATTACCTAGGCATTTATAATATTGTGTATTTGAAACAAAGCGCACTAAATTCCATAGTAATTAAGATAATAAAGCCTGTAATGTATTTGTTGAATAATGAGTAAGTTGAACAGTTTAAATTTAAATTGTACCTACAAAGTGAGTAATGTTCTATTTCGTTTATCATTTATACTGTTTATTTATTATATTATAATTTTAAAATATTTCATAAAAAAAAAACAATAAAAATATTTTAAAAAAAAAATTTTTGTTTCATTATTAGTTGATTAGTTTATCACCCGCGTGAAAGTAAAACATTACCCCCAAAACTTTTGACAGCGCAGGAGAAGCAGTAGCTGCAGTAGAGTACAGGACAGTAATGGCTAGAAAAGAAAAATACCCGAAATTCGGTTACTGCACATTCATAATAATAATAAAACCAATCAAAGAGTTCGACCCTGGTATAAAGGCAACGTTGGAACTTGGTGGGATATTTAGTTATCAGTAAGAGTCTGATACTGTCCCTAGTCGCGGGAACCGGATTATTACCTACCACGATGTAGTTACCTATTTATCTCATTTTTAGGGTTCTGTAGTCAACAAGGAACCCTTATAGTTTCGCCAAGTCTGTCTGTCCGCAAATAATCTCAGCGACCGTTAGCACTAGAAAGCTGAAATTTGGTACCTATCAATATAAATTTCTCAATCCACCACGCAGACAAGTGCACTAAACAAAAGTGGTAAAGTGGGACCTATTTTTTTTTTCATTTCTACCATAACATGTGATATATTGTTGGATAGGTATTTAAAAATGATTAGGGGTCCCGTAAAGTATTTTTTTGAAAATGTAAATATTTTCAAAAGTAAAAAACAAGGCATCCCCCTTCTAACTTTTGAACCATAAGTTTAAAAAATATGTTGTGTAGTGTTGTCAAAAAACCTCGAAAGTAGAACTTAAACTTTCAAGGAAAATTATTTTGAACATGATAGGATGAAGTTTTTGAAATTTAAAAAAAGTTCTGGACTAATTTTGTAATTTAACCGTACATGCAAGCATTTTTTAAAACTTATTTACATATTTCATTACCCTGAGAGAATCTTCTTTCAAATAATACAAAAAGATTAAAATCGGTTCAAGCAAATTAAAATTACCACCGGGTACAGCGCCATCTCTCGGGAAATTGGGTTACTAATTTTTACATGGGTAAGGTATTTTTTTTTTTTTTAGGTAGGTAAAAATCATCCAATGACGAGTCCCGCCCTTGGGCGGAGCGGGAAACAAGTGTCAGACTCTTACTGACTAAAAAACCTACCCCATTCCAACGTTGCCATATAAACCAGGGCCAGAGCCTTCCTTTCAGACGCGAACCCATGGCCCCAGTTGGCTTCGACCCTTCTGCAGGGTCCCTACGGTTTGCTGACAACTCCTTGAGGCGCGCGGGAACAGTGCGCGCCGTCGACGACTGGGCTTGGTCCGGACGGTTACCAGACGATTGGACAGCGAGCTTACCATTGCTCGCCATCCACAATCCCGCGCCTACGGTGGCCGGAAATCGGGATTGGAATCTCGGCGGCGTCTCGGGCGTGAGCGCCGTTGCCTTAAGCGGTCGGCTTCCTCCTTTGCTAGCATTACTGCTTCGCAAAAGGAGGCGACCGCCTGCCACTCCTCCTCGCTCCCTCCGGACCATGGCCTCGACCAAGGCCCGGCGCGAGAGATCGCCGTCGCCGATCGCCCCCACGAGGACACGGCGATGCTCTGCCCAAGCGGGGCACACCTCGACCGTGTGCTCCACCGTGTCCTCCGGGCGGTCCACACAGTGGCGACACCCGGGCGTCTCTTCCGCACGAATCCGATGCAGGTCCACCTCCCGAACTTACCATGTCCGGTGAGGACCGTACTGGATTCGGTTACATCGCATGTTAGGTTTGAAAAGAAAAAAATCACTCCCCACTATATGCGGAAGGTACCCTAGTAAAACATATTTTCATTACTCATACTCTGAAAGTAGGTGTAAAGTTGCCTGCGGACAGGGTTGGAAGTACTTTTACTCCCTAGGGAGTTTTACTTTACAACTGACAGTTGTTTTTTTAATATTTATACAGCAAATATTAAAAAAAACTAGTTCTATTTTGACATTACTATTGAACCGTGACCCGAATTTTTATACTGCCAGTACAATTAAAATGACAGAGATAGAAATAATTTAAGAATACTTTTTTTTATTGACTTTATTTTAATTTACAAGTTTACAAGTCCGCAAAATTTACAAGTCCGTGATAAGACCTGTCCTACTGTATGGATCAGAATGTTGGGCTGTGAAAAAGACGGATGAAAAAAGACTGCATGTAGCGGAGATGAGAATGTTGAGATGGATGTGTGGTGTGACGAGAATGGATAAAGTGAGAAATGAGTATATTAGAGGAAGTCTGAAAGTGGCGCCAGTGACTGAAAAGTTGAAAGGAAATCGTTTGTCTTGGTATGGTCATGTGAAGAGGAGAGATGAAACGCATGTCACAAAAAGGGTTTTGAGTTTACACGTAGATGGATGGAGAGGAAGGGGGAGACCAAAGAAGAGATGGATGGATTGTGTGAGGAGTGATATGAAAGAAAAGGGAGTTACTGATAGTGTGACGGGTGACAGGACAGAGTGGAAGAAAAAAACATGTTGCACCGACCCCAAATAAAATGGGATAAGGGTAGGATGATAATAAACTTTATTTTAATTTACTTTCAACTATTTCATTAAAACTAATATTATATTTGAGAAAAATGTTGACCTGACCAATTTTTACAATGGTAAAATGAAAAATATCGACTGAATAGCCAGACGACGACTAAAAAAAAAAAAATGGCGGTTAAAGTCTCTCTATAATCTGTGGCCGATTTGGTCTTTCATGATTTTTTTTTCGAGGTGTAGAGTAAGTAGAGTTTACATTTTGCTAAATCTTTGTTATAAGAAATTTGTATTAACACGATGAGTTCATCAGCTTCAGTTATAAATTTAACGCAAGATTCTTTGAGGAGAAAACCGCTTACCGCCTAAACCAAAAGAAATATACCTACCTAAAAACATACGAAGATATTTGACGACAATTCAGGTTTTTATTACTATTTTTATTTTCCTCGTATTCGTAATGAAAAGCACAGTGTTTACCTCGGGTTAAAGAGTTATTTAGTCCCTCAAACTATTAGCGACCTCGCTGTCGCTCGGTCGCCAAGAAATTTCTCGGGACTAAATAACTAACTTTCATCCCTCGTATAACAATGTACTATTTACCACTTTTAGTTTTTGCATTTTGTTTGATAAATATATTAGTACCAAATTTTAGCTTTCTAATGCGAACTGTAACGGCCGCTAAGATTATCCGCGGACGGATAGACAGACTGGGCGAAACTATAAGGGTTCCTGGTTGAGTACGGAACCCTAAAAATCAACTTTAGCTTAGTTACAAAACGCCAATTTCGTATGAAGGACCTGGTACTAATGAGGACAATCAATCAGATGGCGAGCTGAGCTACCTACCATTGCTCGCAAGCCCGCGCCTAGGGTGGCCGGAAATTGAGATCGGAACCCCGCCGGTGTCAAGGACGTGAGCACCGTTGCTTTATGTGGTCGGCCTCCTTTTTCGCGATCACGACGTATCCATTATGTTTGGTTTGCGGAGCACAGTGTTCGCAAACCACGGCGAACCTAAGTGGATACCCGGCTTTACAGTATCGCAGGATTGCGACTACCTGCCACCCCTCCTCGCCCGCCAGTGGTCTTCCCCACAAAGACAGCGATGCTCTTCGGGCCAAGCGGCGCACGCCTCTAGTGTGAACCTGGGTCATGCAGATACGCTGACAGGTTCATTATTGTTTGATGATTGTCACTGCTAGTGGCATTTATTTTTTTACGATTGCACAAGTGCTAAAGACGTACGTTGTACCATCATCGATTGCATCACTGCTTACCATCAGGTGGGATCGCAATCAAGCACTAGTATATTGCAATTTAAAAAAAAGAGCCCTAACATCAGGCTCGCCAAGTTAGAACGGCCGTAATGTATGGAGTTTAGTGTAAAAGTAATTGTGTGGTATGGCTAAGTTCAGTCGTAGTTCAAATAAAACCTCTTCATAGATAATAAACATCATTTATTGGTCTAATCCTCCTCCTCGTCGGCGGCTGCTCCACCACCCTGTCCCTTGCGGAGGTTCTTCCTCTTGACGCGACCTGGGCGGCCGCCGCCGAAGGGCGACTTCAGCGAGAAGTCGATGTGCTTGCCGCTGTCCAGACGCACGATGAAGGATGGGATGTTCACCACCTGCTTGCGGACGCTGAGGACAAGTTTATTACATCATTAGTTACGGAATAACTGTGAATGGTGGTTTTTCAGGTACTCAACTAGGAACAATTTTTCACTTAATGTGTGTACAGTACTCACATATGCACAGGCATAACAGCCTATACTCTAATAATTGTTACTGAAGGCCATATATATATCTAAAATTTTCATTCCTTGCAGGAATATTACCCTCAATATGCAGTACGGCACCCAATCAGTCAGTCACTGTGCCAAACATGTCTATTTTTACAATAAATATTATTTTCTAGATAATTATATTATAATACTCTGCAATCAATCTGCTCTGAAGAGGTTAGGGTTATAAACTTTTTTCTACCAACACTGGTAAAAGGGAACTACTGATACCTTACCTGTGTGAAGCTCACACAGAGCTTATAAAACATTTCAAGACATTGACCCCAACTGGGTTGGGAGCCAAGTGGTCTTTTAGAATAAGGTTCAAAGCCAGGCAGACAGCTGTGGCTGCCAATTGCACCAGTTCACCTGTGTTAGACGTTCATATTATATGCTGTTACAATTTAATAATATAGCTTGGTACAAACTAAGAATTTTACCATAAATGATTAATCTCCAATAAGTTTCATGAATTTGCAATGTATAGAACTACAATATACAGTTTAAATGACAGTGATAGCCTCAGAATTTGTTTTAGATAACATGTTTTTAAAAGAACAAATGGGTTCTTACCGGATATGCCTCTGCCTGATGAGGATACGGGCATGATGGATTGACTTGGCGAGACCAGCCTTGAAGACCTGGGTCTGCAGACGACGCTCCAAGAAGTCCTCAATCTTAAGACCGAGCACATAATCGAGCTTCATCTGTTTCTCATCCAGCACTCCAATCCTGACAAGCCGACGCAGGAGTGCATTACCTGGAAACGTGACAATGAGCCTCATTAATATTTGGTCAAGTCCTTTATTTTTAATAATATACAGTTAGAGATTATCAGAGTATTAGAAATCAACAATTTTTCTTCAGATAAGAGGTTGCCAGATTTTTTCATCATTTAAATGATATTTAGATACATTACATTGTCATTTCAACACAGATTAGTGCTCTCTATTAATTATTATAATTCCTAACTCAGCCCATAAGCATTCATGTTTCTTGACATAATCCTTTCTACTACCATAAATACAGACACAGACAAGAGATGTGTGGACACCAGTGTCCTCTTGGGGCTTAATGAATTAACAGTTTGACTACCATAGTTACAGATACAATTAAAAGACAATAGCTAAGTGGTCATCTTGAAGCTAATTAATATTGTATTAGTACATCGCATAGGGTCTATGACAAGACATAACCTTCAAACCATAATTATAGGTTAGCATGCTTGAAAAACAACTCATCACCTATATTGGGTTCTGCTACATTACATGTGGTAGTTGTTGGTAGTTGTTATATTTTGTTATGTGGACAATTCTGCAGTTGAAGGGTTAACTTGCATAATTTATTCACCTTCGAACAGTCTCTTGGGGTCCTTCTCTTCTAGAGTCAGCAGCTCACGGGCAGCCTTACGGATGCGAGCGAGCGTGTACTTGACACGCCACACCTCACGCTTGTTGCGCAGACCATACTCGCCGATGATCTTCAGCTCCTGGTCGAGACGCGCCTTCTCGAAGGGACGGCGCGGCGTGACATAAGTCTTGGAGAATACCGACGGTACTCTGTTGTTCACCATCTTGGCGAGCTGGAAAGGTTAGGTGGAAGTTTAAGAAATTGAGAAGCTTTGAGATGCAAACGTTTGCAGAAATAAACCAAATTTAATCTCTACGCCGGCCACAACAACCATGAGGCGACGACCCATGTGACAAAAACTGACATGGGTCTGTGCAGCACCTACCTACACTTTTCTAGATATCTACAATCACTTGTGCTGGCAAGGTTAAGCTTAACGCAACATGCCACCATAAGCATGTCGTAAAGTTAGAGGAGTTTGTCGCCACAAACCGTTGCAAGTGCCAAAGACCTAAATATTACAGTATTAGACTTTAATGCACTTGGGAATCAATGCTCGGGGCATTTCTATAGCCTACATGTCCACTCAAGACGATTATAATTGAATCGAAATGATCTACTCGAAGGCATTGATAGGTTATGTGTTCATAATCCACAATTATCTCCAAAATCACATATTACGTGCAGATTTTAATTTAACACAGAGTAATTAAATAATGGAACGCTAATATTTTACCACTTATTTCACTAAATTTCACACGTAATACACAAATACACAATAATCACCTTGTTCCGATAACACGGCTCGCCGAAAAAGAGAGTTGTCAAAGAGGACCAATAGACAACAGAAGTTTTTTTTTTGTTGTGCCAAAATTGTTGCCAGTACAATTTTTACAACAAAGTAACTTTTAATCTGCCGTCTTTGAAGTACAATCTATAGATATTCAATTAAGTATTTTTTTATATTTTTTATACCTACTACATAAAAAAAATGGTTGCCTGTAAAGTCGGTTTTACGGGCGAAGATTTTACGTGACAACGTCCTAATTCTCTAGTGCTGCGCGCGCGGCAGACCGATCCGATCATAGTTGAGTGGGAGAGAGACGCAAGGCATTCGGCGGGCCTCTCTCTCGTTCGGTGACTCATCGTAACGTTACCGAGCGTTACACTTTTTCATAAGTGACTCCCAGCCGCAACCAAGACGTTGTCACGTCAAAAGTATACCATCGCTTAGCGAAAATGCTGTTCTCAATATTATGTCTATTTATTTATTCCAAACTTCTTTCCAAAATTATTTGCTACTATTTTTCGGATTTTTCGTATTGGGAACTGCTTGACTCATGTTATTTTGGGATCGGAAAAATACATTTTATCCTTTAATTCGCTCCAACCCTAGGCTTGTACGTCTCAATGTTCTATCAATTATTTCTTTTGACTCCCACGATTCCCATTTTTCTTTTCTCCTCACATCAAACTTACAATCTTTTCTATAGCCTCTCGTTAAAAAAAGTATACATATAGAATAACTCTGTTAGCAACATGCTTTTCATCCTTCCTCTTCACATGGCCATATCACGGTACTTAGACTTCAAAAAGAAGGAAATTATATATTTGTTCGGCTAAAATTTGTATTTTTCACATTGTTTACCGATTTTGTGTGCATGCTTATTTTCATTCACTAAAATCAGTACTGTGTACGATTGTACATTCAAAAATATTTTTGCTAACTACGGAACCCTAGAAGGTTACCTACTCAATTGACGTCTGCGTTTTTTTATTGAAATGAACCTGAATTATTCTATACTTGGTAAAATTGCTTCCATAGACTAGTGATTTTCATAACGGCGGCAAATTCAAATGAGTTGAGAAAAGTACTCAGGAGATGAATTTTAATCTGTCTGAATCAGTTTACCGTAATACCGGTAGAATTTATAACGAAGACCAGTAATAAAATTCTTGCTTACCAGTCACTGATTTACACCTCAAATCAAATTATTTATTTCTATTTGGCGCGGCAAGCATTCACAATACAGGACTTCCGAGTGTGGGGCAAGAAAAACAGTTATGGTAAATCGGGTAAATAAATGCCATGTAAAAAACCCATTTTCTGGGTAAATAATCATATAAAAAATTAAGACCTTTAGATTTTTCCTAGTGTTTGGGTTTGAACGGAAAGCCCTGGTATATAATGTAACACAGGAATGGAGTGATTCGTATAGTCAGTAAGAGTCTGACACTGATCCCTCTGCGCCAAAAAGGCAGGATTTTTCATTTAATAATTTTTACTCACCATAAAAAAATAAGGCCTTTAATTTTATATAACAATATTTATTTACAATGGAAAAATCCGATAATATACACCTCTACATTATTGTAGAATAATTAAAACTTTTTGAACCTCATGAAATTATTGTACTTTTTGGGGTTCAAACCGTACGCCTTCAATCTTTCATCTGACAAGTTGAGCATTGGATTCATTGGTTGGGTTACATTGTTCTTCTTTTTAAACTTATCATTTTGTTTGAAATTCTTTTTGAAATCTTTCTTGTTGCCTTTCTTTTTCTTTTGATTTGGCTGTTCTGCTGTATTTGAATCTGCTTTGCGTTTTAAGTTCTTAATATTATTCTTCTTTTCTACGGGAGAATCACCAGTATTCTCTGAGTTATTTTCTAATTTTTGTTTTTTCTTTTTAGGAGTTTGCACAGCATTATCAAGTGCTCCATTAATTTCAGTGCTCAGTTGACTAGGTTCCGCATGCTCCACAGTATCGACAATGAAACCATCTGATTTGTGTTTCTTTTTCTTCTTCTTTTGTTTTACCTCTCCATTCTCTTCTGTATTCGTTTCTGGCTCATCCTGTGTGACATTTCCTTCTCCGTTTACGTCAGTTTTATGTTTCTTTTTCTTTTTCTTTTTAGGTTTCTCAGCGATATCGCCGCTTGTTGTGTCTTGTGCTTCTGCATCTTGTTCAGTTGTTAACTCTTCCTTTACCTGTTCAGTTTCCTCTATAGAGGTTTCTTCTATGCTCTTCTCTTTGTTCTTCTTCTTTTTTTTCTTTTTAGTGTCTTCTATTGGCACAACAATTTCTGGGTCTCTGCAAAAAATCAATAACAACAATAACAATTTATGATTGACTATATCTTACTAATATTATAAATGCGAAAGTTACAATGTTTGGATGTTTGTTACTCAATCACGCCAAAACGGCTGGACGGATCTGGATGAAATTTGGTACAGGCATACACTCTGGAATATGACATAGGCTACTTTTTATCCCGGAAACCCCAACCCCAATACCACGCGGGCGAAGCGGCGGGCAAAAGCTAGTAACACAAAAACCACGTGGGACTCACTCGGGCAGTTCCTTGAAGAGACTGGGCAAGATCTTCTTCTTGAGGCGCGTGTCCTGTGCCTTCTGCGCGAAGTTGCGCTTGTCACCCAGCTCCAGGTGCTCCGCGCGGTGCTTCAGGATGCGCTTCAGCGGCACCCACTGCGTCAGCTCTTTGTCGTCCGCCAGCAGGATCTGCACAACACAATATACACTCTCAGTAAGGGTTAATGGTGGGTCGTTATAGAATGTTTGATCGACGAAACGCAACTGGTCTTGCGACGACAGAAACGGTTGTTAAAAAGTTCTCATCACAACTAGTTTCTGTAGGGGCCCTTCAGGGTCGAAGCCTCCTGGAGCCGAGGGTCGGTGCGAAAGCGTGATACCGGGGCTCTGGGAATAAGGCAAGGGAGGAACGAGGTAGGTTCTTTAGTCAGCAAGAGTCCGACACTGTTTCCCGCTCCGCCCACGAGCGGGATTCATCATTGGAGAATAATAATAATAGTTTATTCACAAACTTTTTTACAAGAATCCTATGAAAACCCTGAATTCTGTGCTAGGTAAAAACCTGTATTACAGAAGTCAGATAATTTTTAACTACCATAAAAAAAATGACTAGTTTGATCGTCTTCAAACCAGTTGCGACGAGGACCGTCAACTATCAATGAATGAAATAGTTACACAGAAAATATTCGTTGTGGTGTTGTGCCACCTACTACGTTACCATTCGGTAATGGTGGGAGGTGGCAATAAAATTTGTGCTGTATTTCATAGCCATAAAATTAATTTTTAATTGCAAGAACTGGTGATGTAAAATAAGGGCCACAGTTTTTTTTTGACCCAGAGTCTTTATTCAACAAGCTACGCCACTGCATACCAAAGATAAATTACTCATCCTTACACAAAAACAAACTCCATACATACAATTACAGCAAACACGACCTTACCTCTTCGACAGTAAGTCCATAATCGCACGGCACGACCTCTCGGTACTTGAACCGGGTGGGCAGATCTCCTCCTATGACATCCTCGCAGTCCATCTTGTAGTACTCCTCCATGTACTGGTCGTATGTCTTGTCGGCCACCGTGGGCACGAACTTGGGCTTCTCAGAGGCCAGCAGCTCAGCCAGTTTGGACTTCTTCTTTCTGTTTCTTCTCTTCTTGCCTAAAGTCTTCTTTACTTCTTCTAGAAGGTTGACGCGCGCCTTCTTTGGGTCGTAGTCAGCGTCCATCTAAATAGGAACCAATTCAATCCATCTTTATTGTGGATCATAGGTAAATGTACAATATACAGAGGGTGTTGAATTAAACCAATTAAAGTGATTAATTTCTTTTTCCACAACTTTTAACAAATACCAATAAGCATACTACCATAGTATAAAAAAAGTCGCTTTCCAGTCTGTTCCCTTTGTATGCTGAGACCATTAAAACTATGCAACGGATTTTAATGTGGTTTGTTTTGATTCAAGAGGAAGGTTTATATGTATAATATATTTTATATCTTCATTACACCAGCGCGAAGCTGGGGCTGGTCGCTAATGATAGATAAATTATTTATCTTCAACTAATTAATTTACAGTAACATACACAGAAGAAAGAAAAGCAGAAGTTTTTTTTTTAATGATAGGATTAAATCGATTTTGCTAGAAAAAAAAAAACATTATTGCAGCAAAAATAGTTTCTTCCAAATCGATTATTATTGCAATAAGGAAGAAAAACAACAATTCCAAAACCCGAATAATTCCTTCACAACATTTCTCTATAGCTGTAACGCCTGTAACAATCAAGCTATGTTTAAGCCCCGTCAACATAACACCACTATGTTCTGGTTCACTCACGTTAAAGTCTTCATCTTCACAATGCGGTCCCTCATCATCACCCTGCTGATCAGCCTCCTCATCATATTCCTGTTCAGGCTGGTACTTCTCCCAGTTCTCTGCAAAATTACAAAATAAGGTTATCAAGTTATTTAACTGTGTTTAAGTCTAATTCTATTTGATTTCCTGCCTTTGTTCTTTAATTGTAGACCGAGTTGAAAAGTTTACTGTCGCTGTTGGTGCAATCCGCGCTGGATTAAGAGCACAAACCTTTATGTAAAATGATCAGAAGAATCATGTAGACCTATATTTAAAAAAAATTGGTTTGTTACCGCTACCGGCTCTTTACAGTTATGAAACATGTAAGTTCGTCAGGAAACACCAATATTTATTTGTTAAGGCAGATGATATAAATGTTCGCAAGCGACGAGACCCCAACAGGCTCGCTCTAAGCAATATACCAAGGTTGACCAAGTATAATAAAAGCTGCGTTGCAATGTCTGTGCGGTTAAAAAATAAGTTGCCAAATGATTTAAAAACTCTAGGCATTAAATTATTAAAAAAAAAATTGTATCATTGGTTATTGATTCATAATTTTTATTCTGTGAAAGGTTACATTGAAAGAAAAAAATAAAGTAGATGTTAACTTACTTGCTTACTAAATTTGCGTGCTAAGACTTAGCGAAACATGTTTGTTCATATTTGTACCTTTTTATACCATGTTTTTAGCAAATATTTTTTTTTTTTTTTGAAAAGTGTATACATTGGCATCTAATTAAATGCCTTTAATTTTATATAACAATATTTATTTACAATGGAAAAATCCCCCTATTATTTTTGAGCCTGTTTGCAGGAACGACAAATTTGTTCGTTTCATGGCAGCACTCACCAATCTCCAGTTCGTCGTCGAGGTCGGGGAACTCGGGTTTGTGCTCGTCGGCGTCGCCGTAGTACTGCTCGTCAAATATCTCCTTCATGCGTCGGTCGTGCTCCGCAGGGTCGAACTCGCTCTCTAAGTCTGATTCCTGACAACAGTAAAGGCTTAATTTAAAACTATGTATAGTACGTGGCAAATAAGTTGAAACATTTGCTGTGAAGGTGTCGATTGAGAGTATATATTATTTTTCTTGCTTTTATATAGCCTCTCTCAATAATGTGAATGTGAGAACATTGTAGACGCAAATCTTAGATTACTTCCTACCATTTTTACGGTACGAATTCAATATTGACTAGTCTGCACTGTCCTTACATAATTTATGTGTTAATACTGTAATATAGAAATATTGTAAAAAAAAAAAATAAAAAAAAGTAACCATGGAGTTTCTTGCCGGTTCTTCTCGTTCGTGCACTAGCTTCTGACATTTTACAAATGCCCATGTAGGCCAGAGTAGGCCTATGTGAAATAAAAGATTTTGACTTTGAGACGAGAAAATTCGCCGAAAGACCGATCGCCATTATGGTTCAACTTATATTTCACGAATTGTACCTAATTAGTGATTGTTTTATTACATTGTTTCTGCCTGCGCAAAGCCTACATGGAGAATTACGAGACGTCAGCTCACCTGTATCCAGCGACTAGCTAGCTTATGGTAGGTTTCACGCTTGCCAAGCGTTGGCCAATCGCCATTGTGTTTACGGGATTTCCCCATTTATACAATGGCTACACAATGGCGATTGGCCGAGGCTTGCCAACCCAAGCGTGTAAACCTACCATTAGAAACATGCCCAGTTAGTTATGCTGACATACCTTGAAGGCCAGCTCCTCATTTCCGGTAACTTCCTTGATCTTGGCGATCTTCTCCTGTATCTCCTTGAGCTTGAGCGCCTTCATGCGCGCGATCTCCTCCATCTTCCTCTTCTTCTCCTCGTCCTTGCGCGCGCGCACCTCCGCGCGCTTCTTGGAGCGGCGGTCGTCTTTCGGACGGATGTAGTTCATTGTACGAGGGAAGCGTTTTAACTGGAAAAATGGAGATTGGTAAATTATTTATTTATTATTATTTATTTATTGAGCAAAATTATTATAACATGCTATGTAATGAAACATCAGAGTTCGGTTAGCAACTGACTATAGAGTAGTTGACTCTTTATTACTTAAACATGAAGGTTTTATGTACAAAGGTTATAATATCCACAACACTTTACAGACGCGTTCAAGGCGATGCTATAACCAACACTAAAAATAATTAATAATCAATCAATCAATTTTATTATATGGTTTGGTTCTATAAGTTTAGCTTTTAATTATTATTATTATTATTGCATTCTACACTAATTCCGTTTTTTAATGCCTTGTTGTGGCAAATCAGGAGCCAACAGACAGTATAGTTCTCGCAGTAAAATTGCTGGTTTTTTTCTTAATTCCTACATATTATGTTTATGAAACTTAATCTTAGTAAAAAAGCATAAAAATAAAATATCTTAGGATCGTAAGCAGTGGATCGTCAACTTTCGGAATAGGATTTGAATTAAAACTTTTCTTCCTTGGTTATGGTAGACTACATTTAGCCTTCGTGGACTACGTAAGCCGATAGGGCCTGCGATCTTCATACATTGTATATGGCCACAAGTTTGTAGAGCTACATTAGATCTACGCCCCGCCACGCGACGTGTCGCTAAGGTGGTCATCAGTCTAATATAGTTCCCGTTTAAAAGCTATAATTGTTTAAAAACATAGGTGAGCACAAAAACAGTTACCTTCAATGCATATAGATTATGCAATTGGCAGACAGTGTCGATGCTGATAGGTCTACTGCTCATAAATTTCAGCTTGCATAAAGTTCTCTGTTTACTTATAAAAATTGCACACTTCTGTAGTTCTTGTAAAGAATGTTCAGTTACTCACATACTCCTGATCGGGCTCCTCGAAGCGGAAGTTGTAGGCCCTCTCGAACTTGCCCTGCTCCTCCACGCGCTCTTCATCCGCCTCTAACTCCTCGTCGTCCCTGATCTTGTCCTCAGCTTCGCCGATGTCGCCGTCTTGAAGGTAGCTATGGGTCCAACCAGTTAGATAAATCTATACTTCAAATCTTAAATTCGCGAAATATATTGTCAAAATTTGACAAAATATTCCGCGAAGTTTTCTACATTTTGCAGGTTCGAGTCAAGTTGTAGGTATGTTGATTAAAATATATTGGTGGCCGTAATACGTATTTATTTATGGAATTATAATTACTTAAATCATAATACAACTCTCTCAATTCGTCTTAGACCCAGCGCAAACCGCTAGAGGCACCGCGGAGCGAAATTGAAGACAACAATTTGATATACACCTTAACTACCTTGACATACGGTCTACAAACACTCGCGCGCATGCTACTACAAGACAGCTTGAAGGCGCTCCGAGTGCCGCATGCGAATTTATTCTTTTGTAGACCGTATGTTAAGGTAGTTAAGGTTTATATTAAATTGTTGTCTACAATTGCACTCCACTGTGCCTCCAGCGGTGTGCACTGGGCTTTACTAATTGACTTAATTTAACTCTATATTATGTAAATAAAATTAATGAATGAAATGAAGTTACTCTCAATACAAATATGCTGTTAATTCAAAACAAGAACTGTCTCTTCTCAATATATTCCACTCAGTTAACTTCTAATCTATCTGTTCTGTAGGTCAGACATGCATGCTATTACTTACGGTTTGTTTAAGATATAGTCTCTAAGGAAAGCTTCTCCCTCATTCAACTTGGGGTCTGACCAGAGAGCCTTCAGAGGTGCCAGGTCCTTCTCCACTTCATCATCTATATGTTCTGCCTCGCCTGTGAGGTACTCTTTTAGTTTGGCCTCCTAGAAGAAATGAGAAATAAAAATAACATCATAAACTAGCCCTAATTTACCAAGACCCCAAGGTAGTATTATGAAGTCAGGCTGGTAACAAATTATATGAATGAAGCTAATAAGGCCGTGTAAAATCTGTTTCTCCATACAAACTCTTCGACTACACCCCATCTGTGTCAATTTTTGTCAGATCAAATAATTTCGAAAATGACAATATTGTCTTTTGTGGAAGTAGGAATTGATAACCATTTACTTTCATATTAAGGATACCTTTGTCTCAGATGTTTTTCTTTCTTTCTTGGTGTCCTCTACAATCTCAGCTTTCTTCTCTATGCTGAAGATGTTGCCATCATCATCGTCTTCATCATCACTATCAGCAAAAGTCAGCTGCTTTGTTTTTGTCCCTTTTTCTGCAATCAAAAGTGTTTTTAATTTATTACTGTTTTACTATGTTTACTGTTTCATTGAATTTTGGCAATACAGGATTAAACACAAAGCTATTGCCGTCTGACTGAGCATAAATCCGGACTACAAATAGTTGCTAAGATAATCCAGATGGCAAAGTCCGCCTATGTACCACTACTGTACATGAAGTTTAAATAAATAAATAAATAAATAAAATTATCATATTGGCCAACACACAAGTTAAACCCAGGAATTTACTTATGTTTAAAAGTAGATAATCAATGAAATGGATTGCAAAACTACTTTAAAAGAACACAGTGCACTATGTATGAAGTAAGGAAAATCCACATAATCAGTATTTTTACCTGGCTCTTTTTTCTCGGTACCATCAAAAAATTTGAACTCGGGATCATAAATCCTTGGGTCCTTTGTTTTCAGTAGCGCCAAAGTTTTAAGGAACTGCTTCTCCATCTCCTCGTTAACCTCCGGGGGAGCATCACTCTCATCCTCACTGTCTGTTGACTCAGACCCATCCGCGTTTGGCTTCGACCCATACTTCTGTTCCACTGTAATTCAAAATAAGGTCAATCCATAAGATAATAATAGGTTAGATAGGTTTATTTAAGGCTTTTGAGATGAAACCTCCGCCAAAATGAAGTAAAATGATTACTGATGCTTACGTTTATGGAGTTCTTCTTTTTCTCGCCACTTGTCGTACTTCTTGGCATACTCATTTTCAGTTTTAAGCGCAACCTCCTCGTCTGAATCATCGTCAAAGAGTGTTGGCTTCGGCATTTTTATTCATAAACTGTTAGCATTTATATTTTATCATCTGATAACCAAAAACACACCTTTCGCAATTCGCATGCTCTCGTGTTGTTTTCGATTATCTGTCAATGTCAAATTTTCCGAATACTTGTTGCACTACCTTCTACGCAGACCAAAACAATAGGAGGAGTGAGAATTTACCCAATTAAGTTGATGATGAGTTAACCACTGTTTATTTAAAATGCCCTTTATTGACGCGATTTATAAATTAAAATATGGAACTCTATTGTTTATTGACTTCATCTCCTGAAAAGTGATGATATATGCAAACAAACAAAACGAAACGTAAAAAAATATTAATTGAATGTTGTCAGTAGGTAATTTTGTAGCATAAATGGTATTTTTAATGTAGGTTTTAACCCCGAGATTTAACAGTGACAAAGTTTTTAGAAAACATTAATATTACTTTTGTGATATTTAAAATTTCTAGAAAAACTAATAATCTCCAAAATAATTTTGCCCTTAACATGTTAGTGGCCATAGCTCAAACTTGGCTCAAAGTGATAACGACGCCGATGCGATGCGATGGTATTAAAACTTCCAATTATGGCAATACTTTTATAACCTACAATTCACCGGTTATCGTGATTGTTTTGCTGAAATAAAATTGTAGTTTATTCTAAAACAAGAGTGAATAAATGATTATTTAGCATTGCATTGTCATTTTAAATTATCAATCATGACTACAAACCCTCGGAAAGGCACCGATCCGGTGCCCATGGAAGAGAGCGACCAGCTGACGATAAGGCCTTTGTAAATATTATTTTGTTTTCATGGCTAGCGTAATTAAATTGATTTATGCAAACACCTAATTTGCTATAATTTTCTGTTAAAATATTTTTTCGGTTATCCATAACTTATATTACGCAAATATTTTCTATTTTGCTTCTAAAAACCGAATATAGGCCATAGAAAGCTCTAAAAACAAGTGTTATTTTTCACTATAGGGGTGCTGGTCAAGAAGTAGGCAGGTCCTGCATTATGCTGGAGTTCAAGGGAAAGAAGATAATGGTTTGTTAATGTTGTATTCATATTGTTTGAAGTATTTACTTAGTATATTGGATCGAATCAATAAGTAATGAATATCTACACCTAGTTTTCAGCAATTAAAATAATATACGTATTTTCATATTTTTCATTGTAAAAGATAGGGAGTGTCTCTCATGGTTTCTGAAAAGGTAGGCTTGGAAAAATTTAACTATATTCCAGATCAACAATTAAATCTTATTTATTGTTATTGCACAATAAGTAGGTAAAACTGTGCTTTGATGGGGTTAATTGAATTTATAATTATGAGTTATGACACTAAATTTTTATTTACAAAGTAAATTTGCATTTGGTTAAATATTCTCTATGGGAGTATGAATTCATACTTTTGCCTTATAGACTACAAACAAGTACAATGGGATTGAAACTACTCAAAATCAATTAAAACTCTTGAGCCCCAATCAAAGTGGCCAGTAAGACAAAGCGCCAATTTCATATGTGAGGACCTAATATTAAATATTTAATTATTTTCCCCTGAGTTTGTTTCGGTGTTTCTTCTCAGGGTAGTCAGCTAGGAAACACCAGACTCATCTAGACTGACAAAAAAAAAACCTATTTGCAAAAATAAATATTGTGTATCATTTAGGGAACTCTTGGGCAAAATATCATGTAGCTCTCAACTCTTAATCCAATGGTAAATGAAAAAGTGTTAAGATTTATTTATAAAAACTGCTTGCTCTGCAGAGTGGTAGATATAAATTAATTGGAATTGTTATTTGCAGCTAGATTGTGGCATACACCCAGGGTTGTCCGGGATGGACGCCCTACCTTTTGTGGATCTCATTGAGGCTGATGAGGTGGATCTCCTTCTAATATCGCAGTAAGTATTATGTTCTACAATAAAGATTTAACTTAATTAGTAAGAAACAATCTTGTTTGAGTTTTAAACATTTCCCCCAACTCAAGTTGCAATAGTCAAGGGACTAAACACAAAACTGCAATGCGGCGTCCTATCGTAGAAATCTGACCGCCCATTGTAACATCTTAGTAATTTTAAGCTCATAATGTACCAAATTGTATTTATGGTGTACCTACAATAAAGAGTATATCTATCTATCAATCTGCAATTTCGCAAGATGCATCATAGAAACTTGTGAATTGATTAGCATCATACATTGTTTTCTAGCTTCCACCTGGACCACAGCGGCGCCCTGCCCTGGTTCCTCACCAAGACGTCGTTCAAGGGCCGCGTGTTCATGACGCACGCCACTAAAGCCATCTACAGGTGGCTCGTCTCAGATTATATTAAAGTCAGGTGAGTTCTATATACTGCTTATTGTCCTATTTTAGAAAGAAAGTTTTCAAGGGCACAAAAATAAACCTTAGTTGATATTATTATTCACTTGCAATTTAGGATGATCAGTTTCATTAGTAAAATTAAGTAAATCTGTGCATTTGTACTTTTGTTGATTTTCAGCCAAAAATTACTGCCCCCCTAGCCAAGTTACTATCGTTTCGCTAACGTGAAACGCTTGGAATAGGCCATGCCTTTATATAGTAGTGGGCATGTAGTCATATCAATGGATAAATTTAATGCATTATTATTATTACGTAGCAAAACAGGCATGGGGCGCGGCTACCTCGCGTGGCAAGCCCGAATGGAGCACTTTTGTACGAGACTGGGAGGGCTCTCGCTTTACGCAACACTTTATGAGCCGCTAAGTAGGTACTAATAATAATAGTGTTGTCTCTTCCCCAGTAACATATCAACAGAACAGATGCTGTACACGGAGTCGGACCTGGAGGGCTCGATGGACCGCATCGAGACCATCAACTTCCACGAGGAGAAGGACGTGCGCGGCGTGCGCTTCTGGGCGTACAACGCGGGGCACGTGCTCGGCGCCGCCATGTTCATGATCGAGATCGCTGGAGTCAAGGTATGTCTTAAACAACTTTACATTATTCGCCTAAAAACATACTCCGTTCCTTCTTAGCCTTTCATATACCAGGCCCGGATCTGGCTTTCAGAAGCTATTACATAGATCCTGTAGACTTCGGCCCTGCGGGGCCCCTACGGTTTGCTGACAACTACTTGAGGTTTACGGTTACCGGACGGTTGGACGGCGAGCGATGGGCAGCTCGCTGAGCTCGCCGTCCGACCGTGCAATTCGAGGTCTACCGCCATGACGGCGCGTACACTGGTGTACCATGGAGATTATTTGGTGTATCTTAAAAAAAAATGTAATAATTAAAGTTTATAGAAAGACTGAAAAAAGAACCCTATGGATTGGAAAATCGAAATCTTCGTGAAATTCCGAATCACCATGAAGAACTATTTCTAACTTCGCGCCACGTTATGCGGAGGGAAGTAAAAAACATATTATGGTGTTCCTCCTCAATTTCCAACTTTTTAGGAGTACCCTGAATACAAAAAGGTTTCGGGTCACACTAATGGTAGCCACATACGTTATAGTATCCTTGTGCAAGTTAACACTTGTACAAGTATACTGTAACGGGTGTTGAAAAACATTTGGGCAAGTATCTTCCAATACACTTCACAGTATACTTGTACAAGTGTTAACTTGCGCAAGTATACTTACCCTGTGTATCCACCATTACTCAACCATGAGTTAGAGACACATAGCTAACCTATTCACGATCTCCATTTCATATAATAAAGCAGAAATGTAAATAAAGTTTTCTTTCTTCACCAGATATTGTACACAGGCGATTTTTCGCGACAAGAGGACAGACATTTGATGGCGGCTGAAATACCTACTGTACATCCTGATGTTTTAATCACGGTAAGTTTATTGTACCACTAAAATCATTGTCATGTAGAATGTAGACAATACTTACTAGAAATATACTAATATACGTATGTATATTAGTATATTGTATGTATGTAAAATGTTGTGTCGTGAATGCGATTCACACTTTTATGAAGTTTTGCACTCTGATTGGTCCACTCCAAGCTCTTAACCAATCAGAGAGCTGAACGTTTCGATCGCGTTAACGTACAATCAACACGCACGCACACATAATATTATATATCATACTGAGTTTCTTACCATTTCTTTTCCATTAAAATAATGTGTAATTCAATGAAAAATGTTTTATTCATTAACAAAGTTGGTTCAACAATATTGAGGTTGACCTCTCCTTTGAAGTGTGATAACATCTGTGCTAGTAGAGGCCGCTCTCCCTTATATTGATTAGTATTAGTTATTAAAACTTATGTACTTTAATAACTAATATTAAATAAAAAGTCGCATATAAAAAAAAACCTTTAAGTATAGGTAGTATATGGCAAATAAGTTGAACTAAAATGGCCGTCGTTACTACACAGCTTCTGTTACTGCGCTTTGGAGGTCCTACGCCATTTTGGTTCAACCTGAAATGCTTGAAACGTTTTTTAAAAATCTTTACATATTTCATTCAGGAATCAACATACGGCACACACATCCACGAAAAGCGCGAGGAACGTGAAAGTCGGTTCACGGGACTCGTGAGCGAGATCGTGCAGCGCGGCGGCCGCTGCCTCATACCCGTGTTCGCGCTGGGCAGGGCGCAGGAGCTGCTGCTCATTCTTGGTAACTATCCATCATCATGCTTACATCGTGAGGAAACCGGCATGTTCTAGAACCAAAAATTCGACGCCATGTTTCATCCACCAATCTGCACTGGGCCCGCGTGGTGGATTATAGCCCATTCCCTCTCCTAGAGAGGAAGCCTGTGTCCCAGCAGTGGAAACATTAAAAAGGCTGATGATGATGATGATGATCCATCGTCATCATCACCAGTCTTCTAGCATGTCGCACGTCGTTAAGAGTGAAGGCCTACGTAGACCGGGACGGCACGGGATTTGAATTTTTTACTAGTGGAAATTCAAATGTCTCCATATAGATATACGACTTAAATTGCTATGCTTTAAATGATGCTGTCGCTTCGAAAGGAATTTCTCCTCCGCGGTAGGATGTCGTAACTCCAGCGCTTGTTGTAACAATTCAAAAATAACCAGAGTAGAGTAGAGTTGCAACCTAGAGTCGTTCTTTTAAGCTACCCCAGAGTTAACCCATGCAGCCTAGTATATATATATTATGTATTTAATTTTAGTATAAATTATTTATATTTGTATGTATAGTTTACGTCTTTATTATTTTAATCTCAGATTTCTTAAACTCCTCTGTCTTTCTACACACGTGTTGTCTACATTTCTTCTAGTCTCTCCTTTCGCAGGTCTGCTGGAAGAAATTTCTATTAGAAATAAGCAGTACCTTTGTACTATTTTTTCTTTGTTTCTGTATCTCCTTTGTATGTTTGTGTGTACAAAAATTGTAAAATAAATAAATAAACAACAAAACAGACAGACAGACGAACAACAAAGTTGTATATATGATCACTATAATATAAGGGTTTCGTTTTATCCTTTTGAGATACAGAAGCCTAAAAAAGTACACAATATAAGAAAAATTACTGTGAAAAAAGAAAAAACCTTTCCCCTTCCACCCCTTCGTTCCTCCTCGTCTTTCCCTGTCTATCGACAATAAAAAAAAGTCTAAAGCATATATGTTATCGAACAGACGAGTACTGGTCGCTGCACCCGGAGCTGCAGGACATCCCGATCTACTACGCGTCGTCACTCGCCAAGAAGTGCATGGCGGTGTACCAGACCTACGTCAACGCCATGAACGACCGCATCCGCCGCCAGATCGCCATCAACAACCCCTTCGTCTTCCGACACATCTCCAACTTGAAGGTACGTGTCTATAAACTTTTCTATTCATAATCAATTCAAATTCAATTTCTAGGTTAGTGACCCTGACTGCTATGCCAGAAGTCGTGGGTTCGATTCCCACCCAGGACAAATGTTTGTGTGAGGAGCTCAATCATTTGTTCTGTGTCTTGGGACTAGATGACGTTGCGTGTTAGTTGTGGGATATTAAACAAGTTTTCAATGAAAATATTTTTTTCATTGCAAGCTTTTATAGGGCGCCACATACCATATTTTAAAACTCGTCAAGACGAACCGTACGACCCCAAACTTGATGAGGTTGTGTCATTTAATTACAGATTTCCTATTTCCACTTTTTGACTCCATCCATAGACATAATAGAAAGACATAGACACCTATTGTCTTTCTATTATGTCTCTAGTTACGGCATTCGAAAGGTTAAGGAAACAAGTGGCAGATTTTCCAGTGTCTTTAATTAAAAAAAAGTTTTTTTTTTAAAATACAAATATAGTTTTTTTCTTCATATATAGTCGTACAAATTAATCAATAGCATTGCTCTCTCCGATTTCGAACACATCAATTTCCGGCTTAACCTTATCGTACAAGTGCGGGAAGGCGCCGTCAGCACTGTACTTCTTCCTGACTTGTTCATACAGGGACAGATCGAACATCACCTCGAACTCCTCACGAGTCATAAAGATATCTGCGTATAAGAACGAATATCCTCCCACTTCTCTAGTAAACTCTTCCATTTTCCTCATAGCCGTCACTGGGTTGTAAGGCTTCTTTTCCTTTACTTTTCCCGGTACTCCATAAACACCTAAATCATTATACATTGCGTAGTTAGTACCAGGGACTAAGTACTTCGCATCAGGTCTTTTCAATTGACCCGAAGATGGACCGTGGTCAATAATTTTGCACGGGTAAACTAGTAAGGGAAATTTCTCGAATAGAACGCTTGCTATTTCAATTTGCCTTTCCAATTCTTTGATAGGTAAAACGATATCTTGGAAGACTTGTTTCGTGAAGGTGTACGCTCTAACTCCAGGAGTTGTGGTCCATTTTAGGAAAGCTGGTTTTGGAGGCAGGAGCCACCCGAACAGGTAGCGGAACAACGTGTCGTTTCCGAACGACAACATGTCTTCAACCACCCAGAAGATAGCTCTATTGTGCCTTAGCAAGTAGTCTCTGAGAGGGATCAGCTCTTCAGATTCCCCTTTTTCTAAAAATGTTTCCACATGTTTGTAGAACCACGGTTTGTACCACTTTGAGCAGCTGTTCACAGGTATCTTCGGATCATAATCAGCATAATCTCCAACCATAATTACAGCGTCGTCCTTGCTATAAATAGTTCCTTCGATGTAATCAGGAAACTCCTTCGGGACAGCTTCGTATGTCCCCGACAGTTCCCGAATCATATCGCAGTATTTCTTCTGTCCTTTAACGGGGATGTATTTGATTTTGATATATGGTTTGATCTTTACGATCCTGATGGTTAAGGCGACAAGGAAGCCGAGGCTGCCGTGGCACCAGGGCAGGGCTTTGTAGAGGTCTGAGTGTTCGTTGGTAGCTGTGGCCGTCACCAGGGACCCGTCGCCTAAGACGACTTCGTAGCTGGTGATGGTTTCGTGGTAGAGGCCTGCCTTGTGGGAGTGCGTTGACATGCCCGTGCCAAAAGCGAGACCTGCAAGACATTTTGAGGGGTTTAAATATGTGGTAAATCTAGTTTGCATGTCAGAGAGTATAGGATATTGTGTTTATAACTGGTATTGTTTTGTGAACAAAATATGCTCATAAATTACAACATCTGTATATCACAAGCAATTTTTAAGATCTGTAGCATAGTGTGAGGGACAGAAATAATTGTAATATTTCAAGCAGACTTCAAAATGCAAATTTCAAACATATATATTAAACTTAGACCCACCTCCCAAAGTAGCGTCAGTCAGCTCAATAGTAACCGCTAGCGAGTACCCCTTCGGTATCAAGAACTCCGTGATGTCTCCTATGGTGACCATGGGCTCCACTCTGACGGTCATGGCCTGCTCATCCAGCTCCAGGATGTCGTACAAGGGTATGGGGACCTGGTGATGCAGGTGTTTCTGGAAGAACGTGGTGGAGAGGGACAGCCAGTTGGGCCTGGACGTGCAGAGCAGGCGACGGTCTTTGGGAGGCAGCTTGTTCCATTGTTGGACCTGGAATGGAGAAGGTGTTGATGATAAAAGCTCACTAGTTTATACATCGGACTGGAAGACCGCAGCACGCAAATTATTTCCGATGAACGTAGTATTAACGACGAGGCGAAACACTTAGTCAGGCCCATACCGACCTCTGGTAAACGGACTATAAAAATTGCATTTTATTTTCAATTTTTGTTGCACAATATTGCTCAATATATTTCCGAATATAGTCCAGTAAGACTCTGCAATCAGTGAACGGCCCCAATGTTAAGTCTTCTTTAGTCTATGATATGAAAGTGTAGACCGTACCTGACTCTGTATGAGTCGCACAGCGCTGTCGTGGCGCTGCGGGTCGCTGGTGAGCCACCGGGCGTACGCGCGCAGCCTCATGAGCACGGTGAACAGGAAGCTGGCGGGCAGGCAGAACACGGCCACCACGAACTCGCGGTGGTCTTCCAGCCACTGGATCAGCCGGTGCTTGAACGACTCCGGCAGCATGACTAAAATGATATGACGTGACTAATTAAAATAAAAAAAGCCTTTTATTTCTTACAGAAAATGCACGATTATAAAATGAATTGATATTTTTTTCTTCTTCTTAGAAATTTTAATTACGTAGACTTTTATATGTATATGTTATTCTGTAAGAACCCCTCTGCAGGTAAAGACCTCCACTAATTTGTATCCAGTTTTGACCTGCCATGCGTTTAATTTCGTCCTCCCATCTGTTGCAAGGTCTGCCCTTCTTATAATTTAAAGAAGAGCAGCATGTCTACAACAATTTAAGAGGATTGTTATAATATTCGGCTAATAAGTTGAACCTGTGGCTATCGTTATGCACGGCCCTTCGCTTCGATTAAGACCAGAAGTTGTGTTTATAGTATGCAGCAAATACGTTAAACTAATATGGCTGACTTTGCTATGGTCATGCGCAATCACCCGCTGTGCATTTTGATTAATATCCGAAAATCTGTTATTATTTGTGGTTCAACTTGCTTGTTGTCAAGAAGCGTAGGATGACAGGTTTTTTGATACAAGAGAAGACAAGGGTCGTTTTTTTTTTTTTTTTCAAGTATTTATAATAGTAATCAAAAAAATATTTTGTTCACATAGACAATAACGCGATTTACAAAAGATTAAAGAAAAAAAATTAAAGATTTTCCAAGAGCGAATTCTTTAAAAAGGATTTCAGCCCTTAGATCTGGATTACCACCCAAAACACAATGTAAAACTAAAACGATGGTTTTTAGTTTACTGCGCGGGAAATATTTGAATTTAGCGCCAAAAATGTACAAGGACAACACCCAATTTATAAACATAACCTCTTTTTTCAACTTTTCCATTTAAATTATTTGACCATATTAATTACTGTATTCTTATAAACACGCGTTTTTATAAAGACTTGTCAATCACTTATTCACAATTAAATATTACGAATTTTATTGAAAGTTATCATTGTCCGATTTTCAAATGTCTCTATATTTGTGATTAATTAAAGCTTCCTTTGCTAGAAAAAAAGATTGTGTAAATTTAGTATATTTTACTGCCTATTTATAATAATAATAAGAAAAAAAAAACATTTTACTTACTTTTTCCCACAAAAATTTCGCTTAAAAATAATCTCACTCCCAGAACGCCGGCCGCTCTGTCGCCAGGCGTCACAACACTACAGATAAAATATTAAATTCGTTTCATTACTGAACTGATAGTGTTGTATCAATTATTATCTTTTTAATACAATAATCTTAAGAATATTTTAATTACTGCCGGATGATTTAAGTATTCACAATGTGTTTCCAAGCAATAAATTACCTAAATTAATTATTTAAAAAAATATTTTAAAGAAAATGTTACAAAATAATAATAGTAAAAAAATTCTGAACTCGAGCGTTATATTTTCCTCAAAATACTATTTCATATCTATATAACTTAAGAACGGCTGAACCGATTTAGCTGAAAATTGGTAGGGAGGTAGCTAAGAACCAGGAGAAGGAAACAGGGTACTAATTTAAAAAAAAGAAACTGCTCATTTATTGCCACTAAGGCGGCACAAAGTTCGCGGGGTCAGCTAGTACTGAATATTTCTTAAAAAGATTTAATATCCAAAACTATGTTACCATAGTCGTCATCCTCATAATAATTTCTGACGAAAATCGTCTATTGTTAGACACAGGCTCTCCCGTGCGTCTCGCATCCATAGTCGCGAGCCGCGTATTAAATGATCTTGACCTTGTACTTTGATATCAATCAGTTTCATTCCTATTTCATTGCTACAGATTTAAAAACTCGCTTCTTTATGATGCCAAGCGAATTTGAACTCAAATACTATAAGTAATAAGTGTGATATTTAATTGTGCGGAGTATCTTAAATAGAGAATTACGTAGAGATAGGTACTGTGTAGCGCAGGTGTCTTGATTGTGCCTGTAATCATTGATAAGCTTTGTCTTACGTATATCGTATAGATAGCTAATCTATTGTTTCAGGCACTACATATTCTAATTGACATGACTTCTCCTACAACTGTGATACCTAATTAATTACCGATACGGTTTCGATGACACATACACATCGTATTCTTTACTGAGTTAACTTAGACAATCATACAGTCAGACTCACGTCCCAGAAAAGGAATCTTTCTGACATTCTGTTGAATTAGGATCATGAATGAATGAAAAGGGCATCGTACCTCCCGTAGCTATATGAGCTGTGCAGTCATCTAAGATAATGATTTTTTTTTTCGCTAGAAAGTTATCAAATGAAGATTTCTTTAGAAATAAGCATCACCTTTCTACCTGTATTTCTTTTTTGTTTCCTTCTTCATTTCTATTACTTATTGTAATATGTGTACATAAATTATTAAATAAAAAAATGGCTCCACTCGCGGATGAGGCGAGTAACAGACTTTTACTGACTAAAACCGAACTGTTTCCAGCGGACAAGTTATTCCCGCAAATATTTTTTGCATATAGCAGCCTTATAATGTTGCTTCTGCTCGATATCTGGCCTCCCCTCTTCGAGAGGGAATGTTCCGTAATTTACCACTCGTCAATTTTCGTCAAGCATAAGGTTTGTGCTCAAATAGGCGCTTTGTCTAATTTAATTCATCACAAGTAGGTACTCTTAGAACGGTGAAGAAAAACATAGTGAGGTTCAAACCGGCTCGTCTTAAGGCTAAATTTCAAGGACATGTGACATCTACTAAGCCCACTGGACTCGCGTGGTGGATTAGGGCCAATTAGCGGGAACACTATAAGGCTGATAATGCTATAGTTCTTTTTTTAATCCTAGACTACGATTTGACAAATTAAAATATCAAACTCCAGAAAATTGGCAAAATATTTCTAGAGTGTGACATTCTGAGTTGTCAAAACGTATTCTAGAATTGAAAAACGAACTTAGGGTACTGTGTAGGGTAGTCAAGGAATTTAGTTAACTACACTAGCCTCCTGTGCGGCTTGTTGCAGGGCATCGACCACTTTGAAGACATAGGTCCTTGCGTGATCATGGCGTCGCCCGGCATGATGCAGTCGGGCCTGTCGCGGGAGCTGTTCGAGTCCTGGTGCACCGACCCCAACAACGGAGTTATCATTGCTGGTCAGTTCTAGTATAAGTGTTATGTAATGTGAGATAAACGTTTATGCAATATTCGATAGCAGCGGTTAAGCGATTGGCTGCTGAGCTAGCAGTAAGTAAGTAGGCCAGATTACTTTTGACAGAAACGCTTCCTTAGCTAATTCCTTCCATTTGTCCTCTAGGTTACTGCGTGGAAGGCACGCTGGCTAAGACGATCCTGTCGGAGCCGGAGGAGATCACGTCGATGTCGGGACAGAAGCTGCCGCTCAAGATGTCCGTGGACTACATCTCGTTCTCCGCTCACACCGACTACCAACAGACCTCCGAGTTTATTAATATTCTGAAGCCGCCGCACGTGGTATGTACCTCTTTTTCAAATGCTAAGTATAAGTTACTGTCTGAACCTATCGGTTTCTCCACTTGTGTCTTCTAAACAATGGTTTGTGTTATAACATATGACTCGCACGAAGCTAGGGCAAAGGCCCTTGGGCCTTTAGTGAACAATTTTTTGTGAGGTGGGAATTCATCAAATAACGTCTCTCGGGAGCGACGAGGCGTCTCAAAGGCAGGGTAGTTTTGGTCACGTAGATATATTTTCACGAGGTATTCTGTGTTCAGGTACTGGTGCACGGCGAGCAGAACGAAATGTCGCGGCTGAAGGCGGCGCTGCAGCGCGAGCACCGCGGCCGCCTGCAGATCCACACGCCGCGCAACACGCAGCAGCTGTGTCTCACGTTCAGGGGAGACAAGACTGCCAAGGTAAACTAGCATTAAGGCCCGTTTAACTTAAGCTTAACTGGCGGCCAAAATTCTTGGGGATCCTAGCAAAGGTGTATGGGGCTGGAGGCGTTTACTGAAGATTCCTTTTTGAAAGAACTTCGCATCAAACAAGTACTTTCGTCGATTGTGCAACAGCGAATCTTTAAGATGTTTGGACGTACCAAACGCAATAAAAGTTCTTCGGAACGTTAAGTAGTATAGGGAAGAGTAGAGGGTCAGCGTTCTCGCGGCCGATCTCCTACCAGATGGACAGACCTCATTGAAATATCTTCGAATTGTTCCCTCATTGAATTTACACAAAGTGTCATGAATAGAGAGAAATGAACTTGACTTTATGATTGGTAAAACCTACAACCAAACTACCACAGGATCTATGACCACGACCCCTCCGTCAGGAGTGTATGTATGACTGACAAGAAGCAAAGGTGAGAGCAACTTTATTTAAGCGCATTTTCGTGTATGGATCTCCAAGATATCATCTTGACACTTGATTCGTTCATTACAAATATAAACTAAACGGTTTATATAATACTAGCGACCCGCCCCAGCTTCGCACGGGTACTGATATTGAATATACTATGCATCTATTATACACATAAACCTTCCTCTTGAATCACTCTATCTATTAAAAAAACCGCATCAAAATCCGTTGCGTACTTTTAGAGATCTAAGCATACATATAATCTAAGCAACTTTGTTTTATACTATGTAATGATAGCATTCAAATCAAATTATTTAGTAATCGTTTCTATAGCCAGTGTATGTTCAACCAGGTGATGGGATCGCTAGCGATGGAGCCGCCCGAGCCCGGTACACAGCTGCAGGGAATTCTGGTCAAGAGGAACTTCAACTACCACATACTGGCGCCGTCTGACCTTAACAGTAAGTTATAATATCAGTAGTATAATATTATGAGTAGTATACAATTATACATATAAATGATCGTTTTAATCCCGTGTAAGGTTTATCCTGTACATGAAATACTATCTATTTGTAACTCGAATTAATTTACGCACGTACAAAATAATTTGCTTTAAGAGAACGTCAGCTGCACGAGTCCAATGACCTGTAAGTAGTTTTCGGGCGATGCGTTTTCGAGTTTACTTTATTTTTTAATTTTACCTTTACAAATAGCTACTGTAATACTGTTTCATGTACCGGAGCGAAGGGTCGAAATTGTGATGTTTTTTAATCTCATGGAGGGCCATGCAAATTTTGTGGTGTATATGTACAGCTGAGCTCCTTTTTGTGTGTTTTATTAGACAGGTCCAGTCCACTTAAATCTGTGTAGTGTTTTCTTCAAAAGATCTAATCTGCACGGGGCTCATATGATTTGAACATAACGTGTATATATGGATGTTTAGTGCATGAATTTAAGTAAAATTTATACCTCTAAGCTTGTTGGGGTGTTTCCTCTTTGGCTTTATCTAGTTTAAAACTCGCACTTTCTATTATGTCTCTAATGACGAATGAATGTCTTAATGCGTTCTCACACTTTCTATTATGTTTCTAATGACATATGGATATAATTTAATGTTCTGTTTCCAGAATACACAGAACTAAGTCAATCGGAGGTGACGCAGCGGCAGTCGATCCACTACAGCGGCTCGGTGGGGCTGCTGCGGCACGTGGTGATGCAGCTCGCCGGCGCCATCGAGTTCCAGAGCGAGACGCGCTGGAAGGTGTATTCCTGCGTCGAGCTCATCGTCGAGAACAACATGATCACCTTGGAGGTACATAGACTGTTGTTCTATAAATACTCATACAATGAATTCTCGTTTTCCGTTTTTTTTTCTTTTTTTATCATATATTATTACAGTCGACTCTCGTTAATTCCAACCTGCGATAATTCGAACTTCTCTATAATTCAAAGTTATCGCGAGTTCCCTACAAAATCTCTTTATATTTCGAACTAAATCAATACATTTTTATGCACTTGGTAATTCGAACGAAAAAATCATTGCTATTAACAAAACGACGCGTTAATTCGAACTCATCGGCGTCCAACACTCGACAATTCAAAGTTGCAGATGAAAAACGATGAAGATGTGGACGATACATCAGAACCTTTAACAGAGGTGTCAGTTAAAAGAAAGCAAAATTTTCATTTGATACCTTCCAACTCTTCCTGTATACCTACAAATCGAAAGTGATGAAAAAACATTGCAGGCACTTTTTCTCTTAAAACAAGTTATTGAGCAGTCTGAGCAGCAGCAATGTGTTTTGAAGCAAACCTGAGTTCTTTCGAAACATTAATTAATTCACATTATGAATAGAATTATGTACCTATGTAAACTCTAAACTTTTTTGATTGTTATAGAACAGCAGTTAATAAATAATTATTGATCAATACTTAGTAATTCGCCGTTTTATTGATTTTTTCTCACAAATTTCGAACCATTTGATATTTCAAACATCTGATAATTCGAAATATTTTAAGAGTCCCTCGAGTTTCGAATTAACGAGAGTCGACTGTACTAGTTTTTGTCCGCGGCTTCGCCCGCGTGGTGTTTGGGGTTGGGTTATAAAACTTACAACGGTAACTTTCGCATTTAAAGTAGCACGTAAGATACAACGGATTACAGGTCGAACGGTGAATTAAGATCGTTGGGCAAAAGTAGAAGGGGCAAGAACAGTCTACACTAATATAATAAAGAGATAAAGTTTGTTTATTTGCTTTTTTATTTTTTTGTTTGTAGGAGGTAATCTCTGGAACTACTGGTCCGATTGAAGAAATTTTAGCAATAATAGAAAGCTGCTTTACTCCTGAGTGACATAGGCTATATTTTATGTACGCGGGCGAAGCCGCTGACAAAAGCTAGTATTTAATATTGAGATCTTGGTGACGTGCGAAGTGACGGCGTCACGTCATTGGTAGATCAGTCGCTCTCGTCTCTTGGGTACTGTTGCGTACAGTTAGTATATTATCGTATAAGTAATACGTAGTGGTAAAAAAAATGCTAAAAAATAAAATTTTAAAATACGTCAATAAAGAAACTAATGAAGTCGTGGGTAAATTAAAGCAGGTCAAAATACCTACATAAAATTTATTTTTGTTTTTTATTTTTTTATAAATTTACTAACTTGCAAGATTAATTACAAGCAAAAACTAGTGTTGTTATATGTTAAGTTACTAAGGTTCAAATATACGAAAAAAAATAGCACCGTTTTCCCCCCGAAGGGTAGAAAACGGATGTTTAGGTTCCAGCGTAGCTAGACCCACCTTTGAGATTACCCCTTGGATTTTCGCGTGTGACAACACTAGATTCCTATAAATCCTATACCCCCCCGCGCGCGCGCACATCCCCACCCCGTATGCCACGCCATGTTGCGCCGGGCGAACGTTCCGTTCGTTCGCTTGTTCTTCAGTACGTTTTCAAGCCGGCAAGGCCTGAAATGGTGGGTCTAGCTACGCTGGAACCTAAATATCCGTTTTCTACCCTTCGGGGGGAAAACGGTGCTATTTAGGTGTCCGAGCTACGCTAGACCCACCTTTGAGATATGTTTATTTTCTGCCGGCGCTACATGACGTGCTGTGATTGGATTTGATATGATGTGTAGCTCAAAATGGAGTGTGTAATAAAAAATCTGAGATAGATAATGAAAAAGGAGAGATTTATTTTAGTAAAAATATATGAGATCAAGGAAAACATAACTATACCTTTTCTTCTGGTAAAATCAAATAACATTTTAAATGAATAATCCCTTTTTTAAAATAACATACATTAATGGGGATAGTAAAGTTACAGCGGTGAGAATAAATCAGTAAGGTTTGCACCAGTAGAATCTCTATTCTGGATGTGTACTTCCTTAAAGTAATGTTTGAGGAATGTATCTTTGCTTCTCCAATTACCTCTTTCTAACAATTCGTCGATATTTATATTTCTGTTAACCCATATGTCTGAGTTTACTGCGGCTCTAAAACTACCTGGGGAGTCCTGAATGTTGGCCTCTCGGAACAGGGTTTTGATCCATCCAGCGATAACTGTTCGAGATGCCGCATTCACTTTTCCTCTAGTCGTGATAAATAGGCTATTTAAGTTCTGCCGAGCTTTCCTACGCTCCTGTGATATAATAATAAGTTTTTCAATCCACAGAACCGGATTTAGTCTTTCAGGGCCGTTGTTTGATAAGCGCCACCCAGATTGTCGAGGCGTTGCTGAGTCCGTTTTTGATCCGAATTTGGGCCATAGTATCACATGATCACCATTATTTTTGAAAAACTCAGGGCTTATGTCCAATAAAGTGAGGTCATGTACTCTTCTTCCCGTACACAGTAATAAAATCGCTGTGACATGACGTGATATTTGAAATAAGCTTTCAACATTGATGCTGTAATGTCGAAGATATTCAATTAGACTGGCTGCTTGCCAAGTAGAAGGTTTTCGAGGTGGGGGCCTTGTTGTGGCTATGGCTTTCATTATCCGGTTAACTAAGGGGTGTCTAGCAAGTGCCTCTGATTTCTCTGGGTTTGCAAAAGTAGCCACAACGGACTTATGTACGGCAATGGTCCTAGGGGCCAATTTAACTTCGCTATGTAAATAACAAATGAATTTGGAGAGGTCACCAGGTTCGGGGTCATTGGTTTGACATCTTTCTCTGGACCATAGACGCCACCTTTCCCAGGCGATTTTATATGTTTTTAAGGTTGATTTGCGCCATGCGGACTCTAAGATAAACTGGTGGTTGCTGAAAATCAGTCCCGTGGATTGATGGCTTCGTCCTTCGTCACGGCTATGGCTGAGCAACAACCTTTTTTCGCCCAGATGCGACGCACAACTCGGTTTTATATTTTGAAACTGTTTTTAGTCTAAGTTAATGCATGTTGATCAAAACAAGGTTATGTAAAAAGAAACAATGTGGATTGTGACAGATGCCATAGACAACGCATGTAATTTTCACGGAGACCAAGGCTTTTTGCATAATGTCTATGGTATCGTTTAATAATACCTTGTTCACACTTGACTCTGACTAATTGTTGTATTTTGTGTAGTTGTTTTATGTGTGTATGTATGTGCGTCTAGTTTGGGCCGAATAAAAATTGTTTTTCTTTCTTTCTTCTTCTTTAAGAGTGTTTTGCTTTCTTCTTGCCAGGTTTCAACTAAACCGGTCCAGCCCGTACCTTCCATACCTGCAAACGTAGGCTCTCTACTGCTGGTGGAGGTTTCCCCGTTTTCAGATCTATCAGGTGGAGACGCAAATCGCGTATTAAGAACGGAGGGCTCAGCGCTCGTTGTTTCAATTCCGCTTTCCAAAAGGTTTTCTCCCAGCTCGGTATCACAAATAGGTAAATTCCCGTGCTTTTCTCTAGATGGCGTAATACTCGAGGTATCAGTGGAGGTGGAGGAAAAAGCCAACCGAGGTCGTAATGCCATTTCCTGCTGAAGGCATTCACGAATGTGCATGCTTGATCTCGTACATCTTCGCTTACGTATCGTTGTACTACCGCTGATTGAGAGCTCGCGAAAAGGTCTATTGACAGTGTGCCCCATTTGTTGAATATGATCTGTGTTATTGCCTTCGACAGTGTCCATTCTGGTGTTTGGTGGAATCTCGAGAGGCTGTCAGCTAGGAGATTGTATCTTCCCGGGAGGTAGCGAACTATCAGATGTATTTGGTGCTGATGGGCGAACTCCAGTATATCTATCGTCAGCTTTAATAGATTTGAAGACCTTGTCCCTCCTTCTTTGGTGATATATGCTGCCACAGATCTGTTGTCCGTTTGAGTCAATATTGTTTGACATCTGTAGATGTGTGCTACTTTCTGAAGAACCATTTTCAAAGTCCACAGTTCTTTCCGATTGCTGTGCCACAATTGTTGCTCGGATGTCCATCGGCCGTTTAAACTCAAGTCGTTTACTGTGGCTCCCCATCCTTGATCTGATGCATCGGTCGTTACAAATACTGTGGGGTCTGTGTGGTGAATCGGTGAGGGTTGCTGGACATGATCAAACCACCACTGAAGTTCTTTCTGGACGGACTTTGGAAGGCAAATCTTCCTGTTTCTGTCGGTCTCTGGGAGTGAATTTGCCTGCCTTTGTATTACCCTGGTGTGGAGCCTTCCCAACGGGACAACAAATGACGCAAAACCGATGTTTCCTAGTATAATTTTTGCTTTGTGCCACGTCCACCATTTTTTCTCTAGTGTGTCTTTTAGAAGTATAGTAATTTTTTGAACTTTGGGCTTCGGGAGGCATTTGAAGTTTTGTTGTGTATTCCATAAAACTCCTAAATATTCTATTGCATTTGTTGGAGTGATGACTGACTTGTTTAGATTTACACTCCATCCCAGATCTATTAGAGTTCGCATTACCTGCTGGGTCTGTTGTAACAAGACCTCTTGATTCGTGTGCATTATTAAAAAGTCGTCTAGGTATACTATTATTCGGATACCTCTTTTCCTGAAATAATTAGCCAACCAATTAGAAATATTCGCAAAAGTGCATGGGGCAGTAGCTAAGCCAAAAGGTAAGCATGTCATTTCATAAATATTGTTCTTATAAGCAAAAGCTAAGAATCTGCGGTGTGTTTTAGCGATAGATATATGGAAGTATGCTTGTGACAAGTCCAATTTTGTCATAAAATCTGACGTATTTAGACATAATGGTATTTTATGGTGGTTAAGCAGGCGAAATTTTGGTGGTCGTAGAAATCTATTCAAGTTTCTTAAGTCGAATATAGGACGATTCGATCCATCCGATTTCTTACGAAGAAACAAAGGTGATAGAAAACCTGATTTATGGCAACACTTTTGGGCAGCACCTGATTCAAACAATTTTGCTATTTCTTGGGACATTTCCTTAGAAGCTTTTATTTCAAATCGTTGACAGGTCTGTTTGCTAAATCTATATAACGGTGGAAGACTAAGAAAGGGTATACGATACCCTGATAATGTTGCTAAGATATTTTTTGGTGCGCCTAGTGCTTCCCAGACGTGAAGTTTTTTATTCAACTGTCCTGCTTGAAATTTAAAACTTTTTGATCCTTTGTTTAGTTGGGACACGTTTTGTTTGAAAATGAGATCTATCCGATTTACGATTGACCGATTTTCTGACATGATAATTGTGTTGGACTCTGTTTTTAGAGTCTGTCGTTGTCGCTTGTAATGCTCGCCTTTCTCTGAATTGCCCTCGATGCACGGACGTTGTAGCAGGCGTGGTTTTCCTAAACTTGCCGGGAAAAAGCTTGTAAATACCACCTTGCTCTCTTACCAGTTCTGATAGTTGGGGTTCGGCAAATAGATGGCTCTCCGATGGGGGTATAGCATGGAGCAATTCATTAATAATTTTATTTTGCGGTTTATAAATGCCTCTTCTTTGTTGAATCACCTCAGAACGTTTGCCGCAAGTGTACTGTAAGAGAGAATCGGAAACTTTCCGGAATGAGGAGTCTGAGCCTAAGAATTTTTTACTTATATATGCTTTAACTGACGCAGGGGCGTCTTGATATATTTCCTGGAAAGTTTGGCGTTGTAGTAGTAGTCCGTGTGTTATTGCGCCAAGACATAGATCCATTTTTTCAAGTACTGAAACCAGCTGCCAAGATGGAGTCACTGTGGCCAGGTTACTGTTCACTTTTAGAGCTGTAAAGGCTGGGGTAGCTTGGAAAGTTTTTTGTACTTCAGCATAACGGATGTTTTGCCAACCCTCCGAACCAAACCTCTGGCAGTCAATGCCTTGTTTTACAAGGACTTCATCGGCTTTTGTTATTTTTGCTTCCGTCTCCTTAGTTCCCGGTGTGAAGTCTTGCAGTGGCTCTTTCTCAATATCCGTCCTGTCGCTTCCTAGCGGGTCGACGATTATTGGAGGCGCGTTCCAAGTGTCATCTGCCGCAGGTTCATCATCGCTATGATCTGAGTGAAGACTTGGGGACCATGGACCCCGAGAAGACTCCACAGAGTTGGCCTGATTCTCGCGATTCAGCATCAGTCTGACATTGTCGTTAGTGGTCTGTGCTAATGTACAGAGCTTTTCTAAAATCAAATTTTGATGCGCCATGAAGTCGCTCAGCCTCGGTTCTTTGTCGACTGTGGGCGCATCTGGACTATGGCTTCTTTTGGAGGCTCGTGAGCTACCCGAGATAGATATGGATCCTGGTTCATGCCCTTCTCTTAATATGAGGTCAGCTTCTTGTCTTGAGACGAGGTCCACTTTTATTTTATTTATCGTCTCAGAGAATTTATTGTATGCCTGAACTGGATGTATTTTGGCCATTATTGCTAGAGGAGCATAAATTAATGCGCGACCTAATGGCCATGTCAATAAGATGCGTTTGATCTTTTTGTATCGACGCTCACTCAGCGTGTGCTCCGGGCTATAAGCCTTTGCGAGTTTTACGGTTGGGATTGCGAACCGAAGTCTGCATTCGGTGTCCGAGGAGATTGATTCCCCGAATAGATCTTTATAGGTCGTAATGTTGATGACCCAGTCCCTCCAGTTATCTGGGTATACCTCGTCTAAGAGGTTTATTATATTTTTAAAGAATTTCTCTTCCTTTGCCGGAGTTGTCCACTCTGTTAGGGTGCCCAGTGTGGTTTGCTCCATCTGAAAACATATTGCAGCGTATGAGCTTGCGTTGTTGTGTTCTGCTGGTGTAATGCACGCAGCTGACTATTGCTTTAGGTTGGCCAAAGAGCACCAAGTCAATCGTTCAAAAGAAGACGTGACAACTGCCCAGTAGATAGACCTCTAGTCTATAGCCGACATATCGTCTGGCGATGGGCAGGCGACGTCGTGTGCTCAGCCGGCTGTCGGCTGCGAGCAGCCTACACGTCGTCTGCCGAACGTAGATGCTTAGCCGACTGTCGGCTGAGCGCAGCCGACAGTCGTCTACGAAAGTAAGCGTGGTATATTAAGGGCTTTCCTTAGTAGCACACGTTTTATAGTAGATAACAGGGCTTTCCTGTAAAATACTACGGAACATAATTTTGCACACAATAGAAGAACTATTGTTTAGTGTCCCGTTCCGTATTATAATAATTCTGAAATATATTTAGTTATAAGAAGTAGAACTTACCTTTTAAAAATAAGTGTTTAATCCGTTTCTTACGCTAAATGTTGATAACTCGACACTAAGTAGGCACTGTGTTGTCACTTCGAAGATCCAAGACGTACTGAAGAACAAGCGAACGAACGGAACGTTCGCCCGGCGCAACATGGCGTGGCATACGGGGTGGGGATGTGCGCGCGCGCGGGGGGTTATAGGATTTATAGGAATCTAGTGTTGTCACACGCGAAAATCCAAGGGGTAATCTCAAAGGTGGGTCTAGCGTAGCTCGGACACCTAAATAGTACATTTTGATACAAGTGCAGGAAGTTTGTCATTGCGACCGAGGCGAAATTCGCACGAGCCGTAGGCGAGTGTGTTATGGAGCCGAGGGCTGCAATGACAAATCTGCATGTTTTTCAATACACTTACGACTTGTGAAATAAAGAAAGAAAAAATTTTTAATCGTATCTCAAACATACAGTAGAAATATAATAATAATAGCATACAAATCTGCTCTGGTCAGTTTTTAACTTCGTGGGGTCGTCCAGCGCCTCGCGCCTGATTCGATAAACTAAGTAAAAAAAAGAAAATCATCCGTGACCGTGACGATAAGGAAGGAATAAAAAAGCCCTTGTTGTGATAAACTCAAAAAAGCACTTGGGTGATATACATGCTATATTGAACCTAATAGGAGTGCGATAAGAGGCAGTTTTCGAGTAAGTGTATTGAAAAAGAAATTCTTTAGTATACAAAGAATTTCTGTCCGGTGTTTGCTCCCACTACTATCACCGAGCCATCTTAATTTACCGCTCGATCTGTACCGTTGTTTTCGCTAGATATTAATGTAGTTAGCACTGGAATCACTCCCTATACAAACGTGGGAAATATAATAACTACAGATCTGTGCCCTAATTCACGTAAAATGAAACAATCCCAATTCCATTCTTGTTCGATCGCGATACCGATACTGATATTGGATATGACACGTGAATACGTGTTCCTTGATATAAATTCTATTTTATAACGACAATCGAACAACTTCTAAACGACCTGTCAAATCTATCAAAATCAAGGAAGTTATTTAACCTACGGAGAAATTGGATTGATTACGAAGTAGAATTTCAAACTCTAATCATATTTTTTCTAACCGTCACTAAAAACACTTTCATTGTTCTCTTAAACCATCAAGTGTCAACGTATCACTCGAAGAATCTACTAATCTTCAACCACCGGCCGTTTAATTTTTCATGCCGCTAACGCTAGCATAACAACTTGCTTTTCCAATTTACTTTAGACATTGGCAGAATAGTCGACATCGGCTCATATTTGCCATCAACAAAAAATAGAATAGAATAGACCAGGGTAGGCGAACCTTTATGCATCAACGTGCCATTTTTTCCAAAAAAAGTTTAATGGGATCATTGAGGTGCCATCAAATAATTTTGACTTACTGATTATTTGGAAAATAATAATAGTTAATACTATCAAAACTCTCTTTGAAATAAAGTAAACAAAAGAGCATTTTGGATTGTTTTTATTACACGTATAAATTAAATTACTGTAAAATTTGTGTGATTTTTGTTACTGCACATGTTTTATGATCGACGACGTGCCTAAAATATTAAGTCGCGTGCCGTCAATGGCACGTGTGCCATTGGTTCGCCTACCCTGGAATAGACTCTAACGAGTTCAAAATCGGTGTCGTTCAAACTCGACGAAAATGTCAAAGTCGCTGCGATATCGGTACGGTTTTGATTACGAGAATTAGGGTACTGGTCTAACTCAGGTCACATTTGATGACCTTATATGGACCATTACAACCCCCCTAAGTTAACGTGCTCCTGTCCTCCCCCAGTGGGCGGCGGCGCCGGTGTCAGACATGTTCGCGGACGCGCTGGTGGCCGCCATCCTGTCGGCGTCCGCGCTCACCGCGCCGCGCCACCTGCCGCTCGCGCCCAAGCTCGACCGCATGCACTTCAAGGTAATTCTTTTCATCTTTACTAGAAATAATGACATTTTGTATATTTGAGAAATAAGGGTATCTCTGGACTCGAAGCCTACTTAAAAAATGATTTCACAAATTACCGGCAGAGCCCAAAGAATCACCAAATTTTAATGGGACAAAAGGTTCTGGAGTAACGATCACCTATTTGTAGGCGCGCCGCTAGAAGACTCACAAGGTGGCCCGACAACTTGGTGAGGGTTGTGATAATTCGATGGATGCGAGAAGCACAGGACCGATCGTTATGGTGAATCTAGCTGGGTGGACTGTCTAACAGTGGCCATGTTTCGGCAGAAATTATGATGATGATTATTCCACACGACATGCCATGTCGTGTGGAATGAAATGGTTTTATGTCCTCCTAAAAACTATTGAGATAGGAAACCTTAGTTTATGTACTGTAATACATGCTAGCCGTTCAGCGTCTTGCCGTTAAGGTCAGCAGGTGCTGAAAATCAGCGCTGTGGCTCTGTCTAATTCATGAGCCCCAGCTATTTACTGATCACTGGCCGTTTTGTCGCATATTTTGCAATTTACTATTTGTTTGTTTTTTGTTTTATTTTATGCGGTATGCGCCATATGAACAAATAAGCTCTTTTTCATTCTTTCTTAGACTGAACCTCAATCGATTAGATATCAATTATTAGCTACCAGCACGATTGTTTCATAAAAATTAGTCTAACGACAATCAAATGTAAGAAGCTTGCAGGAAAATTCGGGAGTTGAACTCCTCATTTTAAAAACATTCGACCATGTGTATTTTCACGTTACACTTTCATTTCCAGGAATGTGTAATCGAGATGCTACAAGAGATGTTCGGTGAAGACGCCGTGCCGAAGATGTTCAAGGGAGAGAAGTTGTACGTGACCGTGGACGACAAGCGAGCTGACATCGATCTGCTCAATATGGTCAGTATTGATCACGATCACATTATAGTTCTTATTTCAGTATTTTTTTTTTTTTAAATATTACATTATATCGAGAGCTTCATAATAACGGGGCGCCCATTTTTTTTTCAAAGACAATAGATAGTACAAGAGAGATTATTTTATATAATTATATATTAAACTGCTATATATCTTTTCAAAACACTCACTCGAATACTGCCTCTTATCGCTATCCGATTAGGTTCAATATAGCACGTATATCACCCAAGTGTTTTTTTGAGTTTATCACAACAAGGGCTTTTTTAGTCCCTCCTTATCGTCACGGTTAAGGGTGAATATTATTTATTTACTTAGTGGCGCGAGGCGTCCCTCGTATTATATTTCTACTGTATGTTTGAGATACGATTCAACGTTTTTTATTTCTTTCTTTATTTCACAAGTCGTAAGTGTATTGAAAAACGTCGTTTGACACACATGCAGATTTATCATTGCAGCTCTCGGCTCCATAACACACTCGCCTACGGCTCGTACGAATTCTGCCTCGGTCACAATGACAAACTTTCTGCACTTGTATAAAAATGTACTACTTATTAATATTGACACACTGAAATCTAATAAAACATCAAATGACTTAAATTCTATACTTAATAACAATAATTTAAAAAACCATATTAAACTGCCTACGAGGAAAAACGCTTGTTTAGACTTAATAGTAAGCAACATACACGATGCTAAATCCGCAATTCACTATTTAGCACTCTCAGATCACGAGACAGCACAAACGATAACGGTCAGATTAGAAACTGATTCTAAAGTAAGAGACATAAGTAGCTTCTGGTTTAAAAAGGTAAGAGACTTTAGTGAGGAAAATATAAATAAATTCAATAATTGCATCTCAAGTCTATCTTTTTCTGAAGTTTACGATGCTCAAACAACAAATGACGCCTTCGATAGATTTCACGATTTGATAACCATTTTCTACAATCTATGCTTTCCTATAATTACAGTTAAAAATACTTGTAAACAAGCGAAAAACAGAGGATTAACAAAGAGTATAAAAAGATGCTGCATTAAAAAACGCACATTATATTTAAAATACCATCTCTACAAACACAATAAAAACCTAAACAAAAAAAGATATGAAGACTATACCCAAATACTAAAAAAATGCATACATAAAGCTCAACAGCTTAATAGCTTGAACTACATTAATAAGGCCAAAAATACGAGCAAAGCAGCTTGGAACCTGATTAAAACAAACACTAATAATATGACCAGTAACTCTGAAGTTGACGTAATTAATACAAATAATGAAATTTATGACGACCCAAACCAAATATGTGACCTATTTAATAATTATTATATATCCCAAACAAATGACAATACCAATAATAACAGACAACATGACACGGAAAAAGGCACTCCTCAAAATCCCAAAAGTATTTTTCTTACACCAGTCAATGAATCAGACGTGTATAAAATAATTCGCAGTCTAAAAAACACAAACTCAACGGGATATGACGACCTGAGCACTAAAGTGTTGAAAATATGTTCAATGAGTTTAGTGTCTCCCTTAACCTACATTATTAACCTGTCTCTAACAGAAGGAGTATTCCCAACACGTTTGAAGAAATCAATTGTTAAACCTTTATATAAGAAAGGTACAAAAACTGACATGAGCAATTATCGGCCTATAACTTTAATACCAATCCTGTCTAAAATCTTCGAGAAAGTTATGTACATTAAAATAGAAAACTTTTTAATAGCTTGTAATATCCTTAAAAAAGAACAGTTCGGTTTTAGAAAAGGCAGCTCTACTACTTTAGCATGCTTTGCGCTAGTAAAACACATAACTGAAAGTTTAAATCAGAAATCTAAGATAGGTTGTATATTCCTAGACATGACGAAGGCCTTTGATTTTGTATGTCATAAAACACTACTGTCAAAGCTTGAACATTACGGAATACGAGGTAAGGCCAACGAATGGATCCAAAGCTATCTTTCTGAGAGAGTACAATGCGTAGAAATTACAAAAAATTGTCAAAATGAAATAAAAACATATAGATCGGAATATAAGCAAAATAATTATGGCACGCCACAGGGAGGTATATTATCCCCACTACTTTTTCTAGTCTATATCAATGACATTCCAGATGCAATAGGCAAAGATTGCATTCTATTCGCTGATGACACGACAATAATAATTAAGAGTGACAATGACATAAATTTAAAAAATGAAATTATCCAAGCTCTAGATAACGCAATCGGTTGGCTACAGAAAAATAACCTTAAAATAAATATGACAAAAACAAATATAATACAATTTCAGACATACAGAGCTAACATAAATAAACTTGACATTCAATATAGAAATTCTAAACTGACCACAGTCGATAATTGTGTATTTTTAGGTATAACGGTTGATAAATATTGCAATTGGAAAACACACATTGATAAAATCCTGGCTAAAATAGATCGGTTCATATATGCCTTGAAAAGAATTAGACAAACAGCAAACTGCCAAACTGCGATGTTGGCTTACCATGGCTACGTATCATCCATATTGAGATATGGCATTGTGATATGGGGCAATTCGGTCGACTTTGATAGAGTCTTTAAAGCTCAAAAAAAATGTATCCGAGCAATTTGTGGAGCTCATTTTCTAGATAGCTGTAAGCCACTATTCCAAAAACATAAAATTCTACCTTTGCCATGTTTATATATCTTCGAAATATGTATGTTTGTTAAAAGGAACTACAACTTATTTAAAACGAACACGGAAAGGCCAAATAGTCGATCACGCCATAAAGATAGACTTCAGCTGCCATCAATAAAACTAAGCTTATTTAAGAAAAATGTGTACTGCATGTCAATTATTATTTATAATCATCTACCAAATAGCTTGCAAGACTTACCGCTGACATTGTTTAAAAAAAAACTTTTTAATCTATTAATACGAAAATGTTATTATACCATTAAGGACTATTTAGATGACAAGACAATAGATTCTGAAATTTGTAACTTAGATTAGCAAATACATTGATAAAACTTATTTGACATTTGCACGCCATGTTATGGCAGGATATGCTGAAACAAATTTATTGTAAGAACTTATGTACCATATTCTAGCAAATAAATGTTTGAATTACTTATAACTCTATTCTTGAACAGTTCAGTTTTCAGCCTTTAGAGCTCAGGTGGTAAGGTCTCAAAGCTTTCATTGGACACCATTTTGTGTTTAAAATTTCTTAGTATACCACAGATGGAATAATATTGTATTGAATTTAGATTTGAAAACATTTGTCAAAATGTGACACAATTATGTCACAGGTTTTTTTTTGCTTTTTATTTTTTTTATATTAATAGAAGTTATAATTGTAACAAAGATGCTGATTTTAATTTGCGTACTTGCTTATTGTTGCAAAATCCTATGTAGTGTTGACAATATTTTCGTTTTTCAGGAAGTGAAATGTCCGGAAGACGAGACGTTAGAGCGCACCGTGCAGTCCGCCGTCAGCAAACTGTACGCCGCCCTCGCGCCCGTGCGCGCGCCCCCCCCGCCACCCTCCACCTGACGCGCGCCCCGCCCGCGCCTCCCGCGCGCACTCAGGGACTAAACATCCGTGTCATTGGATTTTAAACCTTATATCGGTGAAGTAAGAGTAAAATTCAAGTGCTTGTGGTGTTTGAAACATTGTGTGATGTAAGGTGGGAACTTTGTGTTTAATATTAAGTGGAAATAAAGTAAACTTTGGACAACATTAAAAAGTATTTTACTCCTATGTGATAAGTTTTGCGGTGGAAAACAGAGTAAAAAAATAATATTTCAAAAACTGAAATATTTTTTTGTCCACCTCACTGATATTACAAATGACTGTTATAAATAGTTAAATGTATGAATATGGATGTAGAAGCATTATGCTATGAATGTATGTTTATAGAATAAACTTGTATACTAAGACGACAGGCTTTTCTTTACTCAACCAACTTCAAGACGAGAGCAGTGGTTGCCGTGTGGTACCAGCCCTGACTTACGAGTTGTAGGTCGCAGGATCAAAACCAGCCAAGCGGTTCACTTTGTGTAATTTATTTCATCACCACTGCTGTCAAAACGATGAAGGAAAACATCGTGAGGAAACCGACATGTCCTAGAACCAAAAATTCAAAGACGTGATATCCACCAACCCGCACTGGGCCCGCGTGGTGGATCACGGCCCATTCCCTCTCCTAGAGAGGACGCCTCTGTGTTCACTGCTGGGAAACATAAAAAGGTTTTATAATGATGATGATGATCCAACTTCAAAACATTAAAACAATAGCTTCATATAAAAATAGGTATATTTACAAAGCGCACGGCGCTGATAACAACACATTTTGCGCATACATTATAATCTACATCGTCGCTTATAATAATCAACTCATATGTGAACGTAGTACGGATCACAGCACACTATTAGGACTGAGCCACACCGAAGTAGCCGCGACGCGGCGCGCATATACAGCACACAATTTAAAATTCTATCTCTACAAGTGAAAAGACCATTATTGCGTGAATATCTTCTGCTCGCGGCGACGCGAGGCTGTTCGCGGCATCGTGACTTGGCCCTAATATTATTCTAAATTACCTTTCCTGGTACTCAGTATTTGAATAATTATTAATACAGTTTTCGTAAAATATCACTTATCAATATACTGTATATCGCTTATCAATCCATAATACAATATTTTTGAACCCAAGTATAGTACAAACTTTTTTCAACCCTCTGAACGCCAACGACGCTTATAGGCGACAACCATAACCAGTTGCAAAAACGCCAATAGGAGTTTTAAGCAAAAAAAATAATCTACATCTAATATGATTAGATGTAAACCTATTTCTATAAAAAAATATTCGTCTTCTCCGCATATCACGTAATTAAATTGAATCATAATTAAGCTTAATTTTTGTAGTTTTGATAACTATTATTTTGTACGTATTTAACAGGAAATAAAAAGAAAAACTTAACATAGGGAGACTTCCCATGCATAGACTTGGTGTTCAAAGGGTTAAACATAGCATTAGCCTATTCCATTATCGGCGACGATGAATGGTTAATATGCAGTACCTATTTATCAACAGTATACCATGATAGGCTGTCGCCATTATTATAAAATCAAACAAAACTCAGCTAATTATTAATTTGATTAGCTTTTAGACCATTATCGCAATTATGTAACACATTATTTATCACAATTCGAAAGATTTTGAGGGGGTTACTCTGATCCACAGATTTACAATAGTGTAAAAAACGCAATGAACATTGTAACGCACATTCAAACTGTCTTTTGTCAATACAGAGTATCCTTATTCCTACAGGGACAGATAGTTTCGTAAGACCCAACAAGCAAATTTACAGAGAAAACTGTTTAGACATTCCAGCACAAGATATTTTTTATTATCTTAAAATCCATTGAAGTCCAGTGACTAAAAATTGTGTCATGTTAATTAAACGTAATTTTTATTTTAAAACAATTCAAAAAAACATATATCTAGTTTTTATTATTTCAATATATCTTTTACATCAATAAATAAACTAGGTATAGACAGTAGAGATCAAAGCAGGTTGTAGATGAAGCGCCTGTCCAAAATTGAACATAAAAAATTCACATGCAGTGAAGTTTATTCACAGCGTTTTCACAACTGCACATTGAGCGAATTTCAAAGAATATGCACGTCTTTTTAAAATCACAGAAGTAATGTGCACGTTACGCTGTCGAGTTAAGGTTGAATTTCTTATGTTCAGTTTTGATTCGATTCGACTTTGCGCTAGTATAAATTGACTCTAAATGAATTTAGCCAAAAGTTTTAAAGTCTTTTTAGTACATTGTGTCGTCCTAAATTAAGGGTGGGTCTTACGAGTATTTTTCTTTAGCCTTGTGGCGGTCGGCGATCCCGATGGGTGCGAGTGTTCCGCTAGAACTACCTCAGACCGACGCACATGTAGACGACTCCAGACTTGTTGTCGTAGTGTGGTCTAAAGTAGCTCTGCAAGCCTAGTTGCCATATAAAATGTATGGAGATTCGACGCCCCTGATCAATATTCATGGCCCACGTGGGCTCAATGTAGTTCTGCCTTTATTGGTAGTGATGTGGCAGAGGTTAGGAGCTCTTGGAGTACCGCTTCCAGAACTTCTTGACGTCGTCGTGTCCGTGGCGGGTGACGACCATGGTGCGGGAGCGTTCATTCTGCCACGTGAGCACGCCTTGTTGCTTGGCGTAGTCGCGTAGAACCACGAAGTCCGCCTGTAAGATACAGAAACTAATTATAACAACTGTATCTAATTCTCTTTAGGACTAGTGTTTTAGAGCTAAATAATTGTGGCACGACTTCGTCCACATAAAAGTAGAGAATTACATTATATCTTAAGGGTATACGTCTGGAGAGCAGCTGTCTATATATTTAGACACAACTATATATTCTAGGATATTGTATATCGCTGTACAAAATTGCCTTAAAATCCATTTAGTCCTTTTTGAGTGTAAAGAAGTGCTTATTTCCGGAGTCAAAAAGCGATGGGGGCGCGTTGGGGAGCAGTGGGCTGCGACATCACACGCGCTAACAGTAAAATAATTATACGGAAATATACGCCAAACGCCCAACTAGCCTCCGTAAACATTAATTTTAAAAGCTATAGTTTTTAAATATTGGTAAGTCATAATATAATTCAATTATAATGGTTTATCGTATTTCTCTACAAAAGCTGTCAAATTGTAGTATGGCCTGCGGTACCTGCGACAGGAACTGGTTGTAGACGACGCCCTCGGTGTAGGTGAAGCGGTTGCGTTCAGTCTCCCACAACTTGATCTGGTCCACGACGGTGGGCGGCAACATCGACGACGTGCGGATGCCGCCCGTCTCCGACTTCAACATCTGAAACATTGCGCTGTTTATGAAAAACTTGCGTATTTAAGATGAGTTCCGGAAAGTTAGTGGTCCTTTCGAATACCGTAATTAGAGACATAATAGAAAGACAATAGGTGTGCGAACCCCTGCGTTTGCTTAAGGCTCAAGAAATTAAAATTACTCTCAGAACATAAACGATAAATATATATAGTTCCTCGCGTGGAAAAGAAACATCATGGATCAACCGTGTTCGATAAAGACCAATGTTACACAGAAAGTGCACACCTCAAAAAGAGGAATTACTGCCATGACTAGCGTGCCTAACAGGGTTACGACAGTCAATGCTTTTAGGACCGGGTCACACCTGAATAACAGCACCCGGCAGCGAAACGGCGTGCACTTTCAGCGTGAAATTAATTCACGATTTTAAACTTTATCTCTAGACTTAAAAGACCATAATCGCGTGAATACCTTGTCGGTGGCCCTGCCAGGGGCAACGCACCCTTACAACCTTTACGACCTTTTCAATCTATTCACGCGATATTGGTCCTTAAAGTATAAAGATAAAGTTTAAAATTATCTCACATTAAAAGTGCACGCTGCATCGTTGTCGGCCGCTGCCATTCCGGTGTGTCTCAGCCCTCATGGGCCATGGCCATGGGATCCAGCCAAATCTATAAACTATAGTTCGTTTTTTAATTCTCGACTACGATTTGACAACTCAGAATGTCACACTCTAGAAAACATGTTCCCAATTTTCTGGAGACTGACATTTTAAGTTGTCAAATCGTAGTCGTAATCGTAGTAGGATTAAAAAAACGAACTATAACGGGTAAACGCATTTGCTTTAATAAATGTATGCGGTACCTGTGGGTGCGCGTGTTGTTCCAGATAGTGTATGATCTGCTCGGCCGTGATGCCGCCGCGCAGCGCCTGCCGCACCGACTCACGCGTCAGCACGCCCACCACCAGGTTCGGGAACCTGACACACACACGATATTTATTACCTTAATAAACAAAATAATAAATAAAAACAAATCATAATGTGGTGACCCGAGCAGAAATCTACGAAATTGGATAGCCATGTCTGTCAATTGGCAATGTTATGGACGTAAAGACAAGAGCTTTTTTTGGGCCTCAGGTATCAGATATAATTTTAAGTTATTACCTAAGTAGGCAATGACTGCAGGTGTTGGTCTGCGTGTGCCTACATAACACAACACTGTCACCTACCTGTACATGAGCTCAGTGAACAGGCCCAGCAGGGCCACCTGCAGGTTGGTCTGCGTGTAGGCGTACACGCGGTAGTTGTGTCACTACACAACACGACACTGTCATCTACCTGTACATGAGCTCAGTGAACAGGCCCAGCAGGGCCACCTGCAGGTTGGTCTGCGTGTAGGCGTACACGCGGTAGTTGTGTCACTACACAACACGACACTGTCACCTACCTGTACATGAGCTCAGTGAACAGGCCCAGCAGGGCCACCTGCAGGTTGGTCTGCGTGTAGGCGTACACGCGGTAGTTGTGTCACTACACAACACGACACTGTCACCTACCTGTACATGAGCTCAGTGAACAGGCCCAGCAGGGCCACCTGCAGGTTGGTCTGCGTGTAGGCGTACACGCGGTAGTTGGTCTCCACCATGATGTAACCACGCTGCTGCGCCGGCGCGCACAGCGGCGCGGGAGCACTGCCGGCGCGCACCATCGAGATGTTCAGCGCCAGCCGCGTCGGGAAGAAGCGACCGGCTTTGCGCTGGAACCAAAGGCTACAATCAATTTTTATACTAACCTACTATAGACCTTATAAATATGCCTGCGAAGAAGAAAATAGTTAAACTACTCCTAAAAAGGTGGGTAAATAAAAATAAAATCAGGTTAAAATTATTCATCTGAAATGGTTTTAATCTCGGCGAGCCGTCACACTCAGTCACTTCATGTAGTTGAGTCTATTCTAATGTTATATCTTTTTAACGTAAATCCAGATTATTTTTGAAAACGGCTTTGTGTACGATTATCTTGCTATTCACTCTGAGACGAAAAGCAGACTTATTAAACAATACATGTTACGTAGCCTGGTATCTAATTGTTTACGTTTACTCCAAATGTAGCAAAAGGCAATTTTAGTCTCCTGTCCAAGAGCTTGCATGCCTAGGTATTAGCATGAATAGAAATTCATGTGTGGATCTCTTCACCATTTAGTGTCACGACAGGCCTGGTTCCTCTTCTTATTTCGGTTAACCTTTATTAGTCAGATTTTCAGCCATTTCTTTATTTCACAGAGGTATGCAGGCGGATGCTATTTGTTGGGTTGATGTGTGTGGATAGAATTGCCTTATCATCTGCGTATGTGGCAACTATGGTTTGGTATATGATTAGCAAATAATAGTCATCGGCTGTATATAATTATAGAACACAATACTGGTCCAAGTATACTACCCTGTGGTACGCCTTTACGATTTTATTTCGTACAATGCTGAGAGATCAGTATTCACTTTTACTTCGAAGCATTTGTCTTGGAGGTATAATTCTAATATTTGGCATAATAAGTTGGGTAATGCTTATTTATTATTTTTATAAACTCTCATGCCAGACTTTGTCGAAAGCTTGACATAAGGCTAGGGAGACCGCAGAATAGTAATGTTTGCTTTCTAGGGTTTGGTTAACATTGTCCACAGTGCATGTGTAGAACAAATGTTCTACACATGCACTGCAAATGCAAATGTTCTATGATGCTTTCGGAAGACAAATTTGTGATTAAGAATGAAAATTCGATGTCCTCGAGAGTTTTTCAATTATATCCCCACTCTTGCACTCCTACAATTTCAGCTAATATTATTTATGAAACCGAAGTCAAGAAAATCCGCTATCTTGTGGTCTGTTAACAAATACGTTGGTTTACATTGTGTTGTGTTTGTACTATTTTGTGAAATTGTCTATTAAATCATTTTTCTAAACACTCGGGTACATGTGTGGAGGGGATGGGAAGGAACGCCAAAAATACCCATTGGGATCTCGGCTAGTGAATCCCAGAGGTTTACTGAAAATAACTTTGAAAAGTAAATAATAACATTAAAATTTCTTACCTTTCTCTGATAAACAAGTCCAAATTCTCTCAAATGTTGTAGGAACACCAGCATGTTATTACTCATGCCTTCTGTACTGTAGTCCTGCAAATAAAACATCACACTATTATATACAGACCCATTTCTTCCTTGTTTAACAAAGATACATAAGGAATGAGCGAATGAAGTTATTGACTAAAACCACAGCTGTGTCTTACAATTACCCTTTGCGTTATGACGCGACTACGGGATCCCTTTTCAAAAAATCCACGACGTTATATAAAATAGATTTTTTGATTGCAATAAACTATTTTTTTCCACATTCAATTTCACCTCTGCCTCATTAACCTCTGCGTCCGTGGACGTGCCTCCGCATCCGCTAAGATGGCCACCATTACAACTCTAGTCGAAAGTAGTCTTTTACGAAATAAAATAGTTGTTTATAATAAGGTGGTACCTTGCCCAGGGTACTGAAGCTGAGCTGGTAGAGAAAGGCGAGGCACTCGGCCGCGCTGAGGCTGCGCTTCTCTGCTGTGTGTAGGTAGTGTTGGAGGAATAACCACACCTGGAGGCAAAACATAGGTTTATTTAGTTTACAGTTTAGTTTCAGTTCTAGAGTAAAATACCAAATTATGATAGAACAAAAAAAAAATAGGCGAAAATTATCTACACTAATATAATAAAGAGGTTGGTTTTTTGTTTGTAAGAGGTAAACTCTGGAACTACTGGTCCGATTGGAAAAATTTTAGCAACAATAGAAAGCTGCTTTACTCCTGAGTGACATAGACTATATTTTATGTACGCGGGCGAAGCCGCTGACAAATACTAGTAAATGATAATGATGATGATAAATAATTTTTATTTTTGCAAATAGGTTTTCCATAACACTTTTACACGTCAATTTTTTAGGTTTCGGTTAGGGCGGTTTCGTAGGTCCACTAACAATGACTCGTAACTTACTTGTTTGGCTGTACTTAGTAGTAGGAATTGGAAACCGGCGCGCGTGATAACTGCCGAACCATCTTCTGCATCTCTGTAAAGAGAACATATTATAATTTTATAACTTCAGATAAACGTGATATTGAGATGGTTACTTTATTTAATCATTAATTTTTTAAACTGAATGCCTTGGAGTGTCGATTTGGTACATGATACAATATCGATTTGTAAAGATAAAATTAAAAAATAAAGAACTTTTTTAAAAACTCGACTTAATTTACGCACGCACGAAATTAATTGCTTTAAGTAAAAGTTGGGCGAGTTCAATGACCTTTAGGTAGTTAGTACGCAATAACCGACAAAAACCTACAAGGTTCTTGACTCGGTTACTTAAAGTATTTAATTTCGTAAATCAAAGTCAAAGTCAAAGTCAAAATCTTTTTATTTCACATAGGCCTACATGGGCACTTGTAAAACGTCAGAAGCTAGTGCACGGTTCCAAATTGGTCGATTCCTATGGAGAAGAATCGGCAAGAAACTCCATGGTTACTCTTTTAAAATAATTGTTTCTTTTACAATATTTCCATATTACAGTATTATCACATTGATTATGTAAGGACAGTGCACAGTGTATTATTTTGCCTTAGTTCGGACATTTCCGTTTTATGTGTATTTTGGAAAGCTTATTATCAAACAAAACTCCTAATAAAACTCCGCCAGATCTAACTACTGTAGTTTAAGAGAAATAAAAAAAATCGAGAAAAATCCTTAGAAACCATAGAAACACAATAACTCGTTTTCTATTATGATTTTTACACAAAATTATTTTAAGGGTGATAGAAATTCACTATAGGAATCATATTTTCCTTGAAAACTTTAAAAATCTTGCACACACAAGAGAGAATTTTTTTTTTTCTATGATTTAGAAATTATTTTTTTTTAGGACATTCTCTTCATGGTCGCATTTTTTGTTAAGCCTAGATGTTGATGACTATAATAACTATCACCACAAAAAAAATCAGTTGCAACAAACCCAGGATTTCGGAATTATTGAATTTCTAAATTGTCGGTTAGGGTTGTCACTAACTTGTGTGCATGAGAACATTATTAATTGTGATTCATTATTTTTGACTCAGGTTGGCATTCACAATTGTCGGTTTAAATTGTGACATGCATAGTTTACACAATTTAAGTTTATACGTATATGAAAAAATTGTGCAAAAAGTCAAAATCAAACTTAAAATATTTACGGTTGAGTTAGATCACTACTTTTGTTTATGATCGATCTTCGATGAAGGATATTGTGTGGGATTTGGAAGGGGTCCGCCCTCGTTAGGCAAATGCTAAAACCAAATCCCTTTACGCAATATTTGGAGGAGCGGGGGTGAGGTGTCATGGAGCCGTTAAAGACCCATGGCACTGTTTTGCCTCAGCAGGCACTGACCCGTCCTGCTGGGGGATGTCCATCTGGGCCCCGACCAGAGGACTTATTGCAAGGGGGGCATGAGGGCGCCAACCCTCATGCTGGTCAGCGAGAGGCAATGATTACCGACGAACTAAGCTTGCATACGGATCCGAAACTGCTCACGAAATTGGAAATTTATAATGTTTTAATTGGAAAGGCCAAACAATATGGGTCAAAACAAAGACCAGGTGACCTACAAATCAACGATCGTACAATGGTTGTTTTAAATGCATTGTACCCAACAGGTATTCCAGACAATATTGATGTACATAATAAAAGCCTTAGAGACAATATTTCCAAATTTATTAATAATTGTGAAAAACTTTATAATAATAGCAAAAGAAATTTTAAACGCTTTAGTAAAAAGAATGAAAAATGGCTTTCTACAATTTTCGATATTCAAATACCAACCAAAATAGATAAATTGCCTATGGAATTAAATAAAAGTCTTCTAAAACCTCAAGAACCAGAATCATCAGATACGGGTTTTGTAAGCAATATTTCGTTTACAGAACCAATACCTGGAACTTCACATGAAGCTCCATCAACTTCTAATATAATCAGTAATCGCCAACATGAATCAATACCCGGAACATCTAATAATAGTTCAACAGCTTCAAATGAAATGAACTCTCGTCAAATGCTTCGCATTCAAAAAAGTTTAGAAGATTCTCTTCAGGATCAGCCGCGGTCAAAAATAATTAAAATGATGTCAAAAATCGTAACAGATGAAATTCACGGACAAAAACTTATTAAAAGCTCTGCTCACGGATTAGAGTTCGTTATCAATGAGTGCCTGAAAAGTCCGACTCGTCCTAAAAAAATTGCATCGTCCCTTAAAGTGAAAGCCGAACCCAAACCCTATACCCCTGATGAGGCCCTTTCTTTAGTCATTGATAGGAAACTAACTGTGGAAGACTACAGTATCATACAGAAAGATTTGAAAGACAGAGGTTTCTCAGCTTATCCTCCATACTATAAATTACAAATAGCAAAACAAACATGTTATCCCGAAGAAGACATAGTCATTACTGAAAGGGAAGCAAGTGTTTCAGTTCACAGCTTAGTACTACACACATTTCGCCGAATCATAAAATTGAGCACCGAAAACATTTCACATTATTGCAAACAAAAGCAAAACAACATATTATATTGCAGTTTTGAAGGTTCTTGGGGGTTCGATGGCAGTACAGGGCAGGCTTTTTATAAACAGAAGTTTTTAGATGGTGACGACGAGAATGAAAATTGTTTATTTACAACAACATATATCCCTTTAAGATTAAAAACTAATGACGGCTTTGTGTTGTGGACTAACCCGTGCCCACAATCGTACAGGTTTTGTCGTCCATTGAAAATTCAATATCGTAATGAGACAAAAGACCTTATCATAGAAGAAAAAAATCGGGTACAGGCTGAAATAGACCAATTAACACCACTTTATGCGGAAACTGATGAAGGTCAAACTATAATCTCAGATCCGAAACTGTATTTAACTGTTATTGATGGCAAAGTATTTAACGTAATTACTGGGACCACTTCACAATTACGGTGTGCTTGTTGTGGAGCTACAGCATCGGAATTTAATAATTTAGATGTTGTCATCAACAAACCGGTAAATCCAGAAGCCTTACGTCATGGATTAAGTCCCTTACATGCCTGGATAAGAATTTTTGAATTTTTACTGCACTTAGGATACAAAAATGATCCAGCAGTTATGAAGTGGAGGATTAGTAAAAAATCACCGGCAGCCACAATTGTTGAAGAGAGGAAAAAAAAAATACAAACTGCATTAAGAGACAAACTATCACTTTTGGTTGATGTCGTTCGTCCAAATTCGGGGACAACCAATGATGGGAACACTGCACGAACAGCACTATCAGACCAACATAGGAAAACATTTGCAGATATCTTAGGCATAGAGACATGGTTGCTGGATGATCTGCATACTATTTTAGTAGCGCTGTCGAGTGGCTTAGTAATAGATGCTGCAAAATTTGATGCCTTTTGTAAATCTGTAGCCGCAAAGTACGTGGAGAAATACAATTGGTTTTACATGTCTGTCACGATGCACAAAATATTAATTCATGGCCGTCAAATCATAGACGCTAGCCCGTTACCCATAGGTATGTTGTCGGAGCAAGCCGGCGAGTCAAGGAATAAATACTGGCGATATGATCGACAACACCATACCCGAAAATTAGACAGGAAAACAACAATTTTAGATTTATTTCACCGTGCATTAGAGTCGTCCGATCCATATATATCCACATTAACACTTAGTAGACGTCATAAACATAAAAAACCTTTGCCCCTGTCGCAATCAGTACTTCAACTCCTTTGCGTAACAACAGACAATGTTCATTACAATAATTTAGAATCCGAAGATTTTGAAGAAAATAATATTACACTGACGTCTAATGAAATTATAAATCAATCCGACAGCGAGGAGATGTCATAAATAAGCGTTTAAAACTTTTTTTTTATATTTCACAACTTTCACACAACATCATCTAGTCCCAAACTAAGCAGAGCTTGTGGTATGAGTCCTGGATAACTGATAAACATACTTAATATTTACTTAAATACATACTTATTATAGATAAATTACACCCAGACAGAACATTGATGATGTTCATCACATACAACATTTGTCCTGAGTGGGAATCGAACCCACGACCTCAAGCATAACAGTCAGGGCCACTGACAACTAGACCAACAGGCCAGTCAGACATAGATCAGCATAAATTAATTTAATCAATTGAACTAATTAATTTAAAGATTTACTACTTTGTGACAACCCTATTTCCATAGAAATTTAATGAAAACTTAGAAACTCAATAACTTCGAGATCTGGCTAGCTATATATTCAGAATTTTGTCCAGTTGAAGGTACTTTATATAGGTATATTATGCAATCAATAAAAAATGCGACCCGCAAACAGTTACTTTTATATTATTTTTTTTCGATCTTTAACAAAAACATTTTTAATTCTCGTTTCTGTTACCTTAGCGACTTGCACTTTTTCCAATTCATACATTTTAAACCAACAATGAAGAGGTAGTTTACAAGAGCCTGCAATTTTGCTTCATTCAAGAAATACAGACGAAAATCTTTTTCAAGAAGGTCAGTGACCTTTCACTAAAATATTTGTATCTTCTAAATGAAGTCAAATATCAAAACGGTGTTTTTTTATAATGGTTTATTATGGGTTAATCTATAAAGAAAAAATATAAAACTGGTATGTCCGAACTAAGGCAAAATAATACACTGTGCAGTGCAGACCAGTCAATATTGAAATTGTACCATAAAAGTGGTAGGAAGTAATCTAAGATTTGCGTCTACAATGTTCTCACATTCACATGATTGAAAGAAGCTATACAAAAGAAAAATAATCACAATTATCTGTAAGACAATTACATTATATTACGGATCTATAAAATGGTAATCTAGGGAATATTGAATATGTCAAAAAAAAAAAATATGTCGTATAAAAAAAAAGGAAAAAGATGGAACAGTTAACAGACAATTACTCAGAATATTGATAAGTTACCAGGGGGCCACATGTGCAGAAGCAGTCATTGCCAGACAAGTGTGTCTACGACATAGTCTCTAACCTTATAATATGCTTTTTTGGTTAGGACACGCTTAATATGAGTTTTGAAATTCCTCTCGCTAAGTTCTGACACCCCCTTTGGCAGCTTATTATAAAATCGTACGCTATTTACTAAAAATGACTTGCTGGTCTTAGCTAATCTCCATTTAGGTAAAACAATTTCATGTTGACTACGAGTATTTTTATTATGAAGATCGCTTCTAATTTTAAAAAGTCCTAAGTTTTTACGCACGTATAAAATACATTCTAAAATATAAAGTGAAGGCAGAGTTAGTATATCAATTTCTTTAAATTTATTTCTTAGGGACTCGCGAGGCCCCATCTTATAAATTGCCCGGATTGCTCTCTTTTGCAATATAAAAATCGAGTCTACCTCAGCTGCAGATCCCCACAGTAAAATGCCATAAGACATAATACTGTGGAAATAAGCATAATAGACTAACCTAGCTGTGTCAACATCTGTTAACTGCCTAATTTTTCTTACTGCATATGCAGCTGAGCTTAGTCTACCCGAGAGAGTTCTAATATGGGCTCCCCACTGCAATTTGGAGTCAATAGTAATGCCTAAGAACACAGTTTCCGTAATAATATCAAGTTTTTTACCGTCAAGAATCAGACTGACACCAACATGAGGAACATTCGGTAATGAAAACTTTATACACTTAGTTTTATTTGCATTTAATAAAAGGTTATTAGCAGCGAACCATTTCGAAAGAACAGCCAGACTTTCGTTGACATGTAAGACATCCGCATCTTTTCTATCTACTTTAAAGATAAGGGAAGTATCATCAGCAAATAAAACTATATCGGCTAAATTAGCCATCATGTAAGGAAGGTCATTAATATACACTAGAAAAAGGAAAGGGCCAAGGATTGAACCCTGAGGCACGCCCATTTTTACAAAAGAGCCGGAGGACGTTGCCCCATTAATGGTTACTTTTTGCTGCCTATAAGATAAATAGGAAAAAACAAGATCAGCAGCTTGTCCACGAATTCCGTAATGATGTAATTTACAGATCAGAGTTTTATGGTCAACGCAGTCAAATGCTTTAGAGAGGTCACAAAATATGCCAATAGCATCCTGTGATTTCTCCCAGGATTCCAAAATGTGACTGATGAGTTTCACTCCTGCATCCGTCGTCGACCTTCCTTTCGTGAAACCAAACTGGTGACTATGCAAAATCCCATTTGCATTAAAATGACACAACATCTGGTCCAGCATGATTTTTTCGTAGATTTTACTCAATGCTGGAAGCACAGATATAGGTCTGTAATTAGAGGGATCACTCTTACTACCTGATTTAAAAATTGGTACTACTTTACTGTGTTTCATTAAATCAGGGAATGTACCACTGTCCAAACATTGATTAAATATGCCTGTTAGGACAGGAGCAATTGAATCAATAATATCTCCCAGAACCTTAACCGATATACCCCATAAGTCTTCAGTGTTTTTTGTGTTAAGACTTTTGAATGTTTTTTTAATTATATCAACAGTAATACGTTTAAATTCAAAGGTAGGTATATCCTTAGTAAAATGTTCCTTTAAAAAAGATTCGGCTAACCAAGAAGAGGAAGGGAGAGATTTAGTAACTTCTAATGGAATGTTGGTGAAAAAATTTTCTAATGCTTCAGCAACCTTTACCCTATCTGAAATGATTTTATTATTAATATCTAGCGACAATTCATTCTGGTCTCGTTGGTTTGACTTTCCAGTTTCTTTGTTTATAACCTTCCAGACTGCTTTTATTTTATTATTAGAATTTCCAATTTGTTTGCTTATTAACTTAGATTTAGCTTGGTTGCACACTCTTTTAAATATCTTTGAATACCATCTAACATGGTTATGCAGGTTACAATCAGAAGACAAGGATTTTTCCTGGTAGAGCTGATATAAAGTATCTCTGCTTTTTCTTATTCCAGCAGTAGCCCATTCATTAAATTTTGATTTATTACTGATTTGGACTTTTTTAATTGGGCATGCCCTATTAAACTCACGGCATACTGTAGAAAATAATGTACCATAGTTTACATTTGGGTCTTGCGAATCAAAATTGGCTGTCGAAAGAGTCCTAAGAACATTACTATTGAAACGATTTAATTTTTTTTTAGTAAGCGGCCTAAACTCAGCAGTGGAACCTGGTTGTAACTTTTTTTCTATTTCGAATGATACAAGTTGACCAGTATGGTCCGACCTCACACCACTAATAAGGGAAGAGTCTTTTATATTACAATTTGTAAATATATTGTCTATGCAGGAAGCAGAAGTAGGTGTTATTCTTGTTGCTTCTCTAAAAATACATTTTAGATTAAAAGAACTGAACAATGAGAGAAGTTTACATTTATCTGGTGAGTTTACTAATAGATCAATATTTAAGTCCCCGCAAACGAAAATTAATTTGTTATCTGAACTAAGTTTATTTAGTATTTCTTCCACTATGATCAAAAAAGATGTTAAGTTTGATGCGGGTGGTCTGTAGACACATAAGAAAATTTGGCCTTCAACCTCTGCACATGCTACCTCACATAGGCGATCAACAGAGCAAGCAGTGATATCTTTCCTTTCCTTATGTCTTAAAGAATTATTACATAATATCAAAGTACCACCACCTATTGATGATCTGTTGTACGCACTGGCAACTGAAAAATTATTGACATTGAACAACATTCTATCTGGTTTTAACCAGGTTTCACAAAAACACAAAATATCCATACTGTATTTATCTATTAACATTTCCACATCTAGAATTTTGCCAGAGAAGCGATTTATATTCTGATGGTATAATAAAATGTTATCATTAGGCTTCCCTTTTGTCAGTTGTAGAAGTTTAAAGAATCTATAACAGTATTACTAGGTATACTAGATAATACTGTTTCGTCACTTAACCTAATCGTAGTTAAATTATCTATAACTACGTTAATATTATAAGCTAACAAATTAGCTAATAAATGTCGACTTTTCTTGGGAACAAACATATGTTCCCGAATCAATATAAAATCTCTAACAAAATTGTTAGTATCAAAATACAATAAACGGTCACTATGACGGCATGACAAGATATGCATCAAGTTGTTTAAGCTAAAAATGTAATCATTTTCATAGTCAAATGCTTATACTATCGCAGGATTTAGAAAAAAATACTTCATTTTTTATTTTGTCTTTACAAATCGATAGTGTTTCATGTATGTATAATATTTAATAGAAATAATTTTAATTATTACTCCAAAACTCATATAGTCCATTTTTCTAACCTGGTCATCAAGCCAGCATGAAGCAGGATCCTGACAGCATCAGCACTGATGCCCTCTGTCTGTGCGCTGCCCACCATATAGTGGAGCACACACTCCCAGCGCTCCAGTGCATATGCATCGAGGAAAGCCACATCCCGAGCCTTGCCATCTGGTTCTAGTGATGATGACATGCTCCAGGGACGGCCTCTGAAATAGAATAGAGAATGTAGTTCTTGAGCAATCCAATTTTCCCCCATTAACTGCAGAAGAAAACTATAGAAGGGAGCTGCAGATCGTCATCAACCTTTTTAAGGTTCCCACTTTTGCGACACAGGCCTCCTCTCTAGGAGAGGGAAGGAAGGAAGGGATGCTGCAGATCATCTGATCTATATACATAAGCATAAATAAAATCAGCCTTATAATGTTCTTACAGCCGGGGCAAAGACTGGGAATAGGCCATAATTCACTAGTCAGGCCCAGTCATGATTGTTGGATAGGATGTCACATGTCTTTGATGGCTGGATTCCATTGATGAAATAAATTTTAAGATTTGAATCTACAACATACAGCATGTAAGTCAGAGCCAGTATAGATTAGCCATCAATGTTCTATAGCTTCCTTTTATGCACAAACCAATATGTAAGTTGTAAGTTTTTATTTGAATTGAACTAAGCTTATATACATTTGAATTTAGCTTAGTTTTTTTTTCTTGTGTTTTGACCGCGATCAGTCTTTTACTGTAAGCAAGTCGGTGATGCATAGTTTATTAGCGATTGGGGTCTAGACTCTTCAGTCCGTTTCCCTTCTTTAGTCCAGTCTTTGAGGATGTGCCTTTTTGTGGGGCTATTTGATTCCTGGATTCCATATGCCAGGATTGTTGTGACATCTCAGTCTCTCCAGGTAGGTTTTCTTCTCTGGCTTTTATTTCCTCATCTATAGTGGGGAACTCCAAGTACTGGTACTATTTAGCTTAATAGAATAAATTTGTTATTTCCTTACCCTCCCAGCAGTGCTACTTTGAGGTTCTTTTTGAAGGATAGTGCCAGCATCCAGCCAGGCATGCCGCCAGGGATGGGAGCCTCCTGCCACACTGACAGTTCTGATAGGGCTTCACATGCTTTGGCTTGCTCTCTGTCAAAACAATTGAGTTAGTGTTATAAATATGTGGTGTGGTGATGTGTGGTGGAAACAAAAAGTTTAGGTGCAGACAATTGTTTTTTTTTAAATAAAGCAACAGTAATATTAATAATACACTAACTGAGAGATATAGACTTCTTAATAATCTAAATAAGCAAGCCACTCCAGTTCTGCCAGGATATGGTGAATATATTCTGAAATATTTGTTACACAAAGATCAGCTAAAGCAATCAAGCCATTCTCAAGAGATCATACATGTGGCAATTGACTTTTGTAAATATATGTGTGAGGTTTTGTGGGGTAGACAACAGAAGTATTTGGTGACAACAATACAAAAATACCTGTACACTTACTTGGCGAAAGTCTGAGAAACCCAAGAAGTGACCACAGCCTGTGGCACTGGCTGCTCCACGAACAGAAGTCTGATTACGAAGTGACGCGCCAGTTCCGGCAATTCTCTGCAAAATGTTACAGGCTTTTAACTATTAAGACAACTTTTTAGTATTGTTTTAGCAATAAAACATATGCCCAAGTTGATGTCATCATCATCATCATCATCAGCCTTATAATGTTCCCACCGCAGGGACACAGGCCTCCTCTCTCTAGGAGAGGGAATGGGCCATAATCCACCACGCGGGCCCAGTGCGGATTGGTGGATGTCACATGTCTTCGAATTTTCGGTTCTAGGACATGCCGGTTTCCTCACGATGTTTTCCTTCACCGTTTTGAGAGCAGTGGTGATGAAATAAATTACACAAAGTAATGCGCCTGGCTGGGTTTGAACCCGCGACCTACAACTCGTAAGTCGGGGCGTTTACCACTCGGCCACCACTGCTGCAAGTTGATGTAATAACGTATATATATACGTTTCAGGCAAAAATAAATTATTGTTGATGGTTGAAAATGTAAATTCAGAAATTGTTTATATTCAGATTTCCAACTCCTAACCCTAACCTCAAAATGTTTGTTGTTGACTATTCGATTTAAGAACATGATACGGAATATCTTGAGTTTAATTCAACTTACCGGTATACAGCTAAACATATCGTAGGATAATTATATAAAGTCTCCAAAAACTGAGCCGAACGACTTTTTAGATATTCGTGAAGATCTTTACATTGTAAAGTGGGCGAGGGATTTAAATTTAAAGAAGACTTTGATTTAGAGGACTCCGACATCGTGATCCAGATTATGTATATCACTTTATTATAAAACACATCAGCTTAGGATTTTCTCACAAATTATTTTTAATAAAACAAAAACAGAAAGACGAAATACCTATTTGCTGACTGACATTGACAATGACAATTATTGAAAGAAAACAAATTATACTTTTTTTTAAACTAACGAGTAGAATTGATACCAAGCATTTTCAGTAATCATATGTTCATTTCATTCATTCCAAAAAAATGTCATGGCACAACTCTAGTTGCGTTCCATTTCTATTGCAATCGGCACACATTGAACATAGTTTTGTTTTTCATGAAAAAAGCAATCAAGATATTTATATTGAACAACATGCTCTTGATTTTGAAGAAAAAGTTTTACTATCAATATTAACTTTTGTAAAATAAATAGGTATCTTCTTTATGTTAAAAAAAAGATCGTACCTACCTAAAAATGTTTTGGATACCTATTTAAATAGTAAATAGTATAAGTATTAGCAATCACTATTATTGAAGTAAAGAAAATACGTCTACTTTTTCTTGAATAACTTTTTACTGAGTACTAATAAATCCAATAAGAATCTGTACTACTTATAAGAACGTTTTATTTCATCCGAATCAAGTTAGTTTATTCATTAATATTTATTACAAGTCTATTATTCCTGATAATTATCGAAAAACTTGCACTTTCTTAGAAGAAAAAACAACTTATTTCGTTCATAGGTAGTTAGTAAGTAGTTACTACATTCTTAGCACATTCCTGACGTAAGTTTGTGTAGTTATGGAGTCCGTAGGTTTCGAGTAAATGTTAATGTTTACCTAATTTTGTAAATAAAGACTAAAGTAAGATTCTTGTCGACCTGTTTCATATTCTTACCTATCCAAAAGTCACAGTTTTTTATTAGGCTAAGGCTTCTTTTATAAGTAAGTAGTAATGGCTGATGATACTCGATTTGTCGTGAAAAATGTTAATGCAACAAAGATTATACCAGCCTATCTGTTCTGTCTCTGTTAAAACTTCACATATATTTGAAAACAATTTGAACATAAATCAGTAATGGAATATTTATGAAGTTAAAATTTTATCAAAGGAGGCACAAAACCGTAAAACGAACACAATGTTAACGATAACTTTCTTATATTTCCGTAGGTAAACTATACTACAACTACGGAACTTTGTTTAGATACATTTTATTGTTACAATAAAAGCAAATCTTAAAAGATTTCCTTGCAATGATGAACAATTGCATTACAGACAATCGAACTCTGTCCTTTACGGTCTCTGTCCTGTGTACATGTTAGATATACCTACCTTGAATTACACATGTAGGTAACCTACTATGTCCCATCATAGTTCTATGTAGATATAGCCTACCTTATATTTACATAAGTTGCCTATCACAACAACATTCATAAACTTTCAACTTTTGTAACATTTATATAAATTTTTAACAAATATTGAAACTTGATAAAAATAATGTTCTTATTCAAGGATCCACAAATAATGGTTCCTTGAAGATCGGAATCGCTGAGAAAAAGAAATACCTTGTTCATAATCCCATATAAAGAAAAAAAAGGTTTACTCACGCACACAGGTAGGCGCCTAGGCGGGTGACGCATACGAGTGTAATTTCCCCGTGCACGCACACGCCGCACACAGGCGCGCGCGTCGAGTTCCCCGCATTTCATTCTCGTCGGCAGATGGCGGATGCAGTGGACGCCCTCCGTCCCGTCAGTCGCGCATAGACAACTCACCGAGCGTAGTGTGCTTGCGATTCTCTCAGCACCATTTTGTGTATATCTTTTCGAACGGGACATTGTGTGTATGTGCTCCGTGAATAATCGTGAACCACGACTATCAGAGTTTAGAATAGTGTTCAGTGTTTCACTTTCGACATGCCCATCGAGGGATCGATGCGATATCTCGGGCGCCCGTAGAAACCGCGCCTCCGTCATGAGCGAGTGATCGTCGACGTAAAAAAAAGTTAACACAGGAAACATGTCTGGGCGGACCGCCGACGCGGATGCGAGCGAAGGGTTCCAGTTCGAAATTCGAATGCGGTCATGTCATCGCCTCTCGGATTTCTCATAAGTCACCGTCCAATGTCAAAATCGTGCACGTACCGCGAGCGCCGACCCTCCGGATCGTGCGGAAAATGCAATCGTTGGTAGTTTGGTGGGCGGTGGTGTCGGCCGCCTGGGCGCTGGCGGGCGCCTGCTCGAGCTCCATCTCCAAGCGGCCGGCCCGGCCCGCGCGCCCGCAGCGCCCGCACCCGCAGCCGCAGCCGCAGCCGCGGATCAACGTCACCTTCCCCATATTCAAGTGCGAGCCCGACTACTCGGAGTACTACTGCCTCAACGGCGGCGCGTGCTTCACCGTGGTCATATCGGACAGCCCGATCTACAACTGCGAGTGCAGGAGCGGGTTCGTGGGGCAGCGCTGCGAGTTCAAGGACCTGGACGACTCGTACGTGTTTACGAGTCGGCAGCTCATGATGGAGACAGCGTCGATCGCGGGCGGCGCGACCGTCGCCGTGTTCCTCGCCATTCTAGTCTGCTTCGGCGCGTGGGTGCGGCTGCACCGGCGCGGCAAGACGCCGCCGTTCTCGGAGGAGCGCGGCCAGGTGCAGCTGGTGGCCGTGGCGGCGCCGCGCGGCCGCGTCGCGCTGTGCAAGGCGCCGCCGCCGCCGGACCTGCCTCACTAGCTCCTCTAGCTCCTCGAGCGTGGACAATCGCCGGACAATGCGTCCCTTGTTTATATTGTATGTCGTGTACATATTATAGATAGATTATGTGTTAAGTTATGTGGAGAGAACGGAAGATATAAGGAGAAATTTATGTGATAATTATTTTACGAAGTTTATAATTTATTCGGAAGTAATTTCTTTGTATATACCTCTCGGATCCATTCCGTGGTGGGTTCCATTTCACAGAGTTGAAATTTCAGTCTCCTCCCTGGTGTTCGTTTTGTGGATTGTAATCTGTATTATTCTGTTCACGTTCAGTGTGTATCGGATGTGTGAGATCGAACAACGACCATGTACCTAATGCTACTCGCTTCAAGTAGAGCTGTTATATGTTATATTGTTGTTTGCACTGTATCTGCTGATACAAAAGGCTGAGCTGCTGTCCTAGACTGAAAAGATCAATTCCCAGTCTGACTCTTTTGATAATCAAAACAGTACAAACGGGAATTGGTCTGTTTGGTGCAGGAGAGAGGCATGTGCTGCTGCACACGCCGCATGTTATTGTTTGTTGAGGTAGCGGAGAGTACCAGTGACGTGCGCAGGGCTCCGCTGGCGCCCTCGCACGCTACCACGCTATACTTAGATAATTGTGAATCAATGTTAATTGTATTTATTAATATTCCATTCTATACAAATAGAATTTGTGATGAATTTATTGTATCTTGTGCGAGGCAGCGAGTAGCGCAGTTGGTTCCTATTGCCGTTCCGGGCCCAGTGCCCGCACATTCCATCTCGCAGATAGAGTATTTTACTGGTGTCAGTATTATTTTGTAATACGAGTCTTAAGCCGGCAGCTTTATTTTTTAATTTATACCTGTTATCCCACTGGGATAGTGCTGTATTATATTTGTTTAAAGGCTGAGTATGTGCCGTCGATGAGGAAGGCTTTTTTTTGTAAATATAGCCCGTGTAGGTATTTATTAGATATTTATGATCGTTTATTTATTGACTGCTTTATTTAGTTAATCTCGATGATCAGTGCATCCAAGGCGCCTAACTAAGCGGTTAACGGTTGTATTTTCATTTCACCCTGCTAAGCATGGCCTCGCGTAATGTATATTCAATTGTAATCTCATTATGAATCTCCATTATGTCTAGTATTTTGTAAAAATTGAAACATAACATTGGATGGTGTATAAAATACAGTACCTAAGCAGTGCCACTGTCCACAATACTACTGTCGTGTTGCTGCTGGAAATTTGATTGTTTATATTGAATAGTTCATTATTATTCATCATTAATTCCACTAGAATAAATGTTTCTTAATTGTAATGATAGTTGCAATGTTTTAGATCATTTATGGCTTTATAAAACAACTAACTTAGTAGTGAAAATCAAAAGTACAGCAAATGTCAAATCTGTATGTTGGTCTGTCTTGTTAACTATTGATGACACGGCGGCACTGTGAGGGGTACACAAAAAAATAGCAAATTGTTAATAGGCTGTGAGATCACAGAGCTGCGCAGGGCGCGGCGGCCGGGCGCTTGTTTTACCCTAGACCCGCGAGTCTTCTCGGAGACAGTTTCATGTGTTTGACGTATGTTGTGTTTCGCGCGGCCGCCGAGTCTTGCGCCAGAAACGAATAAATTGTGTGTGGACAGTAACGGTGGAGTGAAGCGTGGAGTCCCATGTACATTGATTCATATGAGATGTTTATATGAACATTCCAAAGTATTTGTAAAATATTACCTACAACACTAATAATTTCGAAGTATCTGTTAAGACGCTACTTGTTAATTATACAATTTTCTATTGATCATTTGTTAAAGAAAATTATATGAAACTAAATCCTTTATGATATCTTTCATTTCAAAATGTACTGCCCGATGATCGGCTGGTAGGGCCATTGTTTACAACGCTAGCTACCGAGACGTTGCCGAGTTGAGAATAACAAGCGCACCTTTTGCTAATTATTATAATCTTGAACTAGTTTCCAATAACGTGAAATAGCAACATTCATAACATTTGGCACAGTTTTGGGCTAATCTTTGTGAACAAAGCTCCGGAGCATGTGCGATTAGATAAGTATTCATTAGTTGTGCAACGATCTGGTAATTATATCGAGTAGTGAGGCCGCCAGGCGCACGTCACACGACGCCCACGCCAGTATACTTGTGCAATAAACACCTGCCCGCTATGAAATCAGTTCGAAAATAATAGTGATATCTGTATACTGTGAAATTGAATAATGGCCCATCGATTTCAGTTATGTATATTGTAGCACGCAAACGAAAGTCTATCAGTCAGAATCGCGGAGCGCTCTGTTTCATCACGTCTCGAGATCCGTAAAGAATAACTTACGTGATCCGATCCGTACGCCATAAAAGACCTTTGTAAATGTAAAGGCGCAATGCGACGGCACTCCATTGAGCGTGTCTGGGAGCATAATTTTTATGAATACCCGCGCGGACCGGTCCGCCACCGGCGACGCATGCACCGAGTTCATTGAATGAGTGCCCGTTCGTTTGTTGACATTCCCCGAAAACCTGCCCCGCCCGGAATAGCTGTGTATCACAGGCTCCCGATGGATGGACAACGACCGAAATAGACGCGCTCCCGACTAGATTAAATGCCGTTTTTGGTGTTCAATACGTTCAGAGCTTACGTATTTTTTGTGCAGGAAGTGGACGGATTACGAATGTCTAGTTGGCTAAAAGTGTGTCACCTTAAGCTGTTTGTGAGGCATTTCTGCCGCGTTTAGTCACAATTTTCGGTTTTATTGAATGATTTCACATGAATTTCCATGAACGATTGTGTTCCGAAATGTAATCAATTTTTACGAAGAATAAGTCCAATATTTGTGTCATTGTTGGTTCTTTGAAGATTTCCAACCACTAGTCGACACCGACTTGACCGCCCCTTAGCAAAGATCAACAAGTCAATCTATCAGAACCATGTCGAACACTGCTAATCAACTCTCCGATCAAATAGTAGAGTTAAATAAAAGAGTAGAACTCCAATAGAATTAACTTTATTGTCACCAAAGTAGTAACAAAACTTATACACAAACTTAAATCTATGAGTACAAAGGCAGTCATAATGCTGACGGCGATATCTTCTATGTAGTTCATGATGATAGGAAGTTAATTCACTATAACTTTTCCCTTGATGTTTACCTAAGGTAGTTTTGGCTGTGCCTGTTACCAAATGTCTGGTAATGGTAAGCCATCATTTTTATAGAGAAGCATCAACAATGGGATGGTGAATGATTTCTTTCTCTTGCAGTCGGATAGTAACGTCGAAATTAAACGAAAGTAGATATAAAACAACAATTAGACAAAGCTAGACAGCGGACGTCAGCAAAACACTGTGAATGAAACATCAAGTCAAGGCAAAGCGAGACAATCGAGCACATGTACGCCGCCGAGCCGCCGCCGCGCCGCGCCGCGCTTATAGACGGTGCGTCGCTCGACCCACGCGAGCTTCGTTTATGGCCGGCGGCCGGTGGCCATTGCGTCCAATTATCGTGCCTACGTGTTACGGCCCACTTGTCATTACCTTGCCTCGCGAAAATCTTCCTGCGACATGTAAGGAGCCTGTGCCGGTTCGCCGCAGTCGCACGAGTCGTCGTGATTTCGGAGGAAACAATGACATTCCTTTGGCCGCTGAGCTCTGGGAATAAAAGAATTAGTAAAGGTTGCATAGTGTGCAACTGATGCTGGAAAAATCCAGTCACGCTACTTACCTGTTATAGGAAATGAGTACGTATTTCGTAGGTGGTGGTAGTCTGTAAACTGTCTTGTTGCTATCTTAAAATACAGATTAGGTAAGAGTGCTTTTTGTAGAGAACTAGTAAGCAATTGGTCGCTGATCGGTTGGTAGCAGGTCTCGATCACCACCGAGGAACAAGAGGAGGTGGTCTCCTTCCTAATTTAACAACTGAACAAAGTAGGTATGAGAGGTTTGATTAAAATGCCATAATTCTATTTATGTAGAAAAACAAAAAAGATACCTAATACGTAATAGATATTAGTTCAAACATATCTACTGCTTATTTCCAAAGAAATTTCTTCCAGCAGATCTGCGTAATGAGAGATCCAACAGAATTGTAGACAATAGTTTGTAGAAAGCAAGAGGATCCGAGTGTGTGAAATCTTAATATAAAGTATCAACACATCATTAAAATATAACTACATATTTCTTGTATCATAAACATATACACAATATATTATATATTATGTACCTACCTATATAATTATTGTCACAGCACTTTCATCTCAGGAAAGTGCATTTTTACTCGATTTTTAAACTTGAAAGATTTTGACAGAATCCGACAGGTCATGAGTTCCACAACCTTACTGTATGGACAGAGAAAGACTAGGAATTGGATTTGTGAGGATGTGATTAGGAAGGGCTCTTAGGTGTGACAGGCCCTCTATTTTTTTCCCATTTCTCAAATTTCGTCGGTGGGCCAGCGCTGCGCACAAGGCTGTTTTCTTAGAGAATAGCACCTCTACACGGCGCGTCACTTTAGAGATATTAGAGTTAATGACAACGTCCTACACATTCACACCCTTATTTTGAAGTCAAAATAGTCTAATTCATTATATTCTGACACACAGAACTCAGGCAGTAGGTACACCGAAACTGCCAAAGATCTGGGTGTCAGAGTTTGAGTTGATGATCAACCCAACAACTTCACGATCAACCGTGGATTTTCAAACCCTATGACTTAGACCAAGCGCTGTTACCAGCCAGGTCATGGATCATAACAACAATATAAGAATACGCGTCAGCAACAGTAAAATGTCGGCAAAGGTGCAAAAACCCTGAAAAATCTGTGTAGTAAAGATGGAAATTAGAAGAGATTAGTTACTCTGTAAAAAAAAGAACAGGAGAGAGAATGCTTCCCTGAGGAACACCTTCAGTCTATGTAATTAAGAAGTGATAAGGTTGAACTTCAAACTACAGTTAGACAAACTAAGTAGTCACTCATTGAAACATTTTCATTTGTAAAAATATAGATGATTACCAGAATCAGCAACGATACCCACTGGAGGTACAGGCGCTCAATAGCCGAACTTAATACAAAACACTATAAATGAAAGGCCGATTTTTCAATCCTAAGAAAAGTCAGATAGGCTCTAGACAGACGGACTGCGTTTCAACTACAATCCAACCGCAAATTGCAGTTTGAATGCAGTTGACACAACTGCAATAGAACTGCATCTGCAACTGTCTAGAGCCATTGCCTTTATTCTAGGTATGTGTTCTGAGTTTTTCAATGGTCAGATATTAGTTAACTGTTGATTAAAGTCTCTATTGGAGGAATAAAGTTACCTGCTACTTTAAAGGATAAATGTAGGAATTGAGTTTCACGTCTGAACCACATGCATACGACACATGTAACTCGCATTCATTCATACCCAGTATTATGAATGAAAATAACAGGAAAACAATCGTCAGCTGTTATGGTAACTGAAACTCGACTGAAGGAAAAATAAAAGTACCTACATTACAATAGGTACTTATATACTATGTACACTTACATATGCGTACTATACTTTATGAATGTTCAACTATGAAACTTGGTAATTCCAGTAAGATTTTCTCAAGTTATTATAAGACTTATAACTTATAAGACTTGGAGGTTCCCTAGTGTGGAAGTCTTCATAGATATTTGAACACGAGAGCACTGGTTTTTGGGGGCTTTATTCTGTGTACTGAGTGGTCCAAATAGAGCACAAACCTTTTAGACAATTTTTTTCCTTCAATTTTTCAAATCGTCTCTCCTGCATATAATCTGTCCAATAGAAAAAAAAATCCACGTGAGTCTACAGTCTAAAATGAGGTACAAAGTATTCGTCTACAAGTGTTCTAGCTGATTTTATCGCCCTTCTATTAAATAAATACACGGAATTCATCCTCGGTAGAGTAAGGCCGATCTCACTTGGCGAGCCTGAAAATTATGCTCAGCGAACTATCAGCAACAGTAAGAGTTATTGGCATTAATTTTTTGGGGATTTGGGATCTCCAGTAAGATTCTTTTTTTTAGATGGCATATGTCTAAAGAGCTGTGTGTGTGTTCTAACACATTAGGTAATTGTCCAAATATGTAGTTATACTTCAGTGAATCTTACTAATATTATAAATCCGAAAGTTACGATGTTTGGATGTTTGTTACTCAATCACGCCAAAACGGCTGGACGGATCTGGATGAAATTTTGGCACAGGCATAGGATACATTCCGGAATAGGAAATAGGCTACTTTTTATCCCGAAAACCCCAACCTCAACCCCAATAACACGCGGGCGAAGCCGCGGGCAAAAGCTAGTAGCATTATAATTGTATATTATACAATTTATCACTATGGCTTCACATGTCTTTAGTACAATGCTTTGTATTTCCTAACCTCAGTTTGAGGTAAGGAAAGTAAAAAGTACCTATGGTAGGTTTAGTAAATTTCCAAAAAATATATAGGCAAGTATGTTGTTTGCCTTTCTTGCGACAATTCATGCTCGCTCGAATACTCACAAACGAATATTTTTCCTTGTAGATACGATACAGCTAAATTCCACAGCAGTTGTGCAGTTCCGCCGTTTCGTAGTTAACAATGTCCAATTGATCTTTGAGCTAATCAATTCGATTGGTTCAAAGATCGAATGTTAAATTGATTGGGTTGCGGCCTGCGGGGGTCAAATGGTGTTCAGTACTGATTTCAGCCATCAATCTGATGCGGGACTGAAACTAGATTGGGTAAGATCGAGCGGAGTTGATTTAAAATAAAAGTTTTTAATAAAGAATAATTATTATCATTGATATATTTTAAGGAAGATACGTTACGAAATCTTGGATTCGAAACTCACATATCTACACTACTTGTAATAATTGATAGACAAGTACAGAGATAAGGATCGACGACCGATGTGAAATTGTGACAATTGTCATAATTTCAGCGGCTGACGCGCTAGGGGGAGTTATCTATCTTCCGCTGTTTTAATTTAATTTAATGATTTGAATATAGTGGTTGTTTTAGCAATGGAATAATTATATAAAAAAATCTAACCGTAATAGATAGGTACATATAATGTAAAAATGTAACTTAAATTCAACCTGTACAAAACCGAACGAAATGACCACAAGGAGCCATATGAATGCTAAATTATTTGTGAGATAACTCGAAAAAACAGAAAACCAGTACATTAAAAAGCCATTAAAATCAATCTGTAAAATAAAGCAAAGTAGTAAAACAATGATTTATATCCGTATTTGAAGTCGTATTAGTGGTTAGTACGTCAGATAATCCGCAGTTCTGGCATTTATTTTATTCAATAAACTTTATTTCGATGGGTTTTAATAGCGATTTGTGTGTTAATATGGCGTCCGTGCGTAATTAACGCCGTATTTGATGAGGTTGAGTCGTCGCCGGCTCGTAGGCAGCTGTCGTTATGTGAAGCTTATCTGTCCATCTCTGGGATCATCTTTCAGATGCAGTAGCGTTGCGATTGGAGAATAAAACTTGGATAAACTTATGAAAAAAGTTCACCATAGACAGTTAAGTGAGATTAAGTGTACCTACTCATTTGACGAGCAGTGGTGGCCGAGTGCTAACGGCCCCGACTTACGAGTCGTAGGTCGCGGGTTCTAACCCAGCCAGGCGCATTATTTTGTGTAATTTATTTCATCACCACTGCTCTCAAAACGGTGAAGGAAAACATCGTGAGGAAACCGGCATGTCCTAGAACCAAAAATTCGAAGACATGTGACATCCACCAATCCGCACTGGGCCCGCGTGGTGGATTGTGGCCCATTCCCTCTCCTAGAGAGAGGAGGCCTGCGTCCCTGCAGTGGGAACATTAAAAGGCTGATGATAATGACTCATTTGTAGACTTAGAATAGCTTAGCATAGCTCAGAACAGATGCTATCATCAGCCTTATAATGTTGCCACGACTGGGATACAGGACTCCTTTCTAGAATAAAGAATGAGCCGCAATCCAGCACGTGGGCCCAGTGCGGGTTGGTGGAAGTCGGTCTTCGAATTTTTGGTACTAGGACATGCCGGTTTCCACCGATGTTTTCCAGAATATGATGGATTCATACAAAATAGGGTTGATGTACCTCTTCGACAAAATAAGTAGATCTACGGTGCGCATCGTTTCACTGTTTTTCCTCAACCGCTGCCCAGTTTCAGCTATTCTGTGGCTGTATTTGTCTATTTGCTCTAAATAATTTAATTAACTGATTTGTCTGTTCTACTTAATAGTTAAATTGATTGACTGAAATGGAACAATACTTATCCAATTCATATAGGGCCAAGAGCATGAGCTCAGGTGTTGAGACATCTGAGACTTGACACGCGTGCTTATTTTTTTTGCTTACATTAACACCTGATGGCCATCAGGTCATCTAAAATTCAATATCGATTAAAACTTTCATCGACTCAAAATCATCACTCTAAAACTCAGTGTACCGAGATGACGTTTGTAAAAAAAAAACAAAATTCTTTTTTTAAATCACCTGTGTGCATCATGCTTACCAGCCAGTCACTTTAAAAAGTATCGATTTTTTTGGTTTTTTTTGACACTTTGAAGGACCACAGATAATATCACCTGTGCTGTCACTACGTCACGCCAGAAGCCCGGCTTCCACTCGAGCGCTCTTCCTGCGCCAGATGGAGGCACGTGCGACGGCTTGCGTAAAAAACGCACGCGTCGCGTCATAGATTAAGTTAATGTTAATTATAATGACGGGCAATTAGGGCGAAGGTTGGATTATGTGGCATATTATGTTAACGATATTGATGTTCAGCTGGATGCAGTTAGCAAACAACTATAATTGACACTGTTGTTTATAGTAAATGTTTTGTGTTAAAAAGAACGAACTGTTATACTTGCAAAAGTTCAGTTGAATTTGATAATTATAATCGTTCGCATCTAAACGGTCATCTGAACAACAAAAAAAAATTCGAAGTCAGAACATACAACCTCCTTCTTTTCAAACTCGGTTAAAAAGGCCCTTAGGTTTAATTCTAGGGGCCTCTACTTTTCAAATTTTCACTTCACGCTGTAGATCTTCGTTCGAGTTATGTTATAACTTAGTTGCATAACAAAATAAGGAGCAACCAAAAAGCCCTGCTTAACATCCAGTTCTGACCCTAAACCATCGCAGGTCGGTTCGTGAGGTCAGCATGTAGGCTGAGGAACCCTCGACACTCTCTCTTCGCAAAACTTTTTCCGCCACAATCGTGCACGAAGATAAACAGTTGATGTAACCGTAAAATTACTTCAATTCAAATCTGAATGAATAGTTTACGAAATATTAAATATTTATAACTTTCGTTTTCGGATTATTACAGAGAGCGAGACGACAAGTTCTTTGTAATGTGATAATTTGTCGTCTAAACTAAATTAAACTCTTTACCGAAATCTCTAGATTTTATCTAAATACTATTGTGAAATGATTTCAATAGCTCTAACTGCTATTATTTCTACATTCAGCCAATGGCTATATAGTTCTAGATATAGATGTACAAATTGGACAGAATCAGTTATGTACCTACCAACTTATTCAGTAAATTAGAGAACAGTTTCCAAGCAATTAAAATCTAAATTATCTCTATATTCAAAGATCTTTTACTAGTTACTGCCAGAGTTTTCGCCCTCGTGGTAGTCAATTTACCCCCTTAGGGGTGAAGTTTTGTAAAATCCATTCTTAGCGGACGTCTAAACCCCAAAAGGATCTGACAAATTTTAGTTTTGTAGGAGTTTCTGTTCGTATTAATTAGCGAGACACGAATCGCATTTATAAATATAAGTTTTATAATTTCGGCATTTTCATTAGTATATTTTTTAAATATTAACCTGTTCCTTAATTTAACATCTCATCCTGTTTGACTTCGCCCAAAAATCTGTCGCATCTCCGAAAATAACGAACTGTGTACAACGCGAATCAAGTAAAACCAGTTGCGCACTGGGGGTGGCCTGAAAAACACAATGCACGTGTCACCTGCCTCTTATCACGCCATTGTCTCCGGGGACTCACAGCGACATCTTGATTGGCTGTATAACGAGCGATCACTGCCTAAAATGTCATGTCACGCGGATAAAGTCTAACCTAAGCTTAATTTTTTTGAGGTTAGAGTTCAAAATGGCGGCCAAGTGTCAAACTAGTTAGTTTTTTTTTTATAATTGTAGTGGCTTTTGTTTCTTTTGTGTTAGGAGCGTGAATTATCGCTGTTAAGTAGATTTTGTAGAGGGCCTACTTATCGGTAGTGAGGGAGGGTGGTCTGTGTTGGTTATCGAGGCGTGATCTTATTGAGTATAGGGGATACTAACTGGGTAATGCTCGTTCGAAATAGGTACCGAGATTTTGGGATTGTCAAGCTGGAGGCTGGAGGGTCTACCACGAGCTCTAAACGGGATCTATTTGACGACCTAACCTGAACTGTTAAAAGAATAGAGCTACATTGCAGGGTGTAGTCGCTTCATTCCTCTTTCTTATATGCTAAGCTAATTCTGTTTATTTTTTGGGTAGTGAGATGGAGAGTCAGACTTTTACTGACTAAAACCCACATATGTTCCTTCTGTAGCTCCTGCAAGTACCGCGGTGATTTACAGATAAGTAGGTACTTAACTTGAACTCTCACCTCACCGATAGATGTAACTTTATTTAAGCAGTTATATTACTGTGAATGTATTTATATCAAATCAGTATTATCTTCTGATCGCTTACAAAATAGTTGTGCACAGTGATGCACAGTTAGTACTAAAGAGTTCCTCAAAGAAGGCCCACTCCACAAAGTTATAAAGCCGTCGAGAACCAGTGGTAGTTTTTTTTAATCTAGTTAGACTCGCGTATGACAACAATCTCACCTGATGGCAAGCGATGATGTGGTCGATGATGGAACACGCTTGCCTAGAAGTAACATATTCACTATCTTGACTTAAAGACCCCTAGGTAGGTAGCTATCGGGAAAGTAGTTGAGCGTTCAAACCCACCACGTTTAGACGCATCGCTTTGTGTGATTTATTTCATTACCACTACTCTCAAAACGGCAAACAAAACTATCGTAAGGAAAGCGGAGAACCATAAATTCGAAAACAGATGGTATTCACCAACCCGCACTGGGTTTGCGTGATAAATTATGGATTTTCAGCTCGTTCAGTCGCCTAAAATCCTTTAGCAATTTTTTTTTTTAAATTTTAGTGTCTTGATCAGCTGTCTTTTCGCCAAATGTAAACCGATTTTGTTGATTCCTTTTTTTGACAGTCGTAGTTTCTGTTACTTTACTACACTACTACCTACCTGGCCAGGGTTGCTGGAAGCCGATGGATGCAAGACGCACAGGACCGGTCTTTGTGGCGGCTCTTGGGGGAGGCCTATGACCAGCAGTGGACGTCTTTCGGCTGAAATGATGATGATGATGACTACCTACTACTACACACTACTACCTACTACTTTTTTTTTGGTATTTTCTTTTGTGGTTTTTGTTTGTTTTTTTTTAAGTATGCCTTCTGCAAGTGGCTATATGAAGTAGCTAGGCAAGCTGCAGGATCGTGGGAAGCACTGCGGTGGCGGAAGGAAGGCGCCCGGGCCGCCGCAATTTGTGCCTTGAGCACTGAGTTATTATGTCTGCTAACTGTCGTCGTACGCTACTATTGACTGTTTAGAACCTATTGTATTACTAATACGCTGGTTTTTGATCAGGGCTCTAGTGACAGGAAAACATCGGTTAGAAGTCAAACTCTCTACTTCGAAGGTTCTGTCCGAAATAAAATTGCAAAATGTTTAATAAAACAAAAGAATTACTTAAAATAATGTATCATATTAATCTATGATATTAATGTTTTTAAGGTGAAAGTTTTATACACCGTGAAATTTAAATGGTCGTTTTCCCGCGGCAGAATGACTTGCCATAAGGAGTACTTTTGAAGCATAAGTACAGTAAAAAAAAAGTTTTTTTTTTTATAAATAATTATTAAAAATTTCCATCAACTCAAAAAAGCGAAAACAATAGTAACATTAGACGTAATTTGTAGGTACTACTAGAGTCGCATGCGCAGCACGAAGTCAAAGGAAACCGATTCAATAAATATTTAAACCAAAATAAGCCCTCGCACGTTGTGATACGTCATAATTAGCTTGCACTCTACAGGCCCATTTTTTGTTTTTAATATTTTATTTTTTTTATCAAACGTTTGTTTGATACCAAGACACAACCATTTCGCTGAAGGAAAACAACCAATAAAATTTCACGGTGTATATATACATACTAAGTTTATGACGTGTTAGTGTATCTTTGTTTTTCCTTCACAAAAAGAGAAAACTGCTCATAAACTAATTTCTTTTTGTGAATCAATTATGATCGCATCGCTGTCGATGGTATAAAAAAAAATAAAAATGGCGCTGGGTCCGCGAGGAAGACTTTGAGGCTGATGCTGCTTTGAGCCCTAACAATGGGAACATTTTGAGGCTGATGCTATGCTAATGGCATTAATAAAAAAACTTTTTTTGTATGAGTGCACAAGCGCAGAGTGTTCGCAGAGACTAACTTCAGGCTCGCCGAGTTAGAACAGCCGAACTGTAATTATTATGGAGTGGTTTATACTCGTAGTCTTCCTTCTACACGGTACACCTTAATATTTCCCCATAACAAGTAATTGGGCCTAATAAACAATAATATCCCTCGTTACTTGTGAAGGGTCATGAAGTCATACATCTTATAATTAACAAATTCCTAGATTATCGCATAATAACACGAGTAGTTCGTTACGGCGCGGGAATGTATTAATCCGACATATTTGCTTAATTCCCGGATAATCCGAGTGCTATCTGGTTAATGGAACATGCGGCGACACAGCGGACCACAATGCGGGTTGGAGAAGAAGGTGCACATGGCAGCATGAATACAGAACTAGTTGGTAGGTAACTTCGTCCGCTCTACAATTTACTAAAATTGCTTACGTACTATACATGTAAAATCGTGTAAAAGTGTTTTTTTAAACTTACTTGCAAAATAAAGATCATTTATCATGGGAATTTTTAGTTTACTCCATAAACCTCGTTAAACCGTAACAACTTCACAAAAATTTCCACCGCAATTTTACTTTTGCACCATAAGAGAATAAAAAATAGTCAGTCAATGAAATGATCAGAAGACAAACACCCAATACATTGATATAAAAGGATGAGCCTTTATAAATGTATTGAAATTCATCGAAGGTATTGATGATCAAGGCTTATATTGACTAGGTCAATAAATTAATAAGATAGATACAGATTATGTTGAGCATTTAGCGTGTATTTACCTGTATATTTTAAATCTTCAATTTATAATAATATTATAACATTTAATTTAATAATTTCATTATTCTAATAATATCCTAAGGCTAATAAACTAAAAATACATTAATACTTACAAATGATTTATTGTGATTAAAAAAATCATAGAGTAGAGCATCATCTTGAATTTGAACTCATACACGAGTAGGTACCTATTTGCTTCATGTCTTATTTAATTTGAACACTGATCTACTCATCTGTTAATTACAATGTTTTAGCTTATAATTCGATCAGTGCTTTTATTTTTGTGGTAGTACTTAATACTTTTGGCACTAATTCTCTCAATTGCCATCAAAAGCAAAACATAGCGCCCTCAATCTACACTAATATAATAAAAAGGTACTTAAAGTTTGTTTTTTTGTTTCTTTGTGTGTAGGAGGAAATCTCTGGAACTACTGGTCCGATTGAAAAATTTTAGCAACAATAGAAAGCTGCTTTACTCCTGAGTGACATAGGCTATATTTTATGTAGGTACGCGGGCGAAGCCGCTGACAAAAGCTAGTGTATTATATGAACTGTAATGTACCCACCTATGTTTTACGACGATTAAATGAATCTGAATCTGAATACCAACAGCGATCGATCTGATCTATTCTACCATTTTTTCAGATTCTACACTAAAGTTTGAGCAAAATAGGTCTTTGCACTCTTCTTCTGATTGGCTTCTACAGCACCTCCCAATAAATTACTGCGATTAATGTAATATTTTACATCATGGAGTCAAAAGGCAGGCAGTCATTGTAGTTCGTTTTTTAATCCTAGACAACGATTTGACAACTTAAAATGTCAAACACCAGAAAATTGGCAACATATTTCTAGAGTGTGACATTCTGAGTTGTCAATTCGTAGTCTAGAATTAAAAAGCGAACTATACAGGGAGTTCTTTTAGGGATGGATTTCAGTTTGAACCTGCTGTTCCTCGTTCCGTAGTGCCACCTCTGCCAATCGCGTGACCGCCGGTATCGCCGCATCTCTGCCGATACCCATCACAGTGTCAATTATAAGACCGGATGGTTCGCCGGCCGTGTTGCTTTCACCACCGTCATACCCTGATCTATGGACAATCATTTCATACTGATGGCTTTTGCGAAACTAAGAGATTTAGAAGATAGTGTAATTATGGAGGAACGAGGAAATTGAGGAGACGAGTGAGGCGATGTTTATGTCTTTATGTCTAACGAACCGTCATTAGAGTTATCAAGTCTTTTCATTTTGCAAAGTTTAACGTACAGTGGTTAATTGATATTCTTTGATGATGACAAATGAATTTGTTTTGTATATAGATCAAAGCATAAAGAAATGCTAACAACTATTATGACTAAACAATAAGCCATTAATAAAATTTTTCGTATTGACGAATTCCGACGAACTTTTCAGTAGACAATAGCAGCCACATCGACCTAGCTATCCAAAACACTTCGATTCTCTCACCTGTGAATAGTTGCGTCCAAACGCGAGCATATTTGACATGTGCGAACAATGCCGGTGACCCTTGCGTCACAATGCGCGGCGCGGCTCCGGCGCGAGAACACTCGTTTGTTTGATCGTTTACAATCATTCACTATTGTCTACCGTAACGTAAACATGGACAACTAGACGATTTTAAGATTATAGATCTGGTGGATTGATCACACGCATTTCTCATTTAATTTTTTAGTCATACTTGGTCTTTGTATGACAGAAAGATTCAGAGTCTTTTATGTCAGGACCAGTGTTTTCCCTTTACTTGAAAAATATTGTTTAACCACTTATTTTGTTGGGGCCAACTATTTAAGGCATCTGATCTTCACACTTTTTAACCAGCTGCTATTTTCTCTTTCCTCCTTACCTTGCTTTGTAAGTAGGTTACTTTAGAGTGAATTATTATTTTCAGCCTGTTTTACGAAAAGTTAAAAAATATATTACAGCTGTTTGTATATGTTTATGTTGTGTTTTATTATTATATAGCTCATTGAAAGTTGCCTAACGCTTGAGACACTCCTAGATCCCATGAGAGAGCTAGGGATAAATTGGATAGTAGGTATTTTGTTTGCAACAGATTATATTATCACCACTTTCTAAAGAGCACAGGAGTGTAGTGGATCCTGTGATGTTCTTAACGACATTCTTTAGCCCATATAGATAGAATATTCATCATTTCAAATATCAGACTCCAAATTATACAAAGGACCGAAAATCTAGATTAGTTTCGCAGACCTAAGTTATTATAGTGTTGTACGAGCAGACATTTTTCCTAATGTGCTTATTATGCTAACTGCCGCCAACGGGTTTGTCCTAATCTAGATACTAATGCCTTCCGGTCCGCCGTTGCCAGTGCAAGGGACTTGCCGCAACATTGGGAGATTCAGATATATTTGGAGACTACTTTTGGCTACTTAGAATGTAAACAAGAAAACAAAAAATCGATGTATTTTGGCAGGCTCGATTAATTACTGCTTTACACAATGAGCCAAGTTTAGAAAAGTGCGCTACTTTTGTAACTACCATTTTTTGTGGCTGACAAAAATAGCATATTGCCTAGACCGTCTATAATTACACTATAATATGGACAAAAGTCAAAACACGTGTAAGGTTCAGCAAGACGGATGGCCCTGGCCTAAGCTCACCAAATCACGATGTATTTTTTCTCGATTTCCCATTAGTGGAAAAGTATGATTCGTCTGCCGGATATCGTTGTCTCGCTCGCGGCTCGCTCAGGTTTGGACATGTTTGGGAGTTGTGCTATGAATGACATGCCGATGCGCGGATGAATGAACAATGGCTTGGAATGTGAGGCGGCGAGAATGTCACCAAAACATACTCTTCTTGGAAATTACTATGTGATTTGTGTGCTAAAATGGTAATATTGGTAGATGAAAAAGTAGGTTTTGTAGTCTCTGATAAAGACGGAGATATGGATGATGTCGTGTAATATGCAATGCTCATAAACAGTGAAAACTGTGAATTGGTATCGAAAATTGATAAACACAACCTGACAGAATCAAAAATAGCTCTCAAGTTATGGCAGTAATAGATCTATCAAACTAATGATCTGCAAGAGTCAAATCACAATACTGACCTCGAGTGCCAATTAGACCTCTTTAATTAAAGAATTTCGGGGACAGTGTGTCTGGTGGCATGTCCACACATTCCGGTTCCACAACTGATAAGGTCTGGGGTCAGGCAGTCTGCCGGCTCTTAATTAGTTGCTTAGCTCATAGCCACTCTATATATATCACAGCTACATGGTCCTCCCGTTTTGGACACTTCGACTTGATTTCCTTCTCTATTGTTTTAATTTTCGCCCACCACACTCTTGGTTTAATACCTAAAACGAATCATTTATAATTGGTGTTCTGAAATCTTTGAATTCTTTTGATGATGACATCTTACCTGACTTGATTTGTAAAAGAGAAAACTCTTGAAAAACGTTTTTGTTTAAAAAACTACGTTGTGTTAAATGAGAATTCGAAGGTTTGTTACTAACTTTACGGGAATAGGTACTTAAAAACAGACCTCGGAGCAGAAGGAACTAGAAGCATAGCACAGTCATAATCATAATAAGTTTAATCCTAAGTGTAACGCAGTTACTCATGAAGTACAATACACATTTATGGAAGTAATATATTGGACCAGCGGCTTCGTCAGCGTTAAAGTCGGATTACTCCCTTTGGGATGGAGTTTCGTAAAATCCGTTCTTAGCGGACGTCTACACGAATTTAAAGTTTGTAGGGTTTATAGTTTCTGAGATTTCGTGATTAATCAATGAGTGATATTTTGCTTTTAAATATATACTTGTAGAATCAGTATCTACAGTCACAAAATTTCCCGGAACATCTCAAGAATTTCCCCAACTCCTGACTGTACCGTACGTAAGGCTACATCTGTGAATATCTCACCGGCATGAATGGTCGTATTACCTCTGTATTATTAATACAGCTTGGGGCAGCGTGGAGCGTGGGCTCGACCCCAGAAGGTGCGGTGACGTCATCGCCGGCCCACTTGCCAATATCTGGCTCGGATGACGTCTGTGACGTTTGTACTTCACTTTTATGGCCCAAAAATCAACTCTTCCACGATTCATTGAGTAATTTTTTATATTTTACTTGTCTATATGCCTTATAAAGAAATATGTCGGATCTAACTAAAACAGCGATCCAGTACTTTTATGCGAAGTGATTTGATATCAGAAACATAATAATTATGTTGATATTTTGCAGCTTGCGATCTGGCTGGACTGATTTTTTCCTTATCATTGAAACTGCAGCATTTTGTTATTTGCAATCTGTGTAGTAATATTTGTTGCGTAAGTAATAATGATGGGTAAAAACTAGGCCATGTTATCCTTCAGTGCGATCTGTCGGCGGAACTCTGCATATAACAATACATTGTGAAAATTAGCTGGCCATACATGTTGCACCAATCCGAGTCCACATAACATCATCAACATGACATCTCATTGGTCGCGCTCAGGTGTTAAAAAATGGTCCTTTTAAATTGCGATTTTAAATCGTCCAATTACCGTTTCCCCAATTTTGCCGTGCCAAAAATGTAATCGTGATTCAGTGAGAAGTGGCAGTAGTAGGCAAATCAGTCGCTTCCTGCTTGGAGTAATGGGTAATGGCGGCATTTCCCGCGCAAAAGTGACGCGCGGTGAGTGATGGCCGCCGCGGCGTGTGGCCGCTAACGTGATAGATTAATTAAAGCTGTCATGTGGTCACATTAAATATTTAGCTGTGAATTGATGGGGACATCGGTGAAGTGTGTAATGTACGCCGACGTTTGTTGAAATATTATGTTATTCTAAATTGGCAGTCCATCCTAGAGTTGTCTGGGCACTGTCAGCGATAAGATCGTCATTGTACCAATAGATTTAGTGTTTGTAAAACTTTTATTACTATTTTAGTGTACAATGTTGTTTATTTTACTCTATTTTTTGTTGCTGTTATCTTGGCTAAATAAGAAAATAACGCACGCCATAAACTCTTGAGGCCCGAGCGAACGCCGGCGTTCGTACCCCGATTGACTATGTCTTCGATTATGTCTCTAATTACGGTATTCGAAAGGTTCACAATTACTTTTTTCAATCATCCTCCTAAAAAATCAAAATTCTCAGTATCTATTTCTTCAGCTTTGAAGGGTTTAGTAGCAATCTTTTTGTCCATTTGACCTAGATACTGTCCAACGATTGTTTTCTTTGAATCCTTTGTATCAGCTTTACTTTTTCCAGATAGTTCATCATCACCGTTGTCACAAATAACGCGAGTGGCTCGCGATGAGTCTTCGGCGTCAAGTTTCGCAAGTGGTCGGATGACTTCACTGCGGCGAAGCGGCGGAAGGAGTGGGCGCTCTCCTGGCGCTAGGATGCCCAGCAGTTGTACATTCCGGATACTAGCCAGTTAACTAGCTTCTCTTTTAGATGTGTTCTTGAAAGTTTTGGAGTCTTAATAATGTAATGAGCGTATTTTCGTGTGTGTGTATTCCGATATGATCCATTAACTGTAGACTGGATCAACAGATCCTACTGCAGTAATAGTTACCAGTACGTTGAGTTCGAGTTGTTTTTACGTTAATGCGATCGAAACATTTACCTCATTTGGATATATGATTGGATAAGAGAGGACATATCGGACCTCCAAACGTCATAAACGATGTCTCGTAAAACTAACTCGTACTAGGTACTCTGTGCGATGAATGCAAGTTGTTTTGAAAAGTTCTCTGCATTGGATTTCTGATTGGTTAAGAGTTTGGAGAGGGCGTAATAATTCGCACTAGGCACAATTGGTCATCGTCGTCGTTTATTCTTACTGACTGTAAAATCTATTGAGTAAAGTCTATCTCTGCCTTAATTGGGACTCCTTTTTGTTTGTCAGTTAATGTTTTGTATATCTGGTGGCCCACAGTCCATAAATCTCTTTTGGTCTGTTTCTGAGAAGATTCGTTCAACAGAGTCACAGTTACTGGTCGGCTGACTAATGCTTGTGCGACGTAAAGCCCTCTGAGATTATGTAGTGATAAATTCACTAATCTCAGCATGACTGGCAGCCGCAGGAAGGATTTCAAGGATGTTCAGCAAAGTGTTATGATACTCTAACTAGTCCTCAAGTAGGTTCTTCCTATATTCCTAGAAGTCTTGCAAAGAGTAGGAAATGTCTTATCATTTAGTTAAAGATGACGCGTTGTACTAGTTTGTCAAAGTATGGCCACTTATTGTAATGCCGAGTGATTCATTCATATCGTTGTGTCAATGACGAGGGGATTTTCTTTTTGAATACTAACATGGAGAGCTTATGAGGAACCGATTTTGACTGATTCGTTTGTCGCACTAAGTTCAATTTTTAGATAAAATATTTTTTCGCGAAGAGGTCTCTCAGTAACACGCTTTTTTTTGTAAGGGGATGTTGAATAGCTTCATAGATTTAGTAAGTAGAATCAAAAAATTAAAAAATCTTTTTTTTTGTCGGAAAACTTGTCAAGGTAAGGCTTTTTCAAGTAGGGTTTGAGATGTTCGGTGATTAGTGTAGTGGTTGACCGATTGACTGCGACTTGCACTGCGTATCGCAGGTTCGATTCTCACACGAAACCAATATTTGTATGGCGTACAGATAGTTATTTCGGGTCTAGGTTTTTGTGTGTTTACATGTTTCTGCCCACACCCACGATACCGGAGTTACTACTAGACGAGCGCTAAGTTCCTACTATAAAGTGTTGATTCAGTGGCATAGCTAGGAGAAAAACGGCACCGGGGTAAAAAAAAATCTGAAACCCCTTATTTTTATCTAAGAAATAATTACATATCTTTTCCTATTCAGGGTGGAGTGAGTGGAAGTGTCAGATTTTTCCTGACTAAAATGTGTTACCATTATTAAACTACTAGCACTAGCTTCTGACGTTTTACAAATGCCCATTCCTACATGGGCATTTGTAAAACGTGAAATAAATGTGAAATAAAAAAAATTGACTTTGACTTTAAAGTTACCGTAAGTAAAGTGGAGTATGTAATTCAATAAGAGGTTTACTAATTATTTTTTGGGGCCCCCAGAGTTTATGGGCCCCTCACAGTAATTCGCCCAGCCCTTAGGTAGCTATACATCTAAGAATTTGTAACAAGTTTGGTTTTTGTTAGAAATTTCCCTACAATTGTTTCAGCAGACTGTCTGCGTGCTAACACTCATGTCCACACATTGTAGGTTATGTTATGAAGTAAGGTATGACTCGTCATGTCCTAATTCGGGGAAAGTACGTAGAGTATGTACCTCCATGTATGTACATTAGTCTGTGCGTAGACATTCGTGGTCAGTACCTAATCCCACCATCTTAGGTATATGCGTAGAGGAAAATAATGTTACAATAATGTTTACTAAACCTCTTTTATTTCCTCCAGGGATAGTGTTGTTTGCTGATTTTCTTACAGTATAACGACTATTTTCGCGTAAAAACCCTTTCGGGCGAAATTGATACAGTCTTAATCAGATTAAATTAACATGCGTTTTTGATTTGTATAGTTACCCAAAATGTTCTTGAAGTCCTTAAAGATGTGTTCGTGTATGAATGTTTAGTTTTAATTTTGTTTTGTTCCTTCTCCTAGAGAGGAAGCCTGTGTCCCAGCAGTGGGAACATTAAAAAAGGGCTGATGATGATGACTTTTTTGGTCACTGCTAAATGTATATTGGGAGTTGTGCCATTTGTGATGGAAATAATGGTTGTTTGTAGTGGACAGTCTGAACGCCTTTGATTATTGCTGCTCGTTTGTGGATCGTAGTCTGATGTTATATAGCCTTATTATCATGAAGAGAGCATTGCCAGGAAGAGAGGTACTTTGAAAAGTTGCTGTTTACAGGAAAAGTAGACGGGAAAAGATCAAGGGGCAGGAGTCCAATACGTTGGTCAGACAATTGAATCGTATTACGCTGGAGACCACAGTCTGCGACGCCATCCACATCGCAGAAGGAGAAAATAGGGCAACATGGCGAAATATAGTCTATTAAAAAGTTATTTGTCGAGGTCACCTCAGCATTGAGGATAAACGACGCAAGGAGGAGGAGGGTTAGTCATGAATCTATTCTAAACAGCTCCAAACAAAAACAATTTTATTAAAAAAAAAAAAAAACTGGAATATCAGTACATTTTGAACAGTTAGGTGAACATAAATACTGTACTGTCAGCAGACTTTTTCGCGATTTCAGGTTTGGTCCCAAAGTATAACTAGTTTGTTATTATGACTACAATCACGTATTTAAATATCGGTCACCAATTTCCAGTCACCCTGTATACGCAGTATTTGTTCCTACGCCAGTCGTCAAGGAAAAAGGTGCGTGAACTGTACTAATTGTATTAAAATATAATCTCTGTCGTGTCCCGCTTGTAGTGCGTGCCTAGTGGCTCGTCTAGACTAGACCTGGCTGTACAACCTAGCGCCTAGACTGCCTAGGCATGGCTAGTGGGTAATGTGGGTCAAGTGGCCGCGAGCCGGGCGCACGGTACCCACGTACTTGGACTATTATTACGTTAATAGTTCGTTAAATGATAAATGATCTTTATTTTGCAAGTAGGTTTAAAAATCACTTTTATACGTCATTTTTTTTTTATTGCTAGATGAGTCCATTGATTAGGCAGACATTATTCTATGGTTTCGGAAAGAAGTAGGTATGCACCTCTTTGCAAGGATGTGGTGTGGTGAAGGTGTCTTTTTTAGGTGAGAATTGATCCCCCTCCCCACACCCCTTACCGAAGCCCACCCCCGCCCTAAGGCGAAATGTGTCAAACTTAATGTAATGTCCTCTCTCTGTTGTATGTAAAATCCTCTCCTGTTCTTCAGCAAACCATAGGGGAGAGTTGACCTTTGAGGCGTGCGTGGAACGTTACGTGCCGTCGACGATTCGAGTTCGGTCCGGATTGCTACCAGACGGCCGGACGACGATGTATCTATGTTCACCGTCCGAAAGTTCAAAGGATATGAAATGCTAAGATGAATGTTATTTAGATGAATTTGGTAAAGAATTTCGTTCTCATGAACTCTCTCGTGAACTTTCAAACACAAGGACCATTTTTTGCGTATTTCAAGAATAATATTTTAACGACGCATTAATTAAGGTTAATTAAATAAAAATATTTACAATATTTCCAAATTCCAAATAGTCATTGTTATTGAGTTAAACTCTAAGAAAAATAACAAACAGTAAGTTGAATGAACGTTCCTAAAATTAAAAAGAAGATTACAAACAAAAAAAAAACTAAATTTTCTCACGAGAATGACAACATTTTTTTCGCAGAAACTATTTCACAATTGAAAAAATCTTCACAGTTTCGGTATGAACAATGCACATTACCCAACTGGGCTCTATACCTCTACAGGTGCCAATATCTTTGTCATAAAAAAAACCTTTTTTCCAAAGACAAAAAAAAAATAAGTCTAGTTCCTTCACACGATGCTTCATTCATTCATTCATAGTTCTAAAAAGGTTCATTCATAAATGAAACAATCAATGTTTGACACTACTTTGTGCTCTTTTGAATATCCTCCTACTATCTGCGAGACACATTCATTCATGCTAATGCCTCACCTTTTACGGTAGTGTACTAAAATGTGGTTATTCGAAACACAATGTCATGTTGACCGGATAATAAAAAGGCACTACGCATAGAGTAGACATTTTTTTTAAGGTTCCGTACTTCAAAAATATGCGTCACTTTGTTGTCCATCCGACTGTCTATGTATCAAGACATTTCGGGAACGCATGGAGGTATCTTGGTGAAATTTAAACCATATACTCAAGTCTACGGTCCCCTTGAAGATGTGAAAAATGATAAGGCTGTTTATGTTGCATTAAACGTATATTTCGATCCCTCAAAAGAATCGAAATTCACAGATATTTCCCGTCGACCTAGAATCGTGTAATTTGGCATGAAGCAAGGTCTCAGAGCACAATTATAGGAAAATATCTGAAAACTGTAATATACATTTGTTTTTTTTGCAATTCGCAAAAAACGTTTAAAGTTGATTTGGGAATTGAACTGTTTTCATTGGTAAGTTTGTACGGAACTCTCACTGCGCGGGTCCGACTCGCAGTTGCCCTTTTTTTTATTCGCAAGTGAAACATTTTTGACCCAGTTCTAATTTCAAATTAATATTCAAACGATCTTACGTTGTATCACTTTTCTTCAACTGACGTTTTGTATATTTTTAATTTAATTGACGTGTTATTCATTCAGTGAATAATTTGATACACATGATGAGTGAATCAGGCAGCTTACTAATATCGTAATAAGATTAGAGGCTGAGCAGAGATGATGCTTTCGTATAAAGCTGCTTTCAGACTATGCAGTAATATAATAATAATAATATATATAAAATGTATGCCTTTTTCGTTGTAATTTTATAAGTCAAGAACGGGCTCACCTATCCAAACCAAATATTTAGGCTTGGTTTACACTATTTAGTAGATTGATTATGTGAAGTTTGCACAAAATCGGTGGAGTGGTTCTTCATTAATCACATTTTTCAGTTATCAAAAGCTAGTAGCATATAGTATTCATAGCATAAGAATATCGCGCACCATACATAGTTAAGGACACTTTACTATATACTAGCGATCTACCCCAGCTTCGCCCGGAGGCATAATATCGAATATATTATGCATGTATTATACACATAAACCTTTTCCTTGAATCACTCTATCTATTCAAAAAAACGGCATCAAAATCCGTTGCGTAGTTTTAAAGATTTAAGCATCCATGGGAACAGGAACGACTTTGTTTTATACTATGTAATGATTGTTGAGCAGTGGTGGCCGAGTATCAGTATCAGCTCCGACTTACAGAGTTATGGGTCGCGGGTTCAAACCCAGCCAGGCACATTACTTTGTGTAATTTATCTCATCACCACTGCTCTCAAAACGGTGAAGGAAAACATAGTGAGGAAACCGGCATGTCCTAGAACCAAAAATTCGAAGACATGTGACATCCACCAATCCGCACTGGGCCCGCGTGGTGGATTATGGCCCATTCCCTCTCCTAGAGAGAGGAGGCCTGTGTCCCTGCAGTGGGAACATTAAAAGGCTGATGATGAATGATTGTTGGTTTACTATAGATATAAAATTGGTGATGCGCTGAGTTCAGGCTGTACTACATCACGAGCCGCCCTTCCTCTTTCCTCACCCGATAAACACGCTTAATGGGAACGCCATGCTATACCGTATAGCATTAGGTTCTTCTTTGCTATACTATATGGCACTATAGTAAAGTGTAGTCTGAAAGCAGCTTAATGATTGATAGGTTTCGTTCAGTTACTCACTCACTAAAATAATTCGTTAGCTGTGACTTACGATGGGGTTATCGCAAATATTGGCATTGGCTAATATTCGTCATGAATGGATTACAATACGGCTGAAAATAGAAGATTGATTGAGAAACGTAACAGTTGTTTGTTTGGTGATTAATGCTATGAGATGGGCGATTAGCACTAACATACTCATCAATAAATATAATTTATGGCTTCAATTAGACTCTAGGTATGGTTCAAATAAAGCGATCAGATATTGCAGAGTTTTTTTTTATGGTGGCCAAAAATCATCCAATGACGAATCCCGCTCTTAGGCGGAAACAGTGTCAGACTCTTACTGACTAAACAGCCCGCCCACTTCCTTCTTTAGCTTTCGCACTGGGGCCAGGCCTTTCTTTCAGAAAGACACCCTGGGCTCCAGTAGGCTACGACCCTTTTGCAGAGTTCCTACGGTTTTGCTGACAACTCCTTGAGGCGCGCGGGAACAGAGCGCGCCGTCGACGACTTGGCTTGGTCTGGACTACAGATATTGCAGAGTTGGAAGTCAAATAAATCTATTTGGGTGACTCTTGAAAAATCTTGAGTCTGTGTTCCTTGATACTGATACTGCTACAACTCGGGAATCTTTAAGTCAAGAGTGAATAGGGTACTTCTATAACAAGCATGATCCATCATGGAGCGCATCATTGCTTTTCATCAGGTGAAATAGCGGTCAGGTACGAACCTACCAACAATATGAAAAAAGTAACAAAACGGTCACCTGTCCGCTTATCATCGACGGTTTCATAGAACTTTGAAGGCCTTAAAAAACTTTGAAGGCCTTAAAAATCAGAAGAATTGAAGAATTGAGAATTTTTTGTTGGAAAAATCATCCAATGACAAATCCCGCAATTGGGCGGAGCTGGAAATAGTGCCAGATTCTTACTGACTAAACGACTCACCCTGTTCCTTCTTTGCTTTCATCGGGGTCGGACCTTGTTTATTTCTTCTTCTTTTCGAATCGATGCTCTTTAAACTGTTGGGGCCCAGTAGGTGGCTACGTCAACAGCAGCATCGGTTGCACTCAATAAAGCCTCTATAGTGCAGGTGTATGGGCACTTGGGGCACTCCAGCGAGTGGCTCATGTTTTGAACAGGGGCACCACTTTCACAATGAGTATCCGACGGGTCTATAAAACCCCATTTCGCCAAGTTATATTTACAGCGGCCTACCTGGGTACGCAACCGATTTAGTAATTTCCATACCAGGCAGGAGAATTTCTTGAGGTCTCAAGAAGTCGGCTGGCGGTAGGTGATGTTCTTCCCAAAGCTTTATTCTTTCCCTATTAGGTGGGTTGAGAATGGCCCGTGTACTATGAAGAAAGATCTTCCGGCTCTTAAGCCTTCTTGTGGCTGCTTTGTATTCGACCTTGTTTACAGAAACTGGTATCTTTCTAACTTTGAAAAAAAAACATGACTACCTAACCTATCTAGTTCGTAGTCGTTTGCTAATGGGAAATTCATCGAAATTATGAAAGAGGGAAGGTATGGTAAGATAGCAACATTCCTGGTCAGTTTTCCTCGCAGGTGGAGTTTCCCACGGTCGTTATCTTGGGCCAGTCGCGTCACGCAAACAAAAGGATGGTCTCACATTAACAGCTAATCTAGACAACGTCACACCTAAATACTTGTGTGTTTACGTAACTTGGTACTAGCTTTACAGACATCGCAATACGGTCTGATTTCCTGAAGTTACATCAAATCAGTGATTTGTAATATAATACAGGTAAGTAGGTACCTATAAAACATTGCTAGATACTGTTGAGGGCTAGCTCTGGTAGGGCTTAGGTTCGGAGTCTGTATCTCAATATAAAAGACTGGGACTATTTTCAACTTTCATCAAACTTCAAATGTCACTTATAAATCCAAAAAGGCCAAAAAAACCAGATGACCTCTTTCTTCTAATTAATTTTAAACCTATTCTAAAGATACAAAATCTTTCAGAGTATGTTTAACAAGACAGTCCGTCAATTATTAAGCCATGCTATCTCTTTCGAATAAATTATGATATATAATTCGGTACAAATTATGAAATAATTGGAAATAACGATATGAAAAAATGTTTGAAAAATATCTGATTTAAAAATGTTAAGTTAAATATTTTCAAATATTATAATATTTAGTCAGAATACCTACCATAAATTTTGAAATTACAGTGGCGTTTAAGACATATTAACAGAAAATAGTGCATTAAGAAACCCACCCCAACTTTTCGGTTTAACTAAAGTAATTAAAAAGTGTGTCGTTAAAAAAATTGGGTGGGGTTTAAGTAAGCAGATTAAATTAGATGAAAAAAATACTTAAATAATTACTTTATAAAAAAAAAAATGATAACAAAGAGGACAAACATCTGTGCGTTAATCCATAGAGAAAGGACAATTACTTTTTAAACAATTTTACTGTCCTTTTATATTCTTGCACCTATTTGGTAGTCATTACCTGTAGGTTATCTTTATTGAACAGGTTGCTAAACTTCGCACGTGTTTTCTTTTGAAACGAATTGTTCTATTTATCTTAATGCATAGTTATTGAGCTTTTACACATGTTTTAGAGATAGTGGCTGAATAACTTTTTGTCCGGTGCAATAAATGATAATACAAAGGACAAAAGCCGTTCTGCCAACCCATAGACAAGGTAGTTAAACATCTGTTTGTAATTAAAATAGGGTTTAAATAATTTAGCTTGTTTACCTGACTAGATTATCTTGGATTGAGGTAAATATCTGTAGTCAAGGTTATTGCCGTTGACTATTGGCTGCCATTTTATATTGTAGAAGTGCCGTATTTAAGAACGAAGTTGACTTGTGTTATACCTATATATGTTGATTGGCTGGTCACACTAGTGCCGTGAATTAACGCGTGAATTCACGCCATGAATAAACTACACAAGTCGTACACCGTGAACACTACGCGAAAACCGTCCACATTATCGTTCACGCCTGTTTATGGAGCTTCACGCCACTAATCTGCAGCTGCCATAATAAGTTTGAGGGGGCCGTGGAGGCTTTGTGTTAACCAGCCCTGGCTTACGAGTGGTACGCCGTGGTTTTAAACCCAATCAGGTGAATTACTTTGTGTGTAATTTATTTCATCACCGCTGCGCTCAAAACCGTGAAGGAATACATCGTGAGGAAACCGGCATGTCCTAGGACAATTTGAAGATATGTGGCTGTGGTCTATTCCTATACTAGAAGGAAAGTTGTATACTAGCCAACTGCTAGTATACCAGTCTCCTTCTAGGATATATATATATATATACCTACACTAAAATGGCGATGATGCACTTGTTGAGTCGAGACTTAAAGTCTTGAGCATCGACGACGGTTGCATTTCGGGGACTGTGCGTCGGAATTACATAATTTAATTCCGCCTAGCCCGTTACATCATCGGACCACCAGACGTACGGCATTGCGCCACCGGTACACGGTGGATGTCCCACATATACGTACAAAACGTTTTGGGAACACATTCATTGTGCGTACAGCCAAGGAGTGGAATTTCTTGCCGGAGTCGGTGTTTCCTGATAGCTACGATCCGGGTATCTTTAAGTCAAGAGTGAATAGGTTACTTCTAGGTAAGCGCGCTCCATCGTCGACCGCATCGTCGCTTTCCATCAGGTGAGATAGCGGTCAAGCGCAAACCTATAACCAATAAAAAAAAAAAATTTGGAAAGTGAAAAAATGATCTGAAATAAATTCTATAATGATTGTTGTTTCTACTACGGATTCTATATACTTCAGATTAATTCTAGTGCTATTTATATCCCTATATGCCTGTTTACGTTAAACTACAGTGTGAATAAGAGATTTATATGGTTGGGACATACCTACCTTTAACAATTAGGTACATATTGTTATATTTTATTATGTTTGTGGTTTTCCATATTAAAATGTGAATCATTACACAATTTATAGTATAAACTATTATTTAAGTAATAAATTAATTCCCCATTACCGGATAGTAATATTATTAAAATGTATTATTTTATGTAATTACGCAATTCCATTCTGAATCTGGGATTCCCGGGATGACTTCTTCATATCGATTAAGTGTACCTACTAAATAAAACAAAGACACCCTGTCCGTTCCTATGTAAAAGCAACTCCGCAACAGATTTTGATGCGGTTTTTTTAATAGATAGTATAATTCTAGAGGAAAGTTTATATATATAATACTAGCTTTTTCCAGCGGCTTCGCCCGCGTACATAAAATATAACCTATGTCACTCAGGAGTGAAGCAGCTTTCTATTGTTGCTAAAATTTTTCCAATCAGACCAGTAGTTCCAGAGATTACCCCCTACAAACAAAAAAACATAAAAATAAAAAAACAGACTTTACCTCTTTATTATATTAGTGTAGATAGTGTAGATATGCATAATATATTTAATATCACCATAGCATCCGCGCGAAGCTGGGGCGGGTCGCTAATTGGTTCCTAATTCAATCGTTTATGTAATTGCGTTCGTCATCTTTTGCCACAATTCCGTATCTCTGGTTCAAAAGCTGTTAGTTACCTAATTCCGGTCTTTAATTCAGTCAGCAAACAAAAGAACTATCATTTGGTTATACACCTTTGAAATATAAAGTAATTAATATTTTTCGATAACTCTGAAACCTTATTTTAACCGGTCGAAAAATCATCGAGATCTTTAAAATAGTCGAGACCGAGAATCCCGGGATGAAAGCCCTAGTAGGTAGTTCGTATTGACTGCAAACGGGTCGAAGCCTGCTAAGGCCTAGAGTGTCTTTCTGAAAAGAAGGCTTGGCTTCAGTGCGAAATGCAAAGAAAGAACGGGGTGGGGTGTTTAGTCAGTAAGAGTCTGACACTGTTTCTCGCTCCGCCCAAGAGCGTCATTCGGAATGGGATATAATTGCCCACCATAAAAAAAGGCCTAGTAGGTAGTAGGGCTACCTTCCCTATTTACTGATACAGTTTACACTTTGAATTTACGTTTACAAAACCCCGGGTAAAGAGCTACTGAATAATAGCTGACTAGAAGAATGGTGTGTTAATAACTACTTACTTATCATTTATCGCTATTTGCTCCGATATGCCTTAATTTGCCAGGATTTTAGTAGCAATTGGAATTCATTGCCACTAAAATGGAGTCATCATTAATTCTCCCACAGCATGGGTAGGATGACAAACAGGACGAAAATATACATCTTTAAGATCACAGAAAAGAATAGGTAGCTATTTTGTATGAATCTGACAGCTGTCACCCTCATTAGCCTATAGCAATTTCACATTTAGTGTAGGGATTACATACCTATCTACTATACTACTATACAAAAAGGCGCACACTGTTCCTGCGCGAGTCTCAAGGAGTTGTCAGCAACTGTAGGGGCCCAGCAGGGTCGAGGCCTTCTGGGGCCAAGGGTTGATGCGAAAGCGGAACACCGGGGCCCTGGAACTAAGGCAGGAAGGAACGGTGGGTTGTTTAGTTAGTAGAAGTCTGATACTGTCTCCCTCTACGTCTAAAGGCGCGATTCGGCATTCGATGATTTTTGGAACCATAAAAAAATCTTTTTTTTTTTTTTAACTTGCAATAAACTAGTGCTTGACTGCGATCCCACCTGATGGTAAGCAGTGATGCAATCGTTGATGGTAAGGCGCACTAGTTTATTAAGAGCCTATTCACTCTAAAGCCTTGAAGACGCCTAAATTATATTCGGACGGAAAGACTGTAGCCGGCAAACTGTTCCAATCCCTCGATGTACGCGGTATAAATGACGAAGCAAAACGCTTAGTCCGGGCCGCAGGTGTCTCAACAACGTAAGGGTGGATATTTACCGTACGCCGGGATGTCCGAAGGTGAAATTGGGATGGCGGAATCAAATCATGCAATTCCTGCGCACACTCTCCAAAATGCATCCTGTAGAAAACCGCAAGGCTGGCTACTCTGCGCCTGTGCTCGAGACTTTGAAGATTGGACCCAACCAAATCTGGATCACCAATCAGCCTCTTTGCACGCCTTTCCACTGAACTCTACTATCCAAAAAAGCAATTTTGTTATCATAATTATATACTCATTAACGTCATTTGTTCAGTCTTCTGATGTAATCATGTACGTAGCACAGCCACCATAAATGGCGAAATTGTGGTAAATGTCAATACGCACTTACTTGCCTGGGCGTAGATAAGGCGCGTACTTCGATGCGTCAGCGGAAAGAACGGCGCAACTCTTTATATTGATATATTGGAAAATGACCCACTTGCCACTTATCATTGTGCACTTATGTACATTGTGTAGGTACCTAAGTACTTTGTTCTCATGATTTCTTAGCTGAGGCTCTACCATGAGCTTAACTGAATTGTTTTGACTGTCTTGTAGGTCTAGTGGTTAGTGGCCCTGACTGCTACGCCAGAAGTCGTGGGTTTGGTTCCCACCCTGGACAAAATGTTTGTGTGATGATCACGATCATTTGTTCTGTATCTGGGTGTAATGTATCTATAATATATATGTTTAGAAATTTATTAGTATGTTTATTAGTTGTCTAGTACCTACTCTTAACAAAAGCTCTGCTTAGTTTGGGACTAGACGGTTGTGTGATAGTTGTCGAATATTGTGTAGGTATTCAAAGTCAATTTTATTTCACATCGGCCAAACATGCTAGAGCACGGTTCCAAATTGTTCGTTTCCTATGGAGAAGAACCGGCAAGAAACTCCATGGCTACTCTTTAAAAAAAATATATATATATGTAAAAATCTGTTTTTCTATCTGTTTTTCGTGCTGACACACCTTACTGTTTATCAGGTCATGGTAAGACCCTGGGGGACGTTTGTATGACAGTAGAGATATCTTCATTTGAATAATTGGGTTGATTTTATCAGGAGTACAAAAATGATAAAAGAAATAAAGAAAAAATATTTTTTTAAAAGAATTCTGCTTTTAAAGAATAGAGAAATTAAAAGAAAAAAGAATTTTGTTTTTAAAGAAAAGGACACATTGCACAAGAGCCAGCCACAACAATCTTCTGCCTACGGAGCGGGAGAAAAAAAAGGACACATTAGATTTCAAATATCGAAGCCTTGCGCAAAATTTCACGTTCCTATCCCCCGTAGTTTTGGCAATGAGTTTCAACTTTTATATTTAAACATGACGAAAAACCTGAAAACCCAGATTTTTTTCCGTCAATTTAAAAACGTATCTCTTAGAATGCGCATATTTCCATGTTAGGGAATATGGCGCAAAGTGAAATACTGACGTAAGAGCCATTTGCGTCACGTGAGGAAGTGACAGACGTTGTTTACGTCATAGTTCTCTGTAATGGCCGATAAGTTTTATTGGCACTAATTGCTAACAGATATTCCTAGGTGGGGCTGGACATGTCTGATTATATCTACGTACGTGAGCAATGGCAGAGGTGTATTCGGAACTTCCAATATTTATGAGACAAATAGAAAATTACGTTATTGAAATATGCTGTCATTTTCCTACGGCTTTTTTGGTGTGAAATCGTCTCTCGCCCAGTTTTAACTCGTTCTTCTATGTTTTATCTTTGCTTTGCGTTCCAGAAAACAGAAATTACCTTCCGGAAAACTCATGCATTTTTACTTAGTTTTGATAAGAACTGATAAAAATCGCAAAAGACATCTGAAATGTGATTGAATCATTATTATTACGCCATGAGACATGCAAAAAAAAAATCCTATGAGATGCAAAAAAAAGATTGCATGAGAGAGAGAGCTTCTGCCATTTACAGGGCCTTAGACATCACGTCATGCCGAGAGGACATATCATGCCATTAACAGCAAGTAGAAACTTTAATTCCCATATGAGATTTAGATTGCCTTTTATTTGTGGTAGAAGAAGATTTTAGAGAAGCATATTTGTAGAGAATTAGGTAAGGGCCTCACCGTGAGGCGTTTATGAGTGCACCAGATTTAAACGATAAACCAATGCTAATAATGAGCAGTGCCGGCGGCCATTAGCAATAGATCAATGTATCTTGGAGTGTGTCTAACAAGTCGTCACTAAGCCGACAGTGGGCCGTCCAGACGCGAGCGAATCGCGAAATAATTGGCTTAAATATAAAATAAATTATTATTAATCAGCACCAGACTGTAGACTAATCAATTGAAACTACTATTTATGCTGAATTCTGCGGTTTATTTGAAGTTCTCGTTAAGCACCGTTAAGTTTTGAGTAGTATTTAGCGTTTTCTCATCCAATAGATTCGGTACCTACTTTGTTACCATTGTCAAAGATTTTATCTTTACAACTACGAGTACAGTCACGAGAAAAAAAATAAATTGTATACCGTAACGTAGCCTTGGCTTAACTTTGGCCCTGGGGTTGAACTTTGGCTTATGCATGGAACATGGAACTGTTTACTGTGTTACTATTGGTTAATTAGCTTGTGCCAAAGTTATACCCCAGGGTCAAAGTTACCCCAATTTTCACATGTTCTATCTATTCATTATGCGTACAGCTAAGGAGTGGAATTCCCTGCCGGAGTCTGTGTTTCCTGATAGTTACAACCTAGGGGTTTTTCTCAAGAGCAAATAGGTTACTTCTAGGCAAGCGTGCTCCATCGTCGGCTACATTGTCGCTTACCATCAGGTGAGATTGTGGTCAAACGCGATCCTATCAATTATAAATAAATCTTAACTTTTCCCATTCAAGAAATATTTGCATAAATTACCTATTTGATAGCTATTTGATTGAATATCAATTTCAATAACTTTTTTATCAATGTTGGTGGAGAATCCCTTTAAGTTTCCTTTTAATTTGTTCTTCAACAAAATTGAAAAAATATATATTGACTCACAGATCTGTCGTAAACTTTTTTCGCGAAACTGAAAATGTGACAATATAATATAAAGATCTCATTGCTCGCGACTACCCATAGAACTTACTGGAAGCTCTTCTATTTATACACTAGCAAGTGTTTACAAACAGCAAGTATCCATCTGTTAAGCAATAGGTATTATTACAAGCAGTAGCCATTAGGTATTCCACCTTCATTCAAGACCCATAATACCTACAATGTATACATTTCTGCCCACTGTGGCATTTAGACTTCATGATTATAGCACACCAGCTTGTATTATGTAGTTGTCGCGTCTAATGACTTGCAAAACGAGCTATATCCTGAACAAAAAGCGAATTAGCGTGAATTGGCGCCTCGCACCGGCGTCGCACGCGCATCTACTTACCTGTTATTGGATGATTGCGCATGATTGCATGATTGGCTGGCCCGTGCCCTGACATCCTTATCAGACGAGTGTGTTGTGACTCATCGGGAATTTTCCATTTTCCACGTAGGTACAGATGTGGTGGAGCTGTCTGAATGGTGGGAGGTGTGTAGAGGAGGAGGCGGAGGTAGATAATTTGGGGGGGAAATGAAAGGCACTTCACACACACAAACACACTTCTAGCCTTTCAACTTCTTATTTGGTTCGGTAACTTTATAAATGCGTGTTTACAATAACATACTTCTATAATATTTAGTTGGAAAATTACGTATCATGATGAAATTCTCTAAATTTTTTGTGTCTAGTTTTTGTCTATGTACGTATTATATTTAGTTTCTCGTTGATTGCACAATCTTTGTCAATTATTGACACTTCACTATAACCAGACAAGAGATACGCCCCCTTCATTGAGTGTAGAAATATTTTCACTTTGTTTTGCTTCCTCAGATCTAGCGAAATATTTAAATACCGTATTATTAGTTAAAGTTAGAGGCTAACCTACGGCTTGCTCTTACATTATATTGTTGCAGTTAGGCTTTAAACACAATATTGCAATGTAACGTTGCATGCTTGTCTCATTCGTCTGGCCTAGTTTTTCTTTACAATTTGATATTTTTATTTGCAAATTAGTGTTATTACTTACAAGTAGTTCCAAAGTGGGCCAAAACTCAGCCAGGCGCATTACTTTGTGTAATTTATTTCATCACCACTGCGCAAAACGGCGATGGAAAACATCATTAGGAAAATGCCGGTTTCCTAATGATGTTTTCTTTCACCGTTTTGTCTTTTTTACTAGAATCAAAAATTCGAAGACATGTGTGACATTCACAAATTAGCACTGGGCCTGCGTGGTGGATTATGGTCCATTGCCACTCCTAGAGTGGAGGCCCTTGTCCTAGCAGAGGGAACCTTGATAAGGCTGGTGATGATAATGATGATGATTAGTTTTCCCCGATCACTAAAAGTATTAAAGGCACTCATTTGCGTCCAGTGGCTTACGATACAAAATAGGTACGAAAGTCAGATAAATGAGACGTTCTTTCGGTTTCAAAGTATAAACTACAATGTATCGCAAAAATTTGCTAATTATTTCGATCCTTTCCCATACGAAATCGCATAACAGAAGCTTACAATTCAATTCGATGGGTGTCCTATCGTTTCTGATCGCTGTTTTTTATGGAAGCCCTGTCCTAGTTGGGATGAATAACTTAGTCATTATATAGGATCTTAGCTCTGCTCTTGTTATTGAAAATCTTTACTCAGTTTCTTAAAATAATTAGTCATGACATTGAGAAGTTTTACGTGGAAAAAAACCCATACCTAAGGGAATTACGTAGGTGCACTAGTAGGTAACTAGCTCAGTGTGAGATGCATCACTAATTCACGACCGGAGCTAGTGTCAAGGAGCATTTCCTTAAGGGGCAGATATACGCCAGCGACCTTGAGCCAAATAAAGAGGAGCTAGCGTCACTTTCCGCGCATCATGATCAAACGAATAATAATTTTGACCTTTATTTGTTAAATGCAATATGAATAAATTACATTATCAAAAAATTGGTAATGTAAGTAATGTACTAGTACTAGTTTGTGAAAATTCCATTAAAACACACCCAAAGGTTTTTGGGCCCGCGTGGTGGATTATGGCCCATTCCCTCTCCTAGAGGGGAGGCCTGTGTCCCAGCAGTGGGAACATTAAAAAGGCTGATGATGATGATGAAAGGTTTTTGCCTGATCTTCGCTTTTTGTAGATATACGTATTAGACGTAACTTTGAAAATAAATACACCAATTTTAATGGAGAAAAAATTAAGTCTAGTTTAATACCTATATATTTTTTTTAAAACATCCCAACTAGCCGTTTAGAAGTAATATTGGATTTAAAATCATCGAAAGTCGTAGGTATATCCATTACAATAATACACTATTGAACTATTGAAATAAATAAGTAGTACTGATTGAATACTACTGAATTAATTAGTCATCAGTCGAAGACAATCGCAGTTGACAGAACATTGTTCTCTTTTGAATAAAATAAGAGGAATTTTTCTTCAGTTTAGTAGAGGCAACCCACCGATTTCTGATTTAATCATTTGAGGAGTCTTAGGAGATATACCTAACATCGTTGAGTCAAGCTCGAACTCTTTTTTCCTAGACCACGATTTGACAACTTAAAATGTCAAACTCCAGAAAATTGGGAACATATTTCTAGAGTGTGACATTCTGAGTTGTCAAATCGTAGTCTAGAATTATAAAACAAACTACAGTCTGAAAACCTGTTAAAATTTGTCAGTAAGGTATCGTTTGACACATTCTTAATTCAAAATACTCAATTCAAATACTTATGTCAAAAATCGGGGAAAATAAGCCTCTGCTAAACCCGAGGTCTGCGGGACCCGAAAATCTGTTGGAAGAATTTGTATGTCGATGGCGATCGACAATCGATGGTTCAACTTATATGTCCCATATTGTGCATACGACTACGAAGATAAACACTATCTTCATTAGCAGTTTCATAAAAACTCTTTTTTTTTTATGGCAATTGAGCCATAAAAACTCTTATTTGCATAACTAATTACATTGTCAACATATTATTTCCATATTCCTTTTTTTCGTACCATCGACAAACGTAGAGTTTAGTAATTAGTTCAGCAGTTCATTCCGTTCACTCGTAGTGTTGTGCGGGTTACAATTAGGCTGTCCGCAGATGTCAGACGCGTGCGGTGTCGCGCCGCGCCGCAAGCCGTCCGTCGAACCTGTCATTATATTTGCCATTTCAGTAATTAGGTATCTGTGGCAATACGTACTTTACATACAACTGTACATTAATAGTACCTAATGTTGCGAAGTTGGCTGCTTAATTTAGTCGTAGAGACGGAATGCAGTACTATGTGCAACTTATACCAAAGAATACACCGTTAAATTTTAGTCGTTTTAATCCCGAAGAGGGTCGATCCAGTACATGAAACACTATCGATTTGTGTAAATAAAATAAAAAAATAACATACTGTTTTTCTTAATCTCTTATTGATATACGCATTTACGAAATTAATTTCTTTAAGTAAACGAGTCATTGACCTTGTAGGTAGTTGTCGGTCGTTGCGTACTAACTACCTACAGGTCATTGAACTCGCCCAGCTGACGTTTACTTAAAGAAATCAATTTAGAACATGCCTAAATTAATTCGAGTTTTAAAAAAAAGTACTTTGTTTTTTTATTCTAACTTTACCAATCGATAGTGTTTCATGTACTGAATCGATCCTCCAAGGGATTAAAACGATCAAGATTTAACGGTGTATTTACTGCATATGTCACACATCTCCCAGAGTAACGTATCTACGACATTTCTCTTGTCGGCAGGTTTAGGTATTAAAAAAAAAACAGTGAAAAACCATTGCCCTAGGTAATCCACTGTGGGCTTGCGGACGGCGAGCAATGGGTAGCTCGCTGTCCGTCCATCCGGTAAACGTCCGGTCCTTGCCCAAGTCATCGACAGAGCACACTGTTCCCGCGCGCCTCAAGGAGTTGTTAGCAACTGTAGGGGCCCAGCATGGTCGAAGCCTTCTGGGGCCAAGTGTTGATGCGAATGCGGAATACCGGGGTCCTGGGAGTAAGGCAAGAAGGAACGGCGGGTAGTATAATCAATAGAAGTCTGACACTGTCTTCCGCTCCGCATATGGGCGGAATTCGTCATTCGATGATTTATCCCACCGTAATGAAAAAAACACTAGGTAATTAATTTTATAACTGAAATAGAATACCTTAAAATGAATTTTCAATTGTAATAGAATACCTATTACTTTTATGCAGGACAGAAACAGCACACTTTACAGTTACAGACATAAAGTAAAAAAGTAATATAACAACTTAAAATCACTAATTACCTACGGCTCAAAAGACATAAAAACTACACTTAGCACTGGTTAATATCATTAAAAAGGATATTAAAAAATCACTTTGGTAAGAACTTGATGATGATCACTTTAAGTTGCCATTTACTTATACCTAACTAGCGACCCGCCCCGGTTTCGCACGGGTGCAGTACTGATATTGAATACATTATGCATGTATTATTCACATAAACCTTCCTCTTGAATCACTCTGTCTAATAAAAAAACCGCATCACAATCCGTTGTGTACTTTTAAAGATCTAAACATACATAGGGACAGACAGCGACTTTGTTTTATACTATATAATGATGCATCCACTGGTTAAGTGGAGTTTTTCAGATTCGTATTTAATTACCTAAACAAAGCAAAGTTTAATTTAAGTAGAGTAATTAAGGCGATAACAGCTGTTGCCTATTAATTTTTCAAACCAAGTTGCACCACATATTTATGTGGAAAATCTACAATCTACCGCAGAGTTTTCATAATTCTTGAATATGTTTTAAATAATTTTATTTACAGCCACTTACACCTTTTATCTTTAATATTATATTATATTCGTTCGTCGAATCGAACCCACGACCTCCGGCATATAGCAGTCAAGGCCACTAACCAACAGTGCAGTCAGAACTACAGACCAAATAAACCATTTAGTTAATTTAACAAGATTAATGATAGATTAAATTAATATTCAGTTAATCAGTATCAATCCGCAGCCGGATTAAGCCACCGAAGTTATATTAAGTCAGATAAAATATAATATTTTAAGTTAGTAAATAAATTATTTTCCTCATAATAGTACTTTTAGAAAAACCTAGATGATGCTACCTGGTTGCTCCATGGTTAATCCACCACACGCTATCAGTAATCAGATCTAATCATTAAGTATGCAAAGGCATGATGCATTGAACTCCGACGTTAACCGCCTTCAATTCCTGAGAAAAACTTAGAAATACCTTGATTCAAAATAGAGTCCGTTATGTAGAAAAGGTAAAGTTCCCTTTCCTTGACATGTTTGCTTGAACAGTTTTGGTACCGTACGTCTGAGCAAGTTACACTGGGTTTTTTTTTCTCATTTTCTTATAAAATAGTCAGACAGTGAATCACAGAGTTCGCTTTCGTTCCATAAAAGTAAAAAAAAAAATCTATTAACGCACTGATCAAAAACGCATTCCGCATACCAAGTTCACTTCGTTCATTCGTTGAATGAAATGATTCACAATACTCAATGTCGCAGTTTTCGCGGTAATCCGCGGCCTTTCCCGCGAACTGACGCACCACAGACTATGTGTGGGCTTGTATTATCTCGTTCAAATGGCAAAGGTCAATTTGTGATGAATGAACGTATAATAAATTAATATTTAACATTTACGTTTTGGCTAGCCAAACCATACATATACTTAGGTACTTATATCAATATTTTATTTGTGTTACGAATTGGAGGGAGGAATTCATTAATAAGTAATGCTTGAGGTTGGTTGGATTAACGGTGAACTGTACCTTTTCTTAAGTAGAACATTTTTTAAGATCAAATTCTATAATTATTAGGTTTTTTATTTAAAAAAAAATTGTGAGTCTAGTGTTCCTATCAAACCCTTGCCTTTAAAACGAAAAAGAATCTATTGTAATGGCTTTCTGTACTACAAAATGTTCTGGCCCTGACACAGGTCGGAGTCACGAAAAATGGCAGGCGGGCGGTCTCCTCCTTTTGAGAAGCAGTAATTATTATTATTGCTTCTCTCTGCAGGAGGAACACATGAGGAAGCGGACCTCCTTAAGCCACCTCAGTCGCCGAAACCCCGACCCCGTTTTTTAGCTACTCAAGGACTCGCCTACGTCCTTGCGGGCGAAGAGTGATGGTGAGCTAGTTATCTTTCCAGACCAAGTCCGAGTCGCCGACGCGCGCATGTTTGCATTCGTCTCACACAAAGTTTCAGCAAACTCGTAGTACTTCTTTCACGCTGGGCCCAGCGTGAAAGAAGTTTACTTTAATTATGGAAGTTTACTACAGTTTGATGGAAACTCAGGGTTCTAGAACGCCAGGCAAAGAAGTACAAGTTAGTACAAGTCTGGTACACCCTCTCGGTCTGTCCTAGAGTGAAAGAAGACATTGAATGAGGCCTATGAATTTTAATTAATATTTTGTCGTAATATACGTTTTTTTTGTGATATAAACAGACGTATATTTATTTTCTCATGACTTAGAAGTATGATTTTTCACAGCTTCAAGGGACCGCAGACTTGAGTGTATGGTTTAAATGTCAACTCGAAGCCTCCACGCGTTCCCGAGATAAAAAAGATCTTGACAGACAGACGGACAACACAGTGATCTAAGAAGGGTTCGGTTTTTGTTTTTGAGGTACGGTTCCCTAAAAATAAATAGTGCAATGAGTGGCCTACTGTACTACAAAGAATGTGAAGTCTATCTGAAGACCTGAGGTACTACCACGAGCTCTCTCACGATCCATTTGACAAAGGGATGGGTACACGGCCCCAGTTCTCTTTCTCGCTCGCATGCTTTTATTATTATTATTTTTTTGGTTGGAAAAATAATCCAACAACATCTCTCGTCCTAGAACAAAAGATAGTATCAGACTTTTGCTGACTAATAAACCCTCCCTTAGTTGCTTCTCTTACAAAATTTTCGATTAAATATCGTTCATTTACGAAAATTTCGTTTCGGTGAAAAAGAGGAGACCTCCTGGACTGAGTATTCCTTTCAGAATCAGACCCGACGTTTTAACACGTTCTAGTAAGGCTCCTGCCGCTTGCTAGTCTATGTCTTAACCTAGCGCTACAAAAAATCCTAGATACAGTAAAGTTCTGCAAGTTATTGAATGTTAGCTCGGCTGAGTCACTAACACGCGTCCTTGCGCACTGTGTCAGGGCTCCACACTGTTTACAATCACACGCAGCAGGAACTTTGTTTTATTATCTACTATGATTCACTGCGGAGGCATTCGCAAGCATTCCCTACACTTGCATAAGATGCAGCTTGTTTTGGAATCTTGCGCGAAGTTCCCTTGTGACGTCCTTGTCTATGCGCTATAGTTGCAGAAATAAGTAGTACTTAGTAATTCCATACAGTGCATGGATGAACGAAAGTTCACATTGTGTTTTGATTTGACGATTTTTTGTTTAATAATCAAAAAGAATATAATATTTCTCAGACTCTTGCGCGTTAGTTGCACTGATCAAGGGCGTTCAGTACTAGGTAAGTACTACGTTGCATAATTTTCTTTGCCAATGAAGTAAGAAAATGACTTGGTACTTTGATCTAGTTACTGCGCAGTTTGCTTTATTCCTGTAGAGTACCTACCAAGCAATATGAAGCGGTAATTATTGAAATTTTCTGACCCTATGATTAGCAGATTTGAATATCTTAATTATTTGGTTAACGAGTTTTATTTATTCATAAATTAAATGAGGCTCGTTCTTCTTTTCGAATTTATGATGTACTAATTAAACTGTTGGGGCCTCGTATATTACCGTCGTCGGATCTTGGCAAGTTTGAAGTTAGGCTCTGCGAAATTTAGCGCTTGATAACTCGTACAAAAATAAAAGTTAAAAATAAAATGCGAATAACAGTTTTAACAGCAAAACAACTGCAAATTGCATTTATTTGTTTATACCATATATGTTACTTATGTCTAATCATTTTTTTGAGTTGCATTACGTAAAACGTGACAGTAAATTATAATTTTCTTGTCCAACACTCAGTAGAAGTTGAAATGTTCCTAAAACCCGTTACCCGGCGTGGTGGTGACCACAGGGTGTCGGGTGACGCAAGGGTACCGCCTTCATATCGATTGTAAACAAAACTCACCGATACCAGCGATACTTTACAATTATACGGCCATTATATAGTTAAGTAAGCTTTAAGTACAATTGAACTTATTGCTAACTAGCGACCCACCCCACCTTCGCACGGATGCAGTAGTGATATCAAATATGTTATGCATGTATTAAACATATAAATCTTCCACTTAAATCTACTCTATTTATTAAAAAAATCGTATCAAAATCCGTTGCGTAGTTTTAAAGATCTAAGCATACATAGAGAGAGAAATTCTCGTTTTTATACGTCGAAGTTTTGGGTAGAGGTGGATTTACTTATTGTTTACCAATTTTACTTAGGTATTTTTTTATACTTATCAAGATTTAAATCTTTTCTTTATGCAAATTAGGATTTTATAATTTTATTTTTTTATGTGTTTATTTTGAACACCAGAACGTTCTGTTAGCATTCGATAAATCCGTCATTCACTTAAATATTCAAAAAAAAAAAATGTTCCCAGAAATTCGTTTCGTAATGACAGACACAAGTAAAGAACAATCGGTGGGCGAACGCCGGCGTTGGCTTGGGGTTCCAGAGTTTAATTACTAGCCCACTTAGCCATTTGTCTATTTTGGAAAATAAAGATTTATTATTATATTAAAAACCTCGAAAAGTTTTTAACATTCAGAACCTTGATTAAATGTGGAACTTTTCTCTAGTAGGTAATATTTTCTTTATGCCCCGGTCGATAATCGTCATCGGCAATAAAGATGTATCAACGGTCGCAGTAAACTGTACCGAGTGGAGCAATGTTTTACGAGCGTGATACAGTTACGTGATAGGGACACACGTCACAGACATTCAGCTGTGGAGGTTTTATTTTATGACCCTTCGCTTTGGTCACGTCACGGCAGAGAGGGATATGTTCATATTGTTCATCCTTTATTCCGATTATGATGTATGATGATCATTTATTACAATTATTTAATAGAAATCGAGCCTGTACGCAAAATACGCGCTTTAGACGTGGAGTTGCGGATACCAACCCGAAATACAATACAATACAATTGAGATCGATCGTTCTATTAGATTGAGAGTTCTAAGTCCCTAGCCAAGTTACGATCGTTTCAACTTGATACTCAAAACTGTTGATACATGGTTTATTAAGTTTTCTCAAAAATAGAGCGGCGTTGCGTGAAATGATTCACTTTCAACACACGTGCGAAAATTGTACAATTATCGTTGTTCTGTTACATAGATACTGATTGGTTTTGACACCTTTGATATATAAGAGATAACAGATGTGGAATATTTCGACGGAAAATTGGAGAAATCGTTTTGCCCTCACTTGAACAAAACGTACTAGTAGGGAGTTGGAAGATGTTCTTTTCAATAAAATACCTGTATTTATAAATTAAACTTTCATTCTAAAGTTGGGACACATGGGCACGGCGTACATTGATGATCAGCAGGGTCCAAGCCGACTGGGGCCAAGGGTTCGCTTATAAAAGGAAGGCTCGGCCATGGTATGAAATGCAACGTAGGAACGAGGTGAGTTTTTTAGTCAGTAAGAGTCTGACACTCTCCTGCTTCACCCGGTAATTATTCACCTTCTGGTTATTATTGGACGATTTTTACCCACCGTATAAAAAGTACTTATACAAACAAACTGGATAAGGCACAAATAAATGCAATAGCTACCAAATTCTTAATGTGAACTTAATCGATTAGTTCGCGTTCATTAAAATGTCGGCCAAATATTAATTTCACGCCCGTAATGAGTTAAGGGCTGATCAAGTGGTTATTGGAATATTTAACTATGGTAAGGTTCCGTACCGTTTTTATTCTAAACCATGGACAAATTATTATAGAAGTTTTCACTTCATGGATCTGGAGTGGCGACCGCGTACCGAAAGACGTAGTGTTGGTAAGCCTCCTACGAGGTGGACCGACGACCTGGTCAAGGTTGCAGGAATTCGATGGATGCGAGACGCTTGGGATCGGTCATAGTGGCGAATTGATGATGACTACATGGATAATTTTTTTTTTCAAAGTGAGGATTTTCAGGAAAATTCACGCCAGCAGTTGGCGCCATTTAGCCGTCCGGTTTTTTCAATTTAAAAAGGAATAGGTGACGTTTTTTGGTTGGTTTCTCTATCCTAGGGAGAGGAGGCCTGTGTCCCTGCAGTGGGAACATTAAAAGGCTGATGATGATGATGAGGTGACGTTGACGTTTAATGTCACACGATTTGACAGGTTAATTTTTTGACACGTGCCTGCACCTGCAGTGCTTTTCTCTAAGAAAACAGTCTTGAGCGCAGCGCTGGCCCAGCGACGAAATCTAAAATATACATTGGAACGCTGTTTTTTCAAAGAATAGCATTGTTGATGACTTAGTGCTGCAACCTAGGGAATGTCATAAAAGAACACGGGGGTGGGGTCAGCTTCTACTATAACTGGATGCAGTTACTATGCTATTTACCATCGAGCAAATTACCTGTCTGACCTCGTCATCTCCGTGGCTATAGGGAACAATACGAGGTCGATCGCTATTTTTACAATAATTAAAATAACGTTAGAACCTATTAGGTTATTAAAGAAAATTGTTATGTACACAAATACATATAGTTTCTTACTTAGCAATTGCTGCATATTGTAGTAAAAGCTGCCATTTGCTTCACTATAACTGCTGTGCAGTAAGTGCTCCAATTGGCAATGTTCTTTACTGGAATTGCCAAAATATTAAAAAAAAAAATTGCAAATTGGAAAAAAATATCTATGACGTGTCTATTGCATTGAAGGAACGATTTAAATAAACATTCATGATTTTTCTAAGATTATTAAAAGACTGATTATGCTTTTTATGCTTATAATTGGGCAAATATTCCTGAGACTCGAAGGTTTTTAAGAGTTTTTTTCTTATAAAAAAAAATACAATATGACTTTTCGGCATTTTTTCATTTCTTTTTTTCTGGTGTGGCCAATCTTTAATATTTTCTTTTGTGGAGATTTCCCTAAGACTTTCCCCGAATTTTTTTCACACCACGTTCTCCAGCGACCCCTAAACTGCATCATGGCAGCACAGTGATCCGCAGCTCCCCCGCGCGCCGAGCGTGAAGCACAGGTGCGGTCACGCGGCGCGCGCGCACCTGATCACACCGTCTATTGATTTCCACCGCCGCGCCGGTGTCATTACTGATGAACAGATTGAGGGGACGATGGGGATAGCTCCTGGTGGGCTAGTGGTTTTTTATTTTTATGGTAGGTAAAAATCAGGACAGAGTGGAAGAAAAAGACATGTTGCACCGACCCCAAGTAACATGGGATAAGGGTAGGATGATGATGGTAGGTAAAAATCATCCAATGACGAATTCCGCCCTTGGGCGGACGGGAAACAGTGTCAGACCCTTTCTAACTAAACAACCTACCCCGCTTGCTTCCTTGCCATGATCCCTTGAGCTCTGACGCCCGCGCCTACGGTAGCTGGAAATCGGGTTCGGAATCGCAGTGCCGGTGGCTGCGGCGAGAGCCCCGTTGCCTTTGCCTGATGCGGTCGGCCTCCTCCTTTGCTAGCATTACTGCTTCGCAGAAGGAGGCGACCGCCTGCTATTCCTCCTCGCTCGGACCATGGCCTGAACCAAGGCGCGGCGCGAGAGGTCGCCGCCGCCGATCTCCCCCACGAGGACACTAGTAGCTGCCAGTGGCTACTATACCTGTTCAAATGCATTCAGGGCGCTACCTCGAGTTGACCGTCCAATCTATTACATTTCTAGATAAAAACAAAAGTGCTTGCCAACACAACCACTTCAAAAAATATAGTTTTAAATAAAACTCAAAATTTTCGTGTCGAACCCAATTAAGCTAAGTTATAAAATGACGCTTGCTGAACAAAACGATACTTATCTAGATAAATTAAATTAACCTGAACTTGAACAAAATAATTGTTATAATACTGAGCTCAGCCCCTGAATAATTACTGAAGGGGTTATTGCTACCCTTGGCGGGGGCAAAGAGTAAATATAGATGTGCCAGTGTAGAAGGTCGGTACGAATTGTGTATTTTACGATTGATAGGTTCACGTTTGACCGTTCGGTCACGGTCCCACCTCATGGTAAGCGATGATGTGGCCGACGATCGACTATGTTTATACCTTGCTTTATTTGAATATATTTATTACTAGCTTTTGCCAGCGGTTTCGCCCGCGTGGTATTGGGGTTGGGGTTGGGGTTTCCTATGTCCTATTCCGGAGTGTATCCTATGCCTGTTCCAAATTTCATCCAGATCCGTCCAGCCGTTTTGGCGTGATTGAGTAACAAACATCCAAACATCGTAACTTTCGCATTTATAATATTAGTAAGATACTTTTGGAACAGTACTTTTTTTGATGAAATGTACCCTGTATCATCTGGACCCCTGATCGAGTAGGCACGTGAAAAGGGTGTAGCTGTCTTTCCACAGGCAAACTGCCCCCGATAGGTAACTATATCGTAACTTATGCTATATTATAGAGGGTACTTCATTTTATTAGTTCAGTGGGACAGAATTTGATATTGACGGCCCCAACTTACGAGTAGTGGGTCGCGGATTCAAAATCAGTAATGTACTTTGTGTAGTTTTATTTCACCACCACTGTTCTCAAAACGTCAAAACGGTAAAGGAAAACATCGTGAGGCAACCGACTTGTCTTAGAATAAAAAATCATGTGATATCCACCAAATACGTACTAGCCTCGCGTGTTCTCCTAGAAAAGAGGCTTGAGTCCCAGCAGTGGGAACGTGTAATGTTGTTTATATTATCTACTGGCTTTGCCCTCCTGAAAGACGGTTTACCCCTTTAGGGATCGAGTTTCGAAAAATCTGTTCTTAGCGGATGTTTACAACCTTTAAGTGAGTGGTATTTCGCTTTTATACATATAGATACATATATAATGCAGAATAAGACCAGTCTGTATATATTTTTATTTTATTGTTTCTCTAATTTATTTATTTATAAAAACTACATGCAACACAAAGGTACACAGGCAGACTTAATGCCTTAGGTATTCTCTACCAGTCAACCAAGAGTGGTGAAGAGAAAACATGGCAGCTAATTCAATTTTAACAAGTTTCTAACGCAAAATGACTCTGGACCAATTGCAATAATTGCAATCGTGTCCTTGTCTACTTCTCGTTTACCAGTACTGTAACAGTCGTGGTCCACCAACTTATAGTAATCATCACACGTACTAATTAATAATTCATTAACTAACTAGCTGCGAACAGGAGCTCGACTTCAAAGGAAATTAACGCCAGCTCATTGTAATTGTGTGTCGCGGGTGGAATAGTGATCAGCCGCATCACCTGGCAGGATGAGCGACTACCATCTTTATAGCTAATTCGTTTTTAAGTCCTTGAAAAGTGACCTACGTCGGTTTGGTATTGAAAAAGTTAAAAACACGATAAAAGCTCCAAGATGTTTGGTTCCAGCGATTTTTCTACCAGACCTTGCTCTGAAGACCGACAATTTTTTATAAGATTGACGGCGTATTATCCGTAGGCAGAAAGGTCTGTAGTGAAAACAATAATTCTAATGATCATGATCCTTTCGTAAATAAACACATAGATAATTTACCTATTTTATATTTGTTAGGTAGCTACCTAACAGGCTTAAACCTTCTCAGGCTATATCTGCTCAAATCTTGAATCAAAACCGAACTTTTGCATGGCAACCCTTTATGCATGGTAGGTATGGTTTCACAATTTTTCACGAAGCGTTACCAAAAGGAACACTTTGATTGTGCGTACAGTTTAGGAGTGGAATTCTCTGCTGTGTTTCTTGTTACTTACAACCTAGGTTTTTAAGTCAAGAGTGAATAGGCTGCTTCTAGGCTAGCCTGCTCCATCATCGCCGTCGGTCACATCATCGCTTACCATCAGACGAGATGACAAATAACAAAAAAAAAATTACAATCCAAGTAAAAGTGGTGAGCTTTCATCGCGTAACAGCCAAGCAATCCTTTAACCCTCATGTCAAGCCAAACATACTTAAGAAAATTACTCGGAAAGGGCAAGAAATTCCCGACTAACAGAAAGCAATTTGTCATCACATTACAAGCCGACCGCCCCTTGACTACAAAATGACTAATACTAGGAAAAAACGGGCAACTTTTTACTCTTTGTCAACCCTTCCCTGCCGGCGTGGAGTTCATTAATCAAGCTGTTCATACACCCCTAATGGCCGTAATGACCGAGACACACTACTTATGAGCAACGAGCGCGAGCAGGGTTAACTTTGTTTAATTGATATTTTCGCTTGGGGTCACAATTTTAAGGTTGTCAGAGCAAGGGTTGGTGGTAAAGCGTTGCTAAATGTGGACAGGTTATTGGCAATGTATTGATGGGGTTTTGATAGGGGTGTCGGTAGCGGAACCAATGTTTGTTGTGTCTGTGTATATTAGTGTCAAGTTTAATGAAAATACGTGGGAACATTTCGATGTTAAACTTGCTGATAATTCGTACAGCGATTGCAGCACTCAGAATCTACGCTATCAGTCTATACTATGGGCTGTTGATTTGGACGTTTATTTTTATTGTTTATAGGTTCGCGCTTGACGCTTTCTTACCTGCGTCTCTAGCCAAGTTACAATCGTATCGTTTAGAGTTAGCGCTTTTTGTTGACCACGCCCCCAATTCCCTTGTTCGGACGACATCTCAACAAAGGAATTGGAGTCGTGTCTATCTACAAGCGCAAACTCTAAACGAAACGATTGTACCTTGGCTAGGGGGGATGATAAAAAGTGACGATGCGGTCGATGATGGAACGCGCTTATCTAGAAGTAACGCTTTAACCAATTTCAAAATTTTTACATGTTATCGTTATAGGATATGTAGCAGTAACAAAGGCCTCATTTTGTATTGCGGGATCAGGAACATTAATTTCAAATAGACCATTTATAGGTACTTTTGAATTGTCAGTGTTAGTCAGTCAAAAAAAGTCAAACTATTATAAATAGCATATTTCAAAACATTCAATCTTTATGGAGAAGAACGTGCAAGAAAGTTGAGTTATTTCTCATGTGGTTGTTTTTTTAACTTTCGAAAACTATCCTATCCTAGAACCGATATATCTGTCTCTCCTGTTGACATCTATCTGTCTTATAACGCTGAAAAAGAATGAATAGGGTAGAAACTCGGGTAGATTTTTCTTTAAGCTTTAGTGAGACAACATACATACTGTTTCTCTCTCCACTTAGTGTGGGAGAAGTGATCTAGAGTTTTTTCCACAAAATAACGATACTACAACTAACTTTATTTTAAACAAGTTTTATAGTTGCGCACTTAGCTGAATTTAAGTACTTATTATACAGTTTCAGTTCATTTTACAACTCCGCGATCATAAAATTATATTAAGACCTCCCGAAATTTTCCGGCGCAGTAATGAGGAACAAGACTGATGGCTCGTTTAGTCTGTCTAGCCGTCGTAATAGTTCCATAGCCTTGGCACGCGGCTCCGTCTGCGTGCACCGGGGTACATGCGCCGTCTGGGCCTAGCTCTTGTTGTCTCCGTGTCATAGGCTGATATACAGGGTGGCTTGTTGAAGATTGAGCTGATTAATGCGCACTCATTACATTTCGTGTGACTTATGTGATAAGTAGATGTAATGTATCTTGTTCGTTGTTTTTGGTAGTAATAGTAACTGGGTTTATTTTGGTTCTGTGACCTAAATTAAAAAAAATGTACTTACAGTCTGTCTTCTCTTCCAATCTTCGTGGTTGTCGTTTTACTGAAAAATATTTATGTATAAATGTATGTAGTAAGTAAAGTAAGGTAAGTAGGTAGAATAGATAAGCGTTCTTTGACTTGGATCTTTTACCTATAGGCACTGGAAAATACTGTTTTCAGAGCTTGAGAAATATTATAAATATGTGTAACGAAAGGGTAAGTTATAAGGAAGGTCTGACCCCGGTATGAAAAGCTAAGAAGAAACGGGGTGGGTTTTTTAGTTAGTAAAAATCTGACACTATATCCCGCTCCGCTTAAGGGCGGGAATTGTTATTAGATGATTTTCATTCACCGAAAAAGGGGTAAATTACCGTTTATAGTTTTTCCTCTGAAACTTCCAGTCACTGTCACACACACACGTCTAACTACTAGTTCTTGGTAAATGTTTTTTTTTTTTGTTGGATGGGAAAGTTAAAAGCGGGTAGAAATGAAAACAAGCAGCCTGTACACAGTCTTACGCATCAAAACATCGTAGCAAACTGTCGGCGAAGTCTGTCTGCCAAACGCGTCGTGTCGGCGACTGTCGGCCAAACTTTCGGCGAAGTTGTATAGAGTTTGATTGTCGTTGGTTTATGTCACCTCGGCGTGGTTCGTTGACAACTTTTTTATAGTTCTCTCGAGAGGTCTTTAACGGTTTCGAGTTTTTGGAAATAATTAAGTTCGTTTGTTATGCTTGAGATTGACAAGCCTTCTATAAGTAAAGACTTGGGTGGGCTTCCGGACGATGAGCAACGGGTAACTCGCCGTCCGGCCGTCCGGCAACCGCCTAGATTGAGCCTGATTACTCGTCGATCGTCGTGGGCCGAGGAAAACGGCCAAGAAGAGAGAGAGTGGGCATCGACTTATATCCTGGCCATAGACAAGCATGTTTATTGAAACTATTTATGTTGTTTATAGAAACACATATAATATATCGATGGCAGTGGGTTTCATCCTTCCACTACAGAGTGGAAGGATCAGAGAAAACATTAGATGATTTACATTAAAAAAAACTAAAGTTTGATGTACCTACTTACCTTTAACAGCAAGATCATTGTTGTACCCATTCATCCTTCCTTATGATAAACTTACTAAGGCCCTATTTTTATGGTAGGTAAAAATCATCAAATGACTCTTCGTCCGCCCGTGGAAGAAGTGGGCAATAGTGTCAGACTCTGTTTACTAATCGTTCTCGTTCCTACGCCTACCTATAACCCTGCTAATATACCAGGGCCAGAGCCTTCCTTTTAGACTCTTGGCCGCTATTGGCTTCGACCCTTCTGCAGGGTCCTTCGACTATGGCCTTTTAGGTTTACCAACTTTTAAATTTTATTCTGTCATGATAACTGACCACAAATTTATTTCCTACTAGCTTTTGTCAGCGGCTTCGCCCGCGTACATAAAATATAGCCTATGTCACTCAGGAGTAAAGCAGCTTTCTATTGTTGCTAAAATTTTTCCAATCGGACCAGTAGTTCCAGAGATTACCTCCTACAAACAAAAAAACAAAAAAACTATTTTTACCTCTTCATTATATTAGTGTAGATAGATTTTAATTACTTGCCTTCTAGTATGTTTATTTTACTAAATGCGCGAAGGAATCTAAAATATTCCCAACAAACTCAAAGGCATCCTATTCAATGCATTCATTAACAAGTAATTTAAGAAACTCATAATATAAATCACACACGACACGTGGCTATCTCGTCATCTAGTAGAGAAACTCATTTCAATCTGATATCAGTAAGTACGGACATTTCTTTCTTTCTTTCTTTCCTGGGAAAGTTGAGGAAATGATGACATGAATTAAACTTACTGTGCTCGTAAGCCGTGCATTATATTTTTGTATTTTAAGTAATGTGATATTTACCCCACTGTGTCAAAAGAAGGATTATGTTTGTTGGCTGTGATGATGTGAATATCTTTGGCATGCCCTTAAACCAAGAACCTTACTTGGCTTGTTGCGTTTCTAGGGTTCCGTACGTTGAAAGGAACAAACGACACCATTATAAGATTACTTTGTTGTCCTTCTGTCAGTCAAGACCCTTTATCTTGAGTTGAAACTAAAACCATGTAACTACTCAAGTCTGTGGTTCCTTGCAGCCATGAAAAAATTAAACTCCTTAGTTAACGCAATAAAAAAATACAGGCGTTTATTATATACTAGCTTTTGTCAGCGGCTTCGCCCGCGTACATAAAATGTAGCCTATGTCACTCAGGAGTAAAGCAGCTTTCTATTATTGCTAAAATTTCTCTAATCGGACCAGTAGTTCCAGAGATTACCTCCTACAAACAAAAAAACAAAAAAACAAACTTTATTTCTTTATTATATTAGTATAGATATAGATATTTTCAAGGAATCATTAATATTGATTCCGTATTTAATTAAGCTACCTCCCGTATATCTGGAATCCTGAAATTTTACATAGAGTAAGGTCAGGCCCCCAAATGCATGGATCATCACATCTCTTGCTTTATGTACATATATTATATTTCTGCCAGTGGTTACGCAGTGATAGTATAAAATTATCCCGAGGAAATATATTCCCGGAATAAAAAGTATCCTTTACTGTATTCCGGGGTGAAAAATATCCCAAGACATGTTCTTAGTACCTGTGTTTATAGGTATCATCGAAAATTGTTCAACCGTTCGAGCGTGAAGAAATAACTAACACTCACAAACTTTTGCTTATAATTATGTATAATATTAGTGTGATTTTTTTTTATTTGCTTTAAACTTATACTTGACTGCGATCCCACCTGATGGTAAGCAGTGATGCAATTGTTGATGGTGAGGTGCATTAGTAAATTCATTGAATTCAAATATCGTATCGATCAATACCAGTAAGACATCCACTCAATCAGACATCAAATCTGAATATTTCACCGTCGGATAGCGATAACTTTTTCTAAGACAATGCTTTTCCCGGCGGCACGTGCATTGTGTTTGTGTTTGGTACGTTTTCCCACATCGCTCACTGTGTCGATACTGCTGGGCACACTTTCACTGATCGCTCCAGGATGGCCACTGTGTCTGAGGACACATTATGTTTGTGTGTGGTACCCACATCATTTACATGCCGCACGCCTCAAGGAGTTGTCAGCAAATGTAGAAACCCAACTGCAGGGCCGAACTGGCCGAAGTCTAATGGGGCCTCAGTTCGATTTCTGAAAGTCCGACCCCAGTATAAAGGTTAAGAAGGAACGGGGTGGGACGTTTAGTAAGTAAGAGTCTGACATTTCCCGCTCCGCCCAAAATCGGGATTTGTCATTGGATGAATTTTCCTACCATAAAAAACACTACTCCATTACTAAAACAGCACTTATGTAACATTGTATCTAAGTACCACTTAAAGTAAGCACTTATAAGTGTAGTATATCATGTACCTACTTTATAAATAATTTGTGGATTCCAGTCTTTTTAGTGAAATTGCGAGATTGAGTGGAAATTTAAGAACTAGTGAATTTCCATGTTTGTCCCTATAACCAAACAGTAACTGGAGTTGGAGCCTAATATTATAGCCTCACTAACTAGAAATCAAAGTATATCATTAAATATACTAGTAACTTGCTAAGCGATGCTGTTAAATAATTTTATCGTGCCACAAAATAGTTTAAGACTTCCCATTTGCGTAAGTTATTCCTGGCGGAGCGCCAATGTCTGACCAGCCACGGAACCTCCTCGTGTGGTCGATAACAATCCGACCAGTAGCCTGATTCTCATAATGAAAACCGTAGCGATATTGTATCGACTTTAACATTTCGTATTCCCATTCATCAATCGAGTTTGAACGACACCGATTTTGAACTCGTTCGATCGAAGAGAGGTCGTTTAGAAGTCGTTCGATTGTCATTCTATTGAATCCCCATCAAGGAACACGTGAATACCGATTTTGGATAGGACTACGATCGAACGACAATGGAATTGGGATTGTTTGATTTTACGTGAATTAGGGCACAGTTCCTGAACGAGTTGCCAAATAAAAAGCCAAGCTATTCCAAATCATTTTATTCGTCCTCTCTTACAAATAACTTACAAAATTACGTACATTATTAATTTATTGTTACATTTCGATATATTTGTACAATATTTGTGGTTCTCGTATAAAACTATCCTACATTTATAATTAAATACACATTTTTGGAACAAATGCAAGTTTGTGAGCATTCTCTTTGAATCTGAGTATTTTATTATTAGGAAAGAATATTGAAATAAGATCGTACTGATGTTAATTAATTATGATAAATAGAGATAATAATAATATTCATGACATTCATAGAAGCCATTGATACTAGATAGAACATAATGGGCTTACAAATTTAAATAATTTTTATCCAAAGTATACAAAGACAAGTTTTCGTAATTTGAAAATAACACAGTAAATATTTCCCATGATTACAGGAACCTGCGTCTCTCCTTCTCAGAGGAAGATTATTGAGAAAACTCGTCACAATTCCTATCGCCCTGGTACTTTACGTTGACTTTGTCAAGAGTTGCACAATACAAGATTCTTACACTTCCTACATTGCTTCTTATTTACACTGAACACATTCCAAAAGTATAAAATTGTAATACAAAATAACACGTATATTTGTACTTGTATTTTACAATAATCTCTTATGGCTAACTTAGGTTACACTTACAGTAAGCTAACAGCTAAGTGGCAAAGTGGGATATGTCTTAAATTAATCATTTCATGAACAAGAATAAACTACAGAAAGCAATCGATATGTCTACGCATATATTTATATATTAAATCAGAAATAATTTAAAGCTGACGTCGTTATATCAACTTAACTTTAGGCCCCTTTATAACAACTACAAAGTTTGCGCATATTTTTTCATTTACGACCAACATTTGGTGTCGTGCGCGCTGAATGGCAAGGCAAAAAGATCCATTACAAATAAAACCAGCAAAAGGTGTTACAAATGAATCAAACCGTCTCATTTTAAACCGATTAATCCCAAATTACTCTCGTACGAACATAAATTTGTCCAAACCCTTTACAATTTAAGCCTTTTATATAGATAACGATTATTACATTGTGCACGTCACAACACGATCAGACGCGCGTGTGCACCTGGTTTCTATTATTCCTGACTTGTGTGCGTTTCGCAGCAGGCCCGTGTGGCAAGATATCCAAGCAGCTAAGGAAGACTCGTTGTAATCTATCTAACAATACTATGGCGGGGGCTACAACAATCTATCAAAAAGTCAGTCTTTTACATCGGAGGTCGGTTCACTAGGAGGGGGGAGGTGCTACGAAGAGCCAGGATCACGAGATGATGCAGTTTTTGTCTTGCTGCGCGTTCTTCCGCTGTCTCTCTCTCTTGGCGCAGGCGACGGCGTCGTTGGGTACGTAGGAGATGCGCACGCCGCCGTACGCGCGGCGCGTGGGCAGCGTGTACGACTCGGCCGAGGACGAGGACGAGGAGCACGTGCTGCAGTAGCTGCTGGCGTCGTCATCCCGCGCCCCCCGCCGCCCCCGCGCCGCCGGCTCGTCCGGCTCGAACGCCTCGTTGTCGTCGCCGCAGAACCGCACCGTGCGCCCCCCGCGCGCCTTCCTCGGAGACTTCTTAGTGCCATCTACTAGAGTTAGTTCAGGCATTGAGTTCGAGTGTCCAGCAGTAACGACTGCCTGCGCATCCACGGGGTGGGGAGGCTTCCAGTCGTCTGGAGACTCTTCTTTATGGTCTTCAGACGTCGGTGTGGGTTGTATCTGATGCTCCGTCATGGACTGCTCTAGTCGCAGGTCTGCCAGCGCTCTGTCGAGGCTGAGGCAAGCATGCGGCGGGGGTGGCGGGTGAGGGGGCGGAGACTCACGTATTAGCGACTCACTCGGTTCTGAATCAGCGTCTATATGATGAGGCGAGGGTTCTCTGTGCGGTGATCGAGGTGGAGTTTTGGGCGATGGCATTCTTTTGGTCTTTGACACTCGTGGCGGTCTGGGGCCAGGTCCTGAGGAGTCAGACGGCGTGGGCGGCTCCCCTTTGGAACACGCTATAGAACAGTATATCGCTCCTTTTCTTGGTAGGAATGGTCTGCCTAGTAGGCTCGCTCTGCAGGTGTGGCAGGCGAAGCATCGTTCGGTGGCGTGCCAGTGCTGGCCCTCGTGGGACATCTGGCCCTGGTCGACGCCGATGGGCTCCCCGCAGGCGTCGCAGTACTCGGCGAAGCAGCTGTCGAAGCAGGGCAGGCAGTAGGGGCGCGCCTCGCGCATGATGTAGCGCTGGCCGCCCAGCTGGCGCGCGCACTCGGCGCACGCGAAGTGCTTCATGTGCCACGCGCGGCCCTCCGCCTCCGTGCACTCGTCCGCCAGGATTATCTGGGGACAAACATTAATATTATCGGTTAATTGTGCAGTTTGATGCGACTGTGCTTTGTCGGAGACAGCACTGAGAACTTATGATCTATCATTAATAATTTATTATTTCTGCATATGTTTGATCGTGGTATAGCGCTAGTGTAGTATTTTTATTAATATCGATCTTTATTGGTAAATAAATGATGAACGCTCAAAGAGCCTACAAAGTACACTGATGGATTTAAATGGGCCAGTAATACAGTATCCACCGTCACATCAATCAAATCATGAGATATGTAGGTACAAGTGCACCAGCCTGCACTAAATCACCGACATGCACTAACATGTCACGCAGACAAACATTCAATTCCACAACGTTTTCGTAAACCGGTTCAATTTAATTAATTACCTGGATAAACACGGTTTAATTAGGCATTATTATTCATAGTGGTAGCCGGCGGTGCTGTCGACCTCAGGAAAGTTAGCGACAATGGGCTGGGAGCCGCTCCCACGGTCCGCGTTACATTTTGTTCATGATCATTAGTGGACTATTCACTCATTATTAATATTTCAGAAACGGTATTCCGTGTCGTGGATGCTCGGCGGCGTGCTGGACGCGCGATTGTTCCGCGGTTCGGTTTCCGTCGGTGCAATGCTAGTGAATTGGGTTATTGTTGTGTGACTGAACATGTCTGATGTAAGAGGGAACGCATTGTTTCATGTGCTTACGTGGTGACGCCGATGTAAAGGCTTTGCGAAGATTTTTGTTAGGTGGAAAAAATCGAATGGAGAAGTCACTTGCTATAAGGCGGAGCGGGAGAGCAGACCATAGTATCAGCCATATGTTCCCACTGCTGTTCTGACAGAGCGAGAAGACGTGTCTGACTTTTAAACCCAGAGAGAGTTAAAGCCAGTTAAATTCAGACAAGCCTTGCGTTCCAGGAACCCGGGTTTTTTTTTTCGAGAGTCTAATCAATATAATCTAACTCGTTAAAAGATTAGTTGTCATTTATTAGAACTGTAAGTAGCAAAAGAAAACAACAGCCTCAAAGTAAACATAGTGTCTTTGAAACTCTTCCCTTCGTGACAGCCCATCTCTGGAGGTCTTCAAGAGGAAAATTAAAGAGTACTTCCTTTCACTTTATATTTTTATGTATATATTGGACTTATTTATGTAGGTTTATATTGTACACTTGAGTCTCTCCTTGATTGTTTTCTCTCTGTCAAGGTTTGCTGGCAGAAAACTCGTTGTTGAGTTAAGCTCGTTTTGTACATCAATTGTCTAACTAGTGTGTACTAAATATTTCGTGTAGGTACAATAAAGAATGTAGAAAAGCTTTAAATTAATCTCTAATGATAAAATTAGAAATACAATCCGAGTTCGTGCGGAGGTTCGTTTCATTAGTCCAGTTTTTTATTAATATAGTGTAAAATTCGTGTTGTAGTTATGATGCATGCAGCGCTGATGTTTCTCTGTAGATCATTATCTCAACAGAGGATTGTACTGCAAGATACACGTTTAGTGTGACGTGTGTTGATTCTACAGTTACTTTGTAAGAACATCTGATTTTATTCAATTATCGTAATACATCTAAATATTATGTTAATTTACATGTTGTTTGGTGATCTTTTATCTGCTCTTAATGATATATTTAATAAGTGACCCGCCCCAGCTTCGCATGGGTACTGATGTTGAATATATTATGCATGTATTAGACGCATAAACCTTCCTCTCAAAACACTCGTATCTATTAGAAAAACCGCATCAAAATCCGTTGCGTAATTTTAAAGATCTAAGCATACATAGGGACAGCGGTAAGCAACTTTGTTTTATACTATGTAATGATAGTTTATTCCACTTTGCTGAAATGTTTAAAGATTTTTTTTTTATTAAAATCTGCTTTACACTAGGAACCGTGGGTGTGTTCACAAATATGTGAACTTTAATACACAACAGATGCCGAACAACTATCTGTAGGACGTACAAATATTGATTCGGAACGGGAATCGAACTCGCTACATGCAGAGCAGTACCCAATTGCTCAATTAAACCGTGCCGTCAGAAAAGTATCATCATCATGTCAGTCGAGCGACGCCCACTGCTGGGCATAGACCTCCCCCAAGGATCTCCACAACGATCGGTTAGAAAAGTATAGTAGTTAACAAATAATATTTCGATAATTGAATCATTGTAACAATTGTTTCATCACTTGCCTGTAACTACAACAATAACAGGCTTAGAACGGAACATTTATCTATCTCACTGACGATTCGGACACAATACATTCGGAAACAGTGTCCTGATTTTGAACTGGAATCTGATTTGGGACTTTCGAATTTTCCATGCAAACTTCCAACTTCAGTTTTACCCCCTTAGCGGTAGAGTTTCGTAAAATTCGTTGTTTGCGGTTGTCTACGCCCTTTAAGGAACCTATTTGTCCAATTTTAAGTTTGTAGGTGTTATAGTTTCTGACATTTCGTGATTAATCAGTGAGTGTTATTTCGCTTTTCTAAATCTTCCTCATCATCTTCCTGCCCTTGTCCCATTTTATTTGGGGTTGGCGCAATATGTTTTTTTCTTCCATTCTGTCCTGTATTTCGCTTTTCTAAATATAGATTTTAAAACGTTTTTTTAGCCTACTGTACTAAACCTTCACTCAAATTGGTGTAATCCAGAACTTCAGTAAGACAAAAACAAGTTTTCAATGAAAATATATTTTTTCATAACAAGCTTTTATAGCGGTGGTCTATACTTATATAAATAAAACTCGTCAAGACGATTCACACGAGCCCAAACTCGACGTGGTTGTGCCGTTTAATTACAGAGTTCCTATGGCTACCTCGCGATTCCATCATAAGGTCAGTTCCATGTCATCATAATATTACATTGTCATCCGAACTAAACGTGTATACCAAATTTCAGCTCAATCGGAAACCGGGAAGTGGATCAAATTTAAGTTGCAAGATTTGATTACAGAACGACAGACAACGGGACAGGTGAAACTAAATAAAAGCTTGTAAAAAGCCCTCTATAGCAACAGCTAGCCTAATTCTTCGCAGACAGCAGCGGTTCCCCGTGGGACAATCAGCTCAGATCGTGCGCAGGAGGCAGGTCGCGTGGCTCCCAGCCCACGTGCCTGGGAGCGCCGCTATCAGCAATCTTATCACTGCAACCGTTTTATTGTTAGTGTTACTCACCACGAGGTACCAGGCCGCCAGACTTACGAGAGTATGTCTTGTGAACTTCTATTGGGAGTTAGTTGTTATGCGGTTTTTGGTAAGCGGTGTTTTTTTTTTAGAATTTCCATTTTTTTATTATTGATAGGCTCGCGCTTGACCTCTATCTGGTGAAGGAGTGTAGTACCTAGCAATGATGCAGCATGCTTGATGAGAAATAATCTTTTGGCTCTTGACTTAAAGACGCCTATGTCATAGCTATCAGGAAATACATGGCATTTTAAATGCAAATGGCTAAATGGTATTACAAACTCTCTATTTGTTTTACTATGCTATATTACATAACTATAGGCATTTGGTAACAAGAAGGAATTTTTGTTAAGAAAAACACAAATATCTAGTTGTCAAGCTGCCTTTTAAATTTCGATAACACTCCGAATTACTATCTGCTGCCAACCGTTTCGTTTGGTGATAGAAGAAAATCATTTCAAGGGAACATACTGGGATAAAGAGTATCCTATATGCTATTCCAGGACATGACTCGAATGAGCACATAGGATAGTTAGTAGAAGATAGGATGGTTGCCAAGTACACATGGGTAGACTATGATCTACCACCATGGTTTAGCCGTATAACTTTAACTTTCATCGAAATCCGTTCAGGAGTTCGGGCGTGAAGAAGTAACAAACAGTCTATATAAATATTGATAATATGTATGATATAATATAATGTGAAATAATTTCGTCAAATTAACTTTCAGGATACTATAATATGATTTCAGAATGAATTTCAGGAGCATACAAGTCGTCACACGTCCTGTAATGTTATGGGAACCAAGTCACCATATTATGACTAGTGTTGTGCTTTGTTTATCGATACCATGTGGACAAAGGTGGATCGCCATCTGGCGGTGATTCATCGATATTACTTAGAAGATACATTACTTAGATAGCGTATGTTGATCATGTCTTTGTGCTTACACAACTTGACAAGGATGTGTGCGGTAACTTGTGTCATTTGTAAGTTTATGTTATGTAAGACTACGCTGAGGATTTACTCAGGTAGGCTGAGTTCGTGGCACAGTTATCACGTTGTTTTTTTATGGTGGGTTTAGAATCATTCAATGACGAATCCCGCCTTTGGGCCGCCCTAACAATGTCAGACTCTTACTGACCAAACCACCTACCCTGTTCCTTCCTTGCCCCTATCTCAGAGCCCTGGTGTTACGCTTTCGCATCAATCCTTGACTCCGGAGGCTTCGACCCTGAAGGGCCCTTTCAGTTTGCTGATCACGTACTGCCGTGAACAACGAAGCTTAGAGAAGACCCCTCACTTTGTCATCAAGGATGTGCCCTAACAGGCGTTGTACAGAGGGGATTCCAAGGTAGTATTTTTAGAGGTCATGGGGCTCTGTTCTATGTGCTGATGGAGATCACCGAGGTGGTTTTAGTGAGGTAAGAATCCCATCCCCATAGACATTTGTATAATGTCAAGAAGTCTGATTTTACTTGAACATCTTTTAGACAGCGTCTATTTAGCAATAAAAAATTGTATTCCTGCTACCTATATGATTAAATACTAAGTAGTGACCCACCTTCTCTTTACACGTGCGCTAATTTATTAACTTGCATAAATCTTCCTCAATAATTGCTCTTTCCATTATTCACATCTTGCAGGATTATTTCCATTTTCTCTATCTTTTTTGAGGTTTTTTTACAGTGGGAAAAATCATCGAATGCCGAATCCCGCCTTTAGACGGAGAGGGAGACAGTATCAGACTTCTACTAACTAAACGACTCACCGTTCCTTCCTGCCTTAGTCCCAGGGCCCCGGTGTTCCGCTTTCGTATCAACTCTATCTTTTTTATGGTAGGTATGTATCGATGTATGGTAGGTATCGAAGGACGAATCCCGCTCTTAGGCGGAGCGGGAAACAGTGTCAGACTCTTACTGACTAAACAACCTACGCTTTCGCATTGGCCCCAGGAGGCATATTGTTTAAGGCTTGAAATCAATCAATGACTTCTCTTACTCAGGACTGGAGCCAGAAGGCGTGCCAGGATTTTACAACTAAATATGTGGTTCGATAGATTCATAAAACCAAGTTTAAACTGCATCAAATAAACTACAAACGCATTGTTTACGGCGGTTCGCTCACATATTAAACCACTATGCACTTAGCCTTGCCAGAATGCGGAATTAGCCCAACATGGCGACTATATGAGAGTATTGTTGGTTGTATGACTGCAGTTCAGACTAGGATTAGTGTATCTAGTAGTAAAAAAGCATGGTTGGAAAATATTTTCATTTTTCAAAGGACCTGTGGGAGGAGGTGTGGAATAAAAGATCGGGCCTGGAGTTGAAAAAAGGAAGCAAACAAGAAGAAAGTTGATAAAATCTATATACACTTCTCATCAAAAAAATCGAAACACCTTGCAAGTTTACGTTTTGTCAGGATTATCAGAAAAATGTGTACATTTAGGAATAAATGTTAAATGTCGTTTAATAGTGAGTAATATGAGCTTATCAAATCTTAATGTTAATGTTCTAAATTTAAATGAATTTTTCATAGGTTTCGTATTTTGTTAAATGAGTCATTTTTATTCCGTATGGAGTATAAAGGAAATGGATAAAACAACACACGTAAATGAAAAAAAAAGCTAAAAAACGTTTATTTAATAACTTGTATTCCCTCCCCGAGCTCTAATTACTGCTTCCATACGGTTCTTCATCGATCGGATGCTGCATGCTGTGGTATATTGTCCCATTCCTCTTGGATTGCATCTTGCAGCTGGCTAAGTGTTTCTGGGGCAGGATCTCTTGCTCGAATTCGTCTCTTTAATTAATCCCATAGATGTTCAATGGGATTCATGTCCGGGCTTCTTGCTGGCCATTCTATAATAGAGATATCGACTTCGTTAAGATAATCTCGTACGACGCCCGCGGTGTGAGCCCTAGCATTGTCGTGCATGAATATGAAGCCGTTGCCAATAAAATGTGCATAGGGCATCACATGAGGCTCGAGACACTCTTCGACGTACCGATGACAGTTTAGTGCAGGCAGACGTGGCCCAGACACGAAAGCAAGCTCTGTCTTACCGTCGGCGCTGATTCCTCCCCAAACCGTCCACGAACCGCCACCATAGCTGACCTTTTCTTCAATGCAGCATTGTGCATAGCGTTCTCCGTCTCTTCTGTAGACCTTGTTCCTTCCGTCGTTACCATACAGCATAATTTTACACTCATCAGAAAAGAGAACTTTGCTCCACTGTAGGTATGACCAATTTAGGTGCTCACGTGCAAAGTTAAGGCGCGCTCTTCGATGGTCTGCAGTTAATTTCGGCCCATTTGCTGGCTTATGCGGTACCAGTCCACGGTCCTTCAACCTTCTTCTAATTGTAGAGTCACTTACAGCCACCCTTCGTACAACACGAAGCCGCTGCTGCAGTTGAAAAGCGTTAAGGCGTCGATTTCTTAAAGAAGTTGTTACAATAAATCGATCATCTCGCTCAGAAGTGACCCGATTCCTGCCAGATCCTGAACGGCGCGTGAACAAACCAGTCTCCCGATAACGTTTATAGACTCTATGAACAGATGACAGGCTTAGATGCAGTCTTGCAGCCACAACACGCTGACTAAGGCCAGAATCCAGCAATGCCACAACTTGGGCGGCTTCTGTGGGCGAAGTATCCATACGTTTTAGAAAAAAAACCTTTTTTCAGACGTCCCAAAGTCACAGTATTGAAATAAAAAACAAAAAGTTTAAGGATAGGCGCCAATTTTTAGTTTTTAAACGCTAAATGTACTCCAACCCTAAACACACATTTGTCTCAAAACAGTGATTCATTTCGTTTATAAGATAAACAAATGAAATTCTAATTTTGAATTTAGAATTTTCGCTTATTACTGTAATGGCCAAACTGCCAGCTATAATATATGTATTTTTTTTCATCGTATGAATTCTTTTTTGTGTTAAATTCGGACAGAAACAATGAAAACGGAAGTGTTTCGATTTTTTTGATGAGAAGTTTATATATATTTCCCCCGCCGTCTCCTTCTTGGTCTGCCGCGACCCCTTCGTGCGTTTTCAGGAAACAACTTTGTGTTTTACTGGCCCACCAAAACTACTTTAGAAAAAAAAACAGTAATGTGCGAGTCAAACACTTGCAAGGAGGGACATTAGTCACTATGTCATATTATTTTTTTTAGTTTTTAGTATTTGATGTTATAGCGGGAACAGAAACACATGATCTGTGAAAATTTCAACTACAAAAGGGTTCCTGCTGGGGCCTAGGGTCTTTTTCTGAAAGGAAGGCTTGGCCCCTGTACGAAAGACAAAGAAGTAACGGGGTGGAGTGTTTAATCAGTAAGAGTCCGATACTGTTTCCCGCACAGCCCAAGAGCGGGATTCGTCATTGGATGATTTTTGCCCAAGATAAAAATAAAACTATCTAGATATCACATTTCTTGAGATACAGCATGGAAACAGAGAGATAGACAGACAGTGGAGTCTTAGAAATAGGGTTCCGTTATGCCTGGTTTCCTTGTATGGACTTCGCAAAAACAACTGGGACGGTAAGTAAATAAAATAATCTATGTTTCATTATAACATCTAAATGGTAGCCAAAGTCAGGGGCAACATTAGTCGCATTAGTACCGATTCGCGAGTGAATTACCCATAAATCTTCGCCGATCTGCATTGCCGTACTCTTGACATTGCAGTCTTGTGTGTTTGCTGGCAACATTTCAGGGCCTTCAGACTTACTGCAGCGGGGCACGGCAGAACTTGAGCGCAGTCGAGTGCAGAGCCGGACTAGTTACGTTGCAAGAAGTGCAGATGAAACAATGAATAGCATAGCAATAGCATAGCATTAGCCTTAGCCTTGTAATATCCCCACTACAAGGACTCAGGCCTCCTTTTTGGAAGAGGAAATAAGCCATAAACAATGTATAATACCTACGAGGCAAATAAATCCGAAAAATCCTCGTTCCACGATGGGGTCGAGGCAGACCAAGAAGGAGATAGCGGGACGACTTGAATGCCTTCCTTGGGAATTGCCAAGAGGCGGTTCAAAGCCGAGAACACTGAAAAGAATGGAGGGAGGCCTTTGTGCCCAGCAGTGGGACAGTATGGGCTAGAAATAATAATAATAATAATCTCGCTGCAGGCCCCACGCAGGCGTAATCCGGCACTGGATGACTGTAAATATCGTCTATTTGAAGAGAAATGAAGATTTGTGGATACAGAAGTGGAGTAGTAGGATTTTTCAGGTCTGGAAAATATTGGAATGCAAAGGCAGGAAAACTTTTGGATTTATTGAAGTTAGTTTATTGAGTGGTTTAGAAAGATAAACTTTGCTCGTAATTCTGATGTTTGAAAGCAATACTGCATCCAATATTTTAAAACTTTATACCTATCATCCAAGTAATTTAAAGATTCGCGGGCTAGCCGACGATGATCAAAGAATATCTTGCCGTCCGATCATTCTTTAAGATCAGAGCCTGAGTCTGCGACGGTGCGTAGTATGCCATGGGGGCCTTAAAGGTTAGCAAATCGTAGGGGCCCAGCAAGACCGATGCTTTCCAGACCCATGAAATGGGTTCTGGGAAGGATATACTCATGGTTCTGAAACGCAAAAAGTAACTGAAGGGACATAGTGTAGTTTTAGTCAGTAAAAGTGTGACAAGATTTCCCGCCCTACGGGAGATGTTAATCTTAAGATGACGGGACCCATTAAAAAAAAACTACTTAAACAATTTAAAAAATCTGTTCAAAGCTACAATAAAATCTAGCACCACCATTCATGTGTAAGCTTATCTCTCAACTACAAACCGCAGCGTACCCGCGTGTCACAGACAAGACAGCTCAATCAGTAACTCAGTGCTATCAGCAGCGGGGTCCTCGCGTGCCGCCGGCCCGTAAACCAGGCCCCGCGTGCTCTGCCCTGGGACCCTGCTCGCATGCACAACTACCCATCTTTATTGAGCGCATCGAGATTTGCATGCAACGCGACTTGATTCGATTCATCATGGTGTGGAGGGATTGTTAGTACTAAGTGGGTTATTATGGGCTTAAGTTGTAATTAGCATCGCCTTGTAATGTTCCCATTGCTGGGACTCAAGCCTGGTGTGTGGTGTAACGAGAATGGATAAAGTGAGAAATGAGTATATTAGAGGAAGTCTAAAAGTGGCGCCAGTGACTGAAAAGTTGAAAGGAAATCGTTTGTCTTGGTATGGACATGTGAAGAGGAGAGATGAAACGCACGTCACAAAAAGAGTTCTGAGTTTACACGTGGATGGATGGAGAGTAAGGGGGAGGCCAAAGAAGAGATGGATGGATTGTGTGAGGAGTGATATGAAAGAAAAGGGAGTTACTGATAGTGTGACGGGTGACAGGACAGAGTGGAAGAAAAAAACATGTTGCACCGACCCCAAATAAAATGGGATAAGGGTAGGATGATGATGATGATGCTAGGACTCAAGCCTCGTCTCTAAGAAAGGGAATGGGCCGTAATCCACCACGCGGGCCCAGTGCGGGTTGGTGGATGTCAGTTGTATGGTGTAATTAGTTCACGCTGATTTCTAAAGAGTGCTGCGTATGGAAAGTAATTTAGTATTGTTAAAAAAATAAAGCATGCTTTCCTTTTTTTGTTTAAAATTAACTAGAATCGTCGAGGGTGAGTTCATAAACATGTAAACTCACGTGCACAAGACATTCTGACGCGGAAAAACAATCGTAGCATGCCATATTTTTATTAATGTCCGACCGAACTTTCGGTTTCGGTTTCGGTTTCGGCCGAGTTTCGGCCAAAAATCAAGTTTCGGCTGCAGTTTCGTTTTCGGCCAAAATCGGCCGAAACTTTTGCCGAAACCGAAACTTATCTCGCAAGGTCACGCACGTTCGCCTAACTTCGTTTTTTATACTTGAAAAACATTTTGCTATGAGAACTTACTTTGAAAAAGTATTAAAAATGTTATTAAGATTTTTTAATATTGTATTAAATAAATGATTACAATACAACAAACTGAATTAATATACTGTGTTTTCACTTCATGCCCTAATTAATGCAAAATAATTGTAAAAAACACAAAATTTCAGTATTTTAAGAAATTTTATACTTGACCATGTGAGTTTCGGTTCCGGTTTCGGTTTCGGCCGAAACTGAAGCCACGGCCGAACATTCGGTTTCGGTTTCGGTTTCGGCCGGAAAACCAGTTTCGGTCGGACACTAATTTTTATTTGATTCGTGTAGGAATCGAATCTGCAACACGCAGCGTAGTAGCCAATCTTTCAGGCGCTATGCTAACTAGTGCCAACCATGCCCTTAGATATGTGACAGTTTAATTTTTAAACCTACTGTAGCTGTAATAATCAAAGTGCGTGATTTGTATAACTGGTAGCGATATTGCCCCAATTAAACATACAATTTCATAATTAATTATTTAGAATGAAGCCTAGTTCTAAATCTTCATAATTAATCGAATAGTAACGATATGAAGTACTTTTGTAATCGTGAGATAAAGTTAATGGCCGTAAAATATGTGTAGTATGCTGGGAATTTACGTGACAAATAATATAAAATATTTACATTAAACTTTAGGTTATTAGTGGCTCGGTAGAAAAGTTGAACATGAGCTTAAACCATTCCAAAATGTAATTTATGCAAATAACTAGAAAACATTGAACTGAACATTAAAGAAAATGTATTTAACTTTCCCAGTAAATTCGTGACGACCAATTACTGTGATACTCTACGGCAAATAAAATAAATAAATTCAACATTTTAATGATTGAGGGCGATAAAACGCAACCCTAAAAATGTTACCATATGGAAAAAAACTAAAATTTTAATACAAAACCGTCACGAATTTTTCAGTGTTCTAGTTAAATAAATAAAGTTTTTAATTGATGGAGATAAGGGAACACGCAGGCATTTTTAGTAATAAATTAGTAATATCAACGGGCGAGCTTACATGAGAAAAATTAATGGTGAATAAAACAATTCTAGATTATTTGCTATCTCAGTGTTTGATCAGTAATTACGAGATTTGTTCACGGCCCCACGCCGCGACGTCGCAGGGTATTAATCAATGGTGTTTTAAGGGGTTTTTTAGTAGTGTTATGGTATTTAAGGCTCATTAGCGAGCCTGCACACCATCACGACCAGTTTCTTCATCCATGAAATGTCACGCGTAGCTTTTGAGACTTTTCACCTTTGGTGTTACAGTTTATGAAACAAGTCGATGTTAAAAAGCTTAATTTGCTAACTCAATCTATTCATCAAGGGGTGTGCAATGGACTTGAAAATACTGGTTCATGTTTTAAAGCAGGAGGACGTCCTTTAAACATCTAAACATCAGGCAAAGGTATGTGTTATATCTATTATGTATTCTTTGGCGCCTTGACGGAATATAATCTTATTCTAAACGTATTTACAGGAATAACATTACATGCGTAAGTTCAGCTAAGGAGTGGATTTCGTGCTGGAGTCTGTTTCCTGATAGCTACAACCTGGGCCTTTAAGTCAAGACGGAACAGGTTACTTCGAAGCAAGCGCGCTCCATCGATAACCACATCTTTGCTTTCTGTCAGCCTCTGTTAACTCTATGATAACATCTCAACCAAATTCGTAGCTAAGTTCACATCGTTCAAAATTACAGAAAGAAAGTAATCGTTGCTACAATGATCATCGCTATATCTTGTAGTTTTTAGATATACATATAATGGTAACTACGCTGAGGCGTTTCGATTGTAGAAAGAGTATCGACACGAGAAGTTCGTAACTTGATTAGAGGAGCAGGTGACATTCGCATTCGCGCAAGCGCTAGTCTAAATATAATAAAAAAATACTGCAACAACATTAAAATTCATCTAAATTGGCTTATTTTCCGCAATCTACAAGGATTGATCTTCCGAAGAGTTTTACGAGCAATCTGGTACAGTCGGTAATTACTGGCTGGTATATAATTAGCATTAATTGTCCCGGATCGCGGTACAAACTAATGAAGACACCGACCAGTCTCCCATGGCCTTCCACCGGTTATTATCAAACATGCAACTTCTAGTGTTTCCTCATCCACTTTCGCAATTTTTACCTCGATGGTTTATGAGCTAGCTTGAGACACTGGGTTTACCTGCGAGGAATTAGTTGTAGTGGAAATTATGGACCTTATTTTAATGGTCTGGTGTTATAACTATCAGAAGTGTACGAAGTGTACGATCTCTGCACAGAACAAATATTTGTATGTTTTCTTTTTTATTGTCTAATGTTTTCTAATGTTTCTTAACGCACCCATGATACCCCATGGGAAGTTCGGGAGATTCCTGCACCGGATTCGTGCGGAAGAGACGTCCGGGTGTCGCCACTGTGAGGCGAGCCCGGAGGACACGGTGGAACACACGGTGGAGGTGTGCCCTGCTTGGGAAGAGCATCGCCGTGGCCTCGTGGGGGTTATCGCGCCGGGCCCTGGTTCAAGCCATGGTCCGCAGCGGAGAGGAATGGCAGGCGATCGCCTCCTTCTGCGAAGCAGTAATGCTCGTAAAGGAGGAGGCCGACCGCATAAGGCAAAGGCAACAGCGCCCTCGCCGTAGCCGTCGCCGCCGCGATCCTGCCGATATCCGGCCACCGTAGACACTGGCTCGCGGACGGTGAGCAATGGGTAGCTCGCCGTCCGGTCGTCTGGTAAGACCGAGTCCAAGTCGTCAACGGCGCGCACCGTTCCCGCGCGCCTCAAGGAGTTGTCAGCAAACTGCAGGGGCCCTTCAGGGTCGAAGCCTCCTGGAGCCTAGAGGGTGGTGAAAACTGTTACCTCGACTCCAGGAATAAGGCAAGGAAGGTACGGGGTAGGTTTTTTAGTCAGTAAGAGTCTGACACTGGTCTCCCGCTCCGCCCAAGAGCGGGTTTCGTCATTGGATGATTTTCACCTACAATAAAAAAAAAACCCATGATACCCACCTTATTCTTAATGTGGGACAAAGTTTTTATAAAACAATAAAAATAGTTTGGTTATTGTCAAATATTCGTTAGTTTCATATAGTGTTCAACTAAAATTTCTTATTTAAGTGCACTTCATTCTTCTGATAAACTACAATCCAAGCCAAGCGTTGTCCACGGGATTTTTTAAAGAGATTTACTGACGGAACTGAAGGAAATAGATGGGTTTTAGTCAGTAAAAGTCTCATTCCACCCCAGAGTGGGAGAAGTCTTCGATCTCCCACCTCGAAAACAAAAAGCCAAGTGTATAATGATAACCAAGAATGTACCTAATCCTTTTTCTTTTCCAACATCAAAAATACGTACGTAATTGGGCCATTCTCCTTATTGAAACGACCCATATTTGCATTTCATAAGTAAAAGCCGCTTGACCCCAATCCACCACAATCACGGTTTACTTACCGGACTCAAAGCAATGGCTATCGGCGCAAGATCACAAGATCTCCCCCATTCACCCCCTAATGTGCCCAATGTTTACCCGTAATGTTTCCCCTCGACCTAGATGCGGTATCGTGCGGCCGCCGGGACGTTTCCGGGGCAGACGGGCCGGTGTCGGGCCGTGGCGTGCCGGTGGCGTGTCGGACCGGTTACAGAGGTAAAGTCGCACTTATTAGCTTGTTAGGGTTGCGCTATTTACGTGACAATGAAGAAGTATTTGCTGATGTTCTATGCTTCTTTTGTTGAAATCCTAGCTAAAATTCTTACTCTTCTATAGTGTAGCTTGTTTTGGTTAGAAACAGATGTTTTGACCTTCTATAATCTATATATATAACAGCACAGCCGAAACTAGCCGGAATTAGGAGAGTGAAATTTTGCGCAAGGCTTCCTTTTATGACGTAGGCTAACACTAAAAAAGGATTTTCCAAAATTAACCCCCTATAATAGTGTAATATATTGGTTACTTCTTCACGCTAGATCGGCTGAAAGGGTTTGAATGAAATATGGCACAAGGGTAGACTGTGCCCTGGATTAGCGCATAGAATAATTGTTATCCTTGGTGTTTTTGCAGTCAGGATCATTTTCTAAGACGCTGGCTGAGTAGTCGTCATCAGAAGCTACTCTATGTCTCTATTGTAATGTTATTTATTTATTTTTACTTTATTGGAACATAAAACAAAATCATCATAATAATTGTCATCATAATCTGAAAAAAATCAGAGCCATCGCGTCACCCTACATTAATTTATTTTACTAATCGTCTGCCCTGAGGGGTCGTTGCACCCTTTAGAACTGTTTCTAGTTTGTCGAACGAACACAAAGTCTTTCCGGAGTTCCCCGCGTGGGGCTATAAGTGTGCCTCGTTGGTTTGTTTGCTATCTTAATCTTTGAGGAGTTATACAATTGCCTGCGGTGGTTTGTGGAACCACAACTAAATGCTAAACGTTTGGGGTTGGCTCTTTTTGGCATGTGCGAAAACAAATTAGTGTAAGGGGAACGGGAACATTTGAAGATGTTATTTTTATTTTAGTTATTTGAAGGATTCAATGCTGTTATTTTAAGCTATTTTATGAGTACCTCTAGCTGCTGTTAGTGCCCACATGATAATAGGAAATTATTCCTAGAGATCATAGTTCTGGGATACCTAGATCGGAGGCTAGGCTTTAGCGACTGGACAGACGCAGTCTATGCCTAGTGGCGGGACCATCACCGGACACAGCACGCTGAATAGATACATCATCACAATGAATGATCCTCTGTTTATAGTATGCATGGACTCAGAGAAAACAGTCATTAGCTTTTGGCTATGGCCTATGCGCTTATTCTGGGATAAAAAGTCCTAATATCAATAATCCTATGTGCTGTTCCAGGACGTAATCTACCCCTGTACCAAGTTCCATCGAACGCACGCACACTAAGACACTTTCGCCTGTATGTGATTATAGCTTGAAAGCCGCAAGCACAGACCATTTTAGTCTTAGTTAGCTGGGTATACTGTCCTGATCAGGGTCTACGTCAGTTTCTCAAAAGATGAGAAGCTTTGCTAATGTCATTGTAAAATAAACCAAAGAATATCATATCAGTTCCTATCATAAAATTCCTGATCAAGGTGACACCATGACAACACCACAACCGTCCTTTGCATAAAATCCGCCTCACAACTCAACACATATGGCCGATCCGCATAAATTCCGCATTGGCGCGCGTCCACCGTGAAATGTCTGAATTATACGACCAGGGGATGCACATCCCCCCACCCCGATGCTATCTGCTTCCGGTCCGTTGGCGCGTCGCCGGATATTGCCAACTGCACGCGCAATTGCGTCAGGCTGCGCACGCGCCGAACGAGTCGCGATTTTATGATAATGTTGCAGGTTGAGGACTCAAGTTATGGCCGTTTAGTGGTTTTGCAGATAAGATACAGCAATTTGTTCGGAATATTTAATTTGTTGTAATTTTTTTGATTTGGAAGACAAATGAGGGAAGAGTGAATTAATGTTAGGGTTCGTTGTTGCAAAAACATTCAACTGATTTAAAAGCCACGCTGTGTCTATCTCGAATCAATCATAATAAGGGAAACCTCCCGCTGTCCGTAACGACTTGAACAATTTTTCATGACCTCCATTACTTTATCGATTCACGAATTTCAGAACACAGTAGATCTATAATACATATCTTTCAAATCATGTTAACCATACCAGCAACCCCTCTGCGATAATAATGTAAAAAAGTGGAACAGTTTGCCAGCTGCGGTCTTCTCGTCCGATTACTCGCATAATTTAGGTGTCTTCAAGGCTAGAGTGAATAGGCTCTTAATAAAGTAGTGCGCAATACCTGGTTCACACTTGACTGACTAATTATTGTATTTTGTGTTGTTTGTATTATGTGCATCTATTTTGGGCAGATTAAAAATTGCTTTTCTTGTTGTTTTTGTTTCATCACCATCAAAGATTGCATCACTGCTTACCATCAGGTGGGAATGCAGTCAAGCACTAGTTTATAGCAATTAAAAAAATAATAATAATATCCTCACCTCATCACAAGCCGAACACCTTGGTTTCAGGGTTTCCGCATGATGTCGTCCGCAGTACAGCCGCCCGTCCTTCCAGAAGTACACCAGGTCCACCAGCAGCTCCTGGCAGGAGGAGCAGACGAAGCAGCCAGGATGCCAGCGCGCAGACGGTCCAGCACGTGCCGCGGAGACACACATGTCACCAGCTGACATGGACTCCTCACACTGGGGAATAATAAAGAAGATTAGCTTAAAATAACAAGTATAATTACAAGCACAACCGGACCTCGTGGTTAGGAAATAACAACCGGGACAGTTAATGGTCAAGGTTAAGAAACACTTGCCGAGGCCAGCCCATAGATGGGTGATCATCTATATCATAATCTAGACGCCATCGCGTCTCGGAAAGTACGCTGTTCGTCTGTAGGTAATTGGAGATTTTTGACAGTCGTTAAGCATAGTTTGAAGGCAGAATACCTAGCGTCAGTCTTGCTAAGAGGTATCATTTTTTATGGTTACTGAGTTGTAGAGATCAGACAGGCAAAGATTATAGAAATAGATTGATTTTTGAAACCAGTAAAACACATTATTTAGAGTGGTGTATAAGTTCGTTATTTAATCCTAGACTACGATTTGACAACTTAAAATGTCAAACTCCAGAAAATTGGGAACATATTTCTAGAGTGTGACATTCTGAGTTGTCAAATTGTAGTCTAGAATTAAAAAACGAACTATAGTGAACTAAGGGGAAAACCATTGGCCGGTAAAGAGACCAGAGACCGTACAGTGACCATAATAAGAAACTCTTTATACTATTCCATTGTGTCACTCAAGATTATCTTATGAGTAAAATCCGGCTGGGAAATCCATGGGCTTATGTATTTGTCACCTCGCTTGTAGCTACAGTGAAATCACTAATGTTTGTTGAACAATCAGAGGCGAGATTAAAACTATTTTAAATCTTGAAAAGTAGGTGGTCGAGTGGCAACAGCCAAAATTTACAAGTTGTAGGTCGCAGCCCGGGTTCAAACACGGCCAGGCGTATTACTTTGTATACCACTGTTCTCAAAGCGGGGAAGGAAAATAATGTGAAGAAACAGGCATGTCTTAGAACCAAAAGTTCGAAGATAGCGACATCCACCAACTCGCACTGGGTTCGCGTGGTGGATGGTGGATCCATTCCCTCTTTCAGAGAGCAGGCTTGAGTCCCAGTTTTTGAAAAATTTTATGGCTAATTATATGCTATGCTATGCTAAATATAGTGTTGGCCAGACATTACTTAGCACAAAAAGAATATCTATAGCAGACACAAAGATCATAAACTATTATGTCTATGGGGCACCCGAAAAAATAACCGACAGAAACCGCTTACGAGTTACGAGCATCTATTTAAGCGACTATGACTAACGAATATCTACTGTTACAATATCGGCACGCGCGGGTCTATTGCCTGCGCATACTAATTCGTGCAGATTAGAAAACGACCGAACTTCCGACCAATAATATATTCTACTTATTATGATATGCCATAAGAGGCGACCTTGTGGCCTCCCGCCGCCTCGCAGAAGGACGACCATTGTTCTCCGTATGGAAAGACCAACGGCTAAGCGTATAAGGACCAAAATATTCCTAAATTGATCCCAAATAGTGTCGTAAATTAGCTTTGTTTGATGCAACTGTAGCAGAGTATAGTGAGGTTGTAACGTTCTGGTTTATAGTTCGTTTTTGAATTATAGACTACGATTTGACGACTCAGAATATCACACTCTAGAAATATGTTCCCAATTTTTTGGAGTTTGACATTTTAAGTTGTCAAATCGTAGTCTAGGATTAAAAAACGAACTATACGCCTATTTTTCAAACTTCTATTTCGTAAATTTTATGAAAAACCATAGTATATGTAATGTAAATAGTATATTTTAGAACCTTCAGTCTCGATATTTAAAAAAAATCAGTAACGTAACTTACATCTTCTTGCATTTTATTTTTATTTCTATCAGAAGAAGTTACTAAACTTCTGCGTAGCTGTCAATCTTCACTTTAGTTAATCGACATTTAATTCCATCCTATCTTAATGAATGAACGTCCAATATAGGAAGCACACACAGATGGCAAGCATTCCTCAAATGGCACCGGTGACAATAGCTCCATTGAACTCACTGGCGATTTTATTAAGTGCACATCAAAAGTGCGCGGCTAGAATTATTCATCATTACTACCACTTTTAAATAAACGTCTTGACAAAATACCAAGGACCTACAATAAATTGTGTTTATTAAACAAAGCACCCTTTAGCCGCATTCCAGGCACATTGTCGCGAAGGGCTCGAATTTGCGTGAGGTAGGCAGAGATCGTGGTCTGCGCACGTACGGGACATACCTTCCCAGAACGAGCATATAATGTCTTTGTATTGCTGGCGGTCTCTCTGATCGGGACGCCGCTGGACGCTTTTTTGGACTTGTGTTTGGTTGATGTGGTGGTCGTAAAGAAATATTGAAGGTTCTTGTGAATTGAGAGTCACATATTATGAGAGAATAAGGTGGTTAGCAATTCGTCTACATTTAGAAACGAAAGTTATGTGTTGAATTGAGAAAATTATATTCCTTTTCCGATATGATAATTACTGGTTTTGTTACCACAACTCATGTTTTATCTACAATGATTGTTTCTAGTGACGATGGTGAACTTTAAACTCTTCATTCTCTTACCTTTGTAGATACGTATAAATAAATTCATCTGTAATCTGTATAGACTTTTCTCCTATAGACTATCTCTTACCCTAATTTGCGTGCCTAGTCCGCAGGTGATTATTAAATATAAGATAAAATATGGACTTTTTATGGGATGTGTCAGGTTAGATAGGAAACAGCTACGAGTACTTCGTTTAATAAACTTCGCAAACTGTTTTTATGCTCTCAACAGGAAGATAATCATGATGGTTTTCAAGATAACCAATGTATATTAGTGCAATGTATATAATACTTCTTCGGTCGGTGTATACCTTCATATACACCGACCGAAGAAGTATTATTCATCTCTATATCATCTTCCTCTCAATCCATCTGCGTTTGTTCAAACTTTATTAACAAAATTTCCAATGATAAGTTGTTTTATCGGTATAAAAATGCGTAGATACAAAGTTCAATGTATCTCCGCGTCCATTGAGCGCTGGGTACATTTCTGTCGGAATGTGTTGCGCTTGCGTTGGATTCAAGGCACGATTACTACGGAGTGGCGAGTGCGGTGCGTCTGCGCCGGCAGACGCTCAAGCGCATGACTCACTGTTCCGCCACGGTTACACTGGCCAAGGTATAAGCGGTAGCGGGGAATATCATGGGTTTCTAGTGTTTGAGTAGTCGTTGACAATGAACCAGACAAGTTTTAATTGAAAGCAGTTGCTTATTGACATATACCAACCCACGCTGGGCCAGCGTGATGAATGAATTAAAGCACATTTTTTTCCTAGATAGGAGACCTGAATCAATAGCATTGAGGTTTTTGAGGTGGGAAACCATCTATTGAATTCTCCAGCTCTAGGGTAGAGTCCCCCCTCCCTTGTCCGTTCCTAATAGTTCGGGTCGCTTCCAGGGGCTGAGGCTTAAGGAAGTCAACATCTCGCGGACCATGGCCTGTAACAATGCTCGGATGTTTTATGTTACCTATGTGATTTTTACTTTACTGACTTAATTATGACTTTAGTGAACTTTATTTTAAAAGGAATCTTCTTCAACTTCAACACCTAAGTTAAGTAGTGTAAGCAAAAAGCGAGAGCGAGAACCATCTTCATCACTAACAATGGAAGCATGTTTCAACTATACGTTTGCGTCGCTTGCCTTATACCTTATATGGAAACCAGAGCTTGAAATGTTGCCAGAACGAATAATGGCAGACTTTGTAGCCTCTAGTACAATATTACGGGATTTGGATAAGATCTTCAACGTCTCACAAAGTTGTTTCCCTTGGGACCATAGCTAAGCCGAGGTGGTAATTTTCCCCTTATACGGTCAGCCCTGAAGTTAGCCAGTTTAGTCCGTAACATCTGTCGGTACTAACGTTTTGCGAAGTTTACTTAATTACAAGTCCATGTTCGAGTATTTTAGTCCCACGCAAGTTGGCCTAATTCTCGTCTGCTAAACCTATATGAATGTTGCGGTAATTTGCTGGGGAAAGTATTTAACTATGTGGCAGTGTAATCTGTCAGTTAGGTTTTGTAATGGAAGGAAATGTGTTGATTCATACATTATAATAATGCTCACATATTTTACTATTACTCATTCTTTCCGGATGCAAGGACCAAAAGCTATCAAATCTTATCCTTTTTATATAAAAGTGATGAATCATTAAAGGAATTCTCCCGATAAAGAATGGAATTAAAAGGAATGTCAGACTTTTGCTGACTAAAACCCGCCTGTGTCTAATAATTTGCCCTTTGCTACCCAGAGCAGAACAGTCCCTCAGCCCTGGTAGGTATCAGTCCTCACGGGCCCTGTCAATCTTACTGACATCTTGAGGTACGCTGTAATTACGCGCTGTCAACCAGTGAGGATTGTTCACACTTTCCGCCGCCTTTTCTTATATAATGGCTTTCTAAAAGTATTCCTATTCCTTCACAGTCTGTAAAATAGCCTGTAGTAGGGTCCGTCGCGAGAAATTACCGTCTCTAATCTTCCTCACGAGGAATTTGCGGCCTTAGCTAGGAAGATCACCTGACCGTATGTTTAACCGTGTCCGAAGGCGAGAACCTTATACGGGTTGGTGGATGTTCCATGTATTCCATTATGCTAAGGCTGAGACCTCCTATCATTCCTTTCATCGTGCTCGTCTAAGGGCCACTTCTTGCGAATTTCTAAAGAAGATATCCAAGTCATCCTACCATCTCCTTCGTGGTCTAGAACGATGGTCATCCAGCGACTCGTAAACTTTGTGTTTTACGTGCCACGGTGGGCACTTTCAGTTTAATTTCCATAGCTAAATAATTATGTATTCTGACAGTACAACAAGTCTGCAGGCACTATACCTACAAAATTCAACAGCCTCGACTTTTAATGCATTGCAGTAGTAGAATAAAGTTAATTTTACCTAGCTGACCTTTAGCATCAGCGCCGGTCAAGCCTCCAACCGCCTCCAACCGCCGCAGTGTGGCGAAATTCCGCGCTTAACCTTGCACTCCACTGTCTATGATTGATTCGTTCTATTTCCATCCGATCAATCAGTTTCATTGAATTGTGCTAACATATGGTTTGGCTCTCGTCGATTTTTGCTGAGCCATTTTTATTTCAAGGTTCTGCAGTTATTTTTTCACACGAGTTCTCATTGGTTCCTTTTTTATAATATAAAATAGTGCCTACTGCGGTCCCACCTGATGGATGCAATCGTTGATGATAAGGCCGCATCATTCTGTCAAATTGTTCCAGTCTTTGGATATATGGCGTATAAGCGACAAAGTGACTTGACCAGAGAGGTGCAAACAACATCAAATTACACCTCAGGGTGGATACTCCTGAGGTGTAATTTGATGTTTAAAACTTAAGACTTAGTTTGTTCAAATTTTAAGAAACATATTATGTGCATAAATAAGAGGAACTCGGTACAAATTGGTATTGTGATCTCTCTCTTCATAGTTTGGTCCTCTTGCGCAACTAATTATTAGGACCAAATTTTCTTAATAATTGACAGAGTGGTTTCAACAATGATCATTAAAACCTGCAACGTTGCGGCTGCTATACCTATGCATTCTTTATAGGTATGCAGTTACACACTCGATCAAATCAATTGCATGTAAGAGCCAAACGACAACGCATAATAAGCAGCGTCCCACCGCCGGCCATGCGGTGCCGAACACTCCAACATGTATCGCCATGAGTAATACTTTGACTTTCACTGCTACGTGACAGACAGACGGACGGTCAGCTGAGCGGAAACGGAGGTGACGTCAGAGCCAACCATTGTTCACCTACGATTCTTGGAGCTTCTGTCGAGCTCCCGGTGATGAGGCCGGTAGTGATTTAGATGTCGCCTGAGGAAATTGCGACTTCCCTGGCCAGTCATCTGATGCTGTGAATGCTAAGCGGTTGTTATAGTTGTCGGCTGTTTGGCTCATGGTGCAGACGACGTGCGTGTATGAGCGACCGCGTTTAGGTTGGGATTTTATTGATTTAAAAGTTACAACTGTGAAGTGTTTCATAGCTGTTTTTTGTAAGTAGGGAAAAGTATGCTATACATACAGTTATTATTTCTGGTATTACATATGTACTCGTATATCAATAAAGTAAAATATTAATTATACTGAAATTAAAAAATCACACTTAAAATATTTATAACTATTCCACTTGACTCTCTAAATCGGAATCACTGATTAAAAAAACAAACAAAAATACGGGAGGACCACACAAATGATATGAAAAACGGCCAATCATCATCAAAAAAGTCATCACGGGCGAAATAGACCCCCGTCGGGAACAAATCGGCGCTAATTTGTTAAAAAACACAAGCGGCGAGGACCAAATCAAACAGAGGACCATAGAACCCGCCCCGAGGACCATCACGAACGATTTAGACTTGAAAAGACGCCGACGTGGATCATTCCTAATTATGAATACGATTACACCTTTTAGAAAACTTCTTCCTATTTAAAAATGAACCTTATTTGTTGACCTTTAAAGGAGTTTCAACTTTACTGCGGATAGCAAATCAAATGTTGGCCCAACTCTAGCAAAAACTTGGCCTAAGTTTCGGCAAGCTAATTACAAGGTGCGATGTACTGACGATTTGTAAAATATATCGCAAATATTGGTGTTGGCCTGACGGACCACCTACATGGAGGTTAATTGGCGAGAAAAAAGTGATCTGCTGTTGAAGAAACTGTTTTTAGATAGATTGGAAGATATTAGTTGAAATGGTGTGTTTGTATAATGCTTTTATAATTTTCAGGGTGTAGAAAGATTAAGTGGTAAATGATTAGTGCCGGAATCTTTTAAGATACTGTTGACAGCGCTCATTTTCTATCATCAGGTAAAATTTTGCCACATAATGCAATATCAGAAACAGTTGACTCAGACTGTCCGACACAGACTGATTGTGACAAACCATTACTTGTTGCAAACATCGGAAAGATATAAAATAATAATAGCAAAGCGGACCTGTTAATAGAGCATCACTAATTGTTGTAATTCTATTAGCAATAATGTTGGAGATAGCTGTAGATTGTGACATCATTGAACTGTTACCTAAACTGCAGCGTGTAATGTAAAGCGCGAGGCACCTCTTATATGGACACGTTGTATGATCAGCACCAGCCACGGTGCTTACTGTCACTTGAACTTTTATACTTTCTTTTATTGAAGTGTTTATTGTATTGTGTTCTGAAGTGCAATAGTCCGGTCTATGGGTTCCATTTAGTTTTATTGCTGCATACGGTCTTATGTGTCCTAATAGTTGCAATTGTTTTTGAATATCATCGTCCAACATTCGCGCATCAATCTTTATGAAACCTTTTTATTATATTCCAGTGGACACATACCTCTGTCCTTCTATTTTAGGAGCTTCTTATGCCTACATACATATTCTCTCCCACGGCTTCAAGTCCTCGTTTCCCACAATTCCCACAGCTCTGGAGTGCGTCACGCGAAGGTCTACACTTGTCTTATTTTTTAATTTTCTTTTTTTAACCTAAGATACCTGCAGCGTGCCCCCAGACACTTTTAACGCTTTGACGGCGTAACCAACAAAAGCTTTAACATCGCTGGTTCTAACACTATTGCTGGTTTTGTTTGATCGATTTCGTTTATGACTCATATTGGAGTAGTAATGGATGTCGTGTCAAGATGTTGTACAGTGATGATTTTTAAGGAAACGCGTGGTGGTCGCGTAATATCGGGCGGATCGAACCGAGATCACGTATAGCTCGCGTTCCGGGAAAGCGCTGGCGAAACGACGGTATTGTTCGACAAACAAATTGACAAACAATGCGCTGCCACGTTGTTTAGTTCATGTACGGACGAGACATTTGAAGCCCTTGCTCGGAAAGTGGGGAAATAACTTGAAAAGAAGTTTTTTTTTGAAGCGAACAGTTATTTATAGCTTATGGAATTTTTGTTAACTTTGCTTTTCAATTCAGACTGGTCTTGTAGTTAAGTAGTATGACCGAAATATAAGACTTAGTTGGACCAAAATCTAGAGCAAAGTAATTTGTTAAACGTCGTTTCAAAATGAACTCTTTAAGAAAATATTTTTTAACTCGGCAAGCACTAAGCAGCAATATTGGAAATACGATTCGATACCATGTTATGCAGTGTTATAAATTATTATAAAGTAACGAAATGTATTTTCACGCCATAAGCCACGGGGTCAGTAGAACACCAAGTTACCGGCAAATTGAGCAATTTTGAGCCTCGTGCAGGCATAACGTTATTTAAGTGTTGCGCGGACCGAAAGACCAAAATGTGTTGTAAAGAGAGAAGGCTGGAAATACTATTGTAGTTTGAGTTTTTGCATTCTAGTTTATTAGAAACCTTTCTTTAACTATTTCTATTTTTTATGACAATTCAGCTATACTTCTTAATCATACAATTTCTTTAATTTTGTGTCTAATATGTCAGTTTTACTAACAAGCTTTGGTAAAAGAATATAAAAGCTCGTCAGTTCATCGGTTGTTTTCCTAACACGGCCACAGTTGAGCCGCTCAGTGTATGTTTGTGTTTGTACTTGAGACGTGTGCACTGTGGGAGTCTCGAGAGGTTTGCTCCATACACTACATAGTTTGCGCTCACTTTGTTTGTGCCTTCGTTCGAACTTGGTCCTTATAGCCATAATGCTGTCTTCCAGGCTCTCAGCCGCCTTTGACTGCTTATTCCGAGTAAAGCTTTAGTGTTTTTGTGAAGGTATTTCAGAACATTGATGTGGTTGAACTATTTAATAAATTTGTTTCTCTTAATAACATAGTTGAAGCTCAGAGTAAAAAAATATTTCTAGGCAAAATTTTGTTATACATTTACGACTTGACAAGACGTTGGAAAAAGTTTATAACGTGATAGATTTTCGTAATCTGTCGTCGTCGTCCTCTATGAGAAACTAGGAATTGATTCTAGGACAAACTTAACCCAAAATACAACGAAGAAAAATAGCAGGACCATTAAAACAGCCACTGAAACATAGCTCATCAACAACTCAGCACCGCCAAGCCCAATCCATCTCAAACAAACTCTCACTAGAAAGACGATCGAGGTAAGAGCTTTATCAAAGCTGCGAGTTCTATCATCGTAAAACAGACATCACAATCCATCGTAGTAGTAAAAAAAACGGGTCGCGGCGCGGGCGGTCCGAGGCGCGTGTGAGAAACGGTTCGGCCATGAAATCGCCGCCACTACGCGATGGCCCCACTAAAAAACTGTTGAAATCTTGGGTTTAGAGGACACGGGACGAACACGAGGCGATGCAGAGGTCTTCGAACTTGTGAAACAGATGAAATGTAAAGATATACCTATTTAGTTAGTATAAACTTACAGAGACAACACAAGTTTATCGGAAAAACATAAGGGAAATAATCTGTAATGATGATGTAAATATCATTGATGATGAAGACGTCACTGGTGATGTTTAGCGAAGTTCTAGGCCTCCTCAATATGTATTGCCATCGCGTCTACATGTTAATAGAAATTATGACAATGGTGGAGCTGGGTAAAGTAGCAAGCAGGTACATGAAATGATTTTAAAAATTGGTAACACTGTGTGAAAACAAGGCAAGTAACTTTTGTTTGAAAATTAAAGTAACTAGTATAATAAAGAAACCGAAATACCAGATCATTGCTGTTCTTACAAGCTAAGGAACTTCAAAACGTTGGCACTACCTGCTTACACTTAGATTCTTCAGTGAATAGATCTTTGTAAATTAGAATGTCTTGCAATATTTCGTTTGACTGAGATTGAAAAGCGGTTGTTATTCGTCTGGCGCCATTTGTGGGTCTTTAGGTATATTCGTTTACCTCATTACGGTAAATATCAATCTCGTCACGGTTCTACATTTCTGTCAAACCAACAGCAGTTATATCTCTTTATTATTTTCAATACATTTCTTTGAATTTCTCTTCACAACTTATTAGACAAGCTGCTTCAATTACAACGACACGGCTCCGACACGATCTCTATGGATTTACAACGGCAACATTTTTAGATCGCATAGTTATTTTACCAATTATAATCTTAGTTTATTAGTAATAAAAATATCAATAAAACACAATTAGTAGATAATTTTAAATTATCAAAAAACAGAGATGGTCAATAATTATCTTTATCTCAGCAGTCGGTGTAACAGATACGTCTCCGGGTAGATTTACGTTTCTGACACCAAATGGATCACTTCTATCTTCGACAACTTTATATTCTTTTAACTTTTTTCTTTCTTTATCTTTTTTTCACGCTAAACAATGCGTCGGTAAACGATAATTAAAAGTGGAGGCTATAGCGCCTTTCGAAACTTTTTGTTGTTTTATTTTTTCTCTCGTGGCTCTGGAATCTAATCCAATTGGCTTTAGGATGGACTAATTGATTGGTTTGGTGTTTATTTTTGTTATCTGTGGAGAAGATAGTGTTGATTTATTTTGTATCTTTTGGTTCGAGGAACTATGCGTATTATTTTTTACCGCATACTTATTTAAAAATATGGTTTGGCATATACAATTTTTCTAAGCATCTTCTGGTACTTAGATCAAGAGAATAAAATAATAGAGAGATTGGCAAAAACGGAAAAAAATAAGAAAATATTATTTCTCATCAAGGTCTACAGATTGAAGTAAATCAGTTGGACTCATTAGGTGTTACATTAATAGTTGCTTTATACTCATACTTGACATAAAGAATGGAAACATTCTCATAAAAGTATTATTTTATTACCCTTCGGTCATAAACAAATAATTAGAATAATAATGGAATTTCACGAGAACTAACCGCCGACCATCAATTAACGTGCTCGAAATTTTTGCACTCCGCTTAAGGGTAAGCTCGGTTGAAGAATATTTTAGAGAAAATTTAGTGAACCTGTTGTTTTACTGTATGAGGATCAGACTGCTATTCTACCAGCGAAGACTTTGATTGCCTTGACTCATTAACTGCTTATAGATCATCATTGACTATCAATTTAAGCTTTCAAAGTTAATATTGTAAATGTAAAAAGTTATGGTTGTATTAAATGTGAAATTATATTAAACTAGGCATTCAGAATTCGATAATAGTTTCCTCAGATCAAAGTGGTCCTTATATATTTCCTCATCTTCCTGCCCTTGACCCGCTTTCCCGCTGTCCTGTCGCCAGTCATGCTTTCACTGACTCCTTTTTCTTTCACATTACTCTTCATACAGTCTTTCCATCTTATCTTTCACATCCCTCTTCCTCTCTATCCAGCCACATGTATATTTATAACTATTTTAGTAACATGCGTTTAATTTCTCCTCAGACAAAACATTCCCTTAATCGATTTATAAATCTATATTTATACTAATGTTATAAAGCTGAATGATTTGTTTGAAGGTGTGAAGTACTGGTATACAGGAAACCAGGACCAGGACTGGTTTGGTGGTACTGGAATTTCTAGTTTTGCCACCATTTGAAAAAATCTTGGCTAGCCGCCTAGCCCATTTGTCGAAGAAGACTAAAGGCGATATAACATTACGCTATGACCTAAGGGGGCAAAGCAATAACCAATGACGAAGGAAAAACCTCGGGGAATAGCTAGTCCGAGATATTTTAATTAATTCTCTTCAAGCTTCGTCTTAAACAGCGGTATTCTAATCTCGAAGGGCGTGGCAACACAGAACCCTATTTAAATTATATGAAATAAATGTTTTTTGTCGGCAGCCATATTGTGAAGCAGCTCCATTCGAATCAGGACTCGTTCCTAAGGGTGTGCCTGGCATGTGACCTTGCAGAGTTCTCACAGGAATTTTAATTGTTTTTCGATGTGAATTTTGGAGGTAAGAATTTGAATTAATTCTTGCGATAAGGCTTTGAAATTCATGATGCAGGTTGTAAAATTAAGCTCACTATACCTCCGAATCAAATTTATGTGTGATAATGATAAATCAACACATGAAATTATAGTATACGAGCTTCTGACAGCGGCTTCGTCCACGTGAATGTCGGTCGAATTAGAAGCCGAAGCCAGATAATAATTAGCGTATGTCCTTTTCTGGAGCTGAACCTTACTTTATACCAAATTTCATGAAAATTGGTTCAGTAATTTAGGTGAAATTACCTAAATTACTGAACCAATTTTCATGAAATTTGTTTATAATATTAGTATGGATCTAATTAGATATTGTTCTTTAAAAAAATCTATCTATCAATGGTCAAATTGAGAATCTGGCTACAGCAAAATAATATTAAAAAAAAAATACGGTGTTGTCATCAGTCGACCCGATAAGTAGCTGTCGATAACCTTTCTCAACCTAGAGACTTGAAGCATTTCCAGACCAAAGAAACACAATCAACAACCTTTTTAACTTTATAAACTATAAAGCTAATTCAGACGAGCGAGACAGAAAATGAGAAGACTGCCTCTAAGATCAGTGTTAGAGCGGGACAACAATATGTCATTGTATTTATATAATGGTTTGTCTACAAGCGTGTACGATTGTGCTTCAGTCCCAAGTGTTTTTTTTTATTTTATTTGATCTTATTATTCATAGGTAAGCATTATTGTGTCGCGACCGAGTTTCTGGCACCGGCTGGCTGGAATTAGGGTTCTTTGAAAGGCGGTTGAATCAATCTTGTTAAGGTTATGCTTTTAAGTCCAATAGCCTGAGACACAAATACGACTTTTAAAAAAGTTCCAGAATATAAAGTCATAATTGAATTACTAACTGCTGCAGTCTTTCAGCTAGATTTAGCATTGAATAGACGAAAAAGAGAGAGAAAGAGATGATAGGAGAAATAAGACTCAGAGTTGAGCCTAGATAAAATCACTTTTTTTGACGTTGAGCGTACCAATTAGAAGTAAACTAACTCAAACTAAGTTGTTAATAAAAAGGTGTTCAAGTAGAGATCTACAGATCCCTTCCCAGTAAAATCGGTATCACAAAGATTTTTTGTTCGCACCACGATTTTATGTGAGGAATGTGAAGTTTAGGAGATTATGCTCGTCGGCGGTACAAAGTCGTCGCACAGAGGCGCAGGCGCTCCATTGTTGGCACGTCACCATCAATGCATGGAACTTTCCGCCACAAGCTTGGAAACTAAGTCAATATTTAGACGATATATCGATACAGAAAGAACTAACAAATGTAAGGATGTTATTATTGATTCGAACTAGTTTTGTATACAAATGAAAAATAATAGGGTGAAAAAAGGGAATGAACACGTTATGGACTTGAGAGTAACTGAAAACACTGCAACGATGCTAGTGAAGATAGTAAACTAAATGAAGACGGAAAATCGATGTATCATCACAGTTAAGTTGTTGTAATTGATCTTTCTGGAAATTTAAGACTCGTTGCGAACGAAAACTGAAAAGCAAACACCTTTCAACACAAATCGCCATTTATGACACAAGTAAACATAACTCCTTTATTTTCCTCAAATAATTCTTTATCTACCCAAACACATTGTTTGTCGCCGTGGGAACTGCGGCCCGTTACTGGTATCTTATCGACGATAGCTCCATTTGGCTCGGCTTCGTCGACTGATACCATGCCCACTTGCCCACTTGATGGCTTAATTGGTCAACCTGCAAGTTTTGGCATTTTTATTGCTGATTTTTTTGATGTTTGAATGCAACTCGTTAATGTTTCGGTAAGCTTTATGTGAATTTGTGTTGTTCTCAGAATGCAATGGACGAATGAGTTATTTGGATTTTTGTTCTTATATTGTTTTCAGATATTATTTTTCCATGTTTGCTAAGTCTTATAAGAAGATTCGAGAAAGTGGAATAAACCCACAGAAATCAGGTAAGCAGAACACAATAATTATAATCAAATATCATAAATCACATATTAAACCGAACTTGGTAAGTGGTCGCAATGGTAATTGCGAGTTCTAGGTCACATTTTTGTAAGATTTCTACAAGACAAATTGTTTCTAATGACAACGAAATTACGCGTTTCAATACGAGGATAATTTACAATCATCTTACTTTGTATTCATCCCTATAGTAACGGCGCAGCAGGCTGTGACCTTCACCTTGCTTGTAATAATCTCGTCTAGACTCAACAATTTCCTACCATAAGCTTTCGAGAAAATCACACACCTTTTAAACACAGACTCCATCGCTGTGTTTGTTCAAGAAGGTTCAAGATCAGTGTTTTCCCTACGAAAGTCAAAGGTTAGTGTATAATGTACAAATAAGTAAATTCTTGTAGTTAAGGAAGCTTTTTGTAAGCATTACCGGAGTGGTGTACCCCAGGGTGGGCTATTAGGACCGCTGCTCTAAGGTGACCCCTTTGAAGGACGTCCTTTATGTTATTAAGTTGTTTACTCAGCGGTATACACAGTAAATTGGACTATTGAATAATTACTATTGGAATTTAGTTTAGGGGAGTTCTATACCTTGTTCTAGGTTCTACAGGTAGGTACGATATTTATTGTACTAGATGAAGGCTATCCATTCTGCTGCTGATTTTTCCGACGCACGTACGACAAAATATAAAAGGCATGTTTATTTGCTTGAAAAAGCAATAAAATCAATGGGTCGTTTGACATGCATGATAGGAATAACATACTTGAGGTACAGTCGTATAGTATCCAGACAAAACGTGCCCCAATTTAAATATTCATTACACAATAACAATTGGGGGATAAAAAACCGAGTCACCGACAGATGACAGGCAGACATGGAGGCTCGGACACGTCAAATAGAACAGTAAAAGCAACAATATAAGATAAAGTATAAGGGTGTGTTTTTTTCGATGAATATTCTATGCGATGATTAACATAATCGCGACAAGCTGCGAACCAGCGCGGGCGTGTCACGCGCCTAAAGAAACTAATCAAAATGCAAACATAAGTTTTGGAAATTGATAAAAAATTGAGAAGAGCGAGCTTTGTCGAGCATTCAGTGTTCTGTACATTTATTATTGATTTTCAGGTTTTTTCAACTGGTTACTCGAATACTAATAATCACGAATTTAATTATTTAAGATAACTTATATGTATGGGAATCAATGAAAATTACTTACGTTTTCAGCTCGCCTGTGTATTTATGTGCTAAAAGTCAAATAAAATAAATTACCAACCTAAGATTTACAGAAATGTCAAATGTTATTTATAGATTTATTTTCTATAAGTACTTTAACTTATACTCTACACTTCGCAACTTTGTAAAATTTCGTGTTCCTATTTTTAAAAAAAACATGAAAAATAATTTAAGTACCTACCTAACCCTAAAAATACTGCTATAACTTTATAAATTAATAAGAAATGTTTATAAAAACTGTCTCCTGGGCTTGTGGTGATGTGTGATGTTATCTAAATAGATTGTATAATGCCTGTAGTGCCTTCGATAATCTTTGTTCTTGTTACATTTTCCCCTGGACGTGTTTGGATGCGTAGTAATTGATTCTTTATTGCTTTTTGATCGTTTTTAATGCCTCTCTGTTGGTTTACTTTATGATAATATATTTGTTTTTTTTTAGCATATGTAGATTGAGTTTATATATAATTTTAATAAATTTGTTATAATCAAGAGCAGTAGTTTTTGCTGTATTATCGATAACGGTATGAATATTTTGTAATTTATATAATACTAGCGACCCGCCCCAGCTTCGCACGGGTAGGTACTGATATTGAATATATCATGCATGTATTATGCATATGCACATAAACCTTGTTCTTGAATCAATATATCTGTTTAAAAAGCCGCATCAAAATTCGTTGCGTGCTTTTAAAGATCTAAGCATAAATAGGGACAGGCAACATTCTTTTATACTATGTAATGACTACTTGAACTTTTATTTAAAGTTTAGAGACAACTTTATATCCTTAGTTCGGTCTTCGTCATAGAAATTGTTATATTTCAATTTCTTTTAATTATAAAGATTGGATATTTTTCATAGTATCTATTAAAGCTCTATATGATCCATGAGCTTAGTTTTTTTTTGTTTAGCTTAAACGGAATAACATGACATTTAGAATGCTCGTCTCAGAATTTAAGTTAATAATTTTATTAATTTGTCCAGTACCTTCACTAAATGAATTCATACATTCATATATCGGGCCAAAGAGTACTCCTCCGAGATTTGGGTGGTCATGCTCACGGGTCGTCGGGTTGTCGGCCAGCGCCCAGAGGCCACACACCTCCGCCTCCTTACAGGTTCTATATCACCGCGATATTAACTTGTACTAAAACCTCTTTATTTGCTTGTTTCAAACCTTAAACTTATAAGTTTTTTGCTGTTTCCTCACATTGTTAGCAAGTTTTGGATGGCAATCAACGGCAAAGATATTATTATGTACACGTACTTCAAATATTAAAGAGATAAAATAAACCCTTCTTTATTTAGTAAAATATAGATTTAGCTTGAAGTTTTGCACCTGTTAATGTTTTTGATTGTACTTATGTTGTATTGAGGTTCAATGCTAAGAGGTTTTTTGCAAAATTCTTTGGCAATAAGCAAAACATGACAGATTTAAATTTCTTCTTCAAATTAAAAAAAATACCATAATCAACCAAAATTCGGCCATTACAAATTTTCTGTGACATGAATAATGGATTTGAAAGATGACGAGAAATCAAGAAAATGGTGTGGACATCCACACGGCAGACGTTATTATGAAACCAACGCAGCTCAACTATTTGTGAACAATGTAAACCCGTTTGATACCGTCGGAGGGAACGCAGGCGACGTCAGGGAAAATTTGCCAAATAAACGAAACAATGAAGAATTTGTTAATATTTTTGATAGTAACCCGGATAAACAACCTAATAAAATGTCATCCAAAGTGTTCAAAAACGAAACGTTAAAAAACTATGCAATGGGCAACAAGTACAATGAACACGCGTACTTGAAGAGGCAGTACGATGTTCATGACGGTCGCCGCGCTGGACAGCACCGAGCTCACGCGCAGCCGGTGGGCAGTATGTCTGCGAACACGTTTAATACACAATACTCGTTTTGTTCAAGTGATGTATTCAACACTTCACGTTATGATTTTGAATTAAAACTTGATAATCATGACAAAGATAATAACAGATATCGAGCGACCTCTACTAACGAGATGATGAACGAACATATTGTAGCAGACGGAAATGAACAATTTCAGAATAATACTTCCTGCCATCCTTCAACGAACACGTGTAATCAGGATTTTGTATACAAAACATTGCAAAGAAATGCAAAATTACAGAAGATAGTGAGGAAACTAGTCCTTGAGCGGGAAAGAGAAAAACAAAGAGAAGCGTGGAACAATTACATCAACGATTTAAAGAATAAACATAGATATTATAGTAACGAGCCGAGCAGGATCTCGCCGCAGTACGTGCCTGGCGACCACAACACGCCGGAGATGATCGATGACTTCTACAACACGAGACTCAACTGGCGCCAGTTACATCCATGTCAACGTTTGCTGGAAGACATTTATGGAGCCCCTAATCACTCGCCATCAACTACGCACACCAGATATCCACCAAATTATGATAGCAGTGTACAACCAGAAACCGGATCGTTCATTTACAATAATGATCGATTTTGCTATCCCTCTTCTTCACAAGCTAGTATATTGAGATTGAATAAAGAACGACAATGTTATGCGTACAATTTGCGTCCTCGACTATCAGGTAGGTACTGCCATGGTAGTAGCGTGGTGGGTGATACAAATCATGTGCGTAGGTTTGATAGTATACATGGCAACGCTAGACCATATTTTTCTGAGTCTGCTCATGCGAGAAAAATAAGGGGTTCATCTGCACCTATTCAAACAGCAAACCTACCTCTAGTTGACGAAGAAGACTACAAAGAAGTTGAAATTTTAAAAGATGGCAATAATATTTATTTTCCTTATGACTCCGAAGAAAATCCAAGAGCCCAAGAAGAAACTTTGGAACCAGATCAATATGTTTTGGTACCCCTTAAAAATAAATCTGTAAAACGCTACATGCATCCTAGTGTTTCCCTGACACAAGAACTTTACAAACTTGATAAACAAGTAAATGTACCATCTAAACACGCATATCTGAGAAATAACAAAGATTTTAATAGTCCCAATAAACTTAAAGCTTTTACAAACAAAATGGGTGAAAAAGATTGCAACGCACAAAGACCGTTAAAAAAATTTGAGATAAATGAAATTGTCCGTCAAAAGAATGAAAGTTTCAAAGAAAACTTTAAAAAAGTTAGTGAAAATATTACAAAATTAAAAGCGAAAATCCGCCAATCCGAAGAAGATACAAAAATAAAATCCTTAGCCACTATTGAAGAGAAGATAGACTGTTTAATGAAATCTGTAAATTCAATTATGTCTGACATTCAAGCAAAGAAGAATATTCTTATAGCTAAAAGAAGTGCTGCAATATCAGCTTGCAAAATGCTTACTGATAGCCAAAGTGTTCTGAACAGACATAACAGCGATCCTTATAATTACAAAAATATGGATTATGAGGTCCAAGACAGCTCCAGAAGTTTCACAATTTCTGAGATGGGCCCTAATGAGCTGAGACGAAACACAGACAGCAGCAGCGCAAATATGGAAGAAATTTTAATAGAAGAAATGGAAAAGAGTGACAAAGCTAAAAGTGACATCGAAGAAATATTGAACCTGCGTAACCATAGGACTTGTTCTTTGCAGATAACATTTGATATTCCAACGAAAGAGAGATCAACTGAAGTAACAGATTCTTTATCAAAAGCCAGATACAAGTGTGATGAGAAGCCTTTAGCTAAGAAGATTGCAGCGTCAGATCAGAGAGGGATGACGATAGCTGTGAACACTGATCCGTTGGGTTTGTTTGCCTTGTTGCGTGTGTCTACGGAGACAGTGAAGCAAATATTGTCGTACATGCCGAACCTGAACTGCCAGAGTTATCTGTCGTTGTTGCCCCTGTTGCTGCCGACCAAGCGATGTGTGCAGCACTGTGACTATACTTGTAACATCTGCGGCGCATCGTTCAGTCAGCCGTCGCAGCTTAGTGCTCACATTAAACAACACAACCTGGGAAAGACAAGGTATTTAAATCCTGGGTATTTTTCCATCCATAGGTAACATGGATTAAGTAATTCAATTGGTTTTCCTAACACACAAAATTCTGGTTTTCTAGAAGTGGCGAATGTCTTATCCTTTTTTCAAATGTTTGATGTCGGTTTCCTGTTTTTAGACGCTGAGCGTATGAAGCGATTGCTTTGTGACATCCATAATTCAGTTATGTACTAAACATTTTTTTTGGGTTTCAGGGATTGCTGCGTGTGTCGGCACGCGCTTGACTTGAAGTGTGGCCGCGCAGCGCTGTTCCGGTGCCGGTATTGCGGACAGAGGTTCACAAGAGCCTACTGCTGCGAGCTGCACCAGAAGTCCTGTGCCCGGCAGCTGGGCAGGAGTCATGACGTCACCTCCAGCCACGTGCTACTGCAGTAGACCAGGCGCCAGCATTGTCCTCGTATTAAGAAAGGCCAGTCTTATTTAACCAATCTTTGTCGTTATAAGTTTTAATTGCAGTGATCTTTCAAATTCAAAAAGTATTGTCGATTTGCATATTGGTGGAGCAGTGGTTTATTTAACAATAAAAACACTTAAAAAGATTGGTTGGTTTTATTTTTGTGGTAGAGTTTTTTCGACCGTCACATAACTTGCTAGCAACATTAACGCTTTCAGAAACTTCCGCACAATTTTATTTTGTGTTTGAATTTATAACGTTGCTATTATTTGTGTTTCCTCTGGTAAATTTCATTAGCAAATACAAGTTTTGTTATTTTTTATGTGACACAGTGGGTCGATATCGGTGCGGGTGGACAAAATCTTTACTTTTTCGTTATAATTGGACGTAGGGTAGTGAATGCTGTCAATGGTTCTTTTGTGAGTGCCGCAACGCATCCATCACGCTTGTTTGTACGGGGCTTAGGGACAGCTATTATAGTGAAATGGGCATAAAATTCCGTCGATGGCTCACAATGGAGGAAAGCAACATTATATGTAATTATGTCAGGTTTGAGGTGAAGCGTTATAATGATATTATAGTTGCAAACGATTCGCCCATTGTGCAGCTAAACGTTAAGGTAAAGATGTTGTAAAATGACAATAAATGACCATTGTATTGTTTGCCTATTAAATTGATTATCTGTGTAAAAAAATATGACAAAGTGGAGCTTTTTTTAGACTAACATTTTAGCTACCTACTCGGTGGTATGATAACTCGGTAAGCACTATAAGATGCAAAAATACAGAAAAGCGTGTTTCAAGTCAGCACAGCACAGCTAGCCACCCAAACATTCCTCATCTCGGCTGTAGATCCTCGCACCGGACAGTGACAATAAAACTCCTTGTGACAGTTTTCGATTATCTCTTCAAAAGTTTTTTTCGCGATTGCGGACACGGCAGTTAGAACAGCACTGTTGTCCCACAGCCGACGTGTAAATTCAATAATAAGCTGGAGATACAATAGGTTTTTGTGGCGGGTTTGCGCGCTCGGCCCACCGGGGCGTCGGGAGCCCGAGCCTACTAATTCATATACCGTTAAATATTTGCCACGGCTTCGTAAGATCATGTCTGTCTGTTTGTTTAGGTGAAATTGTAAGTATTGTTGCGAATGGACGTGGGAAGGAAGTTGTCATAAAAAATATCTTATGTTTGAATTGATTTCTGAGAAATTGTGCAGTTTCTCTTTTACTGCGTTGCGGTTAATGTATGATAGCGATGCTGGTGTTAATTAGCTGTCTCTGGCTTGTTGCGATTGAGTGCAACGTGGTTTTAAAGTAGTGCCAACGATTTGTGGGTCTACAGACGCTGACCAACTTATAGGCCGAAATGTAGAAAGAAAAATTCTCTTCAGATGTTTTGTGTCTCTCTCAATCTCGTAACTATTTTAGTCTTCCCATACAAAATACGAAAACTATTATTACTCAAGGTGGCTATCAAAAGAAGTGACACAAGATAAAGCTACAAACGACTACTATCAATAGCACGCACCTGCCCTTATCAAACACTAAAAAACCTACAGCACATTATTGAGAAGCCAATATTTGTTAATCTAATCACAATAAACACGGGGTGGTGGTGGCACGTGGGGGCAATCTTATCAATTATTTGACAAACACACTCCTGCTTAAATTCATTATCAACTGGGAGTGAGTTTTTGTAGTAAAACAAGTCAATAAAATGCTAAGTTGATAGCAAGTGAGGTGTCTACAGGTTGTTGGCTAAAATATATTTTATGGTGTTGAGTACTGGGGAGATTGGATTACCATATTTTGTGAATGAAGTTTAGTTGATGTTAAATGAATTGGAATACTTTAGCAAATTTTTACAGATTACTTAAAACACTGTGCTTGTAATAACAAACATCTGCCCTTTTAAATATGACTGCATAAAAATTCACGTTTTAAAAAATGTTTGAGATGTATTTATTATTATAACCAAAAAAATAAAGTTTAAAAACTAACACCCGACTACTTAAAAACACGCTCTAAAAAGTACGAAACAAGAAAACAAGAAAGCCGTGGTCGTATGCCATAAGAATAATAAATTAAAAAAAGTGGCATACGACCACGGCTTTCTTGTTTTCTTGTTTCGTACTTTTTAGAGCGTGTTTTTAAGTAGTCGGGTGTTAGTTTTTAAACTTTATTTTTATTTAACATATTTTGGAGTTCTAAATAGGTTAATCTTGGGTTCATTGATTTCTCAGCCCATGAATACAGGTAAAGTCACAAGCAAGTGCTAGTAATATATATATATTCAAAATGTACAAGTAAAGCGCTTTCAAATGATACCAAACACGGCATATTTATCTTAACTTTATTTTTTTACTTCGTATGTTTTGTCCGCTAGAGGGCGCCACATTAGATTTTGTGAAATCCCATATAGCCTATAACCAGCGGACAATTAAGACGCTTCTAATGATATGTCATTTGTCGAATTCTGATAAGTAGTTTAGAAGTTACGAGGGAACAGATGAACATCCATACCCACATACATACATACATACATACATACATACATACATACATACAGGTCAAAATCATAACCCTCCTTTTGCTTCGCCGTAGTCGGGTAAAAATACTAATAAGCTAACACCTCAGAACTCATTTATTTGTAAAGAAAATTGCTGAGACCACTTTGTGAACGCATTTCAATGATTGTTTATTTTATATCAATGCCATTATTTTACTAATGTAAACTTTATTTTTAAAGAAACAAAGTTCATTCTTCTTTAACACTACTTTTAAGATGATCTTGATAAAGTGGATTATGATGCGCTGTCGGGCAAAGGGTTACTTTTGAATATCTTAATTTTTATTTTTGAGCGCCATTTGACTGGTTTTTTGTACGGATTGTGTTGTAAGCACCTTATGGTATTGATATAATTTTATTTTTCATAAATTTTACTGGTTTTTGTCCACGAGTTGTGTGTGATGGACCATTGTGCATGTGATCTGTAACTGATACACTGGAGATTGTTGAAGTATACAATAAAGAAGTCGGACGAGTTCATTCTTATGAAATTGTGTTGCGTGTCATCGTCTTGTTGAGTTGAAGGGGTATACAAATCAGAAACTTTAATTTCAAATAGGCTACACGGCCACCTCAATGGCGTCGCGCGGCTCCTTGCGACTAATTTGAAGGCGCCCTTACATTTCACTACTACCTATATACCTATGATATAGATAGACGTTTCCACGGAACCTGTCTGACATAGCCGTGAGACACATTTTTTGTTGTTTTTTTTTTGTGTTTCGTTGTCAGCCAAATAGACATGTTTTCTTTCTTTCGGTAAGGCATAAGTACTATCAGACTTAAATATCTGTGAGACTACCGAGTTATTTCTTATGAAACCATCTTCTAATAAGCTAGTTTTTTAAACCTGACTCATATATAGATTTATGGATTTTGAATGAGAACTGCCTTTGGTCTAAACATCGACGATAGTATAGTTAGACCCAGGAACTGGTCCAGAGCTAAGTGATCGTTCGAAAGAGTTACCGTGACCCTGTAATGAAAAGAGCAACTTAAGACGATGACGAGAAAGTCGTCCACTGCTGGACATAGGTCTCCCCCAAGTGTAGCCACAATTGCCTGTCTTGTGCGCCTCGCATCCATCAGATTCTCGCAACACTCACCAGGTCGGTTTAACTTCACGCTGCGTCTTCCGGCAAAGCCTTATGAAGTCATAATTCTAGCTTGTGTGGCCTTTGAAACAACCTGGCCTCCTATAGCTACGTATAAACACATGCAAGTAACATGTAAAGCGTGGGCCACACCATCGCTTACCATCAGGTGAAATAGTGGTCAAACGCGACTTTATCAATAATCATCATCAACATTTCAGTCGAAAGACATCTACTGTTGGACATAGGCCTCCCCCAAGTGTCGCCATAATTAACGATCCTGTGCCTATCTACACTAATATAATAAAGAGGTAGAGTAGTTCCAGAGATTACCTCCTACAAACAAAAAAACAAACTTTACCTCTTTATTATATTAGTGTATATGTTACGGGTAAAGCTAGAAGATGAGGTAAACCTAGGTTTACCCGGGTAAACTTAGTATTACCCAAGCTTCTTGGGTAAAGTCCGAATAAAAAGTAAAATCAATTTTAATTCGGGGTTTACCCATGCTCACCTAGGTCTACCCAACTCTGGCTGGGTAATGTTAGGTGTAGCGTTATTTTCGCACCCGTGGCGTGATTCTGGGGGGACCGCGTTATCTACCCACGCGGTCACGCACGTCGCTTACTTAGTGACATAATGGCGACCGAGCAAAGTGCAAATATAACACCAGAAGAAAGCTTACGAGAGCTTGCAAATGAACAGTCGATTTCAGGAGGCTAGGGTTTTTTTTATGGTAGGTAAAAAACATCCTGTGACGAATCCCGCCCTTGGGTGGAGAGGGAAACAGTGTCATTCTTACTGACTAAAGAACCTACCCCATTCCTACGTTGCCATATATACCAAGGCCAGAGCCTTCCTTTCAGATGCAATCCCTTAGACCCAGTTGGCTTCGACCCTTCTGCAGGGTCCCTACGGTTTGCTGACAACTCTTTGAGGGGTGCGGGAACAGTGCGCGCCGTCGACGACTGGGCTTGGTCCGGATGGTTACCAGACGATTGGACGGCGAGCTACCCATTGCTCCCCATCCACAAGCCCGTGCCTTCGGTGGCCGGAAATCGGGATCGAAATCTCGGCAGCGTCTCGGGCGTGAGCGCCCAGTCGGCTTCCTTCTTTGCTAGCATTACTGCTTCGCAGAAGGAGCCGTCCGCCTGCCACTCCTGCTCGCTCCGGACCATGGCTTCGACCAAGGTCCGGTGCGAGAGATGGCCGCCGCCGATCGCCCCCACGAGGACACGGCGGCAAAATTTTGCATATTTTAAATTAATTTGTCTAATTAATTAGTGAAATGAAAATCTGGGTGCAATTATTATTTAAAAAACATACAAAGGCGAACGTAATATTGCAAGCTAGGTACTGAATAATGAACAGATAACGCGGGCCCCCCAGAATTACGCCACGGGTGCGAAAATAACGCAACACCTAACATTACCCAGCCAGAGTTGGGTAGACCTAGGTGAGCATGGGTAAACCCCGAATTAAAATTTATTTTACTTATTATTCGGACTTTACCCAAGAAGCTTGGGTAATACTAAGTTTACCCGGGTAAACCTAGGTTTACTCCATCTTCTAGCTTTACCCGTAACATATATAATAAACAAAGCTTCCTGCTCCCCACAATATCAGGCGAGGATGATTCAGAGGAGATCGGATGTGATCAAGGTATGATAACTTATGCGGCTGTTCCGATGAGGTGGATAAGAACTGGATAGAGACATGGCTTGCTTAGTTAATTATGCTTCTAACACTAGTTTTAATATAGACGGCACTGAATGAATTTTAATAACCTTTTGTTGGTCAAATATTGTTTCAAAAGGTAGCCTTTTTTGTAAACAGAGAATTAATGCAGATAGACGAAAATGATTTGGGTAAATCCATACATAATGTGTATATATAAATGTCAAAATAATACTGTCTATCTGTTGGGCTTTCACGGTTAAACTACTGAACCGATTTTGATGAAACTAGGTACAGAGGAAGTTTATAGTCCAAGGATAGACATAGGCTTTTTACTTGTCTTCGACTGTGACAGACTGGTCTTTAAAAAATAACAGGAATAGACTGTCATGTAACTTGAATTTTGCAAACACTCCGAAAGCGTCAAGAAAATTCTTTATATAAAATACTAGCTTTTGTCAGCGGCTTCGCCCGCGTACATAAAATATAGCCTATGTCACTCAGGAGTAAAGCAGCTTTCTATTGTTGCTAAAATTGTTCCAATCGGACCAGTAGTTCCAGAGATTACCCCCTACAAACAAGAAAATAAAACTAACAAAAAAACAAACTTTACCTCTTTATTATATTAGTGTAGAAAGCTTGACTGCGATCCCACCTCATGGTAAGCAGTGATGCAATCGTTTATGGACGTGCACTAGTTTATTAAAAGCCTATTCACTCTAGTCTTGAAGACATCCAAATTACAATCGGACGAGAAGACCGCAGCAGGCAAACTGTTTCAGTCCTTCGATGAACGCCGTATAAATGACGAGGCAAAACGTATAGTTCGAACTGTAGAAGTTTCAACAACAAAGGTATTTGCCGTGTGTCGCATTGTCTGATAGTGGAACGGAGATAGCGGAAGCAATTCCTGCGCACATTCTCCAAAATGTATCCTGTATAAAAACCGCAAGGTTGGCTTACTCAAGGTACACCTGTGCTCAAGGCTTTGAACATTAGACTAATTCAATTCAATTGGACTGATTCTAGCAAGTTGCAAATAAACAAATAAATAAATCACGTCTTACAACTAACATCATTAACAACACTTCCTGATGAGCCATGAGTCATCCCGCTCAGAGGCCCAGAGGGCAAAGTTCACGATTGTCTTCCAACTCCCATTCCCATAAGTTTAATAGCTCCATATCCTATATTGTTATAATCCGGGCGTGTGTCGGTGTGTTTGTTGGTGGCGGAAACCCATGCAAATGCCCATCGCGGGCGCAGCCGGGGCACGTCCCAAGCGTGCGCCGCGCATGCCGAGCGGACGATGACGTAGGACCTTATTACTGGGAGCACAGAGTAAGATGGAGGTGTTGAGTGGGATTCCTGGCCGGAGTCTGTGTTTTCTGACAGCTACAACTTAGGGCCGTCCCTAAGTTGTAGCTCTCTGTGTAGTCGAATAGTTTACAAATGATAGGACCGATCCTATAACTTGTAGACTATTTGACGATAAATTGACAACTTTGGTAGGAAATGCTGTCCATCGGTAGGTTGCATGAAAGCAAGGACAAAAGGAAATAAGAAATTTTTTTTATTTTATTTCCTTTTGAAGTTTGTGCATTGTCGTTGTTTTAAAAGTTGATCTCTCTTATGGTGAATTACTTAAAAAATTACCCTGCTCTCTTTGAATTCAAAGCGTACATTTATTGAAATTACATTTATAAATCATACACTTATGCAATAACTGGCATGATTGTTTAAATATTAGTAACAAGTGTGCTACATCAATATATGATACGGTCTTTATAATTTAGGTGTCTTTAAAGAGTAAATAGGCTCTTAATAAACTATTGGAAGTCACAATCAACCATTGCATCATTGTTTACCATCAGGTTGGATCACAGTCAAGTACTAGTTTAGGTATATGAATTTAAAAAAAAATGGGCGTAAGTCATGAGAGCACATTTAATTACAAGGCAAGTTTTCTCCATGGTCATTTACCGTAACTTAGCATAGAGCCTTTACGTCGCAAGATTATCGTGAGAACTTTTAAAACCTATCCCTTACCTACCTTTTAGCTCTTTCAAGAGCCTCTATATTTAGGACATTTCCTGATATAAATACAATTTCAATTAATAAAAAGCTCCGCTGCAAAGTGCTTCAGTGATCATCTAACAAAACTGTTAATAATTTTAATATAATAATGAGTTGTAATTCTAATTTAAGGGCGATAGCTATGCAGACAGCGCCACAGATGTGATCGATCCTGTCCACACAATGGACGATTATTGGCCATGCTGTAATTGTCAGTTGTAAATACATTGTTTAGAGCTTCATATCTTTCTCTTTGAGTAATGTATGCTGTATTGTGTTTCAATGTATTGGATGGTAGCTGAATTAATCGAATGAAGAATATAATATAATAATATATTCCACAACTATCACATAGCGACATTTAGTCCCAAGCTAAGCAGAGCTTGTGTTACGGGTACTAGACTACTGATAAACATACTTATATATTTCTAAATACGCACATATTATAGATAGATTACACCCAGACAGAACAAATGGTCCTACTCATCACACAAACATTTGTCCTGGGTGGGAATCGAACCCACGGCCACCGGCATAGCAGGCAGGGTAACTAACTACTAGACTGACAGGCCAGTCAAATATACACATAGAGCTTTAGAAAAAAATTTTTATAAGTATTTAATTATAAGTTGAGTGCTGGGACATATGCTTATTACAGGTACTACTATAAATATAAAGTACATTCTACATACCTGCAGGTTATCCCTAACAAAAAGGTTGTTGAATAAAAAACATAGAATATGAAATCAAATAGGTAAATAGGAATAACAATTTTGGACAATATTAGATACTAACGTACCTATACTAAAGCTCAAGGATTCCTACTGAACCTTACATACCTTATATAAAAGCGAAATATTATGTCAGAAACTATAACACCGACAAGCTTAAAAATTGGCAATCAGGTTCCTCATCTGGGTTTTCAAACGCTAAAATTCGCAGAGCGTAACTCCAGACTCGCCAAGATCCGGCGGCCGTACTGTACTTATCTACACTGTACACTAATACACCGTGAAATTTAAATGGTTGTTTTCCCTCAGCGAGATGGTTGTATCTTGGTAATACAAACGTTTGATAAAGAAATAAAATATTAAAAACAGTAAATGGACCTGTAGAGTGCAAGCTAATTATGACATATCACAATGTGCGAGAGCTTATTTTGGTTTAAATATTTAATGAATCGGTTTCCTTTGACGGCGTGCTGCTCATGCGACTCTAGTAGTACCTAGAAATTACGTCTAATGTTACTATTGTTTTCGCTTTTTTGAGTTGATAAATATTTTTAATAATTATTTATAAAAAAAAAACTTTTTAATTTTTTTATTTTTTCTGTATGCTTCAAAAGTACTCCTTATGGCAAGTCATTCTGCCGCGGGAAAACAACCATTTAAATTTCACGGTGTATAATAAAGAGGTAAAGTTTGTTTTTTTGTTTGTAGGAGGTACTGAAGGCTCTGGAACTACTGGTCCGATTGGAAAAGATTTAGCAACAATAGAAAGCTGCTTTACTCCTGAGTGACATCGGCTATATTTTATGTACGCGGCCGAAGCCGCTGACAAAAGCTAGTATATTATATTTAAGGTTTATTAGTATATCTGTCTTTGTATTCGTGTTTCTTCTCTTTTTATTGCACCTACCGCTATTTTTCTCTGCATCACCCTAAGGTTGACTGGTATAAAATGCCTAAGGCATTAAATTCACCTCTGTACTTCTATCCATTAAGTGTAAATAAATAAATAAGATGAAGTAAGTATGCCCTAAGAAACTAAACTAATGTAGGCTCTAAGATACCCATTCATACCAAGACCCCATTTTTTATGGTGGGAAAAATCATCCAATGACGAATCCAGCCCTTGGGCGGAGCGGGAGACAGTGTCAGACTCTTACTGACTAAACGACCCACCCCTTTCCTTCTTAGCCTTCATACGAGGGTCGGACCTTCCTTTCAGAAACCGGACCGGGGTACGAAGAACCCATAACACATATCGTATTCTAGACCTCCAAAACTCCGACAGCACTTCGATAGCGTGTATAAACTGGTATCCTAATGAAATCATTAATATGGCGGCCCAGGGAGGGATATCTGGCGATCGGTATCGTTTAGCGCTATCTGGCAGTTATATCTGAGAGGTATCTGGGTGACCACCGACCCAATCGTGTCACAGATAAGGGTGCTGGCGCCCTATGGAATCTAACACAGATGTAGCGGATATATGGAATGGACTTGCATTTAATATAAGGTTTGCTGTAAAAAACCCTAACTGTAATTTTTTTTTATGGTGTATAAAAATTATCTAGTGACGAATCCCGCCCCTGGGTGGAGCGGGAAACAGTGTCAGACTCTTACTGACTAAACAACCTACCAGCACGAATCCTTGGCCCCAGTTGGCTTCGACCCTTCTGCAGGGTCCTTACGGTTTGCTGACAATTCCTTGAGCCCCCCAATTGTGGGTTTACTTCACCAGTGAACATCAGCTGTTGGAATAGGTGAAACTAATATTATAAAACTTGTGATTTTGATTGTTTTGTAGGTACGGTACGAAGTCTTTATTTTTAAGACTTTGTTTTGTTTATTCGAAGACGTAGTTCGTCGATAAGATAGATATAAAACGATGACTCTTCGTGTGTCTATGTGTCAAATAAAATATTTTTCTTTCTTTCTTAATTAAATTTTTTAAGAGCGGAGAAGACGTAGACCAAAATTATCATAAGAGAACCAAAACCAAATGAGAGGTCAGACAAATCGTTTTTAATTGAACAAATCTTAAATTTAATATCAGGTTGGATTGAATTGGTAATGAAATGGTGCTTGAATTTTATATTCATAAGCAGTGATATAATTTTTTTAACAAGTGCGTTTAAGAACTTTAGTAAGTAGGTATTATTGAAAACACTACACTCGATTAAACTAATTATTAACTGAGTAATTCCCACAGCTAGCGTGGCAGGTAAAAGTCAAAGATTCTTAAGTCCATTTCATTTCCATTCCATAAGAATGAAAGTCAAAGTCAAAGTATTTATTAGTGCGCTTTTTGGTGATACAGTAAGGTCTTATAATTAATTTATGGTAACTCAAAAAGCTACCCATTAGGCATTAGGAACTAGTCGAGCTTTTACTTGTGAGCACGCACTTATCTTAGTACTAATGATAGATTCTAATCCAGAGCGCACTCGATCTACAGTGCCACATCTAGCACTCTAGTTCACGGGTCCTTGGCGCCTGCGCATATAGGCGCGATGGTTCACGAGTGTTTTTATCGTTTTCGGCGGACAGTGGACACTGGGCAGAGCACGGTGCGGAGCGGTGCGGAGCGGAGCGGCGCGGTGCTAAGCGAGAATCAATGTATTGTGTTCCTGGAACAGCCTCGCTGGGGAGCCCTGAACTTGTGGAGGAGGCAGTTACCAGGAGATTTGTTGATCGAGAGGACTGAGAGGCTAAGAAAACCTTCAAATGACACCTTTATTTGTCTCTAGCGACCCGTCCCAGCATCGCACGGGTGCAATGGTGATATTAAATATATTGTATTATACATATAAACTTTCCTTTTGAATTATTCTATCTATTAAAAAAAACGCATCATAATTCGTTGCGTGCTTTTAAAGATCTAAGCATACATACGCACAGACAGCGGGAAGCGACTTTGTTTTATACTATGTAATGATTTACATTCTTTGCAAATAAAAAAATCTGATTCTAAGTAGTTTTGTTTTATTATTAGTTGTTACAACTCCTTCATGAGTTGGCTTTTGATGGTGTTTCATCCCTACTTTGAGTGTATTTATAATCACTAAACATGATGACTACAACCTTTGATCTCGTTTGCAGAGCATGTCAAATGAGTAAAGCGTCGTTTTGTAGGAAAACTTTGCCGCATCCATATCAACGTGTGCTCACTTCACACCTCCGATCAAGAGCGCTCGGAATGTGCCGTCCTCGAAACAAAATAAAAAAGAAATAAATATATAACGATCTTTTATCAGATCAGGACACAGATAATGAATTGACCCATTTAGTATGTGAATCATTCAGTGCGACCCAACCAACATATATTTTGCCACCCAAAAACATGCTGCCCAGATCTTTTCGACGGACATTTTAGATTAGGTACCGGCAAAGTTAAGTTTGTCATCAGATTTTCGGTTTTAACTCTGAGTTCGGAGTGTTTGTTTTGATAATAAGACGTAAATGATCGGCAATAATAATAAATTAACAATATTCTTGTATATTGGCAGTTTAAGACTCGTGATATATTTATATTGTACGAGTGTTCTCTAAATTGTGGTCAGCGTCGGGGACAACAGTTTTCAATAACGAAAATTTTTGGAATTGAGATGTTTTGTTGTAAAAAAGAAACAGATTTTTGCTTAAAAGCTGTCCTTACCAAAAAGGAAATGAATGAAAAATGAGCCCGAGCTGAGACCCTTTTAAATGATTCAGATATTGGTTTAGGGAAATCCGTTGTGATCTTTGTAAGATAAAAAGCTTGTTATATTAGAATCAAGATGGAATTCAAGAAATTCTAAGTGGACTCTTTTATTTATCTTTTTATAGTTTTTTCTGATACAATCCACTCATATGTTCCTTATTTGTCTTCTTTTCAGAACTCCGGGATTCACTTTCACACAACCCATAATCCCAGTAGGTTTCGAACCTGCTGGGCTTCTACGGTTTTGCTAACACCTCCTAGGCGTACGTGGAACACGATGCGCCATGTCATCGACTCAGGACTTGGCCTGACCGGTTACCGAACGAACAGCGAGCTATCCATTGCTCAACGCAAGCCCAAGATCCCGCCGACTAGGACATGAGGAAATGGACTTTATATTATGTAATATGTTCACAACTATCACACAACGCCATCTAGTCTCAAGTTAAGCAGAGCTTGTGTTATGGGTATTAGACAACTGATAAACATACTTATATATTTCTAAATACATACATATAATAGATAAATGAATAAATAAATTACACCCAGACACAGAATAAATGATTGTGCTGATCACACAAACATTCGTCCTGGGTGGGAATCGAATCCACGACCTCATAGACCATATGATCCGCATAGCAGTCAGGGTCACTAACTACTAGACTGATAGGCCTGTCAATATTTCATTTGTATATATTCTTTTCGCAAGGCTCATTGTATCAAAGCTACAGGCTAATCAATCCCACAACAAACCACAATACCTACTACTCAACAAACTCATACCAATTAACCTTACCTGTATAATTCTATAGGTGTGTAATTTTCAGCACACACTTCAGTACAGGCTGAAAGGCAATAATAACGGGTGACTGCTTCGATTACATCAACTGATACAGAATCTAGCAGGGGGGCAATTATTGTAGCACCCGGCAATTTTATACAGTTGCTACAAAATCTAGACCTCACGCGATGCCGGCTCAAAAACTATTTGCCGTTTAAATGGTTTTACCTACATTTTATTTATTTGTTTATTTATACTTTATTGTACACCACATTAATTACAAAAATCCATTGGACAAACAACAACAATAATACAACAACAACACAACACCTACAACTATTTATTTGTTTTAAATATCGCAGCATATATGCGATAGGAACCTGTATGTACTAGCACAGCTTTTTTCTTGTTTTATTTTGGTTGCGTATTCAAAATTACAAACTTAGTAGGTATATGGTAGGTACCTAGTTAGTAGATAAGCAATTCTTTAATTTCCTCCGTGTCTTTTTTTATTAGCAATTTATTTCATGTCCGACCATTACCATATTTATGTGTTAAAAAAAAAAAAATGTTTTTTTTATGGTGGGTGAGTATTCTGGGCGTAAAAAGATCAGACCGAATACGGAATGACACGCTGCGCTCCAGGACGGGCATAACAGACGCGGGCAAAAAGGCTGCCAGGCTTAAATGAGATTGGGCAGGTCACACTAGTCGCGTGCACGAGGACCGCTGGGCAAGAGTCGCCACTCAGTGGGCACCAGAGGGAAGAAAGCGTTGTCGAGGCAGGCCTAGAAAGAGGTGGCGGGATGATGACTGGTTCGAGACGGCACGGGATAAGAAGGTTTGGAAGGACTTGGGGGAGGCCTTTGCCCAGCAGTGGGACAGTTAGGGCTATATAAAAAAAAATGGTGGGAAAAATCATATAATGATGAATCCAGCCCTTGGGCGGGGCGGGAAACAGTGTCATTATGTGGTGATATCTTGTCAATTATTTTTAGGTATTCCTGTAACCTAGTGTCAGGGTTGTAAATATTCTAGAACTGTTCAATAGCTATGACTCTATTAATAGCTACGATCCTGAAACTCAAATAGCAACTAAAGGGTACACTCTCGGTGTACCTAGAGCAGGGGGAGGTAATAATTGTTAGACGATTTATTTATTTGTACAGAAAAAAATGGGTTTTAGAGATCAGACAGTTGTTCCTTTACTAATGCTGTGAAGACATTTTTCAACGACATTATTTTAATCAAAAGGTAAAGCTACTGTCTCATTGTGTACAACTTATTCGGTAGGCAATACCGAGCCATCAGTTCAGATGGTGGATGTCACATGTCTTCGAAGTTTTGGTTCTAGGACATGCCGGTTTCCTTACGATGTTTTCTTTCACCGTTGTCAGAGTAGTGGTGAAATAAATTACATAAAGCCCCGCACTGGGCTGGGTGGTACTGCGATATCTCTGAAGAGTCCGCATGCACTCCGAATTAGCAGACTGGCTGGCAAGACGTTCGCAGTCTATTTGTAGTTTGAAATAGTTACAAGAAAATATAATAGGTGGTCATGTGAAGTGAATATAATTGTATGTCGAGCCGTCTAAGAAAAATATAGGAAAAGTACAAAGTTTAACGTGGTTTTATTAAAGTGACCACGTCCCTGAAGGTTGGGAGCCTCTCGAGAGGACTCGAGGCTCTCACATATGGTGGAGGCACCAAAGCCCAATGCAATAAAGTTTGATTTCAGATATATGATTTTTATAAGGAAACGGCTGCGTAGGTACAGCCCCTTATAAACAACACCTCTTGCATGCCAAGCGAGGAAAATTAGTAAAGCAGGCGAGTGGACGCCTGAAGATTTGAGAGCTAAGTGTTTTTTTTATTCGTTGATTAGTTTTATAAAGAAAAAATGATGTATTACTCGGGAATAGATAAAGATATCTGTTTCGAGGAATTTATCGCCGAGTTCAGGCTGACGGCTAGAACCAACGAGTGGTTTGAGAAGGACTACGCACTCATTTTGGGCGTATACCTACAGGGACCAGCCCAGTATTTTTTTAGGTACACGTACCATGATGATATGGACTTCGCAACGTTGTGCGATTTATTGAGGAGTGAGTTCCCGTGCGAATGTTTTAAATGTAAACATCGTACCGCACCGGAACTATGTGTTGTGAAGGAGGATCCAGCGCTATGCGGTGAAGGTGAACCGTCTAGTGTGGAACTATGTGTCGTGGAGGAGGATCCAGCGCCATGCGGTGAAGGTGAACCGTCTAGTGTTGTGGATCAGAGTAATAATACCGATTTATATTCTAGCACGACGGATGATCCACAAGATAATGAGCCAAGTGATGATGATGATGACCGAGGCTGTGATGTGAGCAGCCAGGAGGACGAGGATGACCAGGGCTGTGACGTGAGCAGCCATGATGACACTGGTGACCAGGGCTGTGATGTGGGCGGCCAAATCGACGACAACACGGAGTATACGGATGAAGACAAAACCCCGGGTGTGTTCAATCCATGTATTACTATTTCATCCGATTTTATTCCAGATAAAGATACGTTCGTTACAATAACTCAAGATGATCATGATGAAGTATGCTATAGAAATGATTACGAGGAGCATCATAAGTTGGAAATAATAAGTTGTGAATTTAAAGGTTTTTTACAGAAGGAAAAGGAGATGACACAAGTTGTCACAAAATATGATGACCGTTCTCCCGTGATGAAACATAAAGTTCCCAAAAAAAGGTTTGAGTCTAATATGTCACGTAAAAAAGATCGCGTTCCAGGTAAAATTAAAAGGTGCATGGCACAAAAAAGTATGGTTAATAGAAAGTCCCTCCATCTTAGACATTTAAAAGAAATTAAATCACATGTATCAAATTGTAAATATTATTGCACGAAATTTAAAAAACAATTCTTTTTACCTAAATTTAAATTTTGGAAATTTTATAAGAAGAAGTTATTAGACAGTATCTTTTATAATTATTAAGTTTCATTTCGCTTTAAGAATTTTGTAAATATATAAGGCTCAAAAGGCAGCATATCCAGAACAAATACGTAAAAATGTTATGTCATTCATTAAAAGTCATTAATGTCAGATAATATTGTCATATTAAGTTGTTGTTGTAATGAAGTGTTAATATATATTTTTGTTGCATGATGAAAAACTGCTGCCGAGTGAGCACGAGCAACGTGCCAGGGCAGATGTCTAAGCACGCGCAGCGTGCCAGGTCAGGTGCTGATGGGTGCAACCAGGAGACTGGAGGAGGAGCCACAGAAAATCAAAATGAAAGATAAGTGTTAGGGTTATAGGATAGGAATGTATCTATTTCAGAGGGAATGAGGAGAAAATTGCGCACTTAATGTGAGCTAATATCAACTTTGCAAATGAAGCATAGTCTTCGCAAAGGGAGTCAAGTTGATTCCATTGATATACTTAGCTTGAATAATTAAATTTAATTGGGGTTGATTAATTATTACTCTGGAATGGATTCATATAATGAAGCAAAGTATAGGTGATCCAATGATTGTGGCTCTTTGACCTCTGGCCCGATAAGCGCCTGAAGGAATAAAAGTCAGAATGCATTGTGTCTTAGAGTGTAATCCCAATAGGGGTGGTTGTCACTTTGGCTTCCTAGGTCGATAGGGCGGTGCGCTGAGGCCTTTAACGAGGTTTTGCTCCAGTGAAGTTTAAACAGGGCAACGCTGGTTGATGAGAGCGGAATGATGCTCAATAGAAACTTAAATGTTGGTTGATTACATTTCGAAATTTTGTCGTTGACTCCTGTTTAAGCTAGTTCTCTAGAACCATCCGCCACAACAAATAAAAAAAAAATAATATATATATAGTCCTCGTATAGGTAGGGAAATCGGTGTTAGGAGTAGGTAGGTCCTACCCATAGCCTGCGATAAATTTTGTCGAATAGAAATGTTCGGTTTCCAAACATTTCTATTCAATAAAGGGGTGGCTGAATGCGATATCTCTGAAGAGTCCGCATGCACTCCGAATTAGCAGACTGGCTGGCAAGACGTTCGCAGTCTATTTGTAGTTTGAAATAGTTACAAGAAAATATAATAGGTGGTCATGTGAAGTGAATATAATTGTATGTCGAGCCGTCTAAGAAAAATATAGGAAAAGTACAAAGTTTAACGTGGTTTTATTAAAGTGACCACGTCCCTGAAGGTTGGGAGCCTCTCGAGAGGACTCGAGGCTCTCACAGTACCTAGATTACGGCCCTTTCCTTCTCCTAGAGAGGAGGCCTAAGTTCCAGCAGTGGAAACAGAAACTGATGGAGTAAAACTTAAGGACAGTTAAAGCTCCAGATATCTTAAAAAAAAAAAAACCGAAAAGGACCTGTCCTGTGTTTTGTAATTTGACAATATATCTATGTGCAATAGAGAATATAAGAAGGACGTCTCCATTCCAGACTAGGTTTATAATGAAACTCAACACAATTTGACGATCATAAAAATGTTCTGCGTGACCCGTCTAAGGCTCCGTCCAGACTTACGACAAGTCGTGCGACTCTTTAATGATTATTTACGTTGATTATTTATTTAATATAGTAATAATCGTGCGGCTGGACACGACGACGTTTTTATGGGTTACTAATAATATCCGTATATTTTAATTGTAAATGCGAAATCGACTTTGTAATTATGATTGTGGAAGAAATTCTTATGTAATTGGTTATGTTGAAATCTAGCTTTAAGTTTTGCGTCATTACGCGTAAATAAACTGTTTTTCTTCTTTCTTTCAAAATAAGTTTAATAATTATTTGTTTCATTTCATTTGGATTTAAACATTCTTGACCATAATTTATCAGGTCAATTTGTAACCTCTTATAAGCTGGATCTTATTAAAAAGGTTTAATGTGTTTTTAAGCATATATCATTCAAAAGATTACTCTTTGAACGACTTTCTACGAATATCAATACACCTACACAAATTATTAATAACATTTGTCCACACAAAAATAAAAAAAAGTCTAGAAACTAGAATCAAAATTCTCTAGATAATAGCTACATCCTACAATACGCCTTTTCCAATACAGCTTTCCATTGAGACCTGTTCTTACATAACACAACATCAAACATTTCAAGTGTAAGCAAAGACGTGATCAATCATTGTCGTTCATTCATTCATGTTCACTCAATGAACTGTTTGCTCTTCGATATTTGAAGAAGCGTGTTCGCCGGCCGTGCTTAGCGCCAAGGGAGACATTCTCACCAGAGTGTCACGTACGGGATCCCTCGGACCTTGGGTCAACAGTGAGAACATGGACAATGTTTAAATCATTCAAAGGACTGGTCCTACTTGCGTCGATAAGGTTTTGTTTCTTGAGTTTGAGCTATTTTGTGACAATAATCAAGTAATTTTTTTTTGTATGGCTTTAACCAGTACATGGTTTGAGTTTAAATTTTATCTCACTTGATGGTAAGAGGTCGACTAAAAAAGGCATACAGTTTAAGGCGCATTCTTGTCTAGAAGTAATCAATTCACTCTCTGTGTACCTATCTAATAAGCGTAATAAAAGGAAATCTGTTAGTTGTTAGGAACTCTACTTTATCCGATTTTTCGGATAAAATATTCACATTATATGTGTTTGTGAACGTACCCACGACACAGGAGTGATTTTTAGTGTGAGGCAAGATCACGTGCTTTATTTGGTTCAGTCGCAAAATCGCAATCGTGGACGTTTCCTAATTCTATTCCGTCTAATTCTCTAGGCGTGGCTCGATGGCGTGCCTAGCCTGCAGCCTAGGCCGCAAGTAATTACTGCCAGACTAGTCGACCTTCGCGTTTCACCAAATTCGCCCTAAATTATGTCCACTCATATATTTTATTTTAGATAAGTCGCAGCTTATATTATTTCGTTATTATAGCTTTGTGTGGCTGACCTCAGTCTGCCCTTCGGAACGTGTAAACTGTTTATTGCTAAAAGTACTGGATATTATTTCTGAGAAATACATATTAAAGGGAAATTATGTGCCCTCTGAGAACTGCTATGGTTAAAAAGCGATCGAGATAATCTGAATATTTTCTTGAACTAAGTTTAAAAATTAACTTTAATACTAAGTCTATAAAGCGGTTGACGAATTTATTTTATCAGCACCAGGCCAATAGCAGACCTCTTATTATTATCTACACTAATATAATAAAGAGGTAATCTCGAAAATCAAAGGTAGGTAATCTCTGGAACTACTGAGCCGATTAGAAAAATTTTAGCAATAATAGAAAGCTGCTTTACTCCTGAGTGACATAGGCTATATTTTATGTACGCGGGCGAAGCCGCTGACAAAAGCTAGTCTACTTATAAAGATTAACGACTTTAAAATCTAGGTACTAAAAATCTAGATACTTGTTCTGTAAATGGAAGAAAATGTAGTTAATAATCACTCTATTATTTATTTTAAATTAAAAAAAAAAACAATCTGCAGGATGCAACTATAGTGTAATTTATACCAAAATGGAATTGAGAAAATTGAAAGTAATAAAATGACTAAAAACGCAACTACTCTAGAAAGACCCTGCGCGTTACTGACCTACATGTCTACGATTAAACCCTAAATTAAAATGAACACAAATATTTATGTCAGGTTTCAAATTAACCAGAACAGATGTGACATTTCATAGAAAATACCAAATGCCTGGTAGAAGGCGGGCAGAGCGCAATGTAGCTCTAAGTGAGCAAATTATTTATATTTCCATGAAACCGAAGGTTAATTTCATGGTGTTTCAACGCCTTTAGCGGCACGCCACCGTGGACAGCGCACGGGAAATGTTATTTGTTTTTATTGTTTAATTAATAGCAGGTAAAACCAGCTGACAGATTATGTGTAATTTGCTAATTGTTGTTACTATACAGTTCTGTAGGGTTCTAGGTTCTAATAGGAATTAAATTGGTCACTGTTGCAATGACAATATGGCTTACTTTATAGAAAACTTATCAAAGTACCAATGAGTTTTTAACCGATAAAATAATATAGTTCTGACTTGTCGATATGCTTTGACTATTTTGATTATTATTTATTTATTGACTTATGTAACTTTGACGTGAGTGTATGATTTTTTTTTAAATTATTGACTCTGATTGATGTATGGAACTAATATAATTTTTGGCATTTAATATTTCAAAACTTTTCTGTTAACTATCATTACATAGTATAAAACAAAGTCGCTTCCCGCTGCCCCTATGTATGCTTAGATCTTTAAAACTACGTAACGGATTTTGATGCGGTTTTTGTTAATAGATAGAATGATTTAAGAGGATGGTTTATATGTTTAATACACATATTTAATATTAGCATTGTACTCGTGCGAAGCTGGAGCGGGAGTTATTTATAAGAATTGCTTGTGTGAGTAAATATTTTTGACCATTTATTCTTTCTCAAAATATTTTATACACCAACATGACTGTATTTCAATAAACTTTATGTCCTTTCTTGCATTTATGTTTATACTTATGTTTTAGCAAAATCATTTTGTATCATTAAATAAATCATAACAATGAAAATCACATTGGTGACTTCGACTATATCGAATCGGGCACTCCTTGTTGACTAAAATTAATTTTCTAAATTTTTCTCCTATTTAACAATGTAAACAACTTATTAAGTCATTGCCCCAATTAATATATTATATGGTTTGCAGATGTTGCCAACCAAAACATAAACAGGAAATTGGGTTACCCAAATCAATATTACAACATTACCTGTAAACAAATTAAATGTGGAATTATTATGTTATCGATGATCTATGAGTCTGATGTTATGGATACAAGTGCATCCATGCTGCAGTCAACATATTGCACACAACGTCGTCTAGTCCCAAGCTAAGCAGAGCTTATGTTATGGGTACTAGACACCTGATAAATATACTTATATATTTCTAAATATATAAGAATCAATAACACCGAGACACAGAAGAAATGATCAATATGATCATGAACATCACACAAACATTTGGTTCTGGGTGAAATCAAACCCACGATCTCCAGCATAGCAGTCAGGCCTGTCGCCAGAAAAAGAAGACAAGAGTTTATTGGCAAAGTAATGGCATGGTAAGAGAAACTCGGTTAGGTTATATACAAAACAAGACGTCCCGCGAGGACCAGGTGCATGGTACATAGGTACCATGCACCTGGTCCTCATTGGACTATAGAGTCCAGGGCAGCGGAAGTCAAATTACACCCGCAGTCCACGACACAAGTGTACGAGACAACACCGGGGTGGTTTTAGCCAGTAACATTCTGACAGATCACTCCACCCGCCTAAGGACGAAGGACATCCAATGCATTTCCACCGCGAAAAAAAGGTCAAATTACATAAGTTTTTGTCTAATTATTTCGTATCAAAATCATCAAATAATGTCGAGGAGCCAATAACAATAAACCTTCTCCTACTAATTGATAACTATATGAATTTATTTATTTAAATTCCATGTACAGTAGTGGTACTACACAGGCGAATTTGATTTAACAAGGCATTCTCTATCAGTCAACCTTAGGATCACAAATCTACAATTTTACATCAAATCCGTTGTAATCCATCGTCTAGCCATAGTAACAGTATCGTTTCTCTTTCTCCAGAACCATCAGTAGTAATTGCATATCGCTTTCATCCAATCACTGCAGTTCCTTGCCCTCGGTCCATCCTTGTCATTTCACAGTTGAGTTCATCCCCGTGATTGCCCCATCCCCAGCCGTCCACGGTACCCTCACACCTGTCCCCGCTCGGCCAGGCACAGACGTGATGCCAGTAATTGATTTATATTCAACTGTTCTGATTGAAATAAACCGCCTGGTGATGCAGCACCGTTAAATTGGACTACTACCATTATTGGATTACTAGATGATGTTTATAGACGGGAAATAGAAACGCAATCTAATTGCCGACGTACCCGTTTTATGATGAATTAAATGGAGTACTTACTAGCCGTTGTATATACTTATAGTTGATGAATTTATAATAGCATAGCATTGCATCAACCGTATTATGTTCCTAGTGTTGGGACTCAGGCGTCGTCTCTAATAGATAAAGTGTCTTCGAATTTTTGGTTCTACAACATGTCAGTTTCCTCACGATGTTTTCCTTCACCGTTTTTATTTTTGAGAGCAGTGGTGATGAAATAACTCACACAAAGTAATGTGTACCTGACTAGGTTTGAACCCGCGATCCCTAAGTCGGGGCCTTAACCACTTGGCCACCACTGCTCATTTGTAATGCTAAATGAGATTCTAACTAGAAAAAAATCTGGATAGCAAGCATCCTTTTGTGTCAGATTCTTACTTACTAAAACATACTTGTTTAATTTGACCAATCATCCAGTCACTTCTCTCCCTCTAGGGTAGAGCGGGAGTACGTTTTAGACTTTTTCTGATTAAAATCACACCTGTGTCCTTCTGTTACAGGGTCGCGGTAACTCTTTTGCTTCTACAGGTCCGTATAGAAAGTTCGATGTACGTTTGGTAATAAGCCTTTTAGAATAAGAAGCTACTACTGAATTAAACGTATAAATGCATTTATTTAAAGAGCTTGTAATGGTAAGAAGTATGCTCCTACTAACTAATTAAATTAGGAAAATTGTTAATATGATATAACTTGCGGTAGGTACCAAATAAAACCAAATAAAAGTGTACTGGCCTTATAAATGTATCAAGTTATATCGGTATTAAAGCATTCCTGGCAAATATTCCATAAGTTCAGCACGTTAATCCACAACAATACCGCACTACTCACGTGCTGCGCCAAATGCCACCATTTTTTGTCCAAACTTGCAAACACTTACCTGAAAAGAAAAAACACATTAGATATAAATTGTATGGGGTCTTTAGAAAAGGTCGCCCACCTCGCAACAGATGGTGGATCAATAAAATTGGTTTCCGATATAAATCGACGAAAGGTGCAAAAATCGGCAGAAAGGGAAACGACAACTGTGTAACTCGATTACAGACATACACTTACAGATGATAAACGAAAATGATAAAGGAGTTTCAACCTTGCTAGCCAAGGAATATGTGCTAGTGCAGATGTAACATAATTGTACGATAACGCTGCAGGTAACGGTAATAATAGTGATACAGAATGTTAAATGAATAAAGGTTGTACACGTGTCGGCATTTAATATAAACCTGGTGGTATCTGTATAACAGTCCCTGACAGAAAAAAAGGGCGACTCACGGACAATAGCCTCCAAAAATACGAAGGTGCAAAGCTGAATCATAAGCTCAGGGCGGCTATAAATCCTAAGTCGTGTTTTCGCGTGCTAAGATCTCATCGAAAACTAACAACACTGTAATATCAATAAAAATATTGCCCCAAATAACACGGTTTGGCTCGTAATTCAGAATAAATAGCTCCTACCAAATTGTATACTTTCACCGATAAAGAAAAATCTGTTTTGTACCTAATATTAACCGTACGTAAATAACAAGTTCGTAATGAAAATATTATCAAAACGGAGCGTGTCTTGCACACCTTGTGGACGTATCGTTTGTTCAATCATAACCGTAGGGAGCTTACGACTAAATATAATTCAATGTACACCCTCTTCCTGCCAAATATACGCTTGTCACTTACCGCTTTACGAAGCAGTTCAACTAACACTTGTCTGAGAGGCCTAAAGATCCTTTTTGCTTGAACGGAATGTTGGTACGTTCGTACTTGCAGGCAGGTGTGCCACAAGGGTCTGTACTAGGCCCGCTTTTAGAAGATATTCAGCATCTTTTGCCACGTGGCGAGGGGCGTAGCTCGCAAAAAAAAACCATCACATCTTTACTTCCGTAACTAGCGAACACAAATAATGTCTATGATGTTTTTCCGGTGTTTGTAAGTGTTTGCCGATTTGGTAGTTGTCGAGTGGTATTTGGGCGTCGAGTGGGTCACTGTGGGACGGCTGGGGTCAGCAAGAGGCTAATTCGAGTGAATAATGGCTATTATTGGGCACCGTGGGTGGTTGATATTTATGTGAAATTATTATGTCACTACATATGTACAGATTTATCTTATGGTCTAGGTTATGCTATGTTAAAGTAAGTAGTCTTTAGGCATTCCTATTGGAACAGATAATTATCATTATCCTTCTGATTTAGTGTAATTTTGAGTTGCCACAACACGTTTTCTTCCACTCGCTCAAACAGAATATAATGGACACATATAATAATAAAGATAAAAAAGATTGAAAACCAATAGGGATTCAATAAGTGAATAACATTATCATAAACTTGTTATTGCCAACCGTGAAGATGTTATCTGAATAGGATCAGTTACTTCGGGGACTTCATTAAGTTACTTAGTTGATTATTACTTATCCCTGTAAGGATAAGTAGGTTAGTGTGTCTAAGCAGCTGTCTCTGGTACCGGTTCCAGGTTTGTAATACAAATAAAATGCCTAAGTATCGGTTTGCTAAAACCAGTCGTTTAGCTGTCGATGAGTTGTATGGATAAAATACTTTGTTTTTTACTGTCCTTGACACATCTGCATGTGCAGTTAAATTTCGCGAAACAAAATGTGTCTTACAACAGCTAAAAACACTAAAGATTACTAAAACTTTAGTACTTTCCTCTGACACCTTATAACCCGAAACGCACATAAAATTATGCCAATTTTCAACATAAACAGTGTTTAAGAAAATTACCATAAAAATGCTGGAAATTAAACAACTTTATTTATGGCACGCACGTTTAACTAAGGGTGGCAACGTTTTTCATAAAGAACTAAAAACCTGGGCCAAGATTGTGATCTCCAAATTCCACCGTTTAATGGAACTCCTGGTCGCGTGAGGATATGAGGAGGGGGCTATGGTTTATACAACTTATGGGAGTATACCTCATACGGATTTATGATTCACCTAGTCAGATTTTTTGATGGCTACAATCTTTATAGTGGGGTTGGTGAGTGTTGGCGTGAAGGTGTTTTTGGAAATAAGTTTGTAGATTGTGGGTCTGGTTAACTGATCTACAGGTCCTTGGTCTTAAGTGTTTTTGAATCTGTTTGTACAATCGTTGTCGATGCAAAAATTTCTTACCGTGCAATGTGGTTGCTATTTCGGAGAAATTAAGGTATTAATTATTTACTAGCTGACATAAAAAAATCAGTGTGAATAATGTAAATTTCTGCGACATGGACTGTAACTGTTTTATAGCATGCGATGCTAATGCAGCACTTGCCGGCATTTAGTTCGCAAAAACTTAATTGGACGCAAAGTGTTTGTTAGTTGGTAGAAATGTGTTGAAAGTTTTGTATTTGTAATAGTTTTGGTCACACGCTATTTGTTTCTGGAAATTTTTAAATGGTATATTCGAAGAAATTATAACTTTTAGTTTTAGCAAATACACGATTCAAAACATGCAGCCAAAGTGTTTTTTACTATTTACGATGCCGTGTATGTGATTACCTTTTGAACTAGTAACCTTTTAAATGTTGTCGTACCCGCGATGTCAAAAAGAAGTAAGGGAGCATGTTATCAGTTTTTAATCATAGTATTTAGTACATTTTAATCTTAACCAAAAACCTTTATTCGGAAAAATGCCCTAGAGACAAGGAAGTATAACTTCACTAAAAAGCTTTCTATTTCTTGACGAGTACTCAAAACAAAAAATCATTGGCCGCCAATTCTTATTACTCCGACAATACGTCGGCTAAATCCTACGTAAGATTAAATCGAGCGGGTTGACAAATGGCCGGAGCCCTCACGCTACATGCCGTGCTGCCTGCTGCCTACCCCCCAGCGACAGGGGGGGAGTGTACCGAACTCAACTCACGGGAAAACTCAGCATTTTTATACGAGACGACGAACGAAAAGCTATTGGAAATTGGAAACAATATGGAAACGAATTCGATTTGCAGTTAGATGGTGGTGGGTAGAAAAATATTGAGTTGTGACGTGGTTTGATTGATGTTCTACAGTATTTAAATTATTTATAGCATTGACGATGATTCAGGGCACAGGCACATTGCTTATAGGTCTTATGGTTGATGGGGACGAAAAGTTCTGGAATGGCCATGGTCGCACAAGGTGGACCGATGACCTGGTGAGGATCGCAGAATTGCGTTCGATGCAAGAGGCATAGGACCGCCGGATATTATGGTGACACTTGGGGGAAACCTGTGTCCAACAGTGGACGTCTTTCGGTTGACACGATGACTATTGATGATTGGCAATAGGTGCATGTTCGTCTCGTTGCTTTTGTTACGTACCTCCAAGCTACCACCTAAATTACTGAGGGCGTGCCTCACTTGGCAAGTTGAGGCACACGCATAAAATATTTAAAAAAAAATTGTAATTTTTTTTGGCGCACGAATTGTTACGAATGTTATGGTGTCCCAGCGATGTCCGGGTAAAAAAAAATCTGCAGTCACATTTTTTTTTTCACTTTTTCAGGCTTTGTCTCATAGTAAAAGTAGTTTTTTTATCCTTACTACAATCACGTGTTTAAGTGTCAGTGACCAATTATTTACCAGTCACCTTAGACATGTTCTTAAGTTAGGGATTATGGTCAGTTAAACCACATATAAAAAATGGATTCCTATTTCCCTTGGTCACGTCATCACCCGTGAGCGGCTAGACGTATTTCGCTAATTCTTTTTTTGTGTTTGTTATGGGCCTCCCCAATACCTTACACACCATACACATAAAGAATATAGGTACACATAAAGAATGTTGTTTAGAAAATTTGTTAAAAGAAAACTTCGACGACTATTTTAATTTTAGTGCGTTTGGCAATTTATAGCTAAGGCTAAGACAACATGATAAACAACGTCTGTGTGTAAATCTACATAATTATAAGAATTATTGTTAGTGGTGTGCATGTCACAAGTTATCATCTTTTTTTCTTTCTTTTACAGGAAGGTAACAAGGTCAAAGCCAGAGCAATTCTGAAGGTAAGCCACGCAATGTCGAGGTAAAGACAATTGCATTGTATTATTGCGATCATTACCTACAGTAAACTTCGTTCTAATACAATAGAATACCTAGAGTATTACAAACTTCTGACATTGAATTTCTATTGAACGAGAGTGGAAAATATATTGAAGGTTTTATGGCGGTTTCCACGCGATGAACGATTTAACTACTGAGGTGAATTTTCCGGACAGCTTTATACAGATCCTTTTGGATTATTTATTTAAACTTCATGTACAATAGTGGTACATAGACGGACTTAACGCCACAAGGCATTCTCTACCAGTCAACCTTTGGGTTAAAAAAGATAACACTGTAGTAAGTATGAGTGCACAATAAATAAATTTATGTAATAATTAAGTGATTTATGTAATATATGATTACCGTCGTCAGTTAGAAAGGTAACGAATTATTCTACGTCTTGCTCAACCATAATCTAGTAAAGCAGGATTATTAGGAATCTTTACGTCTCCTGCTACTTATAAAAGATCACATCCATCAGTTTCAAGATCATTGAAATAATTGCAAAATAGTTAATGGTGAAAGTATTAAGGTAGTTAGAGAAATTAAAAATTTATAATATATTTTACAATCTGCAGGTCTCATTGATTAAAATATGATCCGCGAACTTAATATTTGCTTAATAATAGAATTATAATCTTGAATACTTACACGCCTTTTAGCTCGACTCATTCATAGATATCGACTCACCCTATTGCATAACTTTTTCGTCATTTTATAGCTAGAATTATCATATTGGAGGACTCTTATAAGTGGTTTAAAAGAATATTGACCCCTGTATTGTTATCATGACCCTCAGTTCACCCCATGTAGGGGTATCAAACTATAAGCGATACCCATCACGATTTAATGCTAACTAAACGTTAATTTAATGATAGTAATTATCATTTATAATCTTCATATAAAAAACTCTTTAGTACTCTCCAAATTGTTCCTTTATTTCAAACTCTATTTCTTTGCAATAAAGAAATCATCGTGTGCGCATTCCACCCCTTATTTTTTTAGTGTTAAGTCTAAATCAAGCTTATGTTCTTCGAAATAAAGTTCAAAGTTAATTGAGAATGGTTTAAGGAACGTAAAATTAAGTTTGTACAGCAATTAAGGGGTGTATTTTGTTAAAAGTGGTTTCAAAATGTTAGGGTTCGTGCGCATCAGACTAACGATTATGTTCCGCGAATGTTGACGTTACGTTTTCAAGTTACAGTTTCAGTTAGGCCTATGAAAGCTGCAAGAAATGTGAAGGAGAAACAATTCTTAGATTGAATAAGTATGAGTTTTTTCCTGAAATCAAATGATACCAACAATTTCTAAGATTTTATAGTTATTTCTAGCTTACATAATTATAAAACTTTTGAAAAATTATTATATTTTTGAATCATCTTACATAATTAGTCACTCAGTAAACTGACTAATTTAAAGCCTCTTTTTAATATTAAAAAAGGCTAGTAAAAATATTATTTCTTGTGTGTCATGTTATGTTCATATCGCCAACAGACCTAATCACCCTGTAGTAATTCGAGCACCTGTCCAAATATCGGACATCACACAAAATTCGACACTGTTGAAGTGTTCAGTGTTACAGTTCAGTGCATAGCAACCCTTACTCGGCGCGCGCGCACACCAGATGGCAACGGGGGCATTGACTCCTTAAATATATTTTTCGTTCAGAAATCGCGACCCCTAAGTGCGGTTAAGAAATTATAAGAGCCACCACGTTTCATTTGACCTAAGTAGTGGCGTTGTGGTTCCCATTATTTTCATTTAGCGTATATTTAGAATGATTGGGTCTGCGTTTTTGTGAATATAAAAATAAAAAGTGTGAGCGAATGTGGTAGAAATATTTGCACGTTCTTCAAATAACAGTGCACCAACTTAGCGACTTAGGTACCAAGTCTGTAGGCTACTGTACAGAAAAAAGTTTGACGAAATATTAGTCTTTATTTATATATTCGTCTATATTCCTTATGGAGAAAAACATAAAAATAAATGGTTCTTACACATAAAATTCGTATTTTGTACTTCTTAAAATTTCATGTTTTTAATCGAGATGAACAAAAGAAGAACTACACAGCCTGTGTATTTACAACTTGTTTTTTTTCTCGTATCATTATCGATGCGATGGCGAGAATACAATGCTAAAAAAATAAAACAAAAATCAAGCAATGATTATGGAGCGAAAAGTTCAAATTTCAAAAATAGAACGCGCGCGTGCGTTCGGATACGCGTCTGAGTGTAATTGCACGGCGGAGTAATGGCGGCTCACCTGCGGCTGCGGTGCTTACTAACACGCGAAACATCATCTTTTTGCAAGTTAGCTTGTTAAATTAATAATTAGCGATGAGGCTAAATGTGTCTGATGTGCTTTCAAGGGTATTAGAAAAGAACAGACCTTCCAAATTTTAAAATAAATACCAACATCAAAAAATTTCATTGGCAGTTTTTAGTTTTTTATTTCGCGATCTATTCAAAATATCTAAAAGTCTGTCACAGAAAAACTTAAAAGCTATAACATTAATAGAAAAATATACACAAGGTAACTACAATACGACCTCTATCACCTCTAGATATGCTCCAGGCCTTATCTCAAGGTTTGTTTTGTTTTGATTCTAATTAAAAGAAAAAAAAATCACATTCCACTCAAAAATATCGTGACGTAAATTCGAATAATCTGAATAATTATTCAAAACTAAGAAGATTATCAAATTCTAAGCATCCAAAAGATGTCCGGAGGCAAATTGTTGCGAATTTCCTTCAAGCTAATCATAAGATATCGTGTTTGGCGGCAATCATGTAGTTAGGCAGCCTCCTCGGGGATGATCGGGCCACTTTGGCATTTTCCGTGTTTATACTGAATTATTCATTATAATGAATAAGCTTTACGTAATAAGAGATGTGGTTCGTGTCAGCACGCGAATGAGGAAGAAATCAAAACGAGATTATAGGAAATTGTTGCGATTTTAAAATGAGGCCGTTTAAGTTGTTTTGATAGTTTCAAAACATCGTCCATTAGTGTATGCGCTTCATTCTTGACTTGCAAGAATCTCAATACATTGTTACATTACATTACTATTCAAGAAAATTTACATGAAGTGCGGAATCAACCAACGCCAAAAAGAACATGATTGCAAGTTTATAACTTGATTGGTACACGTCTCATTCCCATAAAACAGCAACAAGCCACGAGGTTTGTTAAAGAAAGGAGAAAAGGGTATTTTTACATGTATAAAAAATAGTTTCCTCCATCCATATCTAGGAAATGCGAGCCAATAGTTTGTAAAACACGCCTTCTTTAACATAGGTATCTATGTACTTACTTTCACAGGCGTAGGTTACTCATGAAGGGCTAGGCAAAGTATTGCCAAGCCTGGGAGGCCCTCATAATCTGATTCTTTTTGGATTAGCGAAAAATTTTCCCACTTTCAAAATCTAAGTAAATCAAGTTGCATAATTTTAAATTAACTCATTTTAGTCAGTCAAAGTTGGACTCCCTTCTGCGCAATTCAGAGTAGAAAGAGATATGTGATAAATTCCCACGTAGAAAAAAAGGCTTTTTTTGGCTTAGCTGTTTGTCATCTATCTACTCCACTGGTTACTTTATTATATTCATAACTAATTACCTAAAATATACCAAAATATACACTGTAGCATCCCAAAACCCGGCTGGTTCCAGGTCCTTCATCTCAAGCCTCATCTAGGATCTATTTATACTCGTCACATGTTTGGTCCAGCTGGTGGCTGCGCAGTTAGAGGCAGCTGCGCACGCAGCTGACGGAGTTTTTGTGCGCGTGCGCAGGTATAGCGCACGTGCCGACAAGTTCATGCGATTTGCATGTGTCGGCGAAAGTGCCGGCTAGCGGCAGATTGTGGCGGCAGTTTTCTTGGTCTTTAGTGCAATTGCAAAAGTGGTCCTAAGGAGTACCTTATGTATTTGTACTGTATAGTGGGTAAAGCAATCGAGTGTCATTTTAGAAGTACACAATAATAATAATAATAATACATTTATTTGTTAGAATATTGTTGTTACAAGGTGTTACATACAATTATACACAAGTTACACAAGTTACAGTTACTCTGTTCCGTATGACCCGAAGTGTACGTATTGTAGTGGCTAAAGTCTGATATGATCGAGTGTCATTTTAGACGTTCACAAGTTACCGTTACTGCTCTGTGCTTAGGTTTTGCGTTTGTACTTCATCATCACAATCTTCCTACCCTTGTCCAGTTTTGTTTGGGGTCGGAGCAATACGTTTTTTTTTCTTCCATTAAAGCCTTGAGCACTGGGATAGGGTAGCCAGCCTTTCGATGTTTTACAGATTGCTTTTTGGAGAGTGTGCGCAGGAATTACATGAATTAATTTCAACATATCATTTCTTTCATCGGGCAATCGAGTATTAATCCTTACGTTGTTGAAACCTCTACGGTTCGGACTAAGCGTTTCGCTTAGTCGTTTAATCCGCGTATATCGAGAGACTGGAACAATCAGCCTGCTGTGATCTTCCCATTCGATTATAATTTGGTGTATCTTCAAGGCTAGAGTTATTAATAGAACTAGAATAGGCTCTTAATAAACTAGTGCGCCTCACTATCAACGATTGTATCACTGCTTAACATAAACTGGAATTGCAGTCAAGAATTAGTTTGTAGAGTATTTAAAAAAATCTCTTCTGTCACCCGTGACGCTATCACTAACTCTTCTTTCTTCTTTCATATCACTCTCACACAATCGTTTTGCGTTTGTTCTTATTACCTGTTTTTCTGCTTTGATGAAGCTTAATGCAGTGTGCTTCAAGGGTGGTTTCATAGAGGTAACAGACCCTTAGGTACCTGTTATTACAGTGTGTATAAGTTAGTTATTCACTTTCATCAAAATAACACATTTTCCAGGTCACCAATGAGGCGTAATATCTCCATCTCCAATATAAAAAAGAACACATCCATATTGTGCAATTTTATAACTGTAACGCAAGATTTGAATTATGAGAACTACAGATCTTCACAATAGCGTGAAAGCATCTACAAGGAGCTACAAGGATGCCAATTTAAAATCTGTCTTACAACATAAGTTAGATGTGTAAACAAACAAGTCGAACAGAGCCCACATTCTGGCCAGACAACAAATTATTTGTTAAAGTCAAGGGTTTCTTCGAAAAAAATCTCAGCAACTGGAAAACTAAACGGAGCTTAAAATTGTGTCGTCACCGAGAGACGCGTGCGCAGAAATTAAAACACGAGCATCTGCCGCGAAACCCGACACGCTCCTTACCATATGAATTATGCTACTTCCGAAAAAAATACACAAAAAAACCACCAACATAGCAAAACCGGCTTTATTCCTTACCAGTAAAGCCCAATATTTATTTATTTTCACAAATTTTTCTAACCAATATTGTCAATCTAATTTAGACTTTATTTTCGTCGATGTAAGCACAAATATACACAGTGCGCCGCTTGCTAAGTCATCTGGACAAAAAGACATGTGTATTCGCGGGCCGCCAGATGTCGCGACTAGTTTTCGAGATGTCGTCTAGAAGCTGCGCGGGTTTTTTCCCCAACATTACAATGTGTAGCGGTTTATCTGATCCTGTTATAAGCAATGCTTTGTTACAATAATAATGTTTGTAAATTATGTGGGTCAACTTTTATAGGGAAAAAGTTTCGATTTGTATCATGTTTGCGTCGTAAGAAGCGTAAAAAAACACCTGAAATACGCCGTAAATATTAATTTAATGTTTGCAATTTGTTAAACAATTATCATTTGTTAGTTTATCTGTGAAAGCATGCGTGTCTGAGGTGTCAGCTGTCTCGTGAGCGTCGTGTAACTTGTACGAGACAATGTTAATGAGTTTTCTGAAAGTATTGGGATGTTCGAACTTAAGGTTTTTGGTAAAATCGATTAATGGAATCAGCCGTCAATATGACAACTAATTTTATATAGCTTTAAGTTTATAGCTGAAAACCTGCGTGTTTGATTATTATCAGGCAAAATGTGAAGAGAAATGGTTTTTTTTGAACTGTTTTTGTGAGTTTTGGTCAAAGTTAGACTTCTAAAAACCTTAGTTCATTTTTACTTCTTTATAAATATTTGTATATAAATCGAATCTGTCTAGTCTCAAAAACTCATATATTAAGGCAGATTACATCACCTAAAGAGATAACACTCATATTTTCTTATTGGTCCACTAAGATAATACACAGACAGAAGTTTGTGCCAGCAGACACGGCGAAACTAATGAATTATATTATCTAAATGCGATTTGATATTCAATGGCACACATTTGATATGACCAGTCGGCAAGGCGTGTAGGCGAATGTAACTGTACCAACAATTATTGATAATTTGTATTCCATAAACGATAGAGTAAGCTTTGTGTATGTCATTGCGACTAGCGCCGATTTCCGTCCCTAACTAAATTACACGAAAAAAAGCGATGTCTAGCAGACGACAAAAAAATAAAAATATCACTTGTCGTTGGTCGATTATTTTATAAAAAGAACAATACGAAACTTGCTTTATATTTAGAAAAAGAACAATAGTACACTATAAATCTGATTGTGTTCGAAATTCAAAGAATGAAGGTTAGTCAATTTTTTTTTATTTAATGCAGAGAATGACTAGACTTTACTATGATTAGCGTGGTGTTGGAATAAGAAAGAAGCGGGTAAGTGATTAGACCGCCCACGTTTATTTTGGTTTATACAAAATTTCCTTAAAAAACGCACCGTAACCTTCTTTTGTGCGTCTGCTCCGAAATAACTTTTGTCTTGTGGTCCAATGTAAGCAAAGAAAGCTGTAGGACACCACTTTATGAAAATGTTTTTAAGCTTTATCTTCTTATTAAATATTTGAGCAGCTTTTTATTTCACAGTTTTTTTAATTGTTTGCCGCATGTATCGGAATCGGAAAAATATCATTAGTTTATTTAGAAAATTGAACATTTATGTACTCCTATACCTACCTACTCAAGCGATTCTAAGCGACACATTTCTTAGCTATTAGTTATTAGATATTCAAGCACATTTTTGAAATATTATTTTCGTTTGGTTCCTAGTCCGCTACATCGTCTGGCTTGCGGCACCCGCCGTCTGCAAGTTTACGTCGCGTAGGTGAAGCATCTCATACCTCAGCCTTTGTGTCAAACTAATATTTCGCACTGTTGCGAACAAAAGATTAACATTCTAATTTATTAACAACTTTGGAACTAGGCGCGTGCCCCGATTTCTCGTGATATTTTCTAGTTTTACGATATATTTCTAGATTTAGGTACCTAGTTATTCTACCTCGTCTATTTGATACGCAGTAAAACCTTTTTGCTTTGTGGCATTATAGAACATAGTTTTAGCCTGTTTAGAGGTCATTGAGGTCATAAACCACAGTGATTATATCATAAAGCGATCAGCAGTCCACCTGCCAACCGTGAATTTTATGACAAAATCCCCCACAGTTGACTATAGCGTTCTACGGGAAAATCTATAGCCAAGGTCAAGTTCAATGAACTATAACTGACCAATATTGTTATAGATAACTAAGAAAAACCATTTTACGGAGAATTGCGACGTTTATGTTTCCTGATAGATATAACTTGGGGTACTTTAAGTCAAGAGTGAATAGGTTACCTACTTGAAGGCAAGCGTGCCCCATCGTCGACAGTATCATCACTTACCATCAGTTAAGATATTGTTCAAAACGAGCATCAATATAAAAAAAAAACTTACAAATTCATAGATAGCGTAACAGAAATATGAATAAAGGAAAATGATATTTTTCTTGTACTAGTGCCAACATATTTGTTCAATAGACGAAAAGTGAGTGAAATTGATTGATCACTTTTTAGACAATAGATTCAGGAAGAATCGGAAGATATGTAGGCGCACAGGATGAATCGTCGGAAGAGATTATTTTCAGGGTCAATGAAGTAAGCCGAAATAACAGAAATGCGAGTCAAAGAACTGATAACTTAGCTATAGAAAGAGATACTATACTAATTATTTAGAAATGACTAACACTTTTTATATACATATGCCCTAAGATTGTGACAAAAATAGCAAAAACCTTTCTAATCAAGTGACATGCAAATGTGAAGGAAATTATGCGTCATTCTTTGAAGTACAAAATTAGCAAGGTCTTTAAACTGTATAGAAATGAAACAACCTTTTTCAGGTTTTATAAAGGGCGAACTATCCCGTGACATTTACACTACCACAACCTTGTCGGAAACTAGTAGAATCTATTCGTTGATCTAATACAACTATATCGACTTTAAAATGTAATTTTATGGCAATGAAGCTGATGGCAATGGCATCTGTAAATTGAACTTGTTCCTAAGCAGTGTCGGCCAGCGGGGCTCTTGCAAGATACTCCAAGAGAGCAATTCCTTTGATTAAAAGCGACCTTGACTCAAGCCGGGTTAGTGAACGGAAAATGAAGGGAATCTGGTGGAAACACATCAAATTATGTAGCACAAAAACTTGCGACAATCTTGTTTGGACGCTTGTACGAATATCAAGCGGAATATTATCACAAGTTATGAGGAAACATTCTTCCTTACATGGTATGAAACAAAAACTGCCTCCCGAATAGCCTTTTTTTGCCGCAGCAGTAAATCGTAAATTTCGTCTAATTTCTTTCCTGCTCTTGCCAGTTGGGGTTCAATCTATGAAACAGTATTGCAAGTTCCAGTTTTTTTTAACCACCTGTTTGATTTATTCCATATTTTTCAAAACGTTGCATTGCTCACTACCTAATTCTACTCCATCAGTTTAGTTATCAATTTGCTCCAAGAAACCAGAGAAAATGTACTGAAATGACTATATCACAGTAATATGCAAGTGCTTCTAAATTTAGTGTCAACTACCGATGTATTCTTAGCCGTCGCCAACCACACATGCGCAGGCAAAGGTCGTTTGAAGTCTATTCATTGTCTGGTCTGCTGAGTTTATTAGTTGAAGACACGGAAGAGAAGAAATCGTCAAAAAGGATAACGGATACAGGCAGTCAGGCTCTAGACAAGTTTAATTACACCGGACATAAGAAAGAGTATTAATAGCCCTACATTAAAATTCTCCTTTCTTCGATACCATACTCAAATATGCAAGCTTGTACCTCAATATGTTTACATAGATTACGAACACGCTCATTAAAAATGAATATACATCCAGCATTAACCCATAAATTACTCATCGATACTCCCACATTACGAAGTCAATCATTGACAATGTTAATGCTATTCAATAGCTGTGCGGTGCATGCAGATATCCGCAGCAGGCGCCACGGCGACAGCGGGGGGAGTGGAGGGGGAGGCGGCGGGATGCGTCGAGACGTCGTCTGCGCATCCCGTCGCGATCCTCTTTGATCTGCGCGTGCGCTCGAGTAGTGCTGCGACGCCGTAGACATAACACTCACCAATATCTTATTACGATTTTTTTCGTGTAATTGGGTGTTGATGGGTCGTTAAATGTTTGCGGTTGGCTAGATGGATATTGTCGTCAAAAACTGCTTAACAATTTTTTTTCTGAAATATATTCTGTGTCGTTTTTTAACAACGATTTAATTTCTATTACAGTGTATTAAATCACATATAAAGATCACAGTCCTTCCATTAAACTGAAACCATAGACTTCTTTAAAATTGTCATATCTTTGATCCTGTCACTAATGTCTATTACTAACTTCTACCAGCAACTTCACCAGCAGCTCCGGCAAAGTAGCAATAAGCTGATGAAAGAATTCCTAATAACGGCCTTAGTTTTTGACTTTATTAATTAATTTATCCAAAACGGCAAGACCGATTTTTCGCGACATGGGCGTGTATGAGAACAGGAAGATAGGCTCTAATTTTTTTCCTTAATAATATAATTTATATGGCAGAACAGCGTTCACAGCGACACCTTCTAAACGAACGAACGGTGTGTTATTGGTTTAATTGCTTTCTTTTTACTAATGTTTCCGTAACCGGAGAACAAAGATAATTTGTGTGGTAAAATTTCCCAAACGAAAGCGATTGAAACAAAAATACACAGCTTATACTCGTACTTTAGCAGTTACGGTAAGTGCGTATACATCATTAATATTTTGTAGTTTCCTCGGTAGCGCCCATAAACTAAAAATCACACGAATTTTCTTGAATTTTGTATTAAAATGTTTAGCGATATTGCAGAAAATACAAAACACAAAGGAATTTTGTTATGAAAAAGTTTATTATGTATAAAATTCCAAATCAAGATTATCACAGTTTAAATTTACTGGTTTTATAAATCAACTACCTAATAGGTAAAGACCAAATTATATTGTCGACATTTAGACAGTTCGTAACTCTGTGCGCCGTCAGTCTGTAGGGGGCCGTGCGCTTGCGCCGTTTATTTGCAACGCAACGCGGCTAAAAGCTACGTTCAGTTAAATGCTATCAAAACAGTCACAGACAGCCTGAAATAGAAATAATTTCGCGAAACCTTAGACGAGAAACATCGCCATGTGACCGTACAGCGCATGATCTACTTTGATGGCGCGGCTGAAAGTGAATTCCTGTGCGTTTCCTTGAAATTACAGTGGTTTGTAAATATTGATCGGTTTCTGGACATTGTTTGTAAGTTCCATTATGTCTTCATTTTGATCGGCTAATGGGTTTACTCGTTGGACAATCAAAAGAAATACGTAGAACGGAACGGAACCATTCCATGGATAGAAAAATAAAGGAAAAAACTTAGAGCGTTTTCTTAGCTATAGGTAAATAAAATAAAAACAGTCAATTGATTACACCTGCTTGAAAAAAAAAATGATGATTAAATATTAACTACATAAGGTCCATTACGCAAAAAACTTCCACATGCGAAATCGCGTGCCATTCCCCCTATTCATAAGCTTGCAAAGCTCTCACAACTTGGTCCTACCACCCATCCAACGAAATGATCAAACGCCAAGCACTGTCATTTGTTTTCAATCAAGAGAATACAATAATTAAAGTCAACGACAAAGATATAATAATAAAGATATGGCGAAGCGACATTTCTGCTCGGTGATATTGAAAGTCTGTGTTTAAATTGCAATCATTTTAAGTTTAATTGTGTGAACCGATCGCTATCGACTGCCTCGCTCGTAAAATAAAAGGGTAATGAAAATGTCGCCATTTGCAAATGAATATTTTTTTCTTCAAAAGTACCGAGGTGTAACCACTGTGCGCTGTCACTTTGAGCTCGTTTGATATTTTGTGCGATAAATGTTATGTGTAATATTTTTTTTAAAGCTTAATTGTAATTTAATTTGTGTTAGTATGTCGCTGTATATTGTGGAACGATGTTTGATGAAATGACAGATAGCGAGACACTACAGTGCTTCTTTAAAGCCTAGTAGTGGGAGTTTTTATGTTTACATGAACATAAGTTGAACCATCGTCATGGTCGACCTTAAATGTGCAGTAACCAATTTTCGGCGTCACCATAGCAACGGTTTCAGCAGTTCAGCCCATTTGCCGTGTACTAACTTACTCGAGCGCGGTAATACAAACGTTTGCGCATGCCAAAATGTAGTTTCTCGGTTTCATCACCAGATGGCGCTTATTAAATTTTTTAACTTATTTGACGTTGCTACGACAGAGCTTCGACTTACGTGAGTCGTGTGACGCATGCGCGCTTGCACAGTGCGTTCATAACTTCCTCTGCTGAACAAAAAGACTGCGAGCGCATGGCAACAATTAACTCTAGTGTCGAAACACTCATTAACGAAGCGTACACATTAACTGGATACGACATTTGTAATTGCCTAGTCGGTTGTAGTCTGTCTCTATGTCAAACGCCAGTAGGGTCTTGAAACCTAGCTGCAATACCCCTCATTACGAAACAATCCTGCATGATAATCAGTAATTGAAGTACATGAAGGTAGGAAAATGTAGACATCATAATAGATTTTTTAATTGTTGATAGGCTCGCAGGCCACTGTCGCACTTGATGGAGAGTGACGATGTAGTCTATGATGAAGCGCGCTTGCCTATGACTAAAAAATCCCCAGGTTGTTACCGTAAGAAAACACGCATTGTGGCTGGGAACTATATAATCCCAAGCTCTGGGCACAATAAATGTGTGGTGATTTCTGTTACTTATTATTGCTGTCAGTAGAGGGGAAGCGGTCTCGTGGGTCTCATCAACGCGTTGGACAGACCTCATTAGAGCTGCAACACAAACCTCCGTAAAACGTGAGTTCCCGAGACGCCGTAAAACGTGTCAAGTGGAGACGCATCGCGGGAGCCTCACTAGCCAACGAAAATGCAACATGATCAACCACGACCACACTGTCAAGAGTGAACGACTAAGGAGGAGAGTTTATCGCTGACCTGGTAGACATGGCCGTATCAGTTAATAATAGTGGCAGATTCTAAAAACCCTGACGCCATATTAAAGTATAGTTCGTTTATTAATTCTAGACTACGATTTGACAACTCAGAATGTCACACTCTAGAAATATGTTCCCAATTTTCTGGAGTTTGACATTTTAAGTTGTCAAATCGTAGTCTAGGATAAAAAAAGGAACTATAGTTTTTAGCGCTGCAGTTTTAAGAAAGCATGTGTGCCACAAGCAATTGCAATACCTACTCAATTAATTTCGGTCAGTCAGTCACTTTTTCTTCTGACGGGAAATGTTCGTCTGCCGTTGAACGGCCCAAGCATTCATTACATATTTATTGTCACAGAGTTGTCTAGACGTCCGCTAAATATACTGGGCCAGCACTTGACGCAAATATACGAAAACCTTATTTAGATGCGCTAAACTTAGATTAAGTGCAATTTAATTTTAGTGTGCTCAAGTTCTCGATACGGCGTTAATGTCGCCGTGACGAATACCTCGCATGATTTAATTGCTTTTAATTGCTGGCTTCGAAGACAGTGTAGAGTTACTTTGGTACTATTTTAGATCTGGGGTTGCCATGATGTATTCATATGCTAAGCGTGCCTGAAAGAATGAGGGACGGAATTGTATTGTTTCAGCTTTTATAGTTTCAGCCCTTTTACAGTTCAGTTTAGTTCGTCAAATGGATCGTGATAAGTGCTTGTGGTAGAGCCTTTGTTTGAAAGACGTCTAAGCTACAACGTTGAGCACTCATTCCTCAAAATTGTTAGGTGTTAGGTCTAATAAGAATTCGTTTATCCTTGAGACCTTTTTTTGTCGGGCTTTATAGAAATTTTATCGAATATAAATATTTAAATACGGAAAAACGAAAAATCTAAAACAGTAACTAATTAAAACTGTATAAACTGAAGGCTTATTACTCTTAAATTTAAGAAATCCTCCACATTGATGTCAACTGGAAGTGCGTCGAAAAAGCTGACGATATTGTCAGCCCTTGGGTCATGAGAAGTCTCATCTAGGCGTTTGGATAATTCTTTAAATAGCGGTTAGCCACAAACTTTCAATTTGTATTGGAATACAAATTTAAAGATTACAATCTTTAAATATTAACTTTTACTTTTGTTCATCTTTTTCATATACTGATCTGCAATATATTCAGGAGATCCCCTATCCCTCGTCATCAAACCAATAATGACGTCATACTGTAATGTTTATTATTGTAATATATGGCCGAGGATTATGGCTGAGGAATTAATCAGCCGTGCTTTTCATTACCATATTGATGAGGGGAAATAGAGCGGAGAAAGAGCTTATCATTGAGGATATGATGTGAATGTTAAAGGTAGATCAAGACTAGGATAACTTAGTAATAAATCAGACTTTAATCAAGCATAAGGAAGTTTTACTCCTATAAATGATGTCTACAATCTTTTAATAAATCAGGTAGCTTGATGGGTTCTTCGAGCCGGATTAGAATCACCGACAGATGGATGGATAACATGGTCAATCACATAATATTTTGTGTTATTAATGTTAGTAGCCTTTTTACTTCGTACTTCTTTTAAGAAGTACGAAGTAGACATCGTGATAAAATATTAGATAGATTGGCAGACTGGGAGAAAACATTTTTAGAATCCAAAAAGAATGGCCTGCTTTTAAACAGATTAATTAAATTAAATATTTAGATATCAATGTGCCGGAAATAAATTAAAGTTTATCGCATAAAACATTTCCCAACTTAATTCATACATAGATAGAGCCAAAAAACTGTGTAAGTAACAGATAGTTCAACACAAATATGTACAAATATGGTGTGTAGTATTGTCCATAGTACATAAATCTGTGTGTGCTGCGTATACGACATAAATCTGGCAAGTGCTAAGTTTTCCATGGGGAGTTCCCAGTGGGTGTGACCGTGGTGTCTGCCAAATTGATGGGCAGCAGACCCTCCACTTGGCACGCCAAGTTACTGTAAGCTTTAGGCTGTAGTATGAAAGCAGTGCTGGGGTTGTCATTGATATCGATATATTACTTTATGGTTGATAACTTTTAATGAAGGGGTAATAAAATGTGATTATTGATGTGATACATTGATGATTGAGGAAAGTAAATACATCTAGAAAAACTCACTACGTTATTTTAAGATTCTCTAACACCTAATTATTAAAAAACCTACTTAGTATTTTACTAATTTCTATTGATGGTTAAAAACCAGCCACATAATTTTAATTTATCGACTAAACTATCGACTAACCTCCTCCCTATCGTAGACCGCCTTCCGACATAATTTACAAGGGCTAGAGAGGCGCAATAGAATAGAGCTGTAACCAAGCGCGGCGCTTGCCAAAACGCGTACGTTACAGCATCCGTAACAATGAGATATCGCGATAAGGGTCAGCGACCCGCCGCCCGCATTCATACCGACTCATTGCGTCACTGTCTCGCTCATTGTTGTATCGGAAAACTCGGTTTTGACATCATTTTTGCAAGTTTCCGATGGCATACATGTAAATCGCACATTTTATGGGAAAAAATCTATAGGTTACTAGCAAAATTAACACAACACTACGGTGTTAAATTGCTGCCCTCTATACTCTGAGAAGAACTTAGCTTGATACTCGCAGATCTGCTAGTCTAGGATTTTTTTCGATCTATTTCTAATTTCATCATTTTAAAATTTATTTTAAATTATTTCCTTATCAATCAGCCGTTTGACTTGAGTACATTTGCAAGACTTTTCCGTTTCTCAAAAAATTCGGCTTGGAGACGCAACAGAAATGGAAATCTTTATAAAGCGGAGAGAATTGAGAACCATCACAGATGTGACGGCTTCTCCGTACCCACTTTGATAGCAATAGCAATTCATTACTTGCTGCCGTGAAACGCCAGAGTGAAAATGAGCTTATTTCGTAGATATGTGGTTACAGGACAAGATGACGAGGCAGCGGTGGGACCAACAGGCAAGTTTGGTTGTATTTAGGAGGGTAGCCGTGAGGTTTCAGTTAGCAGAAACTCCATCTTACTTAGAAGAAGGGTATAAAACTTCACAAAAAACTATAGTGCAGGTATGGCACGTTCAGACAGATCCCCATAAGCGCGAGGTCGTTGGTCGTCAGTGGGCGAGGCGTTTGGCGCAGGCGCGGGCCTGCGTCTGCGCTCCAAACTGACGACAACTGACGTACGCGACTGATTGTGATTTATTTGTTTAATTAATTAGTTATTTTATCTGCGTCACCAGCCTCCACGGGTAATAAAATAAGTGGCATTCTTTCAGCGATCATAATTTTTGGGTTAGGCTACAGCGCAAGTTAAACAACCCCATTTTGCACTTCTTGCCAGATTCCTGCCTGTCTGCTTGTGGTTGGTGAAACCAACTAGTTAATTTCGCTCTCAGGGTCTTCCATTACTTCCATGCTCCATGTTGAGCTGAAGACCATTCCTTAATGACACTTGGAACAATACACACACATCTATTCCTCCTCTTTCATGATGACATGACGTCGATGTGATACATCATCATCATCAGCCCAGGACATAGGCTTCCTCTCTAGGAGAGGGAATGGACCATAATCCACCACGCCGGCCCAATGCTGATTGGTGGATGTCATATGTCTTTGAATTTTTGGTTCTAGAACATGCTGGTTTCCTTCACCGTTTTCTGAACAGTGGTGATAAAATAAATTACACAAAGTAATGCGCTTGGTTTGAACCCGCGACCTACAACTCGTAAGTCGGGGCCGTTAGTTACCACTCGACCACCACTCCTCTCATGTGATACATACTAGCTTCTAAATATTATGTAGATTGCAAACTATGAGTCTGCAATAAGCATAAATACACAGATACATAAATCGTAAAACTATTTTTCTGACGCGGAACTAGAGACGAGCGGTAATAAAACGTTGGATATAACTTTTATCGATGTTCCGTAACATTTATGTTCTATTTATATCTCATTTAGGAGTTCGCAGATTTATCACACCGTAAACTATTTTTGAACGGACACCGCCACACTTTCACATCAAATTATTTGAAACTTTATTAGGTAATTATTTAGTTAATTAATGAACTTGCTATATTGTATGGGCAGGCTGTCTATCTTTAGTGCCAAGGAAAAAAAAGAAAAAGAAAGAAAATAAATTTATTTTGCCACAGTGTAGGGCACACGAAAATATCTATACTTATCTAATAAATCAAAAAATAAAAGAATCAAAATAAAAAGTAGAATGAAGAAAAAATGAAAGATTTGTTTCTTTCTCTGTTTTTTTTAATTTTCTTTAAGTTTCACCTACCGTGTTTGTTTCTGTACCACCCCAAGATCGACTGGTAGAAAATGCCTATGACATTAAGTCCGCCTTTGTACTTATTATGTGCATAATGTTTTTATAAATAAATAAATAAATAAAAAGAAAGTTATCACTCATTCAGAGAATTGTCTCCAGAATCTGTTGTTTTTTTTTTTTTGTAAAAATACAAGGCACCAAGAAGGAGGTTCATAAAAAAGAATACCGTATAAATAAACAAACTCAATAAACAAACCCCTTTTCAACACGTCAACGGGTTATAATTAAAAAACAAGAAGCAAATTAAGAAGTGCTAATCCCGCACACGCATTAATTAAAAAACCACCCCAAAGATGTCGAAGCAGGGTTTAAAAAAGTCTTTTAAAAATATAATAGTCACCCCCGACTGCGGTCGCTATAAAGTATGCTTAAACAGCCGTCGTAATGGCTTCAAAAAAGCAACAGGCGGTATGGAAAAAGCAGCGGCAAAAAGTGTGTGTGTACTAGATGTAGGTAGACACTGTGGGTGTGAGGGTGATGTCAAGAGACGCATAGACCACAGATTTTAAGAGTGGGAGAGCAAATCTTAGGTTAATTTTTTTGGTTCAGAGAAAATTTTCAGCCACTCTAAGGAACTTTTAGAAAATAACATCAAACAATCATAGAATGCGATGCATTAGTATGTAAATCAACTTATATTAAAATAGGTAGATACACCGAGACATATTATGTATTTAGGTATCTACCAGTTGCAGATTATACAGTGGTTGTCAAACCACTAGCATTCAGAACTTTTATCACAGACCTCGACACATTTTGATACAGTGTAACAGGTGTCTATAATAGCCTTAATGAAGTTCACAAAAAATTAAGATCATTGCAATACAGCAATTACATATTCCCCCTTATACGACCGTATCCCGATCCAGGTCGCCTGTCCACCTGGTGCGCACGCGCATAATACCACTTTATTTGTTTATTACTTTTTAATTTTTTCCAAAGACCAGACGGGAGTCTATCGACAAGAAAAAAAATAAACAAAAACCAACAACAATATTCGTCTGCACACATGCGCCATATTTGAATTTTGAATTTCGAATCGGATGCGAAAAAAACGGACGCAATGTGCGAGCACGCGCCGCGCACCATATGTCGGAGAGAAAAAAGTTTTTTTTAGTCATCAAACACAGATAAGTATAATAGAAAAAATAGTTACATAGCATAATGTTAGACGCAGAAAAAGTGCAGCAAAAACAATAAGTTTGAGGTTAAATAGAGGATGTTACGGGACGCGTTTGAAGTTGTAGGGCTGCTCGCAGCGAGGAAGTATGTTGCTAGATCTATGTATCTGCCAATAAACTTGTTCACAATATAGATACGTGACAACTTGTAGTCCAATTGGGTGCAGTTTCTACCCACATTTGCAAAATTGCACAAAAACTTCAAGCTACGAACTACACTGCCTCCAAATGCCAACCCCTAAAATTACTCAAAGTACAGAATATTTTCAAACAACAGTTTCAAGTCAGAGATCATTTGAATCTCAGGGTAGTCAGCTAGGAAACACCGGACTCATCTAGTTTAAACTGACAAAAAATGAAGTCGGTAAAAATGACGTGTAAGAGTGTTGTGAAAAACCTATTTGCAAAAATAAATATCATTTATCAATCAAGTTTAGCCAGGACTCTCGGCTATCACGCGTATACGCAGCGCATCTGTCGCGATCGTCCGTCACTTGCGACTGGCGATCGCGTGCGATTCTCGTATTGTTTGCACATTCATTTGAAATGATTTGACACTAATCATGGCGGCTTGTTACCAAGTCATTGTGTGCGCTTGTTAACTTTGTAGGTTTTGTGTAACTGGATGGTTTTTCTTTCGCTGTAAAGTTTGAAGTACCTAAAGTCAGACATAGTTATATTGAAACTAAGGAGGCGTTATATTATGGCCAATTCATTGAATGGCTGGGAATATGATAACGATGAAACATAGCTGTCTCGTAAGGTTAAAAATAAAACTTGTATAAGACAATCTGTTTCCTTAATTTTAACTAAATGCACGGTTCCTAGCCCAGAAGAAACACTAAAATTAATTCAGAGGATTATTTAAATTATAGATAACTCCAACCTTCGAAGAAGAATTTGCGTATTGTCAGAAACTATGACCTAAAAGCTTCGTACTGTTGAAAATAATAGTGGACTACTAAAAAACTTCCTAAAACCCATAAAAAATCTCAATCGCTCAAGGAGACTCACATGATCCTTTAGTTGCTTATTTTTATTGCTACATAAGAAACCTTTTTGATTCGCGTAACATTATAAAATCGCCATGATTATCGACGATGCAAAAAACCTGCTCGAATGATCTACTTACACCAAACGATGGCTAATTCATCCCAGCGGCTACCGAGCTTTGATCTCCAGGCTTATGAGCTCCGGCAAAAACCCGCCAAAGTAAAACATTTAGAAGAAATTGTTATTTTTAGTGCGCAATTACCAAAGCTTCTTTATGGTACAGATTGAGCTGGTTTTGATCCTGTGAGGTATTTGAAAGATTGGTTTAGTTGTATGAGATAGTGAGACTATTATAGCTGCAAGGCATGTCCAATTAATCAACCTAACCACTAAATGTATCTCTTGGCTTGGAATGAGGTGTGCTAAATCTTAAAATCAATTCTTTAATAGGTGGGCTATTCTTCGAATTAAATCTGCGTAGTTCTACGAAATTTTCGATGATTCGCAAACTTTTTCTTGCTTGCTCTACCATTTATTTAGGACCCAGAAGAACAGTTTCCCCCAGAGGGTATATACTACATAAAACCTCCTTATATGTTGTGGCCGTCAGCCGCTAGATGGCAGGTGCTGTCGAGAGGGTAAAAAGCCTCCCTCACGATTTGAATACGATTTTTTTTTTTCACAAAAAACGTCAAGCGCCATCAGAGGTTTTTTGTTAACTGTTGTGTGTTGGCCTTTATTGAAATTTTATTAACAATCATTATTTTTTTGTGGTACAAGCGTTTTATTAGTGTCACACTATTAATATATGTCCCAGAGCGGTTGGATGTGAAAGCTGATATATTTTAAAAGCTGTCTAACCGAAACCAACGAAGGCTGTTGCGGAACAGAATAAAAACAAGGAGTAGAGCGATCATGATATTGAAGAAAACTGTTCAAAACGAAAATAATATATCTGAATAATATATCTTAGCATTGTCATCCAACGTGGCAATGCTGCCAGTCTTCTGGGAACGTTTCCAGATGACAGCGATGTGGAGGAATATTTCGACGCTTGAGTATTGAGTTTTTGTATTATATGTAGGTACATAGTTAGGTTTGGTGTAAATATTTATTTTAGTTAAGTTTATATTTAAGATTTTATTTTATATATTATGCTATGTATAGCTTGAATAATATATCTGAATAATTTGAAAAACGTAACACTAAGTAGAGTAGTAGGTAATTAATGTTTTCATAGGCCTATGGTTGAGATTTAGAGTTAAGGTTCTGTCTTTTTGATCTTAGTAGAGAGGTACGTAGGTACGAGACTGAGGAAGTAGATACAAGACATTCTTTTAGACAGTTCTTTATATTACATAGTTGAAATCTTTGGCAAATTCGTTGGGGAGTTGGATCTACAAATAAACTAACCCACGCTAGGAATGCATTCTAACTTTTATGGAGACGCTATACCCGCTTGTAAAGACGGTAGAGTGTACCAAGCAGTGGAATACTATTTTACTTCAACACAACTCCACGCTAAGCAGTATTGTATGAATGGTCAGCGGATTCCTGACTTTATAGCCTCGAATGCACCGTGGCGATGCTAAATATAGCAGCAGTGGGCTCATTCATATCGCGGCCGTTGGAACAAATGTTGGCCTTCCAATGGACTATTGTCTAATGTCATTCATTTATTACGTTTGGCCAATGTTTGTGACATGTTCATTGATTGACTAACTTGTATGTTAAGTTATGTAAAGTTATGTTTTCGATATTTGCGTAGTGATCGATAGTAGGGCCTTTTAGAGGTTTTCACGTTGGATGTTATTTTACAAATATGTATATTCTCAGAACCGATTTTTTTTTATTTAATACTTAGTACTTTTCCAAGTTTATCAAATACTTTACTGATATCTCTGGCCTCGGAAAACATGTAAAGCCATTGATTGACCTTTGACAGTCATTACAGGTAGACGGTAGAATTTTTGACCAGCTGTCTAGCCAAGGAGTATTATGTTGCCCAGAACTGAGGTATGGTAGGCAGTCACTCCATGTAGAACACTGGTATTCATCCGCTTCCAGTTAGTCTAGATGCCGACCCCAAGCTAGTTGGAAGGCGAGTGGATGACGAGTATCTATTTATTAAAGCAGATATCGTTTAAGCAATTTCTAGGTCCCTTTACCAGGCTCTCTGTCTGCCTGTATGGCTGTGGGCAATATCACATGAACATAGGTGGACAGATACAGTCTTAACATATTCTCTCTCTGGAGTCTGTGTTTCTTGACAATTACAATGTGAGGATTTTAAGATCAAGAGTGAATTATATCATTTATATTGTCACTATAACAACTAATAAAAATGTTAGAATGTGTTTTTTTTCGCTTTTTAAGACTTCGTGTGCTAGTCCGATAAGTTTTTTTTTCAGAAGACAATTTTCAAATACCAATTGCATAAAACGCTATCAAACAGGACTTGTTTAGATATCATTTAATCATTATCAAACCGAACTAGATAAGTAGGTTAGTATTCAATAATAATCGAAGCTCTAATCCCAGGTTACCGATAAATAAAATAGATCTATATCTGAAACAAGTCGAACCTACTCCAAACGTGTCTACCCTGTCCACATAAACACTGAGCGTCCACAAGACCTTCTCCAACGTCCACAAATATATCCGACCTGTCCATTCAACTGTTCTATCCCATAAAAAACCCATTGTCCAAAACTTACACGCCTTATAACAATGGAATAAGGTCGAGAATAGTGTCGAAAGTAGATTTATGTTCAATTGAATGAATATTTTTAGATAAAAGCGATGTTTTACTACGCGATAGTGTGTGTTGTATTTTCTAACTGGGTTAGGTAATCATAAAGTGTTGTGCTACAGTTTTGGGTAACGAGGCCGACGAGCGTAGACTTTTGTCTATTCTTTGTTATAAACTGGGTAACAAACATATTTGAAAGTTATGAACTTTTGTATTTTCCCACGGGTGAGTCGTGGCCAAGTACGCAAACTAAATATCAAAGTGATTAGGTACTAAGTAGATTATCAACCAACAAATTGGTTTTACATTCTATTTCTCGTTAAAAGTTAAATAAAATTTAAATTTGATCGATATTGCACTTTATTTCGTAAAGAAACAGAACTCCGTATCGTATCGCGTATTACGCAAGCCTACATAAAAGGCATGCACTAGTTCTCGTTTCCTAAGTTGAGACAATAAAGTTTTGCGCGACTCCTTTGTCTTCGCACAATTTAAAGTTATCTAATCGGAAAATAGTGAGACGATTCGAAATGCCACGTAGGACAAGCTCGGCCGGCAGACGAACGTGATGCAACAAACTTCTAAACACAATAAACAACAATAACGCTATGCCATCGGTTTTACGACGCTTTATAATCTGTGATACACACTACCTGCCCAACGTTCCCACGCCAAGGAATAAAAAAATATAAGAAGAACAAAAATCATTTTCACACCTTCGCGGAAACGTTTTAAGACTGTTTTATTATGAATGTAAAATAATAATGGATGCCTAACTTTCTTTGGTTTACAAACTTTTGAGAAAGTGGGTTGGAGCGACCTCTAGTTTGGATTTACTGTATTTTTTAGGCAAGCGCCATCTATTGGTGACGTCTGGTTTTAGAGTAGAAGAGAACTACCTAGCGGCGAGTAGACGAACTACGTAAACTCACTGTATTTGAACCTTCTTTACATAGATTATAGATGGCGCTTTATACATTTCCAAGGATTGATAAAAAAAACAGTCTAAATTATAAGTTTACCAAATGAAAATGATATTAAAATGTTTTTATTCTCACTTACCTGAATTATTTCTGTGACGACAATACTTTTGCGGCTCATAATGACTTTAAATAGAGAGAATCAAACCTGCCTCTTCAATGGCACACCAACGAGTGACAAAAACATTTCACGATACCTAACACAAGAAAAGCATTGCAATATTTTAACTATGCGGTTTTCAATTACGAGTTAAGGCTATTTATGGTAAAAGTATTTTCAATTTTCTTGATATTATTTCTTTATTACCTGTTACCTACTCAGGTAACGTATAAATTAAGTAGACATTGAACTTTCTCCTACCTGTTTGATTGCATATTATTTTTCTGTTTATTCACTTTGAATACTTATATGTATAAATTTAATTTAAAAGATTTTATTAAAACCATTTAAAAATACGTATAACACAGTGCTTACTTAACCCACTGACATCAGGAACAGGGTCCAATAAGGGCTCTGGAGAAAGAGGAGTGCCACGTTTTAAATCAAGACCTTCGAGAGTTGTAGGGTAAATACGCTAAATGTCGGCCCCCTCACGGTTTTTCTGTATTGGGATGGCTCTGGTACCATCAATTTGCAACATAAAGATGCTTCTGATACGGTTTTTGATAGTTTGTTATATGTATTTCATGTTTATGGGCATAAGGTTAACATTTCTACTACAAGGAAAAAGTACTAAGGTTTAAATGCGTCGAGAACGAAAAATTCCTAAAGTCGGCCATTCATGGCCCATAGTCGGTCGCGTTTTTCCCAAATGTCGGCCGGGTATAGGGTGTTTTAAATTAAAACTGACAAATATTATTAATATGATTTATTTTGGCAGGAGTCTCACTAAGTATGCCTACATTATTAATCGTATTTGTTTAATACTTACCAGGAAAAGTATTTTTCTATTTGCTTTAAACAATGTTATATATTATAATAATAAAAAATAAAATAAAAACATCAAATAAAAAATAAAAAACTGTAATAATTCAAAAGTGATTGTTTTGTCGGTAAATAATAAATAAAATAAAGGTTACTTAAACATTATTATGCTATGGTAATTATAAATGTGTTTGTCATGAATTAAAAAAAGTCGTAATCTCTTCAGTCTTATGGGATTACCTCCCACAAACAAAAAAACAAATGTATTGATTTAGTTCGAAATATAAAGAGATTTTGTAGGGAACTCGTGATAACTTTGAATTATAGAGAGGTTATTAATAATATTATCAACTCCTACTATTTCTTCTTCGTCTTTATAATATTAATAAATTTAATATTTAACTTTGAGAAAATAAAAAAGTAATCAGCCTGTATAGTGGCGCTCGAATTTGAGGCTGGTCGACATTAAGATCTTTAATATTTCTAAAGCCGGCCCCTATTTCGTGTCCATTATTTCTCGAGATTTAACTAATATCACCCGGCCGCCATTTGGCGATTAAACGTAAAATAGATTTATTGGTCTATATGCGTTGCAAATTCTCTTATGGAGCCAATGGAATTACTACAATTGGAATTTATAAAACAGACTGCATTTACATTAAGTCGGCCACGGCCGAGAATTCGGTTTTAACTCAAAATTGGTATTCTATTGGCGGCCTCCTATTTTTCCTTTAAAACAATACGTAAAACATTGGAAAAACTATCTCAAAATATAGTAAAAATCACTTATTACCTACTAACTAGAAAGCTTAAAACAAAAATAAAGGAATGTCTTACAGTTCTAATGTCAATCCCCGAAATGTGGGTATTCACAGCAAGTAAGGTACTTTTAATATGGACATGACGCTTCGACGGCGCAATTGCTGCTGACGCTCAGTACGCGAAGAGTGAGCGACGTAATGGGATAGTAACGGTTTGTACATATATAGTATGAACTAAGGTTGCAATTAGGGTGGCATTCTTGCCATTTTATTACGTTTTAAAGGAACGCAAGCTGAAAATGTGCAGACGGCCGAAGTTTGGGGAGGGGCCGACGTTTGGCGTATTTACCCTAGATCTTCTTGAAATCGCTTTGAGATCGATTATCCAGAACTCTGATCGTTGGCTCCATATCTCCGTATTCTAAACTCGCAAGCCAAGTCAAGATTCTTGATTTTCTCATCTTTTTCGACTTTTGCGAAGTTCTCGTCATGCGGGCCGATAACCTATACCTACCAATAATAATTGCCAACTTCGCGATTCGGTCTATCACGACTGTATCAGCTAGGTTTATTGACCAATAGTCTTGTCAGTGATGATAGGACGGTCCTAGTACAATGTGATAGAAGTGGTTCGGGCACATAATTTGTAGAACAGCACTTCTGAATTCTTATTCCACAATTCAGTACCTATTTTAGAGCAAGTTGCTGATGGATAATCCGGGTTACAAAATTGAATACCAGCATACTCTTCGTCAGATCTGAAGAAATAAACCAGAGATAATGTGATGGGTCGATTTATTCGGACATTGACACCCCCGAATGATGTAAATGTTGCGTTCCTTCACAAGTATTCGGTAGTTTTACACCATGATAACTTCGTCCTTATATTATTACGCGGATAAAAGCTTTGGTTCCCTAGACATAAATACTCGCAGCCAGGCTACTATGGACGCTATTTGATGTGGACCTTTATTTTGAGGTCCTAAAAATCGTCGGTGAAGTTTTTTACTCTTCAATACCGTTCTGCAATCGCTAGTGTCTGAGTCAAACACTACAATTTAGTCATTCTAGCCTGGCAGCGAAAGAAACATTGGTATTATCGAGATAAAGTTGACTCTCATAAGAATATGACTACTATCATTATATTGGTAGACTGGACACAATCAACTCGTGTTCCAAACGTAATTAAAATCAGTTTAACCGTTTGAGCATAAAGAAGTAAAAACGGCGATCAATTTCCTCCTTCTGCCTTTGTTCGATGACTGAACATACAAGTTGTAATTGCAATAAAACTACCATAACTTGAGCAATAACCACTGTAAATGCTTCTCAAAACAATCCTACACACATTTGCACTCTAAGAAAACGATAAAATGTTTGTTTAATAAGCATTTACTTGTTCTACCAACCCCCTCTGCAATAAATCGGCAGGAATCTAATAAACAACTCAGTGGCGCCATCTGTTGACGACGCGTGCTCATTACTCGCGCCTATAAATCACGAGTATCATAACAGAGGGCGCTGGAAGTTGTGTAATTTGTCTTGTAAAAAGTTGAGAAGCAGGGAAAGATTGTGTTTATGAGTGTAACTGCGAACGATGGGTGCAGGTGCGCCGAGATACTGGTGGAAAAGTTGTGTAGAATGAAATGAATTTTATTGAAGAAAGGAATTGGCGAAGTTTGCCGCCATTCCGCGCTTTTTATCGGGATAGGAGTAGGTACTTATTAAACGTTTTCAATACACTTACTCAAAATCCCACATCTTTTAGGTACGCAATATGCTGATTATCCGCACTAGTGCAGAAAAGTGTGCGGGGGTGTTGTAAAAAATTGTGGTGGGGTTGAGCTCACCACAATTTTATTGGATGCGCGTCGCTCCTACGAGTCGTTGGTAAACCCTCGTTTATTCATTTATTGAAAAACGTAGTTTGATACACGTGCGGTTTTGTCACTGCAGCCAGGGCTCTCAAAACACACTCACCTACGTACGACTCGTACCTACCAATTTGGCCTTGGTCGCAATGACCAGCTTTCTGCACTAGTATCAAGTAGGTGCTATTTCTTAACTAGCGTCTTTTATCTATGTGTTAACGTGAATGTATGAGCTACCTATTTAGAAGTGGACGGATGCTAACGCTTAGTCATACCTTAAATCTCATCATTTGAAAGCCAAAGATTTTCTCACTTGTAATTGGACAAGCAATAAATATCCTAACAACCTAGACGACATCCTAACCTAACAGCATCTTATCCTAAACCAATTAAACCTACCCTAATCCAGTCGTCACATCTCCAGCTGCGATACGTCCGCATTGTACGTCGTCACTTAATGGGCTATTTAGCAACCACACGAGCCGCGCGTCTTTGTAGCGCGTAACGTATGAGGTGTCGGCGAGATAGCGGTTGGGAACGAGATTTATTGTGGCAGGTTGGTGTCTAGACTAGACGTGTAGAGGGCGCTTTAGTTGGCTTTATTGCTTCGCTGTGTTTTGGAATGGGTAATGAGTTTATTGGGTGTTGATTTGTTGGTGGCGTTTAGATGGATATCTTGTAATGGATGTTATGTCACCAGTAGATTAAATGTTCTAGTTATAAGAGCCTTTTTTATTGTTTATAGGTCAAGCGGGAATGACCGCTAACTCACCTGATGGAAAGCGACGATGAGGTCGACGACGGAGCGCGCTTACCTAGATTGTAGGCATCTGGAAACACAGACTCCGGCAAGGAATTCCACTCCTTGGCTGTACGCACAATGAAAGTGTTGCCAAAACGTTTTGTACGTATATGAGGGATGTCCTCCATGTACAGGTGGCGCAATGCCGTACGTCTGGTGGTCCGATGAAATTATGAAAATAATGGAGTTTGACAGCGGGATCACTTTTCGTAGAATGTTTTTGGGCTAATCAATCCTAAGACAATCTTACTCGGGTTTGCGACCTATGAGCATTGGGTAGTTTGCCTTGCAACTGAACGGTAACCCTCTGGGTCAAGCCCGAGTTGCACGCCCTAAAGAAAGAAAAAAAGTGACAGAAAAACCATAGAGAGATCAGTAATGCTGATACCCGCTAGGGCCGCGGAGAATAGGTTAACGTTAAAAGGAACCCGCAGATCTGAAGGACACAGGTGTAGTTATATTCTGTGATAGTCTCACATATCTTCCCACTCCATCCTAGGGCAGGAGAAGTTATTGGATGATTTTCCACCTAAAAGGCATTTATCCTGAGTACAATTACAGTTTTTCGATGACCGAACTGATATCATCAGATTATAAAGTAAGACATCCAGAGTCGACGCTATGGATCGAGGTCAGTTTTCCAAGGTATGCAAGAAGCTACATTATTATGTAAACCTATCGGCGCAAATATCTTTAACAACACACAGAGCTCACCTACAACGAAACGTTATGAACTACTCACGTGGCGCTCCCCCCTCTAGTCAAAAGTGAAAGGCAAAAAAGTTTATAAAAGGCGCGCGCGACGTGTGAGTGGTCATTAGTTCCTCGACATCGGAGCTGATCGGACGTTCTTGAGGTTTATTTTATTGTTACATTATTTTTGAAATTATTGTGATTACATAAGCCACTGGATGCGGACAGCACAGGACCGATCGTTGTGGAGATCCTTGGGGGAGGTCTATGTGCAGCAGTGGGCGTCGCTCGGCTGACATGATGATGATGATGACATAAATGTCATATAATTATTAAATTTAATTGTATAAAAAGTGTAAGTGATTTAATAAAGCACAATGAAGATTCTTATATTCATGAAGACACCCCTCCGGTTACAAACAAGTTACGAGTTCGGTAAACTTCGCGAACATGCGTATGGAACGTATTACACCACCCAAACCACGATAAGGGCTGAGTTTAAAGTTATGCAAAACAGAACTCAGATGGCTTGTTCATGCCGTAAATAATAAGTTATGTAGCGTTACTACAAGATTAGGTACCTATCTATCTGTCGGAGCCAGATCATAGGAATTTATCACTTTATGATACAGTACCTACGGCTGTCGGATCTTTGCGAGTTTCAAGTTAGGCTCTGCGAATTTTATCGCTTGAAAACTCGTACAAAAATAAAGGTTTAAAAAATGCCAATTACTGTTTTAACAGCAAAAACAACTGTAAATTGTATTTTGTTGTTACTACTATTTTTTTACGAGTTCTCAAACGCTAAAACTTCGCAGAACCTAACTCCAGACTCGCCAAGATCCGACAGCCGTACTGTATGCCCACGGTAAATTGGTCAGATCATTTTACACGTTAAACTTTGATAACTACTTTCTTTAGACTTTTCGTTATCATAGAAATCCTACATCAATGATGAATCTAATGTACCTATGGCCAAACGAGGATTGAAGTACCATCAAATGTTAATGTTTAAACGATCTCGCTAGCAATTCTAACTTTTATAACATATTAACTGTCCCCCGCGGGTTCACCCGCATCTTTATTCTTTAGTTACTTTACTGCCGTGTTTTCCCGCAGGCCTTAGCTTAATGTTATATAGCCTATGTAAAATTACTCTACAACCTTACAGGACCCTCGATAAATGGGCTATCTAACTTTTTAGAAGTCTTTATTCAAAAATTTAAAAAAATCTTATTAATTTTACTCAAGTAATTATTTGTATATATAACGAGTATTAGAGTAGGTATAAAAGTCACCTTGATGTTTATTACGTTACTTTAGCATCAGGTCTAAATTGGCTGTCAGCACAAACTATCCCATCCAGTTACGCTTACCTTCGAAGTACATGTTTACCTACACCGTTTAATCTCACACATTTAGTTAATAAGAACATAAGTTTTAGGGAAGGGTGAGGGCTAGGGCACCTCGGTTTACATAATATTCCACAACTATCAAACAACGCCATCTTTTTTTTTTTTTTTTTTTTTTTAAGTTGCAATAAACTAGTGCTTGACTGCGATCCCACCTGATGGTAAGCAGTGATGCAATCGTTGATGGTAAGGCGCACTAGTTTATTAAGAGCCTATTCACTCTAGCCTTGAAGACACCCAAATTATATTCGGACGGAAAGACTGCAGTCGGCAAACTGTTCCAATCCCTCGATGTACGCGGCAAGGGCGGATCCAGCTTTGGCGCCAGGAGGGGGTCACATAGTCGTGGTCGAGTCAAAAACTTGTAATTTAATTTTGATAACAATTTTGATAAAAAGCAAGTTAAAATTAGGTAGGTATTTTATTAATGTACATACATGTACTGTACTTAAAAATATTTATTCTTGATTGTACACTTGAAAAACTTAACACATAATAACTTGTACATATACACGTACAGAATGCCATCTTCTCTTGAAGACATCCAGAGCACTATCACGCACAGAATGAGGCAGCCTATTTATATTTCATAACCGTGGTGAATGATTTGTCATAACAGCTAGAGCTATCTCCAGGGCCCGATCTAGCTATTTAGCCGCTCCAGACAAAGATAATTTTCTCCGCCCTTTACCACCTGTTCCACATGAGGTCTGTTGGGGCGGCGCGGTCGAGGTGTGGGTCGTGGGACGTCAAAACAGATGTACCGGTGGTTCGAGAACGTCACCACCCGTCCATAACGCGTCAGTCGACAGCACGCGGTGACAAAGTGGGGCTGGAAAAACGTTATTTCACCACAGACTCGCCCTGCATCCACACACACGTGGAGATATAACCCCAGTTTCGGACGACCAGGCCTGTCTCCAGAACCCAGTCCTCCAACATCGACCTTGCTAGTTCCTGAACCGAAAACCCCAGCCCAAGTCCTTGGCATTGAGTTCCCCGCAAACGAGTACGGTGAATGAATCAAATCCCACGACGAAGGCATTCCTCTCTAAGAGAATCGTGGAGATCAGCGAGAGATCTGTTCGGGGACAGATAGACGCCTACCACTGCAAAGTCTCCGAACAATGCTGCCACGTAACCCCGATCCCTCGTGACGGCCTCGAGAGACGAGGTACCGGTGGCGGCCGACGAAATTACTGTCACCGAGCCACTCAAGACCTGCACCCAGTCAGCTATCAAGATCCTGAGCCGTTGATTTGGAGGGGGTGGGTCTTCGGACTTTACCCTTGGCCTTAGCGGACGGATCTTAGGACCTGCTCCCAGTGTTTTGGTCAGCCTGTTTGCCAGCTGCCGTACATGCGTAGCAGTGCATCGTAGCACAGCATTCTGCAGCCTTGTGCCCAGGTTTACAACACTGATAGAGTGATAGCAGTGGTCACTGCGATCCACTTTGCACACTGCAGTGCAATAGGCCCCCACGTAGCAGCGGTAACACCGCAAAGGTCTGGGCTCCAGCAGTTTCCTTGCGTGGAGACCCAGCTCAAAGAAGCCTTCGGCCCTCCCAAGCGATGGTCTTGCTTAAGCTAAAACGCAAATTATTGACGTGGCTCAGAAGTCTGCTTAGCTTAAGGTATTTACATAACATCGGTATGGAGCCAAATCTATCTATCTTCTTCTTCTATCTATACTTATAATAGATCTGTCGGGAGGTAAATTGTATACATGAAATATATTTCCAAAATAACTATTAGGGGTGATTAGTGATCGATACTGATGCCAAAAATGCAATCAGTAAAATTTTTGTCTGTCTGTAGTTCGTTATAAAAACAAAAACTACAGGACGGATTTTAACGAACATTGGTACAATCATTCTTCATACTCCTGAGCAGATGGTATACTTTTCATCACGCTACGATCAATAGGAGCAGAGCAGTGAAGGGAAATGTTGGGAAAACGGGAGAAGTTACTCCATTTTTAAGCTTCCGTCGCGTGTGCAGCCTTAATGGTTAAAGCTACACAGAAATCATGTATGACAGAAATGTTCTCCATAAAATTAAATAAAAATTGCCCATAACAGCATTTGTCTATCTTTTATGTTTGACTCACAATAACACGTGTAATTCCGGATAGCTTAGCAGTTTGGAGCTTTCTGATTATATTTGTGTACACACTCTCACTCAACACTCTCACTCATCCCTGATTAAAAAAGTTAACATTATTACCTATTCAATAAATAAAGAATCGTATAAATCGGTTTAGAAAAATCAAAGTTATACATGAAATACGCTGATAATTATAGTTCAGTGAAAATAGCATTGAAAGTGATAAAAAGTGGAACAAAATAGTAGTAGAATGAAACCCATTGGAAAAGGACGATAATATAACAAAAATTTAGGGAAAAATAAATTACGGTCGACCTGAGGTCGGTAAGTAGATGGGTGTGCGGAAAACGGTTTATCTCGATTTCTGGCAAAACTACTGGTTCTATGGAAAAATATCTAATGGCAAACTTGTAGGTCATAAAAAGATCTACCACTTTTGTATTTACACTTTTTCACATAACCTCAAAATCTATGTAAAAAGTCCAAAAAACCAAGTATTTGATTTAATTTTTATCTTCTTTAATTTTTTTTTCACAAAATTTGGTGAAAAGTGTTCCTTTTATGTCCGAAACTTACTATAATTTTTTAGATGTATAATATTCACATTTGTTCTTCAGTTTGACTTAACATCGAAAAAACAGCCTATTTTTCAATCGAAAAATCTCACGTAAAAATATGTAATTTTTTTAAAAAGTTTGTTGGATTCTTATTCATCGAAATCTTTACTTTTTGGTGGTTTAAAAAAAAGGATACAGTAAGTAGGTACTACAGACACCATGTCGGTCCAATTACAGAACCAGAGCTCTAATCCGATCAGGCCTCCTACAAGGCGGACCGACGATCTGGTGAAGGTCGCGGGAAGCCTCTGGATGCGGACAGCACAGGACCGATCGTTGTGGAGATCCTTGGGGGAGGCCTATGCCCAGCAGTGGGCGTCGCTCGGCTTTTTTTAACACTGTAATATGGAATCTAACGTTTTTCTTGAAATTGAGTTTTACACCATCAAAAAGCAACGATTACGATAAATAAGAAGCCAACAAACTTTAAAAATCACATATTTTTACGTGAGATTTTTCGATTGAAAAATAGGCTGTTTTTTCGATGTTAAGTCAAAATAAAGACCAAATGTGAATATTTTAAATTAAAAAAAATAAAGTAAGTAAAAAATAAAGTAGTAAGTCTATTATGTTTGGGACATAAAAAGGAAACTTTTCACCAGATTTTGTGAAAAAAAGTAATTTTTAAAAAAGATAAAAACTAAAATCAAAAACTCGGTTTTTTGAACTGTCACGTAGATTTTGAGGTTATGTGAAAAAGTGTAAATAAAAAAGTGGTAGATCTTTTTATGACCTACAAGTTTGTAGGTACAGTAGTTTTGCCGGAAATCGAGATAAACCATTTTTTACGCTTAAAACCGCACACCCATCCACTTCCCGACCTTAGATCGACAGTAAAATATTTTTTCTTAAATTTTTGTTATATTGTCTTCCTTTTCCAATAGGTTTCATCCTACTACTATTTTGTTCCCTTTCAAATTAATAAGCCATCACTCGTGAATAGTGAATCATGCTATTACGACTTTCACGTACGAAAATAGTATATAAATAAAATCATTATGTTCAATTAGTGGTCCATCTAAGTCCTGGTGCTGGAACCGGCTCAGGGGGGGGTCATGACCCCCATGACCCCCCCCCTGGATCCGCCGTTGGTACGCGGTATAAATGACGAGGCAAAACGCTTAGTCCGGGCCGCAGGTGTCTCAACAACGTAAGGGTGGATACTTGCCGTACGCCGGGATGTCCGAAGGTGAAATTGGGATGGCGGAATCAAATCATGCAATTCCTGCGCACACTCTCCAAAATGCATCCTGTAGAAAACCGCAAGGCTGGCTACTCTGCGCCTGTGCTCGAGACTTTGAAGACTGGATCCAACCAAATCTGGATCACCAATCAGCCTCTTTGCACGCCTTTCCACTGAATCCAAAGCCGCTAGGTGGCATTTTGCAGCGCCAGCCCATATGTGGCTGCAGTACTCCACACACGATCGGACCTGAGCTTTGTACAACATTAGAAGCTGACTCGGTGTGAAGTACCGTCGGACTTTTGCAAGAACGCCGAGTTTTCTAGCAGCTACCTTGGCTTTGGACTCAATGAACCGCCCAAAGTTGAGATCTGAAGCAATGTCCATTCCCAAGAGCTGAAGGCGGTCGGTGCACTCCAGGGATACATCCCGAAAAGCAGGAGCCAAGGTGAACGGGCTCCTTTTGGCGGTGAATACACACGCCTGTGTTTTGGTGGCGTTGAATGTTACCAGGTTAGCTTCGCCCCACTTGGAAACTGCCTGAAGTGAGACATTCGTACGCTCTACCATAGCCTCCCTTTCAGACTGGATTAGCTCCTTACTAGCCCGAGCACTGGGCAGGTATCTCTCTACAACTGTGCTATCATCTGCATACCCAAAGATACCAGGCACTAGCAGATCGTTAATGTGGAGCAAGAATAGAGTTGCAGAGAGAACAGACCCCTGAGGAACACCGGCATTAGTCGTCATAGGCTCTGATGAGCATCCATCGACAACAACTCGGAGTGACCGTTCACTCAGGAAGTCTTTTACCCAGTTTATCAGACCAGGAGAAATGCCGTACGCTGGAAGCTTAGACAAAAGGCCATCGTGCCATACCCTATCGAAGGCCTTCGAGACGTCTAAGGAAACGGCAATAGCTTCCCCATTCCTCTCGAGGGCCTCGCCCCACAAGTGAGTGGCATAAACTAGTAGGTCCCCAGTAGACCGATTGCGGCGAAATCCGTACTGTCGGTCGCTGAGGAGATCGTTACCTTCTAGATATGCCATGAGGCGCGAATTCAACACGCGCTCCATAATCTTGCAGAGTATGGAGGTTATCGAAATCGGCCGATAGTTGGCAGGATCGGCACGACTGCCCTTTTTGGGCACGGGTTGCACGTTGGCGAGCTTCCAGGACTTTGGCACAATACCAGTCCTAAATGAGAGGCGATACAGGCGCGTCAATACAGGAGACAACTCGGGCGCACAAGCCTTGAGAACTATCGCTGGTATACCATCCGGCCCACTAGCTTTATTCACGTCTAGACGACACAGTACTCTCAGAACTTCTTTGTTCCTTAAGCGAACCTCGGGCATCGAGGTGTCGCAGGTAGGCAGAGTCGGTGGAGTAGCACCGCAAGTGTCAAGACGAGAATTATGGGCGAAGAGTGATGCAAAGAGACCTGCTTTCTCTCTCGCGGTATGAGCCAGTGTACCATCAGGTTTAACCAGCGGAGGCAGTGTGGGCCGACAGAAGTTCGCTTCGACCGACTTGGCAAGAGACCAGAATGCTCTGCTACCGGACGGTTGTGCAGAGAGTTTTGTGCCAATGTAGGTAATGCGGTCGAAGCGAGCCTTCCTCAGTGCCTTTTTGTAGGACTTGGCAGCATGGTTAAAGGCTCTCTTCTTTGAGCTCAGATCCGGAGCTTTACGGTCACGAGCGTCAACCCAGGCGAGAAAAGCCGAATGTTTACGCTCTTCAGCTTGAGCGCATTCGGCATTGAACCATGGGTGAGCCGAGCCACCGATGGGTACGTCGGTATATGGGATGAAGTACTCCATAGCTTGACGTATCACATCGGATACAGCGTCCGCACAGCTCGACGGATCTTCAGAAGAGAAGCAAACCCGCTGCCAAGGATAAGATGCGAAGAAGTGCCGCATCTCATCCCAATCTGCTGACTTGTAACGCCACATCCGCCGCTCACCGCGTAACTCGCAGTCAGGTGGGGAGAAGGACGATACAGACTTCACCAGACAGTGATCTGAAGTTCCAAGGGGCGAAGAAACTGTTACGATACATCTGTCTGGATCGGTAGTCAACAGAAGGTCCAGGCAATTGGCAGTATGACCAGCCACATCAGGCACCCTAGTCGCTTGCCTAACCAGCTGGGAAAGACCCATCGAAACCGCAAAGTTCCGCGCCTCTCTCCCAGCGTGGTCGGTCCTCTGGTATGGGAAAAGCCAGTCTTGGTGGCAAGCATTGAAGTCCCCCAGAGCGACGAACTGTGCATTAGGGTGCCAAAGCAGAGCCTCATCGGCGGCCCGACTGAGGTGGTCAAAAAGTCGAGTCGTCTCCTGATCACCGCTGTGCGATCGGTAGACACAGGCGTAGACAATTTTGTCCATACCAGTGTCCACCAACAGCCACAACGTGGACAGACTAGTGTCTTCAAGGTGACGGAGACGCTTGCAGCAGATGTCATTACGGACGTACACACAGACCCCGGCACGCTGCAGGAAATGATGCTCCAATGAGTATCCCGGGTAGTTGAGGTACGCCGCATCTGACGGACATCTAATCTGCGTCTCCGTCAAGAAAAGCAAGTGTGGCTTATCGGTCTCTAGATGGTGGTGGACCGCTAGGAGATTGGAGTGCAGTCCTCGGATATTGGAGAGGTGCACTTTAAACGAGAGGACGTGCATCCGCTGTCGACACCTGCTTTTCTTTTTACCTTTCATATGGTTTTATTAAATAAAATTAGGAGAGTGAATAGGGATGGTGGAAGAAGGCAGTTGGGCAAGGTGATGCGATGAAATCCATAACACAACCAGTGCAGCCGCGCCAATAGAGGGTTGATCTGGAGACTGCGGGGACGCCCGAACCCCCCCAGGGATCGCCATCGGGTCCTCTCACCCGGTCGCCAACCGGCACGATGGGGCCACCCTGGGATTTTTCACAGATGGCGGGGCAGCCTTTCGTGTGTGGCTGGCACACTACTTGGGCCCCCAACTGTCTGCGGTAAAATCTAGTCTCAAATTAAGCAGAGCTTGTGTTATGAGTACTAGACAACTAATGAAAATTAAAAATTCAAATCAATGTATCTATGTTAAGTTGTTGTGGTGTTGTGTAGTCTGGTTTGCTGTAAGAATACTCAATTTTGAGTTAAGCTCGCCTTTGTACATAATTATTGTAATCCTCTTTTTTATATACTGTTTGGTGTACAATAAATAATTAAAGAAAGAAATAACTCTAAGAACCACATACGTATTTTTTTTTTTTTAGGTAGGTAAAAATCATCCAATGACGAGTCCCACCCTTGGGCGGAGCGGGAAACAAGTGTCAGACTCTTACTGACTAAACAACCTACCCCATTCCAACGTTGCCATATACACCAGGACCAGAGCCTTCCTTTCAGACGCGAACCCATGGCCCCAGTTGGCTTCGACCCTTTTGCAGGGTCCCTACGGTTTGCTGACAACTCCTTGAGGCGCGCGGGAACAGTGCGCGCCGTTGACCACATACGTATTATGATTTCAGATACAAAACAATTGCTCATGCTCACAAACCAATATTTGTGGGAATCGAACCAACGACCTCCGGCGTAGCAGTCAGAGCCACCAACAACTAGACCAACAGGCCAGTCGAACATGCACTTTACATGCACAGAGTAGGTCATCATCATCATCAGCCTTTTAATGTTCCCACTGCAGGGACACAGGCCTCCTCTCTCTAGGAGAGGGCATGGGCCATAATCCACCACGCGGGCCCAGTGCGGATTGGTGGATGTCACATGTCTTCGAATTTTTTGTTCTAAGACATGCCGGTTTCCTCACGATGTTTTCCTTCACCGTTTTGAGAGCAGTGGTGATGAAATAAATTACACAAAGTAATGCACCTGGCTGGGTTTGAACCCGCGACCTACAACTCGTAAGTCGGGGCCGTTACCACTCGGCCACCACTGCTCTCAAAACGGTGCAGGAAAACACAGAGTAGGTATTTTGCATATATTTTACATGCGATCGGTACCTGGTACTTCAAGTCTCCATCATAGCTAGTTTCCTTAACGTCTCGAACCAAAACCTCACTACTCAAAGAAAATGAAAGACTGCTCTTCTGTAGAAAGTGTTTCCACCACATTAACCGCTAATTGTGCGGGGGTCGGTGTTGAGCCCCGCGGGGTGCAGCGAATGATTTCACGGTGTCGCGACCCCGGCCATATTGCGATGGTTTTCATAATTATACTGATTTTATGCGCCGCTGCCTCTGACTGAAGATGTCAAAGTTTCAAACGAATAGATGATAGTGAAGAGCTCTTTGCTGTGGCTGAGGTTTAAATAAAGTATTTTTAGTCTGGTGAAGAGAGTTTAATTAAGTTTTTCGATTAGTAATTTTAGATTCGAATAGGGTTTGTTTGTTCAAACAAAATTATATATTTCTAAATTATTATATGGGCCTGAGACCATGATAGGTAAAGCATTAAGATTTTCTGAAGCAGTAATTAGAGACATAATAGAAAGACAATAGGTGTGCGAACGTCCGCGTTTGCTTGGGGTTCAAGAGTTTAAAAATGCAGCTCAAGAAAAAACGTTCACCGTTTTTTCTTGAGCTGCATTTTTAAAAAGGAAAACATCGCGAGGAAACTGGTATGTTTTAGACATATCAGAACCAATCTGGGTTCATATGGTGGATTACGGCCCATTCCTTCTCCTAGAGAGCAATATTGGAGTCTCAACAGTAGGCACATTTATATACATTTTAATATTTATGAAACTAAACTGTGATATATAATACGAGCAGAGTATTTGAGTCTTATCGAGTTATTAAGACATAGAAAATCAGTCTCATTATTAATAGAGACACAAAATTAAATAAAACCGAAATAAACTCTTCTACCGTAATAAATTTGTCTTATACATGCCAATTGAAAACTTCTATAAAGCTCTTTAACTCCTTGTAATAAAATAAAATTTAAACACTTTCAATAGAAATAATCCTTTTCTTACGAGCCCTCACTAAAAGAGCGAATAAAAATAAAACCCGAGGCGTCCATCTACGAACGTTTTCTTGAGGACATCGGGGGAGGACCGTTGCGTCTCAGGGGCTGTGGCTTTTGATTTTATTTGCCCTTCCACCCTTTGTCTGTGTCGGCCACTCTGTAGCCTTCAGTAGTAGTGATGGGGTTATGTCTGTGACAGTATTTTTATAATGTCAAAACATTTGTATGTTATTCTTCAAGTATTCAATGAGACAAGGAAAAGTGGAAAATCGTATACCTGTTCTAAGGTGGAGCGCGAGGGCGTGTCAGAATTTTGCTGAGTAATTACCCATCTATGTTTCTTCATTAGCCTTTAATATTCCAGGACCAGAGTAACGCTTTTAAACATTCCTTGAGGTAGGAAAAAATAAACTATCTACGTATAGAATTGGTGTTTTACTTGGTGTTGTTGTTAGGTGTTTTTTTAGATGTGTGATTATATACTTTATGTAACAAAAAAGTTTAATTAGTTACTATGCGCATTAGGATTGACGAAGAAAAAATTGAAAAAGCCCTGTGAGATTTTGTGTAATTTATTTAATCACCATTTCTCTCAAAGCGGTGAAGGAAAAAGAATAACGTGAAGAAACCAGCATGTCCTAGAACCAAAAATTCGAAGACATGTGACATAAACCAACCCGCACTGGGCCCGCGTGGTCCATTACGGCTCATTCCCTCTCCTAGACAGGAAACCTGATTACCTGAGTCCCAGCAGTGGGCTGTTGCTTTCCCAAAAAAACACACTTTTGTATCAAAAGAAATAGATACAAAAGTGTGTAGAATCTATCATCTCGTCTGTTTTCAAGTGTTTTTCAACATTACCCAGACTCCCTGTCACTGGCAGGATATTTAAATGAGTTAGTCTCGGTCTGGGGTTCGATTCCCGAGTGAGTCCGTCATGAATTATTGAGCTTTACATCGTGAATGGTGAACTTAATACGTTCGCATTTCTAGTTTTACGAGTTGATTGTTGTAACGTTTTATTATATTTTCATTCGGTGAAGTTTTTATGAGGTGTGGTTTGATTGTGTAGGTATGAGTTATTATTACAATAGAATTCTCAAGTTTATAGTTGAGCATGAAGAATGTTTAGATACCTATAAATAGTAGATTATCCCAAAAGAACATAGCCTTTAACTAAAACGTACCTTCCTGCTATTCCGGAACCTGGTCTACTCGTGTACTAAGTTTCATGGAAATCCAGTCAGCTATATCAGCGTGAAGAAGTAACAAACAAATCCACAAAAAACTAGCCGATTAGTGTAATACGAGTCAAGTTTGCTTTTTTTCCAACAATAATTTAGTAAAGAATTGTATTAAGTTTTAAAGGGTCTTACTAGACAAATTGTGAATAATAAAATGCTACTGCCTAATGCTGACAAGTCAACTCGGTAAGGACCACGAAACTGCGACTCAGCATAAAAATAAACGAATATTTTTAACAGCTTCAAAGTAATAGACAGACTTTTACAATTAGAATTAACGAGTTTTAAAATTAAAACAAGAAAAAATTCAGTCATTTCAAAGTTCAGCTATTAAGAGTTTGAGTCGTCTGGGAGTCGAACCCGGGACATCGCACACCGGTAATTGTTACTGCAGGCTTTAACTGCAATTCTTAATTATTTGGGGTTCTCAGAATTAAGTGCAGTTAGTCTTAACAAATTTTTAGGAGATAACTTTGCATATTTGTTAGACGGTGATGGTTTCTTGCAATTTAAGGAAAGTAATTTAATCTACGAGTCTTTCGGGAAAAGTGCGATATTTTTTTCTTTCTTTCCGGAAATTAAGGATTAAATCAATGTTACTTCAATAATTTTTTAGGGTTCCGTATTTAAACGGGACCCTTTTGCTAAGTCTTTAGTATCCGTCTATCTGTCACCAGGCTTTATTTAATGAAATGTGATAGCAAAACTGGTGAAAGTTTCTCAGATGATGTATTTCTGTTGCCGCTACAAAAAAGAATACTAAAAATAGAATAAAGTAAATTTTACTTAAATGGGGTTCCTAAACTACAAACGTGTTTTTTGCTGTGTTTTGTTCTATATTAATATTGTACGGAACCCGTCATATTGGAAACTTGCATTTGCAAGTATTTTTTCTTTATCTAAAGTTTCTTTTAGAAATTGAACTTTTTTGTTTAAGAAAACGTCGCCCCACACTAGGAATTAGTCTTGTATCGTCAGCGTGTTAACAATTTTGTAAAGTAGAAGACTAATACAAAAGATATCATGTAATATATATACGAGTATATATATATACATACATAATAGATAAGGTCATGCGTCGTTAGGAATTATATTCTAAAAACACCAATTATATCGAACAAAATTAAAAGACAACTTTTTCAAGTTCCCAAATAATTTATCTCAATACTTTTATTTATTTATCTATATATATAAAAGAAGAAACTGACTGACTAACATATCAACGCACAGCCGAAAATACTGGAACTAGGAGAGTGAAATTTGGTACAGGGCTTCCTTTATGACGTAGGCGAACACTAAGAAAGAAAGTATTTACCAAAATTCACCCCCTAAAGGGATGAAACGCGTGTCCAAAGTCCGCTGACAGACACACTGTACAAAGGTGGACTTAATAACGAAAGGCGGATTTTTTAGTTTCCTCCAATTTAAAAACCAATTTTTCTATTTCAGCACCCTTTAGCCATTCATCTCAGTCAAGCACCGATTGTAACTTAACAAAAACATGTTGTTGGCTCAATATATGGGCAAACAACTGACTGTGTACAGGGGTGGGCAGAGCTGTAGGGCAAAAAATACGGGTTGGTATCAATTGTAAGTAACGGGGGTTAGGGCACCTATGATTTATGGGGCACGGGATTAAAACGTTGCGGCGAGGGTGGGAAGGGGACAGCGGGGTGGATGGTTCATGGTGGGGCAGTTGATTATGAGAAGTTAGAGATACTATTGTTGTTATTGTATTGTGAATTCATTAATCTACGTCTTGATAGCTGTGGAAAACTATTTATTATGGGAAAGTTATTGGAGGTTTCCTGGGCGGCGTGAGTTAAATTATAAATATACTAGTATGATGCGTACTTTGAGAGCAGTGGTGGGTGGCCAAGTGATAAAGGCCCAGACTTACGAGTTACGGTCACGGGTTCAAACCCAGCCAAGCGCATTACTTTGTGTAATTTATTTCATAATCACTGCTCTTAAAACGGTAAAGTACAACTTTGTGAGGAAACCGGTATATCCTAGAACCAAAAATTCGAAGGCATTTGTGACATCCACGAATTCGCACTGGGCCCGTGTAGTAGATTGTGGCCCGTTTCATCTCCATCATGAAAAATCATCTAAGGACGAATCCCGCCTTTGGGCATGGCGGGAAACAGTGTCAGACTCTTACGACCCTCCCTTTTCCTTCTTAGCCATCATAACGGGGTCGGTTTTTTTTTTCATAAATCGTACCGGGCCCCCAGTAGGCTTCGGCCCTACAGTTGGAAGTCTACATTTGCTGAAAATTCCTTGAGGCACGCGGGAACAGAGCGCGCCGTCGACGACCGTATGTTGCGAGTTTGGTTCCCAGAACTAACATTTGTATAGCTTACCGATATTTGTCCCGTGTCTTAGTGTCTTGTGTAGGTATAAAAAATGTTTGTAAACACACCTACAATTCAGGAGTTATTTCTAATAAATATATATAAGACCACGTTTTGTGTAAAAAAGAGATAGGTATGTTAAGCTTTCACTAAATTAAGAAAATCTGGTATACAAAAAATCAACGTATTTTCCTGGACCGCGCTCAGCCGCCCTCAGCTTTGCCGGATAAGTATATAAAAGAGCGCCGCTAATGCCGGCGCTTTGAATAAATTGTCGGCTTACGATCCGCCGCTGTTAATCGCGCCGGATCATGAACAGCTTTACGGAGACACTCGACAAATGTGGCTCAAGAAAAATGCCTATTTGTGAGGATTCCAGGAGTTTGAGTGTAGGAACTTTTAAAAATGTAGAGTAGCTCATACAAGTTGTCTTTTTTTGAGGTGGGAAATTATCCAATTACTTATCAGACGTGTTTTTTATGGTGGGCAACAATCATCCAATGACTAATCCCGCTCGCGGGCGGAACGGGAAACAGTGTTAGACTTTTACTGACCTGACTAAACACCCCATCCCGTTCCTTCTTTGCCCTTCGCACTGGGGCCAAGCTTTCCTTTCAGAAAGAGACCCTGGGCCCCAGTAGGCTTCGACCCTTTTGCAGAATGTCTACGGTTTTGCTGATAACTCCTTGAACTTATCAGACGTGTCTGATTTTTACTCATTAAAAACATACCCATGTCTTTCAGTTGCGATTGGTTTTCGAGGACCAAGGCTTCATCTCCGTGGCCCTAGCGGGCGGCTCTAATAACTTTGCTCATTTTATTTTGTTCTTCTTGTGAGTATAATTTTTTTTACGGTCTAGATTTTTATGTTCATTTTAAAGCAGAAAGCACTCTATTCTTATTGGTGTGTAGGTGAAAAAAATTATACGATAGTCCTAGGTATATTTAAAGATAAGTATTTTTAACAAACCTTTTATAAAATACGAGCAACTCCTCTGCTTTTCTCAGCCTATTAAACTACACTATTTCTAAGTAATTTGTTATCCTAATCCTAACCTTTTTAACTATAGAGTAAAAAACTGTTACTTAAATAGTTACTTTTACTCAAGTAAATAATTAAGTAGTTTTTTTTTTGTTTGTAAAGACGGGTTTTAAACCTTGAATGAATCACTATATCCATTTAAAAAACTGCATTCAAATGTATGTAGTAGCTTTTGCGTTCATCGCGTTCATATAGACAGATAGACACAAGGGAGACTTTGTTTCATAATAATGTGTAATATTATTGTTGGGAGTTGTCCCATATATTGCGTCTTGCCAATATCGTACACCAAACAAAATTATCCCTAACATGATATCCTAACCAAAACCAATCAAGCGGCTCTGCGCTAACTAAAAGTATCCCGCTCCGTGCCGTGGCCTGCATCCCTGATGAGCATCCCCTTGCTCTGGGGGACGATGTGGGCAGGGGGGAGGAGTGATGGGATCAAGTTATAAATGCAAGCGACGTGCTCCGGGAGGTAAGCAGGGCGCTAATCAACACGTCCTGGTGTAATTGAATGAGCAGCACCTTGGGTAGCATCACACGACGTGTTCATTGAATATTTGGTATTCTACGTCTTAGTTCTGGCATAGCTTCTAATTTAGGAATAGGGTGTGACGATTTTCGCAGCCCTGCTTGTAATGTGTTCTCGTATTAAAGCCAGAATAGTGACGCGAGCGTAACGAGTATAGAGGGTGTGTGTATTATATTCGTTAACATAATTGTCATTAATTTCCGTTAGAATATTGTTTCATATAAATCTTGCCTGAACATTTACAAATAAAACAAAATAGAATCATAAAAATCGGTTGAGCCGTTTTCACATTATAAAATGATCTTTCATGGCGTTCTCTACCTATATTCAAATAAAATTGTGTCTACTCGTTATAAGCAACCGTTCAGCGGTTGTTGTCAGGCTGTAGTATTTATTTGATAGGTTCGCACTTGACAGCTATCTCACCTGATGGAAAGTCATCAACGATGTTATCAACGATGAAACACGCTCACCTAGAAGTAACCTATTCACTCTCGACTTAAAGAGTTCCAGGTTGTAGCCATCAGGAAACACAGTTGTATTCATGCTAGTTGGGTGAATCTTTGCTGGCGTGACACAGGACTTGCATAATATCAGGTTTTGTAGTTCTTATATGGCGGTACAGATGTCACTACAGGTCTGTGTTGTAATAATGAAACTATCTCGCTAGATACGTACCCGGTCACAAGGCGCGGGCGCGTGCAGCTGGCGCGCCTGCCCCCTCCCCAGGGCTTCCCTCTTCCTCTGCGCGCTGAACAGCCGCAGCTCCTTGCGCTCCTCGTCCGACAGCGCGTGGCAGTACCGCACCTGGAACGAGAAGGTGGAACGTGTCATAGGACTTATAAGCACATGCTGTATTATCTTTCCATCATCAGTCATTGGTTGATAGAGAAAACTTCAGACATTTCCACATATATACCCTTGACCTTAATTGTGTCTATAATTACTATAGTCGAACTATAGTAATTATAGACACAATTAAAAGACAATAGGCGTGCGGACACCGATGTCCTCTTGGGGCTTAATAAATTAATGTAGCAAAAAATTAAAATAAGTAACAAATATTGCTGGTGGTTTGGTCCTGATGGTATAGAGGTCAATTTAGACTTTTTGCGCCTTTATAAATATCCGTGCCTATTATTTTCCAAGGGAATATGCTCCCCGATTAAAAGTATCCTATGAGCTTTTCCAGGACATGGTCAACTGAAGTTTAAATTCCCTGAACCCCTTAGAGCATTAAGGAGTAATAATCATACAGTTTTCCGCCTTTATACGTCATTTAAAAAATATTCATGCTGAGATCGTTGTAGTTTCATTTGAGATCGAATGCGATATTTTCACACAATTATTAAGAATTGTGTTTATAAAATAGTCACAAAACTCAAAGACTCTTGCTTATTCTTTCGTCTGTTTTATTTGTAAATTTTGAGGGCAAGCACTAACTTGCAATAAAGCTAAAAGCACGGGAAATTAGAAATTATATGCCATTGTGGCATACATTTTGATCCAGTCGTATATGCTTTAGATATCACCTGATAAATGTGCAATTAACATGCCTAGAAAGAAGTGCTTTCGAATTCTCGGCGCAGAAATGAGTGCCAGTAAGAAAGAAAGGTGCTAGATCGTCCTGAACATGCTGATTCCCCATGCAGTGGTCAGTAAGTGGCAGTTACCTTAAAGCTGGGGGGTGCTGTGGTAGTTACCTCGTTGTCCTGGGGCGGCAGCTGTTGCAGCAGCTGCTTGAGCCGGTACCGCTCGCCCACGCTGTTCACGTACGGCACCTTGTCTTCTGGCAGCGCTGAGAAGTACAGGTGCACCTGGAAAGTGGTGATGTTAGGGTTAGAGAGGATTGATAACGGCTCGTCAATTTTTTGTTGGGATGTTGTGTTTAGAATGTAGGTCGTGAATGTTTAAATAAGAAGGTATTATTCGATTTTGAGTTCCTAGTGTTTTGAGGTTCAGTGCGAGATTGTAAACGAATTTAATGGTGTTAAGATAAACGTTCAATTTGTATTAAAAAAAAGTAGTTAAATATTAAATAGATCTGCTGGTTTATATTAATAAGGTCGCGTACATTCAAAAACTCACACAATAAGTTCACTGTTATGACATTTGGTAGACGTGATACTAGAGCTCTTACGTAGGCCACATAAAATTGGATAACTCTGTGATAGAACAGAATGAATGCAGATAAGCCCTGATGTCAAAATACTCGCAGTTATAAAAAGAATTTGTGAGAGCAGTATTTTATTGTTTAGGCAAAATGCATGTTTTCTAATATAACACTACCTACATATTATTAAAAATAACTTAATTAAGTACGTAAATAATTAAACTGACAACAAATAGATCACTTCTAGTTGTCTTTCTGTTCACGACTGCACATTCTATTTTCCCTTACATCCTTCTTTCTAATTTAGTTTTCCCTAAGGAAAAATAGCCATAATAATATTTCCTGCACTAATATAGCGCATTAAGGTGTTACAGCTGAGATGTATGGCCGGACAGTGTCGGACAGTCTCGGACAGTGTCGGACACAGATAGTGGTGTTATGAGATTAGTGCGGAAAATGTTATTAGAGATGCCGCGGTAAATGGTAGATATATTAATGTGCCTGGGGCAGGAGACAAAATATAGTTTAGCTCGTGAGCCAAATAATTCTTCATAAGTCTTTTGTTTTTATTACGAGTACGAAATTTTCGATTTATAAAACTACTAGCGACCCGCCCTAGCTTCGCACCTGTTGATATTTAATATATTATGCACACAAACCTTCCACTTGAATCACTCTACCTATTAAAAAAAAAACCACATCTAAATCCGTTGCGTACTTTTAAAGATCTAAGCATACTACATAGGGCTAAGCAACTTTTTGTTTTATACTATGTAATGATATACAATTTGAGCTGTGGTGTCTTAAGACTGACTTGGAATGTTAAGTATCATCATTAATATCATCAGCCTTTTTTAATGTTCCCACTGCTGGGACACAGGCCTGTTCTCTGGGATTGGGCCATAATCCACCACGCAAGCCCAGTGCGGATTGGTGGATGTTACATGTCTTCGAATTTTTGGTTCTAGGACATGCCGGTTTCTTCATGATGTTTTCCTTCACCGTTTTGAGAGCAGTGGTGATGAAATAAATTACACAAAGGAACGCGCCTGGCTGGGTTTGAACCTGCGATCTACAACTCGTAAGTCGGGGCCATTACAAATCGGCTATCAGTGTTCATGTTAAGTATAAAGTTATATTATTCTAGTTTTGAAATTAGCTGTTCATTTGTTTTTTTTTTCGGGTTTTGTTGTTTCTTTGTTATAGTTTTTTGAACTTTCTCACTTACTTATTCAATACTGGAGTTTTATGGTGATACAACTTTAACTAACATCGAGTACTTTGCTTGTCAAAACTTTGAACTCTGTAGTAGTTTGTATTCTCGTATTTTTGACAGCAAGAATTAAAAAGAAAATATGTACATTACAAGACATTAAACATCGAGTCAGCTCTACTTGTGAAAACTTAGAACTCAGTAGTTTGTTTTGTAGTGTTTTTGACAGCAAGAATTAAAAAGAAAAACTATCTATATTATAAAACATCAAAAACAAAAATCAACGTTATAAAGATCACAAGACTTTTAAATCGATATATCTACTATTTCTAGAATAGTAAAGTCCTGTTGTCTAAACAGTTCCTAAGTAAAACGATTTCTACCAGGTTTTCATCAGTTCATTAGTTATATGACGACGTTTAACGAGGTGGGTATTACGAGACACATTCGTATGACGTCAGAGGGAGGTAATGAGGTCTGAGGATGGGTGATGAGCATACGACGTGACATGAGGCCTTATGGTTTGTGTATGTAACTTATGAATATTACATGTGCCGTCGTTAAACTAATAAACCGTTTGTTATAATTTTGTTTGACGTTTTTGGCCAAACTTCTCGTAGCACGGAATTTAAATTTATAACTAGAGAAGGTTTTTTATGGTAGATAAAATCATCCAATAACGAATTGGACCCTTGGGTGGAGCGAGAAACAGTGACAGACTCTTACTGACTTAAGAACTCCAGCGTACGTTGTTATATATATTAGGGCCAGAGCCTTTCTTTCAGACGCGAGCCCTTTGCCCCAGTTGCGTTCGATCCTTCTGCAGGGTCCCTACAGACTAGACAAATGGGTCTGAAAGAACAGTGGCGTAGCTAGACGACAAAGGGCCGAGGGGCAAAAAAAAAATGAGGCTCCTTTTTCATGGTAGAAAATCATTAGTAAGTTACTAATGATTTTCTAGTTTAGCTCAGGGTAGAGCAGGAGGAAATGGCACACTTTTTATTACTACTTAAAGGTAGTTCCCATGATTACTGTTACATAAACTTATTTTATGATGAAGATTTTGAACGTAGGATAGTGTTAAAATAGACGATCATTGATCTCAAAATTGTTGAGTTTGACAAGTTTGGTTATCTACTAATATAATGGCGTCAACCACTGACACTAAGACATTTTTTAGAATGGTAATCTCGTACAAAGTGATAAATGAATACAATAATGCATATGCGGTAAATTAATACAATTTTGACAGTTTCTTTAATCAGTGACTTAGATTACGATTAGAATGTTATTGTGCAGTTATTGTTTTTAAATCGTTACAAAACAGCTCGTACCACAGTTGTATTACGACACCACTGACCGACCAATGATCAGCCATTATGAGTTAATAGATTACGGTTTTAGCAAAATGACAATGGAATCGTGTTGGAATGACAATATTTTGAAAATAGAAGACTTGCGCCCCAGATTTGGAACTGGCCGTCATTGCGAAAGAGCTTCAGTATTTAGACTTAGTAAAAGTTGTGGAAGACTCGAAGATTTCATTAAGTTTACCCATTACGGTTTTTTTTTTTTTTTTTTTTTTTATGGTAGGTGAAAATCATCCAATGACGAAACCCGCTCTTGGGCGGAGCGGGAGACCAGTGTCAGACTCTTACTGACTAAAAAACCTACCCCGTACCTTCCTTCCCTTATTTCTGGAGTCGAGGTTACAGTTTGCACATACCCTCTAGGCTCCAGGAGGCTTCGACCCTGAAGGGCCCCTGCAGTTTGCTGACAACTCCTTGAGGCGCGCGGGAACGGTGCGCGCCGTTGACGACTTGGACTCGGTCTTACCAGACGATCGGACGGCGAGCTACCCATTGCTCACCGTCCGCGAGCCTACCAATTACGGTGAGAGCTAAAATAACGAGCGTGTTCGCGCTCATTAGGTAGCGCTAAACTTAACTGTTATGATTAATTTTGTTTTAAGTGTATGTATGGTAAAATTCATTAACTCAAGGAAATGGTATTTGCTTTAATTGGAAACACCACTTTACTTTTCAAATTATACATTATACACTTAATTCTGCCTGAGTTTATGGTTACTTTCAGCCCGTAAATATCACTTTAAAAGAGTTTCTAAACGATTCTCAAGATTATAATTATATCTCGTTAAATTCTAATCTCGTTTCAAACGTCAAAAGAAACTTGGCGAAATATTAATAGGAAAACAGCCTCAAGAGAAAAAAAAATCAGTAAGAAACTACAGTTTTTTTTATGGATAGACTCGCGCTTACCTATCCGCTCAACCGTCAATCTACTTCTAAAGTAGACGAAAAAATATGGCGGTTTCCGTCAATCTACTTCTAAAGATATCTCATCTAATGGTAACCGACGATATGACCGACGAAGGAGTACGCTTACATAAAGAAGAAAAGACAACTTAACTTAAAGAAAACCAAGAATGTAGAAGAAAATTGTCTGTCCCCCTAGCTAAGTTACAATCGTTTCGTGACGAGTCTCTATCGACAATCGAAACGCCTCAACGTAAGCATTAAATATATCATAAAACTGCAGGATGTTACAATGATCATTGCAGAAACAATTACATTTCATTCTGCTATTTCAAATGATGTTAACTTGGCTACTAATTTTGTTGAAATGAAGCCATTCCCATTAAGATTAGTTGTTCACTAGTGTTACCGATTGTAGATTGTCAACTTGGCTAGAAGGGCTGAAAAAAACCTATATCAGTACGAAACTGCAGACATATGTCATGATATGTCATTTATCTGAGACCAAGGCAACTGTATTCTGCCTAGTGTCTATGGTGCAATACATTAATACCTGGTTCACACTTAACAGATTGTTGTATTATGTGCGTCTATTTGGGGCAAAATAAATATAGTTTTCTTTCTTTCTTTTCTTTCAGACTGCAAGGATACAACCGGCAACCCTAACCCTAAAAGACCAGTCACTTGGTGACAATCACAATGAACCTAAATAAAGTCATTTCCTAAGCTTAAGAAGGAATGAATTCCTCCCGCGAAGCAAAGGTTTATTACTGAGGGGCAGCCGAAGGAGACATTTTAATTTTTTGCTCCGTTGCTTCGAGCGAATGCTTTATTTTGCAGTAATTATAAATACCGAAGAGGTTTCGTATTCAAAGCGGTCCTATTACTGGTCGGCCGCAGGCGTCCCCCCCGGCGGGACAACGCTGTGCTTTTGAGACATTCGGTGGATTTTATTGTGTTACCGCATTAGGGAAACGGTAAACAAATTTTGCAAAATAATTTTAGTTTTATTCAATATTTTTTAATATTTATTACATTTGTTTTGATTACAGTCAGTATTAGTCAAATATTATAATTCAATGCACTTTGATCTAATTAACTGACTTCGGAAAGGAGGAGATTCTATTCATATTTTTTATGTAAGTTCACAGATGTGTCGGTCAATTTGGGACCGCGATACTCCCAATTTGATCCCATAGAAACATTGTTTTGGTTTGATGATGAACATCAAATATATATAAAGGAACTCTTCGAAGAATCATAGGAGAACTGTTTTAAAATTGCATTGTTTATCATGTAGTTGGTTACTGAATATAAAAAATAACATAAGTGCAAAATAACTTGATTTTCGGAAGTCGGTGTTTAATAACTTAGAGACATTATAAAAAAAAAACTCAGGGGTTAAATTTAAGTTCGTCGGGCTAAATGAGTCAACAAAGTTGGCATAGGCATTCCTGATATGAGAGGGACCAGTTTTGACGTGACAACGTCTTAAATTAGGTTGCGGCTGGGAGTCACTTATGAAAAAGTGTAACGCTCGGTAACGTTACGATGAGTCACCGAACGAGAGAGAGGCCCGCCGAATGCCTTGCGTCTCTCTCCCACTCAACTATGATCGGTCTGCCGCGCGCGCAGCACTAGAGAATTAGGACGTTGTCACGTAAAATCTTCGCCCGTAAAACCGACTTTACCGGCAACCATTTTTTTTTGAACTTTTTATCATTTCAAAAGAAGTATCTCATTTTCGTTAATAATCCCCAAGATTTATGGGCGCTTTATAAAGGATTATGACCATATGTGCGTAACGACGTAATAAGTGCTGATGCCCTGAAATGATACTCAAATAATGACAGATAACCTCCCCGACAGACGGGTAATGACACATGACAAGATTAACATCAGCTGAGAACATTACTAAAGTCACGGTGAATTATTAAACATCATCGTCTTTTCTTTAATATTTTGGCAAGCGTGACATTTAAAATGGGTGCTATTTAAACAGGCTTCTTTTTAATATCATAATTCGCCCCCAAAAATGTATGTTGCCTTCTAAATTACTAAGTCAGCCACAATTAACGAGCATCTAAATAATACTATCATAACCACTACTTATCTTCTATGTGAACCACTCTAAATACAGCTCAGCACGATAGTTATTTTTTAGCATCTAAATTTGTAACAAGCATTGTAACAGTAAACTTCTAAAATACTGTTAAATGACATCAAAAAATATATTTATTTAGCTTCTAATTTTTTAACTCAGTACGTTTAAAATGTAACTCATCCCATATTAATTGATCGTCAAAAGTTTGCTAAAAATGACATCAAATATATACTATTGGCCACTAATATTACCAGAAGCTATTAAGGAGAGACAAAATAATTTACTTTATTTTTGAAAAATCATTTTTTTTATTGAATTATCGTCATTTTACGTATAGTAAATAATAGAAACATAAAGAGAATGTAGGCACCTTCCTAGACGAAAAAGAAAATAAAACCATTATTGGTTAATTAATGCAGCTCGCGCTTCAGTTGGCTATCCACGCTTTCTTTTTAATCCCAGTGGTTGTGACTTTGCCTCTAATGGTTTTTTTTATGGTAGGTAAAAATCATCCAATGACGAATCCCGCTCTTGGGCGGAGCGGGAAACAGTGTCAGACTCTTACTGACTAAACAACCTACCCCGTTCCTTTCTTGCCTTATTCCCAGAGCCCCGGTAATACTTTCGCACCAAACCTCGGCTCCAGGAGGCTTCGACCCTGAAGGGCCCCTACAGTTTGCTGACAACTCCTTGAAGCACGCAGGAACAGTGCGCGCCGTTGACGACTTGGACTAGGCCGGGACAGTTACCAGATGACCGGACGGCGAGCTACCCATTGCTCATCGTCCGCGAGCCAGTATCTACGGTGGCCGGATATCGGCGGGATCGCGGCGGCGTCGGCTACGGCGAGGGTGCTGTTGCCTTTGCCTTATGCGTTCGGCCTCCTCCTTTACGAGCATTACTGCTTCGCAGAAGGAGGCGTCCGCCTGCCATTCCTCTTCGCTGCGGACCATGGCCTGAACCAAGGCCCGGCGCGAGAGGTCGTCGCCGCCGATTACCTCTGTAGCTGTACTTGCGACAAAAGTCTGGACAATCACAGCAACCAGTAAACCACTCGGTCTAATTGTTCGGTGGTATTACGCTCCAAGCTGAAAAATACACTTTTTTGTATTCTTCAAAACTCCTGAATTTCTTGTCAGCTTGATTAAAATTGAATGAGTTGTTGCCTGGAATTAAATACGTGGTGCTGGCTGATGTTGAATGTAAGACTCTAATTTTGGTATCAGTTTTAGCGATAAAAGAATATGATGTATTATATTACATGCCAAGTTATAATAAATGATGCTTTCTGTCGAAGCTTGAATTATATTTTTTTGAGGACAGTGTTTTGAAGCTATAAAACGTAAAATAGTGACGAGATGTAAAATCCGTGGCCGAGTTAGTAAATTAGGTGGCAATGTATAAATGAGAAGGACAAGTCACAATAATTGATGATCTTTACTTGACGCTTTCTATAGCATATTTAGTTGGCGGTGTAAAAAAGTCGAATTAGTTTGTTAGAGGCTATGTTATTTTCCCGTTGCTTAGTTATAAAATTAGAAGTTTAATCTAGTGTCCAATAAATAATTTTGTGGCTAGACTTATAATTTCCCATTTAAAATTAGTCATTTATTAAAATTAAAGAAAATAACATGACAGAAATTAAAAAAATAATAGCTCATTTCCTGCCAAAGAGTCATTATGAATAAATTTATGTTCGTTTTAATAGTTTCTTATTAGAATCCGTTAATATTTTGATGGCAAGGATTGTAATACAATGCAAAAAAAAACAAAGTCTGAGCGGCCTACGCTTACAAAATAGGACCATTAAAACTGGCCATTTCCCTAAAAACAGTTTGACAAAAGCCACAAAAACCTTAAAAAAGAGCAAACAGCCGCTGAACAATAGCTCACGGGCACAAAGGGTGCATTGTGGACTGCGGTTAGCTGCGCTGCCCACTTTGTCCGTCCCTCCAGGCTCTGTGGTAAAAGTTGTCCGTCTGTCTTGCAGTGTCCTTTATAAAAGGGAATGGGGAATACTATGCGTAGTGTGTCGTTCGTGGTCGGTACTGATTTGTGTTGAATGGGGAGACAGAGCATTCGGTTTTAGATTAAATTTTGATGAGATTGTTCTACGAGTGTAAAGATTTTAGAACAGTAATCTGGCATTTTACTCACTGAAGTATATAAGTATGATATAACGACAGCTTAGACTGAAAACCTCGGGTACGCAACTTTAGCTAATTTTATTTTATTACGTTTCTTGAAAAGAGAGTTCGTAACGCACAATCTTGTGTCACGCAAATTTTTTCTTTTCTTCTATTTCAATTCCTGTAGTTGTATCTGTGACGTTGATTGCATACCTCGTTACTACCTACTCTCAACTCGTGGTAACCACGACGGCGCGTCAGAGCTTGTTCAAACAATTGAAAAACTGGAGATATAAGTCTTCGAAATACTCGTAAATCTATAAGTACTAATTAATAATAATAAAACTAATTATTTACCTGTTCCGGCCTCAGTCCAGGCGGCACCCAGGTGTACTCTTCTAGCGCGCAGCCCGAGTCGTCATCACTCTGTGAGTGGCGGTGAGGGTCGCCCGGCTTCATCAGCCGCTCGGCGTGCTCCAGCAGGCCGCGGAACTTGCCCTGCGGCACCGGGTGAGGAGACAGGGACATGGCCGACTGCGGGGACTGCGGTGACTGGTAACTCTGCCCAGGCTGGTTCAACTGCGACACACTGTGACTGTGCAGTAGCCCAAACTCTGGATAACTCTGATTCTGGATTGGTTGACTTCTTCTAAAGTTTGGATAGGAGTACGGATGGGGCGAATTCGACTGGCTCGGCGCTGATGAGCCACTATGTGAGGGTTGTGGGGAAGGCAGCGACGGGAGGAGTCTCGGTGAGGTGGGCGGTGACGCCGGCGCTGGTGGCGGAGGAGACGACGCCGTCTCGTGCAGCGGCGGCGGCGATGAGCCCGTCGGTGACACCACGCAGTTCCGACACACGGGCCTGGAAAGAGAAAATTCACAGTTATAATTTGGACTCACTGGTAAGTTGTCATAACACAGTTTTTGTACCTAGGTAATAGTTACGCTATGCTTAATAAAAACTTATAAAAAATAACAATGAAAATCATAGTTCTGTCTTACTTAAAATAATGTAAATAGCTTATGCGTTCTTCACTCTTAATAAAACGTGGCCATTTGTCTGGCGATTGTGTAGCCACCATTATGGAAAAAGTGTTTATAGGTACTCTAGCTTCCAGCTGTATCAAGTTCCGACTGCTGTGAATTACCGTTCCCTCTCTAGGAGAGGGAACGGTGTGTTAATGATGGCCTAGTACAAGATTGCTAGTTACCACATATCTTCGAAGTTTTGGTTCTAGGAACCACCAATTTCTTAGTGTAATTTTACTTCACCGTTTTGAGAGCAATAGTGATGAAATAAAAGATTAGTACACATCACAACTCGTAAGTCGGAGTCGTTGCTCAGTAGTAATAGTAGCCCAGTGGCTACCACTACTCTAGTTAAAAGCTAATTGCAGAGATTAAATTATCATAAAAACACAAAACCTATTTATAATAATTATTACTGAATAATTTACAAAATAAACACTGATTTAACGAGAGGCAACAAGTGTCGTATCGCATGTTAAGTTCCATTAATACTACACAGTATCGTGAGCTTAGCATCACGTGGGCAGGCGCCTGATTACCCACGTGCCTGCCTAGGCAGGCAGGCAGGCAGGTTGCTCCTTATTGATCTATTAGGTACATTAGTTGAACATTAATCTCGCAGATAAATATCTTGTTCTCTGTCAGTAATTAATTGTTTTATGCTATTACAATCATGTTCTAAAAAATTCCAAGTGAACACAATCTAATGTATTACATTAGATTGTGTTCACTTGTTTCCTAATAAACAAAGGACTGTCTTATCTAACGCTATTGTTTTTATTATCCAGTTTTTCAAATGATTTGTACTATTTTCATTTTTGCCGTGAATGTTGAGGCAATCCAGCTGTTAGACAACACGGATTTAGTGCGTAGACTAAAGAGAACTAAACCCTTTGAGTTAGTGTAGTGTATAAGTTAGTGTATAATAGTGATCAAAGCTGTGCTATGCATATGACACATGAACAAAGTGTTTTTATAAATATCAGACTCTAAGAAAGTGCTAAGGACTTCTTACAAGTGCTAAAGAACGCTATTCTTAGTTTTTAACAAAACCTCTATTGTATAATAATAAGTTAGAGTTAAATTACTTATTAGTCTCTTAGGCTAGATTGTAATCAATTATTAAGAAAATTGTTCTTAATTCCAAAAATTGTGTTCCAACTATGAGTAGCGCCTAAATAAGAGACTAGTGGTTGCAAACACTACTGCTAACCATAGGTTTTGGGTACGGTCTTAGGATTACAGAAACTATCTTAGGATTAAAATTTTTAATAGGTACGCACGATATAGGAAATAGGCTTGCCGGAATTTCAAACTGTGGTGTAGGTATAGATAGATAGATAGATTAAACTTTATTGTACACCAAAAGTAACAGAACTTATACGTAACTTAAATCTACGGGTACAATGGCGTCTCATCGCTGACAGCAATATCTACCAGACAACCTTAGGATGGATCGTAAGAACTGAAAATAATACAGGGTGTAGCCTGCGGTGTAATACTAGCGAATTAATCAAACCTAAATGATAAATAATTTTATACTACCTTATACCTTCTGAATCCTTCGCGGAATACAGGCGTGATGTTATTCTGTATTATGCTATACAAAATCAATCAGGCTGAAGTGGGAGTGGGCTAGCTACGTCGCACGTGTATTGAACTGATCATGTTCGCGGAGCAAACCAGGCCAGAGATAGCCCAAGATGGAGAATTTTGGAAGGGAAAGCTTTTGCCCAGCTATGGAACAAATGAACTCCAAAACCAGTGTTTATAAAATTTAGAATGAAGACCTCAACTAAAATCTACTAGTGTTATCAAGTTAGGTAACCTCATAAAATCAATGCGTTTAAGTCCCGTTGGCGGGCAATAAGACTAGTTTTATGTTTACCGCGGACTTGTATTAGCACTAGTGCGACAATGTGCTGACGCTAAAATACCTTCATGGAAAGTTATGTCGGGCGCAACAGTTATGAGCCATAGGGTTGGCAGCTTAGATTACATTGGAAGGTCTATTTAAAAAAAAATGCTAATCATGTTTTTATTGTAGCAATTATGACAGCCGTCAGATAACGCGTCTGAAAAATGACGTCGTAGCTGATTTTGGGTAGCCTAAGAATAGTTCTGGCTGCAGGAACATCGCAGAGCAGTCACTCGTAACATTCCGTGAAAACAGTTATGTGTGTGTATTTATAATGGTGGATTGGGACTTAGTTCTCATTGTTCATCTTGCTGAAGAAGGAGAAAAACTTGGAGCCTTAAGACAAAGAAGAAGATTTTGGGTGAATAAGCTTTGGAAGGACAGATATAGGTACTTTCGGTGAATTTCATAACTAATACTTGACTGGCCTGTCAGTCTAGTAGTTAGTGACCCTGACTGCTACGCGGGAGGTCGTGGGTTCGATTCCCACCCAGGACAAATGTTTGTGTGATGAGCACGATCATTAATATTGTTCTGTGTCTGGGTGTAATTTATCTATAATATGTATGTATTTAGAAATATTTAAGTGTGTTTATCAGTTGTCTAGTACCCATAACACAAGCTCTGCTTAGCTTGGGACTAGATAGCGTAGTGTGATAGTTGTGGACATATTATTAAAAAAAACTTGTTTAATGACTTACGATATGACGTTCGCAAATTTAACGACTACTAAAGGATGGATTATGAAAACTTTGAAGCCGTGGTTGCTCTGCTCCGTCCTTACATAATGAAAAAACCATCTCCGTTCATGCATATCTGTTTAAGAAAGATTATCTGTGTGCTTAAGGTAAATAATAATGTATATTTTTTTCATTTAAGTTTAATTATTTATTCAGCTTTAATAAAAAACATTTTTAATTCAGCTTATTGTCAGCTTGGATGAGCGCTTTTCCAATTTTTAGTTTTAGTTCTATTGATCTATCAAACTATGTCAATACATTATATTAGCGTATAGTCTTAGGACATTTTTATTTGTATTTTGGTTAAAAAAAAGTCGCCCGACGGAGCTCTAAGGCGCCCTAAGCCGCTCGAAGCCGGCGTAAAGCGCTCGAGCTGTACCGAGCCGCACCGATGCCCACCGATAGTGGGCGCCGGGCCGAACTCTTGAACGTGTTAATTTTTTTAATCGTGCAAAGTTACTGGCAGCGATTTTTGTGCATTCAACCACATCGTTACTTATAAATAAATACTACCTATGTCACAAGTAGTGGCAACCCTAACACTTGTAGTAATTTGCCTTAGATATGCACGCAGGCAGCGATGGCTACTAAATACAATTTACTGGGTGGACACTCGCTTAGCTCGTACTTCAGATAGTCGATTAAAGAGATGACCTGCTTTTAGAGCAGTTTCTCTTAAAGGCAGCTGAACTTACATTTATTTAAATTTTAATCTTTTCGGCGACGGCCTTTTGACGTAAGTGCTAACTTATAGCTTTTTAGTAGATCTAACCTGCTAATGCAAAAACGTTTGCAATACACATACTCGAAAACCCGCTCTTATTCCACCGTTTACATGTATGCAATGGACTATTTTCTGCGCGTATGCGGGAAAAAGCGCGTGCACTCTCCCATTAGAATGTTATTGTAATAAAATAGTTTCAGGCACGAGTCGTCCCGCACGAGGCGCTAGTCGACCCCCAAGAGATCAGAAAAAACCGACAAAAAATTCCACCACTGGGGCGTCTAGAATCATGTACTGGATCCATGGTATTCATTTGTGTTAACATGTCAATGACAACCTGTATAGGTAACTAGCGACCCGCCCCAGCTTCGCACGGGTGCTATGGTGGTATTGAATACACTCAATCTATTAAAAAAAACTGCATCAAAACCCGATGCGTAGTTTTAAAGATATAAGGACAGACAACGGGAAGCGACTTGGTTTTATACTATGTAGTGATGATATTGAATGTCACGTTCTCGTGCTAAAGAAGAACTTCGAATTCTCAACGTCATAACCAGAGCCGTCACTATTCATCTCAAGACCTGCCACTAAGCGAAGATGCCACTGTCATCCGTCAAGCCCTTTGAGCCAACCCTCGCCTGCCGCGCCGGTCCTTACGACCGCTATCGAGCGATCTCACGACCCGCGCGTACCGATCCTATCGACAATCGAACTCTATCGACATCGATGCATCACTCGCCTGCCATTAATTGCTCAGTAGATGCCGGTGATATTAATAAAAAGTGCGGGAACCGAGATCCATTCGATTGATTAGTTCGTATAATTTTATAGTCGATAGAAAATGGCGGTTTTTGTACAAGTTACAGTAGGTGTCGTGAATGTTAACGTTTCTTTTTGTTAGGGTAGGTTGGAGTCGTAAACTGAAGGAGCTGCCGGTAGCTGTGTTGAGAGATGCTTTTGATTTATGCTTTGTTGGGTGATTTGTGCTTTGGAAAGCATTAAAAGCCTTTGCAGTTAGTTGTCATTCGCAGATCCATGACAGTCGTTAAAGATTGATCGATCCTTAAAGTCGTTAAAGACGCCACAACTATCCAAAGAGCGTTGTCTTGCCTATAGGCATAGATTCCCGCACAGAACGAATATTTGTAAGGCTGGGTTGTTTCAGGTCTGGGTATCTTGTGAGTATTCTTTACATGTTTGTGAACGCCTCTACAATACCTGTATTGAAATTAATTGTGTAATTAAACTGTAAGTAATTTAAAGTGTATTGGAAACATTTAAAAAATCAACACTCTTTGGATAGACACTGTAATTTAAAATATCTGACATTAGAAATAATATTTTAAATGCCAAGACGAGTCTTAGTATTATTTTGAGGCTTTGTCTCTGTAGTGCAATAACATCAAGTAATAATAATAAAAAACGTCTTTAAAAAGTTTTAAATGAAAGTATAGTTGTCGACACGCATTCCCCTTATTAGTAAAAGAGTAACAAAATAACATATTCTACATTTCCATCCACAGGAAACACAAACAAGCATATTAATTCTATTTTCACATTCGCACCCATCACTTAACACGTGGAAGGTCAGACGTCGAGCCATTTCACGCACCACTTTTACGGCCAACCGACACGGGATAATCACTCTTATGTTATTCAGGCTAATGTTCATTATACCTAAGTTTGTTATAAAAGGATTTATGTGCCGTCGAGTGTGAAATAAAACAAATTGTGCGGACACGCCGCGTCCGGGGTATTTATGACCCCGCGCGCACGGGAACGGTTGGGACTTTCGACACGTATTTATTGGTCCGTATGTTTTGTTTGCCTCATATGATATGTAAATGAGAGGGATAGCAGGTTGTTTGATTAATTTACTGTAGATTGGAGTAACGGTTATGATGCTTTGTTAAGGTTCTGTAACCAACGGGTAAAAACGGGACTCTGTTGCTTTCACCGTCCGTCTGTCTTTCACTAGGCGGTATCTCAAGAACTGTAATAGCTAGACAGTTGAAATTTTCATAGATGACGTATTTCTATTGCCGCTATAACAACAAATACTAAAAACAAAATAAAATATATTGTGTAAAAAAAAATTGTATAGATAAATGGTCGGGAACCCTTTGTGCCCGATTTCGACTCGTCCTTAGAATTTTGATTTTGCTTGTTGGTTACCTGTAGTCATTATTTTGTTAGTTATGTCAAAGTCGTTCAGTGTTCATGGATATTTATTCAGTGATTTCAGGGAAGCCTCTTCTATCTGGAATAACGTGTTTCTAGTCCAGGTAGCAGGAACACAGATTGCCAACCAGGCCTATTCAAGATAATTACTTCCTTCACACATGGGACCAAATTACCATACAGAATAATGGGCCGACCGAATAGCTGGCTGACTGTGAAAGTATAATGGCTAGTATTGACTCAATATTCAGTAAGAGATGAAGTGTTGATATACACCGTTAAATTTTAGTCGTTTTAATCCCGAAGAGGGTCGATCCAGTACATGAAACACTATCGATTTGTGTAGATAAAATAAAAAAATAAAGTACTTTTTTTCTTAATCTCTTAATGATGTACCTACGCATTTACGAAATTAATTTCTTTAAGTTAACGAGTCATTGACCTTGTAGGTAGTTGTCAGTCCTTGCGTACTAACTACCTACAGGTCATTGAACTCGCCCAGCTAACGTTTACTTAAAGAAATCAATTTAGAACATGCGTAAATTAATTCGAGTTTTAAAAAAAAGTACTTTGTTTTTTTATTCTAACTTTACAAATCGATAGTGTTTCATGTACTGAATCGATCCTCCAAGGGATTAAAACGATCAAGATTTAACGGTGTATGTATACGGCCATCACCAAAGGTTTCAAAGACCATCTGTCAGGACACCGGTGGACTACTATTTCTTTTATATTATTTTTATTATAGCTAGACTTTTCCAGTCCCTCCAATCATTTTGGTTACTCTTGTTACTATTTTTTATATTTGATTGTAATATTTTTTTTTTGTGATATGTGATTGCTATGTAACTGCTATGCCGGAGGTCGTGAATTCCATTTCCACCCATGAAAAATGTTTGTGTGATGAGCACGATCAACTGTTCTGTGTCTTTGGTTTTTAATTTGTTTGTATTTAAAAATATAAATATGTTTATCAGGGGTCTACTTCTATCTTCTCGTAGCACAAGCTTTGCTTAGTTTGAACTAGATGGCGTTGTGTGAAAGTTAAAGAATATTATAATAATATACATATTATCTTTTATGCATGCTTACAATAACTCTCTTTACAGAGATCATTCAAAGTTTCACGGTAATCTCCACGTTAACGTAAACGCGGTGTGTTGCGTTAGGTTAGCTCAGCTTAACGCATAATTTCACGGACATTGTTCATAGCTTATCAGTGAGACATCTGTATTACACCAGCGGCTCGATCTACCTCATGAATTATATATGAGGACATGTTGGGAGATTCGGATTGAGCAGATTTTTAAGTGAGGTGTAACTAATCTAAGGAAATTGATAGAATTGCATTTTAGTTCTACTAAATACAATTCGAGGTGTAAATGTAAATTTAAATTGTAAATTTTTGTCCCACATTATGAATTACTCTTGTATCGTGGGTACACGATGTACAGAATTGTGTAACTTCACTCACACACAAGTCAACTGGATAAGTGACACTCGTCTGTTGACCAAACAGATATTTGTAGTGATATAAAAATTTCTGGCGACCCGCCCCAGCTTCACACGGGTACTGATATTTGACTGGCCTGTTGGTGTAGTGGTTGGCCGGAGGTTGTGGTTTCGATTCCCACCCTGGGCAAATGTTTGTGTGATGAGCTCAATAATTTGTTCTGTGTATGGGTGTAATTTATCTATATTATGTATGTATTAAGAAATATATACTTAAGTATGTTTATCAGTTGTCTAGTACCCATAGTACAAGCTCTGCTTAGCTTGGGACTAGATGACGATCTGTAACATTTTTGGAATATACTTATGGGTCAATTAAAGTTAGACTTATGGGTCAAACTTGAGTACAAAAGGAGATGGGGATCAATATGCTATGTAAATGATTACACGTAACAGGAAAAGTGAAATAAGATGCAAAGTAACAGATAAGTGTTTGCATCTGCTTCGACTGCCTACTTAGGTACCATGTTACATCTTCAGCATTTCAATCTAAGTTTGATGTAAGTAGCTGGGATTGTTGATAAACTTGTGCCAATGTGCTATTTGAATACTCGGTAAGTGAGGTCAATTTTTATCTGTGGACAATCTTTTGGCTCAGTCTCCATAAAGGCGGATTCAGATGAGCAGCAATTTGTTGACGGCAGGTACCACTGAAGTCGCCAGCACGTGTAGTTGGCAGCTGCTGTTAACACATCGACTGCCGTTTGGGTGTCATCAAAGTGTCAATTGGCGACGACTGCGTTTGCCCTCATCAAAAGATTACCGGGTTGTAGCCATCAGGAAATACAGACTCTGGAAGGGAATTCAATTCCTTAGCTGTACGCACTCTTGACTTAAAGACCCTAGAGAGGTTAAAGCTAACAAGAAACACAGACTCCAGCGGGGAATTCCACTCTTTAGCTGAATGCACAATGAAACATTCTGTAGAACTCCTTAACTCCAGATCCGGGTAGAAGGTTATATTGTAGACACCTATTGCATGTAAAATACATAGCGGTCAAATATCTCAATTTTATTTGAAGGTGACTAAAATAGTGTCAGTCAAGTTTAGTAGTTACCTACGAACAGACAGACATTCTCACGTAGGTCGCGAGTGACACGCATACAAACTGTACGAGTGTATGTAAATGTATGCGTGTGTATTACACACTGGACACCAAACGTGCTGGCTTTCATACATACTTTGAATTTAGTTTTGGTTTGATGTGTGTTGTTTTTGTTTTAAATATGATTTGAATTAATAATAGCATAGTTATGAATTTTATAGCCTTTGCCTAGCAGTGGGACAGTACAGGCTAAATAAAAAAAAAAAATTATGTGATTTTTTTATTTTATTTTGGAGCTTACCAATCATGTGGCGTTTATCAGAAGAATCAAACTATTGTGCTGACGAAATTATTTTTACAAGCTTTTATTTAGTTTCACTTCTCTCGATGTTTGTGACCAAATCTAAATTAAATTTGATATAAACTGCAACAATAGCAAACTGTATTGGCCCAGTAGGGTCGAATCCTCCTAGGACCAAGAGTCGATTCGAAAGCGTATCACCGTGGCCCTGGGATCGCAAAAAAAGAACAGGGTAGGTTGATTATTTAGTGATTGTTTGAAACTGTTTCCCGCTCCTACCAAGGACAGGATTCGTCATTGGACGATTTTTACCCACCATAAAAAAATAAAAAAAGCCCTAACTACTGTGTAAGAGGTTTTTACGTACCTCGTTGTTCCAATGTAGAGGAATGACCTTATCCATACAAGAACTATAAAACAGGCCAGGAGACCCATAATAAAACAAAGCCGTAAAAATCACAACGTTAATTAAAACATGTCTCCCAGCTCTAAATTCTTGTATCACTTTCCACATAATAACGCATAATTATAATAATGTAGCAGTTATCGTGGCGTGCGAGGCTAATAACCGTTATTTCGTTAATAACGTTTCGAACCGGTCGGTATTTTGATAAATAACTTGTGTTAATTCGGAATGTTCATTGGTTGTGTAAGACAAGATGTATTGGGCGTTATCCGAGTTGTCTTAAAAGTTAATTGTGGGTAAAATATTGGTTATTTTTCGCTTCCGTATCAATATTTTATTAATTTACCGGTAGGTCTCGGCGCCACCGTGGACGCTACCGAGGTTCATTAACGCTTGTTTCATAATATTTTACCGACCGGTAGTAGTTTGTATATGTCTTGCAACTTGGCGAACATCGATGTGCAGTAATGTTCATCATATCGAAGATTTATTTATTTATTTTAAACTTCATGTACAGTAGTGGTACATGAAGATTATTAGTACTTGATTGCGATAAGCAGTGATGCAGTCTTTGATAGTAAAGCGCAGTAGTTTATAAGAGCCTATTTATTCTAGCCTTGAAGACACCTAAATTTATTTACAATTTAGGTGTAGAGTTTACGGGTAATTTTTCAGTAAGCAAATGGTTCCAATACTTCAAGTACGCGGTATAAAGGACGTGGCGAAACGGTTAGTCTGGGTCGTAGAAGAGATAACTTTGGAAACAGTTTCTGGCAAATAGCTATTGAAAGTTTTCGATCGATAGATCATTTAAAATGTTTTGATTGCTTACGATAAGTATTTACGCTACTACAGGTTTAATAAGCATCTTTTCCAAGTGTAATTGTTCGTCATCCTCACTTCCTTTGCTTTAATTTCCTCAGAGCTTCTTCAAGTTCAATCTTCACGCGTATAATCCGAAGCATTTCTCATCAAGCTTCGGTATCTTCGGCAATCATCGGTCAAGTTCGGCTTCCGATTAATTAAATTTAAGATTGAGAGCCATTGACCCTGGTGCATCGGACCGGAAATATTCAACCTGTGTTCAACCTTGATCGTAATCGATTTGGTAGATTAAATCTACCATTTTTGTAGAAAACTATTTTTTTACTTGCAGTTTTTAATCTGTGGAATGACAATCACCAGTATCGTTTATAATTCTGTGGAATGTCCGTGTAATTGCCTGTTAATTGTTATGGATGAGGAATTTGAGACCAACGCGAATATTTATGTCAAGCCTTTTTGTTTACGAGTATAAAAGTAAAATCTTTATGTGAATATATTTAGGACTATTTAGTCGTGATTCAAATACACTTTGCTTTAGCTGTAAGATCATAATCAATTTCAAAATATTTATTTTACATAGAGGCTGTAGTAATTATAATATTTTCTAACTTATAGTGCTATTAGGTGGTGACATGAGTAGACAGAACAGAAGGAAATAAAACGTTGAGCCGATCCTAAATAATATGAGACAAGGTCTGGAGTATCTTGATGACGTCATCATCCTTTATCTTGATCTGGTCCAATGTGCTAGGACAGTGATGATCAGTTAGTGATTACCAAGCATATAGGTACAGTTAATAATGCAATGGCCTACTACCACCATTTTTTAATCCATGGGCCCTGGTGGATTAATAAAATCAAGCACCACAATAACACGCAAAAAAATCCAATAGTATTTTTTGCGTATTATTGTGTCAGTCCACCCAGATTGGATGGCATCTCTTGATGATTACTTACAAACAAAAGACGTTATGTATACTCAGTAGTTGCGTACAAATTGAACCAAAATGACGATCGTCTTTCAATGAAAAAATTATCGGCTTTTAATCGAAGTGTAGCACAGCGGGGGCTATGCGTAACCATAGCAACGGCGGCCATTTTAGTTTAACATAAATACTTGCCACTATATACTACGTAGGTACTATAACTATCACTTCATATCGTTAGGTATTATGCGTTCCAAATATGAACAGGAAAGTCAATAACCTCGATCTGTCAAATTTTGAGTGAAAAGTACGGCTTGCAAAAAAATCTTGTTGGCGTATGAATAAAAAGTTTTTTTTTGCTTTTTATTTCTAAATTTTAATTAATTCTAGTTCATGTAAAAACGTTTGGGTTTAATATAAATTTGCCAAATATATTGTTTTAAATCATAAAGAGTTTACAAGAAAAACTATTTTCTTTCTTATTTTCATTGTTAGAAACAATTCGCCTTTTTCTTCTATTTACCACTACTCAGACACATCACACAGTGAAACAGAGATAAACAAAATTGAAAAATTGTATTCTGATTAAACTTTTTTTATTCACGTTTCGTACGTAAATAATTTTTTTAAATATCTTTTTTTGTTCACTCTACCTAATTTCTTCGATTTGACAGTTCGACGTGACGTCACGGCATGACCATCGATCCTATTCTCAGTTGGAACGGGTTGTATATTTATTTACTTAACGTAATAGTTCCAATTAGATATAATTATTTAAGATTTCTCTAGTTGCTAAACGCTACTATATTCCTTTAATTAAATGCCAATTTCGATAGTATCAGATTAAGATTAATTGCCTAGGGTTCGAGATTAATATTGCAGATTTCTCAATCGTTCGTTCGCGGCCTGCTTGTACTAGATAATAAAATAGTGGAGCCATTGATGGAGAGGCTGCCCATGATCAGATTCAACTTGCAGGTTATCCAGAATGTAATTAAATGATGTAAATGCATGTATTCAACGTGCCAATATTCTGTGGAAACTTGGTTTGATAAATCATCGCTGTATCCATTGTGGTGTGACAGGAATCGCTCAATGCAGCCATTGGAATCGGGAAATGTTTTGGACTAGACTAAAGCGGCAGTATTTAGGGCTATTTTGATTCATTATGAGTAAAACGATACTATACATAAAATATTGCCTGTCACTCAGGAGTAAAGCAGCTTTCTATTGTTGCTATTTTTTTCCAATCGGACCAGTAGTTCCAGAGATTATATCCTACAAACAAAAAAACAAACTTTACCTCTTTATTACATTAGTGTAGATTATTAAACGATATGATCCTTTACAGGTCACTGCGATTAATCAATTCTTATGAACCGTTGTAATCAGGAGTACGATGATGCGCCACTGGTACATGGTGGACATCCCACATATATGCACAAAACGTTTTGGGAACACATTCATTACGCGTACAGTAAAGAGTGGAATTCCATGCTGGAGTGTGTATTGAGCATTTTAAAATCAAGAGTGAATAGGTTACTTCTAGGCAAGCGCGCTCCATCGTTGATCATATAGTCGATTTCCATCAGCCCCCCTAGCCAAGTTACAATCGTATCGTTTAGAGTTAGCGCTTGTAGTTGAATTGGGGGCGTGGCTATCTACAGGCGCTAACTCTAAACGAAACGATTGTAACTTGGCTAAGGGGGTAGGTGATTTAATTGTTAAGCGGGAGTCAATAACATATAAAAAAATATCCAACTACGTCAGCAACCGTAGGGACCCTGCAGAAAAGTCGAAGCTAATTAGGGCCAAGGGTTTGTGTCTGAAAGGAATTCTATGGCCCTGGTATGTATGGCAATGTAGGAACGGGGTAGGTTGTTTAGTCAGTAAGAGTCTGACACTGTTCCCGCTCCACCCAAGTGCGGGATTCGTCGTTGGATGATTTTTACCTACCATAAAAAAACATATAAAAAGTATCTAACTAAACTTGATTACTTTTCCTAACGAATGCTTTTAAAATACTTGTCCAGGATGTTATACGTTCCCGACACTTGTAAATACCAGCACATAAACTAAGATATAAATTAAATTAGAGAATATATTCCATCACATTAATGGCACATAGACAACGGCCGACACTGACTGATGTCCTGCGAATATAACAGTTCCAATAAACACGAGACTATCTGTGAACAGAGTAGACAATAATCAGAAGTTCAACACTAGTTTTTTAAAAATGTAAATTGAAATTTGAATGTTTGTGTCAGCGACAGTCATTTGCGAAATAATTTGAAGGGTTAGAATGCAAACATTACATTATATATATTTTTTACTATTTAGGTTTCAGTAAATAGGCTCTTTATAAACTAGTACACTCACTGCTTACCATCAGGTGGGATCGCAGTCAACCACTATTTTATATAATTAAAAAAAAGAGATCGTGAGTGAAGAAAAAAGGAGTGGAATTCTCTGCAGGCGTCTGTATTTCCTAATGGCTACGGTCTAGGTTTTAGGTTCTAAAAATGAATAGGTTACTTCTAGGCAAGAGTGCTTCATCATCGGCCACATTATGGCTTACCATCAGGTGAGAAAGTGGTCAAACACGTGCCTACATTAGTTTATATTAAATAAAAAACTTAAATATAAACTAAACTAAATATTTACATTAAACCTAACTATGAACATATAATACAAAACACAAAAATAATAAGTAATTTCGAGTGTAATGGGAAGCAGACATATAAGTTAAGATGGCTGCGCCTTCTGGTGTATTCTTTATTCTGTGTTCTAGTGTAATCTGTGGAGTTGCTAGCAGGAACCGGTCGCGCTCACTATTGAGACGAATTAAATAATTATGAACTGCTATTAAACTGTTGTTTCCTGTTCGCGGACTAGGTTCCGAGATGTAGCGACATGTGGCGGGGGTTTTGTTACTTTTCTATGTTTTTACTATTCTGAGATCAAGAAACTAAAAATAAATACCTCATGTAAAAATCGTCTAAGCGTTTGGTCGTATTAAATTGCTTTAAATTTAATCCAACCAGCAATAGTTGTCACCCAATGAATTGGTCTTTAATTGTATAGCTCTAATAGCTCTATCAAACCTTTCAACTAAATGCGTGATGTTTTTTTAAAAACAGTATTTTTCTTGTAGGTATCATTACTATAGTTGATATTTTAGTGGAGCGATGGCGTTCCATATGGCAAAATGCCTTGTGGTTTTAATTCCCCTTTTTATATTATTACAGAATGAATATACAAATAAACAAACGAATTTCTGTGATAATTTTCTTGTTTTTTTTTCCATTGTTATTTGTGGTCGGCGCAACGCTTTTTTTTTTCTTTCTGTTCTGTCCTTCGTCATGGTTCATTAAGTCTCTTTCCTAGCATATCGCTCCTCATCCATTATTTCTTTTGCCTCCTATACCCTCTCCATCCAAGCGAATATTCAGTTGACTTAAATTATTTACTTATTAACTTATTATTACCTAAATCCATTGCGTCACAAAATGGCAGATTAGTATTATAAACTTGACCGCACAAACCTTCCTTGAGTATTTCAAAGCTAATAAAATATTCTCGTCACAGTCACCGGCGCAGTGTCTCGGGATTTGGTAATAAAACCGTTGTTCTGCCATGTTTCCATTGTTCGCACTTCAGAAACAAAGGTGTCATAAATTGAGTAGAGCATCAGAAAACACGAGATATTTGGATAAGTTTCACACGAGCGGCGCCACGGGGGAAAGTTAAGTTATAATTATATGTTAACTGTAGTAAGACAAAGGGAGTAGCGGTATATCGTTGTTAACGTTAATGGGTATTTTCGCTCACTCTTGGCTGTTTTTAGTAGAAGATAAATGCGTACTTCTTATTCATTGCATATGATGTATTTTCTACAGTACTTTGTAACTATTAAAATATTTGTGTTAAGTCTTGATGGTTCCTCGAGTTTCTCTTGTTTTCAAGTCGTTACGAAATTTTCACAATTATCTGTCAACTAAGTAGTAATGTCACTATGTTTGATTTCCATTGATTTAAAAGCCTCATGTCACAGTGAGGTTCAAACTTTTTCTCACCAGTGTTAGATAGTGGAACTTAAGTATAAAAATTTACTTCAATATTAAAGTTTTCCATATGATTAGAACATACAAAACCATTCGAAAACAAGAGCAGGATAAGACACAACCACCGTCTGCTCCAGTCTCCCCGGAGGTTCCTGTCCTTTTAGTATAGTATACGGAACCTTACACCTTGTTACATATACGTATATAGTTTCTACTTCCGCCAAAAGTTTGAGGCAAAATTATAATATTGACGTACAGCTATAACTCGTATCTCAGAATTTATAAAGTAGTATTTGTAGGTACCTTGGCTGGTGCAAGCAGACCATGCTCACCTGATAAGTATTAACCACCAAATCCTACCTATCTAGAGTAGGCCTGATTTCTAGCTGTAGGAATATTCCTACAACTAGAATTAGGTCTCCTCTCTAGAAGAAGGTATGGGACGTAATCTACGACGACAGCGTCAGTGCGGATTGGTGGATGTCTCATGTTTTCGAATTTTTGATTCTCGGAAAAGACGATTTCGTCTACTCTTCTTCTTTTTCGATACCTTCACTATTTTGAGAGCACTCATGATGAAATAAATTGCACAAACTAATGCGCCTGTTTGTGTTTCCAGCCGTAACCAACAACTGGTAAGCCAGGGTTGTAATCATTGGGCTACCATTGCTCCTCATTATATGCAGTAGTGCCTGTTTGGAGACCTACTTGAAGCACAATTTCCTGTCCATCTTCCTTCATTCTTCCATCCCCGCTGTCCGCCAGTGCCTTAGCCCTGGCTCCAGGTCCACACACGCTGGTACGCCAGCCAGGCTGTGCGAGGAATGTGGGCTATGCGGCAGGAACGCTACAATTAACTGCTGACCACGCCGAGCTGTTCCAGAGCATTCGTTACATCGCGCTATAATAAGTTCCTACTAACACTTAGATCTTGATTTTCCTGGGTTTGAGGAAGAGGAATTCGATGGTCTAACTGTGATAGCTGAAGGCATGAAGAAGTTTGAATAAACCACCACTAAAGTGCCATGAAAGCAGATTGGGTTCGTGACTAATTTTTTTTTAACATATTTGTATCAAAAAGTATAATTATCCAAAATCAATCCAAGTACAATATTTATCCAAACAATCTTATCATTATTAAATATTACTAATAGTAAGAAACCTCCAAATATCAGTATAAGGATGCACACACTGAAATGTGACGTCACTGTCATTACGTCAATAGGTTGGTGGTCCTTGTGCTCAGTATAGATAGCGACATATTCCCACCACGTCCCCTCTCTTTCTCAATCCAAATTTAAATTGCTATTTCATGAAATAACCAATTTCGATTTTTCAGAAAAAGATTTCTTTGTTAATATTGTAGAAAAATAATCACAGGAAAGTACTAAATTGTAACTGTTGAGATTAGATTTACAGTACTACTTTGTCTTTGGTTCCTGAGTGAGCCCTGACTTAGTTTCGTAAAGTTCAACAACCACTAACAGAAATTCGTGGCGCTTCGTTTCAGAAAACATTTAAATTAATTCACAAACATTTAATCCTTGTAAAGAAAAAAAACACTCGCAATCAACAAATAACATATTTCTTTTAATTACTAATTAAATCCAAATTACTCCAATAAAGCCTCTAAAATATTACCTGTATTATGAGTCAGGAATAAACTATTTATAGTGCCGACGTCGTAAATTGGACGTTTATTAGCTCCGAGTGTTGCACCGGAATGAAGAGCGCTAACGAAGCCAATTCTATACGAGCATATCGTATACACTCAGTTTACATTGACCTCTATTGCTCAACAACTTGTTCGTTAGTAGAGGTCTTCTTGAATTGGCGATTAACATGACAATGCCGATTTATGTTGAGCTCCCGTCAGCGTATATTAGTATCGGAATGCGGGGCCGACTTAAGTGGTGAATTACATACATGCAAGTGTAGGATCGCTATTACATTTTATTGTGCAACAGTTGAGTTCAGTTTATTAATTAGAGGTTATTGGAGTATACATAAAGAAGGTACTTTCACTCATAGGGGGAGAAATGATTATAATAATTGCTAGCTATGTAGGCGTTTGACGTGACTTGGTCCGTGTGGTAGTCAAATCATTACAAAGTATAAAACAAAGTCACTTCACGCTATCCCTATGTATGTTTAGATCTTTAAAACTACGAAACGGATTTTGATGCGGTTTTTGTTAATACATAGAGCAATAGAAGAGGAAGGTTTATATGTATAACACACATATTTAATATCACATTGTACCCGTGCGAAGCTGGGGTGGGTCAATAGTATATTATTAAACATCTACACTAATTTAATAAAGAGGGAAATTTTGCTTTTTTGTTTTTTATGTTTGTAGGAGGTAATCTCTGAAACTACTGGTCCGATTGGAAAAAAATTAGCAACAATAGAAAGCTGCTTTACTCCTGAGTGACATAGGCTATATTTTATGTACGCGGGCGAAGCCGCGGGCAAAAGCTAGTGTTTTATAAAATTCAATAAAAGTGTAACTAGCTAGAAACTAAAGAACTTACTAAATAGGATTACTGGCTACTTCCAAAGATTACCTCCTACTGACAAATAAACAAACGAGATTAATTAAAAATACCTTGAAACCGATTTGCTAGTCCTATCGTAGGTTACATGGTTTTTCAGGATTTTTTTTCTTAAGGCTTATTAATTTGGTTATAAAAAAATTGTTTGATTTTTTTACCTTTTATCACAGCATTTATGGTACTGTGGTACTAGATCTACAATACTTAAATAAATAAATAAAAAAAACTGCGTTTCATCTACTACCTATCGTTTCATAAATAAAAATCAAGTCACTCATACGAAAAAAGAAAAAAAATCTATCCTTGCTACGCGGCTTGCTACGTCGTAGCTCTAAATGCTACGAGCGTAGCATTCGGGACGCTTGGGAAAATTTTCTTTGAGGGATTTTTTTTTTTTTAAAACAATATAAAAACGAGCATTCAGTCTTCATCAGTTGAGTCTTCTAGCTTTTAACAAATTATCAATACGTTTAAAAGTTTAAATGTGGCCGACAGTTTTCACATTAAACACATTGCGATATAAATCATCGGGTACCGTAACAAATACTGAGAAAAATGTCCGATTACTTGAAACGGGTTAACGATTAACTCGTAAACGGACCTGTAACGTTCAATTCTCTGCCTTTGAGTGACCGCCGCGGCTTGTGACCGACGGAAAAAAGAGGTACCAGTTAAATGTTTCTTTTGTGACAAAAGTAAGATACTATGTAACGAAACGGTATGGACAATTGGACATATAAGATTTGTAATATAATATAGACACGTCCTGAACTCTGTAGATTTATTCAAAATAAGCTACTGAATCGATTCTAGGTACTTTTATAGTAAATATTAATTAAATAATATTTACAAATGAATAAAATGTTAGACGTCATCAAACGACCACTCCTGTTAATTTCCGTAGCAAAACAGTCGCCGCGTTTCGTTTTATTAATAAAAACAAATATTTGTATAGCCTGCAGGTGGTGTCCCGGGTCTGGGTGTCTTGTATATGTAAATTTACATGTTTGTGATCGCTCCCACGTTAGGAGTAAGTAATATAAGGCAGAGTTTTTTACAGTAAAATTTTAAAAATAACATATATAAGTAAGTAGTCTTCTTGGTAATTAATATATTATTTAAGGTATAAAATAATTATATTGCAAGTTCTTTAGATGTCCGGTGAGTCCAATATAATAATGCCTTCAGGATGTTGATGATGTTCACGTATTGTTGACATAACCGCAAATAAATGTTCCTAAGAAAAGTGATTTACTGCTCAGGAGAGTGGGACATAGTCACAACAACATCTTGAGAATTTACGCGGGCACTTATAACTATTTAACTTTAATACTTCATGAGTGAAAGGTTACATTAAATATTTAGTTATTTGTTAAGTTACTAACCCTGTAAGGATCTTGTGTCCAAGATAAAATAAATTCTATCATCATCATCATTTCAGCCGAAAGCCGTCCACTAAAGCTGGACATAGGCCTCCCTCAAGCGCCGCCACAATAAATTCTATGTTATCATATAATTTGCTGTTTTACACTGGGAAATCTTAATTATAAAGAAGAGAAAAATCTCAGCAAAACAGTAACACACGCTCGTATAGAAAGTGACTGCATCACCGCACGCAAACTATTCAGCGCTGGGAAACGCATCAACTGCTCTAATGCCGCCTAATGACGTATTATTTACCTCCAGAGGAATTTATATGACATCGCAAAACTTCTCTTATTTTCTGCTCAATAAAGTCTATGCAAACTGTATTTCTCACGTTAAAGATGCAAAATTAGAACTTGTAAATAAACTTACGAAATTCGACTTTGATGCTGTAACGATAAGGTTGGTTTAAGGAGCTTGTTTTAATGTGGTTTCCGTATAAAGTCGCAGAAAAACTATCTGAACAGTTAGAAGGAAATGAAAGATTAGTAATTATGAACGTTTGTTTTGTTGTATAACTGTCGCTAGCGCCATCTTTGGCACAAACGTGTCGTCGTTTGACATAAAATAACGTTTACGGAGAACGAACGAGTGAAAAACAATTTACCGTTTAGTCACCTTTTGTAGGAAAACTGTGGAAGTAAAAGTTATTGACTTCAGTTTAGCAATAAATTTTAAACTTCATCATATAACAGATTTACGACGCTTAGACGCAAAACTCTCGAGGATGATGATTTGGTTTTATACCTACATATGTCTTGTCCACTATAGCGATGGCGTCTTGCCGTAAATCATAAATGTTTACTCATCTTTGCAGTAAACAATATTATAAGGCTGAGGAGTTTATTTGTGTTTAGGTTTCTATATCTCAAAAGATAGCAAACTGAACTCTTATGATCACTTATCATCATAAATCATTTTTGAGTTCGGCTCGCCTTTGGACATTCATTCTCAAATAATTGTAGGTATTATTGTAAGTTTTATGTACAACTAGCGACTCGCCCCAGCTTCGCACGGGTACTGATATTGAATTTATCATGCATATATTATACACATAAACCTTCCTCTTGAATCACTCTGTCTATTAAAAAAACCGCATCAAAATTGGTGGCGTAGTTTTAAAGATTTAAGCATACATAGGGAGGAAGCGACTTTGTTTTATATTATGTAATAATAAAGAATTAAGAAACACTTTCACATAATACACCTTATGATGTGTTGATGAAGAGACAAAAGACCGTTTTACTCGGGAACGTTTACTATATATTCGATTCCCTAGTTGAAAAAAAAGCTATTCTATGTTTTTTGTAATATTATGATTAATAAGAATTATTCTATAGAAAATCGGTGGTGTGGCATCGCCTGATAGCGCATTAAACCGTTAGTTCAGCGCCTGACTGATTTTTTTTTGTATATAGGTTCGCGCTTGACCGATATCTCACCTGATGGAAAGCGACGATGTGGTCGACGATGGAGCGCGCTTACCTAGAAGTAACCTACTTACTCTTGACTTAAAGATTCACGGATTGTAGCTATCAGGAAACACTGACTCCGGCAAGAAATTCCACTGCTTGGCTGTACGCACAAAGAAAGGGTTCCCAAAACGTTTTATATATATTTACCTCCAGCGTGCTTTGCAAATATTTATTAAGATTGATTACTGGAATCGACACGGCAACATTATTAAAACTACATCAAGCTATTTCTGTCCAATGATAACAAGTTTTTTAACCGGTAGCTGTATTTGCTAGCTAATTACCGTACATAATCCGTTTGTTAAGCGTTCGGTCCGCAGTGATCTTTCACGGCAGATTATGATGAAACACTAGTTTTTACTGAGGTACTTGTTGTTAAACACAAATCGTCGATGTGGCTCAAAAGGCTGCTCAACTTAAATGGGACTGGGCAGGACATGTCTGCCAAATGTCTAGCGAGCTGTGGGCCCGTAAAACACAGGACTGGTGCCCGTCACAGTGACGCGGGGCCGCGGCAGACCCCGAAGGAGATGGCGGGACGACCTGGATGTCTTCCTTGGGAATTGGAAGGATAAAGCGAGTAACCGAGATAACTGGAAGGAATGGAGGGAGGCCTTTGCTCAGCAGTGGAACAGCCCAGGCTATCTATAATAATAAGAACTTGTTGTTGTTGTTGAACGCAATGTCATCGAGCAGCATTGTACTGAGTCAGCAGTGCGTGAACACTATCCGTGTACAATCTGACAACAAGCTGGATGCTTTCATTTTCTTTAGACGTTAGCGACATTGCGCATTTACGCATTGTTATACTTTTCTTGTTATAATATTGGTTACTCAATACCTTTTTTAAAGCACCTTTTGAGTATTGTAATTAGAGACATAATAGAAAGAAAATAGGTATGCGAACAGATAAACATTTATAAAAACACTAGCGACCCGCCCCAGCTTCGCACGGGTAATGATATTGAATATATTATGCATGTATTATACACGTAGCTAACCTTAACCTAACGTAACTTTACTCTTGAGTCACCACCGAACAAAACCGATTTTGATGCGGATTTCTTTAATATATAGGGATTTATTAAAGAAATCCGCATCAAAATCGGTTGCGTACTTTTGAAGATCTAAGCTGTTCCTATGTATGGGACAGCGGTAAGCAACTTTGTTTTATACTATGTAATGAAGTGCATTGCAAAGTCTTACATATAACCCTTATATACTAGACGATACACATTACACATACTGGGTCTAGCATATTTATTTGTAGATAAAGGTAGAAAGGCGGACTTAATGTCTATTACCCTACTATTTATTTGCCTTAATTGTATACTATGTAGAAAGGCTGCACTTAACTATAAGGTCACGTTCTTCGACGATATATTCATAAATTGTATATTGGCCAATTACCTGTAACGAGCCATTTCTATCAACTCTTTGAAATCATGCCATCAATTGCATTTCCAGACCGTCATTCATATTTGAAGAGATTCCAAAGGTTGCATCGACATGAAACCCTGGAGTTATGTAACACGTATTCTATATTATTAAATTAGGGGTGCATCACAAACCTATCCAACCTTGACTGAATAATTCGTTGCTTGCCAAGGGTTCTTGAGGATTTCTACGTATTATTTGAAGTTCCCACGATTTGTCTTCCTGTGTTTTTGTGTAAAAAAAAGACAAAAAGCTGAGCAGGTACTTTTCGGTATAATTATAGTGTGGCCTCTCTGAATTTAGGTGTTTCAGACTTTGCCATACTAGAAACAATATTTAAATTTATGATCTTGTAAAAAAATACCCGTCCTAAAAGGTGGTCCGATGTTACCATGGTAGAGGTTACAGGAATCCGATGGATGCGAGACACGCGATCTGTTATTGTAGCGACATTTGGGGGAGGCAATTCCAACTGTTTACGTCTTTCGGATGAAAAGAATTATTGCACAGTCGAAGTACGGACCAGTCAAGATATTTCGGCTGCACTGTACTGATGATAATGAGATCCTGCGAACATTGGTGTGGGTTACCCATCTATGGGTTCAGTAGGACTTCCCCTGCCTCGGATTAGTAGTGACCGAACCCCCTGAGTTTTAGAGTGGTTCTTATATAAATTTTTGAGAGGCGCGCATAGAATACCATGCGCCACCAGCTCAGGATGAGATTGAAGGTCCTGATAAAACCATAACCTAACTTTTCTGGGAAAAGAGCCATTGTACCAAAATAGACATTAGACCGACTGTTAAAGGTTTCGAAGATCAATTTCCTGATCTAAAGACAAGTAGTAACGTTACTCCCTATAAAGAAAAAACAGCTTTTATATTTTTTATATGCAAGAAACACATTCCTTGCTCGACTTTTTGCAGTAGTAAGCTCAGCCACAACAGGTGTGACCGCGAAAATGAAGTTAGTGATGGATGGCGCCATAAATTACGTGACGTCATCGCACAAGATGGCGCCGCGATAGTCTCGGAGCTGCAGCCCGCGGGTGACGCGGACGTTAAGCGAGGCACAGAAGCGCCATTCTGACAACAGTAGCTAATTAGCTAGCTTCATCGTCAGTCAGTAAGTTGTTGTTTGTTGTGCTGTATTAGATTAGGTTATTTAGCATATCTGAAATACACCGTTAAATTATGGTCGTTTTAATCCCTTGGAGGGTATGGTGGGAAAAATCAAGGCAGTAGTTACTTATTTAGTTTAAACTAATTAAAAAAATTACGTTTTTATAACCTGTTTGCAAAATAAATATCGTTTATCATTTCCACCAATAATGCTGCTATATATCAACCATATAATCTGGAGATATTTGAACTTCGAGGCAAACAGACAAAAGTAAAAGACATAATCCAGGAATGATTTTATATACGTTAGTTTGTATGTTGAGGGGAAATCTCAGAAACGACTTAACCGATTCTGAAAATTGTTTCACTAACATATAGCTGCACTATCCTTGACTGCTAGCTTATCTATATGTATTTTCTGCTTCGTTGCTAGTTAATAATAAAAGCAAGTCTTTAAATAGTCAAGAGAGCGTAAAAAAAGTAACGTACACTCAACTGACAAAACAATAGACAATGTAATCCCTTCCTACATTTAACAATGGTGACACCTAACGCGTGTTCCCGTCCGTCACGTCGCCGTCACGTCACGCGGCGCACCTCTACGTAAACTGACACGCTAACTTTCACGCTTCACGCCTTGTCTACTCGTCTGTTCGTCTGTATGCTGGTTGCGCACTAGTTCCAGTGTTGTTCAGATGAACTTACATTACAATGTCACAGGTTATTTTTTCTATGTGAATTGGTGTTTAATTTCATGTTATACCTGTATATGTTAGGTTTGTTAAGGTCGAAAAGTATCCAAAGGGAATAAATATATTTACTTCCAGTATGAAAAGTAACGTAAGTAACAAGATGATCCGAATACCTAGTGAGTGAGGTGAGACGCAAAGGACTGGTCACTATGTCACCTTCGGAGGAGGCCTACGAGTATGTCCAACAGTGGACATCTTTAGGCTCATAAAATGTTGACGCAAAAAGTATTCTATGTCCTTGGACTACCTGTGTGCCAAATTTAATACAATTTCGTTGATGTCATCTAGAAGTAAAAAGTAAGTAAGTTGTGTTTATGGTATACCTACAATCAAGAGTAGGTACATCTATCTATCTATCTAACATAACCCCCACGTAATACTCACTTGTAACTATAGTGTTACTTTTCATGCTCAAGCGGTTAAACTGTATTTTAGTACAGTCTAGCCAAATATATAAATTTTAAAGCAATGACATGTGCCATGTATTAGAACAATTGCATATCTGCTATATGTGTATTTGTCAATATTTTACATTGACCCTAAATTGCTTTGACGACTATTGTCGTATTTGTGTGCACGGCTATGACACAGCACCTCCGAGCGTGACGTCAGAGCCTGTAACCAGACACGCTAACTTTCACGCTTCACGCCCCGTCTGCGCGGCTCAAGTTGCGTGCACGCATCGCATAGCGTACATGCAGTATACCCACTTGTACTTAGTTGTACAGCAGATTAACTTTGTAGTACGATGTTTATTGTTAAAGTTACAGGCCTGAGCGGAGCGAGGGTGTAATAGTCTGCAACACGAACAGTCAGAATTACGTGGATTTTTTGAGACAATTATTTGAGTTTAATAAAATGAAATGTTAGATTTTAGCAAATATTAATAAAATAAATTAAAAATATTCAGTTTAACCCCATCTAACGAGGACATAGTTTGCCCCAAGACAGTCGGTAAAATTTAATTTGGAAACAAAAATTATATTTAAGGTAAATGCATGTTTAGATACATTAAACAATTATACTCATTAAAACGATTGCTAGTAAGGCTGTCAAGGTACAGAAAAATTGATCCAACATCGCCGCTCCCAGAATCGCCAAACTTTAGTGGCAGTAAGCAGGCAACATATGCTCGCAGAACTGATGGCAGTCGTAACCAAAACGTTCTGGAGTGGTAACCATGTACCGGACGCAGACGCAGCGTTGGAAGGCCTCCTACAATGTGGACCGATGATCTGATGAGGGTTGGAGGACCATTCCTTGTGATTACGCTTGGAGGACGTATTTCCAAAAATGATGTTGATTGATCTGAAATTATCGTAAGGAAAATTTTGTCTAAAATAATTTTAGCTCGACACAGCGTCTTCATGTAAGTTAGCCTACTACATTTCCCTGTCACGTGACAAGTGCCCTAGTTTACCCATTGTTCAGTTAATCGTCCACATAGATACACGGAGCGAATCACATCAGCTGTCACAAGTATGACGCTAGAGATTCATAGTGGATGTAGATGGAGCCAGATAACATTAGTCATAGACTCATAGTTCTGATTCGGTCAGATAACATCACATAGTATAATTGTGCTGTCTTGTATGATGTGTTGTGTTGTAGGTGTCTGGTTTGAGCGACACATACTTGATTTGCTGTCCATAGAGTACACACACCTGAGTTGTCAGCTAAGTGTTGAGTAAAGTGTGTGACCCAGCATGTTAGAACCTTCCTAGAACCAAGGGTTACATACCCCATCATCCACCACACCGACACTTTCTATCTGGTAAGGTAGTAGTCATGTGCAAACCGATCAATAATATGAAAAAAAATAGGGCTAATAATTGCTAAAACTTACTAACTTTTTAGAACGAAAGAAACGTGCAGCGCGTCTCAACTTACCAGCCGGGTAAGTTAGCCAAGTTACTATTGTTTCGTTAACTCTTGGAATCGGACATTATTTGTCTTTTAATAAACGTATTTGTTTCCTTATTTTTATTTTTTTATTAATTCATCTGTTTTTTTTTTTGGTAACAATTTTGATGGCCCTACCCTGCTGAGCGTTTGGCCGTTTTGCGCGAATGTGACGCATTCTTTTCTATGAAATGAAATGATTGTCTGATAACTTTAAGGTTGCATCATTTCGCGTGAATAAATTGTTTCTCTTTGTTTCTTGACCACGTGACTGGGCGTTTATATGACATTAGAACAAAAAGATTGAGGGACAAACACCAATCGTTCGACGTTAACGAAACGATAGTAACTTGGCTAGAGAAGTAACAGTGCAGGCTACAGTATGGTCAGAGCTTTACTTTACTCACGGTGTTCTAAAACTTTAACTAAGCAATCAAGAGTGGCGTGCCATTTGTTGAGCTCCGGAGGTGTGTAGCGGAAGATGCTAATCTCTTTGATTAGCGCCGGTGATTGGGTTAATTACCATGCTTCCATGATTCTTATTAACTTAGAAATTATAAGCGGTAATGTGAGTTATAATTCTGCCGAATCTGTTTCGATAACCAGTTGTTATTGGGTACGTTGGTTTTGATTCTTAGGTTCTGTTTAACAATGTAGAGTGAGCGAACAAAACTATGTTTTGATCATTTATTTTTTGTATTATAATGAAATTAATTTTATCACAGTTCACGCGCAAATTCACGCCTTGAATAAACTACAAAAGTCGAATTCCGCAAAAGCCGTCCACTTTCTCGTTCACGCCTGTTTACGGAACTTCACGGCACTAATGCGCAGCTATCATTACGGACCCCGACAACCATTCTGTGATCTCTAAGAGGCGATCTCTACGCGCCGTCAAACAGTGCCTGGTTCCTACCGGACGGTGACCTACTTATTATTTTCCGTCCACGCAGCTTGCGCTTATTTTGGCAGAAAATAATTTGGTGATATCCTGTGCGTCTCCGGCTGTCCGGCAGTGAGGACCTGCGCAAGGGGGTAAGTGAGGACACCGTGGCATCTCTTTAGCTGCTCTTTAAAGAAATACCTTACCATCACGATCGTAGCAAGGCCAGAGATTTTTTTTAGGTCTGCAAATATAATTTGACATCTCCCACCCTTGAGTGTAATGAAAAAACCACCCCGTTCGTTCTTTGCCCAACATACCGAAGTCCTTCCTTTCTTTTCAGAAGTCGGTCCATGGCCCGGTAGGCTTCAACCCTGCTGGGCCCCTAAAGTCTGCTGACAGCGTGACCAGTATTTACTGCGTTTTTATTAAAATTTAATTCAGACATTTTAAACCGTTACTTGAAATGTGGAAAGCACATTAATCTAACATTCCGATCATAAAAAGCAAAAAACAATATCAACTTTCCTTCATTAGTTAGATTATTCCAGTTTAATTGTATAGTTTTAATTAGAGAGAGTTTGTCAAACTAGTTCCCTTTAATGATTCGAAAAGAATGTAGTTCATTATTGTCGCGAGATAAACCTTCATAAAAATGGCGGATTGAGCGAGATGCGGCGTCGTACACACTGGCTTGACTAATATAGCTTGACCCGTCGGAAAATATAAAGAAAGAAAAAATATTTATTTGTGACTAGCACCGGACTCACAACAAAAAAATATATAAACAGCAACTGATATATAGCTAAATACTTATCTGACAATAAAAATACAACTTAAAAAGCTCGCATAAGTCCATTTTATTACTGGACTAGGACTACTTTAATTACGAAGCCTATGGCGGATCCCATCGATATGTCACGATATTTGCTATGAATTAATTAAAAGTAATAAGTAAATTATGACGACGTCTCTGTTCCATCTGACAGGAGGCTGAGGACCTGTAACTTCTCAAATACAATTTGTATCTAACATCGTGAGGAAACCGGCATGTCCTAGAACCAAAAATTCGAAGACATGTGACATCCACCAATCCGCTCTAAGCCCGCGTGGTGGATTAAGGCCCATTCCCTCTCCTAGAGAGGAGGCCTGTGTCCCAGCAGTGGGAACATTAAAAGGCTGATGATGATGATGATGATGAATTTGTATCTAAGTAGTATTACTTTCTGCCAGCGGCATCACCCGCGTGAAAGTAGCTGTTTCATCCTCGTAGAGTGTAAATTTTGCAAAATTCTTTCTCATTTTTTGCTTTGTATAGTATTTCAGCTTTCTAGATAGATCGTTATGGTCCGCAACGAACGGAAGTAGCAGGCGGTCGCCTCCTTCTACGAGGCTGTAATGCTAGCAAAGGAGGAGGCCGACCGCATCAGGAAAAGGCAACAGCGCTCTCACCGCAGCCACCGCCGCCGCGATTCCGATCCCGATTTCCGGCCACCGTAGGTGCGGGCTTGCGGTGGCCTGCCGTCTGGTCATCTGGTTACAGTTGGGACCGAGTCCAAGTCGTCGACGACGCGCATTGTTCCCGCGCCCCTCAAGGAGTTGTCTGAAGCCTCCTGGGATTAAGGGTTGACGCGAAAGCGTATCATCAGGGCCCTGAGATCAAGCCAAGGAAGGAACGGATTAGCTGTTTTAATCAGTGACATTCTGACACACCTTGTCACTTAACCCAGAGCTTGGGAACTTATTTAATGATTTTCAACAACACAATTTCTTGATTCTAAACAACTGTAAATATATTATTCCATTCCACTATATTCTATTGATTAAGCAGTCATTGCCGCAAGCCTTATGTACCAAGATAGTTGAAGACAGACTGGTCATTGAATGGTAATTCTAATAACACGTAAATGTAAATGAAGAACAGGTTGTAACAGAAAGATAACGAATGTTTAGATAGCCGAGGGAATTGCTTGCATGTATTAGCGGCGTGTGTGAGGAGCAGATGTGTGGTCTGGTTCTGAAGTAGACCACCATGGAACGGTAATCACTGTAGGAGGAGGTTACATCAAACTATTTTATTTTTTTTATTTTTTATTAGCTCACGCTTGACCGCTATCTCACCTGATGGAAAGCGACGATAGAGCGCACTTACCTAGAAATAACCTATTCACTCTTGACTTGAAGATCCTCGGGTTGTGGCAACAGGAAACAATAAGAAGTTAGCTGATGCATCTATTTATTAAGTGGGTGATTATAATAATATATGGTTTATCTTTTTTTCTTGTCTAAATAAAACATAAGCTTGGACACTGAGCTGGAGTAGTAAGATTGGCAGTTACGCTTGACCTAAAATGGTCATATTCTATACTGTACAATCTTTTGCCGGCGGCTTCGCTTCTGACAACAGAAAAATGCCAAAAAGTCATCTACTAAATAGTTCGAACAAAGCCTGAACATTTGGTTTGGATAGGATGAGTAGCCCGTTCTTGTTCTCCCATGTATGGACTACCACTTTTTAGTGATTTTTATTTATACATAATTTCGAAGTTAGACTTAAAGCAATTAATCCATGTTATCTTTTATAAAAGCTAGTTATTTTATCATGACATGTATCGAAACTTACTCTAATTTTGAAAGCACATAAATTAGAAGTTATTTACTTAATTACGTAATAATTTTCTGGAATACAAGCACTTTGAGAGTTTAATAATCGCTACATAGTATAAAACCAATTTGCATCCTGCTCTGTCCCTATGTAGTATGCATGCTTAGATATTTTAAACTACGCAACAGATTTTATTCCGTTTTTTTTTAATACATCGAGTAATTTAAGATGGAGGTTTATATACATAATATATTTAATATTAGCATTGCAAAGCTGGTGCGGGTAGCTAGTAAAATATAATTTAATGATCATCTGCGTCTGTACTATACTTTTTAATATCTGTGTCTCCGACAGCAGTGTTCTTCCCTTGTAAGTTATCCATATAATCTTCTATAATATAAAATCAAAATACCACTCAATGATTAATCAAGAAATCTCAGAAACTATAGCACCTACAAACTTAAAATTTAATAGGTATGTTTCTGGTGTAGACATTCGCTAAGAAGGGATTTTACCAAATTCTTCCCCAATTACCCTCTTTACGAGCAAGTAGAAATTCGTAAATTTATATATACAAAAGGCAACTGACTGACTGACTGATATATCGACGCACAGCCGAAACTACTGGGATTAGGATCTTGAAATTTTGCACAATGCTGCCTTTTATGGCGTAAGTGAGCACTAAGAAAGGATTTTTCAAAATTCCCTCCCTAAATGGATGAAACGGTGGTTTAAAATTTGTATGGGAATACTTATTCACAAACGGGTGCAGCAACTGGCAGAACGCTAGTATTTAATAACATAATACTTATTTTTATTAAAATCGGAAATAATCTTACTAATATTATAAATGCGAAAGTTACGATGTTTGGATGTTTGTTATTCAATCACGCCAAAACGGATGGATCTGAATGAAATTTGGCACAGGCATAGGATACACTCTGGAATAGGACATAGGCTACTTTTTATCCCGGAAACCCCAACCCCAACCCCAACCCCAATACCACGCGGGCGAAGCCGCGGGCAAAAGCTAGTTATCTATAAACAGCATTGCCATACTGGCTGTGGGAACGTCAGTTCACAGTAACAACAGTTTTCACATAAATATCAGCATCACACAGTAAATGGTTTGATGGAGCCATAAATTGTTCGTTCTATAGCGGGCAGACGGACCCAAATGAAGTTATTAAAGAAATAGTCGTATCGTGGCGTAGTGAGTGCAGCGGGTACCCGATAGTTTATTGAAGGCATTTTTTTATAATTACGGTAATGATGTTCAAGTTACTAACGATCGATCAGGTATTTGATAATAATTCTGAATGGTTTATTATCTTTGTGTACCGTGATGATCTATTTATTAAGACCTCACTTGCATCAAAATCAACGGAGTACCAATATTTTCTAATTTATATTACAGTTCAATACGGCCATCGGATCTTGGCAAGTGTGAAGTTAAGCTCTTCGAATTTTAGCGCATGATAACTCGTAAAAAATAAATGGTTTAAACAAATAAATGCAATTAGCAGTTGTTGCTTTTAAAAACTGTTATTAGCATTTTTTTTAGACCTTTATACATATTTGTATGAGTTTTCAAGCGCTAGCTTCAGACTCGCCAAGACGACGATTGTCCTGCACTTTACTAAGTATATCTAACACCCTGTCCCTTGGGAGGCACTTATAACTAGTGGTCTCGGTTGTCATTGGTAAATTTTTGACAGTCGTTACAGGAAGTCAGATGCCAGAAAGTCTGACCATCAGGTTATCTAAGGAGTATCGTGTCTCCCAGTAACTGGGTTGTAGAGGTCTGATAGGCAGTCGCAAAAAGAAGTACCTGATAAAAACCATCAACTTGTTGGAAAGATTGTTTATGGTTAGTAAACACAACCTAAACTTGTTATTAAAAAAAAAAAAAAAAAGGATTGTCTACGGTCAGTTTTGACAGCCGGTTCTTTTGTTGAGATTGTTGAGAAGAAATAAATCTGCCGAAATCTTCATCGTATCTTTCATTTTATCACGCTAATTTCCAACATGGTAGCAGAGCGTGGTTGATAAAAGTGAAAAATACTCATATTTTGGCAAGATCCATCATACTTGAAATAATTACCGGCACTACGCGGCGTGACCCGGCATTCAAGAAAGATGGCTTCACCGGCGATCGGGCAAGTCGGCGTTGAGAAACTAAAAGGTGCAGAGAACTACTCAACGTGGAAATTCACAATGCGCATGTTGCTTATCCACGAGGAATTATGGGATTGCGTGGAAGCAGAACCCAAAGTAGATTGCGATAAGAGAAAGGTTGACAAAGCGTTGGCCCGCATTGCGCTTTCCGTGACACCGGCGGTAATCCCGTACATTCGTACAGCGAAGAGTGCACATGAAGCGTGGAAAATACTGCAAAAAGCCTACGAGGGACGTGGCCTGAGCAGAAGATTAGGTTTGCTGCGAAGCCTCTTCAGTACTAAGCTGTCGGAGAATAACTCAATGGAAATCTATTTGAACAAAATAAAAGAGATTTCACATCAACTCAATGAGATTGAATCGCCACTAGATGACGAATTCGTTGCAGTTATCATGCTGAGTGGGCTCACAGATGACTACGACCCATTAATCATGGCGATTGAGCATTCAACTACCACACTGTCTACGGATATCTTTTTTTTTTTTTTTTTTTATTCTTTGTTTTATTTAGGAACTTTTGAACGCAGTTCATGCCAGTTCCATCATAACTTAATGTATGGCTAAGACAAAGTAATCATTACATCTATATTAATCCTAATGAAATTAAACTAAGTACCGCTATTGTTAATATTAACTAAAGTGTAAATCATTTTTGCCTCCTGTGACGAAGGTTGAGCCAATATGTTGGTGAATATGCCTACATTTAATTTGTATAATTTTAATTTTCTTAATAATCTACACCTTTCGGGTTCAGGATGAGGATCTTCTTGTATGATTTTATACCATATTCCTTTAGATTTTGACCTCTCATCAAAGTAATTTTTCCACTCTTCATGGCAATAGTTTTTGAATTTTGATATGATTTCGGAATACATTGGTCTAATATAAATGTCTACCCCGGAAGTTACTGCTGCTTTAGCCAATCTGTCTGCCTCCTCGTTTCCTCGCAGACCAATATGGGACGGTATCCATTGCAACACCACATTAATATTATCATTCATAAATTGATTAATTTTACTTAAAACGGCGTAGGCTATCGATACACCTCTGTGTCCAGAGCCGCATCGAGCCACATGCTGAAGAGCGCTCTTGCTATCTGTGAGAATAACAATATTTGTACGGCGCAAAGTTGCTGCATACGACAGTGCTTCAGAAATTGCCAATAACTCTGCAGTCATAATGGACACCTTAGATACAATTTTATAACTACCACTATGTTTATTTATTGGATCATAATAAGCTGCGCCCATGCCTGCGCTCTTTGAGCCATCAGTGAACAGTTTATGCCATCCCATATAGGTCTCATTCAGCTCAAGTATGATGTCATTTCTTAAACAATTGGTATCATACGATTTCTTAGGTCTATTCACACTTTGCAACTCAGTTTTAATAACATTTCGGATGGCAATGTAACTACACCAAAAGCTAAATTTGAACATGTCCAACGGATTTGACGAATAAACTTTGTCTTCTTGAATCTCATTAAAAGTACTCATTAAAACCGGTTTCTTTTTACTTGACCAATATCTATTACTACAGAGACTACCGAGATTGGACAATAATTTACTCGTCTTGCCATTGGTGCATGATTTTGATTTCAGACAATACTTAAAAGCCAAATATTTACGTCTAAGATGTAATGGCGGTAAGCACAATTCGCTTTCCATTACGTGAATGGGTGTGGTTCTAATGAAACCTCCAACTATCCTCATGGCTTGGTTCTGGATCTTTTCTATTTTAAATAAACGAGACTGTATACTACTATCATATAGAAAACCACCATAGTCGATTCGGCTTCTTATTAGAGCCACATACAAACGTCTTAAATGTATTGGATGTATCCCCCAATCACGACCAGCCAATACTTTTATGATATTTAACATGAAAATGAAAAAAAATGAAAAATGAAAAATATTTATTAACGAACAAAATTTACAATGGTTGAGTCCCTAGATCCCACACTAGGATTCCCTGTGTTGTGGGATCTAGGCTCTGCGTTCGGCCTGCATACATTTTTACAAAATACTTAATTACTCGTATATCAACATGTTTTTTTTTTTGTATACAATATTAATGAGGTAGATTAAACAATGTACATAATTAATTATGCTAAATACAATTTTAACAAACAAAAAAAAAAAAAAAAAAAAGGTTCTATTAGTGTGCCCATGTTAAATATGTAAGTGTGTATAAGTGTGAGTGGGAAGTGTGTATGAGTGTGGGTGGCATGTGATGCATGTGTGATTTGGGTACTGGTTCCTGGTTAGTTAGGTACTGATGAGTAAATCTTTCTTTATTTGGATCGTTATTGAATTATTTTCAGAAAGTCCTCTGTCGAATGGTAATCCATCGTTAAGAGCCAATCCGTTACTATTCTTTTACATTTATTTTTAGTAACTTTAAATATTTTGTGTAAATTATTAATTTTTTCATAAATAAATGGTCCCATGAAGCTGAACGACCGCCGACCTATTGTTTTTTTGCATCTGTATCTGTCCCATTTTATTTTCCTATGTGAGTGACTCTCGGCACAAAAGTGCAAGGAAGATTTGTGGAATCGTAGGGTAACACGAACAATGTACAGCTGTCGCACCCGGAGTACTGCGACTTCCGAGTACAGTCGGTCGGTGGGGTAACGATACGCACGTCTGAATGCTACTTTTAAGAGAGCACGTTGTGCTCTTTCAACTTTTAACAAGTAAGTTTTTCCGGCAATGCCCCATGATGAAATGCAATACTGAATAATTGATTGACACAAGGAGTAGTAAACCATTTTTAAAATAGGATTATCTGCAATCTTTCCCAGGCGCTTAAATACATGTAATAATTTTCTTATTCTGCAACTTAAATAATTGAGGTGCGTAAACCAGGTCAATCTGTTATCCAGATACACCCCGAGGTATTTTAAAGAGTCCACAGTACCAACATGCGGACAGGCACAGCAGTGGTCGCCGCGAGCACAAGAGTGTAGTTGGATATCCTTGACTTCGGTTGGAGAGGAACGTTTGGAAACTGCAAAGTTCAACGCTTTTGTTTTTTCTATATTAAGTGTTAATAGATTATGTTGAAGCCAATTTGCCACAACTCTAAGCCCGTTCTCCACATTACACTGTACCTCGTGCCATGTTTTTCCATGGAAGATAATTGCGGTGTCATCCGCGTACGTGAATATTTTTGCCTGAGGGAGTTCAGTAGAACACAACCCATTTATATAAATTATGAATAAAGTGGGGCCTAATACGCTTCCCTGAGGAACGCCAAAATTGACTACAGAGGAGTCACTATAGTGATCTTTAAGTACGACTCTCTGTGTTCTATTGCACAGATAAGAGCTAAACCATTCGAGCGCAGTACCGCGAATACCAAGACATGACAGCTTTGTTATAAGTATTTTTCTAGAAATTGTATCGAAGGCTTTTGCAAGGTCCAGGAAGATACCAGTGCATGGTCGACTTTTGTCTAGATTGTGTGTGACAAAATCAACTAAGTTCGTGACTGCGTCTTCCGTAGACCTGCCTGTACGAAAGCCATATTGATTTTCCGAGAGTAGTTTGTTACGTTCCAGGTATGTTAAAAGTCTCCTGTTGACAACTTTTTCGAGTATTTTAGAGAGTCCTGTCAACAAGGAAATTGGGCGGTAATTTGCTGGAACCTTTGAGTCTCCTGCCTTGTGTATGGGACAGATGTTTGCAATCTTCAGACAATCCGGCACAGAGCCTGTAAAAAGGCTTAGGTTGCAGAGAAAGGTAATTGGCGGCACTAGTACATGTGCGCAAGATTTAAGTACTTTATTACTTATGCCATCATAACCGGGAGCAGAATCATTTTTTAGTTGGTCAATTATTTTTCTTATCTCCGCATCATCGGTAGGGGTAAAAAAGAACGAACTTGGGCTGCTGTGAGAGGTACTGTACTGCTCGTTTTCACTTGCTAATCTACTTTCAGTTACGTTGAGATTAACCAATGTCTCGTTAGCTAATTTTTCACCAACGGTGGAGAAGTAATCGTTTACTTTGTTTAGTGTTAAACCAGGACATTCGTTGTTAGTTAGAAGTTCAGATTCCCCAGATTTTTTAGTTTTGATGTTGCATATATTTTTAATTTTGTTCCATAACATTTTAGGATTACCATTGGTTTGCTGCAATAATTTTCTATCATACTCTAGCTTTAAATTTTTCAGAATATTGTTGCAATAATTGCGGTATCTTTTATACTGCTGTTGTATGACAACATTTTCCCGGTTTTCTCTTTTCTTTGCGTTTACATGCATTTGATCTCGGCGCCTAATACATTTCAGGAGATTATTGGTTACCCAGGGTTTTAAAACATGGTTTGAGTTATGTAATGTTCGCATGGTCGTGTGTTTGTTAATTTTATTAGATAGAATTTTCGTAAATTCTTCAAAAGCTTTTGTTACATTTGTACAACCGTAAATCGAATCCCATGACTCCATTTCAATATCTAGCGTTAGATTCGGGTAGTCCACATGTTTACGCAATTTCAAACTCGGGTTAGTTGGTGTCTGTTTTTCAATGCCAAAAACAATTGTCTCATGATCTGTTATACCAGTCTCACAGACAAGCACAGCAGCTGGTTTACGGGTCTTAAGCATGACGTGATCGAGACAGTTTGGACCTCGAGTAGGCAGGGTATGTCCCGGAAAATAGCCGTAGTGACCAGTTATGTCTAAATAATCGGAAGCACGCCTATCCGTATATCCCGGTTTGATATCTATATTTACGTCACCTACGATAGCGCATGTGTCAGCTTTACACTGAGACATTACTTGTGTTAAAGAGTCACAGAATTCATCTATATTATAATGTGACGGAGATCTATATAAAACAATTAAAGACAGATCAGTGCCGACATCGACAAGCAAACAGCTGGAGTCTTTAAATGGGGGTTCTTTCACGGTAGCCTGGAGAGACGTCTTGATATAAACGACTATACCGTCGTTTTGGTTATGGTAATTTTTTGTACAAAAGTAGTTATAATTAGGGATTTCATAACAGGGTGATGTTTTGTCAAGCCAGCATTCAGTTAATATGATTATATCAGGAGAAAAGAGAAGTCGGCCTAGAAGTACAGAGAATTCATCAAAATTCTTTTGAATGCTGCGTATATTCTGGACTACCGCGGTATACTTTTTTTTAGTATTTCCTAGATGGAAACTGCAGTCATCTATAGAATTTAATTGAACAGTAGTAGTAAAATTAGTGTTGTCCATATCATCAATTATTTCTGCTATGTTAGACATTACGAAAAAAAAAAAGTTTTGCGCACGAGTATAGGTCTTATATTTGATAAAATAAACCGCCATTTTGTCGGAAATAATAATAAATAATTTGTTATTAGTTGAGATTAAGGTGCATTTAGAATACCAAGGTATTTGTGACGAGCACATCTGTTTATATGTGTAACATGTAACACTTTCGTTAAATTTAGCATATAAAGTTATACTGTGCAAATATTGTGTGAACCAGATAATATAATGAAGCAAAAATGTAAATACGTTATATACTTTATGACTGTATAAATAATATTGTGAGCGCATCATAACAAAAACTAAAATAAAGTGTGCAGTATGTGTTATTTTTTTATTTTGTGCAACAAATTGTGTGGAATGTGTGAAATGTACGTGTAAGTAAGCAGGGTTACATCTTTTGTGGAAATTATATGTTTGTTTTTTAGTGTTACAAACTAAGCAAAAAGAAAAACAAAAATTATACAATATACGTAATGCTGAGATATCAAGAGTAATATTATATGTCATTATTATAGTTCTGTTGGCATCTGCATATCCCGGAGAAATTAGTCAAAAATTATTTACCAAATGAAGTTCTTGTAATGTTTTCTCAGATTTGATGAGAATTTGTTTGGCTCCTTGCTCCTTCCTTATAAAGATATTTCCGTTCGAAATCCAGCAGAACTTGTACTGCTCTTGTTTTGCATATTCTCTAGCTTGATAAAAAAGTTTTCTTGAACTAGCAGGGAGATAGTCCGCGACATACACAGGGCGGCGGTCGCCTGGAATTCCGATGCATTTGGTATTCAAGCGGTCTTCAAGGGGAGTATTTCTGTTGAAGCTGCGTAGGGAGCTTAATAGTTGGTTCTTTATTTGTACCGTAGTAAACTCAGCAATGATTGGTCTTACAGTTCCTGGTTTGCCAGGTAATCGATACACATCACGGATTTGGGACTCATTAATCGGCAGGTTGACCACTGTTCCAACCTTAGTGACAATAGAAGCTAGATCTGATGCAGCCTCGTTTATTGATGGGGGTACATTACGTATTTCTACACTCGATGTGCGTGATAACTGGTTGAGGTCCTGTATTTTTTGTTCGAGCTTTTGTATGTGATTGTTTTGAGCTTGGTTCTCCTTTTTTAAGGTGTCAATTTCCTTAATCAGGTCATCGTATTGTTTGCTGATAAAACTTACGGTTTTTTCTATTTCACTGTTAGATTTCTGTATTGCAGCATTTTGCAGTTTAACTTCAACTAATTCAGCAGCAATTTTAGCCAGGGTTGATTTTTGATCATTCGAGAATTCTAAGAATTTTTCATCTTGTTCTTTTTTCCAAATCTCGAGCATTTCCAGTATTTCATGTTTAGGATTTTGCACTTTAACTTCGCTGTGCGGTGAAAAAGCCGGGCATGGGCGCTTGGCCCGCGACGCCTTGTTTACGCTTTCATAAGGGCTGTTCGACACAGATTGAGGAATGTCAGTGTCAGACTTTGTTTGTTCAGCACATGAGGCAGGAGGCGATCGCTGCACGCGCGGCATTATGTTCCTACGCAATATTTATACTTCTAACGAATATTTCGTTATCAGTAAACACTTTGCGGTTGTAACGGCGCAGGCGCAGGGTGAGAGAGACGGCAATTATAGCGCTTGCACTCGCACAGGCACTCCGCGTTCTACGATCTGCCTTTCACTTTTGTTACACTGTCCACGATAACTTAACTTAATGCTTTTAACATAAGTTGCAATTTGAAATGACTTGAATTAATAATATTTTAGTGGTGGTCAATAACACGTCTGCTTTGAACGACAGCACGGACGAAAGAGGGAAACATTTTATGGCATTTCTCAGAAAGTACATTGATGTGGTTTCCCCATCTGAGTGACGAGTCTAACCACATACCTAAGTATTTTACATTTTGATTTAATGCCAAAGGAGCTTCATTTATATATAATTGAATTTGTTGTCGTCTAAATCCCCTGCTAAATAAACATAATTGTGATTTTGTGGTTGATATTTCAAGTCCTATGTTCAATAAAATTTTAATTATATTGTCAAGAGAAATCTGCAAGTTACTAATACAGTCATTCAATTTTTTACTAGAAATAAATAAGACGAAGTCATCCGCATATTGGCATATTTGTACTAAATTTGTTTTACAAATATCCACAGTTACAATATTAAAGAGCAAAGGGGAGAGGGGGTCCCCTTGTGCCAAGCCTCGATTAGTCCATCTCACGATATCTCTCCCGTCCCCCGATTCGTCATTAATTACTAAATGCCGTTCCTTTAAAAAATCCCATAAATAATTGCATATCTGACTACCAACTTTTAATTTATCTAAAGACTGAACAATACTCTCAATTAAAACATTATTATATGCATTTTCAATGTCAAGAAAACATGCTAAAGTGGGATAATTTTTGGTAAATCCAATTTGAATATATGTAATCAGCTGAGTGAGAGAATCCAGGCAAGATTGACCTCTCCGAAAACCGGATGTACAAGGGGATAATATAGTATTATGTTCGATGTACCATTCTAAACGCTTACATATCATCAAATGAAATATTTTACATAAACATGAAATTAATGATATAGGTCTCAATTTAACATTTGTGTTATTATTATTACCAGCTTTTGGTATAGCAATTACTTTAATATTTCGCCATTCTTGAGGAACATAACCTACACTAAATATTCTATTATATACTCGAAGCAAGTATAGTTTTGCTACAGGAGGGAGGTTATAAATCATGGAATAAGTAATGCCATCCTCCCCAGGAGCTGTATCTTTCTTTTTAATACAAACTTCAAGTTCTTGCAATTTAAAATCTGATTCTAGCAATACATTGTTCGAGACAAACATAGGTTTCGGAGAAAGAACTGTATCGGGGGTTAAGTTTCGCAAAAGGTCTCTTTTTTTATCCATAGGAATATAATTTTTATTAATATATCCCTTGATCCATCTCATTCTCCGCCACATATCAGACGCTGATACAGAACTATCAATCGCTGAGCAAAATTCATGACGATTCATTGCTTTTGCCCTACGAATCTCTTTTTGAGCTATTAAGGTTCTACTTTCCAGTACACTAAGGTTTTCAGGGCTTGGGTTACGTCTAAATTGACTTAACGCAAGTCGTCTCTCTGCTACAAGCTTAGAGAGATTTTGGTTCCAATAAGATTTGGGTTTAAAATTTCTTTGAGGACCGTTACAAATTTTATATAGTGGAATATTGTTATCTGCTGAATTGTGAATGATATTAATAAGAGATGTGTACATACATTGTATATTAATTGAGTCATCTACCTCTGCACAGGCGTGTTCTATATCTTCACTATATTTCACCCAGTTAGCTTTTTTAAAATTTCGTTTTTTTACTATATTCACTTGATCCTGATAGTTCAATTTAATTTTAATGATTAAATGATCGCTTCCTAAATTTTCACTTAATACATTCCAAGAAAAGTGAACGACTATATCGGAGGACGTAAAAGAAATATCGGGAGATGTTTGCTGTAAGTTATTATTAACATATTTTAATCTCGTAATACTGCCATCATTTAAAGGTATATAACCAAATTCTATTGCAGAATCCATAATTTGATTACCCCTCGTATCATTTTTGCATGACCAATTGGAATGATGACCGTTAAAATCCCCTGCTATAAGAGTTTTTTCTTTACATAATGAAAATAAACCATCCCAATCCTCTTGTCTAGTATGGACAGAGGAAGGGCAATAAACACCTATAATATTTTGAATGTACTTACAATTATATATCCTTACATGCAACATTTCTATCCCAATACAATTAATTCTAGATAATTGTAATTCAGACTTAATAGATTTGTGTATTACTATTGCTACTCCACCGTAACTATCTGATCGATCTTTCCTGTATATATTGTACTGTGAAATATTTAGGCAGCTTTCTTCTTTCAGCCATGTTTCACTTATTATTGCTATATGAATCTGATCTTTATTCAAAAGTGCCTCCAGTTCTGTTATTTTTGGCCTTATACTTTGTGCATTCCACTGTATAATATTGATTGCACATTTCTTTAATCTGTTATCCATTGCATATATTCAAGAAAAAGTTTTTCAATATAACTCCGTCTTGTATTATATCCACTATATACGCATAGATTTCCTCAAATATTATTTTTCCACAGCCCCTAATTTTTTCTTCAAGTCCTGTATCAGATACTACTACTGCCTTTAACTTTTGTATCAATCTGGAAAAATCAAATTTTCTACATAACTCAGATCTCTCTTTTTCATTTTGACAGCGTTCTGTATGTGGTGATTCTTGAACTATATTTTCGCTAGTGTAAGTTTCTGCTATATCTCTCTCTTTATGCCGTTTCGAAGTTGTATTTCTCTTAGTTCTATTCTCTTCTTTTTGTATCCTTATCTCATCATTTGATCTGTCGCATTCTCTCTGAGAAATATGCTGCTCTATTTGTACTGTTTGATTCGTCTGTAATACATCTCGATAGCTTCTTGTTTGTGAAGCTAATGTAGCACTGGGTGATACTACTGTGTCCTGAGAATTTTGAATATTTTGATTGCTCTTAATATTTGAGTCATGTTGCGATTCTCGTGTTTCTAAATAAATCATTAACGCTTTCCTGAATGTACAGTTTTCTCCACTCATTATTTCACGAATTCGTTTTTCTTTAAGAAAAGTAGGACAATTCTTGTCAAAAGACATATGAGGGCCATTGCAGTTCAAGCACTTAAACTCCCTTGTTTCACAATTTGTGTGATTTTGGCCACATTTTGGGCATAGAATTTTTTTTCTAGGGCAAAATTTTCTCACGTGTCCATACTTCCAGCAGCCTGAACATTGTGAGACTGGGAAGGTGTAGGGTTCCACCTTAAACCTACAACCGTATCCAAAAACATACGGAGGTAAAGTGGAGCCTCTGAAGCCAATGCGAACTGTTTCGCTTTCTACCCACACGCCTTCATTATTCAGCCTATTGAGACGTATAATAGATATTATCTCGTTGGACTCACATTTTAAGACTTCTTCTAACTCTTTTATGTCAGTCTCCAAGTCCATCTGTTTTACTATTCCGTAACATAAGTTTAATTCATATGTCAGCTGGCATCTTAATCCCAAATCTGCCATTTCTCTACAGTTCAATAAAACGTCCGCTTTTTCTTTAGAATCGAACATAATTAGTACTTTAAAATTACTTTTATATTTTATTCTCGTAATATTTTCTATTTTATTTCTTCTCATAAGCTTTGCCAGTGCTATTTGTTTGGGTAGTGGATCTTTAGAAGTAACGCAAACTTCAAATTTGGTATTTTCTTCGGTTATATCCTTATTAGACTGACTATTCGCTCCATCATTTTTAGAAGAACTGCGGTTCAGTCTTTTTGGTCTTCGATTTACCGTGATAAAATCACCATCGTCTTCATCATATTCTTCACCTTCATCACTTTCATTTCTAAACCTCTTTATTCGCTGCGGCGCCTCGACCGCCACAGAGTGGCTTATGTTCCTCTCTTCCTCTTGTTCCATTATTTCAGCTTCATCATCACTACAATCACTCAGCAACTTAGGTAAACTAGATGATAAACTTCTACTACTTTTATTACTCATTATTAATTAAATACATAAATGTGGGTATACAGAAAAAAAAATAGACTCATTGCAATATACGGAGCGGTTAGACTGACGCGTGCGTATGGCTCACCGATCCGCGCGCAACTGTGTCTACGGATATCATCTCGGAAAAATTACTACAGGAAACCCAAAGGCGGGAAGAAAAAACTGAAGGAATAGCACTAATCACACAGAAGCAACCTAAGTGTTTCGGTTGTGGTGCCAGGGGACATATGATAAGGAACTGTCCGAAGAAAATAGGAACAGCCAAAGTACAAAACCAAGGGAATGAGCCACCGACCCAGAAAAAACCAGTGAAGAAGTCAGCAAGGAAAAATAAGGCCCTTCTGACAGCTCTCGCGGTGAAAGTTAATAGTGACGTGTGGTGCATAGACTCTGGAGCAACAAACCATATGTGCAATAGTGATAAAGTGATGGTGAAGTGCAACCGTAGTAAATCCGTAGATGTAAACATAGCGAACGGTGAAAGGTTATCAACCGCGGGCTTAGGGGAAGTGCAGATTAATTTAAAAGACTGTGTAAGGACAATAAGTGATACTTATTATGTGCCTAATTTAAGTACTAACCTATTATCTGTCAGTGCTATGACCAAAAAGGGATATGTTGTCACTTTTAATAGTAATTCGTGTACTATTTATGACAATGATGAAATTTTAGCTACTGGTACTCAAGTTAATGGTATCTATCAGCTTGATACTGTGTCAGACAACGGCTGTGCTGAGGAACAGGAATGTACTTTGATGGCATCAGCTGCAGTGGACTCATCATCCCAGGAGTTGTGGCACAGACGTCTTGGCCACCTAAATTCCAGAAGTATGCAACTACTACAAAAAGGTATGGCAAATGGCATTTCTTTTAACACTTCTAATTTTCAGCAGTGTGTTTCATGTGTAGAAGGAAAGCAGAGTAGGCTTCCTTTTCCGAAAAGGTCGTGTACTAGAGCCACAGAGGTACTTGGTCTAGTTCATACAGATCTTTGTGGTCCTATGCAACAGCCGTCTCTAGGTGGTGCTAAATATTTTCTCAGTTTCATTGATGATTACACAAGGAAGCAGTTTATTTATTTTTTGAAGTCGAAAGATGAGACTTTTCAATATTTCAAACAATTTAAAGCCCTTGTTGAAAATGAAACAGGAAAGAAATTAAAAGTACTTCGAAGTGATAGAGGCGGAGAATATATGAGTTCTAAGTTTCAGGAACATCTCAAGACATGTGGAATCAAGCACCAGAAAACGATACCAGACTGTCCACAACAAAATGGTGTTGCAGAACGCGCCAACAGGACCGTTATGGAGAAGGTCAGATGTCTGCTGCGAGATGCTGGACTCGGAATGAAGTTCTGGGCCGAGGCGGTCAACACAGCAGTTTATCTAAAGAACAGAAGTCCTACTAAAGCTGTTGCTGGAGTAACCCCTGAAGAAAAATGGACTAGTAAAAAGGTAAATCTAAACCATTTAAGAATTTTTGGTTGTGTAGCATATTCTATGGTGAAGAATAGAAGAAAACTTGATTCTAAAAGCAAACCATACATATTTGTTGGTTACAATGAAGAGTCCAAGGGTTACCGACTAATTGATCCTGATAACCCCACAAAATGTGTCAATTCTCGTAATGTCGTATTTTTAGAAAATCAATTCTGTAACAAAAATATGTCACATGATGAAAATGTTGATCAGCATATAATTGTTGATTTTAACAATCTGAATCCAGATGAAATTCAGCAATCAGAGTCATCCACTGTGAGTTCTGGTACTTCTGATGACATGAGATTATCACAGAATGAGCAAAGAATCAGCACATATACAATGGACGACTCTGAGAGCGAAGACCTAAGTGTTGAAACAGAGAATTGTTCGGATGAAACATATATTCCAGGTGAAGACTCAATAGCTGAGGCAGAGCAGTTAGATACCTCCTATGAAGAAGCTCCTGAGTCTCCCCTGCAGGCCAATTTTGTGGGACCGGTCGACAGTAACCCTGATGATCCTCAGACTGCAACCGAGGCGCTGAATGGACCAGATTCAGACAGCTGGAGAAGGGCAATGACTGATGAGTATAATTCATTCATTAAAAATAAATGTTGGACTCTGACAAAACGTGACCCAAGCCATAAGCCTGTTCAATGTAAATGGATTTTTAAAAGGAAGTATGGTGCTGATGGTGAGCTATTGCGATTTAAAGCTCGATTGGTTGCAAAAGGGTATACACAAAAATATGGGATAGATTACCAAGATACCTTTTCACCGGTTGTGCGGTACTCAACAATGAGGATGCTGCTTGCAATGGCAGCAGAGTATAACTTAGACATTGAACACCTGGATGTAAAAACAGCATTCCTAAATGGAGACTTGGAAGAAACAGTATACATGGAGCAGCCAGAATGTTTCAAGGTCAAAGGGAGTGAAAATATGGTATATAAGCTCAATAAGGCTGTTTATGGACTTAAACAGGCATCCAAATCTTGGTATGACAAGATTACCAAGGTTCTATGTAACAAGTTGAAGTTTAACCGCTTAACTTCCGAGCCCTGTGTTTACTCTAAGAGTGAAAATGGATTGATGATGATCATAGCATTATATGTAGACGATCTGATTGTATTTTGCTCTCCAAACTTCCCAGGGAAAGATAATTTAAAGAAAGTATTGCAGGATGAGTTTGACATCACTGATCTTGGGCCAGCTCAACATATAATTGGAATGAAGTTGATGAGAAAAGATGATAAAATTTACCTCAATCAATCGAACTACATACAAAAGATATTGAAGAAGTTTCGAATGGAGGATTGTAATGCTATTGCAACACCCATGGAGACAGGACTGAAACTTGCCAAAGAACCTAAACAAGAAGGAACCTACGACTATAGAGGTTTGATAGGTTCGCTAATGTATGTAGCAGTTTGCACTAGGCCTGATATAAGTCATGCAGTCAGCTATCTCAGTCAATTCAACGATTGCTTTGGTGAAAGCCACTGGAAGGCTGCCAAAAGGATCCTACGTTATTTAAAAGGTACAATTAACTTGAATCTTGTATTTTCTAAAACAGGTATGAACATTTCAGCTTATGCTGATGCGGACTGGGCGTCAGACAACATAGACCGTAAGTCCTACACAGGCTTTGTTTTTACTGTTGGTGAGTCTGTCGTCGCTTGGGAGAGTCGTAAGCAACGCACTGTTGCTTTGTCCAGTACTGAGGCAGAGTACATGGCGTTGTCTGATACATGTAAGCAGGCTCTTTTCATTAGACAGTTCATATTTGAAATATTTGGTACAAAGCCAAAAATCACGATTTATAATGATAATCAATCCGCTATAAAACTGTGTAAAAACTTTATGTTTCATTCTAGAACAAAGCACATTGACATACGTCACCACTTTATTAAGGAGATTGTAACTAAAGGTATTGTTGAAATTAAGTACTTGTCAACCATAGTTATGTTAGCGGATGTACTAACCAAAGCACTTAGTAAAGAGAAACATCATCAGTTTGTAAGCCAGATGCTAACTGTGATTTAAGTTCCTTTTGTTGGTTTCATAAATGAATATATTTTATTGAGTTTGTTTTAGATGATAAAACTGTAACATACGAGAATGTATTTCAGTTAGTGTTGTTTTATGCAAGTTTGTAGTACAAAATTTAAATGTAAAATTATAATTTTTGATAGACTTAACAGTGTAACTTATATGTAATACTGATGTATGTTAATTAGTGAGATATGAGGTAGGAAATATACCTTTGTTGTTTTTCTTTTATATTGTGAAATATAGTTCAGCTTGTGTTTAAGGGCTAGTGTTGGAAAGATTGTTTATGGTTAGTAAACACAACCTAAACTTGTTATTAAAAAAAAAAAAAAAAAGGATTGTCTACGGTCAGTTTTGACAGCCGGTTCTTTTGTTGAGATTGTTGAGAAGAAATAAATCTGCCGAAATCTTCATCGTATCTTTCATTTTATCACGCTAATTTCCAACACAACTAACTCTGTCTTTGTAAATCACGACAATAATTTTTATAACATAGCAAAACGTGCTCTATATCAACTGGATGCATATCTGCACTTTATAAATATGTTTCAGCGATATTTATTGCAGCGCCTTCGATGTCCGTCTTCGATAAAGAAGATGTACTGTAGTCTGTACTGGACGAGATACCGCTTAATAAGGCTCTTAAGAAAGCCTTAATACCGGCCGGGACGAGAAAAAATAATGTATCGCTTTATGGATCTTGAGTAAAGCGAGGTAAGGATGAGAGCGGAGAGCGGGAATCAGTTTTGCAAGCTTTATGTGACGCATCAGAATGGCCCTGTCATTCTGATGCGTCAAATAATGCTTGGCGTCGGGGCATTATGTTTTCTGTATTTTTTTTTATTAGTGTCCCGCCCCAGCTTCGCACGGGCACTGATGTCGAATATATTATGCATGTATTATACACGTAAACCTTCCTCTCAAATCACTTTATCTATTAAAAAAAACGCATTGAAATCCGTAGCGTACTTTTAAAGATCTAAGCATACATAGGGACAGCGGTAAGCAACTTTGTTTTTTAATGATTAATGTATGGCAATCCAATTTTTGGATGGATAAACCTCTTCTTCCGCTTTGGGTGAATAAACAATCTTATTTTACAAACTTTTATTGAATTTTCAATGTATGTAAGTTACAATGTTAAAGATATCTTCAATATCAATAAATTTCTACAGGGAAACAAAAATTACCAACTATATTTTGTTTTCAATTGATTATCAAGGACACAAATTAATTAGAGCAAATATCATCATCAGCCTAGCGTAAGTCCCGGTTGCTACCTTGGCTTTCACCTCGGTGCCCGGGGTCCGCTTTCCCGCCTAGTCGTCTCCACTTCGCTCGGTCTTTTGCGTCCTCTGCCTTAAGCCCATTAGCACGCATATCGTCCCTTACGACGTCGATCCAACGCCTCTTAGGCCTACCTCGTTTTCCGGGTCCCGGCGGAGGCGGCATGGCGAGGCATCTGTTACCCACGTAGTCTGCCGGTTTTCGTAAAACGTGGCCATACCAGCGTAAGCGACCCTCCTGCAGTTTATCCGCTATGTCACGGACCTGAAGGCTGCCCCGGATGCGGGAGTTCTTAATGCGGTCTTTAATTAGAGCAAATATAAGTAACAAAAAAAAAAAATTGAAAGCTATTTTTAATCATAACTTTGACCCATTTTTCTACACGTGTGTCAACTATAACCGGTAGCACGTGTAAATAAAGTGAGTGAGAGAGAGAGAACCAGATCGATTCAAAGAAATTAAGGTTAATAGTGTGGAAGGTGAAGTCACGTGACTTCACTTGTCTATTAACTGTAATAAAAATGTCGTCATTAATTTAATTTTATTGAGAAATTCATTAGGCGGTAGAACACGTTTGAATGATCTTAAAAACGTTCCGTATTCGAACATATGTATGTAGATGAATTATAACGTTGAAAAAAATATATAATTACATAGATTTAGAACAATTTAGACTGTGGATAGATAGATATATCCTTAATTAAACTTAAAATTAATAGGGAGTGGCTATGGGCAGTCAGGTCGTTAAAAACTATTGTTTACAAACCTTTGACTTTAAAAGATATATTTCCATACAAGCACTCCTACGTGATTATGACGTCATTACATATGTTTCTCTAAATAAACTTTTTCAGACTTCAAAAAATCTCTTAATTTGCGTGAACTAAAAAAATGCCAATGGTGATGGAAATCTTGTGCATTTAGTTAAGATTTATTTTCAAAAAGATTTAATGATACATAAGTGAAACAAATTTGTGAAATATTCGAGTATCTAAATAACGGGATTTCCGAATGCCATAGAGCGTTCAAGCATTACCTCTTTTTTTCGCATTGCCTCTTCATCAAACATTGCGTTGGATAATACGACAATTTATTAACCATGTTTGCGTTTACAATAGATGACTCAGAAGTGGCCTTACTAACGACTACTTCAATAGGGAATGCCAAAAAAAAAATATTTGCAAATCGCTTCCGCTATCAGCATCACCTCATCCTTGCAACCTACCAACTTAACTTTAACTAGTAACAAAGCAAACCCACCCTTATGCTGACATGATAATAACTACACACATGCAAATACCACGATGCACTCACTTAATGCATTGCTGATTTATTTTTTACTTTTTGTCATACGCCATAACTTTTTTGTACGGTCAGCAGCAAACTCAGACTTTACAAATCTGTCAATTTTCTCCAATATATTTTGAACCTTGTTATATTATGGTTCATCATCATCAGCCTTATTAATGTCCCCACTACTGGGGCCCAGGCCTCCTCTCTAGGAGTGGGAATAGGCCATAATCCACCACGCGGGCCCAGTGCGAATTGGTGGATGTCACATGTCTTCGAACTTTCGGTTCTAGGACATGCCGGTTTCCTCACAATGTTTTCCTTCACCGTTTTGAGAGCAGTGGTGATGGAATAAATTACACAAAGTAATGCGCCTGGCTGGGTTTGAACGCGCGACCCACAACTCGTAAGTCGGGGCCTTTACCACTCGGCCACCACTGCTCGCTCTGCTATATTATGGTTAAGAGTTGAAAATCGTTTGCAGAATTTTGACAGTTTGTTGGAGTCTGATGTGGTGCTGACTGTACTTTTTCTCTTCTTCCTCGCATCGGATACTCCCAAAAGTTTTTACTCTGTGTTATCAAGTTATTGCACGCAATCAGTGAGGCTGTTGATTTTTATATCAAGACTAAAAACTATTTAATATCATAAAATTGTTGTTCAAAAACGTTGATTGCAACGATACTGTTAGTTTTGAGGAAGGAAACAATATTAATAAAATTAAAGTGAATCAGCTGCTTCTTGTTTAAACAACTTTTGAGAAGTTTATTAACTTGTGAAATTCTTCTCTGTGACATAAAATTATAGGTAGTTTGAAAAACCATTTCTTTCCAAAGCACATTATTTAGTATGGATCTTGTTCTTGGTTTGGTTTTTTTTTTATGGTGGGAAATCATCCATTCAATTATTCCGCTCTTTATAGAGCAGGAAAAATTTTAAAGGAAAACCACACCTTCTCCTTTAGTTGATCTTTGCGTTTTATGATCACGGATTTCCTTTTCAGAAAATCTTTTTGCTTTGGAGTGTGTTGATCACTATACACTATCGTTGAATTATTAGGTTAGTTCGGGTCAATTATTATCGGATGACGAGCTACCGATTGCTAGTCACCCACAAGCCCGCATCTACCGTGGCTGACAGTCGAGGATGAGGACTTGATGACTGGGGCGTGAGGCGGTCCAATCCGCATTACATCTTGCCATCTTCTTAGCTAGCAATGAATCTAAAACGAACTAAAACTTATGAACAATGTCGCGTATTTTTTAACGTTATTAATTTGTATAGTTTTCTAAAAGGCAAGAGCATTGATTATGTCATTAGATTTATTTTTCTCGATTGTACAACACTTTCATTCGCAATTTATAGACAATTCACAGGCAATTTTAAATTTCTGAATGACTTTCTGTGCCATAAGAGGTTCTCATACGTTATCGTGTGTGTGTTTGCCAAAGCGGCCTCAGGCCTTAGGCCTCAGGCCCTTTGGCTCATTGATAGTGATCAACAAACGCATTGTACAGTTCCTGAGCTTGCCATTAACATGAAAATTAATAACACTACAAGGCTCGGTTCTAGCCTGCAATAACTTTTAAAGGCAGGCCTTGGGGACAAATTTCTCCAAGTAAATACAAACCAAGTCCATAGAGCGTCACATATTGTAAGCATTTGTCGTCGATCGTCGCTATCGGGCATCTAAAGCGGGCCATTCATTACGCGCCGAGTGTCACATTAGTTGCGACTAGCTCGCCGCTATCGCGCCATCGTCTGGTGCATGCACAGACTTAGATGGGAGGCGGTGCTCAAAGTTTTGTGAATTAGCGGATCTTAGTTATAAGTTAATTGGTGTGATAGTTGTATCCGTTGTTTTTAATATAAGAAATTAGATTTAGTCTAGTCATACGAGTATCTTTATCAAATGCAATAATCCACCATCATCATGATTTCAGCCGAAAGACGTTCCCTGTTGGGCATAGGTTCCCTAAATGTTGCCAGCACGAATGTTCCAGGTCAACCTTCTAACGCTTCGTCTTCCTGTATGTGGTCGCCAATCCAGAACCTTTCAGTTCCAACGAGCACGCCCATTAAATATCACGCTTTTGCTCTACTTATGTACTAAGAAGATTTTTTTTTAATGCGAAGCTAATTATCAGCCTATTAAAATCCTTTGTTAAAAAAGACCCATTACGGTTGAATGAGAAGGCTTCGTAGATTATGAAAATGTTAATAAATAGACCATAATGGAAGACCATCTTCAACTAAAACTTTGACATCCAGTATCGTAGACAAATACAGTACCAACAGACCACTACAGTCCACAGATACAAGCAACATTCACTTTGATGTACTCGTCGTAAGATAGGGACGTGCGACACGAGCGTGCGATAATGTCGCGCGACACATGCGACCGCGTCGCAGTCTCCATCGATTAGAATAGACTGCTGTTAAGTGATTGGTCAGTATCTGGGAGTGTCGCACAGAATGCATGTACGCGTAGGCAACTAATCTATTAAATGATTGGAATATTGTCGCGCCCTTGTTGTATGTTTACATAGTTATGGGGATGTGTTGACGTGGGTATCGATTTGAGTAATAATGCTCATTTTATGTGGACAGTTTTTTAACTTAGGAGAGTGACATGAGAAGTCGTTGATTTTTTACGTGCCAGGTTTTTTATAATGAAATTGAGCGGGTCTTCAAAAACAATTCCGGGCAAGTACAAATCGGACTCGTGTACTGAGACTCCCGTACAGACTTACTTATAAAAACAGTTATAATTCCGAATTGAGTCTTAAAATTTTTTGGTGATGTAACTACTTCACCATTTTCACCTTTTTAGACATTTTCCTAAAATTATGCTATGAGAGTATGGTTCAAATTTCAGAACTCTAAGACATCAGGAACTACCCTATGAAATTTGATTCCTTTGAGCGTGTCAAAATATATGTTTTTTACAACATGAACCTCCGTACCCGAATAACAAGTGATTCTATAAAGGCTCCGTTTTTTTCTTTTGAGGTGCGGAATCCTAAAAAGTGATATTGTGAACTCTTTGATCTTTCGACAGCAGCTCCTTCGGTAAAATGACGTTTTAATTTAAAGCTCCTGCCACATAAAGCCACTGAATCACTTATAAATGGTGCGTGAAAACGGCCATTAGGCTCGCCGTAGCACTTCATTACTGTCTGATTGATGGCGTCTGAGTCGCGGCCTTCAGCGACTAATTATTTTAATTGAATGAATGATTGAGAGCTTTACAGGAACACGGGTGTGTTTGTGTATTGATTTGCAAGTTATTGAGGTATCTTGTCCAATTATCGTTAATTTTAGGTTGAAATATTGAGTATAAATTCGACTGCTTTTATTATGTACGCGACAAGTGTGGCCGAGGCATAGGATCTTACAAACAACATAGATAGAAAAGATAGCCAATAAATATAACCTTTCTAGTGAAGAGAGTAATTATAATAAATTCAAAGTAATCTTCCGTCTCCCACCCCCGGAGAGTGGTGGAGGAATCGTGCGCATACATCAAGTCAGTCGCGTCGTGTCGCGATTCCGTGCGACAGATAGTCGCAACGTGCGCAGCGCGCCTACGCAATGTGGGTGGAGATTTAACATGGCGTTTTGAGGAGTTAACAAATTATGCGCGCCAAGTTTAATATTATTTTCTTATTGGATAATATGTGTGTGATATATTATTGTCTATAAGGTGCAATAAATCTAAGTTAGTCCCTGAGTTGGTTTGAACTATTTAACCTTAAGATAAAATAGAATATCCGATAAAGCGCTAGTGAAAATAAAAGCCATAGTTATTAGTTTAGGTGCAAGTACATAACGGTCTTCCGTGTACTTAATACATTAATTAATTGCCAAAGCTATAAACATAGAAAATTAATTTTACTATGCCTTTAACTAATTGACTATAAAATTACTAATTAGCTCGTATATCCAGGCAATAACTGTCCACTGTTGGCCGTGGACAACGGATTATAGACGTTGTAGGACTATATCGTCTATACGCTTCGAAATTTTAATGGTTTTTACTAGGCTTGCCTATAAAAATGTTTTGTCGAGAAGCTGTTACTGTGAATTCTGCTGGAAATTGAAAATATCCAGACATTTTATAGGTTGTGACGGTGCTTAAGTATGCTAATTAAAAGAACTTGTTAGTTATGTTGAGAAGTGTAACCTTTTAAGACTAATTATTGGCCACATAGCGGCTGTAACTTAGTAGACTGTCACACAAGAATCTGTGATCTCCACTGGAATTTACAACGTATTTAATTAGTGAAATAAATTGCCAGTAAATCCTGACAGATTAAGGAAGGCGACCAAAGCATAGGAAGCTGATGATATCTACGTAATTATCTAAAATATTGATCTAAATAGTTCACGCGTAAATGAACACATTACCGTTGTAAGCGTTCCGAATGGAGTTGTCATTAAAAAGCTCATCGGATTCGTTAGATCGATAACATCGTTCCGTTCGACTACACATTGTAGCCCGAGTTAATCGCAGGTGATCGAAGACTACTTACACGGCTGCGATTATCTGTCGCTGGCGATCGCGCGCTGTCTGTCGCACCGTGTGACGATGCCCTAATTCCTTTCTATGTGATGTAGAGATATTTTGTCGATTGTGTGAAATTGAGTTTTTTAATTATGTTTTTTTGTGTATTAGATGTTATCGATCTGATTGAGCTATTAGAAACGCCCAGCTACCGTTTCCTAATGTTTGATTCGGTTTAGTTCTCAGGCTTAGAAATATTTGTTAGAAGATTGGGACAAATATCGCTACAATTTGGCTTTCTTTACGAGACTACCAGTGTAATAAAAATAGCTGCAAAGCCTCTTAATAAGTCTTAGTAAGAATTTTAATTATGTTAAGCGTATTTAATTTGAAAAAAGCTTTCCCAGAGCGGAGCAGTTTACGTAATAAGGCCACAGTTTCATTTGTTAAAAGCTTTTTTTTTAATATAGAACAATGTATGAATAGTCAACCTTTATAGATTGTTTTGTTATTTTCATTTGATTGATAGTTACGATGGCCTACCTATACTAATAAAACATGTGACATAATAAACGCATGTTCTGTTGGTAGTATATTCAGAATTGGCTTGTGAATCGATTTTAGCTATTTAAAAATACGCAGGAATTATTTTAGGATAATTTTGACAATTACATCATACGGCTACCATGTCTGTTTTTTTTTAAAGGTGGAAAAAATCATCTAATTGCGAATCCCGCCCTTGTGCGGAGCGGGAAACAGTGTCAGGCTTTTACTGATTAAACGACCCACCCCATTCCTTCTTAGTCCTCATCCGGGGTTGGACCTTCCTTTCAGAAACTGGACCGGGGCCCCAGGTTTCAGTTATGGCTTCGGTCCTGCAATTGGGCCTCTACTCTCAACTTGAGGCGCGCGGGAGCAGTGCAGCGCGCCGTCGACGATTAGGCTTGGTCTGGACGATTACCAGACGACCGGACGGCGTCGGCGAGCTACTCATTGCTCGCCGTCCGCAAGCCCGCGCCTACGGTGGTAAACATCTAGAAGTTGACATATACGACCAGGATTAACTGAATAAAATGTAATATCCACTCATGTTAGACCACGTCTCATAACCGTCAGTTTACTGAGCCACTTCGCTCAGCTTGCACCTTGTACTACTGGCGATAAGGGTGGAAACACATGTGTTAATGTAACGCTCAACACGTCGCACGTGTCACACACCGGTGTCGCACGTGTACACACGTGTAGCACCTGTCACTGAGTCGATGGACCCTGTTGATTGCTTGTGAGCTTTCGTTTGACGTATATTGTACGTAGTATTGCGTGTGATAAAGTTCTTGTAAAGTAAGTCTAGATAATTATACTCGATTTTTTTATTATTCTTAGAAAGGCCAGTCTTCCAAAAAATAGTACCTAGCGGCTTTGGATTCAGTGGAAAGGCGTGCAAAGAGGCTGATTGGTGATCCAGATTTTGTTGGGTCCAATCTTCAAAGCCTCGAGCACAGGCGCAGAGTAGCCAGCCTTGCGGTTTTCTACAGGATGCATTTTGGAGAGTGTGCGCAGGAATTGCACGATTTGATTCCGCCATCCCAATTTTACCTTCGAACATCCCGGCGTACGGCAAATATCCACACCTGCGGCCCGGACTAAGCGCTTTGCCTCGTTATTTATACCACGTACATCAAGGGACTGGAACAGTTTGCCGGCTGCAGTCTTTCCGTCCGAATATAATTTAGGTGTCTTCAAGGCTAGAGTGAATAGGCTCTTAATAAACTAGTGCGCCTCACCATCAACGATTGCGTCACTGCTTACCATCAGGTGGGATTGCAGTCAAGCAGTAGTTTATTGCAATAAAAAAAAAATAATAAAAAAAGAATATCGTAAGTGACAATTTGCGTTTTCGGAGGAACTTGCGACCCGCCCCGGCTTTGCACGGGTGCAGTGGTGATATTAAATATATTATGTATTATACCTATAAACCTTCCTCTTTAATCACTCTATCTATTTAAAAAACCGCATCAAATCCGTTGTGTAGTTTTGAAGATCTAAGCATACATAGGGACAGCCATTGACTTTGTTTTATACAATGTAATGACGAGTTTGCTCTTACATAATTAAAAAGTATTCAAAATTCGAAAATATGTTAATAGAGTTAAATATTCTATTATATGGTGTTCTGACATGTTTGCTCTGGGCTCGGAGGTTTCCAGCCAAGGTTGGATATGCAAGTTATATTATAGGGCTCATCTTTTTTTATGGTAGGTTAAAATCATCCAATGACGAGTCCCGCTCTTGGGCGGACCGGGGGACAGTATCAGACTCTTACTGACTAAACAACCTATCCCGTTCCTACGTCGCCATGACAGAGCAGCACATCTGAGCTCAGAGTCACCATGAGAAGCCAACACCGTAGGGGCCCTACAACACCGTAGGAGCCCTACAGGGTCGAAGCCTCCCGGAGCTTAGGGTTGATGCGAAAGCGTTACACCGGGGCTCTGGGAATAAGGCAAGGAAGGTACGAGGTAGGTTCTTTAGTCAGTAAGAGTCTGACACTGTTTCCCGCTCCGCCCAAGAGTGGGATTCGTCATTCGACTATTTTTACCTACCAAAAAAAAAAACCATGAGAAGCCAAGGAAGGCGGAAGAAAAAATAGATGTTGTATATTAAACCAATACAGAATAAAATAGCTGCAAGTTTTTCACGTACTAAATAAAAAAAATAAAAACTTTTAAAATTCATAAACTCATTCTTACAAAAAACTTTAATAGTCGCTTCTGTCATCCTTCCTCAAAAGGGTCGATATTTCAATTTCAAAATTACATAAATTCCCAATTTAAAAGTTTGTAACAGTTTATAACCGTGTCCTCTTTACAATCCCTAAAGCATAAAATACTTGCCATTTATGCAGATACCGACGTACATACAAAGTCATCAGTGTAAGAGCTTGGAAACGTAATATTTTTATGAAACGTCGTTGATCGCATTAAGCGGGTGTCACACGAGCGCCGCGTCGGATCGCGTCTGTCGTCGCGACTCGGGTAATGGTGTGGATTAAGCCTTAACGGCCATCTGGAAGGGTTTATGTCATGTGAGTTGTAAGGATGGCACTAGTTGGATTTTTTGTGAGGATGCGCGTTTCTCAGCTTTTTCGGGAGATTTGGATAAAGTTTTTTTTTTATCCAGACTAAGCCTGAGACGTATGATATCCACCAATCCGCACTGGGCCCGCATGGTGGATTATGGCCTATTTCCTCTCCTAGAGAGGAGGCCTGTGTGGGAATATTAAAAGGCTGATGGTGATGAAGCCTGAGTCGTCGATATTCTTCTAAACGCGCTTCAAAGAGATTCAGAGAGTTCAGAGAGTCCATGGGTTGACTTCCGAAACAAAAGTCCCGGAGCTCCTGAAACGCATGGTGAAAAAGAAACACGTGTGGTATTATTCAGTATAAATCTGACATGCGCTCGCGCCGCACCTTAGAGCACGAGAAGTTAGTAATTACATAAACTTTAAGTTATTTTAAAATGACTTTTGACGAATAATGTACAGGTTTTTTTAATTGTTTCGAGGGATATGTAGGTAATTAAGTTAGTAGTACTTAGTAGTTTCTGTAAAATATATAATTATATTGTTTTTGATTGATCTTTTAAATCAATATTAGTTCATTGTTCTTTTTACTGTTTTCAAGGATTTTCTGACACTCATTTCCGACATCCTTGAGCATCCAGCACCACCGTGTACAATATCAATTTACCGCATAAATGTATATTGTATCTGTAATGGCGGCTCGGCTCAATGGCTTGATGTGGGCCGGTACCACATTACACTCTTACTGCTCGTGTCGCGCATTTTACACTGATTTACATAAACTAGTATTTATTCTAGTCCTGATGTTGGCAAAGGATAATTAAAAGACTTTTTGTAAATGACGTTTAGGTTAGGTTAGATTACGTTGGTCATAGAAATATGACGGGTGGCAGGACAGAGTGGAAGAAAAAACCATGTTGCACCGACCTCAAGTAATATGGGATAAGGGTAGGATGATGATGATGATGATGTTGGTCATAGAAATATGGGTTTTCTCTTTTATGCTGTGATAATAATATGGCTTGGCTAGGTTTATTTCTTTACGATTTGGAGATTAGGTACCTACAAGTTATGAAGTAGGTATTATTTTTTATTATTATCTCATCTGGTGGCAAATGATGATGTTGCTGACGATAGAGCACGCTTGCCTAGAACTAAAATTTTATATAGTTGTTGATTATATTCTTTACTGTACTTTGCATAAATCATTACATAGTATAAAACAAAGTCGCTTCCCGCTGTCAGTCCCTACGCATGCTTAGATCTTTAAAACCACAACCACGGTTTTCTAATAAATAGGGTGATTCAAGAGGAAGGTTTATATGTATAATACATACATAATATATTTAATATGAGCATGGCACTCGTGCGAAGCAGAGGCGGGTCGCTAGTATGTAAAACAAGTGTAAGTACCTACAATTACAGTTCTTATCGCATAAGACAATATCGTACAGAAAACCTTCAGATATACTGAATAAAAGGAGACCCAACTAACTACAAAATACTAATTTAAAAAAAATCTACATATTCCATGGCCTAAAAACAGAATTAAAAAACAGATCTGTCAAATCTGACAGCACCATACGTCACACTAATGGCATTTACAAATGGCGGTCAACATGTCATCGTGCTTTATCTTCACAATAGATTCGAAAACGCCTTTATCTGTATCAGTCCATTAACGGATTTGTCTGTCAAATGAAACGTATTAATGTTAGAGTTACTTAGCAAGGATACATTCTTAGTTAGACTGGTTGTTATTAATATTTGGTTTTACCTAAACGCCTGTAACAAATGGCCTCCGAAGAAATATGAGATTGAAAGTCTAGGCCATGGATATTCCTTAATCAAGAGCTAGTGATTTTAGTATGAAACAAAGCTAAATTATTGCTTTAAGCATTAAGTATAGTGTTGGGGTAACATCGATGCTGGGGTAATAACGTACAAATATCGCACATATTTCACTGTATTTTTAATACTGGAACATAGCGTTCCACACAATTGTTTCGTCCCGGCGCACAATGTGGCTAGCATTAAAAAATCTAGCCAAAAGTGGGATTGTTTGATTTATACGTTCTTGCCCCAGCGCCGATCTTACCCTAGTACACTATATTTTATTTCAGACAGCGCTCTTAGTTCTTGAGTAATTTATACTGCATTTCTTTCCGATGATTCACGGCCTAAATAAAACATAATTACTTTTCGTAATCTCCTGCCACAGTGGCGAGCAAGCCTGCAGTCCTTTAAGAGTAAAAAGTCACTTAACAGCTTCATACCTATTTCATCTGATATCGAATCGGCTATTAAAAATATTATTAAAAGAAATAACAAACTTATATGCGGCCTCCTTCGAGATAAGGCTGTGTACAAAACGCCGGCGCTGCTTGAAAAAAGTAAAAAAGCAAATGGCGTAATGCTCGGCAGCCCGAGGCTCAGGGTTGCCAGTGAAATATATGTGATTAATAAATTAATCTTCCTTCATAATGAAATAGTAACCCGTCTGAGATATGAGTTATTATAATATTATCAGGGTTGTTAATGGACAGTACAGTTTATGAAAATGTTGGGTAGTAAAATGAAACAGTATTCGTCGAAGGATGACTATCCTACTTAGCTTGTTTCTATAATCTTGCTTAGGTTTGCAGGTAAAATAACTAATTATAGAACATGAAGTATATAATATAAACCACATTTCTTTTTAAAGGAGAGACTACTCGTATGAAGTTTCTCTGACGTTTTATAAGTGCCCTAGGTAAAATAAACATTATGCTGATGTTTTTAAAGAAGCAATTTATTGATTATTAAAAGAAAGAGCTTTTTAAAAGTTAACAAGCTTTTAATTAAATGCTTTTAGGTCAACTTTTAGCCCCATCAGCAGACCTAGGCTACCATATAGAATCAAAGTACTCATCAGTACAAATAAAACAAGCCCAAACTCGATAGTTTTTTTTAATGGTAGGTAAAAATCATCAAATGACGAATCCCACCCTTGGACGGAGCGGGAAACAGTGTCAGACTCTTACTGACTAAACAACCTACCTCCTTCCTACATCGCTATCTATAGATACCAGGGCTAGAGCCTTCCTTTCAGACACGAAACCTTGGCCAAAGTTAAACGCGATGGGTTCGTACTGTTTTGTTGTCGAGTTCCTATGGCCATCTTTCAGCTCCATCATCAGATCTGTCTGTCACGGGATTTACACGTGCATGCAAAATTTCAGCTTAATCGTTTGAAGAATATCTGCTTCAAAATAGAGTTGCAAGATTTGTGCCGAACATACACAGGTAACTATGTTTTCGTTGCAAGCTAGTAACAAACTTGTAAAAAAGAACAGATCAACGTATAGATATTGTTTGCTGATCGGATTCACTACATGTGAGGACTTGTAATTGACTTGCTGTCCACTATGATTGTTTTCTTTTTTTAGTTATCTATACTAATATTATAAAGCTGAAGAGTTTGTTTGTTTGAACGCGCTAATCTCAGGAACTACTGGTTCGAATTGAAAAATTCTTTTTGTGTTGAATAGATCATTTATCGAGGAAGGCTTTAGGCTATATAACATCACGCTGTGACTTATAGGAGCGAAGAAACAATGGAAAATGTGGAAAAAACGGTGGTAAATATTCATCTTTGAGGGCTTCCGTTGCGTGCGCTGCGAAAACGGTAGAAGATACAAAAAAAATATGTACGAAAGAATTATTCCTCTTAAAATGATCTAAAAAAATGTCCGCGACAGTATATGTCTATCTTTTAAGATTAACTCACTAGAACCGTTTTTATAGGAATCAAACTTGGCCGAAATTAATGCATTATAACCAATTATTTGTTAGAGTTGTATCAACATAGTAATATTAAACTTTATTCAAATAAATGTGTTGTTGATTAAGAGTATGTAATTGTGAACAAAATTGTCTTTGTAATCACTTATTTTCAATGAACATCTTAGAAGATATTACAATTTTAAAATACTCCGATATAAAATTCACACGCGTCGCATGATGTGCAAAATATGACGCTGTGCCTGGCCGGCGGGCGAGCAGAGGGGTTGCTTGCGGGCGGCGGGGAGTGGTTTTTTTATGGTAGGTAAAAATCATCCAATGACGAATCCCGCTCTTGGGCGGAGCGGGAAACAGTTTCAGACTCTTACTGACTAAACAACCTCCCCCGTTCCTCCCTTGCGTTATTCCCAAAGTCCCGGTATAACGCTTTCGCACCAACCCTCGGCTGCAGGAGGCTTCGACCCTGAAGAGTCCCACAGTTTGCTGACAACTCCTTGAGGCGCGCGGGAGCAGTGCAGGCCGTCGACGACTTGGTCTCGGTCGGGACTGTTACCAGACAACCGGACGGCGAGCTACCCATTGCTCACCGTCCGCAAGCCAGCGTCTACGGTGGCCGGATATCGCCGGGATCGCGGCGGCGACGGCTATGGCGAGGGCGCTTTTTCCCTTGCCTTATGCGGTTGGCCTCCTCCTTTACGAGCATTACTGCTTCGCAGAAGGAGGCGACCGCTTGCCATTCTTCTTCGCTGCGGACCATGGTCTGAACCAAGGCCCGGCGCGAGAGGCCACCGCCGCCGATCACCCCCACGAGGACACGGCGATTCTCTTCTCAAGCGGGGCACACCTCCACCTTGTCCTCCGTGCTGGCCACACAGTGGCGACACCCGGGCGTCTCTTCCGCACGAATCCGGCGCAGGAATCTCCTGAACTTCCCATGTCCGGTGAGAACCTGCGTCATGTCCTGCGTGATGTCTATCTAACCACGCCTCAAAGAGGGTGTAGCTCTATGAAGTACTTTTAGATAATTATGTTCTTTTAAAAACTAAATTGTCCAAATTAATAACAGAAATTGACACGGGCAAAGTCGTGGGTAACAGCTATAATTTATAAAGCTGAGGTTGTTTGCAAAAATAAATATGATGCCCAAAATAACTATTCCACGCGGACGAAGTCGCGGGCACAGCTAGTTTTTTATATGATTTGATGTAAGCGATACAAGTTGTAATAAATAAATAATTTCTAACAAGAATTTTTCTTAAAACGTTTTCAATAATATAGAAATTATTAATTTTTAATGTCAATGTTCTTTTTTATGTTCTAGGTACGCAGAATTGAATGATATAAAATTGGTAATTTTCTTCATTATTATTTTAATAGTTTTTAGTCGTCTTTTTAATAAAATTCAAGTGATATTTATTTTGTAGATTTTTACTAAATACCACTACCATCTCTTAATTAAAATTAAAATAGACTATGTAAGGGATTTAAGCTTCTTCTTGTGTGTTTTCAGCCCCACGTTGGGGGCCAGTGTAAGCAATTTGCTGAACCCGGTGCCGACGAAATGAGAGACGATGGTTCAAGTTTCACAACGTTTATTGTCAGACGAGTCTTACAGATAGTTTTTTGTAGAAAAAATAAAAAAGACTTCTGCTCCGATCCTTCTCAGTATGACGAAAACGGCAGATAGTCTTTAATCCAAAAATAGGCAATTGGCAAAACTAAGGTAGTCACTTCCCGAAAGGCCATTCCTAACAGAATGTAGCCCACGGATGCGACACTAGGTTAGTTAAACTACGGCGGAATTCATTGACTCGCGGAGAATCTTAACACCGCGACTCAGAATTGTGACGTATTTGTTCAACGCCATCTAGTATCGAGTAGCGGAAGTAGTTGTGCGGGTAGTTGTAAAAAGAGTTTGTTACAACTATAAATACTTTTATAGTAAAACTTTCGCATTTATAATATTAGTAAGACTAGCTTTTGCCCGCAGCTTCGCCTGCGTGGTATTGAGGTTGGGGTTGGGGTTTCCGGGATAAAAAGTAGCCTATGTCCTATTTCGGAGTGTACCCTATGCCTGTACCAAATTTCATCCAGATCCGTCCAGCCGTTTTGTCGTGATTGAGTAACAAACATCCAAACATCGTTAACTTACGCATTTATAATATTAGTAAGATAAATCCGTTTTTTTATGTATGCCATTTAATTAATAGTTGCACTTGTTAATAGTAAAAAAATGGTTCATCATCATCAGCCTCTTAATGTTCCCACTGCAGGGACACAGGCCTCCTCTCTCTAGGAGAGGGAATGGGCCATAATCCACCACGCGGGCCCAGTGCGGGTTGGTAGATGTCACATGTCTTCGAATTTTTGGTTCTAGGACATGCCGGTTTCCTCACGATGTTTTCCTTCACCGTTTTGAGAGCAGTGGTGATGAAATAAATTACACGAAGTAATGTGCCTGGCTGGGTTTGAACCCGCGACCTACGACTCGTAAGTCGGGGCCGTTACCACTCGGCCACCAAAAAAATGGTTAACCTCAACAAATAAATTATAATTTATGTCTACTTATAAGAAAAAAAAAAACAAAAAAAGATTTGGCTAAAAATATTAGAACTTTGCGAATGACAGAGCCTTAAGCTTTTGCTTAAGGCTCTTAAACCGTAAAGTGTACCGTGTAGTGATAACACTACACGGTACACTCTTCGGTTTTCCATGTCTTGCCGTCTCATAAAACATAGCACGCACCTCACAGGCCTCACCCCTGGCGATGGCATCTTATAATTAAGAGGCTTGCGCTAGTGACGCGTTCGTGCGCGCCCGCAGTGGCCCGGGCCATGAACACTGTGTAACACTAGCCTTTTGGGGTTACTGCAAGTAGCACTTCAGTGGGCGAGAAAAGAATGCCTGAGAGAGATGATATCGGTTTTGTGAGTAAGTTTTTCACCCGATTTCAGAACAATTTAAATATTTAACAAAGTTTTATTTTATACGGAAACTCTGTTAAACGGCTATTACAATTAAAGCAGTGTTTGATACATCAAATGAATCAAATCAAAATGGTTTTTATTTCACATAAGCCTACATGAGCACTTATAAAACGTCAGAAGCTAGTGCACGGTAGTGATACGATAAATACAAATTGATGTAAGATTTGATACCATAAATTAAGAATTTAATTTCAGAATTATGGCTGATTCATAGAGATTTAGAAAAAGAGTAGCAAAACGGATAGCAGCATATTTTTTTTACCAAAATAATAGATAAGCAATTTCAAATCGCTTTTCGATTTGACACAATAATTTTTACGGGCTTTCAGTAACTGAGTAATTTGGATAACATAATTATGTTACCCGGGTTTTTTATTAAGCAACATGGGGTCAAATTTCCTTTGCAGAAAAAAATTAAATAACCAGTTAAGATTTCAACCATCATCCTTGTCTCATCGCATAATTGAGAGTTGCGCAAGCACCTTACTGACATATCAAGAACTCCTTATTACTGCAATAAGAGATTACTCAGTCACTACTCGTTTTGGAGTTTGCCAGTTTTTTATACTTTTATAAAGTTGTTATTTTGTGCGACAAATGCGAATATGAAGTGGTGTAGGATTTGGTTACAAACGGTTGGTGTTATTTAATAAGCGTTTTATGCCTTAGCGTTAATTCTGAAATCTTCAAAAGTTGTGGTAGGAGAATTAGTATAATATAGGAACAAATAGGGAAATATTGTATTAAAATTGAAGGACGTAAAACCCAAATCTATGACCGTTTATTTCAAATGATTCACTCTTAAAATGGTTAGTAACAATATTTACTTGAAACTATTTAAGTAACTATAAAATTCCGATTCTATTATTACAAATAATTAAATAATCGAATTTTTTTTTATTGATCATACGATATGTAAATGTATGTGTAACCCTCGAGGCTTTTTCATTTTTCCATTTACGTATTCCTGTAATAGTTTTATCTATTAAAATAACCAGCATCCACAGGTCTGCCAATAATAACTGATTATATTCAGCGATAGTGTGCCCACAGCCTTCATCCAGGTCTACACAGTCTAGCCTATGTATTTAACGTATAACGAACCACTTAATATCTCATTTACTTTACAAAAATTAACCATACAAGGATTTGCAGTACACATTTAAGTGATGGTAGGCTACAATTACGATGGAAGCTTGATCGCGTGGCCATGCAGAAGGTTGCGTGCGCCGGAGCGCAGCATCCGCTGAGATCTTCCTCGTAAGGACGAGAATGCGGTGTTGGTACACTGTTCCTTTTTTAAAATTTCCTGTGAACTGTCTGTCTGTCTCACTCGGAGTGGTTGGCTTGTGAGGAGGACTGAACTTTAAGTTTATAATATTTAAAAGGAAAAACCGACTGATAGACATCAACGCACAGCCGAAACTACTTTTTTTAAGGTGGAAAATCATTTGATGACTTCTCCCGACTTTCACTGACTAAAACCCACTTCGAGGGCCCCGGGATTCTCTTTCGCCCCATAGCAGAAACTACTGGGACTAAGAGCGTGAAATTTTTTGAAGGTTTCCTGTTATGACGTTCTACAATAAGATTTTAGACAATTTACCCCCTAAGGGAAGAAACGGGGATCTAAAAATAGTGTGGACAAAAAACCTTCATGCGGACGAAAACACTGGCAGACGCTAGTACCTATAAAATAAACGGTTACACAAGCAATATCTCTTTTGTTGAGGAGGGGGTCATACGATTACGCTATAGGGAACCACCATGGTTCATGCAAACATTGAACACGAAGTTTCCTCACTTTACTAAGTAATTTTTAGTGTTCCATACCTCAAAAGGAAAAATGGACAACAAAGTGATTTTATAAGGTTTTTTACCTTATAAAATCACTTTGTTGTCCATCTGTCTGTCAGGAGTTTTGAAATGTGTGGAGGTATCAAATTTAAATCATAAACTCAAACTTATGATTTTTGTATGAACAAATTAGAATGATTTCAATAGATAGGTACTTAAATACACATGAGGCATTGTTTGATCTTATAGACCAAACAATGTCAGGATGTCAGTGAACAGGGGGCCTACCACAAGCCCTTATAGCAGTATTACTTCGATATTACTTTCAGTGGGAAAGAGACGGCGCGCGGCGCTAGACAACGTGTCTAACGCTGTCACTTGCACACTCTGGAACAGGAATAAAACAATCTTACTTTAAACGTCATGGTCTAGGTCCAGGTAAATTGCTATTAGCCAAGTTTTGGTTCATGTTAACTTTTTATTCTTAATTCGTGAACAAATCAATAAGTGCGATCCGATTTCCTCTCGTGATTAAAGTAATGATTTCAAAACACTCGTTACCACTCATTTCCTCTAATTACAAAAATAAATTGATTTCAGATGGTTGCTACAAAAAATATGTTCATTTTAATAATATCTACGTATGGATGTGTGTACACTCACTAGCAGAGAGTGTTTCCATTCAAATTGACGGTACGGTAAATTCGAGTCTTGCATGGTGGATATTTTATTAATTTGTTTATTTTTGTAAATAATAAAGCTATAAATATTAAAAAGCTGTTTGCTAAGCAGGCAGGTCAATGCAATTAAGTCTCTCCTTAACTGGCAATTTAACTGTCATCTACCAACACAATCAACTGAAATTATTAGTTAAGTGCTATTATATGGATAAGCCTTTTTTAAAGGTGTGAGATCATCCAGTGACTTCTTGCGATCTAGGGTAGAGCGAGGGGACGTGACTTACTGATTAAAATTACACCTATATTCCTTTTTTACCAAGGCCACTGGTTTTGCCTTTGGAAGTCAACCTATGGCCCCAGTAGGCCCCTACGGTTTGGTTGACATATCTTTGAGGCACATGTGAAACACTACGCACCAGACGGCGAGCTACCCATTGCTCCGTGAGCCCGCGAAATCCCTAATAAACGTTACAGGTAAGTTGAGAACAAGCATAAAGCAGGGGCGCCGATTATGTGGGTGCCCGGGGGCTCGGGCACGCAAGAGAAATAAACTCAAGTGTTCGCGTTGTTGTTTATGGGGTCTGACAGTAAGTACCTAGTCGTCGCCAAAATTATTGCGTAAACAATCCCGGGTCATAGAGTTCCCGGTTGACATCTATTCTGTCGATCATCGGTCCATTATTGTTAATTTCTCACACTTCGCCAGTTTTTCTAGATAAGTAGCAAATGAGCATGAACACTTACGAGATTACCTAAAAACCGGTGCCCCTGGCATAAAGTACTAGACAGTCAAAGGTATCTTTAACATTAATCAGAAAGTGGAAGTAAAGCGCGGTATATATTTATTTATAAGGACTTAGGCACGTACGGTACGTGATTGTCGTCGGCGCGTCAATGGACACGAGCCCTCCAGTTCATCAATCATGTTCGTGGAGGGCCGACATACGAACTTATTTCATTTCTAATTCTATACTAATCAATATTAATGCCGCCATCATCTGTGCATATTAATTTAAATTCATAAGACTTGTTGCGTGAACCAGCGGAATGGTAATAAAGTAGGCAATGGTTTAAGTGTTGCTACTACAAATCTACCAACTTGGTAGAATTGAAACATGAAAATGTATTGGACATTTCTGAGTTCAACGTCACCTGAATTCGTTTTAATGGTTAGACAGAAATGTACACATATTGTTTTTTTATGGTAGGTAAAAATCAGTAGTATAGTAATAGTGTAGTGTAGTAACAGTGTCAGACTCTTACTGACTAAACAACCTACCCCATTCCTACGTAGCCATACATACCAGGACCAGAGATGTACACATAGTGTCATATTTTGTTAGTTATTGAAATACAGGAAAGGCTATTGTTATAAGTCGGGCAATAAGTTCAGACCTCTTCAGCCCCTTTAAACAATTTACGGTCGATTCGTTAACGTCGAACGCTTGAAATTTTCTGCACCCGCATTCACACATTCAAATTTTTTGTTCTGTCCACGTAACTGAGTGTTGAGATGACATTAGATAAAGGAATTGGGGGCGCAGCTAACTCAAAGCGTTTGACGTTAAAGAAAAGATCGTGGATTGGCTAGGGGGGGCAGAATTTTTCGGATTTATCGAACATGTGATCTGGGAATCGTGCGGCCTGCTGACTGCCCAGTGGCTTTTTTGGTGCTGACTGGATAGCCTGGTGCAACTTGGGTTTGGCCCGAAGAATCACCAAACTTCTAGTATATAGTAACTTTAATATTCTTCGAGCTAAATCGGTAACCTTGGTTTCCTGGATTATTTATTAACCTTTCCTGTAATTTCACATTAATTTTCATATAGGTAAGCAAGTTCTGTGTTTTCGTATTTAAACATCATGTTTACAAAATTGTTCAGCTGTAATGATATTTTCTCGTGTTCGGGCTTGCCATTGAATATTATGTTAATTTTAATTGAAGTTTTGCTAGCACGATAATTTACTTACCGTGAAGAATATTATAGTCATTTCCTCGAAAGGTTAATACCAACTTGTTTATTTAAATTGTAATTTGTTCGAATTGCTTGATTTACTGGTAATTTTATACAGAAAAACCTGTGATGTGATTACTATTACCAGGAAGTATCTTTAGAGAAATACCGCCATTGCCACATATAGATTTAAGTTTTGTATAAGTTATTACTTTTTGGTGTACAATAAAGTTTAATCTATCTATTACTTACGAAGTTCTTTCAATATAAGGTTGCGTTGAATCACGATTACTCACCTGAAACAATAGAGATTATTAATTAATAAATGAATAATATATATAATTTAGGTATAGAATAGGTTACAACAAGAAGGAAGATGGGTCAATTTCCAAAAGGGTAACCCAGAGTTTAAGAACGCAAGATAATGAAAGATCATAGGTTTTTTTTAGGGTAGGTAAATATCATCCAATAACGAATGGTGGAGCTGGAAATAGTGTCAGACTCTTACTGACTAAACCACCTAGCATGTTCCTACGTTAGCATATATGGCCAGAGCCTTCATTCCAGACACAAATCCTTAGCCCCAGTTGGCTTCGACCTTGTCGCTGATAACTCCATGAAGCGCGTGGAAACGGCTGGGCTTGGTCCAGATGGATACCAGACCACAGGAGGGCGAGCTACCCATTGCTTGCCATCCGCAAGCCCACGTCTAATGTGGTTGAAAATCGGGATCGGAATTCGGCGTCTGAGGCGTGGGCGCCGTTGCCTTATGAGGTCAGCCTCCTCCTTCTGCGAAGCAGTAAGCGAAAGAGGCGACCACCTGCCACTCCTCGTCGCTCCGGACCTTGTTTTCTACCAAGATCCAGCGCGAAAGATCACTGCCGCCGATCGAAGAAGGATCACAGGTGAGGTTTTATACTTTAAAAGTTTAACACGCTCTCCTACTCTGCACTAGAGCGAGAAAAGCCATTGGAAAATTTTCCACCTTAACAAAAGGCTTAATTTATTCATTAACTGTCTCAGAAAATTAATACTTAACTCATCATTTCTAATTATTTTTATCCAATGAAGTTTCTGTGAAATTGATTATACTTTGGTGTACAATAAAGTTTTATTTTCGTCTACTGTTGTGCTTCACAAGCCGACGGTAAAACTGCCAAGTTAAGAAGATTCTATCTCCAGACGTTTTTACCGGTGTAGCACACAGCTTCATATTGTTTTTATGTTAAGATAGTTCCTTGCAAGTTCACATAAATCATCCTCGACATAAACTATGGACCAGCAACAACTAGGTAATAAAATATTAATTAATGATTTCACATCTTTAAAGAAAGTAGAAAGGTTCTGTTAAAATTAATCTGAAGGTGCTAATGTGAAAATACATGGAATTTAGTTGACGTGCGCTCTAGGTATTGTAAGTTTTTTTTATTATAGGTTTGCGCTTGACCGCTATCTCACCTGATGGAAAGCGACAATGTTTCGACGGTGGAGCGCGCTTACCTATGTATTTCTGGTTTTTAACTTGTTTTTTCCTTCTGTTTATATAAATTACTAGCTTTTGTCAGCGGCTTCGCCCGCGTACATAAAATATAGCCTATGTCACTCAGGAGTAAAGTAGCTTTCTATTGTCGCTAAATTTTTTCCAATCGGACCAGTAGTTCCAGAGATTACCCCCTACAAACAAAAAAACATAAAAACAAAAAAACAAACTTTACCTCTTTATTATATTAGTGTAGATTATTTATTATTTGTAGTGTGCGTCCCGCAAATAAAAAGATTTTCTTTCTCTCGTTCATAAAACACCAAGTTATGGCGTAACTAATAACAGAACAAGAGAATAGAAACGAAACGATTGTGATTTGTCTAGGGAGGGTGCTAGAGGGTGTTAGAACTTCTTTTCTAAAGCTTTAACTTCTCCTTTCGTTTGCCATATACCTTTACTCCTTTATCCTGATTTAGCGACACTATCAGATCGTGTAGAACCCAAGCAACCTCCCTAGACAAGTCACAATCGTTTCGTTTCCATTCTCTTGCGAGGAACACCTCTGATTTCTTTGTTCTGACCACGTGACTGAGCGTAGAGATGACGCAGAACAAAGGAATTGGGGGAGTCTCAGGCTCGAGGCGTCTGACGTAAGAGAATAGAATCGATACGATCGTAGCTCGGTTTTTTTTATGGTAGGTAAAAATCATCCAAAAACGAATCCCGCCCTTGGGCGGAGCGGGAGACAGTGTCAGACTCTTTCTGACTAAACAACCTATCCAGTTCCTTCCGCCCCGGTAATACGCTTTCGCATCGACACTTGGTCCCAGGAGGCTTCGACCCTGCTGGGCCCCTACAGTTTGCTGACAATTCCTTGAGACATCGTAACTTGGTTAGGAGGGGAGGCGTTTTTTTCAAAATCAACTGGTTCGATTCCTAACATTTTTTTTTTAATTTTACAAGGATTTAAAGCGTTTGATTATACTTTGTTACTAGTACATAGCGGTAAAAATACTCTTTGTGTACATTTTAACAGCTGTCTACCTATTACGGTTGATGAGATACAGCCCGCTGACAGATGGATAGATGGACGGCTGGTCGGACGGACAACGCTCCGTTGGTTGCCCTTTGGCTGCTAATCAAATCAGCAATGCGATATGGGAAAGTGTAAGGCTTTTTGGTCGTGGCCCTAACTGATATAGGTACCAGCCTTACTAGGTAAGTTGCTATCGTTGTGTTTCAGTTCTCTTGCATCGAACGCCTTGAGTAAGCCACGCCACGGCTCCTATTCCTTTGTTTTGATGTAATCTCAGAAGGAACGGGGTGGGGTGTTTAATCAGTAAGAGTCTGACACTGTTTCCTGCTCCACCCAAGAGCTAGATTCGTCATTGGATAATTTTTGCCCACCATAAAAAACATTTAGTCATTTATCTATAACTAGCTGGTACCCGCGACTTCGTTTACGTCTTTTTTTTTCGCAATAAAAGATAGCCTATGTCCTTTCTCAGAGTCTAAAGATTGTCTGTGCCAAATTTCATCAAAATCGTTTGAGAAGTTTAAGCGGGAAAGCGTAACAGACAGACAGACAGAGTTACTTTTGCATTTATAATATTAGTGTGGATATGTATGTATTTAGAAATCAATCAATTTTACCAACGGACATCCCGGCGTACGGGCTAATATACACCCTTACGTTATTGAGGCTTCTACGGTCCGGACTAAGCATTTTTGTCTCATCGTTTATTCCGCATACATCGAGGGACTGGGACAGTTTGCCAGCTTGCAGTCTTTCCGTCCGATTATAATTTTGGTGTTTTCAAGGTTAGAGTGAATAGGCTCTTAATAAACTAGTGCGCCTCACCATCAAAGATTGCATCACTGCTTACCATCAGGTGGGATCGCAGTCAAGCACTAGTTTATAGCAAATAAAATATATATATAAGTATCTCTATCAGTTGTCTAGTACTCATAACACAAGCTCTGCTTAGTTCGGAACTACATAGCGTTGTGTGAAAGTTGTGGAACATTATATAAGTAATATATTTATTTTATTTCGAATTATAACACGCTTGACAAGAAAAACAGCTTCAAGTAGCTATGTAATTAATCAACTATTCAGTATCATAGACCTATGAATATAATAATCATTAATCAACAAAAAAAAACACATCTTGTCTCTGTTAATCATTAGCTATAGACTATAGCTGTGATAAATTTACACCATTAAGTTACTATATTTTATAATGTCGATGATATTTCACCACCTTTTGTGTCCAACTCATAAACATTCCAACAACATGGAGGTCATGTGGCCCACGGAGCACTATATAAATATCCTATTAATAGTAGTTATTAATATAAACATTACGATTGAAAGTACATTCATAAACAAGTAAATTGGTATATTTAATTACGTGGTGATTGCCAGGGACTTTTTAAATCCTCGGGTCTGTGGGCCACAGGGGGCCACAGTGGAGGCCAAGAGAAGATATGTTTCTCATTACAGTTAAATTTAAATACATGATTTTTTAAAGTATTATTTGGTAGAGTTTTATGTCAGAATTCCTAAGCCAGGGCAGCGGGAATTTCCGAAGTATCTCCGTGGCTTGCAGCGGTGCGTTTTAGCCAGTATTAAGCTGACAATGCCACTTATAGTTGTAATTTTTTTAACTCAAGAAAGGTGAGCTGGTCACCTATACAAACCAAATGTTTAGGCTTTGTTCGGACTATTTAGTAGATGGTTTATGTGAAGTTTGCACAAATTCGATCGAACGGTACTCCATTTATCACATTTTTCATTGTTGGGAGCGAAACCGCGGGCAAAAGCTAGTCAATTATAATATATTAGCTTTTGTCAGCGGCTTCGCCCGCGTACATAAAATATAGCCTATGTCACTCAGGAGTAAAGCAGCTTTCTACTGTTACTAAAATTTTTCCAATCGGACCAGTAGTTCCAGAGTACTAGTATTACCTCCTACAAACAAAAAAACAAAGAAACAAAAAAACAAACTTTACCTCTTTATTATATTAGTGTAGATGTAGATAGTGTAGATTAGTTTAGATACATATCGTTTTCTTTAGTAAGCCATTCAGTTTGCTCTAAACGAATATTAAAACGTTGGACGGTGGATTAAATTAAAATAAAAAACCATTGTAATATTTCTGGTTTCAAATCTTAGACAAATCAAATAAATCTTAGTAATTTGCAAAAGCTTTCAACGCGTTGAAAGTTTCAATTTATCATTCATTGTTTTTTCTGTGTCCTTTATAGCTTATTTTAATTACTATCTTATTCTGGTCGAATGAAACAAAGAGTACATTCAGCAGTGTCCGTAACAAACCCAACCTTGAAATAGATTCACGCCTGGTTGGCCCCGGATGGAGAGGGACTCCAATCAAACATGGAGGAAGGGCGGGATGGGGCTCGGCACTCGGCACTCCTCATAATATACAGTTTTTATTGACGAAACTGTAGACAATTTCCGTTTGAGTAAAGCGAATCAGATATGGTTGACCGGTTCAAGAAGTCTCGCTTTATGAACTGATAGATTTGATTCTTTAAATATTTTGTAAGTCTGATTTTGATTTGAACTTGTTTGCTTCGGTGTTGGTAAAATTAAACATAGACTAAAGATAGCTACCGTAATCTTGATTGTTGAAAATTTGGAAATATATTTTTTTATAATGGGCTGGCTCGCCTTTGACAACTACCTCACCTGCCGGATTACCAAGAAGCACGCTTGCTCAGAAGTAAACTTCTCTCTTAACTTAAAGATCCCTAAGTTCAGGAAACAGACTCCAGCAGGGAATTCCATTCCTTAGCTGTACGCACAATAAGAGTCATCATCATCATCCTACCCTTATCCCATATTACTTGGGGTCGGCGCAACATGTTTTTTTCTTCCACTCTGTCCTGTAACCCGTCACACTATCACTAACTCCCTTTTCTTTCATATCACTTCTCACACAATCCATCCATCTCTTCTGCGTATTGAATCAAAATGTTATAATCAAAATAATCAAAAAATATTTCTACCTGTTTAAAATACATTTAACATTATAATACTATTTTTTCCTTCGATATGGCAAGTAATAGTAGGTAGGCTATAAGACATCCTCACAGCATCCAAGACAAGTTGTCAAGGAATAACGTCCCTATGCCTGCATCAGACCGGCCTGCCACCCAACACGTGCTGGCCTACCGCACGTGTATCGACCAATACCGACCTACGCAAGTTGTCAGGGGACATCGTCGGCAGGTCAGCCTGTAATGATCCGCAAATAGAGGGGTAGGCCCTTATTTGAAGTAAATATGGGAAGGTTCTTTCGAGTAAAGATGTTTACCTGCACGAAAGTTTGATTCGGACTTGCGAATTGATGTTTTTTTGTAAGGTAAATTGCTGTCACATCAATTGTGATGACATGGTCTATAATGGCTTCTCTACATTAGTCGTACCCCGCAAAAACCATCCACAATCACGTTCACGCCTGTTTATACTTAATATTAAATGAGAAAGGGTTCTCATATAGAACATATCCTAGAATAGCACATAGGTAGAACACAAATTATTCCAGGAGTATGTTCCCTTGGGATAATTTTATATTTTATAATTCATGGGGAAGCCACTGATAGCAATTAGTTTCATGATATTTTAGAAAAAAAAATAGTGTTGAGTGTGTGTTGACTGGTTTTTCTACAAGCATTATAACAATCCTTACATGGTAGGTTGCCGTTATTATTGTATTCACCACCTATAGTGCTATAAGATTGTTGAATCAGATGCTACAGCTACACAGTATTTCCTTATTAATAAATTTCAATCAGTGACAGATTGTACTACACAGCAGTTTAAAGAAGTGACAAGTCACCGAACAACAATGTTGTATTATTCATCAACAGGTCGCCGCGGTAGCAGCCTAAATAATAAAGCTAGGGTAGTGCCGATAAAAATCGTAGCACGCTCGTTGGCAGGGCGTGCCCGACAAACGTAGCGGACAGGAGTGTCGGGCATGTTGTCGGTCACGGACACTTCAGCCAAGGTCGCCACTAGCTCACCGACATAACCGCTCAATTTACATAGTCGCCCATAATCTAGCGCTCCAGATAAAATATGAGGAGCTTCGTTGCTAGGTCGATGAAAGTAGAAACAAAACAGGTTGTTTTGGAAACCATATTTAGTTTAAAATGTATTTATCTCATCGACTATGGCACAAGAAAGACTGGACAAACGTTTTTTTTTTTTATGGTAGGTGAAAATCATCGAATGACGAGACCCTGCTCTTGGGCGGAGCGGGAGACCAGTGTCAGACTGTTACTGACTAAAAAACCTACCCCGTACCTTCCTTGTCTTATTCCCAGAGCCGCGGTAACAGTTTCTCTCAAACTGGCAGCTCCAGGAGGCTTCGACCCTGAAGGGCCCCTACAGTTTGCTGACAACTCCTTGAGGCGCGCGGGAACGGACATACGTTCATGTTCAAGCTCAACACCCTTTATTTTGACATAATCAAGTACTTATAACTTTTGAATTGATTGTACCGATGACATTGACATATCTATCCAACAAGACATACTGAGGGGAACAGAATGAGAATTTTGGAGTACGACGATCATCCTCACCCAGTCACCGTATCAACGTGACACCTGGCACAATAGTCGCAACCGGCGCAATTGCCATAAACAAAAAAAAAGAGAATTTTGGAGGTTTAAATCTAGCATATACAGCAATTGTGTTTGACTTTTCTATGAAATAACTTTATCTAACATTCCGCTATAAGACAAGAAAAACAGGTAGCTAGCGAGAAAAACGAGGAAGCCTTGACATCCACCTCCGTACAGATCATAAATCTACTACTAAAGAAATAAAATTATACACACAGAAATAATAGGTAACCGAAACAGAGACAAGGTAGAACGATTGTGATCGGTATTTACTTAATATGCATTATTTGTAGATAAAACTCTTTCGTGTTTGTGTTATCATATTAATGTGTTTATTAGTCCGATGTTTTACCGTTTGTTAGATATTTGGTATTTTATACTGACGCCTTTTTTATTGATAGCTCTTATGTTTATAACTTCATCGGGCGGTACTTTGATAAGTGACGAGTTTGTGTGGGATGTTAAAGGATTTTATTGGTTTTTAAGTGATTTGGAGTTATTGTTTGTGTATAATAGAGCCTGCTGTATGTTATAAGGTTGTAAAAAGTGTGAAAGAAATTTAAATCATTTAGTTAGAGTTGACGATAGTCAGTAAGTTGTTTTATAACTAGCTTTTGCCCGCGGCTTCGCCCGCGTGGTATTAGGGTTGAGGTTTCCGGGATAAAAAATAGCCTTTGTCCTATTCCGGAGTGTATCCTATGCCTGTGCCAAATTTCATCCAGATCCGTCCAGCCGTTTTGGCGTGATTGAGTAACAAACATCCAAACATCGTAACTTTCGCATTTATAATATTAAGTAAGATATTTTTTTAGGTGTTGACAATTTATTTAACCTTCGTTATCTAGCGTTAATTGACGTACTTATAAACTTCCAGTTTTAATTCTAGATAACTATAACCTCATAAGCACATTTGCATTAAAAATTAAAACTTAATAAAGCTCGTAAATATTGAAACCTTCTGAGCTAGAAGAACCAACATCTTGTCTAAAAGTATCAAGAGACAAACAAGACTTTTAATTTTTAGAAATAATTTGGAATCATCTTTATAAAAAATCTCAGATATCATAATGTATTTTCTTATATCTTTAATATGCTATCCTCTACATTATCATAAATTATTTTCTAATATCTATAAACATAGTATTCTCAAATATCACCCTCTCCAATACAAATTCCTCAACTAGCCACTTCAACCAGTCACTTAGCAAGTCCGTCGTCTTTAATGCGTCTCTACCAGCTCGCTAACTAAACAGGTATCATTACTGACAGAGCTCCTCAGAAGCGAGTGTGTGATGAACTATGTAAAACAAAAGACGATTCTAACAAACTAGTTTGTACATGAATTTAATAGTGGGGTCACGGGCTTGGAGATATTGTGTGGTTAGGAGGTTCCAACGGTTGTCAGTTTTTTTTTTGGATAAGTGGATGGGAAATTATTGTAAGGGATGAAGGGTAATTTATTTTTCGGTTGGAATTTGAGAAATTATTATTAATAGTTTTTTATTTAAGTTCGGGTTCAGTATATCCTTAAAAGTACCTAAAATAAAGTTAAACGAGCTTTATTGGGAAAGTTTTTAAATAAGTTTCCAAAAGATCCAATAAACTCATCACTTTGAATGGGTTCAAACTGAGTACTATCATGCAATCATCTTCATTGAGAGTACGATACTGTTAACATTGCAGGTAGGAGCTTGTTGAGATTGGCACAGAAACGTGGGAATTAACATCGAAAAGCAGCAGTGGGAATCGAATCAGACTGTGGATGATGATGATGACGATCTTAATGAACTATGTGTACTCGTACGTTCATCATCATCATCATTTCTGTAAAAAACCCTGATTACTAGTTTCCTCCTTGGCGACGAACCTTTGGATTTATGATGTTTATTTATTTATTATTTATTTATTTCATAATAACGATACGAAAAAGTTTATGTTCATAATAACGATACGAAAAAGTTTATGTTCATAATAACGATACGAAAAAGTTTATGTTCATAATAACGATACGAAAAAGTTGAACTAGTAATAGCATAACACGTGGTTTTTTTTTTTCGAAAACAGTCCTTTTGTAAAATAACTATTCATGTACAAAATATTGAATGTAGATTTTTTTTTAAGTTATTATGGCCCATCATGATAATGATAGGAGCACTAATTTGCTCGAGAAGAAAAGAAAAATAAATACTGCTGCTTTAAACAAATCAGAAAGTCTTAAGTATAACATTTTACTTCGATGTAATTTAACAACCAAGCTCCTAATACTATCACAAGTTTGCGATCTTATTAGTAAAAGCATACTTAATGGTTCCCTTATTGCTGTTTCCCAGCAAAACCAGAAAATGAGCATAAAACATGTACGAATCAGCTAATAGGCTCCGTATAAGGGTTTATCTCGCACATAACATCGGAATAGCAGATGCTGCGTTACGTATCTGATCCAAGTATATAATAGAAAGTAGCACTTTCCACTCTCTCCACACTATCGACATTTAAATAAATTGTACGTATTGCGTTTTTCTTACACATTTATTGCGGTTACGTGTAATTAATCTTCTAGTTTCATACTTTGCATGCGATTTGTCAAATTGTTAGAATTTAATGATTTTCTAAATTGGTATTAATGATATTCAGTCGTTTTCTTGCGTGATCACATCACAAGATTGACTGATGGTGAAAGTCCCAGGAGTACGATGGATGCAAGACGCCTGTGCGTCTTGCATCCATCGTCCACACCAACACACATCACAACACATCGTCCATCCACAGCTAACGGACCTGTGTCCGTTAGCTGTGGCGACACTTGAGGAAGACCTATGTCCAACAGTCCTTCGACTGTAATGATGATGATGATGTTGGAATTATCATCATCAAAAATTAACGATCGGGGCTGAATTGGATCGTTCACTGAAATATACACCTGTCTATATATGTACCTAATATTTGTTTATCCTTAAAATTTAAAACATGTTATTATAAATTAGATAACTTACTTATTGGCTCTATCTTTTAGTACAATCCATGACGAACTACTTTTAGTACATTTTCTAAATTATTCAAAATTCTTTTAAACCAGAAAATGTATATTCTAGTTGTCTTCAAGATCCAGTTCGGTAAATGTGAAACTACCTGACAATTTGAACAGAACGAGTTACATTATCGCAAACTGCCACTAGCCGCTATCACTCATAGTTGATCTCGTGTTCCCAAAAATAAAACACGGAATTACTGCTTGTTTCTAACAGGTAGGCAGCTTGTTCAGTGACAATGTAACCAGAACAAGTTGAGTAAATAAAAGACACACATTTATAGAAAAGGATCCAGATGTACATTACAGGGACAGATAACACATGATATAGACTTATTTTGCACTAAGACAAGCGTAGTAAGAAAACTTTTAGCTAAATCATTTTTTATGAATGAAGCACCAGCTGGTGGTACTCAAACACACATGTAGTAACGTATAATTTAAAATATAGTAACAAACCAGAAACCTTGACACCAACCTTTTTGGCATTAGTTAATCGTTAATTGTTATATATCTGTGGAGGCTTGTAATTAGCAACTTTATTGTATATTTTTTGTTACCTATTTTTTTGTTATTAGTCTGTAAGCCTTCCTAAAAGTAATAAAATAAAATATATAACAAAGCGATGAAGAAACATACGATAAAAAGAGACTCAATCAAAACATATTGAAACCAATATTCTGACTTACTCAAATATATAAATAAAGAATAAGTTCTTAAACGAATATCAAATATAACAGAAAGTATGTAGGTTCATGCTTGCTCTCTTTACTTCACTCATATATTCGTAAAAATGCAACTGCTATTCAACTGAATTCTACCATTTCAGTCTAAATTTCTTAATAGTAGAAGCTCAATGATCCACATCTATTGTATTCAATCCTTCAGATGCAAAAAATAACATAAGTCTAACCTTGAATCCTTTTTACTAAGATATTTACGACATTTCAGTGCACAATCTAGCTATTATAAACTATTGATTGTATTAATGTATATCATACTCAGGAACGAATCCTAAGTTGTTCCAACATAAGATTTTGAGAACGTTATGTTCAACGTAAGAAATGGTCGGATTTATAACTTCTTCCGGGAATTTCGCACATTCTAGCACTCGTGTTTTATTGTTGCAGCTAATTTGTAATTAGCTATTTAGCGTACCGTTACATTGTTATAAATGTATCTTTGAACATAAATTTAGATACGGCTTTTTCTTAATTAGAGGATCTAGTCGATACAAGAAAAAATGTGCACATTAACGATAAGGTTTAGGGACTCAATACAAATAAAATTAATTTCTAAGTAATTTTTGCCAATACCTCTGGCAAGATAACATTCCAGGTTTAATAAGGACTGAGACCACCGATTTAAATTGTACTCGTTATTTGAAGAGCCCATGACGGTTGAGGTAGACGAGACTCATGCAAACCTTGAAGCGAGTATCAAAGTAGATGGAAGTACAAATGAATGCAATTTTGATAAAACCAGATATAAAAATGAAAGAGGCCAAGATTTAGACAGAAGTGTAGTTTAAATCGTTGGTTCCACTCATTGCACGAACTTCATTAAAAATAATTTTCTCATAACGTCAATACACCACATAAATGAAGTGACCCACGTGTCTGACCCAAGTATCTCATCACAGTTTTTAATTTCTTTATAGATAGTAATCTTAATAACCGATTTAACATAATCACCAGCGAGTGGCGGGTGATTAATGATGATATTTAATCACTGGAGAGCAGCTGAAAGAACTGCATTATCTCAAATTTTATCGTCCAAGATTAATCGTACTCATCTGTAAGGGCTGATTACATTTGATATCACAAGAGCTTCTTAATTTTTGAGTGGTTGTTTTTTATTTAGATCGTTGTGTGGTCTTTCTATAACGTGTTGATATACATGTTTTGCCACCTCTTTCTTTTTAGTACTTCTTTGGAGAATTTAAAACTAAACGACATTTCCTAATATAACTAAAAGTTTTGTACCATTCAATGAACATTTTACTCGAGTTTCTTCCATCTTCGTGGTCAATAGCCAGAATAATAGTTTAAAAAAAAAATGGTATACATATACTTGTCCTTGACTGCAATCTCACTTGATGGTGGCCTAGTGAGGCAATAGTTTATTAAATTAAGAGCCTATTTACTCTAGCCTTGAAGATACCTAAATTATATAATCAGCCGGGAATACTGCAGTAGGCAAACTGTTCCAGCTCTTCGATGTACGCTGTATAAACGATTTGGCGAAGCGCTTACTATACTTACCCTGGCTAGAATAGAGGTGTTCTAAAGGACCATCAACCTTACAGTCATAAATCTAGCAAATAAGGTATTTACGATTATAAAGGTAATTCTAATTTCATGATTTCCCGGTATTGTCACAAAGTACTCTCGTTAGCATTAATTTATGAAGCTGAGTGTAATGACTCCGACACAGGTTATGCTAGGTCACTAGCTGACTCTGAGTCTGAGGTACTTACATCTGACATTGTTCATTTAATACAGCTATTATCCCGAAGTCCGCTTCACATATAACAGCTAATAACGTGCCCACTGCTTGGACATAGGTCTTTGCTCCGGCTATACTAGCAAGCTTAGCCATGTTGAATCTACAATCGTTAAAATCATTGAAAACATTTTAAGATAAGAATAGTAAATTCCTAGCCAAGTTCACATCGTTCAAAATTGTAGGATGAAATGTAATCGTTTTTACAATGTTCATCGCTACATCTTTTGTTTTTATAGTATAAATAGGTAGTAGCCAAGGTACAATTTTTGCGTGTCATCGTGCTACTAACTAGTCATTTTCTAAAATTGTTTACGCACCAAGGTGTTAGCAATTGTAGTAAGACATTCGACACGAAACGGTCATAACATACATCATACGAACCTAGTGTAGGTCTGAGTTTATACAAGGTTTTCTTTCAGGAAACAATTTATTGCTCTCGATAGACTCGCGTTTGATCAAAATCTGCACGATGGCAAGCGATAATAGGACTGACGATGAAGGATGCGTACCCATTTATATGCCGGCTTCTTCAAGGTAATTTCCTGACTTGAAATAAGTTCAATTCCAATGATTTACAAGCTTTGAACGTTCGTTTATTTCCGTTCATTTTGTTATTACAGTTCTTATGTAATGTTACTTGGAATCTCTTCGTCTAGTTGCTGCAGCGGTCATCCTAATCATGGGAACCTAACGTAATCTAGGTGTCATTCAATGGCTTATTAGGCCCAGGGCACAAATACGACTGTCGCGACGCGCACACGTCAATTAGTGCAACGAGTAGTCTTTGATTTTATAGTTTGTCTATAGCTTCGTTCAGTGGACGGTAATTAGTAGGTATGTGTGTAACTAGCTGTACTTGCGAACAGGAGACAGGCGAAGGGAGCGAGTTGCTTGATACGTGATAGACAGAAATCAAAATTACTTTAATACAGCTTGCCTATTTAATCTTTGAAGTCTATATATTGCAAATCGCTAGTCGAACTCGAGGTAAGACAAGTATTTTAATGTGGTAAAATGATTTTTAATGTTGTATAGAAATCAGTCAGTTGGGCAGACAAGGCCTATGAAACAAGAGGAAGAATGAAGAGTAGTGACAGTAGTTCTATACTCTGCACCCACGTATGCCACACATCGCGCATAGGTCGGTCTCCATACATTTTATATGGTAATTAGACCTATCAAGATACACTTAATCAACCCCACGAGACGTCATTTTACGTATGCTGCGGGTCTAATGTAGTTCTAGCTTTAAATTACGCGTCACATTTAATAATTTATAGTAAATGTAATATTAGATGCTTCAACATTGTGTCGTGGATGTGACTTACCCAGGATAAAGATTAAATTTTTAACGGTTAAAAATATTAACAGGTATTCTTGCCTTTTGTGCACGTGCTTTTTAAAATTTTAAATATAGTTCCACAACTGTTTTTTAAACTTTTCCATACAACGTCTATTCTCATAACAAAGCCATGGATACTCTCCACTTATCTAGTGGCCAGTGTATTATTAACAGCTATCACATAAACGTAACACAGCCCAGTGTTCCAACTGACCCCCTTGTAACAGTGGACCCGGTTATTGCCTGCGGATAGCGCGCCGACCAATTTCGTTGGAAACATACGGAGGGATAGAGTTTCCGTGCCTGCTGTTTTCAACAGGTGGGAGGGATTGTGTTGTGAGTCAAGTATTTTAACTACTTTTCATAAAGTATTTTAACTTTATATTGTAAGAAATTCGAATATGTAGACCTACAGATTCGAATTTCTTACAACACAGTATTTTGAGTTAGTATTTTGAGTCAATGAGTTTATTCGGCTTGATTAGGACAATAGAAGCATATATTAGAATCAAGAAACAAAGATTCAGAATTCAATCTATTGATTAGACAAAATAACTCATCTAATAAAGTGAATGGTACTAAACAGCAAAACAAAAAAAAAAGAAATTATTCACTTTTATACAATTATTAACAGTGGAGATTATCTCCACTGTTGATAATTGTATATTACATGTCGATTAAAGTTGCTATTGGAAAGTACATTACAGATAAAATTCTTGCAAAAATAGATCGTGTTATATAAATTTTGAAAAGATTTATGCACATTGTAATGGTACAATGCTAACATGGCTTTATTATATATCATTCGTGCTTAGCTACAAAATTGACATACAAGGTAACTCAAAGATCCAGTCCGAGTTTTTAAAGCTCGTTAAAATGGGTCCGAGCAATTTTTGAGCTCACTTTATGGCTTAATTATCAAAGTCAAAAATTTTTATTTCACATGGGCCTACATGGGCACTTATAAAACGTCAGATGCTAGTGCACGGTTCCAAATTGGTCGTTTCCTATGGAGAAGAACCGGCAAGAAACTCCATGGTTACTCTTTTAAAAAAATTGTTATCTTTACAATATTTCCATATTACAGCACATAAATTATGTAAAGACAGTGCCGACCAGTCAATATTGAACTCCTACCATTAAAATGGTAGGAAGTCATCTAAAATTTGCGTCTACAATGTTCTTACATTCACATTATTAAAAGAGGCTATATAAAAGCAAGAAAAATAATCACAAGTCTCAGTAAGACAATTACATTATATGATGGATCTATAAAATGGAATAAGGAATATTGTGAGATCATTAATTATCATTCTTAACAGAGACCACAATTTATATGAAACTATCACTGACAAGTAAATTTATAGCCGAACATGGCATAAATACAGACATTGGCTGCTACCAATAAAAGTATTTTGTTTTGTTCAAGTTTTATTAATTGTCATAGTTGATTGTGAACTCTTTTACATTACACGCCATGTCGTGGCAGGATATGCTGAAACCTTACTACTGTAGTATATTCTAGCAAATAAATATATTGCTTACTTAGGTCGTTTTGTAGCGTTTTTATAGTAGTCGTTATAAAAAGAAAGCAGAAAATATAAAAAAAAAATAAGTGTAGTTGTTTTCTTTACTGCGTTTATAAATTACGCGGTAGGATAGCAAAATATGCGCTACATCCATGCAAAATGGCTATTAGTTCATCTGACAAATAAAAAAAGCCAGTGAGTTACAACGTCCCCGCCACTAAAATCCTCCCGTATCCTCGTTCACAGGTGCGTTATAATCTAAAGCTCGTTCCGACTAATTATCGAGCAGTTGTGAGACGCGCCTGAGCTCGAGCCAATTGTGAGCAGAGCCGGGTGCTCGAGTCTATATATGAACCAGGAAGATCTAAGCAATGCCTTAGTTATGGACTGTTAGGAGCAGATAGATAATAGAATTGGCTCTGGTTTAGAACCGATACATTAATTTTCAAGATATGAAAGATGTCTGTGGGTGTATAAAGTGCAAATAAGTTTGATCTGTGTACATTTGGAGGTATGCGGAATAGAGTGTAGAGTCCTGTAAGCCTCAGTTGAAAACTGTATTCCTTCGACCAGACGGATGTTTTCATTGGTCCGGACAATACCCTACAGTTGACTTCGGGCAGTTGTATTAATCTAATACTGCGACATATATGTATGTACACATACTTCATAAAAGTTACGCATAAATCAATACATAGGCATGATTATGAGTATACGAGCAGCTAATACTTAGTAACTGAGATGTATCAAATTAGAACTAACTAGCTTCTGTCAGCGGCTTCGCCTGCGTACATAAAATATAGCCTATGTCAGTCAGGACTAAATCAGCTTTCTATTGTTGCTAAAATTTTTCCAATTGGACCAGTAGTTCCAGAGATTATCCTACAAACAAAAAAACAAACTTTACCTCTTTATTATATTAGTGTAGATAAAGATAAAAAAGTTGATGATCCAAAAGGATTTTAATTTCCCTCTATAATTTTACATTATCTAAATTAGATAATAACAAACTGCGGCCACCTCAGCTCGACTTTCTCCGTCCACCTGTACAATAAGTGGGCACATCCAGTAGAGAACCTATGTACTCATTAGCAGGGTATAATGAGCATGGTCTTAGCACGGACGTGTCCTCCCTGTACTCACTGTACTCGGGTCTACACGGTCCCTAATTATCGCACTATTTATACATTGGGAATCTGCAATACTCGTAGATGCGGTTGCAGATAGGCTACCTACATCAAGAGGTATGCAACGCTTCTAATTAATAAGAGATTGCAGGGATACGATCATTTCAAGCTTTCTTATTCGTGAGTGTGTCGGTAGAAGGTAATTCTTTAAATGTAAGACTGGTTTCTCTTCTTAGAAATTAATTTGTTTTAGAAACAAGGTTTTCGCTTGCAACTAAAGCAAGCGTAGTAAATGATTATTTACACTACACAATATCTATAGTATAATCAGTTTTGTAATGTCTTCAAGCCTCTCTAAGAGAGAGAATAGGCCATTCTCCCATCGCGCAGGACCGGTACGGTTTGGTAAATATCACGTCTTTGATTTTTTTGTACTATGATATGCCTGTTTTTCTGCGATGTTTTCCCTTATCATCTGTATGCCTAAAGCGGCTGTCTAGGTTTAAATGCCTTTCATAAATTCGGGCTGTTACTACTGAGCCACAACTGCTCTAAAACATAATAAGTCCAACATTAGGTAATGACAATGTTCATAATGTTTTAATAGTTTCTAGTTTCTACACTCTATATAACAGAACATTGAACATATATTTTTTTCATTTCAACGACCATTTACCCAAAGGTCTCAATTGCAATCGCACCTGCACTTTATCTAAACGTATCAGAAATAAACTGGCCACGCGACCATCCGACCATAATATCGTTACATCATAATACGGTAAGAAGCTGCCACTTACCATTCCTGGCTGGCCACTACTGGCCACTACCGGCCAGCACCTGTCGGCAAACAATTAGTAAAGCCAACGTCACGTCAAGAGCACCACAAATATATCGAGCTACCGAGAAACTTCACATCTCTGTCCCTTTTTGACACAACAGCTGTGAAAGGGATGCCAGATGAGAAAAATGTGTGAATAAACATCGGGAGCCAGGCGAGTTGGTGTATCGTTGTGAAATCGAGATGGTTAGTGTGACTAGTAATGATTGTGTCACGGAATCATAAATTGTAATAAAAATGTTCGATTGTCTCTTGTCTCTGTAGCACTGTAAATGTGAGAACCGATTTGGTCCCAGATTTGATAATCAGTAACAAAATATGCAATTGAGGTTTTCGGTCGTCGAAACAGGAATGAAAAACTTAGTTTTTGAGTCAAATTAGCAAGAAGATATTATGTAGGTAGGTACACGGTCTTTTGTACTTTTAATAAATGTGTCTGGGAAGAAGAAATTACATGACATTATGTATTTAAAAAGACACAAACAAAGATCTTTTGCTCCGTTTATGTTCTACATAACCTACTATGTTATGTAAATACGAGGTACATCATCAACAGATACATTGTACACTCTCAAATCAGCTTTCACCACATCCTGCCAAAGCAGCGCGAGTTTCTCGCGGACTCGGCTTTAATTGATTGAAGATCTCTTGAATACAGCTGCGAAGTGTTTTGCATTCTTTACTTTAAGTTAAGATTCTATGGACGTCGAGGAAGTCATAAATTTTACAAACTTTCATTATTGAATAAAGCGCCACCATTTTAAATAGGTTGTCTTTAATGTTCAACAGTGAAAGGTTTCTAAAATGTCCATTAAAATATACCATAGCTAGAAAACGCTTAAGCAATTTCCATGAAGAGAAGATAGGGATTCTAACAAAATGGCTTCAGTCAACGACCTATCACAATCGCGTGCACATCTAACCGACCAATCAGCGACCGTCAATCTATATTCAATATCAATTAATCTCAACGTATTAATACGACGGTTATTATAATATCTACGCATATCAATTAATGACCAGCGTGGCAGATTTCCAATTTCCTTCGAATTGCGCGTACTAAATCATGCGCGTGCGCGCTGTAGAGTTATTGCGACGCAGCACGGAACGATATATTGCATTGTGATATTCAGATACGGTCCGAACTGAAATTGGAGGGTTATTGGACTTGTGGAAGAGGAGAAACAGTGACGTTTCTATGTGACTAAACATATTTTCATCAAATTGTAGACAGATAGCAAATTACTGATGCTATCTCTGTTAATTTATATTTCGTGTCACAGAAAACTTAGCTGTCTCATAAATCGTTCAGCGTGGCATATCTTATCTTAGCCAGCTTCCTATTAACCTATCCACGAAGACGTTTTCAAAACCTCAGCCTTCCATGACTTCGACATCTCTGCAGATAGATCCTTAGATTTCTTCTGCAAACTAAAGACGCAAAATTGGACCGTGTCTTATATCAGACCTTAAAATCCAATATAATAAATCAAGTATATGCGGCTTCGTTAAATAATTAACTAGATAATTAAGTCGGATTACCTCTGATTGATAAGCCGCGCTCGCTTCGAAACTTCCTCATAATTGATAAGGAAGCTGCTGGTACAGTTACTTATTAACTTCATTATACTACCGTCTCAGTAGTCATTGACACGGATTCAAGTTATAAAGACTCATGTAAATTTTATGAGCATGCAGATTTAATTGACTTACGAGTATTTATGATGAATAAATATGCTGTCTTTCCTTTTCTTTTTTTTTATTTGATCGTAAGAGAATCAGATCATTTAACATTGCAGGGCATTTTTTAATGTAATTGTATTAGCCCTCATCGGCGAAGGAATACATAGTGAGGAAACCGGCATGTCCTGATATGTGACATCAACCATTCCACACTGGGCCTGCGTGGTGGATTACGGCCACATATTCTCTCCCATAAAGGAGGCCTGAGCTCCAGCAATGGGAACAGTATATGGCTGATTATGCTTATACTATGCTTAATATATTTAATTACCATATAGGGATTACTGTAATAAAATCGTTCAGTGATCTTACATTTTGGGCATTGTTTGATTTATTTTTAATCTGTCTGTTGTTTCTTTGTTTTGTTATTCCATATAATTTTATATTTCCCTATGGGTTTGTAATTTTATTCCTTTACATTCCATTTGGCAGCTTTGCTCTCAACAACTACATCACTGAAAAGATCATCTTATTCTGAATTTCTAACTCTGAAACTGCTTGTATCAGTACTAACGTACATCATCGGTTTCTATTATTATTCAACAGCCACGAGACGTAACTCACTAACGAATACCGCGGCGTCACTCGGACCCCCGTCGTGTTGCGGTGAGAATGACCTATGATTTATACACAATTATTATCTTTTTAATGTTTATTGCAGTTAGCTTAGGAAGTTCCATGCATAATGTAGATGAATTTATTGATTTAATAAAAAAAAAGTGTATATGTATTAGGTTTTTATACAAAGCTTGGGCTTGAAATGACGAAGCATCAACATGCCCCATGAAAGTTTTATCTCAATTAATATTGAATCGTACGATTCAATAAACTTATTATTTAAATTATTTTCTGTAAAGTATGGACTTATTTCACAAGAATTATTGTGAGAATATATAGTATTTTTGACTTCGGTACAGTGTAAGAACGAGAAACATCCTGTAAGGCTTCAAGTCGCACAAGAGCACGTCTCTATTTATTGCAGCGCTGGAATATTCGCGTGCAAGCACAAAGTGTCGAGCCGCACAACAGTAACGGTTTATAGTCAGCAATGGAACATAAACCAAAGAATGCACCATAGCCAATGTAGGATTATTCCTTCTCTTATCATACCTTCCGTTATACTCGGAAATGCTTGTATGACTGGGAAAACAGGGATTAGGATTACCAACTAGACATGATATCGGCGTTTCATCAGATTTCGATTGTTTCGGTCAGATTGGAAAATAAACGCTATGAAATTAGAAACATTACTAAAATATTACCTACATTCCCGTATCATTACGCATAACGTTAAAACCTGTTAAAGACGAAACGGTGCTCGCAGCACAGCTGTTGTCAACTAGAATTAACGAGTTTAGATTGATGACGGCCTAGTATTGACATCCTGTCACTATATCACGGGATTTCTCCTGTAGTAGTCTATCAGACGGAGTGTCACTTTGACAACTTTGACTCAAATCTGTCAGTCCGTTCCGTTGTACGTGTCTCCATGAGGAATTGCTACCTTTCTGTGTAAACCTATAATATAAAGTATGTTAGCTAAGTATCCGATATACTGTATGATTTTCTAACATTACAGATCTGCTTAGAAACTTGACCAGTTTCTTACAACTTCGAAAGGCAATTTGAGTAATTTGATGAGTTTCTATGAAATTAAACGCGATCGTGATTCATTAAGGAAGGATGTTGTAAAGAGAAGCCTTATTATAACGGAAGGCGGTCCATCTGTGCATTTAATGATCCATTACATTTTGTGCTATTAACTTTGATGATGATTTCAGTTTATATTCAAAAACAGATTAAAGCGTATCTAATTAGTTTTTACGTTCTTCAAGAACTATCGTGATTACAAAGTTAATTTTCCGCCATGGTGTAGAGAAAATTGCAAGCAGGAGCAACACTGTTCTTCGGTAAGTAGCACCTTCAGCATCGTAAGCAATGTTTACCGTCTTTACTTCCTCATTCCAGATTTTGTCTCGAAGTTGTCAAGTTTTGCTTTCTTTGTTAAAGTCAACAGATAGGAAGGTAAAAGATGGGGATTATAAAAGATTAAGTTGCACCCAACTTTTGTGTCGGCAAATAAAATTAATTAGCAAGAGTTATCTTCATTTACAATCCAGCTGATTACTTTATCAAATTAAGTGTGAATTAACAAATAAATCCGGCGACAACGTTTAACAAAAACGGTTTAAGGGAGTCATCGATCAGTGCACGTCGTCGGTACACGAGTACAAGGGATACGAAGCCGTTGTAAACGGTAGCTAAAAGATAACATCGCCTGTCCGCCGCCATGTTGCTTTTTGTTTTTACATTTTTTGGCGCACAAGCAAAGGCGATGCCATAGTCTGCCGGGTTGCCAGATTAAATAGCAGTTTTAAAAGCTGAAACCTTTTTTGTGGTTGACATAAGAAGTGTATATCAAATGGATCTTATCTTGATATTAAATTATAATAACGTTTTTCGCTCAAAAAGTGTACATTACCATTCAGCGTGGCAATGCTGCCACTCTTAAGCAAGTTTTCAGATGACCGTGATGTAGTGGTACTTCGATACATGAGTGTATTTTGTTACAATATATATCCTAATTAAGTATGTTGTTAGGTCTAGTATAAAAGCTAAGTATATAGTTTTACTATCGTGATAAAACTGGATTATAAACTGGAGCTCCACAAATTGGATTTTAAGGTCTTTTACATCAATTACATGACAAGACTGTAGCTCGGTAGTTAAATTGTCTGCATTAAGGGGCATCGGATTACATTGTTCGTTTCAAATCGCTCCCGCACCGCAATAAATCGTACGATTTCAATCTACAGTTTTATTGAATGGAATTATCTTTTTTTTACATAGTAACTCATTTTATGGCGGGCTGTCAATTCCAAGATGGCGGCGTTTTTATTGGCTTTTACTTTGTGGTTTGAGAACGGAATGTATTCTTTCTTCTTTGATGAATATTTGTATATTTTTTTATTCTAATTAACATAGACACTGGAATACTTATATGTAATGTATGAAAAGCAAATAATTTCCGTTGAATGTGCCATCTTCAGAGTAGATAGGAAAAAAATATAAGAACTGTGTTAACAGCTGGCAACCAAAAACAGTAACATATTTTTTACATTTTTAAGTTCAATTATTATTTCTCTGAAACTGTGCAGTCACATCGCCCCCGTCATGTTCCGAAACCACGAGACCGCAATCATGGCGGACTCCAATAACGTCATTACCGGAACTGCGTGCGGCTGCGCGCGCGCCGCCTTCAGTGCTGTACGGGGCTTTGTGGCAAAAGACGTGCTAAGGGATATTCTACTTTATTCAAAGGAGTTGGGGATGAAATTAGAGTGGAACGTAATATTGTAATAAATTGACAATAAAGGGAATTTGGTTCAGATATTGCATGTCCTGACGAGATTGATTTAACTGTACCTGAACTCAACATGCTTTATATCAGTCACTTTTTCAGAAGCTAAGTTCACATTCAAATTGGCACATCTTTACTTTACTGTGTTTTTGATATAGTAAGGATGCTAATGATCATTTAAAAATACAGTTAAGACAGGTAATAGAAGACATTACATAATAGAAGACACAACCTTTTCTATCTCCTTATGAAGATGGTTGAAATGGGCATCCATTCCAACACTACTATGTATAATGGAATCTATAACTAAATACTCACTCATTGCACGAAGTCATGGAGGTCTGCGTGACCGTCACCAGCGTGGTGGTGGTGGTTGTTAGCTGGTTACCGATGCACTTCCTCCTTGAGCACTCGTCCAACACTTTGTCTTCTCTCAGTGGCTGAAGCACTTCCTTCACTTTGTTAGGACCAGTCTTCACTGTAGACCTTTGAAATTTTAAGTTCGCTAAAGTCCTCCCATCAGTAGAGATCTCAGTCTCCTCAGTAACTAAAGCCCCCTTTTTTGTCCTACAAACCGTCCTAGAATTTTTCCCTACAGTGTTCCCATTTCTCACTACTTCTTCTTTCACGTCAATAATTTTAGATCTTTGAGGTAGACCGTTTTCTAACATACTCTTAATACTATCTGCATTGAGATTTGTATTTAATATTTTGTCTAAATCTGTAGTGTTCATGTATTCATCGTAACTTTGTTGTATGGGTTGTCTTCTTTGGTCTTTCTGCCACGTGGTTTGGTAATCGAAGCCGTAGGTAGCCTCAGGTTCTGTTCCAAAAGGTATGTCTCTTGGAGCGTCTACTTCGTCTGGTGCTGGTTCAATTTGTGAGCAATTATCTTCAAAGAAATCATCTGTGAGTTCTATTATTTGTGCGCCGGGTCGTTTGGTATCCGCGTCGTTGAAGTTTAAGAACGTTGTGTTTATGTTGTTAAGTTTTCGTTTGCCATAAAGTTGTCTGTAGTACTTTTCCTGGTCTCCGTACATCCAGCACACTTTCCACCATTGCTTGCACATGAGGATGTTTGCCGAGTTGGATGATTTGACATGTCGAGTCGCAGTGGCTGACATTTTGATGCTGTAGAGATTATTGTATTAAAAACATTAAACGAGAATTTTATGACATAAACTAGAATGTATATAATTTTGATGAAAACGGTTTACTCTCTAAAATGTATTCTAATAAGACTTAGATTGCTCGTGAAATTTTCAAGTGGGTGGCCAAATCTAGAACTATGAGGAGCAACGATAATTACTTAAAAGGGTCTCAGGCTCGATCATGATAAAAAAATAAAGTAATGAAATTCATTGATTAAAAAAAGCTGTTTTATTATAATATATCTACAAATAGTAGGAAAAAACAGTCGTCAAACCTGGAGCCCTGTGCCCTGCCTACGCGGCACGGCAAGCCATCATTCAGGCCTGTCATTACGGCCGCATGCGCCGGTGCAGCCGACTCAATCCGTGCGGTTACCTCACCCTAAGCTATTGTGCACTCTGGCATTTTGCAGTTTACTATGTGATTTATAGACTCAATTGTCTTTACGCACTGTGATATGCTTTCTAAAATTTTAATTGTCATTCAAATATAGGTACGAAAGCGACTAGTTTAAACTTTAGAAAATATTGATTTGGTAAATAAAAATCAACATGGATGATGATTTTTTTTTCAGGAGAAGAACATGATCAAAGAACAAGACAATATTTCACTTTAACAAACAGTAAACACTAAATACTTTTGAAACAATATTTATCGTAAACTATACAGGCTAGTTTACGAGTTTTTACAGGAAGGCATAAAACTGCTAGAAAGTTCCTTTGTTTGACAAAGATGGAAATGAATAAAATGACTGCACATGAACCGCTACTCAAGTTTTGCTTTGTTAATAACCTAGTTAATATAAACAATAAACAATCGCAGGCACTAAAAGCTGCATCATCATCATCACTCGGCTCTGAAGTTAGTTTAAGCGACTCGGGTCAGACAGTAAGGCCGCTATCCCACTGGCGTTTTACGAGTGTTAGCGTCTCTCAATATCTCCACGCAGACGTAACGTTGACATAGCGAGTTTTTAGTGCTAAGCGTTCGCCTTGCGACCTCGCTAACTGCTAAACGTTAACGTCGCACTAACGCAACGTAAATATCGCATTCAGCGGGCGTTAATGTTTGCCACGCGACGACGTGACGTCACATCAACGTCACGTCTGCGCGGCGTCAACGCTGCGCAGACGTTGGAAAGCCGCCAACGGTCGTAAAAAGCCAGTGGGATAACGGCCTTAGTAGTACTAGGCAAACATCAATCTCTCTCGACTTCTCTTCAACTTGCATCGTGCGTGAATGCGGTATATGACTTGCGTGTTGAGACTAAATTAATCCTATCTAGAATATCAATTATTCATACACACATGGTATGTCCAGTGATAATAATTCATTAATCTCAGACGAGTAGCTGAGTGTTTTATAACAGCCAGATGTATGTACCTCACGGCTAATATGGTCAGAGACCTACAGGAGATATGATTATTAATAGAATACAAGCTTTGTATCTTAAAATTGTTTTGCATTGTAAGCCAAATGCCTTAACTTTTCTACTTCTGTAAGTACAAAATTACAGTTGTAACATAACTGTGGTCTATTTCTTATTTTGTTATTATGCAATGTCTTTCTCGATTTTATCAACTTTCTTAAAGAGCTTTGTCTTTCAATAATTAATTCATCAAGAGTGGTTTCATCATCTGGGTTCATCCCGTTACCTAGAAATCTTGCTCAATCGGCTGAGTCCGTCATTCCTTAGTTATTTATTATTTGCCATGCTACTGCCGCACCGCGCCCTTCGTCATTACTCTCCGCACCATAGTTACCCGCTCCGGAATCTGCCGCGATTATGATCGCATTGTACCGGCAGCCTCTGCGTGATTTATCTTATAATTGGATAAGTTTTCTTGAACATTTTCTTTTTTTTCAACATAAAAAGGATTGGAAACGGTAGTGACTATCAAGTTTTGCTTTTACAATAATGTTTGTTGTGATATTAATGTGAGTAATATATATTTTCTCAATGACTAACTACACTATAATTTTAGAAATTGCATTAGTTGCTTTGTGACATGATAATATAGCTAAACTTGATACTGGGACACTGTAGTACACGTAAGCACTGTATTGCTTTGGTTTTGCAACTGCCCTGTGATTTACGATTTGATCACTACCTTTTATGTCATTGCAAGTCGTATCAACATGCGCTAACCACTCAATCTGCCATTATCTTACTATTGTGTAGCTGTGTCTACTCGCGTGGCTTGCCTATCTATTGTTCCAGATTGTGTGTACTTTCTATTTCATGTGGGTGTGACTTTTGTTTCACTGCTGTGGTGTGAGCAAAAAGGTGCGACTTTAACAGGTTTTACTGTCTTTTCATTAAATTGTAATGGGCATGTGTCACAGTCGTAAAAATCTTAGCGTGTGATTTGGCATACTGAATGATCCGTTAATTTGGTGTATGGAACTTACTCAATGTGGAACATTCTGAGTTTTGTTTATATTTTCACAGTCATAAAAGATGGAGATGAACCAACTACAGTTAAACGAATCTGGGAAACTGATTGTCTTTTAACTGACTCAGAGTTAGAGGAAAATTGACAGTTGAGATAAGTAAAATCTGATAATAAGTACCACATAACAATTTCCAAACATAAGTGCTATATAATTATTAACGTCGTCGATGGCAGATGTTTGCGGAGCACCTCTAATTATAGACTCGAGGGTATCTCGCAATTATCGATAGTATCGAGTCGATGCAGCGCAGGGCGCAGCTCTATTGTGAGCTCAGAGATGATTTGTAGCTCATTGTATCTCGGGCAGCTCTAGACTATCTGTTATTTGTTTAGCAAACATTAATACAATACAATAATTTATTTGTTGATCGGTCACTTCCGTGGACTCGGAAAAACGAGCGGTTAGATGAAACTTCAAGATAACCTGTCATAACTCAAGCTCGGCAAGAACTTACAATTTGTTTCCTTTATTGCGATATGCGATCATTTCGAATAAAAACTGATATTGTGATTTGTGCTGCAGACGCTACAGTAAGGATGACTCTTCTAACATTGGACATGTTATTGACTTTATCAGCCGAGAAGAATGTTTATGGTATAGCAATTCATGAGACTAATCAACCATAAAATAAATTTCTAGAGGTAGAATTATAAAATAAATAATATATGCATAGATTATGATAATAATACAGTAAAAATATCTGCCAAGAGTTCAACTGTTACTGAATTAGAAACAGCTTGGGAAGATTAGTTCAGATACATCAGTACAGGGATGATGCATTAACTAGCGAATTAACAAAATGTCAATACAACCCAACTGTTGTTCCACCGTTATCGCGTTTATGTATCGTCTTATTAACCCGAACACGAAGCAGTGCGCTTGCGTCGCGTGTGCATGCAAATGAGCGAGGAACGTAAGAAAACAAGAAGAAGTAACTCCATCTCACTCTCTCATAGGAAAACAAGCAAGAGGAAAAAAGATAGATGCGTGTCTTAACCTTCGTCGCTAAAATTGGTTGTCGAGCGTCGGTGATTATGGTAATATAAGATTTTGTTTCTGACCGCTACCGGAGCGAATTTTTGGGAGCCCTTAATTTGGTAAAGAGTATTTTTTTTTTTATAGCATGTGACCCACAATTTTTAGTGCCTTAAGCCAGTTCCCACTGTAGTCGATTGAGAGATAAAGTTTTTTTGGTGCAGAGGTAAATGACGTTCCCAGACATACCGATGTAATGAAGGCAATTGAGAACAATAAACGATAGAAACATAGCTGCTCTCCATATACAGATTTATATTATCTTACATAAAGAACAAACAAATAAAGATTAAATGGAATTCATTACCACTTGTTGAGTTTAACATCAAAATGTACATTACACGTGTATCATCAACAAAAATATGTAAGCATTCAGTCAGACATCGTTTGATTATTAACTTAATGATGATAATCTCTACAGGTGTCGTATGTTCACGTCGAAAAATCAATAAAGTTTAAGTTAATGAAATGATAAGCCTGCTAACAATATTTTAGATATTTCATAAGCTAAGTAACTACAAACATTTTATAAATACAAATAGTTATAATGGTGCTAGAGTCAAATTCTTGAGTTTGATGAATACAAGTAACCCATAGAGTTATAGCGAGGTGGTATGTGGTCGTAACAGCCTTTTTAAATGATCTCGCACGGTTCATCCACTCTCAGCAATTTGCAAGTAATTAAAAACAACTGGGTACCAGTTTGTGAAGATTGAGTGTTTATTTGTTCAAGACAAAACGTTTAAATGTATTTTTATTCTTAGTTTTCTAGACCTTATATGGCTTGAAGCTATTAACCATCGTGTCATAAACGAAGACAGGATCCACTAGTAAACAAACATAGGTTAAATGCTTGGAAATAAAATAGAATGAGAAAATAAAATGTGGCTATAAAATATTTAACGCATCGACGATAAAGTCCTTCTAAGTCTTAACTGAAGTTTACTGAAAAAAATACTTTTCTATTGCTAAGGCGTTATTCACATGTTTAGTAAAATCTCCGTGTTTTTTTTATTGCATTGCCTCATAACTTACAATACACCATAGAAAATAATACTTTCTGTGCCAAAAGGACTATTTCAACCAGTCGAGGCTCGACTCGACTTGGGCTTGTAGCGCATTTAAATAAATATATGCCTTCTTACTCCCTTACAAATCAATATTCCGAGTCCGCTGTTATACCTACTACACCGTGGCACTTTTAAACAGGGCACAATACAACAATACTCTTAGTACACACAATACTCTTAGTATGACATGGTGTCGTCCATCCATACGCTTGAGTTGAACATGTTCACTCATAAAATTAATACGGAATTTTAGTTCAATTACACTTTGAAATTTATGGCACTCATTAGGATCGTATGCGAGAAAAATAATGTGGTCATTGAGAAATTTAACATTGAAAATATTTTAGGGAGTCCTTCAAGCAGAAGAAGTCGTTATTTTGTGTTCCGTGGGAAGTGTTCAAGATCCATGTCCGCAATTTTATAAAATGTATGTTTTTTCTGTCGCCTATCAAAAAACAAAATCGAAAATCAACAATATTGACTGTTGATTTGACTCATTAAATATTCTTGATCCGAAATTCAAGAATCATCCTAACAACTCTAAAAGCCATTAAAAATCAATTACAGAAAAAAACAAGAGAACCACAATAAGCAGTAGTCTTAGGTGGCCCGCGGCCAACAGGCCGGGCCACGCAAAGCTTGCATTTGTCAAGCCATTATCAACTTTAAAACTTAGCAATAAAATAACGATATTGAGAGAGATAATGGTTGTTCTTACAAATTGTGCTACAGTAAATTTGACCTTATGACTTTGAGATAAGGGTGGGGGTAAGAAGTCAAGTAATGATTGCCCCAGGTTAGGTCCTGTTTAAATTACAGTGGTCCGACACCCGGTTCCGAATGAAGGCTGTATTATTGTGTTGAGCAGGGAGAACTTGACAGACGCACTTTGTATGCAACAGCTAATGGTGATGGTAAAAAGTCGGTAATAACGGCATGTGCCGCGACTGACGGGGTCCATCAGGGCGGAGGCAAAGTAACTGATGTCACTATCTAAATACGTCAGAAGGTTTATTTGTACTAACTAGATCTTGCAATGTTTGAAGACAAGGGACTAGCTTCCTACTTCGAAGTTTCAAATTAAGCTATAAAATATAAAGCGCTAGATGAGCTATAATTTGATAACCAGTTTGATAAAGATTACAGTGAATCGCACACACTGTATTTATCTAGTCGTCTTAAAACTAGTTAATTTTAAAACTGTTGTTTGATTTTTAAAGATCAGCAAGGCTCAGTTTTATATTAATGCTTCGTGTTCCTACTTATTTAAATCCCAAGTATATTTTTCCTTATTTATAGTTTCTATGTCATTCACAACAAAGACATTCCTTGCACCTAACCTATAGTTAGTATTCACATTTCCTTCTCATAAGTGAACTCTATCGAGTCAAGAAACGCAGTCTCCCACAACAATAAAGCATTTAGTTGAGACATAACTGTTGATGACGTCACAGTTTAATCCCGACGACATCATACCAGCATCATACTCGCTTAAAATCAATTATAAAATAAGACTATACCTTCAGTTTGTCTATTGCATGCCATCGAGTAAACTAATAGTCATTACAGTAAAAATGGCGGTACGGTCTCGAGAGGTGGAAGAAATTAAGGAGACATGACTGCAACGGCTGTTGCTGTTGTGATGAACAACTTTTAGGAAGCTTATAGCGGTGATAAACATTAAAATAAACTTTTTTATTTTTTGTTAGGTACGTCGAAATCAATTTTAGAAATATGTTTTGTACAAGGATCAAGGATAAGTACAACATTTTTCATAAAGCCGTATGTGTTTTATTTTTTGCATAAGTTTAATTGATCAGCGATACATTCTTGAGTTCCTTAAGGAATTCTCCTGGTTTCTGAAGGTCCTTCAGTTAGAATAAAATCTCATGAGATTTTTTAATATTCGACATTTCTCGTCCTATAATTTATACTGACAGATCTTTTTCGCTTTCGACCAATAAATCTAAAATTGAATTAGTCTTAATTAACTCTAGATTGACGACTAATTCACTACCTTATTTTATTTATGTTAACAATCTTTTATCTCGCCTGTTAAAATATATTACTTCTGGCTCCATGCTGTAATCTGTTAACTGCTTTCTAACCGAGGCGCGGAGGACATCGTTAGCAGTGGCTAGATTTAAGGAGCTCATTATTGAACCTGATTGGTCGAGCCAAGGGTTGTAGCTAATTATGTCCGCTTACTGGTCGAGCCACGAATTGCCTGGTTCTCCATGAAGGAACAGAATTTATGGAAGTTATTTGTTCGTTAATTGTTGCTCTGTTATGTATTGGTTCGTTAAGTTTGGTATGTTTAGTAATTTTCTACATTATGCTGACACTTGAGGCTGGAATGTCAGGTCTGACGATGGATTTATTGAACTGGAGTGCTGAAGGCAAGCAATCAGAGTTTCGGTTAATGATTTTACTTGATGAAGTTAATTGCAATTTCATGATTACATTAGTATTGACAATTAAACTAACTTTAAGGTCTGCAACGACCACTCCAGTATCTATCACCAAGTCAATTGTCTCTAAAATCTAGCAGAATTCACTCCATATCCACGTCGGCACAAAAACCTTACCATTTCTTAAAGGGAATGTATAACCCGGCAGTCGCGTAGACCACGAGCTACGATTCCTTCCTCCGGCGTGTTCGCACTGCCAATAGAGTCATGTACCATATACCCCCTGTCCCCATATATTGCCTTATACAGCGTGCGCTCGTCGACTGTTTTTACACCATTTTATTAGCCCTGATTTATTGAACACGCTGTATAAGGCAAGTTATTGCTTATGGGATATTAGTAAAAAGTTTACCTTGAGACTGAATAGAACTTGGTCGCGGTTTTTCTATAAAATGGCGCTCTTCTGGTTATTGCTTTTATTTTTTTTGCAGCATTGTACTTTACTGCCTCATTGCTTCAAGTTAAGATTAATTTCTTTATTCTTATTATTAAAACCACAAGTGTAAAATCTAGTTTCATACAGAAAAAATCTAAGTGGTAGTTACATCGCTGTGTGTTTCGACCGGTAGGTTGTACAATATTATTTTAGTAGATTATTGATCAGTAATTAAATTCATAGAAGTTAGAAGCCTCTATAGAACCGTTAATTACATCAAATCAAGTAAAATATTCCATTAAAATAATACATGCTGTTAATGTAAGGAAAGCTGAAGGAGTTAGAGTCATAACTTTATGAGGAACTGTATAAGAAGACTATTATATTATTTATAATACTCATCATGGTGGACTGTAAAGTTTTAACTACTAAAGAGAGATCTCTCAATAAACTGACCAATCAAGTAGATAATAATATACAACTATTAGTTCTAATTATAATAATTAAAGGAATCTCTACGAATAATAGAAACTATAATAACTAACCATTTGACTAATAAATTGATTATGATTTTAAAGTTCTTAGTTTTACTGATTTTTATTGAGCAATCAGAGCAAAATTGAAAGGAGGCCGACTTATGAAGTTTATTAAAATATGAAGGTTCATTATGCCTCGAGTTTATTTTATTCTTTAAGAATCACCGACAAGTGTCAAAAAAAAAAATGTAAATTTGGTAAATGTAACTTTAATCTATAGTACACACTCAATTATAGTCGACTATAGCTTATTATTATGCCTTATTTCACCCTGCGTATGTCATAGCCATTCTCAATAAAAGTTCAATAACAATAGCTTATTTGATCTAGGGATCGAACCTAAGACCTCTGTGACTATTCGGTTTAGTATGGGTTAGGCAAACTAAACTATTGTAATACCATAAATCCTAATAGATGACATTGTCATTTGTCTATCAGAACATACCGTCTACTCATACAAATATGCGTACATACTACTGTGTACTATGTTAGTATTTAGTGTACGATATAAACATATGTATATTTTACATCCGGAAAACTTTCCAACTACAAAAAAAATCTTCTATAACCTGCCGAACGGTTCTCGATATGACACGACCAGACGGACAAACACTTTCTTATCGGATATTATTTACAACATATTTTAATTTGTGGAAGCGAGGCGATATGATTTATAATCAGCTCTCCGTTACCTGCACGCCGAACTCACAAGTAAACCAATACGTGATTCTATTAAGTCTTTCTCTAAGAGAGTTATTTCGCTGAGTTCCGTGATTTGAAGCCATTTATTAAATCTGTTTTATTTTCAATCAGACAATTTATTCAAAACATGATTTGGAAACAGGATTTTTGGTCAGAAATCGTCTGTGAATGAGACCAGCGCCGTCAACAAAGTTTCTAATAATTTATAATATGATGCAAGGATGGAGAATATCATAACTTTTACATTTTAAATAAATCTTTATGCTTCTGAACCATAAATTCTTGTTACGACTTATTCAAGTGAAAACCGCTAACAAGATAATCTATTGTAAAATCGCTTAACATACGAGTATGTGTATATGTATTCATAACATGGCGGTGTTTATAAAAGATAAATTATATTTACACTTTACTAGAATATTTTGAATAACTCAACAAAAATGATCTAGCTCTAGAAATAACACTAACGTAAAAACAGTCATATTTATGATAATTTTAGTTCTCATGCATATATTTGCATTTGATTCTACATCTGATTTGTTTAAAATTTTCTTGGCATAGATATATGAGCAATGCAAGTTTAAATGAGTTGGATAACCTGTCATCGACACTGGTGGAGTTTGGTACTCTTTAGCAGTGTTTTTTGCCAATGAATGAGATCATTACAATATCTATAAGTATTAAAAAAAAATCAGGATGGGAATGATAGCGACAGTTCGGTGAATATAAACGACTGATATGCAATCATTGAACTGCAGTCAATTAGACTTGAATCCAAATATACAGTAAATAAAACGGCAGTCGGCGCTTATAAGAATAAAGCAAAATGTGCTAATTAAATGAATTGAATGACTTCGGCAGAACTGTATTTTCAACCAAATATGCTATTACTTCTTTAAAATAATAAAGATTTCACACGAGTTAACTTTACTTTAGCCAACCAACAATGGATTGCTCACAACACGGTGTTTTCTCTCGCCTGGACGTGCCATAATGGCCAATTTGGTTTCGTTTAGTACTTCGTCTTTTGTGTTGGTGACCCACTTGTGGTCATAACATTCTGCTTTGTTCTCTTCGTTAAGCATACTAATCATATTGTTTTTGCTGACATGGATTTAATTGAGATGAATGACATATTGGAGTATTTAATTTATAGCTAATCACAGGACCGGTAATTTTGGCGAGGCTTGGGAACGCTTGAATATAACAGTTTTTTTCTGAAAGATGATGGCTAATGATAGGATTACAAAATAATCCTAGAAATTATGAAAGTTTTCATGAGATTTAAAGAAACTTAAGGTTCTCAACAAATATCAAAGGCTACGTAATGTGCAAGTTAAATAACCGTTTTAATATAAACATTTGACAGTAAATAGCTATAAAAACTTTATGTTATAGTTAAGGAAGTGTTTACTTTTAATAACAATTTTCATGTAGCTACACATTTATGGAGATATAAAATCCGTTATTTCTTCATGAATAACCTTAGATTACCTGCACATAAGGCTGTAAGTGACGATAGAAAGATAAATGAAGCAGATATAAATTTTAACAGATTATGGTGTTATAATTGCAAAGTGGATGCTGCGACAATTTGATGGCTTTAACTAAGTTCTGATGATGATATAGGTAACAGTGTAATGGAAGTTCATTCATGTGGTATGTCTAAGCAATGTTCATTAAGGGAATACTGGGATATTATTACAACTTGGTATCTTGTTTTGCTAAAGCTTTGCTAAAGTAACTTTGATTAAAAATTTTGTTTTCTTCACCAAGTTTACCATCGATATCAGAAATTATATATTACAGCGCGGGTATTTAGGGTATTGGCTTACAAATCTTTGTCGATAAAAAGTACTTATACTATTAGCTCACTTTCCATATACGCTTTTGGACCTGATTTTAAATGTGTTTCAATTGTCATTATTTTTAACCATTTATATCCTATTTGGATACGATATGTATCCAAATACACCAACACTACTAGGTATTGCAAACATTCCCACGTCTCGTGGCTGCCGCCTCTGGAGTCGCCAGTAGAATGTGCGGTGCATTTTTATTATAACTAGCGTCATCTGAGATATTATCTGCTTCGATATTATTCCGTTTAACTTTAGATAACGCTGTCATGCCTTTTTGTTTTCCTTTTAAAGCCTCTGTTATAAGCTCTAGAATTTAAATGAACGCGAAAGTGACTGCATTAACTTGGGCGCGTAAAGGTCTCTAGGGATTACTAGACAGTCTTGAATACCTACATTAGTAATTATTTTTGTCTCTTAAATGGAATAAGAAAATAATATTATCCGCAATTTCCTAGATTACATCTGTTTACTTCTTAACTTGTTGTATATATTTTTAGTCAATTATTGAGATTGTTAAAATTTTCTTGTTCGATTATATTTATATAGAGTCTAAGTGATATTCAATGGAAGACAATCTGGGCAGTTTCAAACATCTTTGGATAACCATGTTTAAGTGGTTAAGTGTTCAAGCAAAGAGTTTTATCATTTAGACCAGTAGATGATAAAATTGTCTATAAAGACCCAAGAGCACACTCAAACACAGTGTATGAAGAATCATCATCAATAACAGAAAACATTTTTATAACATGAATGGCTTATCTTCGATGCAAATCGTCGAGTTTACCATAGAAGTCGCTGGTTAAATAGCTTTAGATTATAAAATAGAAGTGTATTTGCGTAAAACAGAGCGGTATCGGTCGTAAACAGTATCCTTTATAGTCTGGGTAGAGCTGCAACACTGTGCAACCAGTAAAATAGGTTCGGCACAGGAGCTGCTTAATATACTATGATCTTTATTTTAATACGTTGCTCTTACTAGAAATTGCTCATGCACTTGTCGTGGGTGCGTTTGCAAGCATTTAAATTCATATAATTATACAAACATCTAAACCTGAATATTATCTGTTTCATACGGGAATCCAATCTACGACAAGCAATGCAGACATTGATCGCTCAGTTATAGCGTCTAACATGTCGTCAACTGGTCATCATGTAAGAACAGTACTAATAATCAATAGATGTCTAATTATGGTAATGAGGTGTCGTATATCAGATTGATGAGGTTCGTATCACTGCTCATAAACATAGAATAGTATTACCTAACGGGTTTGGCTACAAACTTGGTGATAGATAATAATTATACAACTTAGTTTAATACTGTCAGTAAAACTTATCTGCTTTATAGCCTGAACATGTTCCAGCATATCTAAGAATGTTGGATTTAACGAACTTTAGTTTTTACCCTTCATTAGAAATGTAACCTCATAGGACAGGTGCCACCACACCTGACAGAACCGAACAAATATGATTACGACGCAACATGTACGCATTACTCTATATCTCTACTGTATCTATGGCCAGTTTACGTCATAAACCATTCTCATTCCCTTCCGCTTGCTATTAATTAGCCAATAGTTCTCACGTGTATCCAACAATAACACTGTAATCCTTTGTAGGAGATTCACTTTCTACACAACACAAAACATCATACAACAACACAATTAAACGTATGCGACCGTAGACTTGCAACAAAACGCACCTTTTCAACACTTCACCTCATCCAAAAAGTTCCAAAATACAAAACGAAATATCACTTGCCAATACTAGTTCGCGCGAAAAGCGTTCGAATTTCAAACGCGAACGCTTCCCGCGACTGCGTGTGCGCAACTGAGTGACATAGAGCCAGCCAACCGTTGCGCATGATGCCTCCAAGAAAGAGATAGAAAACTACAACTTTGTAATGTTAGACAGAGATGAATATACATGAAACCATCCCTTGAGCGGGCAACAAATTTTAATAATATCTCTTTTATTATTTCATAATTGGATCGGGTTGCATAGTAAAATATATCATGTTAATATTACGAGGGTTATTAAATTTCTTGACTGTTTTATAGTTATCCTGATTGGGAATTCTGTTCCCTCTACGATAGAGCTTGTTTCCAATTTATGTTAGCAGATATCATAAAAGTATATATATCTCTCTGCCCTACACAAGCAAGCATGGCCAAGAACATCATAATATTCGTACTATAGAATGAATTAGATCTGATGATAGCTAGGTTATTCTAGAACCCATCAATCTTTGTTTAGTACCGCTAATACCTGCATAAAGTTCATCAGAAAAGCTATTACATCATAATAACGAATCATCTGATTGTAACTAGTTTCTAACGTTCCGAGGTAAGTCCACCTTCACCATCGGTAAAGTCTACTGCAGAATACGATCGTATAAAATTAAGACTGATTTTTTGCATGGTCTTTGATTGATGCGCTAAGCAAATTCGGTTAGATTCAAATGCAAAATGCTTTTCGTGTGCAAGGATAATACTCGTATGGATTAGTATTATAATTTCAAAAGACATATTATTACATTACGAAAAGAACAATAATCAGATGGCGAAGAATAAAAACCATAATCTTCTTCTGTAAGAAGTAAGAATCTACTCTATTTAAAGAAAGTAGAAAATGATAGCTTCGGATTTTTCTATACTCTTATTAGTAGACATATAAAAAGAAACTACGAGTTAAAGAATATCAACAAGAGCAATAACACTGGATAAGTAAAAGCCGTTTATCATAACATAACTTACACAGTATCTCTAACTAATCAATCTCTGGTACACGATAATCTGTACTCTGCAACCTCGACTACAGCAGAAACCAATCAATCTGAATTGCACGATCATTTCGAAACTTTCGACCCACTCCCAGATCACAGCAGAACATATCCACGCCACCTCGAACTCCTCATCCACAGAACCCGTCTCGATGTGTGTCATCGGATAAACTGACTAATCTCACTACTTCTAATTAATAAGGCCCGGTAATGAAGAGAAACGCTGGAAAGCTCCGAGATATTATTTATGAGACAAGTCACCGTTTATCTCACAATTTACGGACTCTGCCTTCATGAAGCTGCATTTGAATGCGACTACATTAATATGGTAATTTTGAATTGGACGTGTGAGCTTGTCTATATGTAGATATGAGAGTACGCTAGTCATTACAAGTGGTTTGGCGCCATATTTAGACTTTCGAATAGGACAACTTCTTTAGGGATCGAGTAAAGGGTTAATCGCGGTTGAGACATATCGAAGACAGGAGATCAAAAGCTTAATATAAAAATTACACCACATAAGAAAAGACAAACATTCATTAACTGAATATCTATCTATCTTATTATGTCAACACTCTTGATCAGATTACAAACAATAGACTAGCTATCATTTATAAACCTGCTTCAACGTCATGACAGTCAGCTGTAAGCAACAAATGAGTTTCCTTAAGAGCACGTTACTTCATAAATAGCAAAGGTCTTCAACATCAAGCCTATCTATTGAAAACAACAATGTTATACACAACAACCACCTGCCAAACGGGTCATTTCCAACAATTTCACGCTCCACACGAAAATATGCCCTAATAACTGGAACGAAGTATTCAATATAGTGTGGAAATAATTTGCGAGTTATGATGTTATTGATATTTTGTACAACTCAGGTCATGACAAGCAAAAAGGAGCTTTCAGCAGTGATGTTAGATCTGAAATTCATAAAATATATATGGTAACGGAATGGAAGCGCGTGCGCCAAATGGAGTTACCATTGTTGTAAGCTGATAGGAGTCTTGCTTTGAGAAAAGTGTGTTAAAACATTGAAAAGCTGTAAAACTTTAAGTGATTTTATCTAAAATCTAAATTGCAATCTACTTTCAGTCTAAAAGCTTTTAAGAGGAACCTAAATTGATTTAATAGATTAATCGAGACGAAAAGGATACACACAAACTCTCGCAATACAATATAATAGCAAATTCCAAATAATAGTCCAGCAAAAGCACTTGTACTGCACGATACCAAATAAATGTATCAATGAAAATAACGTAAAAAAAGTCTTTGAAGACTTGAAATTACAGAAACACGACACAATTTATCCACAAAACGACACCAATTCCGTCCAATCTCAGACAAAATAAAAAGAAAAGGCAGGCGACATGCGCACGAGTTGCTGTGATAGCGCGGCGGCTCGAATCATCCAGCCCGTGTAGTTACTACGCTGATTGCGGTAGCAAATGATACCTCCCGCGCCGGTGCACACAATTTGCTGGTAGATACGGGCATACCTTCCTACAGGCTACTTTGAGATCTGGGACTTAGTGGTTTTGTTATCTGCTACGATTTAAAGGGATTAGTCATCTGGTATGGTTTCATCTTGAAAATTGTACTCTTTTGGATTTTTAGCTATTGTAAACTTATTTTTGTAACTATTATTATTTCTGACTTTACAAAGGTTATATTTTTATTTTTAACTAGATTTTCCCCGCGGCTTCGCCCGCGTGCATAAAATATAGCCTATGTCACTCAGGAGTAAAGCAGCTTTCTACTGTTGTTTATTTTTTTCCAATCGGACCAGTAGTTCCAGAGATTACCCCCTACAAACAAAAAAACAAACTTTACCTCTTTATTATATTATTTTTTATATTTTTCTTTTTATTATGTCCCGCGAGGCGGCGAGCCTCCTTGCTGGCCTACCACCATGGGATTTGGAGGCAACAGTCCTTGCACACATGCACGACCAGTGCGTGGAGATGCAACGCCGGGGCGAAGATCCGCTGCCCGAACATGTCGAGGCGTGGCGGAAGGAGCTCCGGCGAGATCTCATGGTGAAGTGGAAACAGCGACTGTCGCAACCCAGCGCTGGGCACACCGTAATCTCAGCGGTAGTGCCCCTCTTTGAGGCGTGGTGTGGTGGCGTCCGCATGACGCAGGTTCTCATCGGACATGGGAAGTTCGGGAGATTCCTGCACCGGATTCGTGCGGAAGAGACGTCCGGGTGTCGCCACTGTGAGGCGAGCCCGGAGGACACGGTGGAGCACACGGTGGAGGTGTGCCCTGCTTGGGAAGAGCATCGCCGCGTCCTCGTGGGGGTGATCGGCGGCGGCGACCTCTCGCGTCGGGCCCTGGTTCAGGCCATGGTCCGCAGCGAAGAGGAATGGCAGGCGGTCGCCTCCTTCTGCGAAGCAGTAATGCTCGTAAAGGAGGAGGCCGACCGCATAAGGCAAAGGCAACGGCGTACTCGCCGTAGCCGTCGCCGCCGCGATCCTGCCGATATCCGGCCACCGTAGACACTGGCTCGCGGACGGTGAGCAATGGGTAGCTCGCCGTCCGATCGTCTGGTAAGACCGAGTCCAAGTCGTCAACGGCGCGCACCGTTCCCGCGCGCCTCAAGGAGTTGTCAGCAAACTGCAGGGGCCTTTCAGGGTCGAAGCCTCCTGGAGCCTAGAGGGTGGTGGAAAACTGTAACCTCGACTCCAGAAATAAGGCAAGGAAGGTACAGGGTAGGTTTTTTAGTCAGTAAGAGTCTGACACTGGTCTGCCGCTCCGCCCAAGAGCGGGTTTCGTCATTGGATGATTTTCACCTACCATTTTTTTTTTTTTCAGTAGGAAATTATCTAATAACGACTAATTGAGCGTAAAACCTACTCTTATTCCTGTTTTGCTTTCCTTACAGGGCCCTGTGATTTTCCTTTGCACAGCCGCAGTAGGCTTCGACCAAGCTGGGTCCCAACGGTTTTACAAATAAATCCGAAGGCCCGCGTGAGAAACTACACACTGTCACCGATTTGAGCTCGTTCCGTACAGTCATAGTATAAAGAGGAGGGAAGTAGGTTATCTTCATACAAACGCACCGCGCGCGGCTTGTATGTGTGCGCCATAGTATCTACGCGTCGACGCACGCACACTGTAACAAAATCTCGACCCGTTTCTCAGTGCGCCACTCGGGGCTCGGCACGGTTAAATGAAACCAAAATGTTTGATTTTCTGTCATTTCGTAATAGTCGAAACCGAAGAAAGTATTTTTCTGTAGCTAATTTGTAATTTTGTAATAAACGTGTGATTCAATAGATACGTTTGTATTATTTATGTTTGTATTAATTAAAAATAAATATGGTCCTTTATATGTAAAAATACTACATTATGTTTATTAAATAATACAAAAATCTGATCAGTTTATGTATAAACTACTAAGAAAATAATTTAAACACAAGCTCTTACTCTATGTTACCGCCTGTGTCATCTAGCGAAATAAAGAGTCACACCCCACAAACAATACAAGTAAAAAATACAACTTCCCGACCCTTGCCCACTTATAGGCACTGAATTAAAATTTAGCTAAAAGTGACAACCCTAAGACAGTAGGCAATTATATCGCGGATTGGGCCGGAGATAGCCTACTGCCCTTCTCTCTATACTATGGTACAGTCACAGGACGGTGAGCTACCGATTGCTCGCGTGAGGCCGCTTCCTTTGCTGGTACTTTGAGTAAAAATAATAATGGCCGTGGTCTTGTCACAATCACCCATTCTATGTGTGGGTGACCATTACCTAGAAATCTAAAATTATGGTGAAGGAAACATTTATTTCCAAACAACGCATTGTCTGGACGCAATACAGTTGGTACCTTACTGTCCCCATAAACCGCTTTCCTAACTATGTACGCCTAGTCCTGTAGGCACAGCACCGTTACCAATAGTCACGCGAGCTAGCACATGGCGCATTGTGCGACGAACAATCGCTTGTAAAGCAAGATCAGCGGGCTTTGCTGGGAGTTCGAAAGTGTTGGTGACAGATTGCGTTTGTGAGACGTGAAAGTGAGGTATTTGTATGAAATCGTTTCTGTGATTTACTCGTAGCTTTTCAGTTAAAAAATTCCAAGCTGTAAACACAAAATTCTTTTCTACAGAAAAACTTGTCAAAATTTTACCACCAACTGCCAAATTTCACCGTTACTGCGTAAAAAGCACTTTAGGACGTATCTAGCTACAGCAGCTAGATATAAGTGAACCTTATATTGCTAAGTAGGATTTAATAGGCAATAAATAAGTCCAGTTACTCGATATTCAGAAATTTTCTCATTTCTAAAACGTTTGAAGCAGACAAATCTTCACGTACAACGAGACTCACGTCTTCCCTTGAGTCGTGCTCACCTAGGCCTCTATTTTCAACCTCACCAACGGTATCAACAGCAATCGATAATTCCAGAACTTCACGATCGTGCAAATTGTCACACGTTCATAGTGAACTGAACTTAACTAGGATTATGGTGTCCTAGACTAGTTCCGATCATGATCGACAGCACGTAATAAGATTAAAGTGACCAGGTTCAATCACATTAGCCAAACACGTTGGTTATAAAGAGTGCAGGTTTATATGCACTGAAAAATTCTAGATTAAAGTTTTACGAGCAGTTTGTAAGCTCCATAACGGATTTAATTAACAAGAATTTATGGCAAAGTCGATAAAAAAATGGATAAATTTAATGTTCTGTGATACCCTCTAGATTAATATTATACTACAAATGAAAAACCAGGCTATGGTATCTAATATTTCTAGCGATATAAAGTTAAAATAATATACGGAGCACCTACACCGAAGCTTTTAAAATCGTCCACTCCGTTGAAAACAGTAACACTAGGGAAGTTAAAAAAGTAAAAACGTCAAATTTAACAGATACGACACTAAAAGGTTGATACTCTCATATATTTCCGTATATCCTAGCCAAGAAAAGCAATTAATAATTCGAAATTGTGGCACTTGTTGCCACGGACAGACGTTAACACCCAAACATAGCCCCGCCCGTTCCAAGTACGATTCTTTATACCCTAAGGCAGGGACGCAATTAGGAGGACGATTCTGGCAAAGAATTTTGAACTTTGATAGGTAATGAATAAGGTAGCTATTAGCTGGTAGAAGTGAGGGTCAGTGGTATTTTGGTCTCGAATTGGGAGAAACGGTTTGTTGATCAACTTGAGGCACAAGGTGGGTTTATTGAGTTGGTGAATGTAATATTAAGGATAGGAAGAATCCATCCGGCAACTGCTACTTTTATTCTGGTATATTATAAGCTGTATCCGGCTAAGTTGTATGCACGTTTGTCAGTTCTTCAAGATCGAACGGTTGAAAAGTTTACAACGAAACAGGCAGACCGTATCCTGAAATAGCGCGTTTGACATTTTTATCCCGAGTGAATTATTCTCTAGGGACAAATTCGTAGACGGAGACGCTGTAGGAGCTATTCACAATCTAGTTAAGTAATCGCTAAGCTATGATTGAGGAAGATTTCGTCAGATTCAGAATTCAGTTGACAGACGTGTTGGCCACTTTAGTGGTCAGTGGCCCTGACTGCTATACCGGAGTTCGTAAGTTCCCAGCCAGGCTTTCCACCCAGACTAAATGTTTGTGTGTTGAACAACAGCATTTATCCTGTAACTGAGCGTATTTAGAAACAGCGTATCTATGTTTATCATTTGTCTAGTGCTCATACAACAAGCTCTGCTTAGTTTGGAACTAAATGTAGTTGTGCTGAAATATATTTTTAATAACTTAGTTATAGGTAGGCTATTAAATATATCTAAATAAGAAGTGTTTGAAGTTCATTAATTCAACACATAGACGGGCCTACCACAAGCCCTTATAGCAGTATTACTTCAATATTACTTTCAGTGGGAAAGAGACGGCGCTAGACAACGTGTCTAACGCTGTCACCTGCACACACTGGAACAGGAATAAAACAATCTTACTTTAAACGTCATGGTCTAGGTCAGAATCATAATTAAAAACTAATCTAATTTAAACAAAGCATTATTCGGGGAAAAAAACATTTACATCAAACGAATTACGCAAATGCATAGCATTCAGGATCTTAAATATTGCATCAGGAAAAGCATATTGTGGTTATCGAGGATAGCGGCTTTATATCTGTCCCCAAAATCCTGAATCTTGAAAAAGTTATCTAAATTGGAGAAGAATCCCTTTTGACCATCTCAATAAACTAGTCTAGAATACACAAGTTACTTTCTTCCTCCTCTATCTTCCTTATCCCTAGTATTAGTGAACGCATGTCGGACAAGCGCGCTCTGTATATTGCCGATACATTATCCGTGTTTATGTCCCCGATATGGCACAAATGGCTATTTTGTTACCGCTAGGAATTTACTGCGCCTGACTTATTTCATTTAGAGGAATCTATTTGTCTCCTTAACGCTGAGTTATTTAGCAGTCTTGAAGAATTTCTAGCCATGACTGGTGTTCTGTTGTACGTCCTTTCTACTTAACCAGAAAATAGATAACTCTTGATAATGGTTGTGTACATAGCATAAAGTTGTCAATTTATGCCGTTATTCGAAGTCCCACAGTTCCTTTCAGTATTTTTAACGACGTTTACTAAAAATTGATAATTAATTTAGTATTGTGTAGTTCAAGAGATTGTTGTTGAGTTGAAACTCCAGTCTTGAGCATCGACGCCTAGTTGCTAGCCTGTCGCGTTTTCTAACATTAACATTTTGAGGAATATGCTACGGTTGATTTACAAACCTTTCTCTTGAATCACTCTACCTTTTAAAAAAAACCACATCAAAATTCGTTGAGAAATTTTAAAGATCTAAGCATACGTAGGGACAAACAGCGGGAAGCGACTTTGTTTTGTACTTTGTAATGATATAGTGTTAGTAGTATAACAGAATCAGGATCACTTCTAAAATTGCCATTGAGCATGGCATCGTCATAAAGGAACCTATATCCAACAAGTTGAATGTACCCATACATTGTAGACCTGTAAATCACATTATAGCTAATAATATAGCACCCACATAAACCAATCGCATTTGTTCGTGAAGATATTCAAACCATTTGTGGTTACGATATCCGAATTGTCCATCACACCGGCGGTATCTTAATACCAGTCATTTGTTTTGTTTTCTACACAAAGCTTGTAATTTGCTTTCAATTTGAAAACAAAAGAATAACGTTGTGTATTAAAATGGAACATTATTATTGATTGCGATCGCAAATATAAGTGTTTTTAATTTATAAAAAGAAAAACATAAATTACTAATGGACTACTACAGTTTTTACTTAAATACAGTGACAACGAGTGGCCTTAAGGTAGGCCTTCTTCACTCGCCTATCGTCAACGTCGCGCATGGTATAAAAGCTGGTTGCTCCATTTAATAAAACCCAAAGTGATGTCTCGAATGTTTCTCAAAACTTGTTACAGGAAATATGTGTTTTTAATAAAACTTTAAGGATTTTTAATGACATAATTAATTAGAATCTCGATTAAATGCGCAAGGCTTCTATAGAAGTACTTTTTATATTTTTAACATAGGAGTACATTATGGAGAGTCAAAGTTCACGTAAAATAGTAGATTTTCAGAGGTTTTTATTAGATTACTCTTACATGAATTGATGTTTTGATTTCTACTGTAGTCTAGAAAATATCCAAAAGATATCGGAGTCGGTATGTGTAATAACATCATAATCATGTAAGAGCGGTTGTATGAAAATTGTACGTCCGCTCTTAAGGTTGCAATAGTCGACGGCCACCGTCATTCAACATCTTGTGCAAAAGATATAAACTATTACAAACGCTGTGATGAGCAATAAGAATCTATGTTGTTCACATGAATGGAGTTGCAGGATGACTACCGTAGGAATAGGTTTACGGTCAGCCAGCCATGGTCACACGCCGTCCGGTAAGGACCAAGTTGACGGCATACCGAGCGATGTGACAGTTAATGTCTATACACACTATGCCGAGGATACGCGACGGAAGTTCGGCATGATTACGCCTGCAATGCTATTTGAATTACTGGCGACACATTATGCCGAAATTACGTTGCGTTATAGCGTACAGCCGAACTTCAGTCGGGCGTAAGTTCAGCGGAAATTCGGCGGCAACGTATTTGTAGAACACACATTATACGCGACTGAAGTTCGGAGTTTTATTTTGCATTTGTCTGTCCGGCTGTTTAGATAACACGACACGACGCCACGACAGCGCTCGAAACACTGGATATACACACAAAATTACGGCAACTGAATTTCTGCCGCGAAAGTTCGGCACTTATGGTGTGTCATATCAGCCGAATAGATTGGAACGTAAAATCAGCCGCGGAACTTCGGTCGCGTACGTTCGGCATAGTGTGTTTAGACACTTACAGCCAACGCTTGTCAGGGCTGCGGATTCTTGTTCGAAGGTGTTACCGCAAACCTCGTATTAAAAGATCTGAAAATGTACTGTGAGTTTTATTCAGTTAAAGTCGGACACTCCCTCCCATGCTTACTGACTCATCATAATTATCATCAGCCTATTTCATGTTCCCACTGCTGGGATCATGATTTTCACTGACATTTCAGGCATATACTGTTTAGTAAAATCATTTTTTTTTAAATACAGCATTACGTGGAAAAATAAATAATTTAGGCTAAATTTAAGCTTTAATTTGAAATTTTTTATCTCGCTTTGGGTGCTTAAGGAAGAGCGCTGTTTTCTGAAATACAGATATTTCTTAAATCTAGTTCAGAGACAGATGTCTTAAATTTAAAATTAATTTTAAGTGCCCGGTATATCTGTTAAAATGTAACAAATGTATTTTTCTTTTTTTGGTGTCAAATAAATATAAATTAATCGTCAGTGAAAAAATATTGAAAATAAAATGTCGCAATTCGGACACTGTGTCTGAATCTTCAGGAAATCAGGGGACTAACTAACTAATAATATAAATATCAATTAATAACTAGATGAGTTCCCACATAAAAACAGTACACATATGAGTACACAGTCCGACTACGTCCCGAGCTGCCCTTTCACCCTGCCCGTCTACCTGCAACCCACAACTGTCAGTCCGCAGCACGCAGACCGTAGATCCTCGACCATCTTGCTATGTGCCTTGTTACTTACTGATCGTGATCTTGTGCCTCTCGTTAGGCCACCTGACCTCGAACAACGCGGCTCAGTCTTGGCTTTCAATTAGTTGCTACTGGGGACTATGTACTGTGCATATCCACGGAGATGAGAGAAAGTATACTCACATTTTTGGAGGAATATATTAACTAAGTTATATTATAGTAATAAGAACTTTGTTTTTTTACAGTTAGCAGTTCTGACAGACGTTGTCTTGTCTTAAAGCTAGCTTTTTTTCAGAAAAAGAAATGATTGAGGCTAAAAACCCACGAGGCGTATGTCAACCACAGCTATTTTATTTCACACTCACAAGGCGTTTAACAAGACGTGAAATAAATATAAAGACGGAACAAATATTTGTATCTTAGTTTGAAAGTAGTTGTACAGGACTTCTGGGTTAGATAGTTGTATGAATTTATGTGCCTAGCGTGGAGCAACGTCTTTTTCTTTTACTCTTGATCCCCCAGCGAGCGCCGGTGATCGCAAACCTATTGTCTTTCTATTATGTCTCTAATTGCGGTTTTTGAAAGGTTAATTACAAAATCAAATAGTCCTTAATCTGGTCCAAGCTGTCAAACGCAATGACTATTTCCCAAACGTTGGGCAGAGGCGACGCCAATATTTCGTCAGTTATGTCAGTTCACCATATTTCTGATAGGAGGTTCATTGCCAAGAACCAGGAACAAATTCCAGACTCCTGACAGATACTTCAAAATTTCATATAGACAATTTCACTATCACCACCCGCTTCGTAACAGCAGTAACGCTTGCAACTATAAGAAGAGAGAACCCTAGTTTTCCCATAGGAATCTTTGGCGAATGTTACTGTACGATCTAAATTGAACACTCATGGGTTCTTCCCACCTTGAACCAATCAAAATGGAAACGAACATTATCTCTAAACGGTACAAAATTCTTTCTATCAACGAATTAAACGTAATGATACGTTTTTGTAAGAAATTCATAATATCTGAGCGTTCGGCGCACAATACAATAATTTAACCAAAATAGTGAGCTCTGGACACCCGAAATCATTCAAATTACAAGTAATTTTAGAGAAGGCCACAGAGCAACTTACACTTTAGTAATAGGGCTGGCGAACTGCAGTAGCTGAAAAAGTATAACCATTTTCCGTGTTCATCTCTACATCATCATTTCAGCCGAAAGACGTCCACTGCTGGACATAGGCCTCCCCCAAGCGCCGCCACAAAGACTGGTCCTGTGCGTCTTGCATCCATTGGCTTCCAGCAACCCTAACCAAGTCATCTCTACATACACTGACTTAATAATCTAGCCCGGAGATATATTAAGCCAGTTTATGACTTAATATATCTCCGGGCTAGATTTACTTAAAAATATTGGTAGTTTAGTTGGTTCATAGTGCTGGAAAACTTACATAAGCTCAGTCTGAGATCTAACGTATTAATGCGTTAAAACAATTGAGTATCTACAGTAAGTACTAGTGCTAACTATAAACAGCTGACTATCTACATTACAAGCACTGACTACTAATGTGGTCAAAACGTGAAGATTTAACAACAAAACAGGTGTCAGCCCTGGGAGTTGTGTAAGCCGTCGAAATTACACGTAATGACAGCTGGCAGCGAGATGTTTTGAATCTATTAACATTATGATTCGGGTCGCCGCCCTCCGACTGAGCCTGCCAGCTCACATCACACTCCACACGAGCTCGCTGGTGAAAGGTCACTGGGATTTAGAGAAGTGGTACTTAGATGTAGTTCATGTAGACTGGTAGAGATGAATGAAAGAAAGGTGGAGAACATTTTAAGATCAGAAATAACTTTAATTTTCCCACTCGTACGAGGATTGATACCGGGTTTCCTGGGCAAGTGCGAGTCAGACTCACGCACTGTGGGTTCCGTACAAATCTACCTATGAGAATAATTCAATTTCCGTTTCAAGTATCGAACATTTTTCCGAATCGCAAATCTTCGAGATTTGATTCAGGAATTTTATCCGTCTTAAGCGAAGCTCCACCATGTCCTCGTAGGGGCGATTGATGGTGGCGATCCAATCTTATAATCTTGGTTTATGGCATGGTACGGAGCAAGAGGAAATGAGAAACTGTAACCTCCTTCTGATGGAATGAATGATACAAAACTAAGTTTTGATCTGATCAAAGCATCGCTGATACCGCCTCAGTAACGGTACTGGCTGGAAAGAATCAATGAAGGTAAGTAAAATAATATGCTCTAAATTCAAAATATCAATGATATTCTGTTAAACTCATTTGAGTATTCTGATTGCCGCATGTTGCCTCACGGCTATAATACAAGAACCTCATATTTATTGCTAAATAAACTATGTAAAACAATTGCGTAGGTTTTTAATTAAACCAAATGGTCTTCAATTTATTATTGTCAATATTAACAGTTTTGTAAGATAATTAGGTATAAATTATATTGGTGATAAAGCTAGGATTAATTGATAGCTTGGCAAGAAATCGTAATCGTGTAGCCTCCAGGCTGTGCTTGAAGTCGAAAGGGGCTCTAGGAGTATGTAGGTCTAGCGAGACGTAAGTATGGCCCGCGGATATTAGAGAGACTATTTGTGTAACGGGTTCCCGATATGGCGGTAGCCGAGTTAAAACGATTCAATCTCGGGATCTGCGCAATTTTGTGATTCTTGGTTATTTTGTGAAATGTTCTTACTGGGAAATTGTGGTTGATTGAACTTATTTCTATTACTTACAAAATAATGGAATCTTGACTGAATGGTCGTGAAACAGGATACATACCTGAAAAAAAAACATTATAAGTTAGAGCTGCGTCGACATTCAGATTATGTCAATGAGAAAATAACAGAAATGTATGCAGATGAAACTCCCACTGGTCGACGAAGATGAGATGGTTGTTTCAAATCAAAGAGAGCATAGTAACAAGCAAATATAAACAAGCTCAGCACAGAATGCCAATTATAAATTGCTTCATATCTGTTATACTGGAATTCTAAAAGTAAAACCTCATCCCATTATTAACTACTACACCACAGGATTTCATCCCATCAAGAAACTCGATACTAATCGCAATTAAAAACTGCACCAAACTATTATGTAGTTGCATACCTCTGAATCCGGTTCTACACAAAACGACCAGAAAAAATTATATCACACAACCTCCATCAATTACTGGCGTCCCACCAAGTGATGATACACAAAGATTAACAAAACCAGCAATGGATATAGGTACACAAGTTTTCGAACTGGTATAGTGTACTAGTAAAAACTAGTTAGTGTAAATTTCTAGGCAGTGTTAAGGTGTCAGTGTTAATTTATAAGCTCGAGCGTAAATGGCGAAGAGATTAATATTGTCCATTGTGGGGAGGCGATGTATCACGACGATGATAATGCGATAGATACAGGAGCGCGCGATAATGGACCCGGACCCGGTCTAATAAGCTTGATAAATACATTCGTGATTAAAAAATGGTTGTGACTATAGCAACGCGACGGTTCTTTATCGTGTATTGTAAATCAAGCATGTTGTAAATATCAGCACAGATTTTTAAATATTTTTGAATGAGATAAAAAAGATAAAGCAAACGCCAAAATTTTAAAATAAATAGCTACTGTCAGCGACATCACTTGAGTGAATGCAGTAGACTTTGGGACAATTCAAAAAGTAGTAGTAGTAGTTCTCTCTGAATAAAAAGTATCCTATGTGTAATTCTACGACACCCATACCCATATATTAAAGCTTTATCTTTTAAGGCGTTTCAGCGTGAAGAAGTAACAACAAACAAATACACACACAGGCAGTTTCATGCCATTATAATGGTAGGGTGAAAGTGTAATGAATAGTAAAAACTAATGAAAAAAAATAGATTAGCCATCAATCATAGAACATGATCACCTGTTATAAAATCAGCCCAAAAATTGTGTCAAAATTTAATTCAAATCAAATATATCTGAGACATATTGCTGCTTCACTTTCCCCTCTAAAGTCGTCACTGTCTCAACCAATACTCGTAGATCTCACTCAGCGTTTTTCCCGTCAAGCGGCGCATAATTTGACACCGTCACATCTACAAGTCAATCGGCGACTATTATCGTTCTTGTAACATTGATCGCACATGATATATTATTCACGTCACCACCCAGTGATTGACGGACAGTTTTTGTGTTCATTCTACTTATTAGTACTTGTCTTTGCCTAGTAGAATAAGATCAGGATTTTTGTTCTCTGTGGTGGGTCTGTTGATGTATTGGAACTGATAATTTGATATAGCTACTTAAGTTACGACGCATTATCTCTCTTGCTCGATTTTCTAAAATGATCACATTAATAAATAATTAAAACTACATAATAAAAAGACAATAATTTCGAGCTAAAATATGTTGTTAAAAAATCTCCTCCGCATTGCTTTCAATCGGATGTGCATCCAAAAAATTGGCAACAATGCCACATTGCCGAAGTAAAAAGTAGCCCTTAGGGCATGTGAAGTGACATCTAGGAATTCAAAGAAAATGAGGCACTCGACCCAAGAGTTTCAATCAAGGTTGTTAAATTTTCGCCGCTTGTCACAGCAGCAGCACCACCAGTATCATTTGATTAAAGTTAACCAATAAAACAGTTTTAAAATACCAAAGCAATAGTAGAATAATATTAAATAAAGCTACTAACCTCGAAAACTTGATAATTATGATTCCTTGGGAAGACGCTACATAAGTAATTTAAAAACAACTTAAAATCGTGCGATTTGAACATACTACAAAATATCGACATCAATTATCGAGTAGTGGCCCGGACAAGACACAAGCTTGTCTGGTCGGAAAATCCTACTTATCCAACAGAGGTTAGTGGTACTTTACTCCCTGAGCCATACACCTCTAAAAGAGTCGTTTCTTCAATACAAAACGACTTGTGTCTAAGAGAACAATCGCCCAAAAGCAATCGCGTAAAAGTTCCCAACGTGACTAATCAGTTGATCAAGGCAATAATATCATAAATCACCACCATATCAGGACAGTCGCGATAGCATCTGTTTCCATTCATTATGCTTACACCGCGAGCTGCGGGTCAGGAGGTCGCCCGAACTGCTGAGCTGTGAAAAAGTAATGACTCAGATGACTGAGCTAATTAAGAAATGTTTAAACTTGCGATACTTTGCATTTATCTTCTTGTAGTGCAAACAAAAAATTTGAAACCTCAATATTTTGAAATGTACATACATGGTCATAATTTAGTGATGTCAATCTCATTTTTTGTCTAAGAAGGTTTAAACAGACTTTATTTTATAGTAAACTAGCTGTGTTCCTGCTAGCTATTGCGATTAGAGATTTGATCACCGTAACTCCAAGTTAATCTCTCTCGTTTCGGAAATTCTCTTTCAATATTCGTACTCGACAAACTAGCTATCTTGCTGAAAGAACTAAAAGTGGTAAAGTAGTAGTAGTAATAGTAAAGTTTATCGCTGGAAAACTGTTTTTTTTTTTTTGTAAATATATTGGGAAACGTCGGCGTCGTTTAATACACATGGAAATTTGTTACTGCAGCACTTGTTTCTATCTACACTCTCTGTCAGAAATTCCGGCTCAATTGCAATAATAAAACTTTCTTCATTTGCATCAAAATTTACTACCTAAATATTAGTTTTAGCACCGTTACTTCGATTTAGGGCAGACTGGATACATTCTCCTCTACCTCTCCTCATTCTTCTCTACCCACTTAAGGAGAAAATTTGCAAACTTTAACACCATCTGTTAGAAACGCATTCCAAAAGTCAGGTGCTAATAATGTAATGCACGTGTGTCAATTGTATGATGATTATATTGCATGCAGTGTAGGCAGGTCCTATCACGACGCGCATCACAATGAGACCACACGAGCAGAACTGATTATGTAACCGTCACGATCGTTGATCGAAATTAACATTTTGCTAATTGTATTATCTGATACAAGAATATCAAGAAAGACAACGAGCTTTATACATATTTAGGCTTCGTAGACTATAAAAAAGCCTTCGACACCGACTAACATCCAAACATTAAGAGAAGATGAACTGGAAAAAGAAGGGCCTATAAATAGATGGCAAGTCCCTGAGCAACCTCAGATTTGTTCATGACTTAGTGTTTTTTTCGGAATCAAGTTTTTTTTATTGTGGGCATAATCATCCAATAACGAATCCCGCTCTTGAGTGGAGCTAGAAACAGTGTCAGACTCTTACTGACTAAACACCCCACCCTGTTCCTTTTTTGCCTTTTCGCACTGGGCATAAACCTTCCTTTCAGAAAGAGAGCCGGGCCCCAAATAGGCTTCGACGCTTTTGCAGAGTCCCTACTTCGGAATCAAGTTTGCAATTAAAGGTTATAATCTAATCACTAAACGGGGCTAGTAAGAGGGTAGGAGGAATCTAACTTTTTTTTTGTAGTAGCTAGTCAAGAACAGCATGAATAAGATTATTATCAGTCGATAACCAAGTACTGAAGTTCACAAACAAATATCTACGTTAGCTAGTTTCGACAAGAACAGCTTTTCGCGAGTTATTCACAGTTGATTTTTTATGGGGGTATAATAGTTCATTTCGTGTCTTGACTTTGAGAAAATCAAATGTGCTGCCGAACCTCGGCTGCGAATGTCACTGCCACCTGCAGCCACAGCCGCCTTCGGAATGGTGTTCCAGAAATCCTTGTAACTGTATAGAAAACCAGCAGCCAAGGTTCGAATGGCACCTTTAAGTCAGTCAATCTTTCATAAAGATTTTTGATTCTGACTAACCAACTCGTTGATGGACCTCATAATTCATGGTGCACCTTATCACGATGGCCTCCAGCACCTAATGACAGTTGGTCTGACCCAATTGTGTGGAGTGAGGCTGTATTATTGAGCTGCTAGTCATTACTGCGAACACATCGATCGAGCCCGTGTGGGACGCCACGCGAGCCATCATTAATACTAAGTTTATGAATGGTCAAGGCGATGGGGCGGTACTACATACGAAAAGCAGGAATTATTTAACAGGACTGGATTTTAAGGCTAGAAATAGTAGGAAGAGGGGAAGGAATAGTAGGCGTAGGAAGGCCTCCTACAAGGTGGACCGATGACCTGGTCAGGGTTGTTGGAATCCAACGGATACGAGACGTACGGGACCGACCATAGAGACGACGATTGGGGGAAGCCTATGTCCAACAGTGGACGTGTTTCGGCTGAAATGATGAACATGATTAGAAGTAGATAAGCTAATGACGTAGTGACATTTATGACGACATAGACTTAATGTTTTATGTCTTCTAGTGGGGGCAGAAGGCGTCCATAGTAATTCTCCATCGCGAATGATCGGGTCGGGTTATGACGATATATGAGAATTAAAATGTATAATCCTGGTTCACGGTATTAGAGTAAGAACCCCAGGGCTCTGGAACAAACGCTGTCTTACGGACATCCCAGACTTTTACTGACTAATGCCAACCGTTGTTATTTCAATTACTCTTTGCATTTCAGGGCCACGATAACACTTTCAAACAATCCTGCAGGATTCTTTGTAACCAGCCAAAGAAAAACAAAACAATGATAACGATTTAATATTAACATTTGATTTTATTAGTACCTCAGTATCTACTATTCTATATTGATACCCGTAAGTCACTACGCGGCTCAGACAAATGTCATATTTATTACATTTTATGTCTGCAAGTTTCATTCAAGCAATCCGCAACAAATTACCAACACAACATAAAAGTTCGCGTGTTTTCAAAACGCAGGAATAAAATTAAACATACGCCCTAGGCACAGTGCTACAAATTGCGCAGGAGTTGGATAAAAAACGTGCGCTCACTTACAAAGTTTTATTTCCAAATAATTACCATGCTGCCCACTGTGCGTGTTGTCTGTTCTCTGTCAGGGGATGACTAACGGCTCTGCCTGAAGGTCATCCCCCAAGAATGTTTTAAATAGTGGTTTGTTTACAATAAAATTGGATAAAAATTATCTAGTTGGATTATAGTTACGTACGTACTCAGAAAGCAAAATGATCTATCGAGAAAAAACACTCTTAGACATTCATCAGACCATTCTGTAATATCAAAAAATGCCAGAAACTGAATGATGCCGCGTAAGTTAGCTGAGTGTGCTAGCTTACGCGGCAAATATGTTGAAACATCCGCCATGGCTATACACGCACCCCTCCCCCACCTCGACTTAGATTTGATAATCGGTTTTAATCAAAGTGGGGGCTCGGGCAAAACAACATAATATATAGATCAAATTAATAGTCAAATATTATTGAGTTGAGACTATAGTTAAGACAATAATGCCTGCTTCAAGGCAGGCGGTAGAAATCACTACTGACTGCTCACTCGATGTAATACTATAAAAGTCTCCCGGGACCAAAAGAAAAGGGTGCCATACTCTCAGCACGGGCACAGATAAGCAGAATAGACACACGCAAACAATGTTATTTATAGCCTTCAACTCCTGCCAATGCTAATCCATCGTTTTGCCGCAAATGAAGGCGTAAAGCGAATCGACCAGGTAGCGCAGCCCGCGGCTACGGCAGCCATGCCACTAATTAGCCGAGAAGTTCCGAAGTCAGCCGAACCAGCCCGATCGTATCTACGTTGCGTGTGCACCGATTGCCCACAACTTTGCCCGCTTTTACTCTTTTTGCCTGTTTAATTTGCCTGTTGGGCATCGAATTGAATTCTAAGTAGTAGTCTAATGCGAGCCTATGGAATTATGCGCTGATTTAGTTTTGTTTTTCTTGAGCGTTTTACAAGATCGAGACTATGATTTATCTTGTTGCAATATAATATTTTATAGCCGTTTGCTGGTCTAATTAGGGATTTTTCGCATTGATTCAAAGAAGACGTTCTTCATTGGATCTATTTTAATAAGATGTGTATTAGTCATTGGATTTAGAAGGAAAAGTTACTGATAGACATTATGGTGGCTACTTTAGAGAGGCTTATTCTGAGAAAGATTTTATGATACACAACGCTGAATGAGCGGGATATACCTACTAATTTGAAATACATCAAATCCTTAGTAAATATATTACCGTTATCTTCTAGTTTAGGTTCGGCTTCCTGTCGAGTCGGATGCGGCTAAATACCTGTGTTTTAGAGTAACTGCCTAGATAGGCAGTTCAGATGAACTTCTCTACCTAGTTACTTGGAAACGTGATATTCCTTAGATAAACTAATGGTCTTGGTCTCTATTTTCCGAGACAGTCATGGTCTCTATTTTCCGAGACAGGGTGTCTATAACATCTACTTAGAATTGAAATATATTGGTATTTACCCGGCCGGCGGTCTTCAAACCACAACCTCATGCATAATTGCTAGGGTAAATTTTTAATATCAACGAAATCAAGTAAATAGAAAATCATGCATCTAATCAAACGATCACAACTACATGCGTTATAACGACTACAGGTCCATCGAGCGGCCTGCTCATCCCGTATTAAGGAATAGGTAGATTATCCCGCATTAGGTGTGGTGTATCTATGTAGATGGTACCGTTTACCGTTGCCAATAGCGTATTACCGTGAGTTAATTATGGGCAGAGCCCATCACCGCGATTATCTGTGGCGGTACACACGCGTGGACGTATTCAATGCCATCGAATTATATACAGTACATTTTTAAATTGTAATTTAGCAGAGAATTCCACAAAAACTTGACGGACGAAGCGATATTGTTCACTATCTCTCTGCCCGAATAGGTAAATTTTTAAAACACCAAGAAATGTAATCGTCAATGGCTGACTTAGATCTGCTTTATTCTTCAAGCTTCTTCACAAAAACTGTGTACAAAGGCTTTCTTTAGCTAGATAGGACCACTCAAATACATGTGGTTCCTTCTTCAGAAGACTACAACAGTCTTGGACATTAATCTGTTGATCAATATACGTGTTTGGTTTTCTAAAAGGTATTTTTTATAGTTATATTTGTATTTGCACGTGGTCCCCCTCCCCCTTGCACGTGGATCCGGTCATACCTTGGACCTTCCTATTTGTTTGTGGGTTTGTTTTAAAGTTCTGAGTTGAGCAAAACGGTAGCGAATTTTTGAACTTTCTGAAAAGCTCAACACAAATCTGTATGGTGTTCTCAAAAGGCCAACGACCAGGTTCTCATTTGATTTAGCCTTTACACATACCCATAATAGATACTTTGACCTATGTGTTTGTTTCGGTGTTTCTTATTAGGATACGCAGCTGTGAAACACCAGCATCATCTATAGGAGAACAATAATGCCAGTGTCCCAATATCGCAGCGACATCGCAGCTCCATCCCACACTACCGCCCCCAGCTCACAGCACCATCGCTCAGCAATCCGCAACGCTTGTCACTCGTGTGATTTACGTGCCACTTCTGATGCAACCGCCCTTTTTGTTACGAAATTAATTTAATTTTAATTATTAATGACTCGATATGAATCTATCGTTATTGTTGAGATCATGCACGGTTACTTTCATAAGCTTGTAAGTGAAGAAGTTTCGGTGATAGATTTGATAGATTGTGAAGTATTGGTGGTCTCAAATTATAGATTTGATACAGTCCGATGTGAAGAATTTTGACAGCTCAGGTTTCGAGTATTCGGTAATTGGTTTTGACAAGAATAGAATCACATATTGTATGATTGAGTGGCGTGTCCTCACCTCATCAGACTCAGTATCAGACACGGTCATGTAATGATAGGCGGTAGCTGTGTCAAAACTCTGTGTTTGAAATTGAGTGACGGATTCAATAAAGGCGATTTAAATTTCAATATTCAATCCAACAGTCAAACTTATCTGACTAACCCTTGGTTCCTAAATAACTAATTTTAAGTATTTAAAGATATGCTGAACAGGATTTTTTTATGGTAGGAAAAACATGTAATGAAGAATCCCGCCATTGGGCGAAGCGGAAAACAGTGTCAGACTCTTACAGACTAAATTACTTAATATATCATTAGTTACAATAATTATGTTAATTGCTTATTTCAAAGCGTAATATTTTGTGGAGCAGAATAATATAGAGTGTAAGAAACCCCATGACTTTTTTTCTTGCACTCATTGAAATGATGTTAATAAAAAATGTTAAATTTCTTGTAAAAATCTCGATAGACCTCACAACAATAAAAATTCTCAGGAATATCATCACGTGATGACATGTAACCCATGGTCCAGTTTACCTGCGACCTCTACCATCAGCCGCCGTACCCTGGCATTAGGCGCCATTACGCACCTCCGACAGATTTATGAGTCCCTGGTACTTCGGCACCGGATGGAATCTTATAATTGTTTCTAATATCTCTCAGATCTAATAGAACCAGTGTGTTTTTTGTAGTTTCAAGTTTGTAGGCTCTGTTTTAAAACTATCAACTTTGTAATGTTTTATTTCATTATTTTACCAAGATTGTTAAATAACTAAAACTGCTGGGCCTCTACTGTTTGCTGACAACTCCTTGAACAGTACGGGAAAAATACACGCCGTTGACGTGACTGGGAATAGTGGGGATGTCTGTGAAAAAATATGTGGAGGCATATTTTTTTTATGGTGACAAAAATCATCGAATAACGAATCCCGCCCTTGGGCGGAGCGGGAGACAATGTCAGACTTTTCCTAACTAAGCAAACCAACGTTCCTTCCTGCCTTAGTTCCTGGGCCCCGGTGTGCCGCTTTTGCATCAACCCATGGACTTGGACCCTGCTGGGCCCCTACAGGTTCTGACATCTCCTTGAGGCGCACGGGAACAGTGCGCGCCGTCGACGACTTGGGCTCAGTCCGAACGGTCACCGGATGTGCCAACAGCGAACTACCCATTGCTCGTCGTCCGCAAGCCCGCGCCTACGGTGGAAGCCCTCGCCTAGGGTGAGCTCGTGGCGATACTATTTCGGTTGAAGACTGGTGTGAGTCAATGGATGTTTATTCGTTTTATCTCAGTCATCTCACTATCTTCTACGTGTTGTTGTAAATTATTCATTAATTGCTCATTATAATTAAAGGCAATGCAGATGCGCGTGGCCATTTTCAACGCTCTTTAGTACCTCTATCTAAAATCTTAATTTCTGTTAGTACGTAAAACAGCAGGTATCGGTAGTGCATCTCTCTTTGCTGTCTAGTTTAGCAGTAACATGCGCATTTAATATCAGTTCTAACTAATTAGGAGCCAGTGTAAGCTGAGTGGGCGTGTGTGCAACGCTGGACAAAATATTATACAAGAGGTTCAAGTAAGACGAGGTATTGAAGACGACTTGATGAAGTGAATTGAATGAAGAATAGCATAGGATAGCTTCAGCCTAAGGCTCACCGTGCAGTCGGCATGCAGTTGACTGCAATTGGACTACAATTTGCTGTTGGAGTGCAGTTGAAATGCGGTCTGTCTGCCTAAAGCTTTAAAATGCTCCCACTACTGGGACTCAGGCGTCTTCTCTAGGAGAAGGAATTATCCGTAATCCACTTATCCACCACGCGGGCGCAGTGTAGGTTGGTGGATGTCACAAGTCTTCGAATTTTTGGTGCTAGGACATACCGGTTTCCTCAAAATGTTTTCCTTCGCCGTTTTGAGAGCAGTCGTGATGAAATAAATGATAAAGACAAGACAAAGTAAAGCGGCTGGTTGGGTTTGAACCCGCGACCTACAACACAACTCGTAAGTCGGAGCTTTACTACTCGGCTATTACTGCTCTCTTTGTCATTATTTCATTCGAAAGACGTTTATTATCGGAAATGGAAAACCCTCAAATGTCGTCACAACAAACGGTCCTGTGTGTCTCGCATCCACCGCATTCCAGTGGTTCTCACCTGGTCATTGGTCCACTTTGCAGGAGACTTTCCAACGCTTCAAGTGCTCAGTCATCACTACAGAACCTTTCGTCCCCATTAACCATCTGTTCTGCGAGCACTGTGCCCTGCTGGCTGCCTCATAAGTTTCGTTAATTAAAAATACATAGACCTGCTATTTAATTAAATTTTAAACTGAGTTAGCCACGAAACAAAAGGTGCAACAGACCAATAAACTCGACATGATATGATTACGTTTTATAAAGCAGCTGTGATCGAAACTAGTTGAAGTCACGATCATTATCATTAGAGAAATATTACATTAGAACTTCTATTTTACTTCGAAGGACTTTTCTAACATATTTAACAAGCTCAACTGTCAAACAATGTCGTCTAGTTCCAAGCTAAGCAGAGCTTGTGTTATGGGTACTAGTCAACTGATACCCATACTCATATATTTCTAAATACACACATACATATCATAACATAGTATAAAACAAAGATGCTTCCCGCTTTCCCTATGTATGCTTAAATCTTTAAAACTACGCAACGGATTTTGATAGGGTTTTTTTTTTTTTTTTAAATAGATGATAAAATAATAATAGGTGATTCAAGAGGAAAGTTTATATGTATACATGCATGATATATTTAATATCACCATTGCACCCGTGCGGAGCTGGGCCTGCTCGCTAGTTATAGATAAATTACACCCGACACAGAATGAATGAACGTGCTCATCAAACAAAAAATTTTCGTGGGTGGGAATCGAACCCAAAACCTCCGGCATAGCAGTCACAGCTACGAACCACTAGACCAACGGGCCAGTCTAATTAAAGATTGTACACTACAATTATAAGATTGTCAATTGAGTGTTGAGAGTATTGACTCCTATTGTGGCAGAATTCTCAGTAAGTGTCGCCGAGGTTCTCACAGTAAACTCTGGGGTCTTTAACTATCCGCATTGTGGTAAGAATTTTCCTTGAAAAATACCGAACAATACTTCCTTACTGCGTACTTCATAGGAAAAGCATGATCGAAGCTAGACCAAAATTATAGATAGATGTGGTTAAAAATTATAAGTGTTTTTTTATGGTGGCAAAAATCATCCAATGACGAATCCCGCTCTTGGGTGGAGCATGAAACAGTGTCAGACTCTTATTGACTAAACACCCCACCCCGTTCTTTCTTTGTCCTTCGTACTGGGGCCAAGTCTTCCTTTCAGAATGAGACCCTGGACCCCAGTACGCTTCGACCCTTTTGCAGAGTCCCTACGGCTTTGCCGACAACTCCTTTAGGCGCGCGGGAACAGAACGCGCCGTCGACGTCTTGGGCTTAGTCCGGACTGTTACCAGACAACCAGACGGCAAGCAATGGGTAGTCTGCCGTTCGCAAGCCTGCGTCTAAGGTGGCCGGAACTAAAATAAGTGGTTGACTTTAAAAAAAAAATACCACGGAAAAGCCGCATCTATTATTGCAATAAAAAAGTGATTGTGACTCTAAAGACGAACAGTAGAATTATACAGACCATGAACAGTTTTTGTTTGCAATCTGTAAATATATCCCACTATGCAATTACAACGTATGTAGTGAGAATGTGACGTAGAAAGTGCGCACGCGCACGCACGCCTCGCACGCAGCGCGGCGCTCGCGAGTACAGCAAGGAGGCGCGCACATAGCTGCATAAAAATGCACACTATTTCCTAAAGACGCACCTTGTTTACGATAGGAACGGGGAGGAAGGTGATAGAATATGGTGGAGTCGGCAATTCCTCGGCCATTTACGATCTTGATCGTGCAACATCGACTAACTACATATAAATATGTTAAACTTGCTGGTACCTGCGACTTCGTCTGCGTCCAAAAGGTAGCCTATATCCTTGCTCAGGGTCTAAAGATTGTCTGTGCCAAATTTCATCAAAATCGTTTGAGAGGTTTAAGCGGGAAAGCGTAACATACAGACAGAGTTACTTTCGGATTTATAATATTAAGTATGGATGAGACCAAGATGATACAATCACATAACCTGGCTTATTGTATCAGTTATGTTTTCTGATAGGTGTGTTTTTGTAAATTCTTTTGTTCAATAAACTTAGCATATATATCACTAGGCATTACTTCTGAATCGGGATTCCGAATCCTGAATGAAAAATGTGAAGCTCTAGTACAACTGTGTGTAGGCTATACAAATTATTTCATGTGCGGAAATCGAATTAGCGACACGCAGTGTACCTAATTGTCCAACTACAGCGTCAAGTGAACTAAATTCCCTTGATCTTTGGACTAAAAGGAATGTTAAATAAACCAATTAGAAAAAAAGATCTATAATAATTTAAAGACAGACTAAACACAATCGCAGATTTATTCAACAGAAAACCTCGTTTTTTACACAGTAGTTTATTAGGAGAGAACGTTGTATCTCTTCTAAGACAAACTTGTCTCAAAAGTACCACATCACCTCCTATTCAACATCTCTACCCATCATTCCACGTCTATCACTACAACACTTCGATGCAGGCTTGAATGACAGGCCGAAGCTGCCGCGACGGGAAGTGAACCCGCAGCCGCCCGACAGCGAACCGACCCGAAAGTGTTGACGTGGCGTGAGAGGGTTATAATAGATGGGTAGCTTGAGTGAGTTCGTGTGGCTAGGATATGGTGTATTGTTAGAGTTAGGAATAGAATACAAACTTATTGAACACTAGCTTTTGTCAGCGACTTCGCCCGCGTCCATAAAATATAGCCTACTAGCTTTTGTCCGCGGCTTCGCCCGCGTACATAAAATATAGCCTATGTCACTCAGGAGTAAAGCAGCTTTCTATTGTTGCTAAAATTTTTCCAATCGGACCAGTAGTTCCAAAGATTACCTCCTACAAACAAAAAAACAAACTTTACCTCTTTATTATATTAGTGTAGACTAAAAAAGTTACGCAATCTACTCGGAATCTAGTTTTCTAACGGCTGTGAAGATAAATAATATAATAAAAAGAAAACTTAGTTTGTACGGAACCCCGTGCAGGGTTCTCCGACTTGAATTGGCCCAGTTTTTTTATTTAAAAATCCTATCAATTTGTAATCATAAAAAAAACTAAATATTTATTTATCGCTCTCTCATTTAAAAAATAAACAAATATAGGCAGTAGCCTAAGTTAGACTAGAGTGCTTGCCCTTTCTCAAATCATTTACCCACCCTTAAAACCGAATTGTCAGCAAACTGTAGGGACCCTTCAGGGTCGAAGCCTCCTGGAGCTGCCGGTTTGAGTGAAACTGTTACCGCGGCTCTGGGAATAAGGCAAGGAAGGTACGGGGTAGGTTTTTTAGTCAGTAAGAGTCTGACACTGGTCTCCCGCTGCGCCCAAGAGCGAGTTTCGTAATTCGATGATTTTCACCTACCATAAAAAAAACCCTTAAACCGAAAATTTCTCACAACTTATACCCCACAACATTCGATCAAGCATATTTTCTCTTTGAAATCGGCAACTATAGGAATTAATATTGAAATTGGCAAGCAGGGCTACTAAGTTAACGGGCCGGGCGGTGCTTAAGAAGCCGACCGGAGCGCGGTATCGGATCGAAACCTAATCCTGTGCCGCGGCGCTGTGCGCAGGAGTTTCACTCGTTTACATAGCTATGTAAGTAGATGTTATGGAGTTACACGCGTCCGGCCAGGGCTGCCCTGAAATAGTTCCTACTTATAAACTTAATCTTTTAAAAACTCAGATTTGGTGGTGAAATACACAATTTACTTTCTTTCATCATCATAATCAGCCTTTTTAATGTTCCCACTGCTGGGACACAGACCTCCTCTCTAGGAGAGGGAATGGGCCATAATCCAACACGCGGGCCCAGTGCGTATTGGTGGATGTCACATGTCTTCAAATTTTTGATTCTAGGACATGCCGGTTTCCTCACGATGTTTTCCCTCACCGTTTTGAGAGCTGTGGTGATGAAATAAATGACACAAAGTCATGTGCCTGACTGAGTTTGAACCAGTGACCTACAGCTTGTAAGTCGAGGCAGTTACCACTCAGCCACCACTGCTCTCCAACACTTCTCTTCTTTATTTTCTTTACTGCTGAAATTCGTTTCAGTTTACTTCTGTAATGGTCAAAATCATAAAGTTCTTAGTGTTGCTATCATGAATTTCTTTTCCTGTCGATGATCTTTTACTCTGTTACAATGATGTTCAAAAAAACCAATCCTGTGCGTCCCGCATCCATAGTATTCTCGCAACCCTCACGAAATCATCCCGGTCCTTTCTCGTCGATATAAGTAGTATCGATGCAGTGCTAGCGCTGAGCTAGGCAGCCCTGTCTCCACGCACTCGATAGCTAGAAACATCTCGCTTATCCTTGTACGGGGTATGGGCAGGTAATTAAGGATTATTTCATTTGCAGCTACACAAGTTACCCACTAACGCAGCACGGAGTGCCTGCTGCCAGGGAGAATGTTCACCTAATTGTAAACTAACATGGTGGCAGAGACTTGGTCTGCTTAGATTATAGCTTTTAATTAGGAATTAATATTCGTTCCTTGATTCGTTTAGTGTGATTTGTTTTTTTTTAGCGCTGTGGGCGAAATGATTGTGGTGTGACCAGGGATCTGTATTTAGTTTGAGGTAGGTAGAGTCAATCAATACTTTAGTTTCAGGATTTTTTTTTTCAATTGGTAGAGTGGATTATTCATGCTCTTGCATGTCCGTGAGTTTTTTCAAGTCAAAATTGAATAGGTTTCTACTTCTAGGCAGGCGTGCTTCATCGTCGGCTATCAACGCTTACTATCAGTTTGAGATAGTGGTCAAACGCGAGCGCGTTCCGTCAAATTCATATATTACATGTATTCATTTATTTACGTACATAGTTTTATTTATATAATAAAAAATAAAAAAAAAAGTTTGTTGATGCCTATGAATTTGATGGAAAGTTTAGCGCGGTGCTCGAACGATTGGCGGCTACGCTGCGTATTGTGGGTTCGATTCCCGCTCGGAAATAATATTTGTATAGCCCATAGCTAGATGTTCCGTGTCTGGGTGTCTTGTGAGTGTCAGTTTTATGTGTTTGTGAATATTTTATGTGCCCCACATTTTTGTTTAAACTAATATCAAACTATAATTGGATGTCATTCTACATGTAGTTGTCGGTATTTTAAAAGGATTTACATAAATTCAAGGCAATTATCTATCGTATAAAAAGTAATAAATAGATGGATTTCGATCGCCTAGAGCGAGACATTAGACATTTCCATGTTTGGCAGTGAGCGATTTGTCGAACGAGTTCCTACGCTACAATACAGGCAGGTTGCAGTGGCGTAGCAAATGGGGGGCGGCGGGGGCGGGCCGCACCTGATGTCACCTTTTTTGGGGTGACACCCACCTGGTCTCACAACTTTAAGAACAATGTACAAACAAAAAAAATCACTAGCACAAAAATTTCTTTTTCGGTGATTCCTCCACTAGCACTAACTTAGCTCTATGTATAATTTCGGGATTCCCGCAAAAGAAGGCTCTTTTGCGGTGCTGGACATCTGGACAAGGACGCCTGTCCTTCTCCTTTTGATCCATGTCCTTTATCATATAAAATTTATTGCTTTTTACTTTCGGTGGGGTGATACCACCAACTTCCGCACCGGGTGTCACCCAAGATAGCTACGCCACTGGCAGATTGTTCGCTAACGAATCAGGAGCACGTCTGACTTCAATGTGAACCGCGAAATCAATTTAGTGATAGATTATCCGCGTCACACGTATCCACCTAGCATTTAAATAGACACCTTTTTGTGCCATTTGTCAGTCCGCTACTGGACTAACTGGCTCTTTTTATTACCAACATCTTTGGGATAAAAAAAAAATTGGTTATTCGAGATTGCAGGTAGGTATGTATAATACCTATCGATCGTATTAATAAGGTAAATTACTACTTCCCACAGGGAGGAAGCTTGAATTCCAGCAAGGGGTAAATTTATGCTGATGTAAAGTGATATAACACATTTATTATTTTTATAAGTACGCCTGGAATTGAACCTCACGCTCAGACTCATGCAGTTTTCCTACATTCCTGAATCGAAATAGATATGAAACTTATTGAATATTCAAAATTAGAGAAACATTAATTCAGGGTGAGCGAAGCATTCCGATCCTTTAAAAACCTATTCGCCATACAAGAGAATTTGCATTCTACTAAGCTTCGGTAATAACATTTTACGACGCCAGCGCTCCTGCGGCTGATAGTAGAACTAAAATGAACAAAACTCTGAGTTCCGATCACAGATGGCGTTATTTAAAATAACTGCACTAACCTTTAACGGGATCGAATTAAAAGTAATAGCATTGTGGTCGGGTTCCGTCCATATTTTCATTTATTATCGTTTTTGCTGCTTTCTCGCTTCGGTTTTGCAATAACAGTGCAAAGCCCGCAATTTTGTGAGCAATAATAATTAGAGTCCATTGTTATTGTACATTTAATTTGAGTTAGCGTGTTAAATGCAATGAGCGAACCACCAGGGATTATTGTTAATTTCTCAATTATTAAAATGAGCGTAGTTATGAGTCGTATGTCATAAGTAATGTATGCTAATGCGATATTTATTTAAATGATGTACTTTTGGTTATGGGTGTGAACAAGAGCATTTATGGAAATAGACATTAAATATTAACGCATAAAATGGACTATTATTTGTTGATATGTGGGTAGGTCGGAGTGGCCAAATAGGACAAGTTACAAGTCACAAGTCCTACTTGGCAGAATAACAATTATATTATAAGTAAGTTGCAAATAAGTTGTATCATTTGTTATACAAAGTAACATTGCTTAGCTCACTTATAAACTTTTTCCCCAGCGAAAAGTATCTATCATAGCTACTATTACTAAGACCAGATTCTTAAATGAATAATTTTCTTTCTCACACTACTGGATAGAAATGAAAACATTAAACAATAATAACAGAGCATTATGAAAATAACACATTCAACTTACACTGAAAATTGTTCAATCTTCTGTAGTTTATCATTAAGTTCATGCCAAGGGAAAAACGGCCTTATTTCTATAGACAAAAGTTAGTGAAACGTAATGTTTTCAGTGATTCCAAATGTTGTAATTATTGTATAAATCGGTAAGAGACACGACACAGGCATCCGGAGGCATTTTGTAGTGTTTAGGTAATTTAGTAGTAATGACAAAAAAGACAGATGAACGCAGATCCACTCAGGAAATGCGTGTGGTACGCCATTTCGAACTTCTATGTGGTAATAGTATTGTGGGTACCTATTATTTCAAAATTTTTATCTAATACGCAAAAAATTTTATTTTATAATATTATGTTTATGTTTATCAAAGAGTTTTATTTATGTATTTTATTTCAATTTTTTAAAATAAATTTGTATATTTATTTACCCTCGTCCGTGCGTCACTGCGGGGTGCCAACTGAAAACCAGCGCTGGGTGTCTGACGCCCAGCAAATGCTGAGGTGGTCACCTCTTCGGTTCGGGCACGCTCAGCGTACCATTTAATTTTTGGTTGTTATTTTTTACCGTGTGTTTTGTAAATGTTGTGCTGTGTCTGAATTGAATAAATGTTTTTCTATTCTATTCTCTTCTATTCTATGTAATTATTTGTATGTTATGGGTTTCTTTTTTATTGCGTTGTTGCCTCTAGCGACACATCAATCTACTTTTTAGGGTTAACCAACTTCTTACTTAAACACATAATTATGTACTTCTATCTGCACTTTAAATATTTATCTTGTAGAAAATAACTTACCCAGATAGAGCCCAATGAAAATTTGACTGCGTAGCTATATATTTATTCATCATTTTCTTTTCAATGTTCCCTCTGCTGGGAAATGGGCCTTCTCTCTAGGAGAGGGAATGGGTCATAGTTCACCACGCGGGCATATTACGGATTGGTGGTAGCCACGTCTTCGAAGTTTTGGTTCTAGAACATGTCGGTTTCCTCACGATGTTTTCCTTCACCATTGAGTAATGCGCCTGGTTTGGTTTCAACCCGCGATTTACAACTCGTAAGTAGTTTTTGCCGGATGGTAAGTTTTTACAAAATAACGACACACATTCGACGATAAACATATTAAGTTGGTTAAAAAAACACAAGTTTCATTATGTAAGTACTTGGTCTATAATCAGCAGAAGGCTCAAGGCATCCTTACTAACAATTAAGTAATTATAGTACACATATTTCGAGAAGTACTTATTTATTCTATTTCATTTTACTACACAACTGTCTAGCTGGCAGCTGGAATTTCCCCACCGACATGAATATCGGTAGCGGGTAACGAATTTCAAAGTAATAATTACTAATTCAGCATTTGGGACAGATTTGTGCAACTTCACACGAACGTAGCGCTCCGGCATGTCGTAAAATCGAAGAATTTCATGAATATATAATAAATTGTACAACTTTGATCATGCATAACCACCAACGGTGTTATTTATGTACTAATGAATAAATACTTCGGATGACGTTAAGCGCCTAATAGTTTTGTATATGACTGGAAGATGTGTTGCTATAATTTTTTCTGTAGGCGCTTCGACTTCATAATGTGAGTTAAGTTATTTTTGTTTTGAATATAAGGTGTGATCGGCCTCTTAATACAAAATTATAAACTTGATTGGATTGTTTTTATGGATAGATTATTCTAGTCATTTCCTGAAAAAGAATCTTGTGTAACGTTGTTCAGTTTCGTCGATTGAACAAGTCTTTAAAGATTGCGGAGACTTTGTAGTTGCACTCTAGTGTTTACACCTATGTAATAAAAATTTGTAAATTGATCTATTCTATTTTTTTGTTTACTTACAAATACTTTACACCACTTAATAATAGCACTGCAATTTTACCTGGAACAAAATAAAATTAACATTAGCATGATATTAGAATGTAATGAGTACAATATCAACACACGAACACGGTGTTTAGTGTGCAATTGAGTCTTAAACTGTAATGTTCACATCGACTGCTATTAGAGACACGAACTCAGTTCACTGACGTTACTTTATTAGGAGTAAATTGATACTTTAGGCTTAACGGTTTGATTGATTAAAAAATCGTACCGGTCGATAAGGCAGAAATGTTCTGGTCTAGCGACCGTGTACCAGAGGTCGTAGTGTTGGAAGGCCTCACACACGGTGGACCGGATGAGGGTTGCGGAAATCCGATGGACTGTTCATTGTGGCGACAGTTGAGGAAAGCTTATGTGAGGAATGACTGGAAAAATAATTAATTTATTTAATTACAACGGTTAGACAATCAATTAAATTTGTAGACGTCATATACATGAACAGTACTTCTGACATACCAGTAAAGTCATCTTTAATTAATCCGCAAACAGATCGTTAGTTGGATTGTAATCTAAGAGATCATTTAGTGCAGCCAATATGCGAGGGATATCCGATTAGGTACAGTGGATTACGCGTAGTGTGAGGGTTTTAACTCTTTATTTTGTCACCTCGTATTAGCAGCACTCTGTCTCGTTTAAATTTAGATACGCGTGATGTTTTCTATACCGTAGGTACACCTAACACTTCAATTTATATAAAAGCAAAATACAACTCACTGATAATCACGAAATCTCAGTAACTAAAACATCTATGAACTTAAAATTTGGCAGGCAGGCTTATAGAGCGTTGGCATCCGCTAAGAACGGGTTTGACGAAACTCTACATTTATGGGTTAAACCATCTTTCAGGCGGGCGAAGTCGCTGGTAGTAGTTAGTATTTAACATATGATTTAACCTTTCGAATACCGTTACCGTTATCGTTAATTAAAGACACAATAGAACGACAATAGTGGGGTTCAAGAGTTCAATACTGTTAAGTAGGTAGATCTATATAATTATATTCATTAGTAGCAAAATGTAACAAATCACAAATGAGTGGTAATTGAGACACGAACCAGCGCTAAACAGTTTAGCTGTATGCAAAACAGATGCAACAGTTAACTTGCACAATATGAGGGCTTCAGTACTACTTGTTACGTTATAGTAAGTATGCAGGGCTGATGTGTATGTACTATTTGTTGTTACAGTAAGTAAACAGTGCTACAATGAAGTATATAAGTTACTAGCTTTTGTCAGCGGCTTCGCCTGCGTACATAAAATATAACCTATGTCACTCAGGAGTAAAGTAGCTTTCTATTGTTGCTAAAATTTTTCCAATCGGACCAGTAGTTCCAGAGATTACCCCCTACAAACAAAAAAACATAAAAACAAAAAAACAAACTTTACCTCTTTATTATATTAGTGTAGATTACTTACCTTTTTTGGTACGACATAATCACAAGACCCATTTTTGTGAAGAGTGAGAAGGATTGTAAGATTTTTACTGACTAAAACCACTTGTATTTTCTCAACTGTCTTTGCGATGCAGGGCAACCACACGAACGGGGCCTAGACCAAGATGAGCTACCCATTGCCGGCCGAAAACTTAGCAACTCAAACAAATACCTACCTGTATTCTGGACATCTGTATGTATACCTTTCAAATACCGTAATTAGAGACATAATAGGAATACAACAGTGTGTGATGCTGGCGTTCGCACACCTATCGTTCTTTAATTGTGTCTGTAATTACGGTGGTCGAAAGGTTAAGGGTGCCTTGTTAAGCCGCAACATTTTGCTGATTTTCTGTGAAGTACGCGTAGAACACTACGCGCTACCAGTGACTCAGGTTTTTTTCAGGTTTTAGTTTTTAGTCTTTACATGACGAGGGATGGCTGAAGATCGCATGTTTCTTCAAAAAATGCTTACAGTTCGCCAACCAAGGATGACTCACGAACCAATTGATTACGTCTACGAGACATTGTTTTGCGATCGTCTATCAAAGTCATCTGTGACCTTATTTGACATTGTTTTCCTACCCCCAAGGGTGACACACACAATAGGTTCGGGACTCGTCGCCTTCGCTCGGGCCGGGGCTGCCGAGCGCTCCCTTGAGCAACGTGCCGCTCTATTAATCCCCGAAGCCGGCTGTCGGCGACTCGGCGCCCATCCATTAACGTAGCTTACTCAATAACAAACAACTTGTAACTGATATCTATTTGCCATAGACCTTTTTGTCAAAGAAGAAAATCTTTATACGTGTTACAGTCGATACTGCTTCAGTCAAAATTCTCATTTTATTATGTTAAACCGTATTTTCATCATCATTTCAGTCAAAAGACGCCCACTGTTGGATATAAGACTCCCTCAAGTGTAGCCACAATGATCGGTCCTGAGCATCTCGCATCTATTACATTCCCGCAACCCTTGCCAGGTTTGCGGTCCACTTTGTAGAAACACCTTCCAACACTGCGTCTTCCGGTACGCGGTCGCCACTTCAGAACCTTTCGGCCCCAACGACCATCGTACCTACTACAATACGAGTAATGTGCCCTGTCTATTGTCACTCAAACGTTTTTTAGTTATCTATACGTAGGTATTTAGAATTCCTGCTAATAAATAAATGTTTATTGTTCTTTAATTGTGTCTGTAATTACCAAAATCAAAAGGTTAAAATAGTCACAAAAACCAACCTAACAGATTTTTTGATAATTTTTAGTAGTAGTTTTAACTGGTCAAAAGTATACTTGACCAAAAATTTGGACTGTGACATGATAACATACCTACTTGAAATGTGGTACGATAAAGTCTTCACAAAAAATAACCAAGTCACCGTCACAAGCCGTTAGTTTCAGTTGTTATTTGTAAATTTTTGACAGTCGTTACAGGTATTCAAACACTAGAATGTCTGATCAATCAGTATATTCAAGGAGTATCGAGTTGCCTGTCTCCCAATGACTGGATTGAGCGATTGTTAATCAAACCTCCACAGATTTCAGAAACACTCGCTCCATATAAAACGCGGGTGTTAGGCTGACAGCCGACCTCACGCCAGTTGGGAAAATATTTTCTGAGGAAAACTGAAGAAGGTTTGTGATTCCTTTTTCAGTTTTCATTCCCCTTTTCAGTAAATATAATATAATGTAGGTAAGTAATTGTACATTTCAGTATTCAGCACATTTCTTCCACAAAGTATACATTGTTTTAATGTGCTATAATGTTTTACTAAGTGAGCAGTCGACGGATATGACAAACAATTATAAAGTAAAACTCTTGGAACTCAAAACAATGCAAAATGTTAAACAAGCAAAACAAAGGATGTAAACAACAAATTCTTGGAGCAAGCGACAGCGCGCCACTGCAGCGGCCGCGGGCCTTACTCGCCAACGTGCATACCTCGACACGGTACCGCTACTGCTAATACTTCTAATTGTGCTCTTAAGTGAAAATTTACAATTTTACTATTGTTGATAATAAACAACCATCAATTATTATTATTAATGCAGGTATAAAAATAAATAATAATAAATACAGCGATGTTAAACATAGTGCTACTTCAATGTACAATCAAGAAATTAACAAACTCAAAGCTGACAACGTGGTTTTACTAAAGACATATGAATAATCTAATGGAATTGAGCCTTAAAACCTGTGAAACATTTTCCATCGCCCTAATTATAAACGTCCAAAATTCCTCCTATCGAACTACCTGCGAGTTTCATAGCGGATAATGAGCACGTTCCCTCCGATTTGATAGCCGGCCACCCTGCAGACTATGAGGGTGCAATGAGTGTCAACGCCACTGACGAATTATGCAAGATATGTGACGGACGCATCGAGTGTGCTCCAACGGCTATCCTGCTGATATCCCTGGTGCACACATTGTATGGGCATATTGGCCCTGAACCTGACTACTTTGGCAAGAACAAAAGGTTCATTCTGAAACAGTCAGAGGAAGAAGTAAGGGAACCCTTCAGTCAGTACACACACTTCAATAGGTTTAGTGAAGTGCATGGCAAGAAGACTGCAGGCGTACCGTTCGATGCTGATTATGACTTCATCGTGGTGGGAGGAGGGACAGCTGGCTGTGTGCTAGCTAGCAGACTATCAGAGAACAGGAAATGGAAGGTAAAGAATCTATATTTAATTAAATAGATAAAGCATTTGTACCTAAATGTATTTTTGTTGTTTTGAAAATGTTGTCCAGCCAGGTTAAGCATCTCTATCTCATCTGATAGTAAACGATGATGTGGTTGACAGTGGAGCACACTTAAACTGTACGCACAATGAATACGTTTTTAACACGTTTTGTGTGTAGGTGGGATGTACCTAAACCGTATGTGTGGTAGCCCTAAATGTAAACTAAAGCTACTATTACTATGCTCTACTGCTGTGCTACTGTGTTCTTTGTATTTACGATATGTCGTATTTATAATACGTCACGGCTGATTTTAAGAAAATACTAATTTGGATTCCAGGTGCTGATGATTGAAGCAGGTCCTGAGGAACCAAAGATGGCACTGATCCCAGGACTTACGAGCGAGTTCAAGGGTTCAAACATAGATTGGCAGTATTCCATGAGGCCGAAAAAGGGGTGAGATTCAGTTCATGGACTAAAGGTCGGGATCTGTCAAGAGATTGACTTTAGGAATACTAGTTTGGTACTAGTCAATTTGGAATGATTTCATGTTTGTTTCACTCGCTGGTGAAACTCACTATTATTTGTATGCAGATTCCTAAGTCTTTTAAACCATATTCTTAAAAACCAATCTCTCGTCAGATCCTGATTAAGTAACTGTAGTTTTTATCAATCATATAGTTCTATCACGTTACAGGTTTTGTCAGAATCGAGGAGAGAGAGGCTGCGAGGTAGTCCAGGGCCGGGTCCTGGGAGGAACATCCTCCATCAATGATATGGCGTACATGAGAGGAAGTCCGGCTGATTACGACGAATGGGCCATCCTCGGGAACGAGGGTTGGTCTTACAGCGAAGTCCTGCCTTATTTCAAATATTCAGAAGGAAATTACGATAAGGATATATCAAAGAACAAGTTTTTTCATTCGACACAGGGTCCGCTCGACGTCGGCCGGTATCCGCACGTCGACGATAATGTGGATGTTTTACTGAGTGCGTTAAACGAAATAGGATACAACTATACTGACGTCAATGGTAGACATCAGCTAGGGTTCATGAGGATACAGACAATGTCATACTTTGGTGAAAGAGTTAGTGCGTACACAGCCTTCATTGAACCTATTAGAAAGTTAAGATCTAACCTAGAAATAGTTTCGGAAGCCTTAGTTACTAAAATATTCTTCGATGATAAAAGAGATACAATATCTGCTCTCGGTGTAGAATATATCAAAAATGGTACAAGAGTAAGAGTGAGAGCTACAAAGGAAGTTATATTAAGTGCCGGAGCGATAAACAGTCCAAAGATACTAATGCAATCTGGAATAGGCCCAAAAGAGTATTTAGAATATTTAGATCTAAAAGTCATCTACGATTTACCAGTAGGAGGTAACTTTCACGATCATGTTTCAGTTTGCTTGCCTGTTATAAAACTTACAAAGACATCAACAACATCAAAGTTTCCTGAGAAACTTAAAGACATCACGACTTATTACTCAAAAGGTATCGGGCCTTTATCAGCTAACTTTCAAGTCGTAGCATTTTTAGAAACCACAATATCTGATATCTTAGGAACACCCGATATTGAGGTAAGATTCAAAGGTCACGACTCAAACATGTATTACGACAAGCTTGAAATATGTGTATCGTTATTGACTCCCAAAAGTCGCGGTCAAGTTGTCTTGAACGCTACAGATCCTGTTTTTGGAAAACCGTTGGTTTACCCTAATTTTTTAAAAGACCCAACTGATGAAAAGAAATTACTGGAAGGTATACAAGAAATTGTGAAACTTTTTGATACAGACGTTTTCAAGAATGCAGAGTACACGTTTGATCCACGCAACATATTGAATAATGACTGCAAAGAACACGACCGAGTCTCTGAAGATTTTTGGTCATGTATCATCAAACAATTCTCAACTCCTCTACATAATTATGTCGGGACATGCAAAATGGGCACATCAAAAGATCCAGAGTCAGTTGTAGATAAGAACTTGAGAGTTTTTGGAATTAACAATTTGAGAGTTGTTGATGCATCAATTATGCCAAAAATAACCCGCGGCTCCACTGCGGCACCAGTTATAATGATTGCTGAAAAAGCAAGTGATATAATAAAAACAAATTGGTATTAATATAATATTTTATTAACCTAAATCTATTTTTGTCACCGCCTACTATAATAATGACCATTATTGTCTTTCCAGTCTTTTATGATCATCTTGGCTCCTTTCTCTGCTATCATCATTGTGGGTGCAAATATTCCACCCCTTGCATGTGTGGGCATTACAGAAGCATCTATAATTCTAAGACCTTCAATACCATGCACCCGTAACTGATAATTAACCACAGAATTAGTACTGTTTTCCCCCATTCTACAAGTTCCTACAGGGTTACTCATAGCTTTTGTATAATGTCTAGCAATACAATTCCACTGGTCTCTATTACTGAGCCTATCGCAAGGAAAGAGGTCTAAGGGTGCAAATTTTATATCAGTTTTCTTAAATTCTTTGGTTTCAAGCAGTTGTAGCGCTATATCAATACTATCAACAATAGTATCTAAATCTTCGGATTCCTTCAGGAAATTCGCTTGAATCAATGGACGACCATATTTAGGATTTCTTTTATTGAGCATAACCTTTCCTCTGCTTTTAGGTCTCAATAATATAGGATTGATATTAACTAAATTATAATATGACAAGGGCAGGTTCGTTTCCTCTGCCGCATGCACACTTACATTAGTCAGCATAAATTTATCGCTTCTAATAAAATTACCTTCTAAAGCGAGCTCCACATCAGGAGCGTTGAAGTTCTCGTAAAGTTGTATGAAAGCTGATACTTGAGCGATGCCTCTAGAAGCTAGCGGTCCATTGCGGTTTTGGAACCATGTTTTAAAATCATTGATTACTTCAGCTTCCGTGACCACAGGAACATCGTTCAATACGAAAGCCAGACCACCAATGGTCACTTGGTCTTGATAGTTCTGTCCTACAGGGAGTTCAACAATTGGTGTAATATTATGTTTTTTTAAGTCAGCTTTGGGACCAATGCCAGACAGATGTAGTAACCTAACATTATTGATAGCGCCTGCTGCTAAAATAATTTCTCTTTTAACGTACGCTGGTCGTTCTTTACCCTTTTCCACTTCATAAATGATGCCGTCTACATTTTTTTCTTGTTTATTAATAACTATTCTTGTTGCATATGCTCCAGTAACCACTTGTAGGTTCTTTCTGTGTCTCACTGGTTTGAGGAAGGCGCTGTTGGTACTCAGCCTGGTATTGTTGGATATGGCGAATTGGTTGTTGACTACTGCTTCTTGGATATTGGTGTTTATATCTAGGGTGCGAAGGCCCATTTCGGAGAAGGCGGCGGTGAAGATCTCCATGTAGCGGTCGACGTGCTTGAAGCGCTGCACGTGCATCTCCCCGCCGCGCGCGTGGTAGTGCGAGTTCATCAGTACGTCATAGTCACCTTCAAATAGAAATTAATGTGAAATGTAATTCAAATACGTTCTATTCTGTTACGAACTAAATGGATAATAATTTAGTAAATGATATAAAATAAAATAAATTTCTTAGTTGAACGTTTAAATAACTTTATGTCATAAATATCGTGACAATAAAATATGTTAGCATTCATTTTATTCATCATCGTCATCTTCCTGCCCTTGTACTTATTTAGGATTAATTTAGCATTATTTTTATTGTTCACCAAAATAGTTCGAAAGTATATTATACTAACTTCACTATATGGTACAATTGCGCAATTACTGACAGCGATGTCTAGGCGACAACTTACAGAAAAACTAAAAATAAAAAGAGGATAGTCCTAGGATACCACTAGTATAAATTAATCTTATAAATCGGTGAAAAAAAAGTGTTGAAATACTATGAAAATTCTGAGTATCAGTGTTCTATCCAATGATAAAAATTATCCAATGACGTATCCCGTCCTTGGTTGGAACGTGTTGAACGATTTGCTTTGGTTACGCGCAGCCACCATTTCGATTAAGACCCAAAAAACGGTTACTGCGCATTCAGGTTCGACCAACATGATGGTTCAACTTGTGTGACGAGTATTATAACCGCTTCTCGAGTTTCAATCAAAGTGGGAGGTGCGCGGACCCGAGCGAATGGGTCAACTTATTTGCCTGACTAGGGGGAGACCGATGATGACCTGTCGCGTACTATTAGTAACCTACCTACCATCTGTTGCCAGCTGAACAAACACAATAATACTTTATCATGTAAAAACATGTGCCCAGTTAGTAACTCACCATTATCCTCAATGCTTTTGAAATGTTCAATGACTCCATCGAACTTCCAGTCCAAGGAGCCGAGGGCGCCGGTGCTGTGCCAGCCGTCGTAGTCGGCCTTGGACCCCCGGGTGTACTTCATGTCGTTGGTCACGCTGGATCCGCCCAGCACCTTGCCCGTCTTTACCTCGCAGCTGCCACCAGGGCGAGAGAGACAGGAGTAGCCGTTGCGCTCAGTTCTGTAGTTCCACAGGATGGGACGGTACTCCTTAGTGGGAACTCCTGGGATGTCATAGTCTATGTTCTCGTCGACTCCTGCTTCGAGTAATAGAACCTGGAATTGGTGTTGTCAGCCTCATAAAAATAGGTAAACTAATTGGAAAAGGCACAGAAAACTACGCGGCAAATAGGTAAAACCCGTTGCTATGATTATGCGCAGCGCTCGATTTGATGGAGTCCCGAAAATCTGTTACTACGCATTAAAGAGCGATCGCCATTTTATTTCAACTTCTGGGCTGCTTATTGTACCATATTAAATAAAAAACCGTAGCCCTATACTCGGAATTACTTATAATGTATACGTGTGCTTTCACAGACATGTTACTCATTATTCACATGGACAAAACACCCAGACCGCTCAAATTTTAATAGGGTACACATAATCTCCTTTATAATATAATGTTACAGTGAAGAAATTATTATTCACTTACATGGCAATATAAAACTACACGTTTGAGGGCAGATTAGAAATATGCGCTAAAGTGAGTTCGACGCGCACGGGTGCAATCGTCAAGGTGAGTCAATAAGTTTACGTACAGATAAGCGGACATAAGCGTCACTGGATGTGGCTCGCCACTCGAGTCTTCTGTAACTTGTAGTGTCTATACTATTTTTTTTTATGGTAGGCAAAAATCATCCAATGACATATCCCGCGCCGTCCAGGCTCCGCCAGGCAAGTCTGGCCTTTTACTGAATAAAAACCCACCCCATTTCTTATTTGCCTTGATTCATGGGCCTTGGTGTTACATTTTTTTTACCTATGGCCCAAGGAGGTTTCGACCCTGCGGGGCTCCTACAGTTACTGTCTATACATAAAAAAAGACTTGTATTGTAAATTATAAGATGAATATCTACACTAATATAATAAAGAGGTAAAGTTTGTTTTTTTGTTTTTATGTTTTTTTGTTTGTAGGGGGTAATCTCTGGAACTACTGGTCCGATTGGAAAAATTTTTGCAACAATTGAAAGCTACTTTACTCCTGAGTGACATAGGCTATATTTTATGTACGCGGGCGAAGCCGCTGACAAAAGCTAGTATTTAATAAAAAGCATCAAATTTCTAAAAACTACTGGACCAAATTGAAACCTTCTTTCATAATTAATATAAAAAAAGTAATCTATAGGTCTGCGGAATCTTTCCACATTGTTCTCACATTTACATTACAAACCAGAAGCAAAATGTTAAGTAATTATAACAAAATGTATACCTAACCTAATTAATCGTTAGGTCAGCTCAACAAGCTTATCTGTGTTCATTACTTGTTAGTAGTCTGCAATCGGCTTTAACAGTACATTTTATACAATGAACTATCGGTTAGAAACAATTTGTACTCTGTAAATAATATCACAAATTATCCTAATCGCTAAGTTTCCTGGGTGCTGTTACCTACGTGACGTGAAGGTAATACAGAAAGAATGAAAAGAAAGAAAAACTTTTTATTTGCGGGACGCACACTAAATTACAAATAAATAATAATAATTTACATAAAACCAATAACAAAATTAATTAAAATAGTGCGCACGTCCGCGCAAAAAGCATAAAGCACGCATAAATACGCACAGATAATTTGTCGTATCTAGTTAGGGTTATTATTCATGGACGCTTTGTGACATTCCTTTTTTTTGTGTGAAGTTATCAGCATTTTGGCGTCTTTCTTAGAATTTCGTATCAGTAGGCCAACGTCTCCCTCCCTAGAGATAGGAGGCCTGTGTCCCTGCAGTGGGAACATTAAAAAAAGGGCTGATAATGAGGCCAACGTCTTGGGGTGGGCACTATACGATACTGTCACAAGACCATACCTACTGTTATGAGTTAAGCACACTTCGGCTTCTCTGCCTGGTTATCTACGCCTCATCATCATCATCATCATCAGCCTCATTAATGTTCCCACTGCTGGGACACAGGCCTCCTCAACAGGAGAGGGAATGAGCTATAATCCACCACGCGGGCCCAGTGCGGATTGGTGGATATCTACGCCTATATGGAAGGAAGACTTTCAGATTGGCGTAATGTTTTACTGAACGCGTTCTGATGTGTTGTTAATTACGAGTAAGTATTATTTTTTTATTTCATTAGTTTAACTTTGTATAGCTTCTTATAGGTTTAGTAGTAGTTCATTTGCGGACTATAAACTATAACAAGGGGAGACAACAAAAGATATTTTTTTTTTACATAATACAGAATGTTTCAACCTGTGTGTGTGTGTACTTCGGAATGCTCGTCAAATTGGGACCGTTATCGATCGCTTGATCCCGGAAACACGTGTAAAAAACCCCATGTGTATTTCACAAACACACAAAATCACAATCATGTGTTATATATAAATAGGTAGTTTTTAAAATGCGAATTTATTTTATCGATATTTTAAGGAAAATTGCTCTTTAAATTAATTAAGTTATTTACCAAAACAAAAGGAAAATTTTACAAAAAAATATGTAGTAATAATACTTTTTACAGAAAACAGGTTAGGACTTCATACAAAGCGGTTATTTTTTAAATATTTATAAAAACTATAGTTCTTGTAATAGAGAGAAGTCTCGCAAACTTGCAGGAGTGGTTCTAATGTCACACCATAGAAGGCGCTACAGTATTATTATTTATTTTTACTTGAGATAGTGACCAAGACCAAGCCAACAAAATAAAAAACAAGCAAGTTTCAAGATGTTACCTTCCAATCAGAGATAGCAGACAGTCTGTTGGCTAGCACACACCCTGCAGTTCCTCCTCCGATGATGATGAAGTCGAATACACTGTTCCTTAAGTCCTTCTCATCTGCCTTAGTTCTGGTCGCCTTGGAGAATAGGTCAGCATTGGCAGACGTTGCCAGCAGTAGCATGTACGTCGGTAGTACCTTACTGTGGATGAGAAGATCAGACAATGACTTGCACATGCGAGTTGCATGCTACCGATCCCGCTCCAGCACCAAAGAAACCGGACGAAAAGAATGCCCCATTATCACCCACAATGTGGACATTCTTTCTGCATAAAAAGTTTAGGAATCGTTTTCATTCTAGCTACTGCAGGCTAAGATGAAAAATTCCCTGTCAGAGTCAGTGTTTCCTGAGCTGTAACCTGGAGTTTTTAAGTCAATATAAAATTTGATACTTCTAGGCAAACGTGCTTAATCGTCGACCATATAATCTTCCACTTAACATCACAAATAAATAAACTCAAAGTATTTATTTCAAATAAATCAAGTTTTTTTTAACTCTTGAGAATTCAAAACCGCATCAGTGCTATGAAGCTATTTAAAGATAAGATAAGATAAGATAAGATAAGATAAGGCATTTATTTGTAGAATCATGAGTATACATACAAGGCATGCAGGTTGTTAATAAACAAAAAAGATCAGTCATGTTCGGCCTTTGTGGCATACAAATATACAGATAAGAAGTCATAAAAATTATTAATTAAATTTAAACAATGAAATACAAATTTAAATTAAATGTCCAAAAATTAAATGAAAAATTATAAAATGTCAGTAAATATTTGTTAAATCATATTACATTTTGTCATTCATAAATTCTAAAATACTGTAGTATGCTTTCCTAATTAGATATAATTTTAGCCGCTTTTTAAGTATGTGTGCGCTTAATTCTCTCCATCCCTTAGGAAGTTTATTAAATATTAAAGGCGCCATGCAAAATACACTTTTTCGCATTAGTGCTGTTTTAGAAACATGTGAGCAAAGCATAGTGTTATCGCGTCTGACGCGACTAACTTTGTCTGCCATGCGTGGAAATAGGTGCCGATTACATTTTACAAACATGACAACTTCGAATATGTATAGCGAAGGTAACGTCAGAATGTTATAATTAATAAAATACGGTTTACAACTGTCAATTGGACCTAATTTAAACATCGTCCTAATACACCGTTTTTGGGCTTTGAAAGGTATATCCTTGTCAGTCGAATTGCCCCAAAAGATAATTCCATACCTTAGGTGCGATGCAACAAGACCGTGGTAAGCTGTCAACAATGCGTCAGTGTTAAGCACAGGGACTAATTTGTACAGGGCATAGGAAGAGTTACTAATTTTTTTGCTCAAAATTTCAATGTGTTCTTTCCAATTTAACTTGTTGTCAATAGTTACACCAAGGAACTTAGCAGTTTTGACTTCTTCAATTATTTGGTCATTATATTGGACCTTAAGATCAGGTAAAGTTGGTAAGCGTTGACTGAAATGCATAATATTAGTTTTATTGAGATTTATCTTTAAATTATTGTTATCCAAATATTTTATTATTGATGTTAGAGAGTTATTAATGTCACTTTTATATTTGTCTTTAGAATCACATTGAATTGTTATGGTACTGTCGTCAGCAAAGAGTGTTACAGGTTGATCAACAAATTTAGGCAGGTCATTTATATACAATATGAACATTGGTGGGCCTAACACACTGCCCTGAGGAACGCCATATTTAATTACAAGTTCATGTGATTGGAATATTTCTTCACGTTTAGTTTTTGTATTTATTGAGGATATTTCTGTAAGTTGTTTTCTGTTGTCTAAATATGATTTAAATAGTTTTAGAACGTTGCCTCTAACACCGTATGCCTCCATTTTATCTAAGAGAATATCATGCCTAACGTAATCGAAGGCTTGGGTCATATCACAGAATATTGTGCAAACAGGGTTGGTCTTATCAATATTTAGCATGACTCTATACAAAAAATCATACAATGCCATATTAATAGTTTGATTTTGTCTAAATCCTTTTTGCTCGTTCACTAATAGCTTATTTTTTTCCAAATATTTGCTTAGTTCCTTGTGTATAAATTTTTCATAAATTTTAGAGATAACACTTATAATCGAGATCGGCCTGTAATTTTCTATATCATCTTTATTTCCCTTTTTAAACAATGGTTTAACTATAGATTTTTTTAGAGCATCTGGAAAGATGCCCGTGCTTATGGTCAAATTAATGAGATGGCTTAGATGCGTACATATTTCTGCAGAAACTGATTTAAGAATTTTTGTTGATATTCCGTCATGACCAACGCTATTTGTATTTTTCAATGAGTTGATAATTTTAAATACATCCTGTGGTAAACAGGGTGGCATAAAAAACGACTTTTCGCTATTTAGAATTTGCGAGGTAACACTATGTCCTGATTCTGATATTGGGATAACTTTTTCAATAAAATAATTATTGAAAGCATTCGCTATTCCTTGAGGATTAGTTATAATATTACTGTCGTATTTTATTTTTGTAATAGGAGTTTTAGGGACGTTCTGCTTTGAATTATTAATTATTTTCCAACTGGTCTTGGATTTGTTGTCTGATGTTTTTATTTTATAACTATTTTGGGCAAATTGTGTCAGCTTTGTAATTTTTTTAAATAGTTTAGAGTACGTGGTCAACTTTGTTTTATTTGTTTCATTAGGAGTTCTTCTATATAACCACAAAAGTTGCCGTTTCTTTTTACTGCATATTTTAATGCCACGTGATATCCACGGTGACCGTTTTGTTCCGTGTATGGTTACAGTTTCATTAGGAAAGCACAAACAGTAGAACAATGAGAGTGTTTCTGTAAAAGCGTTATAGGCTATGTTAGGGTCACTGGTTTCATATATAACAGAAAATGATAAATTACGTAGACAATCTTTAAACTTTAAAATATTTTCTTCACTATAATTACGTTTCTTTATACGCCAATATTTAATAAGCAAACAATTTTGCACAGGTAACTTTACCAATTGCGCTGTATGATCTGACAATGCAAATTCTAATATTTGTGTTTTACCGCATCTATTAAAGTTATGCGCAATGTTGTCTATACAAGTTTGACTTTTAAGTCTAGTGGGTTTATTAACAGACAATTTTAGATTGTAATTTAACAGCAAACATTCAAAATCTATTGCTTGATAAGATCTTCTTAGGACATCTATGTTAAAATCTCCTGCAACGACAATATTTTTAAAAGTCTTTTTTGTAAGATCTTGTAAAATTAAATGTAATTTGTCCATACACATATTAATATTATTATTTTTTGGAACTCTATAGACACAAACAATAGCTATCTTATAATTAATTAACTCTATGGCGCAACACTCAAAAACACCGGTCTCTGATACTCTAGCAATTTGCTTTAATTCCTTAAATTGAAAAACTTGTAAAATGCAACGCACAGTTTCTTTCACTAATGGTAAAGACCAGAAACGTGAATGGTTTGTTTTTTGTATGCCGTAAGAGTCCGATAAGAAAGGATTTTTTTCGGAATTCTACTATCAACTATTCTCGTTTGAAAAATGGGGCGTCTATATGAAGAAACTTACTTTTACGCGCGCAAAGCCACTAATAAGTATAAGCCAATTGTACAATTAATTTTCAAATCATTAATCTCTTTGACTGGCCTGTCAGCACAGTAGTTAGTGACCCTGACTGCTAAGCCAGAGGTCGTGGGTTCGATTCCCACCCAGGACAAATGTTTGTGTGATGGGCACGATCATTTGTTCTGTGTCTGGGTGTAATTTATCTATAATATGTATGTATTTAGAAATATACAGGGTGTTTGGTGCATCGTTTGCCAAATTGATTTGGCCGACAGGATAGATCATTTGCTATATCTTCAGCCCCAATAAATCATTCCTTGCCACACCGGTTTTTTTTAAACATGTTTTTAACTTTTATTCTTAAAAACACCGGATTTCAACATTTAAGCTTACATAAATAAAAAAGTTATTAGTCTATCCAACAAAATTTATTTTTATATTTAAGTGTACTGTTGTATGGTTCCATGAAATCCAAAATTACTTGCTAGTAACGTGTAGTTTTTCTATAAAAAACCTACAAAGTGTATGGGACATGACAAAATAATTTTAAAACTCAACTTTAAATTTCTATAAAAAAAAAACTAAAAGCGTTGGAGATCTTCGAATTTCTCAAAAAGTTCTCTAGTTAATGCCCTTTCCAATGGTGTGCAATATGCTAAAAAAAACCTTTTATTGACTTCATTAATTGGCTAAATGTAAAAAGACTTTTTCAGAAATTCGAAGATCTCCAACGCTTTTAGTTTTTTTTTTATAGAAATTTAAAGTTGAGTAGCAAATGATCTATACTATCGACCAAATCAATTTGGCAAACGATGCACCAAACACCCTGTATAAGTATGTTTATCAGTTGTCTAGTACTCATAACACAAGCTCTGCTTAGCTTGAGACTAGACGGCGTTGTGTACCATCACACATCGGATAAAAAAATATATATATCTACCTATATACACTTTGGAGCAGAAGATACAAGAAACTTGCTGAACATACTTTGTCCTTTTGATATACACGGTAGTCCCAGCTAACAAGTCTCGTATTTTTTTTTAAACCTAGATAACAGATTTGAATATAAAATAAAACCGATTAAAAAAGACTACTTGATTTCTGCGCTGCGCGTAACTTAAAAAATCAAGTGTTATCAACGGTAATCGGTAATAGTTGTCCGGCGTTATAATTCGTGGCAAGTAGTTTAAAACTCTAAACTAAAAATAATTGTAGCTGTCATTTGCTCAATACAAGCTTGGTGGTCATATATCTGACTTCCTACTTAAAGGATTTTCAAAGCGTAAGGAGCGTGGAAACTGATCTAGTTATTTCTGGAAATCTGTTGAACAAAAATATCAAATCTGTAAAGCCTCACGACCACCCAACAGAATCTGCTTATGCCCTTTATCATTGTTATAATATTATCCGTTGTAAAGTTAACTGATAAGATATAGTGATCGAATCCCGGTTTTTATTTCGTTTCAATATTGCGCCCAAACAGAGAGCTCTTAAAATTTTAAAATGTATTTACTTTGGCTCTCCTGTTTATTTGATAGGTGACGCAGCAATTCAGTAAATAATATATGACGGAGCGCCTTAAAATCGTTTAAATGCTAAACGATTATTATATTGTAAATCAGCCTACATGCATAAAAAAATTGAATAATTTAAGTTGAATTTGCCTAAAGATATCATTACATAGTATAAAACAAAGTCGCTTCCCGCTTTCTGTCCCTATGTGTGCTTAGATCTTTAAAACTACGCAACGTATTTTGATGCACCCGTGTGAAACTGGAACGGGTCGCTAGTCTAAGATATAGATAGCTTAAATTACGTGAGGCACTATGTAGCAACTAGAATTTTCGATTATTATCTTAGTTATTATAATTAAAGTTTATTTAGCAATCGGAAGTGTCGAACGCGTTAGTGAGAACTGACCTCAAATGTTACCTCTAGGTAACGTCGAACTTACTTGAAATGCTTCAAATTACATCAGTTCCGACTAACATTAAACTTGTATTAAGCAACTGTTTACGAACAAATAGAAATCTAATTGTTTCTGGTATTTCAAAAAAGTGTTACGTTGAAGTGGTTTTTTCTTGAAAACCTAAAATTGGACTTAATTTGACTTGGCTGATTACCTACTGACTCTTTATTATTCATGGATAAAACTGATTACCTATTTATTCTTCACAGCAATTCACGTAACTTAAACAATTAAGTTAAGTACCACTAGGTACATCGTGCTCGCATAATAGAAGCAACATGAAATTTATAACCAAGTTATATTTAAATCTAAGTTTGATATACATAAGAGTGTCCATGGAGTTTCTTGCACGTTCTTCTCCATAAAGATCTACGTCTTGGAACGTGAGGCAAATTAGTTTCAATTTTGCCTGTTTGTGGTCTCTTAATTGCACATTTTAATTCATTTGTTTGTTTATTTAATTTGATGATTTAAACAAACAATGAAAAAGCGAATACACTAGCGCTTCGATACCTGTTTACTCTCGCATGTTGTTGTTTACATTTACACTTTAATGTTGATCGAAGTTCCGAGCGGTTTTCACTGCTCTTGAAACATGGTTCGAGTGTGTGACGTCATTGTTGACGGCACTACTTTAGAGATATAGACGACAACATAATCTCTATTGCGATAAATACTAACGTCACGGTCACTGAAGCAGTGGTGGCCCAGTGGTGCGTGAGTTGCCTCCCGGGGCCGAGGGTTAGTGCGAAAGCGTTACACCGAGGCTCTGGGAATAAGGCAAGGAAGGCATAGGGTAGGTTGTTTAGTCAGTAAGAGTCTGACACTGATTCCCGTTCCGCCCATGAATGGGATTCGCCCAAAAAAGTGGTGCGTGAGTTCTTTAGGAACGGAATGCAGTAAATAAGTTGACACGAGATTTTGTTGCAGCAAAAGCTCCGACTTGACATAATTCCATATGTTTTGACATGCTCGAGCTACCCCCCCCCCTCCCCCCCCTTTCTATTCAAGTTATTTGCCGGCTACTGCTTTACTTTCTTGGAATTTAATTGTTGTTTCACTATTCTCAAAACGGTGAAAGAAAATGGAGTAAGGAAACTATCATGTTCTAGTACCAAAGATACGAAAATATGTGACGTCCACATGCAAATCGCAATACGCCCGTGTAGTGGATTTTGGCTAACTCCCTCACATTAATAGGAGAGAGGAGGCCTGAGTTCTAGCAGTGGGAAAATTAAAACGCTGACTAAGTTTTGTGATATTATGCAATGATTTTGTTTATCACCACCGGAGGTGTTTAACTAAGTGACATTTTATCAGCGATAATGAGCTAACGACTCGAGCAGAATGTATGGAACTGACCGACGCGCGACGGCGCGACGTTACCTCAGTAAATACAACTAAACATATATTTATCTCATGTCACAGTATTTGATATCGAACTCCTCTAAAATGGCTTGACTGATTTTTGTGTTTTTTTTTGGTTACTTGGTAGGTCAGAGAATAGATCGTAGGCTATTTATATCCTCCTACCCCTAACCCTCAAATCATTTTTTATTTGAAAATTTATATGGCTACTAAACTACGTTTGTCAAGTCAGCTATTCTGCCGTGCAGATACTAAAATGCAGTAAAAGTATTGAAAAATACGCTATTTTACTGCATTTTAATGTCTGTACGGCAGTATTTTTTTAATAAAACTTTACCGGACTAGGAACTACCTACTCCTGTATCGGGAAAAATTCACAAACAATTGACATACACAAAACACCCAGACCCGGAACAACTGTCTGTAGGCTTTAAAAATAGAACCCGAGGCAATGCAATGCAGCGGTCAATCTCTCAATCACTGCGCCAACCGTGTCGTTAATCCCATAAAATGTCAAACGGATTTTAAGTGTAACAAGCTTGAAGTGAACTTGTAATCCACTTTTATTGCATGTGTACTTGACCACTTTGCCTTGTTATAACGGTGATATTATTACAGAATATTATTAGATAACACAGATCACCTGTCACAGAAATCACTCAGAAAAAAAAAACAATAAAAGTGATCTCACACTCGCGCAATCTCAAAGACATAGCAAACGCGACGAACACCATTACACCATAAAATGAACACTCCCACCACCCAAGTGAGTCCCACCTGAGATATCTGGGCTTCATCTTCAAATCACGTACAACCAGCTCGGTTGACCAATCCTGAGTGGAAGCCGCGGCCTGCGCCGGCGCCTCTTCCTGCGCTTTCACCACCGCTGCGGGGAAACCGTGGCCTCCGCGCCACCCTGACCCTGGGCTGATGACGTAGGCCCACGAGGATGCGCTAGTTGAAGGGTTCCTGTCTGTGCCAACAGACAGTTCCTTGTTTTCACTTCTACTGTTTTCTAATTAATTGTTATTTGTTATTGATATCACGTGGATATTCACTGCTTAGTCCTGATAGCGTTATAAGTGTCAATAGACTAAAATGGGTTGATTTTTAAGGTTCTCAGAAACACGTGAATAAGTTGATATTAAATCGGTATAATTCGTTTAAAAAAAATATTACTCATGCGTGTTGGACTCGCACTCCTTTGTTAGTACCTACTATAAGATCTCGCTTCATGCCAATTTTCAGCGGTTATAGATCATCGGTAGTACCCTGTTAATTTTGATTCCCTCGAGATTCCCTCGAGAGTGCCAAAATATAAGTTTTTTCGCGATTCGCCGTACCATTTTCACTGCTTCAAGGGACTACAGACCTGAGTTTATGGTTTAAGTTTCAACTCGATACCTCTATGCGTTCCTGAGATAAAGGACTGTGTCTTGACAGACAGGTGAAAAACAAAGTGATCCTATAAAGGTTGCGTTTATCCTCTTGGGATACGGAACTCTAAAAAGATTTTTGGCCCACAATCAAATTGCAGCTCAGCGGGATGCTAGTGTTGTAACCATAGTAACGGAGGCCATTTTAGTTATTAGCCGCGTACTATAGAATAGTTCAAAGAATAGTTTACAGGAAGTAACCATATTAATATCACAATCATGTAACGTACAGTCTACATAAACAATGAAATGTAACTACTAACTAGCTATTATCAAAACGGCTAGTGTTGTTATCAAATAAACAATTAGAGAAATATAGAGCATATCGTAACAGTCGTTACATAGTTATGGCTTATCGTCGTGCTCGATGCCTGCCATCGCAGCATATACGCACTATCGCAATACTTGAAGCTGTTTTTTTTTTTTAGAGCACCGCTGACCTTTAAATACATTTTTTTGCGAAATATTGCTTGATATATATATCCTATTTACATTCTGAGGAAACTTAACTACGCAATGACTTAAAAAACAATTTTGTTTTTCATTGTGAGCTAAATAAACTTGTTTTCTTTCTTTAATTTTTTGGTAAGTAAACATATTTCTAAAGATTGCCATTGCCAGAAGCCATTTGAAAGGAGTAAGGAAAACAAGCAAAAAGTATTAGTCTTACGAAAAAACCATACACATAATGTTGTACATGAATCTGTAAACATAATATTCATTCTAAACTTGTAAACCTAGCCGTTACCGAGGACTAAATAGGTTTCAGAAAGTGTTTTATAGCACCGCTCGGGAGTTAGGGTTTGACAACCCTAACTCCCGAGCGGTGTATAGCGGCGGAGTATAGGGTTGGACCTTGAACAACACATGGTAATGTTGTTGTTCAAGGTCCGACCCCGGTATGAAAGGTTTGGCTACCTGCATGAGGGCTAAGAATGAACGGGGTATGCCGTTTAATCAGTAAGAGTCTTACACTGTTTTTTGGAATAGTCATTAGACGTTTTATCCCACCATAAAAAAGGTCATTATTCTGAAGAGCCACTATAAAGAAATTGGGCAGAAGTTGCTCTTCGATCGGCAATCTAGAATTCTAGATACATGAACAGATACGCAATATTAAACCGTAAAGCCCTCACTGCATACACGTCAGTTAGTGTGCCAAATAGGCAGGAGTCCCGAAGTCCCACAAACCTCCGTTAAAGAGGGAGGATCCTCTCTCCAGACGAATGCTTTGAATATCTCGGGCTGTTATATTGTCCCGATCTCGCGAAAATCTCTAATACCGCGATGTAGAGATACGTGAATTTTAGTTCGTATATGATGTCAATGTGTGCCTTTCCTTTGACAGTTATCAAAAGAATTGCAGAATGGAAGTCGTAACCTCGATTTATTTTGTATCAAATGTAGCTTATTTCCTCCGGATCTCAATAAAAAAGCGCCTCATTCATTGAAATTGGCTCATACTTATATTTAAATAACAGAATACATTACATATATAGTCTACTAAATTTGCAGTTGGGGAAATTGTAGGTGTTATTGTTATGATTACTAATGTGGAGCCACCATGAAGGGATAATTAACACACACAGTCCCCCTCAGGTGTCGCCATAATGACTAGTTCTGTGATTTTCGCGTTCATCGGATTCTCGCAACCTTCACCAGGTCATCGATCCACCTTGTGAGATCCACCTTCCAACGCCATGTCTTCTGATACATGGTCGCCACTCTAGAACCTTTCATCGCCATCGACCATCTGTTCTACGAGCAATGTGTCCTGCTCACTGTCATATAGATTTAGCGATTCTTCGAGCTGTGTCGGTAACCTGAGTCTCTTTCGGATATCATAATTTTTTATGACCTTTTGGAGGATACCAAGCAAACTTTTTTTGGTTTAAATTATTGTGTGCACAAATACAATTTTTTATATAATTAATGTAAAGTTAAAACCATTTAGCTACCTACTTGTTACAATAAATCTGTGCAGTTGACCATATATCTTCGTCCTCGAATGAGTGCACTTGACACATATCGCGAATGTTCAACGTGTCGTGTTCGTGACACAGTTCCCTGAGGAAGCGAGCCTAACAGTCCTCTTACCTAATGAACTAACAGCATGATACCCAGGGTGTGTCGAACAGCCGCGAGTATTACGACTGTTCTAGTATAATATACTTGTAAGTGTAATATACTTGTACACCCGTACTCGCGGCTATTTTATACCGAGCAATTTTCTGCAGGTTTCCTAGAAGATAAGCTCACTTTTTTGGGCAAAATATGTTGTGAAAATATATAAAAATGTATAACATATTTTAAAAAATACACAACGCCGTCTAGTCTTAAGCTAAGCGGAGCTTGTGTTATGAGTACTTGACAAATTATATCATCATCATCAGCCTTTTTAATGTTCCCACTGCTGAGACACAGGCCTCCTCTCTAGGAGAGGGAATGGGCCATAATTCACCACGCGGGCCCAGTGCGGGTTGGTGGATGTCACATGTCTTCGAATTTTTGGTTCTAGGACATGCTGGTTTCCTCACCATGTTTTCCTTCACCGTTTTGAGAGCAGTGGTGATGAAATGAATTACACAAAGTAATGAGCCTGAGCTGGGTTTGAACCCGCGACCTACAACTCGTAAGTCGGGGCGTTTACCACTCGGCCACCACTGCTCCCAAATTATATACTTATATAATTTCTATTAATACATATAGATAAATTACACCCAGACACAGAATAAATGATCGTGCTCACTACACAAGCATTTGTCCTAGGTGGGAATCGAACCTACGACTTTCGGCGTAGCAGTCCGGGCCACTAACCACTAGACCAATAGGCCAGTCCAGCTCAATCGTCGATAGCTTCTATAGTTCATTAATTTTGACAAAACATGTGTTGCTAACTGTGTAGTGGGGCCGGTTTTTCCTCCGTTCAGAAATATCGGGAAGTAGTGACGGTTGAAATTTTTGTGGACTACTAATATCTAATAGGTATATGATGTCATATACCTATTAGATATTTTAGCTTTACGTTTAAAAATAAGTTTATTTATAGAGGTAAAGTTTCATTTTTTGTTACTAAGACGTAATGGTGAGGTATCAGTAGGGAGAGGAGAGGGATGTATCAGTGATAATATATTTTATCAAATGAAAGATTTTATCACCGATAGAAAGCCAGTTTCTTTCTGAGTGACATTTTAAATACGCCAGTAATGCTGCCATCGAAAAAATTGTCGATCCAAAAAAAGATAAGTCGTTAAGACGAGGACATTAGACAAAAATAGATCCATTACCTACTGTCTAGGGACAGCCTAAAATCATAGACAATGGTACGGCTAATAGCAGGCTTGTAATTTATGGTCCCGCCTACAACGGCCTTCATTCATAATTATTATATTTACCAAATGAATTGTCTTGTTGGAAGCTCAATGTTGAGAGAATAATCAGACCAAGGAAACTTGCAGAAAAATACACATACCAATTTACACAGAACAAGATAGCTATAAACTAGTGCTTGACTGCGATCCCACCTGATGGTAAGCAGTGATGCAATCGTTGATGGTGAGGCGCACAGGTTTAAGATGACGGAAACCCTTTTTTTCTCATTTGGCTTACACTCACGTTTATGAAAAAAAACTGTTAAATACTCGTAGCAATCAAACACTTACAGGGCACTATAGTTATCATGCAACGCGCGTGCCTCGATAAGTTTACAGACGGTTCAAGGAACAAGGGTTCGCATTGCTAACTTGTTTATATTTGTGAAAACTGGGTTAGATTATGTAAAAAATGGTAGCTTTCTTTAATACCTACGAAGTGTCTACTGTCTAGCCGTGATGTTCATGTTCAACGATGGACCTTATTGAGAAAATTGTGGATTTTGGGGAAAAACAAAGTTATTTGTTTCGATTTGTAACTCGCAAAACTTGAAAGCTTGACAAAATCTATTTTGACAGAATTTACCCCAAAGTCCCTGACCTCAAAATCGATGCTGCTGTAGGCTTGAGCTTGCGGACGACGAGGAAGAGTTACCCAACTCGCATTTCGTCGGTCCGGTAACCGTCCAGACCGAGCCCGAGTCGTTGACGGCCCGTAGTGTTCCACGCGCGTCTCAAACAGATATCTGCAAAACCATTCCGACCCAGCAGTGTCGAAGCCTACTGGAGCCATAGATTAGCTCCTTATTGAAAGGGAAATCCATGCTATCCAGGAACAGCAAAATGTAACTGTCTAAACCCCACCTATGGTCTTAGGTTCTCTTGTACCCTCAGCGGGAGATGTCCTCGTTTACTGAACTATGAATTTGAACTTTGACAAACACCACTTTGAACAGAGGCCCTGTAAAACTAGATTGGCGTTAAAGTTTGGACACCTTCTCTAAACTGATTCTCAATTCAAACACGTGTTAGAGTTCAATCGCTAGTTGAGTAGTTAAATAGAACAAGTGCTGGAATGTATAGACTCGTACTACATACAATAAAATATTGATTGGTGACGTCACACGGCCGTGAGATGATGGAGTACCCCATGAACAAGCATCGTTATACTACACACGAGTGCCACACAGACGGACAACCACGACAAGTATTTCTGGTATTAGCGAGGAATCTTGCGGGTTTAATTCTACGTAGATTTATCATTTTGTGGGTGTATATCAAAAGTTTCTTAGGAATTTTGCAAGAATAGAAGAAATATTTTTTATTCAAACTGAACAAATTAGAAATAATGCTCGTATTACTTGCTAAACGAAAGGGCCGACAGTTTCTGGAGTTACGACTGTGCACTGACAAGTTGTAACACTACTAGTAAAAGATCTCCCATACCTCCGCATGGGAGATCTTTTACGAGTAGTGTCGACTCTCCAGTCGACGATATGATAAAGACCTTACGAATCCACTGGATAAGGGCCACACTAGGTTTTTCATGCGACAATGTTTGGGGAGACCTATAATATATCCTGCAGCGGATATCTGATGATAAATCGTTCATCGTCAAAATCCGATTAGAATGTTCATTTGCGTTTCGGAAAGCGATAATTTTAATGAATAATTCCACAAATAGGAATCAATCCTCATCATTTTCATCGTCGTCATCATTACTTTACAACATCTACTGTTGGACAAAGGCCTCATCTAACTGTGGACAAAACGAACAGTTCTATGAGTCTCGCATCCATCTCATTCCCGCGATCCTCACCAGTTTATCGTAATCGTACCACCTTGTCGGAGACCTTCCACAATATTCCCTTTACCGATTCTTCGGCAAATAGATAGAAGGATGGATGAGTCTTTTTTATGTGAATGCAAAAGTGTCAAATAGAATTATCTAACCCTTTTTTTGTTTTCGGGCGGAAACCTTCAAAAGGTGCCTGGACTTTTGGGAAAAAGACCAGGGAGTGTGGGATTCTTACCTCACTAAAACCATCCCGGTGATCACCATCAGTACATGAAAGAGGGCCCCGTGTCCTCTTAAAAGACTATCCCGGAACCCTCTCTGTGCAACGCCTGTTAGGGCACATCCCTGAGGAGACTGTGAGGGGTCTCCTCTGAGCTTCGTTGTACAAATACCCAGCCCTACAGTATTTCGTATGCGGGTCCGGTATGCGGCCACTACAAACAAACCATTTATCTCAGTGTCACTTTGATTGACCCCAATTAACACGCATTTCTTAACAGTTCTCGTCACAAGGCACACCATCACACATGCCTACGATATGCCTGCGTTGTACACCACGACCCTGAAGCTGATATTCAAGGGTACACAACGCTTCATTGAGGTCGTCTTGTGGATGACTAATCCGTGACATAGGTACTGACTCTTTTAGTCTTCAGAAAGCACTTTCAATTAGTCACACAGGTATGGACTTTTACCCTTGGCGTTCTATAGCAGTCAACCAAGGTGACTCAATGTGGCAGGTGCATAAAAATTATAATAATATACTCGTATTTATTGAAAAACAATTGTTCACAAAAGTATTTAGTATAAGTAAGTCAAAACAAACACACCTAAATACACACATCTACATTGCCGAGGAATATTTATTTTTACCTTATTATATGAAATTCTGTAAATATTTTGTCAAAACAATTATATATGAAATTCAAATTTATATTAAACATGGTTTATTCTTGCAATACATAAAAAGAGATGCATCAAATATTTTTAATTATTTTTTTTGAGATTTTCTTTTTGGGTGTAATTTTTACTTTGTACATAATGGATTTTATGTCCATCCTAAGCTTGTCTGTGAGGTGTGTCTGTGTTAAGAGTGAGAGAGTATCATAACTCATCACAGAGTACTCTTCAAGGTGGATTTATTAATAAATCCTTCAGATAGGATAGCAAAACATTTTACATTTTGCGATCGATTGTTGTTATCAGAAGTTGTTTGTGTTATCGATATGTTTTCAAATAAAAGTTTAAAACGCTTTATTTGTAAATCCTCTCGAGCACACACACTGACCCAGTTGTGATCAAAGCTCGATGTTTGTTTGAGATTAGTTCTCGCCCTCCTGGCTCCAGACATAACACTTACCTACTTTGATCTTTTTTAATAATAATCTTAATGCGAAAGAGTGTCTGTAGACTTGTTGTTATTACATCTTAGCTGCTGGACGGGTTTTGATGACTTTTGCACACTGATAAACTAATGTGTACTTGATTTAGCAAAAAGTCACTTTCTCATTAAGTAGAAACTTATTTACCTTTCGAGACATAATAGAAAAACAATAGGTGTGCGAACGCCGGCGTTCGCTGGCATTCAATGGCATTCAACTGGTCTGATACATAGCTACGTACAACGAATACGAGTCCTAACCAGTGTGTTCATCGGAGTTCCTATACACACCAACCCAAATTGCTGTTTGCTTTTTTATTCCAGAGAAATGCACGCGTCAAGTACCCAAGGCTACAGAGGCGGAACCGTTTGAAAAAGCAAGTTTATCAACAAAAGTTGGTCAGTCCAAGATAAGGCGCGACGCACTGCGGTCGGTTACGTGCTGGTACAAAAACTGTCTGCAGCCGGCACGGTGCCAACAGTCCAGCACTTATGTAATGCCTCACTCACGACAGCTTGGAGATGGAGATTTATTAGCACCATGGCTTGACAGGCGCTTGATTTTATTTTATGATTAGGAACTATACAAAAACTAGGAGGTAGACTGCAAGAGCAGTCGTTCCATGTATGTTTTTAAAGTAGTATTCAGCAGCATTCTGTAAGGCTGGAAATCGATCTTTAAACAGATAGGAAATTGCAGAAGAAATTTTTTGCCCAGCTTTCTTCATCCTATAGACCTGAATTACTAACATAAAAAGGATACACTCTTTTATTGTGCGTTCTAAATAAAGACGATCATAAAGATTCTTCGATCAACTGGTGTAAATCGTTCTTCTTTTTTCGATGTAGTTTTAATCCTAAAATGACTTTCCCCGCTTTTGGAAAGAGCATGACAGCATCTCATTTTTATATTGTCTAAAACCATCTCCATTATCCAACCACATCTCATCATCATCCACAACAACATCTAAAACCATCTAAAATCAAAGTCAAAGTCAATTTGTTTTTCACATAGGCCTACATGGGCACTTGTAAAACATCAGAAGTAAATGCACCTATCTTCCTTCCTTCCTTCCTTCTTTCTTTCATTAAAAAAAAAACTTATCTTCCTTCAGATGCTCTTTGCGTCCCAAATAGAAATAGAACAAAGATCAGTTGCCTTTTCATAAGTCCTCCCTTGGCCCTAGTAGACATAGTATCATCAAAGTTATCTTGAGGATAAATCCTTTCTGTTACACTTATGCTTAAAGAACTTACACATATTTGTACATTCATCTATAATAATACCGAGTGGCCTATAAACAAATCGTCAAGTTAGACGAGACAAGGAATTTAAATCGATAGCAATAATATTTGTAAGTGGCTGTACAAATACTACAAGATGGATCGCTGCTTTATCGAAGTATTACACAGACAGCATAAATATAATTCTATATCGATCTGTAAAAGGCCACTTCGGCAACTATTAATAAACTAGCTTTCTGCCAGCGGCTTTCCCCGCTTGAAAATAGGTTTTCGCACAAACTTTGGACACGCGTTTCACCCCTTTAAGGGGGTGAATTTTGGGAAATCCTTTCGCCTGTTTGCCTACATCATAAAAGTAAGCCCTGTGCAAAATGTCACTCTCCTATTCCCAGTAGTTTCGGCTGTGCGTTGATATGTCAGTCAGTCAGTTTCTCCTTTTATATATATAGATAGACAAAGGATGGTATCTACTTAGTGTAGGACTCTGCTCTAAGACTCTACTGGAATGGAATTGAGTATTACAGACCGTGATAAATTTTACCTAATATTCCTAATGAATATGATCAATATAGATAAAAAAATAAGCATATCATTGACACAGCTGTTAAGGAGACTCCTGTGTCACCTTTAACGACTTTAGCCTGAAGGTGATAGCGTGTAGTTCATTTTAAATTCTTTCCTTTCATTTTCTTTTTGTGCGTGTCCTAGAATTTCTAGAAAAATAGACAATTTGTGCATGATTAGAGAATTGAAATTCACCAATTGGGCAATAGTCTTTATTTCCAGCTTCGTTCAAGTCGGCGTCCGGTCGAACAGTTATGTAAAATACTGGTGAGCAGTTAGTGAGTAGCTAGGGTACATATCTTACTTCCAACTTTATTTTTTACTAGCTTTCTGCCAGCGTCATCGCCCTCGTGAAAATAGGTTTTCGCCAAACTTTGGACACGAGTTTCATTCCTTTAGGGGGGCAATTTTGGAAAATCCTTTCTTGGTGTTCGCCTACGCCTTAAAAGGAAGCCCTGTGCAAAATTTTACGCTCCTAGACCCAATAGCTATGCGTTGATATGTCAGTCAGTCAGTTTTTGCTTTTATATAATGTATATAGATGATGTTCGACAAATTACACACCGTGCTTGCAGGACAAAAAATATAAGAAGAAATAAAGAAATTTCTGGTTTTGTGAGATAATCTAATGAAAAATTAAATGACAGTCATTTATTTTTTATACAATTTACCCCCATCCTCCATTTTTTTTGGTAACTTATATGGTTGAACAACGTTTGCTGGGTGAACTAATGTATAGATGCTAAACTCGAGTCTATTTTTATTATTACCTAAACTATGATGAAGTCTTCCAAGACTAAACCATACATAAGTAAGGAAAGAAAACCAGGACAACTTTGTATTAAAATAACTTATTTATGAGTAACACTGCGTGATCATGGCGAGGAGAAACACCTAGTTGACCAGAGAAGTGGCAAGTGGGCGTGTTCGTGTAGATCGCGACTTGTGCAATAAGCACACTTTCGGGCAAACGACCGTCGTGCGGCACTCAGTTGTAAACTAGTGAGACTCGTGGTACGTGCTCATAAAATATATAAAATGCCGTGTTGTTCAGTGCTTTTTTGTAAGAATCGAAGTGATAAAATTAACCTGGATAATCACGGAATCTCTTACCATATGTAAGTATAAGTTTATTACTATATTTGTCTTTAAAATCAGTAAAAACGCCACTTTATTTTTACTGGCCACTTCTTTTATATATCATCATCAGCCTTATTAATGTTCCCTCTGTTGGGACACAGGCCTCCTCTTTAGGAGAGGTAATGGGCCATAATCCACCACACGGGCCCAGTGCGGATTGGTGGATGTCACATGTCTTCAAATTTTTGATTCTAGGAAACAGGCACCTGCTCTCAAAACGGTGAAGGAAAACATCGTAAGATGTTTTCCTTCACCGTTTTGCAGCAGGTGATGAAATAAATTACACAAAGTAATTCGCCTGGCTGGGTTTGAACTCATGAGTCGGGGCCCTTACCACTCGGCCACCAATGCTCTACTTCTTTTATTAAAATTCTAAAAAGTACGGGTTGTAATAGAATTTTAATTTTGTCATGTATATAAAAAGGGTATTTGTTCCAATGTAATAATTATCTCGAATGCAAAATTGTAATATTTTACACTTGAAACAATGATTAGTTACATATGAACGTAATACTTTGTTAACAAAATATTAATTTTCCTGTTGTTTGCATAATTCCACGCTACCACCACTATAATATTAATACTACGCTATAATAATATTATTATTTTTTAAATATCGATTGCTGTTTCTTTGAATGTGTTACACAATGAGAAGTGGGTACCTACAACTGTTTAATTTTTCATATTGACACGTTGAATTATAAAGGTGAACCGACTGAATCACTTATGAACTAGATTTTATATTAATAAGTTCATGTCATAGTTAAAAATAAATAGTTACTCGTAGGCAGGGAGTAAATATAAAGCTCGTAGGTAAATCGAGGGTTTTGTTTCCCAAGTTTTAAAATAGATGGCGACACTAGACTCGCCACTTTATTTGAACATCACTGAATATTGGACAATAATTAGTGACGGTAACGGGAAATTAGTGACAACACAACACATAACATAATTGCGTTGCATAATGCGTAACATAATTGGAAAAAAAAACAAAGAAAATCGAATTATTATGTTCATCTGAACTCTGATATTTTTACTTTTAGAAATGAAGTATTGAAACGTGCCAAACAAATATGTTATTATCAGTAGTGTACCTATTAGGTAAATGTACAATTGAGTGCTAGTTGTGGAGGAAAAGGCGTAAGTGTTAGCGCCTATTTGACTAATGCTTCTCTCATGATCAGGCCACAATGCTGACATATTTAATATTGTACTCAGGTTGCGGAAACTCCCCTATATATAGCATTGATCAAGGCTTTTGTTCCAACAGACTCGTTGTTCGACTGACAAAGTACCTAATCATCATCATATTTGCCGCAGTTAACGAGGAGCGATTGGTTTTGAGGCACAGTCTGTGTAGCCACGGCTGTGCCTTGATTTTATTCGCTACGATTTCGACCCCTACACATAAGGATGTATTTATTTTTGTTTAAGGATTGTGTGTTCCAATTCATACGCAATATGTTTTGCATTTAAATAAGGATACACTTCAACTGCTATTGTAAGTTAGCATCATTTGATGAACAGGAAAAAAGTTTATGTGAAGAACTAGATCATTTTTATTCTGTGTCTGGGTGTAATTTATCTACAATATGTTTGTATTTAGAAATATATCAATAAGTTTATCACTTGTCTAGTACTCATAACACAAGCTCTGCTTAGCTTAGGACTAAACGGCGTTGTGTGATAATTGTGGAAATCTTACTAATATTATAAATGCGAAAGTTACGATGTTTGGATGTTTGGATGTTTGTTACTCAATCACGCCAAAACGGCTGGACTGATCTGGATGAAATTTGGCACAGGCATAGAATACACTCCGAAATAGGACATAGGCTACTTTTTATCCCGGAAACCCCAACCCCAATACCACGCGGGCGAAGCCGCGGGCAAAAGCTAGTATTATTATATTATCATATAAAAATCTGCAGGCGTTCCAAAATTGCAAATGAATTGTAATTGATATTTTCCTAATGCTATGTTTTATCAAATCAATTGATGTCAAACCATCTGTTTTTATCCAGATTTCGATAATTATGATGAATGGTAATTGTTGTAATAAATTGTAAAACAATACTGTAGAAGATAAGTTGGATTTAATTCCGTTAAATAAATTTAGTATGAATCTCAATGACTAGAATATGTATAGCTTGTCAAAAATTTTACAAAATTAACGATTTATTAGATAAAATTATTAATAATGATTTATATACCACAAAGTTCAAAATCCTACTTGTATTCATACTTTTATCTATAGTTAAGTTCATAGCTTTATATAAATATACTTTAAAGGATTAGAAAACACTTTTTAGGGTTTCGTAGTCAAAAAGGAACCTAGTTTCGTAGTTTCGCCAAGTCTGTCTGTTTCTCCGTAATCTCAGCGACCGTTAGCACTAGAAAGCTGAAATTTGGCATCAATATGTATATCAACTACGCAGACAAAGTGCAAAAACAAAAAGTGGTAAAAAATGTTTTATTAGGGTACCTCCCCTACACGTAAAGTGGAAAGTAATTTTACCATAACGTGTGATATATTGTTGGATAGGTATTTAAAAATGATTAGGGGTCCCGTAAAGTATTTTTTACAGGACCCTTATTACCGACATAACACAAGCTCTGCTTAGACTAGACGGCGTCGTATGATAGTTGTGTTGTTGTTGTTGTGTTGTGTTGTAGTTGTGTGTGTTGTGGATTTTTTATTTATTTATGTAGATATCATTATCGTTCCAAAATTGGTAAATTTTATTATTTATTTATTTAATCTTCATGTACAGTGGTGGTACATAAGCGGATTATAATATCTCGAATCCTAAATTTAAATATTAACAATTGGTTTGAAACGAGTAATTATTTAAAAATAACTTACCTATATTAATCTTTATCAGCGAAATATATTTTTCCTGTTAAATGCAGATTCGGACGTTATCACGAGTTTAATGCGCACATTTTGTGTATTTCTATATAAATAGGTAATTCTTGATTTTTTCTTATGATAAGTAAAACCAAGAGAGGTTTGGAAGGAAAAGGCGGAGGCCTTTGCCCAGCAGTAAGACATACAATAGGATATTTTTTAAAAAAGTAAAAATCATCCAATGACGAATCCCGCCTTTGGACGGAGCGGGAAACAGACTGACGGAGACGAAGGGTGTCAGACTGTTACTGACTAAACAAACCACCCCGTCCTTACGTTGCCTTGTAAACCAGGGCCAGAGCCTTCCTTTCAGATTCAAACCCTTAGCCCCAGTTGGCTTCGACCTTTCTGCAGGGTCCCTACGGTTTGCTCACAACTTCTTGATTGGCGCAGAAAAAGTGCGCTCCGTCGACGACTGGGCTTGGTCCGTACGGTTACCAGATGATTGGATAGCGAGCGACCCATCGCTCGCTATCCACAAGCCCGCGCCTGCTGAACTCATGTAGCCATGTTTATCCACCAGCAACTACCGGAAAGTCGGAATTAGCTCTATAGTATCGGATGTCAGCTCCGGAATTACGAACCTTCGGAAGTGCCAATATTGCACGCCCTAATTGCAGCGCTTTGGCCAAGCTGCTATATCATTAAAATTATCATTACTTAGTATAAAAAAAAGTTGCTTACCGCTATGTATGTTTAGATCTTTAAAAGTACGCAGCGGATTTTGATGCGGTTTTTTTAATAGATACAGTGATTCAAGAGGAAGTTTTGTGTGTATAATAAATGCATAATATATTCAATATCAGTACCCATGCGAAGCAGGGGCGGGTCGCTAGTATAGTATAAAACAAAGTCGCTGCCTGTCTATGTATGCTCAGATCTTTAAAATTACGCGACGGATTTTGATGCGGGATTTTTTTAATAAATAGAGTATCAAGAGGAAGGTTTATGTGTATGCATGCATAATATAATCAATATCAACGTACCCGTGCGAAGCTGGGGCGGGTCGCTAGTTCTTAAATAAAAACGTGCGACTGCCGCGCTACAACCGCACTGCTTTTCGAATTATATTCTTTTAATATATCATGATACTTAAAATGCTCATGTGCTTTACCAATGTGGATCGAAGGTCATAATTATGTAGTTCTACAAACTTTGTGTGTTCTGTAGTTTACTGTCATTCAACTGCGTATTCCCACACATGACACTGTGTTACGAGAAAGTTTCACATTTCGACAGCAGTTTGTTTCTACGAGTATGGACATGATTGTTTACGTGTGAGTAGTGGTGGCCAAGTTGTAACGGCCCCGACTTACGAGTTTTAGGTTTTTAGGTTGAAACCCAGCCAGGATTAATTTAATTATTAATTTTTTCCATTAATAATATTAACAAAGCCTTTATTCAGATCCCTATTACAATTGCAAAGAAAAAAAAATGATTAATACCTAATCTTTTATTTGATTTTTGCTTATATTTTGAAGATCTGTTTGCCAGTCGGCGAAGGTCCAATCATTTCCACTCGTGTCTTTGTTGAGCCACTCTGTTCCATGTGACGCCTGCCACTCGTCTTACGTCATCATCCCATCTTTTTTGTGGTCTACCTCGTCGTACCTTCGTTGTGCTCGCCGTCCGTAGGCCTGCAGCTACTGTGGCCGGAAATCGGGATCGGAAACACGGCGGCGGCGACTGCGGCGTGAGTGCCATTGCCTTTTCCGGATGCGGCCGGCCTCCTCTCTTGCTAGCATTACTGTTTCGCAGAAGCAGGCGACCGCCGCCACTCCTCCTCGCTCCGGACCAAGGCCTCTACGAAGGCCCAGCGCGAGAGATCGCCGGCAATAATGTGGAGTCTCCAATTTTTAAGGAAAAATGAACGGTTTTTTTTTCTTTTAAAATATTTGATAAAGTATGTATAAATTGTTATTACCTTATGAGGTTACCCTATAAGTACATGTGTGATTTACTAATCAGGTCTGCTTTAGATCAATCTTATAACGTAAAACCGCCACACACATTTTATAACCCTTCATAATACGTTATTTATATGCAACTTAACAGCTGTAAAAACCTTCAAGCATGGAAATTCCATTCCGTTTATAATTCTTACGTGTTTAATAGAAACGCCATAGGCATTGATAAAAACTGTAGAACATAACTGAAGAAAAGAAATGCGATATAAATAGTTGATTGTGAAGGTCGACTTGCGAGTGTACGATGTCGGTATAATGACGTGCTAAACGCGCATTTTTCGTCTGCGGATAAATGTGTCACTAGGTTCATCCCAGCTCCACGACTACTACTTCACTATTTCTCTACTAATGTAACTATTTTGGTGTACAATAAAAATTGTTCTATCCATCTATCTCAAAGAAGGCCAACAGCTCTATGGAGTTACTGACCATTTCCAAAAAGAGTAACTGTACGATTCGATAGGAATCTTGCAGTTCGGTTACCTTTGAGAAAGCATTAAATTCTTCCTTTAAATTCGGTTATAATGACAGGGACCAGATGCTCTTTCCTGCCCAAGGCCGCAGTAACAGCAATCCCATAACAATCCTGGAAGGAATCATCTATCATCATCATTTCAGCCGAAACACATCCTCTGTTCGACATAGGCTTCGCCCAAGTGCCACCACAACGACTGGTCCAGTGCGTCTCGCATCCGTCGGATTCCCCCAAACCTTACCAGGTCATCGGTCTAGTTGGAGACTTTCCAACGCTGTGTCTTCCGGTACGCAGTTTTCTCTCCAAACACTTTGTTATACGTATGTCAATTAGCGCATCTACATATTATCTACACTAATCTACATCTACACTAATATAATAAAGAGGTAAAGTTTGTTTTTTTGTTTGTAGGAGATAATCTCTGGAACTACTGGTCCGATTGGAAAAAATTTAGTAACAATAGAAAGCTTCTTTACTCCTGAGTGACATAGACTATACTTTATGTACGTGGGCGAAGCCGCTGACAAAATCTAGTAGGAAATATAAACGGATTTTATGTAAATCTGCTTTTTACAAGACCCACTTTTACAAACCCTTCCCGGTCTGAAGAGGTTCTTAGTGTATTAAGTGTCAACTTCCACTTCGCCTATTGTTCTCTAGCTGAGACACATACCCTATTTGTTCGACTTGCCTATTGAAATTATAAAGATATTGATGAAATGTTGTAGGTGTGGAGAGTAGTAACGGCCCCGACTTACGAGTTGTAGGACACATATTCAAACCCAGCCAGGCGCGGATTAATTTATGTAATGTATCATCACCACTGCTCTCGAAAAGGTGAAGAAAAACATCGTGAGGAAACCGCCATGTCCTAGCTCTGAGACCGTGTATAGAATTACGGGTCATTCGTTCTCCTATAGAGGAGGGCTGAGTCCCAGCTGTAGAAACATTACAAGGCTCATTCTATGCTATGCTATTGTGGGTGAGTTAAATATTAAATAAGAAGTTAGGTCAGTCATGACTGCATACTGCGTTACCTTACTCGTATAGTTGAAAATTATTATATCGCTAGTCGTCTACGCCATTTTGCCAGCGCCTCTTGATACTGCTCCGCTTCTATTGGTCGAAACATGTTATATTGCCTATAGCTTTTCAACTATCCAACATTAAAAGGATTATCCATTTCGAAGCAGTATGTCTTAGCTACAAAAAAATACTATTTTTTTTTATTGATTATAGTTTCGCGCTTGACCGCTATCTCACCTGATGGAAAGCGACGATGCGGTCGACGATGAAGTGCGCTTACCCAGAAGTAATCAATACAAAGAAATTAGGACTTTGGAGGTTTGATGTTCTTCAGCACACAAGTTGACCCATGGTGGCGGTCAATCTTGAATGCGCAGTAACTGATTTTCAGGTCTCTTATGTAAATGGAAGGCTGCGTGTAACCATAGTAACGGGTTCAACTTATTTTGGTGCGTGCTATGCCTTGCCACCATCTCGTAAAGTCTTAAGATAGGTACGAGTATTTGTATAATTAATTTTATATTGTGTTTTATTTACCTACTGTCACTGATAATTAGGTTTATATACATATACATATATATATGTAATAATATGTATTTATTTTAGAATTCTTGTACACACTTATATAAGAAGAAGATACAGAATAACAGAAAAATGGCACAAAGGTACTGCTTATTTCTAAAAGAAATTTCAAAAGTAAGGATAGATAAAAAGAAATGTAGACAATAGTGTGTAGAAAACCAGAGGAGATTATGAAATCTTAAAGTAATAAATACATACATAACTATAAATACCTTATACTAAAGTTTAATTAAGATAATGTAGCATTGTTTTCACTGTTCTGATTTTTTTTTATCATACTATTTTAAACCAAACATTTACACTAAACCTAAGTAAATACTTTGTCTTATTAATTATCTTAAATGTTATTTGAAATAAACAGCACCAGAGCTCTTTTCTGTATTAGTTCTTTTCATTTTTAAATGGGTTTTTGTGGAGATAAATAAATCGTCGCGTAATATTTAGAACGAAAATATGTTAATGAGAAAATATCTCATTATCACTTGTTCGTGGAAATGGAGTTCATTGACTTGTTACTAAATAGATAATTATTGTTATTTTCACATGTTGCTGTTGAGAGGAGTGACAGTGGGCATCGAACCTGTGTTCGAAGCCAACCAGGTAGATCCACACAGTTACCATGACCCTCGCCAAGAGCACTGCTGAACACTGCCGGTTTTAGTCAGATAGGCCCTTTCGCTCCACGGACGCGGGAGAGACATTTGATGATTTACTACATTAAAAAAATTGCCTAACACAGGAATGTACGGCGATAGAAACAGGTAAAGACAAGCTATATTGTATGCGGCATAAGTGGAACTAAAACGTACAACGTGGAGTAACAGATTTTCAGATCTCAATCGAAGTGTGACAGGGGTCAGGGGTCCGTTGTCCTCGAGGGAAACCAGTCCCCGCCATGCTGGTCTAAAATGACTGCCAGTTAGATGTACTCCCGTATGGGAACAGTATTGTCCAGTCACTTGTTGACATTCATCTAACTCAGGCAAGTTGTTTAGGAGTTAGGTGACAAACAAATGTACTGAGAATTTATGTGTAATGAAATGTTGTAAAGATGTGTAGTACACAGAGCGAAAGTTGTCCATATTAATTTATAGCTTTTGTAGCAAATTTTTTTAGCAAAATTTTTCATGAAAAAGTTTCAAAAATCAACTACTGCAAACACTACCTACACTCATTTATTGTACGTACAGCTGAGGAATGGTAATCCTCGCCGGCTGCCATCTAGGGGTCTTTGAGTCTAGAGTGAATATGTTACGTCTAAGCAAGAGTGCTCCATCGTTGATCGAACTAGCACACCGAGGGTTTGCATACAAACTAACTTAGTTAATTTATTTATTTATTTTACAATTTATGTACTTATTACACACTTACATTTGTTTTTTCGTTTTAAAAAAATAAATGGCATTAACAGTTTTTAACAGCAATAACAACTGCCAATTGCATTTATTTCTTTAAACCATTTATTTTTGTACGAGTTTTCAAGCGCTAAATTTCGCAGAGCCTAAGTTTAGACTCGCCAAGATTCGACGGCCGTATTGTAAATAGTCCAATTCCAGAATCTTGTCTCGAAGACTTTACCGAATCGTTAATATTTTTTTACTACTTATACGTAGCTATTACAACAGTTTTCAGATATTGTCCTATATTTGTGCTATGAGACCTTGCTTCATGTTGAAGTTCAGGATTCTACATGGCTTTAATTTTAACTAGATATATCCACACGTTCCTGAAATAGCAGAGCCTTGATAGACAGACGCACAAAAGAAAAAAAAACATCCTAAAAGGCTTCCGTTTTTTTTTCTTTTGAAGTGCGGAACCCTCAAATAAGAATTCAGTGTACAGTGCAGTCGGATCTTGTTGAGTGTGAAGTTAGGCTCTGCGAATTGTAACGATTGAAAGAAAAAGAAAGAAAGAAAGAAAATAAATTTATTTATTTATTAGAGTAGGGCACACGAAAATTACAGTCATAAAGCAAAAAATAAAAGAATCAAAATAAAAAGTAGAAAGAAAACAAAATATAATGATATGGATGGATTGTGTGAGAAGTGATATGGAAGACAGAGGAGTTAGTGATAGCGTGACGGGTGACAGGACAGAATGGAAGAAAAAAACATATTGCGCCGACCCCAAATAAAACGGGACAAGGGCAGGAAGATGATGATTAGAGTAGGGCACACGAAAATTACAATCATAAAGCAAAAAATAAAAGAATCAAAATAAAAAGTAGAATGAAAACAAAATAAAAAAGTAAAACACGTGCTACAAAAAAAAAGCGAATAACAGTTTTTAATATGGTTTTTAACATCAATAACAACTGCAAATTTATTTTTTTAACGAGTTTTCAAACACTAACAAAGTCTAACTGCAGAGTCCCCAAGATCTAACGGCCGTGCTATAACTTACAAACCTAGATCAGAAGGTACAGAACATGATAATTATCATTCAGTCTAAAATACAGTAGGATAACTATATGGAGTGCTCAGCTTTGATAGAGCTTATCTTAACTGGTAGGATTTAATATAATGTATTATTGTCATTTGTTACCTTCCTACACCTAGATGGGTGGAATCAGTCCCTGTGTCATATTATAATTTATTATTTTTCCTGGCTATATTAACTCTTTACAAAATTCTTACAGGCCTAAAGGTCATCGACTCTACTAGATCTCTGAAAGATTTTTCGAACGCGGAGCGCACTGAAAACGAACCGACCGCCACGAGAGCTGGGGGGGAACTCTGGTTAGGTTAGGTTAGGTTAAACTGATGTTCATGTTCGCGGGGCAAACTTGGCAGGAGATCGCCCTAGACAGTGAGGTTTGGAAGGAAAAAGGGGAGGCCTTTGCCCAGCATTGGGACATACAATAGGCAATAAAAAAAAAAAACTGATAAACAAATCCGTAAAGTTTCTTGTGTAGAGCAGTCGGTCTCACTTGAGGCATCTTGTATAGCTCATCAATATTAATGAACCAACAAAAAGTAAGCTTCGTTCGATCCCTCACATTTTGGCAAGCGCCTACGTCTCGAACTAAACAACATAATATGATTGTTTATGCGTCGTTATGGAGTCAGGACGACCTGGATACTATCAATGTATACTAGTTAGAAAAACCTCTAAAAGCGCTTCAAACTACTGGTACCTGACAGAGAGAGAGGTTGATGGATTTAAGGGAAACAGCCGATAAATACATCATAAATATTTTTTTTTTTTTTGAAATATTACATATTATAAACATTCGTCCAAATTTCAGCGAGATTTCATCTAATATGGCACCAAATAAATAACTCTTAACCCCCCTTGTCTAAAGGAACACTCAACTTACAAAAATAACATCGCGTTAATTCATTTAAAGCACACAAAACATTAAAAATACATTTCCTCACTAAACCATACACGAATAAACTCTGAGTACACTTAACAACAAAAGTCTCTGATAAACATATGAAACATCAACACACAACAACAATGACTTGCGACCACATCTGAGATTACAAAGCACCAATCTTATCCTATCCGTTACGTTTGGCAGACCCTCTCGGGTCCGGAACTAGTGAGGACACCATCCTCTTAACCTAACAAGGCAAACGATCACATGAGGCTATTGAGGCGCTCCTCGTGCAGCCTCCGGCACAGGCCGCACAGGTCGTGCGTCTCGCGGCTGCTGAATGACGTCACGCGCGGCTCGCGGTAGCACCTCTGCAGCTTGTTCCTCACGCAGCGCTGGCGAGCTTCCAGCAGGTACCGCCTCCCAGGGTCCATGACCGCCATCGTCTGTGACAGCAAGCTTCTCTCTCCGTACACGAGTACTGCGTCGTATTCCCTCATGGGCAGCATGCCCTTGTTGTTGGTGATGAAGCAGCGGCCGCAGTTGCGGCTGGTGAACACCTCGGCGCCGTCGCTGTCAGAGAACAGCGGGCTGTGCGGCGCCACGAGGAACATGAGCACATACTTGTTCCCGATGCGCAGCTCATCGCTCACGAAGCTGACGGAGGTGGCGGGCGCCAGCGCGCACGACGCGAGCAGGTACAGCGTCAAGTAGAGCGCCAGCACGACCAGCGTCTTTTGGAAGCGGGACACTTGGCGCCAACACATCGCGCGGGCATCTTTCCGCGAGCGGCGCGTCCACCATCGCCGCGCGCTGCCACACTTCTGCCGGCGGCGCGGTCGATACCGCATACTGTTTACAACCCCTACGAGCGTGTCAAGCGAAAACGATCCTAATCGACGACCCATAAGGTACATAATCCCATGTTGCTCGCACATTTTCCGCTAGTGACGCGACCATGTGACAACTTCGACGTGTATTCCTTGAGTCTAAGCTGGGGATGCGAGAATCAGCTCTATGTGCAGAGGCTAAGGCCCAATACGTCCACCGGGAGGAGATCACGCGTGCGTGCGCGGAGATAGTGACGTGCCGCAGTGACGTACCGCATTCACATCAATCCGGGGAGGTCGCTGCTTTGCAAACAATATTGTAAATATATAGAACATATTTCTTTCTAGAATATCTTACACTTACTCTCCTTCCAGTAAATTAGTTCCTAAAGTCGAGACTCTAGGAGTAAATTAGAGTAAGTGTGATTATTATTCGACAGTAAAATCCATTAGATATCCATAATAACATTGTAATCGGAATATGATCAAAAACGAAACCCAAAAAACCATTTTCTGTAAGTAATTTATGAAGACATGTTCAGTGCTCGCACTCGCACCCACTTCTCGGAGGTGTGGCGGAACCTTTGTTTGTGTTCGTTATATAATATTAAAGCATTTGTATATATTACAACTACAACCAGATAAGGTGTTTTACTTTCAAGCATTTTTGAAGTTTAGCTTTTGACAGTCTGAGGTATGACATCAATAAATACGACAACTAAAGAAAAAGGGGTGGATGACACCCAATAGCATAGACAAAAGTAGGTTAGTAACTAATAGAACACAGATTCCTTGGTTAGTTCAACTGAGGGCCACCATCACGGCTCTACCATCACACATCAACAGCATCTTGCGAGTCGTGTAGTGATAGCCGATTAGATACCGATTGGGTGACTGTAGAACTAGGTTGCCCATTGCACATTAATCTGGTCAAATGGGGCTTCCACAGAGGAACACCTTTACAAGACTTTCGTCACCTGCTCTGCTGCCCATACTAAGTGAACACCTGCACTTCCCAGGATTTATACGACTCCAATAATAGAGCCGTCATCATAATCTTTTTCTTTAAGTTGCACCTACCGCGTTTGTTTCTGCACCACCCCAAGGTCGACTGGTAGAAAATGTCTATGGCATTAAGTCCGCTTTTGTACTTTTTATGTGCATAAAGTGTTTATAAATAAATAAATCATCTTCTTGTTGTTGTCCCATATTCTTTGAGGTCAGCACTACACGTTTTTTTGTTTCACTTATTTTCAAATCAAATCTCACATAATCGAACCGTTTTTTCTTTAACCTATCTGTCCCTCTCCATCCATATTTTTTCATACCAAAAATGATTCCTTTGAGCTTTTCAGTTATTGGCGTTATACAGATTGCTAAACATTGGTCAGACAAAATTCGAGTTTATGGACACGAAAAAATGAAAGTTAGTTAAAAATTTATTGCAGAGTGTTTCTATTCTAAGAGCTTCTTAAGTTAAATACTATTATTTATATCGTCTGTAATTTGAACAAAATAATGTAGTACAGAATCGTAAGGTATCTTTAACGTTTAATGTCTTCATTTCTGCACATTTCAGAGTAAATCTATTCACGGGTTCCGAAGTATTAAGAGCTTTACAACCTGCGTAGGTACACTTACAGCATTCATAAAAGAAAACGGCCGTCCATGACGCACTTTTCCATTAACTTGACTTCGCTCTAGAGACACTTCAAACGAATAATGAAATTCCTGCTCGCTCTAGAGGATTCCACTTTATTATATTGTAAACGGAGTTGATTACTAGGAGTTATGGACAAATATAGGTACAGATGGAATGGAATTATCTCACAGTCAAAGATAGTAGGGACTAGAGAATACTCGCACTAGTTCACACACTAACATAAGCTGTATACATATTTTTAAGTTTATAAATTAGATCTACAAAACTATTGAATTCCATAAATTATTACTTTGCCGTCTTCCTCTCTACAAATTTTTGCTGTGCCTGACAGTGTCTATATTGGTCTGTGACAATTTTTAACGCCATCCATTTACAGTATTGAGTAAATTTAAATCACTAGAGGACGTGAAGTCAGATAGTAAGTGGTCTCAGTCTTTCCTTGGGGTGAACTTACTCTGTAGCATATTTCATCAAAATCGATTTAGCACTTTATCTGGGAAAACGTAACAGGCAGACAGATAAAGCTAGTTTCAAATTTATAAAATTAGTATATTATTATTATGTACCGCGTACATCGAGGGACTGGAACAGTTTGCCGGCTGCAGTCTTTCTGTCCGATTATAATTTCGGTGTCTTCAAGGCTAGAGTGAATAGGCTCTTAATAAACTAGTGCGCCTTACTATCAACGATTGCATCACTGCTTACCATCAAGTAGGATCGCAGTCAAGCACTAGTTTATTGCAATTTAAAAAAAAAGTATGGATGCTAAAATACAGGCCATATGTATCCAAGCAGCTGATGAGAATATGATTGACAGTATAGCAGAACTGAAAATTACTCTTATAAAAAAGTGATTATTTCTACAATATTTGCATATTGCAATATTTGTGAATATGAGAAGACATCGTATACCGGCATTGTAGGTACACAAAAGGAAAATAAGAATTAAAATTCACGAGTCGACGAAGTCAACATCTTACAAACTTCCTCATATATAATTTTAGTACGTAGAATTCCTGAGTGACTGCATCGCAACACAACGCTTTTCAAATGACATCAGCCATTTTGTTTCAACCACAATCGCCATTCAAGCTGTGGTGTAATGAAACAACAATGGACAAACAATACTTACATAAAACTCAACGATCACCCATAATAACGGCAATAGGAATTGGTTATTGTAACTGCTTCAATTGAGTTATCAGTGTATTTAGTGTTAATGGCATCATCAAATTGTGCGTTAAATATTTTAATTTTAAACCTTGTTGTGTCGTCTAACGCTTTCTAATGCGATGTTTGGTGAAAGGCAACGGAATATAATTAGTATTCGGTAATTCCGTGAATATTTCACAAAACTTGTTGCAGGAAAAACTTACGTGTTTTTTGTTTTTTAACTCAAAAAAGTTTCTAAGAATCTCAATTACAAAATAACAGATATTCAGAAGTCTTTACTGGATTACTTTTACGACCAATTTCTGTTTTGTTTTTTTATTTTTTATTTTTATTGATTATAGGTTTGCGCTTGACCGCTATCTCACCTGATGGAAAGCGACGATGCGGTCGACGATGGAGCGCGCTTACCTAGAAGTAACCTATTTACTCTTGACTTGAAGATTCCCGGGTTGTAGCCATCAGGAAACGCAGACTCCGGCAAGGAATTCCATTCCTTGGCTGTTCGCACAAACTATTCGCTATTTCTATATAAACCTTGAAAATATGCACAAGATATCTGTGTATCCAAAATATGTATAACAACAAAATAATCACGTAATTATAGTTGTATGAAAATGCACCTCGAGTTGACCGACCTTCGAGCAAAGAGGGGCATCGGTAACCATCGATAGATCGCCCTTAATAATCTCTGCTTAACCCTGAACCCCGAGCGGTTGTTTAACCAAGAACCCCACAATAGATAACATACGACTGTAGTATAAATCTTCAATCTTTAAGGACAACATAATCTCTTTAAGGGTTATCATAACTTCAAGGGGTGCTTATAGTTCCGGAAATTAAACTAGCCGATGGTTTATACCCCATAACTATGGTGGTGTGAGGTTTAGGCAGTGTCCGGTGACACGATGAGGTCAACAGTTCGGTAGAGTGTGGGACATATACGAAGATGGACGATAACTACGGATCTATTGTGTATACGGTGGAGTAACATGGCGTCAAGGTCCCGCTAATAAAAACTTTTTTAATAAATGAGTGTTTGGGTAGTGACATCAACATGAAGGTCGTATTAAGGGGGCCAACCGACCCGCATTCTGTGGAATTGTCCCGTAATGACAATAAAATTGTAATACCGCATTTTAATCTTTAAAAATTTATAGCAGTTCGTCTCTAAAATTCGAGAATGGGTGGACCGATTTGGCCAATTATGGTCTGGAAATATTCGTGATACTCTAGAGAAGGTTTAATTGTGAATAGATGTAGACTATGAGGCGTTCATTGTGGCAACATTTGGGAGAGGATTATGTCTTTGAGCTGGAATGATGATGCTAATGACGGTATGGGCGATATGAAGTTAGTCATATCAGCTAGCAATTTTTTTTTTTTAATTTTGATCTAGAAATATCCATTTTAGTTCAGGGAAGGTTTGAACAGTGAATTCACTTGTATTTTACTATTAGGTGGTACGAAGTTCGGCGAGTCAACTTACTAGTTGACTAATAGTTAATAATAGTCCCACAAATCGTCATGCGTGCCACATGTCGCGGATTCCCATATCTATTTTTGTAAACTAGCCAAAACAAGATAGGGCCCACCATTTGACGATTTGTTAACAAAAAGTGTTCATATGTTATTTTAAACTTATTTAAGGACACATTCAAGTGTTTTACCGTAAAAGTTGATATTTATAAGTTCTTATCATTCTTTTGAACCAAATTTGTTTTAATTTTTACCCTGAAGTGGTGTAACAAAAACAAATGAACTGTGGACAACTGGATGACTTTACTCTTCACAGATGAGAGTAAAGTTAAGTTCTGTAGTGAAGATAGACGCGTACAAGTGTGGAGAAGAGAATGATGGTGAATGTTTTAACGAACCTTTTATCCACGAGACTGATCCCTTTGGGGGGTCCAGTCACAATGTTACCTATTTTTAAGTTTAATCGTAAAAATATTGATTCATTACTAGTGTTTTTTTATTTCTAATTAAAGCACACCACCAACACATCTTAAGTTTTATTTTCATTATATTTTAGTCTTGGTTTACAACGATAAATAAATTTAAATAACTAGCTTTTGCCCGCGGCTTCGCCCGCGTGATATTGGGGTTGGGGTTGGGGTTTCCGGGATAAAAAGTAGCCTATGTCCTATTCCGAAGTGTATCCTATGCTTGTGGCAAATTTTATCCAGATCCGTCCAGCCGTTTTGGCGTGATTGAGTAACAAACATCCAGACATCGTAACTTTCGCATCTATAATATTAGTAAGATAAATACATCCTCAGTTTTCTTGTAGATAGGGGTGGGTGTCCCGCATTGACTTAATAGAAAGTTGGCCACCTCAGTCAGATTATACGTTGACAAAACATTTTAATTAGCTAACTAGTTCATTACGGACATTAAAATTACCTGGCGCCTTCACTAAGCCGTGAATAAACAACCATACAGACTTTTGACACATGCTATATCTAACGTATAATATTAATAGATATTATAAATGATATATATAATACTAGCTTTTGTCAACGGCTTCGCCCGCGTATTACATAAAATATAGCCTATGTCATTCAGGAGTAAAGCAGCTTTCTGTTGTTGCTAATTTTTTTTCAATCGGACCAGTAGTTCCAGAGATTACCTCCTACAAACAAAAAAACATAAAAACAAACTTTACCTCTTTATTATATTAGTGTAGATATCTATTTATTATGTTGCTATGCTCGACGGTGGCCCTAATTATTTTCAATTCACGCCCGAATTCACGTCTTGAATTTACAAGACTATTGTTCGTTTTTTAATCCTAGACTACGACTTGACAACTTAAAATGTCAAACTCCAGAAAATTGGGAACATATTTCTAAAGTGTGACATTTTGAGTTGTCAAATCGTAGTCTATAATTAAAAAACGAACTATAGTCGTACCCTGCGAGAACTGTTTGCATTCACGCCTGTTAACGAAGCCTCACGACACTACCTAATGTTGGGCCGCCATTAAACATACCAAAACAATTCTTTCAACTAGCTGACTGATTGGCCTACCACGGTCATTGCTACGTGTTGGCGTTGTACTGAGTGAGGATGATGTCACTGGATTGGCATCACGGTCAGCGACGTGAAGTGCTGCGTGACGTCACGGGAGCTCCAGGGTGGTCGCCATGGTGACGGCGTTCAAGTGCTTGTACTGCGACTGCCTGAGCTGAGACGTAATCCATTAACCCTTGCGCTCAAGGGGTCATAGGAATGTTTTTTTTTTTTTTTTTTTTTTTTTATGGTAGGTGAAAATCATCCAATGACGAAACCCGCTCTTGGGTGGAGCGGGAGACTAGTGTCAGACTCTTACTGACTAAAAAACCTACCCCGTACCTTCCTTGCCCTATTCCTGGAGTCGAGGTAACAGTTTCCCACTTCCCTCTAGACTCCGGGAGGCTTCGACCCTGAAGGGCCCCTGCAGTTTGCTGACAACTCCTTGAGGGTCATAGGAATGTTAGCGCGACCAACATTCCCCACAAATATAGAGACATTCTTAGTTCAGTTTTAAAGTGACCTATGTGTAAGACAGTCATTGTGATTTGTAGGTATGTAGTTAAACTAGCTTTTGCCCGCCGCGCCGCTTCGCTTGCGGCAATAGAAAAACGTGATAAATGAAGAACCGCTCGACCGATTTTGTGCGATTTTCACATAAACCATCTACTAATAGTCCGAAAAAAGCCTAAACATTTGGTATGGATAGATGAGCCCGTTCTTAAGTTATAAAATTACAACGAAAAGTGGCATTAATATTTATAGATTTTTATTATTTATGTACCTACTACCGACCCGCCCAAGCTTCGCACGGGTACTGATATTGAATATATTATGCATGTATTATGCACATAAACCTTCCTCTTGAATCTATCTATCTATTAAAAAAAAACCGCATCAAAATCCGTTGCGTACTTTAAAGATCTAAGCTTACATAGGGACAGTGGTAAGCATCTTTGTTATATATTATGTAATGATGATATTGATAATAGATAACCGTTTTTTGTGGTATTTGTCGAGGCTATTAAGCCATTGTGGGACACAAACATAGATACAATGATCTCTGAGGTAGCAACACATCCCACATATCGACTACACGAGGCAAATCAAGACACCTGATTTGCGTATCACGAGGTTCTAGTCATGCGGAACGGATATGTCCACAATCATTGCACGCCTCTCGCTTAGGATAACCGAAATTAATCATCAGGTTAATTGAAATTTTAATTGCAATCTTTCATGGATTAACGCAAAACATGCGTAGTGAGTGATATCGAGAGGAAACCAATTAATTCAAGGCGTTGGTATGGCGACCTACTCCAGATCTGTATATTTGATGTGTTGACAGATGATGTTGCCTGTTACTAGGCGTTAATGGGTTCTATCGCAACGCTGAAATATTAATATACTTACTAGATATTAGTATTCCAGCGTTACTTCCAGTTTTCCAGCGTTTGACTGCTGCAACTTGTCAAAAACATGATAATTTGTCGCCGCTTTTTTGTTCGATTTCAATAAAGAATCTGTTATCGATTCTCATGTAGGCATTTTTGTGTGCAAACGGTTTTCTCAAAAACTGTTATTATTATTTATTTATTCTTTAACCAGAACGACAAAATGCCAATTACATTAACCAGGTACAAAACATATTAAAGTTGATATGACATAGACGGGGTTTTTGTAACCCATACTTTTCATGAGAATACATAAATGATAATAAGAACTGATGAAAGTTGTTCAAAACGAGACATACAATGAACGTTAACGGCACGATAAACGCAGTGGTTGAGCGATTAGCGACTGCTCCGCGTGTCGCGGATTCGACTCTCGCACGGAAATATTTCTATGTCTTACAGATCTAGAAAAATATTAATCTCACATAACTACACAATGTCTTGTGTACTTAGGTGAGTTGTATTTTTTTGTTGTAAATTAGCCCACCTAATTTGTTGACATAAGAGAAATAAATTTTATGTGGAACAAACAGAAGTGACGGACTAAAAAAAATAATATTTTTACAAAAAACAGGTTCGATTTTTCTATCAAACATTTTAACCAAATACTGCTGCCATCTTGTGTCGAATAGGGAGACTATTTCGAACCGCTCTATAGCTGCTTCAATTCGTCAATAGATGGCGTGAAGTTGCGTGATATTAAAAGCCGACCGCGGAACAACTGCCGCAACGGTGAATAAAATTCAATGAAAGATATGCTATATCATTGAAAGTAGGGCCAGTCGTTTCGTGACGTAATTGATGACGTAAGGACAGCTGTATGACGCCGACATTTAAAGGGGATGGAATTTAATATTCTTGAAGTAAAGATTATTAGTTAATTCAATATTGCATTGATGTTGGTACCATTTAGTAAATTCTACCTGCCCTTATGTTTTAGAATTAATTATGGTAATTTTACAAAACCCACAAGTGCGAACCTATAATGAATAATAAAAAAAAACAGATTAGTACTTTTGTTGGAAAAGAAGGATTAAAAAATTAAAAATTATCAAATTTAACGCAAATAAATGGCTTTGCCTGATCTAGGCCATTTATTCAATAGATGATGTCGAGCTGTTGTTTTTGTATAATGTTCAAATCGTACGGGGTACTTTAATTGGGTGCATCGCGCAATTAAGTACTACGTATAATCACGAGAGTTACACGTGTGCGTCGATCTAATGTAGTTGTATCTTTAGAGTTTATTAGTTTCAGTTTAGCCAAGACCTCAATTGGTTTTGTAAAAGTCGACGAACCCACCTGTGTTCCCTCAATCTAAAAGTCTAGTCTTCATATAAAATGTATTGAGACCATAACTGCGCCCAGTTTGGCGTGTGTGTATGACACGTGTTAGCAGTATAGGTCTACCTTTAATCACAATTTAAATGATAACATCATTAATAACTTTCCTACCTATAAATATCACCCATTGATGTTAGTAGAAATCTGTAGACTATACGTTCCTAAATTTTGATCGTTTAATCCTGTGGAGGGTTGATCCGGTACATGAACCACTATAAAGATTTGTATAGTTAAAATTAAAAAAATAAAGGACTTTTTTTATTCGAATTTATTTACGCACGTTCGAAATTGATTTCTTTAAGTAAACGTCAGCTGGGCCAATTCAATGACCTGTATGTAGGTAGTTAGTACGCAACGACCGACAACTACCACGAGGTCATTGACTCGTTTCCTTAACTTTAGCTGGCTGAAGCTAGTGTTTATACACCGTTAAATTTTGATCGTTTTAATCCCTTGGAGGGTCGAACTGGTCCATGAAACACTATCGATTTGTAAAGATAAAATTAAAAAATAAAGTACTTTTTTTTTAATAACTCGAATCAATTCTCGCATGCGTGAATAAATAATGCGAACCGTTAGTAGGCAGCATTCTTATCAGTAACAACATTGACGCGGTCGCTGGTCAACGTGGACTCACAAAAAATAGCCAATCCTAGACCAAGTCCCGCCCCCAGGCGCGCGCGCCGTATTCCTTGCCAATCAAACAGGGCGCGCGCGCCCCTCTCACCCCGCGCGCTAACTGCAGCGACAGTGACACGTCATGGGAGTTTCCCCGGGTCAGTTTCTCTAATTACGTGATCGGAGTGCAGTGTTATCTCGCGAATAATGGCGTCTCGGAATTACGCGTATTCCAACATTGAGTACGTTGCTATGGTGCAGTTTTACGCAATCGCGGGTTTTGATGCGCAGGAGGCTCGACGCCTTTACAGTGAACCAAACCATTTGCAATCATTGCGACTGCGTGGTATACCCGACCCGCAAATTCCAACTGGACAAACGATTGTGGCGGCCAAAGAAACGAACATTTTTGGGCGTTTAACAATCCACATGTGATTCGTGAGTGCAGCCATCAAGTACGATTCAGCGTAAATGTGTGGGCTGGGATCATTAATGATACAATTATCGGCCCGTATTTTGTCGAAGGGAATTTGACCGGTGGGACTTACATGAACATGCTGCAAAGTGTGATACCTGAACTAATGGGAGACATTCCACTGGCGTATCTAGGCAATTTATTTTATCAACATGACGGTTGTCCAGCACATTACGAACGTAATGTACGCAACCATTTAAATTCAGTGTTTGGCGATAATTGGATTGGACGGGGTGGTCCAGTTGCTTGGCCAGCAAGGAGTCCGGACCTTACCCCGCTGGATTTTTATTTGTGGAGTGAAATAAAACGTTTAGTGTAAAAACGAGCATCAAACTCGTGAACAAATGAAAAGTGCGATAGTGGACGCCTTCGATGTGATAAAAAGTGACAGGGACACATTAGTAAAATTAAAAGACAATCTCATCAAACGTGCAAGACTGTGTATCGAAAGGAATGGTTTGCATTTTGAACAATTACTACGTTATCGTGAAATTTAACTACCAACCGTTATTAGTATGCTAATAATGGTTGGTAGTTAAATTTTAGCTCTTTTAAATCGTTGTAAATAATTTTGATTCTTTTTAAATCATTGTACATAATTTTGATTCTTTTTAAATCATTGTACATAATTTGATTACACATTTTTAAATACGCCATAACTAGCAGGCCTGTAGAGATTTATTTGTACATGTAGGTACTTACCTACCACTTTTAGCATAATTATTTTATTAGGCATGACGTTTTATGCACAAAACAGTTATGTCGGTCCTAAGCCCGTAAAAGTATGAAGGAAAATTTGGAATCAATTTATTTGTTTACCTACGCAAACATCAGCTGTCGAGTCAATAACCTTATGCTTGAGCGGGTCGTGTAGGTACCTACGCTGCCCGATACGCAACGACCGACGACGACGTAGGTAACTATCTCGTGGCGCAACTTTCGGTTTCATACATTTTGCGAGTATAATCTTATCATTTGCTAATTTCTTTATTTTTTATGTTACGTCGCAGTACAAGCTTGTAATGAGTGGTATTTTGTTAGTTAAACCACCGGTCCAAGGGATTAAAACGATCAAAATTTAACGGTGTATAACAAGCGAGCGCCGGCGCTCGCGGGTACTATAGCGAACGCCGGCGTTCGCGGGTATTAACGGAAACTATTAACGTACAATATTTGATTTTTTTTTTGTATGGTATTTTGATATTTATCCAAGAACGTAAAAAAAAAGTTTTTATAGACAAATAACTTTCCGTTAATACCCGCGAACGCCGGCGTTCGCTGTAGTACCCGCGAACGCCGGCGTTCGTTTGAGGGGAGAGGAGTTAATCTAAAGTTATTAATGTAAGTTGGCAAGTAATTTGAGTCGTCGAGGTCTAGACTAAAATACAACTAAGTTTAGAGACTAAGTACCTACTACAACACTTTAAAAGGAAGACCGACTCGTAATAGATCAGCGGCTAGTTCATAATTAACTTGCGGGAACATAAATCAAGGCTATCGGTAATTTCACGTAATTTACGAGCGCGATAGCTCACACTATTGCTAAACGCGCGCTTAGCACTCAAACATTTAAATATTGCAGTCGCGACTCGCAGTGTACCGTTATATCTAGGTAACGATAAATTCACTTTTATAAGATAAATTAATAGTACATTGTCATTGCGACCGAGGTGGAATTCGCCTGAGCCGCAGGCGAGGGTGTTATGGGACTAAGTGAATTTCCCCGTTTATCAAACGGCGTTTTTCAGTATACATACAAAGAAATAAATAAATGGAGGTTGACTATCGAGTCATAAGGAGCACTTATCGCCCAGCCTGATACTACAGATAATTGTAGTGGGAACGAGCTCACGCACTTTTCCTCACAAGTGTGGAAAAAAGTAAATTGCGTGATTAAAAGAGATAGGGTTACGAGCAAGTTTTTCTTACTCAAGTTGATATTTATGACAATCAATATTGCAAAAGGGGGTGTTACTTGTCGTAGAGGTCAGATAGGCAGTTGCACTATAATAATACTGGATAGAGTAGGCCGGTAGGGAGTGGCTGGTAGGGCCTGGTAGTGTTCGACTGGAAGCCGACCTTTGTATATGTTGAAAATGTGCGCAGATGTTTATAGAGAGAAATATAATTAGATCCTATTTACGATGATAACAAATTACTTATTTGCTAAAGTATAAAAGGTGGTTAAAAAGTAAAGATAGAAGAAATATAAGTAACTATATCATTTAAAATATATTTTGATGAAACCTTTTACACAATAAAAAATATTGATTGTTGTCGATTAGTACTTAAATAAATCTTTTAATTACCTCATTTAATACCGAGTTAAATGGGGTGAATAGAAAGTCAGGGGGTGGATATAAACAAAATTGGTATTACTTTGATTTCAAATTTTTAGTTTTTAAAATTGAATTTATAAAAATATTTAAATGCAGCAAACAATTTTTGTTTCTCTTCACCCCCGATTTGTTTCTATTCACCCCGTTTTACGTTTTATGTAAAGTTTTAAGAATTAATTATTATTAGGTATCATAAAATCTGTTTGTGCTGAAAACTTTCGTTCGTGACTAAGAATCACATCTAGAATTAGATAAATATAAGATTGTCACGTAAGTCCCTATATAATTATCACGCTTGTAAAAGGTTCCCATGAAAGGTGTAGCGACATTAAAAATCGTGAGAATCGCAGCAAAATAATTAAGTAAATACTTTAGTTCACTGTTGATCTTGATATTTTGTTTGAGTAAATATTAATTAATTACATTTGTTAAGAAACATGACGTTGGTATTTCCTGATTTATAACAAAAAAAAAGTTTTTATAGCAAGCTTTTATAACGCGGTATACATAATTATACATACATACTTAAGACTCGTCAAGACGAATCTCACGGAGCCCAACTCGATGGGGTAGTCTCGCTAGATTTAAAAGTTCCTATGTCCCCCGTTTGGTTCCATCATCAGATCAACTCCACGACATATTAATTTTGCTTTGTCATTTGATTGACACATGCATGCAAAGTTTCAGCTCAATCGGTAACCGGAAAAATGGACCTTTAATTAACAAGATTTGATTGCAAACATCGGGAACAGGTGAAACGAAATACTATTTATATATATTTTGTTTCTCTTCTTTTTGTCTATATTTTTAAGTTGCACCTACCATGTTATGTTTCTGCACCATAAGTCCGCCTTTGTACAGTGTTATGTGCATAAAGTTTTAATAAATAGATAAAAGATAAATAATAAAAATGCACTATCTTCTGACGTTTTATAAGTGCCCATGTAGGCATTTCTACATCTACACTAATACACCGTTAAATTTTAGTCGTTTTAATCCCTTGGAGGATCGATTCAGTACATGAAACACTATCGATTGGTAAAGTTAGAATGAAAAAACAAAGTACTTTTTTTTAAACTCGAATTAATTTACGCATGTTCTAAATTGATTTCTTTAAGTAAACGTCAGCTGGGCGAGTTCAATGACCTGTAGGTAGTTAGTACGCAACGATCGACAACTACCTACAAGGTCAATGACTCGTTTACTTAAAGAAATTAATTTCGTAAATGCGTAAATCAATAAGAGATTTAGAAAAAAAGTACTTTATTTTTTTATTTTATCTACACAAATCGATAGTGTTTCATGTACTGGATCGACCCTCTTCGGGATTAAAACGACTAAAATTTAACGGTGTATAATAGGTAAAGAGGTAAAGTTTGTTTTTTTGTTTTTTATTTTTTTGTTTGAAGGAGGTAATCTCTGGAACTACTGGTCCGATTGGAGAAATTTTAGCAATAATAGAAAGCTGCTTTACTCCTGAGTGACATAGCCTATATTTTAAGTACGCAGGCGAAGCCGCTGACAAAAGCTAGTATGAAATAAAAACATTTTGATTTTGGTTTTGAAAAGCTTGTAATTTAGATTTTCCTAGCGTTTTTCTTCAAATCTCTCGATCGCTACAAATTACTTAATGTTTACATCGCTGTATATACATATATGGTGATGTTAGTTTTCTACTACTCAAATAAATACCTGAATTTTTAAACAAAATAAGTATTTCCAATAACTGCATAATCCTAGTAATGGAGCGCCAATGCTCGCAACATTAACGGCACGCTGTCGCCACACACGCGACATTACCGATAATGACCGCGCGATAAATTGTCGCGCAGTATCGCGGCGACGCGCGGCAGGGGCAAGCGATTTATTGCTCGCGCCGCGCCGACCCGCGGTTTTTGCTGCACGGATGGGCCTGGGGTGATGATGCAGTCATGTAGCTTTGGGTTCTAGGTATCTGTAGTGGTATGGTCATATCATGTAGGTACTATCTATTATATTTTTTTTATGGTAAGTAAAAATCATCCAATGACGAATATCGCCCTTGTGCGGAGCGAAAAACAGTGTCAGACTCTTACTGATTAAACAACTTACCCCGTTCCTACATTGCCATCTATACCAGGGCTAGGGCCTTCCTTTCAGACACGAACATGTACTGTACTGGAGCCCCAGTTGTACTGTACTGAGGGCCCAGTTGTAGGTACTGTTTATGAACGATTCTGCCACTCCAAGCCGTGTTCTACCACTTTTTGAAACTTAAATCTATCAAGCTAGTTTTCCTAGCATTATGATAAAGAGAGTAGCGTAAAGTGCACAGCGTTGCGAGCGGTGCTCAACTGGCATCGTTGTGCGGTTTGAGTGCGTCTACGATGTATAAACAACTCATGAGGCCGTTTGAATTTTTAACGAAGATGACAAATCTATTTTTCATTACTCATACTCTGAAAGTAGGTGTAAAGTTGCCTGCGGACAGGGTTGGAAGAAGTACTTTTACTCCCTAGGGAGTTTTACTTTACAACTGACAGTTGTTTTTTTAATATTTAGACAGCAAATATTAAGAAAAAAACTAGTTCTATTTTGACATTTCTATTGAACCGTGACCCGAAACTTTATACCGAATTAAAATGACATAGAGATAGAAATAATTTAAGAATACTTTTTTTTAATGACTTTATTTTAATTTACTTTCAATTATTTCATTAAAACTAATATATTTTGAGAAAAATGTTGACCAGACCCATTTTTACAATGACAAAATGAAAAATATTGACTGAAAAGCCAGGGAGTCGAACACTGAAAAAAAGAATTGGCGGGTAAATGGTAGACTCTCTATAATCTGTGGTCGATTTGATCTTCCTTTTTTTTTCGAGGTGTATAGTTTTGTTTACATTTTGCTAAATCTCTGTTACAAGAAATTTTTATTAACACGATAAGTTCATCAGCTTCAGTTATAAATTTAACGCAAGATTCTTAAGAGGAGAAAACCGCTTACCGCCTAAATCAAAAGAAATATACCTACCTAAAGACATACCTTTGACGACGACTCAGGCCTTTGACGACGACTCAGGTTTTTATTATTTTTATTTTCCTCGTATTCGTAATGAAAAGCACAGTGTTTACCTCGGGTTCGAAAGTTATTTATTCCCTCGAACTATTAGCGACCTCGCTCTCGCTCGGTCGCCAAGAAATTTCTCGGGACTAAATAACTTTCTTTCATCCCTCGTATAACAATGTACTATTTTTTTGCATTTGATTTTAAATTATGGTGTTCAACTCCATACGTTTCACTCTATATAAAATCCTACCTAGTAAAATTCTTAGACGGTTTTTGACTCAATCCAAAAACTGTCGAGAGACAACTAAAAATCAGAAACTAAACCTCGTAACAATAGTTATCTTAAGTACTGACCCCACATCTACCTTAAACTTACAACTGTAATCTCATAACCCTATCAGCAATCTCCAGCAGTCGAGACGGACCGCGGGCCCCCGGACACTAATCCGGGTGTCCGTCCGTCCGGCTGTCCGACCCGTCCGGCCAGACCGCTATTACAGATAAGAGTGAGACGTTTACTAAGTTTAAGGAACAATTTATTGATGTAGACAAGGGAACTGTAGACGAGGGGAGCCGAAAATGTTTTAAGATTTGAAAAGCATATTCTTATTTAAGACTAGCTTTTGTCAGCGGATTCGCCCGCGTACATAAAATATAGCCTATGTCACTCAGGAGTAAAGCAGCTTTCTATTATTGCTAAAATTTCTCCAATCGGACCAGTAGTTCCAGGGATTACCTCCTACAAACAAAAAAACAAACTTTACCTCTTTATTATATTAGTGTAGATTGAGTTGGTCTAGACTCTAGAAAATAGACGGAAATAATTAAATTAAATATATTACATATTTTTTTACAATTTCTTTCACTATACAAGTTCTTCTGGACATATTCCATACGACCTCTGGATGATCTGCTCAGTTAGTGAGTCTTTAGTAGGAAACGAACAATAGGTAGTTCGCCGTCTGACTGTCCATTTAGAACAAAGGTTGAGTCATTGTCGACGGGTAGTGCTCCAAACGCACTTACAAACTGCCGCCGAGCAGGGCCGATGCCCGATAATTATAGTGTTGTGGAGAATTTGTGAAAGAGAAACCAGTGGTCCTAGAACTCAAAGGGTAGCTGAAGGGCACATATTTTTTTTCAACAACTATCACACAAAGCTATCTAGTCCCAAGCTAAGCAGAGCTTGTGTTATGGGTACTAGACAACTGATACATACATATTATAGATAAATTACACCCAGACACAGAACAAATGATATAGTTTTACTCAGTAAAAGCCTGACACGTTCTCCTGTGCCGCCCTAGAGCGCAAGAAATCATTGGATGATTTGAACTGCCAAAAAATTAACATTATGATGAATTCTCATTCTATAAAAACCGGTCAAAATGAATCGAACAGACTCAAATATACAATAATTTAAGCAAATAAATTGATGAAGCGCTCAAAGTCCTCAACTTCATACCTAACTCTATAAATGATAAATGATAAATGATAAATGATAAATGATTTTATTTTGTAAATAGGTTTTTACAAACTCTTTTACACGTCAATTTTTTTTTTTTTTTTTCGTTTTTTTTATACTAGATGAGGCCGGTGTTTCCTAGCTGACTACCCTGAGAAGAAACACCGAAACAAACTCAGGGGTCAAAGTCTGTTTTAAAGTCCATACACAAACATGTAATGGTCAAATCATATGAGAACCATGCAGATTGGAGTCTGAGATGGTCTTTTGAAGAAAGAACCACACAGTTCTGAGTGGACCTGTCCAGTCAGTGCAAGCATTTGTCAGTTCTCGTGTAGCTCAACTCAGGACCACCAAGGAGCTCAACGATTTGACGAACAATACCAAAGAAAGGACATTTGGGTAGGCCGCAAAAAGTACTCATAACTGCCAGACATTATAAGTTAATTAAAAGTTAAAATTAAGGAAAAACGAAAAGTAATCCACATAGTCCCCACATTCACAATAATAAAAATTTACAAAAATGTAATTTTACCATTCTTAAGGGTTATATAGTTAACATTCTTAAGGGCCAGTTAAACAAATCGCCTGCGATCACTCAGCGGGCAGTGTTTTGCGCATCTGTCTAAATCCCGGGAGCGCGCGGGACTCACTGCGATCCCGCGGGATTAACCCCGGGACCGGCAGGTGGACAGCGCGTTATGTCGCTAATGCTACGGATTTATCGGCGATAAACGCTGATGGGATGCAAAGGGATTTACTGTGATTGAGTTAATTGAAGGTGATTATGTTACAGGACTGCAGCTGTACTCATATACATAGTTACCTAGTAGGCACAAGACGCTAGTTCTACAAAACATAATTTTATATTCATTTCATATTTTATTCCCATATTATATAATAAACTAGCTTCTTCCAGCGGCTTCGTCAGCGTGAAACGGCGGCGTTTCGTAAAATCCGTTCTTAGGTGACGTCTATACTGTATAAGGAACCTACGTGCCAAATATTAAGCCAATTATCTGTATAGATTGCGAGTACAAATTAAATAGTTTAAATTACAATACTCAATTATGCATTCCAAACCATTTCACACTAAAATTAAATTATCTTATCGTAGTTAAAATTAAAATGTTAAAATTTACTGTTAATTAACTGTTACATTCAATATTTAATTTGACTATAAACAGTACATACCTTTGGATTGTTTCAAATGAGGCGAAGTCAACATGGTCTTCAACTTGATCAGCATGCGAACCACATTCGTAAGTTAATAGTCCAAGTTTAAACTTGGCAACAATTAGGTACACCTGATATAGTTATCATTTAGGCAATACTTAATAATTAAAGTACCTAATACTTCCTTCTCGATGTTTTAATGTTTTTACTCCATCAACATCTTACCTGAAACAAAAGAAAAACAAATTCATTACTTTGTGTATTGGACAACTAGTTGAGCTCGCGGCATCACCCGTTTCTTAAGTAAACAAAATATTTTTTTATTCGTAACCAAGTATTTGTAATATAGTCTTTGAAATAAAATTTAAATAATGGTATTCTAATATGTATCCGATGTAGATCCCGATATTGGTATAAATATCTACTGCGAGAGACTGGTTTATTTTAGTTAGGTACATTCATAGTGTCTATACCTTACAGAATCTATACCAACGGCAAATATCTCTCTATAAATCCTTACGTTGTTGAGACATCTACGGTCCGGACTAAGCGTTTTGCCTCGTCGTTTATACCACGTACATCGAGGGACTGGAACAGTTTGCCAGCTGCGGTTTTTTCGTCCGATTATAATTAAGGTGTCTTCAAGGCTTAAGTAAATAGGCTCTTAATAAACTAGTGAGCCTCACCATCAACGACTGCATCACTGCTTACTTAGTACTACATCAGGTTGGATCGTTTAAGGCAATAAAAAAAATCTATGGCCTAATAATATCCACCGACATGTTGTTCTAAGGGTATTGTTTACCATTTGGCTTGTATATTCGGAAAAGTCTTTATTTATTTTGTGTCGAACACATAATGTGCTAAAAAACCAGCCAAGAGGTTTTGAGTACAGAGGGTTTTGTACAAACTTACCTCTGTAAATAATTAAGTTTTCAAACCGTATCACGAACATCCTTTTGACGTAACTAGGTACAAAATGGTTTTCAAACTTTTCCTTTACTTGTGATATGATTCGATGAAACTTTGTTTTATGTAAAACTTCATATTCATGATAAGTTTTTACTACTACTTTTCATCAATACGAAATAAACAAAAATACCATATAAACAAGCGCTGACTGCCATTGCTAGATAAAAGCAGTTTGGACTGAATGCGATCTAGCTACGTGCAGCCGTGCAGCGCATTCATCCTGACTCGCCAACGTCAGCTAAACCGCGGCTTTCAGCCAAAAACCGGCGATAAATCAGTCTGCGGAATCAATCGTGTGAAGGTAATGTACACAGACACGCTCTATGGTAGATACACGTCTGTTTATGCTCTGTAATAATAATCATTTATTTTCAGGTTAAATACACCCACTTCAATTTTAAAAGTCATGTCCAAAATACAACAAATTATAATCACCAAATTAAGTTAAATAATAATTCAAATCATATTAAACAAATTAAAATCACAATTAAATGTCCAAATTAAATTACCACATTAAAAATAAAATAAATAAAATCTCAAAGTCAATTAAATATCCAAATTAAAATTAAATTACCTCATTAAAATTAAAATAAATAAAAATGTCAATTAAATGTCCAAATTAAAATTAAATTATCAAATTAAAGTTAAAATAAATAAAACGAATAAAAATGTCAACTAAAATTTCCTACTTGGGATTGATCAACGTTATTGTCTATGGTATTCATTCGTAATACATGTTCGCGACCAATGTGCGGGTGTTATTTACAATTGAACTGCGAAACCGCAGAGCTGGTAGGGAATGGGATAGCTGTTTTATCTTGACAGCACGGTTGGCGCAATGTTTGATGGATTGGCTGCTGCGCTGCGTAATGCGGGTTCGATTCCCACACAGAATATTGTGTAGCTAACCAATTCTTGTTTCGGGTTTAGGTGTCATATTATTATTACTTAGTTTACATGTTTGATAAACTTCAACTATACAGGAGTAATTCGTAATTCTAATTTAATAATTAAAAAACGAAATGAAAAATCTCACTTATAAAAATAGAATATGATATTTATTTTATTGATACCAGAAAAACAAAAGTCAAATTGTGCATTATCATTTTCGGAATTTTTAATTAGGTAGTAATAATTTGATACAACTAAGTTATTTTTCTTAAGTTATATAGAACTAGCTTTTGTAAGCGGCTTTGCCCGCATACATAAAATATAGCCTATGTCACTCAGAAGTAAAGCAGCTTTCTATTGTTGTTGAAATTTTTCCAATCGGACCGGTAGTTCCAGAGATTACATCCTATTGAGATAAAAGTTAATCTCTAAGTTGAAGAATGTGCAGAATATCTTTGTTTTTTCATTTCATGCGAGATATAATGTCAGAATTTTACTAACAATTTGATCATCCCTGACAAGCATAGGTATTCTATGCTTGTCAGGGATGATCAAATTGTAGGATACCTCTATATACTTACTTACACATGTGCAAAGTGGCACCATGTCGGCACAATACATTATCCCTAGTTTTAATAAGTTTATGAGAATAAACACGTACTTATACAAGGCATAAAAAGGCATTAGACGGAGGCTGGAGACGTAATGAAGAGTTATTTGTGACTAGATTAGCGAAGCAGATTTCACGCGTGCGGGCACGTTGTGCGGACGGTACGGTAACACCTTTGATTACGGTGATATAGATTATTTTACTGGCAAACGAGGCTAAGCCAAATCCTTTGCCATTGGCAGCAAGAAAGCAATTCCGTCATAGTATGACGGAATTGCTTTCTTGCCTATAGACGATAGATCTTGCCTTTTTTACCTATAGAGGTATTGGTTGTTAACGAAAATATCATAATTTAGGGGCTGGTCCACTCAAATCTATTTGATTATTTCCTTAAAAGATAATCTTACAGACTAATCTGCATGATGGTCGTGTAATTTGACCAATACATGTTTGATGACTTTAAAAAAGATTTTGAGTTCTAAGTTTGTTTTGGTGTTTCGTCTGAGAGTTGTCAGTTTAAAAAATTCAGATCCAATCTAATTTAAATAATTAAATATTTTACGTATACTAGTATAAGAAGTGTTTTTTAAAACCTATTTGCTGAATAAACAGCATTTATCTTTAACAGAGACAATACATGAATCTGTATTTACTCGAGAATTGACAATCATTATGACTGGCAAAATTGGTCAACAAAACGCATTGAATAAAAGTTGCTGAAACGATAAAAGAAACTAAAGTGATCATAATTTCACTTTCAGTCACTAAACTAGTATGTACCTTATTTAGGTAGGTTAAAATCATCCACTGACGATTCCCGCTCTTGACTCTTACTGACTAAACAACCTACTCCGTTCCTTCCTTGCCTTAAACCCAGAGCTCTAGTGGCGCTTTCGCGTCAACCCTTGTCTCCAGGAGGCTACGATCCTACAAGACCTCTTCAGTTTGCTAACAACTCCTAGATTTTTAAAGATAAATGCTTTATGGATAAAGAGAAAAACTTCTATTTATCCATAAAGCATTTATTTAAAGTCTTCAAATTTTTATTTCAGCTAGTTTTCCAGCGATTCCCGTAGACAATGCGGCCGCGCGGCGCCGCGGGGAGCCGGCAGCTATCTCGCTAATGCTCGTCTGAACACCTCCGCGTCGCCTGCAAGCAATTAGCTACATCCATCACCAGTATGAGGACTCATAACTTGTATGGACTCACTGACTTCAGCATTGTTTATTTAATTAGCTTTCCACTCTGTCGCATGGTTCGGGTTGGGTTTGCTAAGAGGATCCATTATTTCAGTGTCAACTGAGACCCTTGTTGATTAGGATTGATTATCTCGTAATGGTTACCGTATATAGACATTAGCTGTCTTTTGCTCGGCGCGACAGCATCCACGATTGTTTCTTTCGGCTAATGTTTATCACATATTTATGGAATGCAATAACGAATAGATTTAAGACAATACTTATTTTTTTCTCCAATGAATTTCAGAGCACTAATAAAAATAGTAAAATAAAAAAAACCCTTTTTCAAGGTTCCGTACCCGAAAGGAACAAACGAGGCTCTATTACTAAGCCTCCGCTGTACGTCCGTTCGTCCAGCCGTTTGTCGGTCCATAATAGTCAAACAAAATTTCACAGAATGTAAGTTTCTATTGTCGCGACAACTACAAAAATTCAATAATAATAAAATGTTCGCAGGCGTTTTTTTGCTCAATTTTAATATTGTAGTAGAGCCGGCATTTTTTACACGACTGCAAGAAGGATTAGGTTTTTTTTTGTAAGCTTACTAAGCTTACAGCGAATTCTAGAATAGCCTTGCAGTATAAGAACCTCCAAACTCCCTCTCACTCATAAACAACACAAACCTAGTAGAATCTGTGCCCCATTCCTGAGACAGAGCCGATAGCTATTAATACACGAACTGGTGGTGGTGCACACACGGGTCCGCGGGTCGTCGACACAAGGACGTCTCGCGGCCGTTAGCTGCACGCGCGCGAGACTCGCATCCCTAATGAAGCTGTATTACACGAAGGACATTCAGACTAGTAATGTCAGATAATTATTATAATACTTGTAGAAAACTAGACTCTGATAGCGTCGTCGCCGGCGGGAAATTTGAGAATCCCATGTGATGTTGATGGAATCCGATATTGGTCAGACCAAATCCGTAGTACACTGGAGACCACAATCTACGACGCCATCCACATCGCCGAAGATAGGGCAACATGGTGAAATATAGTCCATCAAAAAGTTATTCGTCGAAGTCACGACCCGCAGCATTGAAGATAAACGACGCATGGAGGAGGTTATGATGTTACTCATTACCGAGATAATCTGGGAGCAGATTGGTAACCGTGGCTAGTCCACCAATCTGTCAATCTTCCAGGTGATCAAAATCATATAAATTCATGCAGCCGTTAACATTATAAGGCTGATACTATTTTAAACTACCTTCCTTTCCTAGGAAAGAAGGAAACCCGAAGGAAAGAAATGAAATAAAGATACTGTATCCTGTTGACTAGGACAAAAATAGGTTTTTATTCAAATTATTAGAAAAGATTCACAATTTAACTACGCCTCCTTATCTAATCTACTTATTTCATTTTCTAGAAAAACGTAAACTAGTTCTCAGTACAGCCAGGTAAATGAAACTAGGCATGACATGCAAATGATTTTTAATTACCACTTGCACAGCAATGATCACATCGCATGCGTTGAACAAAAACATCATGACAAAACAATAACGTACATTCGGCAATTAACCAGCATCGCCTACTAATTAATACAGGGTGACAATTAAACAATGCTTCTATATAAAAGACATCGAAAACACAGATCACTACAGTTTTCAATATGGCTGACTCAAGATTGCGTCTCGCGTGTTTGCTCTGCGTCATATTCGCGGCCGGTTCGGTGACGGCTTCCAAGGAGCTGATCTCGAAGATGAGCACAGGTTTCACGAAAGTTGTCGATCAGTGCAAAACTGAGGTAACGCTTTTAATAATACCCAACACGACATCACAACAGACCAAGACGAAGTTGGAGAATTAAGTTTGAATCTTACCGGAGTATAGGTCCGCAATGGCAGAAGATGAAGCAGTAATAGGAGAGGGAAGTTTTTTGCCCAATAGTGGGACTAAATGTACTGTTACTTTTTATAGAAACCGAAAGATTGGTGATTGAGTAAGATCTTGTTTGTAAAGCACATTACCTAAATACGTTGTGGTTATAAGCAAAGGCTTGCAACAAAGCGGTGTTGCCAATTTCACTACCACATAATGAATTGAGACATTGCACGACTCGTTGTCTTACCAACCAATGTTTTTAAAATGCGGTAGAAAAGGGTACACTGATAGTATCCGATCCCAGAGCTACTACATCTTTTGTGCTGTTAATAGCACTGTTTCCACCTTCCAGCTAAACGTGGGGGAGCACATAATGCAAGACATGTACAACTTCTGGCGCGAGGAGTACGAGCTGGTGAACCGCGACCTGGGCTGCATGATCATGTGCATGGCCGTCAAGCTCGACCTGATCGGAGCCGATCAGAAGATGCACCACGGGAAGGCCGAAGATTTCGCCAAGAGTCATGGAGCTGGTAAGAGAATTTTGAGAATCAAGGAGTAGTTTTGGATTTGATTGATAAAATTGTAGAGCATCGAAAATTATCTTAGCTAAGTGTTTCGACACTTATTAAATGGGGTTTGCTACTTAGTGGTTAAGGCATCCACCTGTTATGCACTTGACTCTTTCAAATCATAATTATGTATGTTCTTTTCTAAGTTTATCTAGATCATTACTACAGCTTGTGCCTCAGAAAGCTTTTTGTGGAGGTTTGATAAGAAGCTGATTCATGTAAAGCACAAGTATTCAGCCGCATTCGGTTAGAACGGTAGTGACCCTAAGTTCGTTGGGAAAACGGCTGGGATGATGATAGATATAAAAGCGAATATTGTGTTAATAACATAATTTTCCATGTACACATTCTTTTAATTCCTCAGACGATGCAGTGGCCAAGCAGCTGGTCGGTATGATCCACGACTGCGAGAATACGCACCAGGGCGTGGAGGACGGCTGCAGCCGCACCCTGGAGGTGGCCAAGTGCTTCCGCACCAAGATCCACGAGCTCAAGTGGGCGCCGAGCATGGAGGTCGTCATGGAGGAGATCATGGCTTAGTAGGAAACCAGAGGAGAGGAGGGGAGGAGAGGTAGATCAGCATAACCGGTCGATTCTGTAAAAAATCCTGGTTGCTATCCGGGCGGTACGGTTGGCGTAGTGGTTGAGCAACTAGTGAATACATCCACGATGCAGAAGATACAAACAATAATAAAAATATATCTAAATAATAGCTTGTTGAAACTCTCCGTGGAAACGTAAGTGGAGTGAGCATGGGCTGCCGGTCCTTAGCATGCAGGCAGCAGCTCACTTGAGGCTCACTTTACCTACGATCTCACGGTGAGATTCTTACAGAATGGACCGGTTGAGCGGGAAACGCCGTCGGCAGCGACCAGAGACGCCACTGCATATAATATGTGTGCACAAACATATAGATATATGGATCGTCTATTAATCACACAATGTTTTATTAGCAACTTTTAAATACGCTCTGGTAATACGTGGTGATGCTTTAGATTACCTTCCCCCTATAATCACATGTCTTGGTTGGTCAAATTTGTCAATAAAATTTGGCCCAACGGACAGTCTATAAAGAGAGTAATACAAAGTGTACTAACAGTGCCTCTATGGAAAATTTTGAGATACTTTATCAAATTTTGGTTTAGAATATTATCTTCAGCTGTTTTTAGAGCTTCATGTGATTAATGAACGATCCTATAGCAAAGATCCACCTGTCAAGTCAAAGTCTGCATTTTTGTAGGCTGTCCATCACTCTGAGTAAACAGTGATACTCGGCTTGTATGCACAGTTCTGACAAGGCCGTCTCTATTAGGGACTGTCGCGGTGTTTAGATTTCTGGCGGAATCGGGAATGGAAGAAGTTGTTGTAAAAACAGAATGCACTGTGGAACTGAAAGAGGAAGAGCTTCTAAAGATAGCAGAAAACAAAGTAAATGTCAAACATAAGATGAAAACAGTGACAACAAAATGGCAGAGGGCAAACAACAAAATGAAAGAGGATAACCTGGAGTAGGTTGGAAGACTTCGCTTGATCATACCATATATTGAAAATAGAATTAATTGTAATGCAATTTAATTTACTAGATACTAACTACCGGAGCTTCTGACTGTACCGTAAAACTGCAGTCAGAAAACATGTCCAATAGGTGCAGGGGATCTAATTGTGTTAATATTGTTACTAACATCCCTTCTCGTCTTCTTACTCTTGATTTCTAGTTATTTATTAGGAAGGTGCAAGAATTATTGGTAGTCTATACTATAATATAATAAAGAAGCAAAGTTTGTTTTTTTGTTTTTTTTTTATGATGTAACCTCTGGAAGTACTGGTCCGATTGGAAAAAAATTAGCAACAATAGAAAGCTGCTTTACTCCTGAGTGACATAGGCTATATTTTATGTATGCGGGCGAAGCCGCTGACAAAAACTAGTAACCTTATGACTTTGAAATTTAAATGTGTAACTTTACTTAAACTATTGCACATTCTATTTATGCAAGTATCGTTGAATAAATAAATAAAGAAAAGGTCAGAGAAACATTTACACGCCTGTGCAAAGCTCATGACACCTGGAACCTATATCATTATCCCGATGCCCCATTGTCCCGCACAATAGAGGGCAATCCGTCACGCTCGAGCATGTACGCCGTAAATTTATCACTTCTTCCAATAACTCGGCGTGTTTGCTGTAATACTGAGAAAATCGAGATATAAATTACGGCTTAAGGTGGGTTCACACAGACATATTTGTTTGGTCTTCCATGTAAGACAAGGAGACCACAAAATATACGTGTCTACACACTGCCTCATTCCCTAGATGTGTTCATTTTCTCCATAAAAGTCAAAGGTACTACAAGATTACATAAAAAAAATACAATACAAACACTGGAAATAAATACATTTGAGATAATATTTAGCTTCTAATACTTAATCAGAAACTGGGTGTACGGTTTACTAATCTGATATTTTCAGATCAATTTAAAAAAAATTACACTAAATTAAAAGCTTTACTTCTCGATTTAAAACATATTCTAGTGCTCTAGAACTGAACAGATTATGTAAAAGCCAGCCCTTAACAGGCAACAAGCATATCATTTAGATTCAATAAGCCGCCACGTCTTGAATCGCCAATAAACCCTTGCACCTGGGTCTGTATCGTGTATCGACGCTACCAACAGTTCACCGACAAATACAAATAAAATTATAAATAAGGAAAAGTATCGCATTCTAGTCACATCTTCACAATAACAGATAGAACTACAAAAGGTTCACTTCGACAGTACTCAGATAGGAATGATCTCTTTGCACACAAGGATTTTTTTTTAACACAGTCAATTGCATAAAGTACGACATATTAAGTACAGATTTACTAATGTAGTATCTGATTCAACCAAGGTTACGGCAAGGCAAGGGATAGTAAGAATCTCCAAAACAGACTCGGCCGAATTGGTTGGTTATAGCGACAACAGGGGAAGAGGCCTATGTCCAACAGCGGACGTCTTTCGACTGGAATGTTGAATGTTGATGATGATGTTGAGTATGTGATTTGTATATTTTCATACCAAATAACGTCTCAATTCGTTGTGTGTTTACGCAATCATTGGTTTCTAGAGTAAAAATACTGAAATTCAGATGCGTCCTGTTAAAATGGAATAGATCCAATGGACAAAAAAATAAACAGACCTTCACAACTGCTGCTGAGCATGACATAAAATTACATTTTTAATAAAAATACTCTATAAAGCATAAAACAGCTTCTGAGTAAAACATTACAAAAACGATTACACGGTGATGTTCATGTAAAACATCTATCTGGTATTTCTGTACATATTTAGTTATCGTGTGCAGCTGTTAGGGTTCCGCAATAAAAGTAAATAACGTGTGGGTCTCAGGTGGAGCTGGAATGGCTCGAATAGATTTAACTGCGCCGAGCACGTATTGTTTGTCGAGCGGGTTGTGCCTACGGGACCCGCAGACGGAATGGATGTTACAAGCATCTTAGGGCCTTGCGAGATTGCTGCAATTTTTAAATCGAATGACTGAATGAATGTCTATAAAAATGTAGACGGGTAAAGATGGAAGAATGTGGCGTGCGTTGATTAATTCTTGTCTTAATTTTGAATTGATATAAACTAGTGCTTGGCTGCGTCCCTGATTACATTGATCGAGTATTATCCTAAGCCAAAAAATTGGCGTCACTTTAATTAATTTAGTTTTCTGGAAAATTCAGTACAATTAAATATCACCATCAGTTTATTCATACATGCATTCGCGTATAGTTCGCGCATTTTATATTTTTTTACTGCAATGGTTTCGAGTTTAAACATAAGATTATCTTTCTTCTGCTGATAAAACAATTGATTTCTTTTCATATTAGATTAATAATTAAAAATCGGGATATAGATAACACTAGCTTTTGCCCGCGGCTCCGCCCGCGTGTTATTGGGGTTGGGGTTTCCGGAATAAAAAGTAGCCTATGTCCTATTCCGGAGTGTATCCTATGCCTGCGCCAAATTTCATCCAGATCCGTTCAGCCGTTTTGGGTGATCGAATAACAAACATCCAAACATCGTAACTTTCGCATTTATAATATTAGTAAGATTCCTTTTGCATATCAGATTATTATAAATCTGGATATAGATAACGTTGAACGTGATTCGTGTTGAAAAATGTACCATGAGTATGACTCCTTCAAGCCTGTTTACATAAAAGGTGAAGCACCTCTAGCAACCTTTCAAAGAGTTCCGCTAGTGCACTATAGTAGTCTTAAAAGCTGCTCTGTGGCTGGAAACTGTAGGACAAAACTATCGGAACACTAAGTAAATCTGTTCACGCCGTTATCACTACATCAGAGTTCGATTAACGCTGCATGCTTAGCTTAGAGGACAACTAAGAAGGAAGAGACAGAAGGCGCACTTTACAAATACAACGGGTGGCTCATCGTTCATCAAACTTAGCCACGTAGGTATTGATGAAGTAAAATAGCGTTTATTGGGTAGAAATGTAAAAAATCCTTCAGAGGGTCGAAGTCAACTGGGGCCTAGGGTCTTTCCTGAAAGGAAGGCTTGGCCCCGTTGCGAAAGGCAAATATGGAACGGGGTAGGTTGCTTAGTCAGTAAGAGCCTGACACTGTTTCCCGTTCTGCCCAAGGACAGGAAACAATCTCGAAAGTCAATGTGCAAGAATGGTCATATACAATTTTTTTCCGATACTATATGAACGCCCGTTAAGTAGACACTATCCTTAGTAAAGAGTGATATGACTTCGCGTGATATATTTTATTCAAAATCTTCGTGTCTTAGATTTTGAGGTTACTAACGTAAGAGTTATTTGCTACTTGTATGCATATTTACATTATGTACAATGCGACTTCGTTTCCAGACCACCTCTTTACATTCCAGGTTGCTTAGAACAGATCACGGAATGCTATAAGGCTCAAAAATGTTTTTTTTTAGTTCAAATTTTGTGGTGTGTTATGTATTGTTTTGGTGTTAATACCTATTGCTATTACCAACTGTTTATTTTTTATTATTGTCAGTAGGCTAGCACTTGACTTTTGGGTCATCATGAAGACATCATCGCTCACCTTCAAGTGAACCTGATTGTGAGCGATGATGTGGTTACAACTGTGCACGCATGTCTAAAAGACCCTCAGGTAATAACTATCAGGAAACAGACTCCAGAATATCCATTGTAGTAATGAAAGCTTTACCAACAATAACTTCTCTCCCGCAGTACAATCAACAGCTCCGTTTCCTATCCACCTTCTGTGCACATTTATCCCCAGTCTCTGAACCAGTGGTAGTGCATGCTGCGCAAGCGCACGGCGCGATTGTGCTGTCGCGTAATGGCGGCGATAGGCCCGAGTTATGGCGCAATTAACCGCTGCGATTCTCACGTGGCCAGCTTCAGCCGTGTGAAGCGATTTACGTGGATGGGTTTATTGTTCAGGGTTGATTGAAGGTTCGGCAGCGTGGGTGTGGAGATGCTATGAGCTTTATAGTGTCTGGAGACTAACTTTTAAGCAATAACATTTTTTTTCTTCCTCGGTTGCGTCGCCGCGTCGGTAAACTTTAATGGCAACAATTCTACCAAGACATTAAGCAGCAGCAGGCATTAAGTCCGCCTTTGTACTTTTATGTGCATAAAGCTTTAAATAAATAAATAAGACGGTTATGATATTAAATTTTTTAAAAGACAATCAATTTTTACTCGGACAAAATAATTGAGACATTGTGAATAGGAGGACTTAATGCAACAAGGCATTTTATGCCAGTCAAACTTTGAGTTAAAAAAGACTACACTGTAAAAACATGATATTTTTATGAAGACATCAACCAAAAATGTCAAGACGAGTATTTATAAATATAATATTTCACTTCGTTACACTATGGTGTTCACATCACATTTCACATTCATTTCCATTACGCAGTGAGTAAAAGGCGATGTACTAGAGAAAGGTTAACTGAACTCCTTGTACGGCGTTATAAACGGCAGACACAGCTTTGTACTCGTATATTCTCCGTACTTAGTCGACACTTGGCTAGGCAGGTATTCATTGTACGGACAAAGTGCTTCTTTGACATTATTTTACATGTGTCCAACTGCTTTTTTAGGATTGCTAAATGTGCATTCTTCCATTTGGTTCGACGCGAGTAAATATTTAAGAATAGATTTTTTTATAAGTAGCAAACCAATCGGAAATTGGCATCTGCCATTGTTCGAGTTCATCACCTCGTCGGATAGATGGTTGTTGACACTGAAAGATTCTGAAGTGGCGACCGCGCGACCGTGTACCGGAAGACGCACTATTGGAAGGCCTTCTAACAAGTGATCTGAAACCGATGGATGCCAGACGCATAACAGTTCACACTTGGTAAAGACCTATGTCCAACAGAGGATGTCTTTCGGCTAATAAGATAAATGATGAGGAATAAACAAATTTTTACAATACATATGCCTGAGGGCTGAGAAATAAAAGAGCATGATAGTGTCCTCCCACGAGGTTTAATATCTATATCTCAGTGAGGACTTCGCTGACGATGACCTCGACGTTGGGCTGCCAGTCCAGCTCGTGGATGCCGCTACGGAAGCACTTGGCCACGTCCAGCACCCGCAGGCACTCGTCGTCGTCGCGTTCGAACTTCTTCTCACACTCGTGGATTATCGACACAATCTTTGATGCTACATCGTCTCCTGAAATTATGTTTCATTTAAATCAAATAAAAACTGCACTTTATTTTTACCAAATTTTGTCGTAAGTATCTCTTACGAAAGAGTCAGTCAACCAGTTGTCAAATCCAATTATGCACAGAAACAGGCTAAGGGTGGGTTTCAGAACTGATTATTGACTATTTTTACCCACGACGGAACGGACATAGGCGTTTAGGGTGAGATGCTTTGAGATAAAAACGTGTCACATATGGATAAGAAGAAGGTAAGTAGAATGAAGGATAAACGCAACATCAATTATGCTTTGGGCATGTCGTAATCTCAGCGGTAAGTCCCCTCTTTGAGCCGTGGCTGGATAGATCTCACGGCGTCCTCACCTTCCGCATGACGCAGGTTCTCACCGGACATGGCAAGTTCGGGAGGTTCCTGCACCGAATTCGTGCGGAAGACACACCCGGGTGTCGCCACTGTGTGACCAGCCCGGAGAACACGGTGGAGCACACGGTACAGGTGTGCTCCGTTTGGGAAGAGCAACGACGTGCCTTCGTAGGGGTAATCGGCGGTGGCGACCTCTCGCGCTGGGCCTTGGTTCACGCCGTAGTCCGCAGCGAGGAGGAGTGGCGGGCGGTCGCCTCCTTTTGCGAGGCAGTAATGTTAGTGAAGGAGGAGGCCGACCGCATAAGGCAAAGGCAACGACGCCCTCGCCATAGCCGTCGCCGCCGTGATCCCGCAGATATCCGGCTACCGTAGACGCTGGCGAGCCAGTCGTCCAGACCGAGCCCAAGTCGTCGACGGCGCGCACTGTTCCCGCGCGCCTCAAGGTTTTGTCAGCAAACTGTAGGGGCCCAACAGGGTCGAAGCCTCCCGGAACCGAGGGTTGGTGCGAAAGCGTTACACCGAGGCTCTGAGAATAAGACAAGGAAGGAACGGGGTTGTTTAGTCAGTAAGAGTCTGACACTGTTTCCCGCTCCATCCAAGAGCGGGATTCGACGATTTTTACATACCATAAAAAAACATCAATTATGAAAAAGATGTCATTAAACGAACCAGCTCCATGCTTCATCGCGAACTCCTGTGCGTTTCCGTGATGCATCCTCCCATTGGTGTCCAACAAGTCCAGCTTCTTGCTCATGCAGATGATAGCGCAGCCGGTGTCGCGGCTCAGTAGCGCGTAGTCCAGTTTCCAGTAGTGGTAAAGATCTGCCAGTATCTGGTCGTTCATGTTCAGCTGGAAGAATTGAATGTGGCAGGGAATGATGGCGAGTTCTGAGAAATATTGTGACTGGTATCCTATTCATTCAGTTTCAGAACACTGCTACATGCAGCTTCAGAAAAGAATAAAACTTCTACGAGATCAACCGATCCTAATTAAGACAAAATTAAGAAAATTTTAATGTGCACTTACGTCATGCTTACACTCTTCCAAAACTTTAACGAATCCTGAGGTGATATACTTCATAGCATCCTTCGAGGGCGCTATCTCCCTCACCCCGACGGTTAACAACACTAGTGCGAAAAATACGTTGTTCCTTCCCATCTCTTACAAGGTTTGTCCACAAGGGCAGTGCAACTTTGTCTTTATATAATACGAGTTAGTGGTAGATTAGTTACCGATTGTGTCTAATTGTTGACACCAGTCGGTCATTAGTGGTTGATGATCAGTTTAGTTTAGTGCTTGGTGTCAAATGACGGGTCATTAAAAAGTTAGCGCGGTCGCGCTAATTCGCGGTAGTTTTGAAACTCATATTCAATTAAAATGTGTTTGAATTGTGTATGTGTATGAATTGTGTATGTGTATGAACATACACATTTCATACCCGGCCCGGACTAAGCGTTTTGCCTCGTCGTTTATACAGCGTACATCGAGGGACTGAAACAGTTTGCCGGCTATAGTCTTTCAGTCCGATTATAATTTAGGTGTCTTCAAGGCTAGAGTGAATAGGCTCTTGATAAACTAGTGCGCCTTACTATCAACGATTGCATCACTGCTTACCATCAGGCGGGATCGCAGTCAAGCACTAGTTTATTGCAATAAAAAAAATACACATTTTTATTATGTGTATGTGTATGAACATACACATTTTTACTGAGCTAAAAAGAAATTTCTAATAGCCATAGTTCTTACACTGTGAGACAGGTATTGTATACTACATAAGTTAATCGTAAAGAGGATATTGAAATGCCAGCTGTGACAACCAAAGTCATTCTTTCTCTGATCGTCATTTAACAGTTCCTGGCGATACTGCTTATGAAGTTTATTAGTCATAGTCATAAATTTATTGGTAATGAATTCTTACAAGTCATAGGTATACAGAAAGTTATATAACAATAAACAAATGATTACGAATACAATATTACAGTGTCAAATGCTAAAAAATTATTAAATAAAATTTAAAAAAAATCAAACAAATATAGGAAATGAAATAATAAAAAGAAAAGTCAAGTCACAAATCATTATCGTCATTATCATCATGATCATTCATAATTTGAGCAGACGTCCACCGCTGGAGATAAAACTTGAGGTAATTAATAATACTATTTATTTACATTAAAACGGTTATACATAACTATAAAAAACTTTTATACTAATCCTAACTATATACTAATGTTTGTTTTTTTTTTGTTTGAAGGAGGTAATCTCTGGAAGTACTGGTCCGATTGGAAAAATTTTAGCAACAATAGAAAGCTGCTTTACTCCTGAGTGACATAAGCTATATTTTATATTTGTACGCGGGCGAAACCACTGATAATATCTAGTATAGGTAATACAAAAACACGTCAAAGTACTCCCCCACATCGCTATCATCAGGAAATGTGCCCAGAAGGCTGGCAGCATAATAATTGGTTTCAAGGTCAGTATTTTGCCATACACATCGAGAAACACGGGTAAAATAACATTTATAATACGTATATATATATATATTATTATTTTACCTATTTTATATATATTTTTTTTTGTGAATAATATGTTTAAAAATGAATAAAGATCGAGATAGTAATAATATATTTATTTTTCAGACAAAGGTCCATAAAGTGTTAGTAAAAAAAAATACATAAAAGAAACTTAGGACTAAATGATAACATCCAATTATTTTGTAGACAGATTTAATTAGGACAAGATTTAAAAAGTTTGGTGAAGGCCCCTGTACGACTGATGTGCTCTGACTTGTGGAGTTGAGAGTGCTTCCAGTAGAAGCGCTCGGGGTTCCAGTGCATGGTGAAGATCCCGTAGCGGAAGCACTTGGCCAGGTACAGGGCGCTGGTGCAGAAGTTCTCGATCGAGCTCGTTTGTCTCTTGCACAGAATGAACAGATCCACCAGCTGGCCGGCCATTATTTCGTCTGAAAGTGTGCAAGTATGTTTGATAAAATACTTTAAGATTTGGACATTCTGATTTTTTTGCTATCTATGAAAATGTGTGACTAGCGACTTGCCCCAGCTTCGAACTGGTGTAATGGTGATATTAAACATTTATACATATAAAGCTTAGTCTTGAATTACTGTATCTATTAAAAAAGCCGCATCAAAATCCGTTGCGTATTTTTAAAGATATAAGCATACATAGGGACATAAGCAACTTTGTTTTATACTATGAAATGATGAGCGACTCGACTCAGCTTTGCACTGGTGTAATGGTGATACCTATAATAATAGTGATTCAAGAGGAAGGTTTATATGTAATATATTATACATATAAACCTTCCTCTTGAATCACTGTATCTGTTCAAGAAAAAAGAGCACCAAAATGCGTAGTTTTAAAGATCGTTAGCATACATGGTGACAGACAGCGGGAAGCGAATTCGTTTTACACTATGAAGTGATACAAACGGCGTTATTGAAAAAGTAATATTGATAGAGAATAAGTTTAATGTGACAAAATGTTAAATATGAAAAAAAGAAGTTGCTTCGTTATTTTATTTAAAATCGGAAAACTGCGTAAACAACTAGTCCTAGATAAGTTCATGAAAGTCATAGAGCATAGAACATTACCTTGCGACCAATCTGCAAGATATGTCAAGACCTAGCAAATGTAAAAAGGTTGTGTCAACAGTCAATAGAGACAAAAGTGAACCCTGGCCTGGCCTGTCAGTCTAGTAGTTAGTGACCCTGACTGCTATGCGGGAGGTCGTGGATTCGATTCCCACCCAGGACAAATGTTTGTGTGATGAGTACGATCATTTGTTCTGTGTCTGGGTGTAATTTATCTATAATATGTATGTATATAGAAATATATAAGTATGTTTATTAGTTGTCTAGTACCCATAACACAAGCTCTGCTTAGCTAGGGACTAGATGGCGTTGTGTGATAGTTGTGGACATATTATATTATATTTATATTTAACGTTACCAGCGCCTGCCTTCTCGAAGAACTCAAACGCTTTTTTATCCTGCACGTGGCCGAAATCTGGACTCAAGAACTCGTTCTTCTCGAACACGCAGACCAGGGCACAGCCCAGGTCCCGGCTGGTGAGATTATTGTTTTCATTCCAAAAGTCCAGCATATCTTTAACTACATCTTGCGAGAACTCCAACTGAAGAGTACAAATGTACTTATTTTAAAAGTTTACTTATTTGGAAAGTTTTAATGCCTATATATTATTATAAAAAAAAAAATTCAAACAACGAAAAACTCGGTTTTATGGACTTTTTACAAATATTGTGAGGTTATGTGAGAAAAACTGTGAATATAAAAGTGGTAGATCTTTTTGTGACCTACAAGTTTGACATTTGAATTTTTTTTTAATCAAGATAACCGTTTTTTATCCTTAACACCGCACACCCATCCACTTCCCGACCTCAGATCGACCGTAATTTATTTTTCCTTAAATTTTTGTTATTTTTTTCCTTTTCTAATGGGTTTCATCCTACTACTATTTTATTTCACTTTTTACCATTTTCAATGCTATTTGCACTGGACTGCTACCACTACAAAACCAGTCGATTTTTGCCGGTAGCTTGCCGCTGCTTTATCATCAACAATATCAATGCTGACAACATGCCAAAATCAAAGTATTTATTTCAAATTAAGGTCAAAGACCTTAATTTATCTAATATACAGGCACTACTGAATTGTCAAGTAGTTAGTAAAAAAAATTAAGCTACTTGCCATTCCAAAGCGTAGATCCCTTATGGGCAGAATATGCAATACAAATTTTACCTACATGTTTCTTGTCGGTACTATTATTTGTGAAATAATAGAAGAATAAAAATACAGAAAATAAACTGAGCCGCTGCAATCTTTTTACTACCCGGACACGGCGACGCCGGGTCGCGACAGACCACGAAGGAGATGGCGGGACGACCTGGATGCCTTCCTTGAGAATTGGAACGACAAAGTGAGTAACCGAGATAACTAGAAAGAATGGAGGGGAGGCCTTTGCCGAGCAGTGGGACAGCACAGGCTAGCTATAATAATAATCTTTCTATTAAATCTACACCCCTTTATATCTTACAAATAAATTAATCTGAACCTTATTCCCATTAGTTATTCTATAACCCACCTCGGCCTGACACTCTATAAGCATCTTTCCAAGATTGACACTGAGGGCTTTTATCACAGACTCCTTTACATCTTCCATCTTCACCTCGCTAACAAATAACAAAGAACAAAGTATTAAAAATGTTTTCATTTCAAACACTGCAGTGTTGCTTCTCGAAATATAATATGATCTCAATGACGATGAAATTGAAATAATTGGGTTACGTGTTGGATTAATTACTTTGTTAATTGAATTTGGATTTCGGATGTATTGCGATATCGAAGTTGGCACTCGTTTTGTGTTTAATTCAATTTAGCGTGGTTATCGTTAATTGATTTTCGGTAATTTGATTTAATTATTCTTCGAATTTTTTATTCATCCGTGTATATTAAATAAAACATAATTTATTGATGTACATTTCTTTAATCTACAATATTACATCAATTGGTTGCAGCTTACAAAATTACCCACTCCCTTCGAGACACGCTGGCGAGGCAGGAGATTCTACACACAAACACTTAATGTTAACTGGTCCATTCAACATGCCTGGTCGTTGAGATAGAGAACAGAAAAAGAGAGAGAGTTAGAAAGAAAAGTGATTCTTTTAAAGGCGCAAAAGCAATATCTATTGGTAAGTATTATGTACATTTTGCGAACTAGAAGAAATCGCAGTATTAGATGGTACTAGGAAAGATGTAAGACTTAAACGTAAGGAGTCTAACAGTAGATCATCTAAATTTCAGCCAAGACTTCTCCGACAAGGAGGTCCGCATCGGGCGCCCAGTTCAGGTCGTGGATCTTCTTCTTGAAGCAACTGACGACCTTGAGGGCCTTGGAGCATTCGTCATTCGCATCGTCGGGCGTGGACAACACGCAGCTATGGATCATGTCCACCAGCTGCTTCGCCATGGCTTCGTCTGAGGAGTTGTAGATGCAAAGAATTACATTTTTTGGAGTCATAATAATATAATTGACAAAGGAGATAGAGTTTTGTAACTCAATATTTGTAGTATCGAAAGAATGTCGGACTGATCGCAAACAAAGAGATGACAAATATTTTAATATAATCAGGTTTGTTTAAAATGACATTATGCTGAGTTATATTCGAATGGGATCTGCGTGACATTACACTTTCTTTGCAATTTTCCGCTTCAACCGCTCGGAGATCTCGCTGAGTCACATCTTAATTTTGTAAAGCGTTCCCTATTGTATAAGAAAATCGATTTATCTATTCACTGCTACTCAGTTATCTTTAAGACAAAATAGGAAAACAAAACGTCGATATCGAAATAATATATTAAACTGCTATGACATATATTTATCGTGATCTCGTCGCTTCATTACAAGACTGCTTTTGGAGTTATGCAAAACTCGCCTCCCGAACACAAAACAAGATTTTCAAATCTGGGACAATTAAACGTTTATAAATAGTCCCTATAAAAAGTGAGGGACAAAAACTAATTATTTTCAAAGAAGGTTCAAGAAGTAAGATGTCTAACCGGCGCCATGTTTCATCGCAAACTCCTGAGCTTTCCCGTGATGCAACTTCAGCTCCTGATCGAGCAGTTCCAGCTTCGATGAGAGGCAGAGGATGGCGCAGCCTGTCTGTCTGCTGGTGAACTCGTAGCCCTCCTTCCAGAAGTTTTTGAAGTCTGTGATCACGGATTCAGGAAGGTCAATCTAAAATAGTTCACAAGCAAAGCATTTCATTACTGGAGCATTGGGCATGTGCAGTCACTGTAGCATGAGATTGTATCCAAAATTATATATATGGGGAGGATAAATATGTTGTTTCTTCTAAGCAGAGAGAGGGGGTTATTGTGTTACACTGGCCCCGAGTAAGATGAAGTATGACCAGAATGATGATGATGCGATACTTAAAATTATGATGGTAGACTAGTCAATAATAAAGGCATTTAGGTAAGTCGCACAGCGGGAATGATGAATATTCTGGGCAGTATTAAAAAAGGCAAAGTTTATTAAGAATTGTTTACGGAATTATACAATTATTTATGCGTTCCAAAATCTTTCTCAGTGATATAAAGTAAGGGACAAAACACAAGTTCTTATTAACTAACCTCCTTCTTACAGTCTTCCAAAGGCTTAGCGAATTTTATGGTCAAGTTCTTCATGATTTCTTGCGATGAGTCCACCGTGATGAGGAGGCTGGCGATCACCACCAGCGCCAGGCGTGCCCACATGGCGGACGATCGATGGAGCACCATTGTGACAGAGCATGGCATGAGCAAGCTTATATCCCCGTTTAATTAACGTGCTAATTAGAAGTTAGAGCGACGCGACGACGAGGGCCGCGACTTGATTAGACATGCATTAATTACTGCAGTGGATTCATTCATGGAATCCAAATGACGGGCTGCTGTAAGCTGTTATTTGCAGTTTTATGCTGAGCAATTAGAACAGTGCCTAATCAAAAGTTATGATGGTGAAATTCGTTTCATTCATGAAAGGCTCATTCATGACGTGATATCGTTTTTTATCTATCTGTTGCATATTTTCTTTGTCCATTGAGTGTTTCAGAAATAATTTACATTTGTAGATTTAAAAAATAGTAACAAATATTTTTTTTTATTATTTTTATATTTATTTTATTTAAATTACATAATCAGGAACTGATGAAAGGGGAAAATTCTTCCCTCTGGCTTTTCTGGTTTTGCTCCTCTGGTTATTTAAAATGTTGTCCTTCGTAGACCTGGTACTCTTCAAAGCGATTTTTAACATTCTTAAAAATGTGCCTCAGAAGTTGAGTAGAAAAGTTTTTAGGTGAGGTGGTTCTAGGAGGAGTGGTGTGGATAGGCGGGCATGTCATAGGTAGGGTACGGGGAAGTTTTGTTAAAACATGAACCTAAACCTTCCTTCCTTTTCCTTTTTCTGGTTTATATCAATGACCTTCCTTACATGATGGCAAATTTAGCTGATATAGTTCTATTTGCTGATGATACTTCCCTTATTTTTAAAGTAAATAGAAAAGATGCGGATGTCTTGCATGTTAATGAAAGTCTGGCTGTTCTTTCTAAATGGTTCGCTGCTAATAACCTCTTATTAAATGCGAATAAAACGAAATGTATAAAATTTTCACTGCCCAATGTCCCTCAAATTGGCATCAGTTTAATTCTTGACGGCAAAAAGCTTGATGTTATTATGAAAACTGTTGTCTTAGGTATAACTATCGATTCTAAATTGCAATGGGGCGCTCATATTAGAACTCTCTCTGGTAGACTAAGTTCAGCTGCATATGCAGTAAGAAAAATAAGGCAATTGACTGATGTAGCCACAGCTAGATTAGTTTACTATGCTTATTTCCACAGTATTATGTCTTATGGCATTTTATTGTGGGGATCTGCAGCTGATGTAGACTCAATTTTTATATTACAAAAAAGAGCAATCCGGGCTATTTATAAAATGGGTCCTCGCGAGTCCCTTAGAGATAAATTTAAAGAAATCGATATACTGACTCTGCCTTCTCTTTATATCTTAGAAAGTATCCTGTATGTTCGTAAAAATTTAGGACTTTTTAAAATTAGAAGCGATATTCACAACAAGAATACGCGCAGTAAACACGAAATTGTTTTACCCAAATGGAGGTTAGCCAAAACCAGCAAGTCATTTTTAGTAAACAGCATACGTTTTTATAACAAGCTGCCAGAAGCGGTAACCGAACTTAGTGAGGGAAAGTTCAAAAATCACACTAAGCGGGTCCTAACCAAAAAAGCATATTATAAGGTTAAGGATTATGTAGAAGACAAGCTTGTTTGGCAATGACTGCTCCTGCACATGTGGCTCCCTGGTAACTTATTCATATTGTGTAATTGTGTCTATTAACTGCTCCATCTTTGTTTCCATATACACATTTTTTTTTTCTTGACACATTGCTTCTGCAATATTTATATTATTAAGACCAAAAAAAAAATTAATTCAATTATAATTAATTTTGTTAGCACCCCGCAGTGTAACTGTTGTAGTGATTGATGTATTTTTTTTTTCTCATACTTTTATAATCTTTTTTTTATATACAATATTTTTTTACAATTCACGTTGTAAAGTAAGAGCACTGTAGACTTAGTAAATCCTATTACGATTCACCTTTTATTTTTTATTATTATGATTATTTTTATTGTGCTTTTAATACAATATTGACTGGTCTACACTGTTCTTACATAATGATATAAGTACTGTAACAACGAATTATTGTAAGAAATCATTTTTTTTAAAGTTTAACCATGGAGTTTCTTGCCGGTTCTTCTCCATAGGAAACGACCAATTTGGAACCGTGCACTAGCTTCTGACGTTTTATAAGTGCCCTTGTAGGCCTATATGAAATAAAAACCTTTTTGATTATTTTTTTTTTTTAAATAATCCTATTAACTCAAATATTTATAAATATATTAAATGTAGAGAAAATCTTTATTTGAAATCCCTAATATTTAGGGAGAAATACAGCACGATAAAACCAGGACTTCTACGCATACAATTTAATCTCTATGAATGTGTTCAACTATTGGCCAACCGTGAGTGGTTCTCTAAAAAACCTCTGTGCTGCAATTAAAAGTATACAGGTTGTTAAAAAAAACGAATGCATGCAATTTGCTGCACCTACCTATATTAGAGTAACGAACTAAAGTTAAAAAGACCTGACGTGACCTCTTTTCTGCATAAGTACCGCAAAGTAGAATAAGCAAAATAATTAATTGTGATACTCTATTTTACCCAGAAAATCTATCAAACTTTACCACATTTCTTAATTCCTAATTCTCAAATCAGGAAATTATCAAAATTCTTTTAATGACTCTTAAGATCCCGCCAACCCGAGGCACATGTTTGTACAACCGTTCTTACGTGGTTATCGTATTACTACACATCTTTCTCGAGAGATACATAGATGTCTTGTGGATATTACCTAGGCTTCTATGGAACAACAAATTCAGTACCTATGGATCTCTGGAAATATACTATTTTATGTGAAATTTGACCCTTCATCACTCATCTATTAAAAATCACGTCTACAGAAGCTAAAAAATAATGATGATTATTCTTCTCAAAAACTTTTAGGGGTTTAAAAAAAAAACACATATTTTCTGGAATATATATTTCTGAAATATACGAGTAAATCATGGAATTACCAAATGCCAACAGAATTTTCAAGCTCAGAAATCGCGTAAGATTGCGTTAGATGAAGCATCAAGCTTTTAAATCGTGTTCAACGTTGACAATAGGCAAGTATCCTTTTTAATATGTATTGAATCAATAAACAAAAAAACAAACTTTACCTCTTTTTAGTGTAGATGTGGATGTGAGTTTATTCGTGTACTAATGTTTTCACGCTTATTTTGTATGACCTTTACTATACTTAGATAGCTCTTCCCGATCTTATACTTTCTACAGGTGGGCGGAGTCGCTAGCAACGGCTATAAATATTTTACAAAAACATAATAATCGACAATAAAGGCAACTTCAACAATTGCAATATTATAACTTTTACAGAATTTTATAAAAGCAACACGGCGGCGCTTGGGGAGGCCTATGTCCAGCAATGGACGTCTTTCGGCTGAAATGATGATGATGAATAATCACGGCGGCAGTGGTTTAGCGGTGTGGCCGTCATCCCAGCAATGACAGTGGAAACCCAGCGTGCAGTTTACAGTTTGCATCTAGACAACTTTTTGGATTTTGGGACATTTATAACAACTTCACGTACCCTTAAATTGTGGTATATAACCTTGCAATAATTTCGTAGCTCTGATTTTTATTTTTGACACTTCACTCTAAAAATTTACCAAGACAACTCTGGCTGCCATTCGAAAACAAAACAGTTGTTACAGGTAATCGGAATCTGTCACTAGCCTCACCAAGTGGAATAATGTTACCCAGTTAATGTGAAACCCTAACGAGCCTGGAAAGCGATTCCAATACACCTGGGTAAAGGCTAGATAGTTCGATTGTATGACTGAATCGCACTATCTTATTCATAGCATATTCACTCAAGCTTTGAGGACACCTATATTATAATCGGATGGGAAGACCGCTGCAGGTAAATTTTTGCTTTCCTTCGATGTGTGCAGTATTAACGACGAGGCGAAACGCTATGTCTGCATCGTTAAGGTGTTAACAACTTAAGGGTGGATACTGGCCGTTTGTTGGGTTGTCCGATTGTAGAAAGTTGATGACGAAATCGTCTTTTTTTTTTATTTGGGATCATCTCCTCTAAGGATGATTTCACTTTCATACGGACGAAATATTTAACTATTTTTTTTTATTGTTCTATATAATCTAACCTTTGACCGCAATCACTACATCACTACTTACCATCAGGATGGTAAGTAGTGATGCAATCATAGATGGTTAGGTTGCACTAGTTTATTATTCAAATTTTGGTAGAAAACTTCAAGAATCAGGAAACTAAAACGCACCAAAACATTATCTCAACAAAATATAATAAACTAAGAATAACTTTGATTTTTTTGGATATTTTTGTTCATGCAATACTATCACTAACAGAAGCAGGTCGTCGTCCTATTCGCGCCGGTTCCTCCGCATCATCAGTACTTCTCCATGACAGCTTCGATCATGGCGACCTCGGGCGCGATGCCGGCCGCCTTGGCGTCCACCTTGAAGCAGGCGGCCACCTTCACCACGCGGTCGCAGTCGTCTGTCATGCTGTCGTATTTCTTCTCACAGTTGTGGATCAGATCCACGAGCTTCCCGGAAAGGACTTCGCCTGTGAAGAAAGATGGTTTGCTTTGCTCATCCAGACTATTTGGGTATTGTCGGTAAAAAGAGACTATCATACTATAATATAGCTTTCCCGATGGTTGTCTGTAATCAAATTTTGCAAATTAAATTTTATCCACTTCCCATTGAGATGTAATTTTGCATGCATGTGTAAGTTATATGTCAATGCAAAATTATTGTAACATGGAGGTAATCTGATGTTAGAACCCGGTAGTTAAACGACACAACCGTATCAAGTTTTGATTCGTTTGATCCGTCTTGACAAGATCTTGGTGCAAGATGGTAGCCAGGGTGAAGGAGTTGGAAGATAGTCATAAGAACACAGTAATGAACGCACCCTTTTGGAATGGTCTTGATGAGTATCAATTTAATTATATCTATTTTGTAAATAGGCTTGATAAGAACACTTTTACACGTCATATTTTTTTAAGCTAGGTGTGGCCGGTCGTTTCTAGATGTCTCCCCAGAGAAGAAACACCGAAACAAACTCAGGAGTCAAAGTCTCTTTTAAAGTCCCCGCATGTAGGTAATGTTCAAATCATATGAGAACCATGCAGATTAGTGTCTCAGATAGTGTTTTGAAGAAAGAACCATCGAGATTTAAGTGGACCTGTCCAGTGCAAGCACTTGTCAGTATTCGTAGCTCAAACTCAGGACTAAGCAGTTTAAGGACTTGACCAACAATACCAAAGAAAGGATAACATATTATGTCTCCTTTTCAATATCCTTCACAACCCATCTTATCCCTCCTACCTTCGTGATCGTTTTTCCTACTTTCGTCCTAGCGACGCACCATGTAGGTCACACCTTAAATCCCTTCTTAAAACTCCTCCTCATAAATCCAGCTATTACTCCTACTCTTTCTCTATCCATGCAGTAAGGTTGTGGAACTCTCTTCCGCCTAGCATTCGTGATCTGAAAGCTATTTCACTTTTTAAGGCTAAAGTAAAAGAGCACTACCTTTCCTCTATAGTATGATACATTTTCTTGTTTTTATATATTATATATATGTATTTATTTTTAGTTTAAGGTATATATAGTTATATAAGTATATATTATTTTAATTTTAAGTTTTCACCACCTCTTCTTTTCCTATTTCTGCACACTATTGTCTACATTTCTACCAATTTCTCCTTTCGCAGGTCTGCTGGAAGAAATTTCTTTATGAAATAAGCAGTACCTTTGTACATTGTTTTCTTTTGTGATGTTCATTATCTATTAATTATATGTGTGTACATAAATAGTTAAATAAATAAAAAATAAATAACAAAAAAGACATTTGGGGAGGCTGCATTGAATACTCAAAACTGTCAGAAAGATACCACCGCGCTATAAAAGCTTGCTATGAAAAAATATATTTTCATTGATAAATTGTTTCGTTTGAGCAAAGATATTGCTGCATAAGCATGGTCTGGCAAAATGACAAAACCTTTATCAAGAGTATATCTGCGAAGATACACTTAAATGCTCTTCTTGTCACTTCACTAACTATATGTACCTATCTTCTTTATTGAGAACAAAAATTCCGAAGACACGTGACATTCACTAACTCGCTCTGGGAAGTGAGTAGGCTTGAGTATTGGAAATATTATAAATATTATCATAATGCTTATTTCTGCACACCACCACCATGTGTCTTTTTGCACCATCACAAATATGTTATGAGGAAAACATCAATTCCACATTTTATTTTAATTGTGACTGCTTTAAATACTGCTACATCGTTACTATATAAACTAGTCTATAACTCATAATAACTACTTGTAACGATCAAGTCTGCGTTATACAACCCTTTAACTGAAATAGCTTGTAACTTTGTGGGTGGTTTCACAATAAATTTACCAAAAAACAATATGGCGGACAGATTGCATCGCGTGACCTTTGTTTCAGTTGCATGCACACTCGCCACTAAATAACGTCTACAATCACAATAATTCACAAGTACCAGTCCAAATAAATACTAATAACATGAAAGGACATGCAATTTTTGAAACTAGAAATAATAATTTGCAATGAAACGTTAGACAAGGATTCATAGTCATACTTATGTGAGTATTCAGGAGTTGTACCTACAAAGGTGAGTTTTAGATATTGAATAACCTTACTTATAGAAAAAATAGAGTTATACAGCGTTTGAAATGTGACAATTTTCTCTGCTCTGCTCTATCTATGACTTGCAAGTTCTGATGTCTCTTAGTGAAATTTTAAATTGCAATATAATAATGAAATTTACTGCATGTTTGTTACTCCTTCATGCTTGAACAAACGAATGAAATTATGATGAGTATGAATCCTTAGGATATTTTTTAAAAACGCCAATTTTCGTAATCCCTAAGCTTACTCGACTTTTGACAAATTTTTTGATGGTCTTTAAATAGCCAGGAGCGCTGTACTCACAACCAAAGTGCGTGTATCACTAAATGTATGGAAGTTAACGACTCAAGAGTAGTATGTATGTGTTCTGTAATACGTAGTTACTGCCTACCCTCTTGGGAAAAGGGCGTGATTGTTTGGACTTGCTCTTACCATTCGGGAAGCTCTTGACGTAGTCGTGCATGTTGACGTGGTGCATCCTACTATCGTCCTGCAGCAGCGAGAACTTGTTGGACATGCAGATGATGGCGCAGCCCAGCTCGCGGTGCACCACCTCGAAGTCCTCGCGCCAGAAGTGCTGGAACTCCTCCAACACCTCCGCCGATAGTCCCGACTGGAGAACAAACGAGTGATAGGGGATTGTGGCGAGATGCGGTTATCTTGGACTATTCTAGATTTTATAGTTTCGTGATATTTAGGCACAGCCAGATTGAGAATACAGAAATATTGTATCAGAAAATCGAATGCTGAATTGCAGAATAAACCCTTGGTACACTTGCAAGCTATTCGTGGTGGATTAATGCCCATTCCCTCTCCTAGAGAGGAGGCCTGTGTCCCAGCAGTGGGAACATTAAAAAAAAAGAAAAAGAGGCTGTTGATGATGATGACATATTAGCTTATGTTTAGGTTCTATTCCAGTTTTAAATGATCCAAGCATGTAATAAAACAAAAGTAAAATGTTAAACGAACTTACCTCTTCCCTGCACTCTTCCAGTGCCTTTCCAAAATGTGCGGTGACGTGGCTCATGACCTCCGCCGTGCCCAGCACCGAGCTGGTGACGGCCGCCACCACAGCCAGCAACAGACCGCACTTCGACGTCATCTCGTCACAAATGACCCTTCAGCACCCGCCACCACATTTATATCTTAGCTAAACTTTTTTTACTTCATTCAATTGTATGATATTAGGAAAACCTTCACTTAATACAGTTGCTACAACCTCTATTTGAGCGAAATAAGGTCTAGTTTATGTAAAAGTAGTTGTAGTTTCTATGTTTGCACGTCACAAACGGATGATTTGGTCAAAGACATGGGTAATATGTATGTTGAGTATAATTGAAGCTGGTGGGATGTTGCCAGTCATATCGAACGTGGTGGTTTAGCTAATGACTGCCGCGAGGCCACTTATACCTGTATAATGTTAAGTATAGACGGACGATCCAGGCGTTTAATAAACTGTATATTTACACTGAATCAAAAGGCTATAAATAATAGTGTCGTAAGTATTGCTCATGCGCAGCCGCAGCTGACGGCAGACCACCTAGGGCGTAGTCATACGTGGAACGTGAAGGAGTATATATAATATTGTGTCAAATAAGGCGCTGAAATATGTATACGATTTTTTTAACAAGAATGCTGAAATTAGATCCAATTCCTTTTTTAAACCGGGTAAAAACGAGATTTTCTACAGGAGCGTTCTTTTGTCGAAAATTAGCAGTAAACGATCTATTGATAAGACAACGTGAAATAATAACAACATGACTTGTATAATAAGTAGCAGAGTTATGAAAAATAGACACGAATCTGTAGGCACCAAGCAGAAAATAACAGGGTAAAAAAAAATTGTATTATTCCATAGAGCAGTGGTTGCCGAGTGATGAAAACCCCGACTTACGATCTATAGCACGAGGGTTCAAACCCAGCCAGGCGCATTACTTTGTGTAATTTATTACATCACCATTGCTCTCAAAACGGTGCAGTGAAGGAAAACATCGTGAGGAAACCGGCATATTCTAGAACCAAAAAATCGAAGACATGTGACATCCACCAATCCGCACTGGGCCCGCGTGGTGGAATACGGCTCATTCTCTCCCCTAGAGAGGAGCCCTGAGTCCTAGCAGTATGAACATTATAAGGGCAGGATGAAAGCTTTGTTTACGATAAATTTTTCATTCATGTGCGTACTGCTAAAAAGTGGAATTATCTGCCGGAGTCTGTATTTTCTGATAGCTCAAACATGGAATCGTTAAGCCAAGATTGAGGAGGTGACTTCAAGGAAAGTTTGCTCCATAGTCGCTTTGTGAAAAAATCACTTTCCACTTTACGTGTGGAGAAATATCCTAATAAAACATTTTGTACTATTTTTTATTTTACCACTTTGTCGACGTGATTGATAAAGATATTGGTACCAAACTTCAGCTTTCTAGTTCTAACAGTTGCTGAGATTATCCGCGGACGGACAGAAAAATAGGCTTGGCGAAACTATAAGGGTTCCTTGTTGACTACGGAACCCCAAAAAAAAAAATTTCAGCTGCACCAATTTTTTTTTTCCAAAAAGCAACAATTTCGTTTCAGTGAAACAATCGGCTAGTTTCCACCTTCAGCTCAGAATTCGGAGCACGTATCCCATAGCACGGGCCATTGGTCGCGCCATGCGAGAGCGCTGCCCACCCCGCGCACGTCGCACGTGCAGCGTGATGCATGGCGCTCGGTCACGCGGGAGCTACACGGCTTCGCGATTTACTACCAAACCTACTGAAAGTGGTTTAAATCGATTATTTAATGGTACTGTGGTTTTGGCGACTCCAAAAATTTGGAGGTTTTTTCAGTACCTAAATATTTTTAAATTAAAGATGGATCATGAAATAATAATATTAACAACTTATATCGTAGCCAGCTGTAAGTTCGAAACACATACATCAAACGTATTGATTTATTATTACAATAATTTCTAGACTACAGTAAGCTGAGACACTATCTTCCACCACGTTCAAGGGCGTGGAGATGTCATACGATTGGCTACCGGGTCCTGCTGCCGATTTAAATTAATTGTTCATGATAGAGGAACTAACTAATGAATAAGACAGTTTTAGAATAAAGGGTTATTAAAGGAGCGCAGGTGGGTTTTAGTCAGTAAACGTCTGGCATAAGTACGTTTTTGTGAAAAAGAGTTTGTGAAAAAATCAGGTAGCATTGTAGTCGATCGATCAGCGCTGGGAACTATTCATGATAAGAGTATAACTGAGGTCTGGGGCAGGTGTCCTATGAATTATTCTAAGCCCGTAACAAACCCAAAGTGAACTAAAATACCAAACATAACATTACTAATACTACATAAATAATTTATGTACAATTTTCTTATGTTTTATTATTTTCTCAAAGTTCATTTTATTTTAAAATTATTACCTGGCATTTTAAATGCATAGAATAAAATTAGTAATAAAATAACAAAATAAAAGTCTTCCTTATCATGAGATACTGGTTCGCTAAATAGTACCTTTAATAAAATACATAACAACTAAGTTTGTAATTACTTTGTTGAACCAAGTCTAAAAATATCTAACAATTACATAGTAAACCTTCAGCAACACGCTAAACTATGTAATTTCACAACTATCATTAGACCCGCTAATTTCCCCAAAGACGGAGCGAGTCGTCGTGAGGTCCGCACATCCATCATACCAGACAGGGCAAGCAACAACGATCTGTCAACACTAATGAGAATACTTTGACAGGTTTTTTGGAGGGAAACCAAGAAAAATGGAAGGTTTTCACCCGATTTGACAGGATATGTTCATGCTTTACGACTAACGATGTTAAAATTGGTTGGTACGAATGTGATTTTTCATATTCCTTGACTGATTTTATGGTAATTTGTTAAGGAAATAATGTGATTGTAAGTTTTGATCGCAGATTAAGGAAAATTGTAAGTCGTCATCAATCAAAGTATATATTAGCTAACTTTTATGTAAATATTACAACCACTGCCCGCGGCTTCACTCACGTCAAGTTAGAGCTCCCTATCTTTATAAATCATGGCTTGTGTGTTAATCGCGGATATGAGCTGTCTTGGTACAAATATGATTTAAGTTAACAGAACGGGAACTTGAGAGCCATATTTAATTGTTTATTGGGTATAAAAGAATCCTCTCAAGACCAGTTGCAACCTCGCCAATTGAGGTAAAAAAGATGTAAACAGAGGCATCTTGTTTTCTTTATCCACAAAGACACAAAACAATCACAGTATACAGCCTATAAACTAAAGGGGAGCGCACAATGAGTAATAGTCGATGTTGCCAGCCTCGCGATCACTCCCCATTCGCCTCACGTAGTGTTGCCAGGGGAGAAATAAATATTTCCCGCGAAAATCCGCGGCCTGTTCTATATGTAAATTTTTATGTTTTTTCCATCAAATAAAGTTGTGCCGTGTGTGGTTTTATAATTTTACTTACACCGATACAAGGCTCAGGTGTCGAACGTACGACAAAGGGAAATATTTTCAGCGCAAATATTGTTCCGGTAATAAAATCTACAGTGATTTTATTTTTGAACGTGCGCTACATTCGCAATTTTAAATTCCATATGGAAAAGTAGTACAGAAATTGGCTTGTTTCAAACCATGTGTTTTCCTTCGTACATAAGTTAGCTCCTGTTTTTACACATCTGTCCTCCATTCTCGTCTTAATGAGAATTGAGGATAGATGTGTTTTTTTACTGTGCGTTCAACTGGTTTTTATTTTTATTGCGATGCATTTGCATGCATAGGTACAATGCGTTATAAATTGCTATTGTAACTCACTTTTTTTAAAGTCGCCTACAAATTAGCCGCAAGGTGTCGCGCGACAGCAGCGTCGCGCTGCTCTGTTATCTATTCCATATAAATAAAAACGTGCGACTGCCGCGCGAGAGCAGCGCTGCTGCCGCGCGACTAACATTTCAGCAAACCTTTTTGTCTGTCATTTATGCAAACTTTTTCTGTTTTTTTTTGTCTGTTTGACCAATATTGGGTCTATTTCGCAGGTATAAGAGCGTCTGCCGCGCATTCATTTATACGAAAAATCAAAGCAGCGCAACAGCCACGCTGCTGCCGCGCTGCCGTCGCGCGACACGTTGCGGCTTATTTAAAGGCGCTCTTATGCCTGCGAAATAAAGCCAATATTGGTCGACAGACAAACAGAAAAGGTTTGTAATGTCAGACAAAAATATTTGCAGAAATAGCTAATCTTAATGCGAATGTAGTATAATGTCTTGTCAACATAAAATATAACCATGCAACTTATCCCGACAGTTGAAAATGGCGTGTACTTCGTTCGTCTGCAGATCGGGCGCAGCATCTGGCGAGTCGCGAGTGTTTGCTCAAATCTGTCTGCATTACGACGAACAGCAATAAAGCGCAGCTTGACACTACCGAAATGTACGAAATTCTACGTATTTTGTAATTTCGAAACAGAGGAAATTGAATGAAAATTCAAAATGGGTAACAGTATCAAAGTACAAAAAGTTTAAGTTTAACAGTAAATAAGTAGGTACAACATGCCTTCGCACAGTATATGGAATCCAGACCATCCGAATTCTATCAAAATGATTTTAATTTATGATCTTCCAATTAGATGGCAAGAATCTATAAATGTTTCTAATTTTCAATATGAAACGGTAATATTATATTTAAACCCTTAGCGCTAGGTTAGCAGTAGATACGAGTATATAGGTACAATCATAAGTATTATTTATGTATACGAGGTCCATATGCTACGTTGTGTTGAAGTATTTTCCAATATTCCGCCACATACAATGTATCCATACATCAAGTTTAATGAAATCCTCCGAGGAACTGCAATAATCCATCAAGCTGTCCGTTCAGTCTGCACTGCGACCAACTTATCTTTTGCACCTCAAAATACACTCCATCTTTGCCAAAGTGCCCCCGCAAAGTGCAAGGAAAAGTTTGTTTTAAAACACCATTAGTGAATTCCTCTTACATGCGTGGCAAAGAAAAATGAATCTTTTTCCAACAGAATACGTGTGAAGAAGAAAGTGAAAAGAGTTTTTGTAAAAGTCAAAACAGAAGTCAACTTTGACACAGCAACATTCGCGCCCCTCAACAATCATACACAGAATTTTCACTCGTGCTCCAAAGACTTACAGTTACTTTTTCCTTTCGTCGTATTTCTATGAAAGCAAAGATAAATTGGTTCCTGGAAGAAATGGATTCCATGGGGAATTCACAATTTTTCAAGAAAACAACGCGTTGAATACCAAATGTGAGGAAACAACGACTTTATAACGCGGAGTGTACATTCGTGACAAACACTCCATTTGTATGTGTAGACGGTGCATTAACAACCCTAATGTCTAAATTAAAAATTACTTCATTTTGTGAGTATATTATGACGGAAAATGTAATGCGAACAGTTCGGTTATAAGCAGTTAATATTATTTGGTTTGCCTGTTTAGCTTGCCCATTAGTAGATATTCTTGTGAGTCTGTCTGATATCAACTTTCGAATACCATAATTAGAGACACAACAGAAAGACTAGTAGAAAGCTAGCCTCGTAGGTGCGCGAACGTCAGCGTTCGCATATCTACAAGGCTCAAGAATTTAACCTTCTTCATTAAAGCTCTGGCTGTTGAACTTCATAGTCTACGGCACTGCAGTGCTTATACTTTATTAGCCAACCCAACAGACAGCTCTATGAACTCTCAAACGTCCGAAGATTGAATTGTCATCATAATTTTGTGTAACTACTTCCTCCTGACAACCAAAGACACAACAAAAAATATAGGTACAATTAAAGAAAATAGGTCAGTCTTTCCAAGACTTTGTCTTTGCGTTTGATGAACAAGGGAAATTGGGATTCATGTTATTTAGAAAAGAACTACTCACCGACGCAAAGCCGGCTTCCAAAGTTTTTACGGGTCTGAACTGGTCAGCAAGGTATATCGTAATTATTACTCACCTGGAGATGGTGTGCAGATGTGCGCTGGTGGCCAGCTTGACGAGCGGGCGCTGGGGCGGACGGCTGGGCCGCGTGGGCGGGCTGTACGTGTACTCGGCGGCCGGCGAACCCGTCAGCCACGACCAGTGCTCCGCCATCCTTGCTTACTGTCCACTCACTCACACTACTGAACACTGCACTGGTATCGAGGTACCGTTCGTTACCTACAGTTTAAAGGAGCGGTCATCTTGGTTTTGATTTTATGTAGAAATTTGGTTTCATTAGGACACTTTGAAAAAAGTAAGTTTGTACAAATTGCAACTTGAGATCAAGAGAGAAAGTACAGTTTTCGGCTTATTATCAAAATTGCACGATAGCCAAGTAATGTAATTTTGTTTAAAGAGCAATCATTATCACCCATTTCTCACTTTTGTTATGCCCTAAGAAAATTGATGATATCTAGCATATTATATTCAAATATCCATTAATCTGCTGCATGGGTAGGTAAGTATTAAATCCCAAAACGTTACAACCACTCCAAGTATTCATCCTTCAAATCTTCAAGTCATATTAGATTCACAAACAATGATTGATAATACCTCCGTGTAGATAGTTTACAACCCTAGACGCTTTCACTTTGATAAAGCATAACCACTCTTGTTACAATACTGATAAAGAGAAGTGTGTATGAACTTGCACGTTGCAAACACTATAAACAAAGATTTTGAAAATATCTAAAAGAAAAACACAAAGTATATAATAGTATCATAACATAGCAAGGGAAAAGATACCTTAAACTTATTGAGTAAGTTTCCAAATCGATCCAAAGAACTAACACACGTTACTAAACTTCCATTTTCAAATCTTATGCTTGAAAGAAAGTTCGAATCGGATTGCATCCCTCTCACACACTATGAAAATCGAAAAGGACGGCGTGTGTGAATCGGAAGCGAAGAGTAAGCGTTTAATAAGGAGCACTAGCGTAAGTGAGGTAATAAATCTTCAAGCCGTTTCGGTAGGGCGCCGGGCAGGGTGGATAGAAAATTCATAGCGACACTTGTGTGACGTCATACTGTGCAACGAATGAGATTGTTGGATGCGTCGTCATAAAGGTGGGGAGACGCGACTATTGCCATCGGAGGATTATTGTTATAACCGTCGCCCGCCGCTCGAAATTACAAACCATATAGTAAAGGTATGAGCTGTAGGGATGGTCGGTATTTATTGCTCGCAATGATTTCTGTGGATTGTCAAGCAACGACTATGTACAATAATGTTTAAAACAGGGCCAGGTTTTAGACTTCCGTACTTCAAAAGGAAACAAACGGAGCCTCTCTGTCTATCAATACTCTTTAAAAATGTGAAGAAACCAGCCTTCTAAATTAACGTAAAAAAGATACGGCCAAAAACGTATATTTTAAAAGCATATTTAGACGCTCTCAATGGCATCAAAATTCATAGGATACTTGACCATAACACAAATACGTATAGAGAAAAATCTGTAGTAGTTAAGTCTGAGTCTGTTAGTCTAAATTAGGTGAAAGATTAGTTTTTAGACTTTTAAGCAGTCGTGTTTCATAGTCTTATTGAAAAACATTATAAATTATAATATTTAAATAATATAATTATATTGTTTTTCAAGATGTCCTGCTTTAACCGAGGCACCTAAAACATAGAGGCGATTCTAGCTCCAGATTATGTAGTAGTAATGCGTAGCAAAAAGATTTTTCTTAAAATAGTTTTGATGACATTTTCAGTTTAGCAAATAAGGGAAACTAATTATCCTTTTTAAAATTATATAACTGAACTTCACGGGTGTGAAGTTCAGTTATATAATTTTATATAGGGGTCTATCACTGGTCTGCACAATTACCGTCACATAACACCAGTCATAACAGTTTACGTGCGTTAGAGACTAGCTCCCCGGCGCTAACGTTAACCCCTGCGTTACCGTTCATAGCTGATGAATTGCCAACAGCGCGGTGTGCGACCGGCGCATACCTCCCGCGACCCCGCGGACGTGGGCGCGCATACCGGGGACTAATTAACTAAGTACTAGTATACTACCTAGATTAGATAAATAAGTTCAGTACAAAAATTTATTTACAAAATCTTTAACATAGCGCCCCCACTGTATTACCATTCCAATACCGTAATTAGAGACACAATAGAAAGACAATTGCTGTGTGAGCGCCGGCGTTTGCTCGGAGTTCAGTAGTTTGAATAAAGGTACTGACATTGAATATATTATGCATGTATTATGCACATAAACCTTCCTCTTGAATCACTATCTGTTAAAGATTTAAGCATACATAGGGACAGGCGACTTTGTTTCATACTATATAATGTAAACTCATAGAAAGAAAGAAAATTGCATTTATTTGCATTACAAAAACGGAAAGACCTTGTATGGCTAATGTTCTTCTCAAATTAGGAACGTCCAGTAAATATGTTAAAGAGCTAGTGCTATTTAATTGAAAAACAAACAGAAAAGAAATACAATAGTATACACACATATTAGATAATATAAAACTTGCCGGATAATTAGTAACTGATACTTAAACACGTGATTGTAGTCATGGTAACAAACCACTTTTACTATGATCAAACCCGAAAACGCGAAGAAAAAACATATTTTTAAATTTAACACTGTTATATTTACAAGATTTCAGGTTATTATTAAGTTTAGGGGTACTTTGATTCAGTAGCATGCAGACATATTTCGGTTTGGATCAAGATAGAGCTCTCGAACATTGTCAAATTCCGTTGCGAAAAAGCTCCCTATAGAAGCTTTCGAAATTCATGGCACAAGAAGAGCCCAGCTGTAAGTACTGAGTTAGCACAATATGACTGGCCTGTTGGTCTTGTGGTTAGTGGCCCTGACAGCTATGCCGGAGGTCGTGGGTTCGATTCCCACCCGGCATATATGTTTGTATGATGAGCTCAATCGTTTGTGCTGTGTCTGGGTGTAATTTCTTTATGATAAGTACGTATTTAGAAATATATAAGCGTGTTTATCAGTTGTCTAGTACCCATAACACAAGCTCTGTTTAGATTAGGACTAGACGACGTTGTGTGACAGATGTATATTATTATTGTCTTTACCATTATCACTAGTAGCACCTCCACCGTATGTCGAATGCGTGACGGTACTACATCTCCCTCGTATTTAGCGCCGCGACGTACTTACGCGTCTAACTGGGATATAGTGCAATTTATAACGTACCTAGTACGCGTCGCGCGGGACACGGAATGAGCTGATTATGCAGATTACGAATTAAATGTTGAGCTGTTTAAGACGCTTTGTTATGTTCAAGTTAGTTACGTTAGAGTATGTGTAAATTACAGTATTAATGTCAAGTCAGACTGCTAACTAAGTTTTTGAGAAAGAGGTATCCTTTTTGAAATTAACTTATTAAATTTAGAAATAAATTAAATGTTTAGTGCTAGGTAAAATTAGAAGATGCTCCTCCGAAAAAACGTATATAATTTATTTATTTACTTTAACAAAAACGGCTATCCACCAATTACATTATTCTTTAACTAATGACTGATTCACAATAGACTGATCAACGGCAACTGCCCGATAGTTGATCAGTATATTGTATAAATGTTGTAATCGCGCGATTTTGAGTTCAAGTTCATATGTGACGTCATAGATATCACTAAAACACCAACATTTCAAAAAAAAATACATAAAGGTTTCTTAGTTGTAAAAAACACGAAATTTCACTGACAGGCTTCGCAAACACCGCCTTTATCTCAGAAAAAAAAACGGCCGCAGAGGCAAACCAGGCATAAAAGCTAGTCATCATTAAACTGCTGATTCCATCACACATCAAAGGAGTGCCATACATCACTGGTCCTCAAACACAAGCTCCGGACTGCAACGCATTTGACAGCCGAACTATTTCAATCAACCACCCCTGTGGCACTGCACGGTAATCTTTCAATACATTTGCTCTGATTAAAGTTATCACAATGCATTGGTCGCACTCCTCCCTCACCAGCTCCCTTCCCCCCACTGCACTAGGGTGGGTGATGGGGAGGGGATAAACAGTAGCTACATATTAAGATTAGAGTGATTACGGGTCTCTACCGAATTGATTTGTAGGTGCTTTAGGCGATTAGATTGTATCTCATCTAACTGTAAATGGCATTACGTTGTGATTGTGTGTTTACAGGAGGCAATTAGTTAATTAGTTGCATTATTTTGTTTGCTATTAACATTAAAAGTATCAATGGTTAAATTATTTTAGAAATCTAGCACTGAGACTTTTTAGCGATGCTTAAATACATAATCATCAGTAGAATATCGTACAAACACAACTAAATCACTGACATTCAAAATACTAGTTGTGAAATAAGTGACTGACTGACTAGTGGTAAGTGTGGGCTATGCCGGAGGTCGTAAGTTCGATTCCCAACCCAACTAACCAAGGCAAATATTTGTGTGACGAGCACGATCAATGTCAATGTCCTGTGTCTGGGTGTATTCAATCTATACACCGTTAAATTTTAGTCGTTTTAATCCCGAAGAGAGTCGATCCAGTACATGAAACACTATCGATTTGTGTAGATAAAATAAAAAAATAAAGTACTTTTTTTCTAAATCTCTTATTGATATACGCATTTACGAAATTAATTTCTTTAAGTAAACGAGTCATTGACCTTGTAGGTAGTTGTCGGTCGTTGGGTACTAACTACCTACAGGTCATTGAACTCGCCCAGCTGACGTTTACTTAAAGAAATCAATATAGAATATGCGTAAATTAATTCGAGTTTTAAAAAAAAGTACTTTGTTTTTTCATTCTAACTTTACCAATCGATAGTGTTTCATGTACTGAATCGATCCTCCAAGGGATTAAAACGATCAAGATTTAACGGTGTATATTTAAAAGAATATCATGTTAGTACACTATTTATAACTCAAGAACAGCTGAACCGATTTGGCTGAAAATCGGTAGAGAGGTAGCTAAGAACCAGGAGAAGGACATAGAATACCAAAAATCCAAAATAAAATCTGCTTATTTATTGCCTCTAAGGCAGAACAAAGTTCACAGGGTCAGTTAGTGTATACTATGAATGGATTTATATGTATACATCATAATAGAAATAATCATAGCGCAAGCTTTATTTAGTTTGGGACTAGTTAGCGTTAAAAACCAACCTGCGTGTTCCGCTCGGGAATCGAACCCCTATTAGGGCAATGCGCTACAGCGACAAACGAGACATACAACGGTAGCTAATACTTTCTCCGATTTCTCCCAGTTCACGCCTTTGTTTATCTCTCCGAATACAGTAACTCATTATTTCCTCTCAAAACTAAGTTCATCTCGCATCGTTCACTCATTCACTCCTAAACATTAGACACTATAACTGCAGGGACCACTGTGCACCATAGTGCACAGTGGTCCCTGCAGTTATAAATCACCATTCACAATAAAGGGAACATTCCCTCTCTCTCAGGGAGGGAGGAATTAACCGGGACTCGGTATTATGAACTGTGGAACTGTTTCTATGAACTGGCAAGGAAATTATATGTAAAAGAGAGTATCAACAGTGAGTGTTGATGGCCCAGTGGTGCTCGTCCCAACTCACGTGTCATACAAAACGCGGCTTATAAATTGAACCCTAATGGTGACCGACCTTGCATGTGCAGTAACAGATTTAAGTAGAAGGCTGCGTGAGCGACGATGGCCTTTTTGGTTCAACTTATTTGCCGCGTACTATACTCGTACGTCTGAAGGCAAGTAAGAACTTTCAGTATTTAATTCATCACTACTGCTCTCAAAACGATTAAGAAACATGTGTGGAATGTCCCTACTGCTGGGACTTCATCGGTTGTCGTACATAATGATTGACTTTATTATTTTCTCATAAAATTGTCTTAATCGTAACTTTGTATTATACATGTTCGCAATAAGTTCTACAAGTTCTGACATTAGCCTTTATCCCAACTGTCCGTTAGATAGGAAACCGACTCCAGACGCTGCTGATCACTTGTATTTTTTTTTTTAGGAAAATCATTCTATGACATTTTCACTCCCTTGCACGGGAGGACAATAGGTCTCAGACTTTTACTGAGTAAAAACTCACTGAGGGACCATCACGAACAGTCTGCAACTTTCCAATTTATGTTGAAAACTCTTTTTTTTTATGGAAATCAGATTTTTTTAAAAATTACTTGGTAGTAATACTTCTTGTTTCGAAAAAAATGCACAACTATAAGACAGGTTACGGCGGCTAAGCTCCAACTACGTAAACCAACCAATGCCACAAATTATAATGCGCTACAGTACTTTGATGTAAACTAATTCAAAACTATAATGTAGGTCGTAGCACCCGTAGACGTCACGGGGAACATTGCTACGCCGTAGCGCTACGTGCTACGAGATTTTTACTGGATGTAATAAAGTTCGATTTGTCTTGTGATTATGTAATAGTGGTCAATTTTTAATCAGTCATTGTGTATTTCTACCATCCCTATCTGTGTGCAGGCTATTATAGCCATTTTGTACTTTATTGCTATGATAATAAAGACTATTGTGGATTGAACTGCGGTCGGATTGCAGCTCAGTAATCTATTCTAATGCATAAGGATGCACCGCTGCACTTGTGGGGTGCGGTGTAAACTCGCGAGGCGTGTAGTTTGAACGTTTGATCGAATCAATTATTACTGCTTCGGGGTGTAGGCTGTAGTTATTGAATTATTGTATACTAGGTTCTACCAGCGGCTGCGTCTGCTTGATTGTGGAATATATGTATATAGTTATGTCATTCAGTGATAAAGGGGCATTCTACGTGTTAAAGAATTTTTGCAATCACTCTGGTAGGTTTTGAGTCTATTCATTACAAACAAAAATATATAGGTACATATTAAAATTCAAATATTTCCTCTTCATAATTATTAGTACAGATGAAAGGACTAGCTGTTGTCAGCGACTTGCCCCTGAAAAGTTAGTAATACTAGCAAAAAATAGTTTTTATTTGTTTTGTGCGGAACACTCACTTAAGCTGATGTTATAAGGCTAACATCAGCTTAACCCCGAAAAGTAACAAAATGGGCAAGGCAAAAAATTATATTTTTTTTTATTTTTTATGAATTTTTATGTACCAGATTTTTTTATTGTTGACATGCTCGCGCTTGACCACTATCTCAAACGATGCTAAGAAATGGAGACTGAAGACGAGTAATAGATGAAATGAAGCACGTTTGTCCGGAAAAAACAGTTAGTTTTGACTTTAGAAACATAAACTTTAATTTAGTTTAACTGGCTTGTGATAATCAGAGTCGTATAATTTGAACAAGGTCGCGAATTTTCGTAAACACATACAAAAAGGCATAAATGAACACCAAATCGGAATTTCTGCGCATCCTATTTGTATAAATGAGCAAAAACATACTTTTTCAACAACTGAAAACAACACTCAAATTAAACTCTTCCATTAACCCTTCTTATAATACACACACACACACACACACATAGAAATATCTCCTGTACGTATTTAGCTGCACTTTTCCACATTTCACTTCATTATCGCGGGCCGAATCAAAACAAACTATTTACAAATTGAAGAACAACCTTATTTCAAGGACCATAAAGTGTAAATTAAATTGCACGTCTTACGCAGGGGATGATTTCCCCATTTAGACAAGTCTGCTTCGGAATACGTAGACGAAATTAAAATAAACACATTCGCATATATTATACAACCGCTGTTACTTTAATTTTTCAATACAATTCATTTATTTTTAGTTCTTGATCAACCTTAGTTTTTAATAGAGTGAGTTTTAGCAAAATTTTAAATAAGATCTATTTGGATTGAAAGTGAGAGTAATGTAAAGCAGCATTGATAGTTCTGATTGCAAAGCACATACCATAGGTAATAATGTTTATGTTTATAACTTAATAACAATAGGTTAGGTATGTTTTGCTTTAGGGTAGGTACTTTATTTTACCGCAGACATGAACAGTTCGACCAATAAATAGTCACGCATCTTGAACTAAAGCCAAAAATATGATCATATCTGTAGTTACGTTCGTCCCGTCCAGAATTCCCGGCGCCTGACGTTTGCGTGGTAGCAGCGAGCCGCAGCGTGACTCATAGTAAAGTCCTAACTCACACAGGCGCACGACGCCACGCCGCCGGCTGCTGCGTGCCGGTGTCGGCCGTAAGGCTGCGGTCAGCGACACAGCGGGAAGGACAGACAACACCTCTGACAGTGGTGACGGAAAGTTAGGAAATATGTAATCATGATTTAAATAATCTATACTAATATAATAAAGAGGTAAGTTTTTTATTTTGCTTTTATATTTGTAGGAGGTAATCTCTGGAACTACTGGTCCGATTGGAAAAAAAATTAGCAACAGTAGAAAGCTGCTTTACTCCTGAGTGACATGGGCTATATTTTAAGTACGCGGGCGAAGACGCTGAAAAAAGCTAGTGATTTATATAACTCATGATAGGTTTAAAAGAATGTCCATGGAGTTTGGAACTTGCAATTTAGCATCACTTTTTTTTGACTGTCTGACATTGAAACAATTCAAAATACTAACTCTAATTGGTCTATTTAAAATAAATGCTCCTAATGTTTTATTAGGTGCCGAGTTGGACAAAAAGTCTTGCTAATAGATATTGTACGTATTATCAGTTACTGAATTTCACAGATCAGATGAACAGTTGCTCCATATAAAATATTGGTACTCAGCTATAATTTAGACTAAAATCAGACCCATAACAGTTAGGATAAAAGCTTTGCATATATGGACACCATTAAGTTAGAATTAGCGATGAATCAAGAGGTTTAGTTGCTTCATTGTTCAAAAGTATAACCACGGTCTTAACAGTAAAATGTAATTAAAAGAACACAACTATGTTTTTCTTAAATGTCAGACACTCGCTCCAACCACATGGGGATAAGTTATTTAATGATTTCCCACTAAAACAACACAAATGGTGATTAACTCTAACTGTAAATAATACCTTTGAAATTCGATTGCTATTTCTTATGCAACTGCCAATAAAATGTTGAGGAGTACTGCGTTTATTACGAGATATCGGGTTCTTTGTGTTCAAGTTTTATTGGCAAAATTTAAATAACAGTTCCTTAACTTTAAACTATCTGCAAAGCTAGTTTCAAAATAGGAATTATATTGCTGTAACGTCGAAGTCAATAAACTGTTCTCGGTGCATTTCCACAAGGGGTATAACTGCAATTTGACAGTCGCCCCGCTCCCGCCTCAGCTCCCCTCTGGCGCCTGCCTTATGTCGGGTGCCACTTTATGTGAAATCGATGCACCGCTGTTTGTAAACACTTGCACTTTGTACGCTAACTTTAACAAATATTATTTATTATGCATAGATGACGGAAAATTCTCAAGAAAATATAAAAGAAAATTTTGAGAAAATTGTCGTAATCAACAAGTTGCATTTTGTGTTTTAACTATGGTTTACTATATGTTTTTATGTACAATCTAAGCAAATCATATTGTACACGATTCTAATTAGAAAATACTTTACTAACAACAAACACAACCACAACATTGGCGAAAATCATCACAACACTAGATTTTCACTTTGGATGACACTCACACACTGCTCTGGTCACTAAATTACCATTCCCGAATGATTTAGTTTAATTTTAAATATCCAAAATAAATATTTTTGAATTTGGAACGGCGGGAGGTGGCGCGGCTATGCGGCCACGTTGTGAACTAACCTAACCTTGCTGCGTGCACTCGGGGCGCGATCGTAAAATATCTAGTCGCGCGAACACACTTGATCCTTGCTAGAACATACAAACGTGTTTCTTTCTTTCTCGTAAAATGTCGCAGCTTTGAGATAAGTGTAGGTATGCAGACGGTCGTAAATGTTGAATTTGTTATAAGCTGTTAATCGGTGGCTGCAGTCCATTAAGGCTTGATTTATCGTAGTAATAAATGTTACATAAATTATTAATTTAATCACAATATCAATAAATATTTTTTAGGAGGAATAAATTGACAGATTAGATAAATATTTGTCTAGAGCTTTTAATAGTGTCATTCATATAATCTAATGGTCAAACTGTCAAAAATTTTGACAAATATCTAGACTTAACAAGTCAATTGAACTCTTGTTTCTAGTATATTCCAGTTATTATTTATTTTACGTATTATAATTTATTACTATTAAAAATGTGGTGTTTTATACACACACACTTTTTTGTTACATTGAAAAATCAATTACATTATTAGAAATGAGTTCAAAGCTTACAAAATAACAGTGAGCTCAAGCATCAACACTTGTGTGTCGCGGTTGTTAGAATCAACCCCGTGTGTCCGGCGCACCCCTCGTTCATTCATTTGTCGTAGTAGTGGGGGGAGTGAGCGGGGCGGGGGGCGGGCGGTGACCTTGTGCCGATGTATGCAGAGCTGGGCTCTTACTACAGAGACCAGTTTTCCTCGATAGTGCATGTTTGTAAACATCGTTATTGTATCGGTGGGTGGTTTATTTTTACCAAAAATATTTTTTAATACAGTGAAAAAGGTTAATGTTAACGAATAATGTTTATGTTAATATTGTACAATTAACAATGACGTTGTTTATATATTTTGAAAACGGAACGAAAAATCAAACGCAAAGTAAGTACGACTAGTCAAATCAAATAAACTTGAACGAAACTGAGTCCCATACAATTTGAACTAACACAATATTTTAAATTACTCTCTGTGCTTTTCGTACACACACTTTTCTCGTGGCGCCCCCTCGCGGCGACAAAACGCATAAACATTAAACATCGGTGTCTGGTGTCCCCACTCTCCCCTCACAACCCGTCACCCAAAATCTATTTCACACACATTTTCCCTCATTCGGAATCCATTGCGACATTACTATTTCAATAGACGATGAGAATGCAACGAAATAAGCAATGGATATGGGAAAGGCGATTAATTTTCTGACGAACATTTTCGTGGTAGTGTTGCAGTGTGCGCGCACCCTAATCGGCACGCGACTCGCTCAGAATTAATGAAATTCGATAGTTTTATTGCTCTTATTTTAGATAATAATAATAACAACACCCTAAGTAATAAATCTTAAGAGAACCTGAATGGAAAATGCAATTTATATTTTATTTTTTTTCTCTGTTTAACTAGCTAACTGTGTACCTAGTGTAAGTTATAGAGCAGGAAGCAAGTTTCAAGTTTAACATCCGCAATAAACCCCATCCAGAGTTATTGCACTCCTTACTGAGAAACTGACTGACGGACGGCACGGTTGGTTCAGTGGTTGAGCAATTAGCTGCTGCACTGTGTGTCGCGAGTTTGATTCCCGCATTGAACAATGTTGTGTTATTTGTGTGGCTTACAGATAGGTGGAACGGGTCTCTTGTGTATGTGGATTTACATGTTTGTGAAATAACCCTTTTTTATGGTAGGTGAAAATCATCGAATGACGAAACCCGCTCTTGGGCGAAGCGGGAGACCAGCGTCAGACTCTTACTGACTAAAAAACCTACCCCGTACCTTCCTTGCCTTATTCCTGGAGTCGAGGTAACAGTTTGCACCACATGGAACAGTTTGCACCACGAAATAACCCATGATACATGATTAGGTAAATACTACCTATAACTCCCATATGTAACAAAGTTCTTTTATTAATGAAAAAAGAAAGCTTTATAACTTGTACAACTACAATTAGATTATTAAACTCTTGAGCCCCAGGCGAACGCCGGTGTTCGCATACATATTGTCTATCTATTATGTCTCTAATTACGGTATTGATCGGTGTACGGTAATTACGCTATATAAAAATGCACATCATTTGTGTGTTTCACAGAAAAATTTATTAAGGTTTTTTTATTGAGTACAGGTTCACGCTTGACCGCTACCTCACCTGATGAATACCGTCATTAGATATACAATAGAAAGACAATAGGTGTGCTTCAAATAAGGAACGAGGTGGGCTGTTTAGTCTGTAAGAGTCACTGTTGAGACACTGTTTCCCGCTCCGGCCAAGGGCGGGATTCGTCATTGGATGATTTTTACCCACCATAAAAAAGCAAACTTTGCGAGGCACCGAATATTTATCAGTATGTGAGGGATAGTCACCCATCTACATATCAAAATCGAAAAAAAAAAAACATCGAAAAATTGTACTTAACTTGGAAAATAAAACCGTGCACCTGTTAATTGTTACGATACTACTTCATGTTTAATTTGACTAGGCTAATTAAAAGAAAACATAATTATGAAGAAAGAGAACACTTTTCCCAAAAGTTAATTAACCCCATCCTCATTGAAGAGCAGTCGCGTGACCAATCTTGTATCTCCACCGGCCGAGCCACGGCAAACAACTTGCACTTTACAAGTTTACACTAACCACCAGCTTTATAAGTTTACAATATCTGTGTGTAACTGTTTCAGCATAATTTTGAGACAATATTTTAGTTAAATCATCATCATCATCATCATCATCAGCCTTTCAATGTTCCCACTGCTGGGACACAGGCCTCCTCTGTAGGAGAGGGAATGGGCCATAATCCACCACGCGGGCCTAGTGCGGATTGGTGGATGTCACATGTCTTCGAATTTTTGGTTCTAGGACATGCCGGTTTCCTCACGATGTTTTCCTTCACCGTTTTGAGAGCAGTGGTGATGAAATAAATTACACAAAGTAATGCGCCTGGCTGGGTTTGAACCCGCGACCTACAACTCGTAAGTCGGGGCCGATACCACTCGGCCACCACTGCTCCTACTTAGCACTCCTCCTTAGTTAAATATATTTATTTAAATACAGACTCGTGGGTAAATACCGTACGGGTGGGTTTTGTACGGAACGGCCCAACACCAATGTAATAAATTCATTAAACAACAACACGTCAGAAGCTACAAATTGGTTGTTTCCTATGGAGAAGAACCGGCAAGAAACTTCACGGTTACTTAACTAAACTTTTAAAATTAACTGGTTTGTTACAATATGTCAAAATTGCAGTATTGATATGATTTTGTAAGGGCAGTGTAGACTGTAGACCAGTCAATGTTGTACCCAAACGCACAATAAAAGTAATCATAATAATAAAAAAAAAGTAAGTCGTAATATAAAATTGCTAAGCGTACAGTTTTCTGACATTCACATTGTAAAGAAAAGTTATATACAATGAAAAAAAGTATGAGAAATAATACATCTATCACTACAACAGTAACACTATGATTTTTTAAGACGTTGTGGGTACTTAACTACTGTTGAGTTGCGGGAATCTTCTGAACGCAAAGACTGACTGAAGGAACACAGGTATTGTTCAGTAGTACTCTGACACGGCTTCCGACTCCAACCGGGAGATGTTATTTTTTTTATGGTGGGAAAAATCGCTCGTGGGCAGAGCGGGAACCAGTATCAGACTTTTACTGACTAAACGACCCACCCCATTACTTCTTAGCCCTCACACCGGAGTCGGACCTTTATTTCAAAAACTTGACCGGTGCGCCAGTAGGCTTCGGCCCTGCAGTTGGGCCTCAACGTTTAATGACAACTTCCTGAGACTCTCTGAGGCGTGCGGAAACAGAGCGCACTGTCGACGACTTCGCTTGGTCGGTTACCAGACGACCGGACGGCGAGCTACCCATTGCTCGCCGTTCGCAAGCCCGCGCCTAGGAACCGGGAGATGTTAGTTGATGATTTCCCACCTCAAAAAAAAAGTATGTACTGTTACATCTTCCGCACAGTTTCGTGTCTGTTATTAGCACTTTAACCCAGTTATGGCATTAAATGAACATGTTGAGCAATGGCGTGCGCACGACGAGCGATCGTATTTACAGTAAGAGGTGAAATTGCAGTTGAAATGTATCCGTGACTTACTGTAATACCTGTTTAAGTGTCTGCAGTCATACTTTAGGTCATAAAATTAGTTTATTTTGATGTCATGCAAAGATTGTAAGGAGGTCTGACGCCGATCCCGAAATGCCGGTATTTCTCATTGATTTGCACTCTCAATCATAAGTTAGGTACCTATATCAAAAGTACAATCCTGTACCTATATACTTACTAGTAGCGCGGAGAACCTCCCTGCCCCGCACCTTTTGTCGATTACTCTCACTATTTTTTTTTCTTCTCTTGTTCTTTTATTTGGTACTAGCTTTTGCCCGCAGCTTTGCCCGCGTACATAAAATATAGCCTATGTCACTCAAGAGTATAGCAGCTTTCTATTGTTGCTAAATTTTTTCCAATCGGACCAGTAGTTCCAGAGATTACCCCCTACAAACTAAAAAACAAAAAAACAAACTTTACCTCTTTATTATATTAGTGTAGATATTATGAATTCACGTGAATAAGTATAAATGAATACTTATCTATGCCAGTGTTTGATCAAAGTTTTTAATTAGTCGTTTTTGCTTTAGCCTCCGCCCTCGATTCCGATTCCGATTCCTATGTACCGAATTAAAAAACTCCGCTTTTGAATTCGATTCCAATATAATCGTTTCTATTACATCCCTAATGACAAAATCTGTAGTTAGCCAATTTATTTTGTAAAATTCTACAATGGAAATATTAATGAACTGAGCTTGAAGTCAATCTATGAATACTAGGAATAGAAAGAAGAAAAAATGAAAAAAAAACAGTATATTTACGCGTAATGACGCAAACTTAAAACTAGTCAAAAACATAACCGAGACAGCTCACTTACTGGTTGTGTGTTCACTTTACCTTATTTTCATGCTGACAATGATAATAAATTTATAATGCCTAAGGTATATAATACAAGTTCTCTATAAGAATCCATACAAAATGAAAACGATACCCTCTGTTAGAGATTATTATTAAAACCGTTCCAAATTAATATCATATTGGTTCTACATTAAAATGTGCCACAATTCCAAAAGTATTATTATAGTCTACAAACTCAAATAATTGATTTAATTAAAGAATGTAATTAAAATTTAGCATAAAGTTTATTTCAAATTGGATTTTGATTGGCTTTCGAGTTGTGCTGCAATTTTATTAGCTCGTAACTTGAGTTAATAAAAGTGATCGTTGATGTTATCCGTAAACTTATTAGTGAGGAGTGAATAGCGCTTGACACTTGTGTCACAAACCTAATGAACTGTTTCCGATTGTTGTTTTATATACACCGTTAAATTTTAGTCGTTTTAATCCCTTGGAGGATCGATTCAGTACATGAAACACTATCGACTGGTTAAGTTAGAATGAAAAAAACAAAGTACTTTTTTTTAAATCTCGCATTAATTTACGCATGTTCTAAATTGATTTCTTTAAGTAAACGTCAACTGGGCGAGTTCAATGACCTGTAGGTAGTTAGTACGCAACGACCGACAACTACCTACAAGGTCAATGACTCGTTTACTTAAAGAAATTAATTTCGTAAATGCGTATATCAATAAGAGATTTAGAAAAAAAGTACTTTATTTTTTTATTTTATCTACACAAATCGATAGTGTTTCATGTACTGGATCGACCCTCTTCGGGATTAAAACGACTAAAATTGAACAGTGTATTACAGACTGCATTGTGTCATTGTTTGTTTACAATTTCTTAAAAAATAAATTATAATCAACGACACAACCACATCGAGTTTTAGTTTGTGTGATTCATCTTGATGAGTACTTTGATCCTATATGGTCTGAGTACGGGGCTAGAAGATGGCCATAGGAACTCAGTAATTAAAGGACATAGTTCCATCGGATTTGAGCTCGTATGATTCAATTCTAAAATGTAAACAGATCTGATCTGGAGCTGGAAGATCGCCATATAAGCTTGGTAATATGGAATGGATTTAATGAGTAATAAATAAACAGTAGGAGTATTAATCCGCGCTATAAAAGCTTGTTATGAAAAAAGTATATTTTTATTAAATACTTGTTTTAATCTAAATGCCTCTATTATAGAGCTACATCGTATATAAATTTAGTAAGGTTCGCTATAACTTTAACCACTGGATTCCTAATCTGCAGCTTGCCGTGCAGTCATTAGACTACGCTAATAGCTATCCTCCTCTGATAAAGCGTGCAAGCATTCGTTGGAAAATCGACCAGTTCTGGATTATTCCTTATTTCTGGTTTAATTTTAGCATAACTGCTCGTGAGCACGATCCGCGTATTAACGGCGTGAGCAGCGCTCACTGCCTACTTATCTAAATCAACTCACGACCACTCTAAGCAGCGCTAAGTGTGGACCGTACCGTGTACAACATGAGAACTTTACTTATTTTGTATAATATCTTCTTCGTCTGAATTCGTAATTGTTTGAACGTGGTACTAATATAATGTTACGAAAAGTAGTTCACCTTGATGTTCATAAAAAAAAACAAGATTATAATGTAACACAGAAAAAAATACAACAACATTTGCTTCTCCCTAATGTTTGCAAAAACTGCAAAATAAAAACTTACGAATCTATCAGAAAACCGTTGCTAACACTCCGCAGAATCCCGCGTCCCGTGTTCCGGGCCGGGACGACACATGTCCGCGCATAATTTAAGGCGAAGCAGGGTTGACTCCCGGAATTAATTAGGGATGTCCTTACCTGAAACAAGGAAAAATATTAATTAAATTTATGAATTAAAAACAGTTTTCATTTTCGTTGAGCTACGGCTCGGAATAAGTTTGTCTGTTGGGAATATTTTTACATGTTTTATTAGGCTTTTTATTAGAATATGCAAATTATTCGCTGCATATTCATTACGAAGATTAGGTAACAGTACCACGTTCTCTAATACTCAACTCCATTCCAAAAGAATCTTAGAGCAGAGTCCTACACTAACTAGATACCATCCTTTATTTATTTGTATAACTAGCGACCCGCCCAGCTTTGCACGGGTGCAATACTTATAAACCTTCCTCTTGAACCACTCTATCTATTAAAATACCGCATCAAAATCCGTTGCGTACTTTTAAAGACCTAAGCATACATAGGGACAGCGAGACTTTGTTTTATACTATGTAAAGATATATACACTTTATTGTACGCACATTAAGATTACAATATTTTTTTATGAAATAAAGAACTACATATAATAAAAAAAAACAACATACAATCGGCGGCCTTATCGCACTCGGCGATTTCTTCCAGGCAACCTTTTACAAATTTGTATAGCAGAATCAGCCATTCGTTAAAAGCAATTTCTCGGAGTCTTCAATCTGGATTTACTGCGGAATTTGAGAAGTGATTGCTGCACTTAATGCACTTATGCGCTCCGGTATTAAGTAAACGAGAGCTCATGTCTTAGCGCACCGGATGAGCGCGAATATTACCGGAGCGGTGATTAGGGCGAACGTTTACCGCGTTCGCCTTCATCAGCAGCGAAGCTTACGGGTGCTTATCCACCAAAGCTAAGCGGCCGAACGCATTGCGAGGATGCGCGTATTTATTGCTTTTACTGGAGTGCAAACTGAAGCCATGTGGTTCCAATATATTTTCAAGTAACAGTCGTGTCTTCTCCTTTCAGATAGACTATGTTATATTATGGTAGCGACACTGTGAATGTGAACCGACCTGTATCCTTCAATGGCTCTTTGCGTTCTAGGATCACAGTCATTTCTTCAAACGTTACCGCAGCCCTAGCAAGCATAAACTGTACAAGCCCCCTTCAGTATTGCTGACATCACTTTGAGGCACACCTGGAACACTGCGTGCGTATACGAACTGAGAGACAGTGATTGGTGTGTGCTGACTCTTCCTAACTGTTCCGCTTGTTGCACGTAAAGATACTATACTTTGGCAGCCTATCCACCACAACTGTTGAACTTAGCTAGGAAAATGAAGTGACCCTAGTCTGGTAGTTTTATTCCCTCACTTTCTCATTCTTCTTCGGTGGTAGAGCACCCTAACCGATGCACGAGGCTGGTGGTTTCGACTATGCAGCTGGTAGTACAGTAATAGGTGCGTCGTGATCCAGCGCCGGAGAGGCCGCGATATTAATTGGGTGATAGTATCGTGAGGAAACCGGCATGTCCTAGAACCAAAAATTCGAAGACATGTGACATCCACCAATCCGCATTGGGCCCGCGTGGTGGATTATGGCCCATTCCCTCTCCTAGAGAGAGGAGGCCTGTGTCCCTGCAGTGGGAACATTAAAAGGCTGATGATGATGATGATGATGATGATAGTAACGGAACTATAATAAATGGATGGGTACGAACAGTGCGCCACTATTTATAGCTTCACATGCACAAGGAATGTTAAAATTTGCATTTGTTGCTTGTTAGAGAAGGTGTGAGGTTCAGGCAGTTTGTACTGATTGTCTGTTTAAGATTACTTACATAACATATACAGATATCGACTATACGAACCATAGTGATGCAAAAAAAAATGTGATTTTTCGGTTATTTCACATTTTTTTTTCATACAATTACTTCTTCTGCTTTAAGGGAGAGCGGAAATTCGTTTCAGACTTTCATAAAACCACAACTATCTTCCTTTTTGCCAAGCGTTTCAGGATCATAGGTTTCCCGTTAAGAAGTCAACCCATGGCCCCAGTAGGTTTCGGCCCTGAACGGCTCCCATACTGTAGGTAACATTTTTGAGTCAAGTAAATATGGCTGTTGTCTGTTATAGGTCCTCTATTACAGACCACTACTGTACAGTACTTACTCCACGAACAGCAGGGAACATACCTATTAACCTTTTAACTACCGTAATTACAGACACAATTAAAAGACAATAGATGTGCGGACACCGCAGTCCTTTCGGGGTTTAATGTGCTAAATTGTAAAACTTTGGATAGAAATTGCAGATACTAAATTTCCTTATAGATTTTAAATTCAATCGTTATCGTTTCCTGAAACCTGTAATTATTATTTTACAAGGCACTAAAGCTGGTTATAAAATATTAACAATCTGACATCCAATCAATTTCTAGCTAGTGTGTGTGTACTCAAGTTCCCGCGCGTCAAGCTGTTTGTCAGAACATAACGGCACTTGGCGAGAGGTGGCGTTGTTCAATTTATGACAAATCACTTTGAATAATATTCATATTTTCGCTCGCGCCATCTTGGGGGGACGTGATGTGCACTTGGAAGGCGTAGAGGTGGCGTGTGCGAATACACTCAGACTTTAAAGAATACAGAACTTCTTTTTATGGTGGGAAAAATCGTCGAATGGCGATTCCCGTGGGCGGAGTAGGAGCCAGTGTCAGACTTATACTGACTAAACGATCCACCGTTTCTTCTTGCTTTAGTTCCAGGGCCCCGGTGAACCGCTTTCGCATTAACCCTTGGCCCCAGAAGGCTTCGACCCTGTTGGGCCCCTACAGTTGCTGACAAATCCTTGAGGCGCGCGGGAACAGTGTGCGTCGTAGAGGGCATGGACTCGGTCCAGACGGTTACCGGTTATGGTTACAGGATGGTTGAACAGCGAGCTACCCATTGCCGACCACAAGCCCGCGCCTATGGAGGCCGGAAAGGATCGAAGACTTGGCGGCGGCGACTGCAGCGTGAACGCCGTTGCCATTGCCAAAGAGTACATAGCTAGAGGTACACCCAGTGAGTAATATAATACACTTGTAATAGTACTATCTCGTTGCTTTCTATTCTCATAAAGTTGATCGAGCCCGCTTGTCTTAAGCAACCTATAAACTCTTGATTTACAGACTCTTAGCGACAACTATCAGGAAATAGACTATCAGAAAACTTAGTTCATAAATTTATAATAATATTTTTATGGATCAATATTAATTATTATGTAAATATTTTCTATGAATTTTTTATCATAACCTTTCGTATGAGGGAAAAGTGTTTTTACACCTTTGTCGTTATCATCTCATCATTATACATAATTATTTATAGTTTATTCATTTCGTTTTTCCCGAGTTTTCTTCTTGTTTCCAGTTTCCCAACATTAGAAGCTGAGAAATACGTAGCTTACGCCTTGTCTAAATCTTCCACAGCCGAAACCGCCATATCTCAAGTTGACAGATTTTCAGCATGACGAAAATATGGCGCGAGTCACAATAATAAAACGACACCGTTCCCGCCGTTATCTTAATAGAATATCGAAGGTTCTGCACGGGGGTGGAGGGTGGGGGAGGGGTCCAAGGGGCCCACAATTTACATTTCACAAGGAAACCAAGAATGTGCCTTTTCATTTTTGAGTTCCGCACCCTTTAGTGAAATAGTTTCGTTATGTGCTTAGTCAGGGTGCGCGGGGGCACGGGGGGGGGAGGTGTGCAAGTTAGTAACGAAGTTGAGATTGAATGTTGTTGAAAAGGTTCGGGAAACTGCCCCTTGGCGTAATGGTGCTGGGAAAGGAAATAACTTGGACGTTTCGCACTTTAAACTGGCCTTTTGTGTTCATCATGTTTTCTTCCGACACTGTACCTTATGAGACAGATATTTTTCTAAAATCCTTGGCAAGCGCATTTCAAAATTCTTGATTTTAAGTATAAACTTAAAATTTATTACAGTCGAAATTGGTTGTTTTGTATGGAGAAGAACCGGCAAGAAACTCCATGGTTATATGATCCATAGAGTTCATAAATAAAGACGAGTTAATTTTTCTACCTTATATTTTTCTTCAAAGTAAATTATCAAAATAATGAGTAACAATATTTCAGGCGTCGAAATGTAGAATTCCTGAAATAGTCAACAAGTGAGTGTAACATTAACGTGTATCCGGTGACCGCCGCCACGTGCGACGCGCGAGCCTCGTTCACACGCAACTAGTCACTTGCCAGGTGTACTTCTATTGCTCGTGGATATGTAAGATTATTGTCAGCTATCGAAGATTTTTTGAGCGTGATTCATTAGTTTGTATATGTCCAGTGTGAAATGTTTTAAACTTTTAAATATTTAGTGCTTAATGTTCCCAATATTAAGAAACAAGCTACATGTCTGTGAGCGGCACTACGCAGTCACACCCAGTCGTTGTTTATGCTATTACTACAACAAACTAACTTTACAAAAATTTACCATACCTACTTTGCTTTGGAACAAAGCTAAAATCAACCATTATTGTTATTAAACATATTAGCTGGTTATGTAATTTAAACGCCATAAATGGGGTCACTTTATTTGTCTCGTATCTAATTTAACTTTGAGTTTGTAAAAAAAAAACTCTACTTTCGGTTTTTCCGAATCATCACACTCACAATTAATTGGTTTTGTTTTTTTTTTTATCACTACTTATTTTTTATTATATTTTATACGTATATGTATAAGTATAGAATTATTATTTTCCATATTTCCTTTTTGTTTGACTTTTAAACACCTGCCACATTATGTGTCTGCATCACCCTGAAGTCGGCTGATAAAAATGTCAGAAGCATATAGTCCACCTTTGTACAGTGTTTCATTAACTTAATACAAGAAGTTTTAAATAAAGAAATACTTTTTGAGTCGTAATATAATCATCAATAAAATAATATCTAACAGTTTCTTAACACACTTAATATTAAATAGCATCAGCACTTGATCAGTTTGAACGCAGCATCGCGTGCAGAGCGACCGTGCTACAGATTTAACTCGCGTTACTTTATAGCTTTCAGTTCGCTCGCTGTTATATCCGTCCTTTAAGGAGTACGAGCTGCTGGTTCTAGCTACTGGCTTGACCGTTACACTATCACATCTACTTTAATACGGAAACAGATGTTTAGTTAATAATTAAGACACATGCAATCTACACTCAAATTCCATCTAACTGACTACCATTTACTTACTACTAAGGCAACTTTTACTTAACCACATTACATGCTTATATATAAATTCAATTTTCTTGCTTTTATTCTAATGAATTTGTGATCGAAGCAACATATCTTTTTCTTAACATATATTTTTCTTACACACGATTTCTCCTTCTAAACTTCTACATAGACACGTAATAAAATATTATCTAAAATTAGAATACTATATACAAAGTGCTTTACATTACAGCTATTAATTAGGCAACTAATAACAACTCTATAAATAATAACTGAGCATTGAAACAGTAGACACAATTCATCATAATGTTGTCCAAACAACTTGCCCCAGCCACTGGCCTATCCTGCAGTGTAAACGCAGCATCGCGTGACAGATTTAACTTGCGTTTGTTTATTACTTGCAGTTCGCCGGAGTTATTTCTGTGCGGTGTTTGTGGCTGCAGGACTATGGAACTGCAGGCTGGAACCTACGGGGACATATTGTACAGTAATGGGCTGGCACAACTTTGAGCTATTATTAATGGTGGTGGTACTGTGTGGTGCGTGGCACTGGACAATGTTAACGATACTGTATGAGTATCGTTAACGTAGGATTTTGGTCTATAGATAGATAGATAATTATATTCTTTATTGCACACCAAAAATAACAATAGGAACTTAAAATTATTAGGGTGTCTATCTTTTTAAACTAAAAGAACTGTATGTACAGTTGCATAAATAGCTTGTTTCTGCCCAGTGGCTTCGTCCGCGTGCAAAAAAATACTGAAGGCAACATACTTCCGGAATAAAATGTATCGTAAGTGCTCTTCTAGGATACAGTTTACCCGTATGTCAATTTTCATCGAAATTCGTCCTGCCGTGCCTACACACAATGACAAATGATGGCCTTTATTTATACTTAGACAAATTCTTTACCTTTACAATGTATGTTATTATCTCTACATATTATAAAGGAGTCAAATATTTAGCTAATTCATTATTCACTGCCAACTTTAAATTGATAGTTTCTCAAGCAAATGAATGACTTAAACCATTAACAGCAGTTCTCATCTACACTTATAGTATGTACAATTTACAAAAACTATGCCATCAGTGACTAGGCCATTAAGACAAGTGTAACATGCCTTGATGAATACACTTGCCTCGAATTGTTGATGATAATAGTGGTTAACAGTTAGCTAACATTTCTAATATACCAAAATTGATATAAACAGAGTAATAATAAGATTGTTTTGTTTTGAGCAGTGGTGGCCGAGTGGTAGCCCGACTTACGAAGTTTAGGTCGCGGGTTCAAACCCAGCCAGGCATTACTTTGTGTAATTTATTTCATCACCACTGCTCTCAAAACGGTGAAGGAAAACATCGTGAGGAAACCAACATGTCCTAGAACCAAAAATTCGAAGTTATGTGACATCCACCATCCCGCATTTCCTTCTTCTAGAGAGGAGGCTTGTGTCCCAGCAGTGGGAACATTAAAAAGGCTGACGATGATGATGAATAAGATCGTTTTGTATTGATATCAAATAAATTTGTACAGACTTAGATTAAGGTTAATGTCATTGTTCGGAGTGCTTTTAATGCCCTTTAAGCATATCAAGGATATTGATGATAATTTACTCAGCTGTTATATTTCAGATACATAGATAGGTTCAGATACCTGAAAAGTCTGTACCTACATAAAGGCAAATAGCTGATTATTTACTTTATTTCAAAAATAAAGTGGCCGTTGACCTTAGATACATATATTGAACCAAATAAATAAATTGGCAGCATAAAAGTCTCTGAATGACTTAAAAACATTTATAAATTGATATCTCTGTCAGAAAACGAGTTCAACTCAAGCGATATGGTAATGAGAGTACATACGTGATCTGAAAGCCCTCGGTAGCAGTGTTACTTAATTGTCTACATTCATCACTCAGTACAGTTCTCCATTTTTTTTTTTTTTTGCTTTTAGAGCTGGATAAATATTAATGTTTAATGAAGAGATGAAATAACGAAAAAGTGTTCACCACGTTTCTCGTTAGCAAAGCAGACTTAAATTTCAATAAATCTTCATGTGAGCAAGAACTTTAAAATTAAGCTTGCTGCTAGAACAAAACCTATCAATTCTGTTTCGTATTTCACTGTCAACATTGTCGCAGTCCTCATTTATATTCAGTGTCTAATTGACACCTCGCAAGCGAATGGTTTATTCAATAACGATATCACTAAAAACATCGCAATAAAGAAAATACAATGATAACTTAAGTAAAGTGTACCAGACTTAATTAAAGCGCTATTTATCACAAGTCCAGCACCGACATTATTTATAACCTACTAGGTGTATTGTGAACGGCGTCTGCGCAACAATATAGATACAATCCACACTTAGCATTGTATTATCACGTGGAGCCGATAAAACTCCTAATGTATCAAGCAGTTCGCTTAATTGGCTCCCAAAGTTGAGCAAAAAACTAATGAATAAGCGATGCTCGTTTCGCTCCGCTCGCTTAAGTGGCGGATAAGCGTTCGTTAAGCATATCTGTGAATGTGGCACTTAGCCTTAATGCGCTGCACCGGACTTGTTGCTTTTTGTCATACTCCGTTTTGTTTATTGTGATTTAAGTGTCGGCTGGTGATCAGCTCTTAAGTGATGCGCAAAGACTGTACTAGATACTCTATCGGGGGCTGAGGATGAGTTTTGTCTTGCCAGGAGCAAGGTACCAAGATTGATGAGCCCTTTATATGAAATAAAGTGATATTTATTAATGATAAGTTCTAGTAATAACAGTTGGATGTATTGGTTGTGGATTGAACCGGGAGGTGTGTAATGATTGTTGATATACTTGTCCCGTATGACGTGAAACCTCATCAAATTTAAAAACATTAGCAAATCAGGTATCTTGATCTGGCTTGTGAGTTTTTTGACTCGGTGATTATACCTTCCTTGGTACCTTCAGTCATGTCAACTTACCAACGATATTTCACTGATACACCTCAGGAGTTTCTTCTTCTCTTCTTTTTCAAATATGATTAAGATAGCAGTACTCCTGGACACTCTGGAGTCTGACCACCAGTAGCTTGGACCCTGTTCCCGATACCGGTGAGCTGCTATTTTGTTGCATTTTTAAATATTTTATTTTATATGTTTTTTTTTTTTTATTTGGTAAGCAGTGATGTAATCGTTGAAGGTAAAGCGCACTAGTTTATTAAGAACTTATTCACTCTAGTCTTGAAGACACCCAAATTATAATCGGAAGGAAATACCGCAATGGGAAAATTGTTCCAGTCCTTCGATGTATGCGGAAAAAATAGCTATTTAAGTCATTTGTGAAAAAAAAAATGACCTGAATAGTAAAAATTGAGACTTATGTGTGATGAAATAACTCGACACTGACTAAATAGATCCCGTGCCAACTAATAACTCCTAATAAGGCAGTGGTCGGACCAGCAGCTACTTATAAGCGACGAGTTAACACTAGTGACAGGCGACTGGTGAGCTAGAAGGCTTATTTACTTCTAAGTAAGGTATTATTCCTATAATATTGATTTCATTAGGACAGGTACCTACGTAAATGTAGTTTCTATACATAGTTTTCTTCCGTATCAAAAAGAATCATACTCTACAACGTTTGACTGCAAACTATTTGTATATAACTGATAGCTGGCAGTCAATAAGATGTTCTTTTTTTAAATGACGTGAAATGTCATTGATACTCTTTTGTTTTTTTTTTCTTGGTAAAATTCACAAAGTGCAAAGTCGACGGTCTACCTTACGGCGCGACCGTCATCACTTGACACTGGCAGAATAGTCGACACCGGCTCAGTTGCCATTGAACAAAAAAAAAAAAACTTGTACCTACTGATTTTTTTTATCACATTGAAAAAAAATAAAAAATGTAATAAATAATTAATAATCCCTACTTCCGTAAAAATATCGTTTTCAAGTTCATTTATTTAGTTTTACACAAGTTGGTACGGAGCCACATACTATGGACAATCTCTTTTTCTAAGAGAAGTCGTGTTGAGAGCTTGAGCAGCAAACACTACATTGTGTATTAGTAAATAGATCTTAAGAAAAAAGGAGGATCCGTGTAGACGATAAAAAAACGCGTGAGTTCTTCCATAAGATACAATGATCGGTTACAGAATTGCGAAAAAAAATCCGCGGTCTGAAAAATCGCTGTGCGAACAGGCCCTTACTGTTCAACTATTCATTCTATTTATTTGTAAATTTGTGAGAACACTAATTTTTTTTTGTTGATGTGAACTAGTGCTTGACAGTAATCCCAAAAAAAAAACCTTGATGGTAAGCAGTGATACAATCAATAAACTAGTGCGCCTCACCATCAAACATCTTTGATGGTGAGGCACACTAGTTTATTAAGAGCATATTCATTCTAGCCTTGAAGAAACTCTAAACATCTTACCTTTAGTGTTGTAATTGTTTTCGTCTGCGTCTGTGTATCCATCTCACAACCACTAATACAACTAGTCAACAATACATTGATATGCACTTGATTACTGTAATTTATGAAAATATTCACTTTTTACAAAAAAACTTGTTGACTTATTTTTTTATTTTGTCATAACGATATGTTGGTTTATTAGATCACTTCCAAAATGTATAAACTTGTAACATAACAACTAAACAAAAATCTCAACAATTTTTCTATAAAAAATTTAAAGAAAATACCATCATAAAAACACCAAAAAATTACTTGACTTAATACATAAACACTTTTCTAAATCACTGTCATCAATATTATAACACCCACAAAAACTTTTCAGTTATGAATTCCGTAAGTAATCGTAATAATGTTCGATGTTCGTCGGTAGGGCGGGCGGCGCGTCGGGGCGGGCGGACTGCGCGGCGACTGGGCGCCTACTGCCGCCCTTCTCTTTAGTCCCGAATCCCGGTGTCCCGTATCCCGTGGAGCTGAGTCCCGTGTTGTCAACATGCGCTGTACAACGTGCTTGATTAGCTGAAGGATGGTATGGTAATTGTGTACGAGTATATTTGTGTAGTAAAATTTTAAGTTGAAAAGTAACTTTTGTCGTATGTACTTACTTAGTTCTCATATACATTGATTCAAATCGATTATATTGATTTTAAAGGAGACTTTGACCTTTGAATTAGTTTTGGTGTTTCTTCTCAGAGTAGTAGCTTAGGAAACCCCGGCCTCAACTAAGTTAATATATTGACGTCCCTAAGTGTTATTTTAAACTAATTTACAAAATACACATTATATTTTTGCTTGGTTGCCCTTTTTTATGGTATGTAAAAATCATCCAATGACGAGACCCGCTCTTGGGTGGAGCGGAAAACAAGTGTCAGACTCTTACTGACTAAACAACCTACCCCGTTCCTACATCGCCAGGGCCAGAGCCTTCCTTTTCAGACACAAACCCTTGGCCCTAATTGGCTTCGACCCTTCTGCAGGGTCCCTACGGTTGCTAACAACTCCTTGAGGCGCGCGGGAACAGTGCGCGCCGTCGACGACTGGGCTGCTTGGTTGCCATTAAGTTGCACCTACCTTCTTATGTTTCTACACCATCCTAAGGTGTCTGTAATTATGATCGACTGGTAGAAAATGCATTACGTATTAAGTCTGTATTTTTGCAGTGTTTACTTGTAGTTTATAAAGTTTTAATAAATGAACGATTTACTGAAACTTGTCGCTAGTTTCAGTAAATTGTTCGTTTATTAAAACAGTGTAATATAACTCAAGTATCCGCAGAGGACGATCATCCCCACGAGGCCACGTGCGTTTGGTGTGGTTTATTGTTTGTTCAACTGGTCATTGACCCGCAATAAAATTATCGGTTTAAATATTTGAGTCAAATAGAGTTTTGAATATTTTATATTCTAGTGTCTCTTTTTTAGTGTTGTCCTAAAACTATTTCTGCAAATAGTAACATATCGTTCAGTAATGTTCATGAAAATAATTTATTTACAATATACTGCAGTCTCTCTTCTTCCTCTTTTATTTCAAGCTCTTTCATTCCAACTAAATGTTGTTTTGTCTGACAAATATCGCTGTTAGCCATAAGACCAAAAGAGCGGGTCTATGTAAGTTTACAGTGGTCGCCAAATGGTAGGTTCAAAATTCTGCATATTCTTTACTATCTATTGATCGCTTCATATTTTCAAAAAAATCAACGACTGTTATGACTATAAAGGCTCACTTGATGGATAATAGCCAATGATTACGGCCCACTGCAGCTTCAGCACCAGAACAACCAGAGTATACCATGATTTAGACGAAGGTTAATAAAGACTCAATAGATAGATATCAATTATTATTAGGTAAATAAGAACCCGACTCATATTCTAAAGTAACGATAGATGGCGTTAGTAGTGTATATAAATCCCGCTGCATTTAAATAAGAACATTCTTATTCTGTCGCTTAGTAAATAATTACTCATTTGTTTACTCGTTTGCTGCTATTTGCTTTTTTTGCTTGCTATTTTGTATTAAGTGGGATACTAAATGAGACAATTTAATATCCCACTTAATACGAAAAAAAAATAATTCAGAAACACATCTTTGTAACGTAACATACTAGTTTTTGCATATTAATTTAATCCCGAATCTCGTGGTATAAATAAGAAACGATTGAAACGTTTTTCACTAAAACAAACTCAGTAGTTTAGGCGCTGCGGAGGAATATTATTTTGTAAATAGGTACATAATATAAAACTTTATACAATTTTATTACCAATTTAATTCAATTTTAATCTTCATTACAATAATATTTATATGTGACATGGCAATCTTAATTCTTAATTTTTATTTTAATAATATTTACACAACCTTAATTAATATAGCAACTTTAATTCTATAAATAACTAGCTTTTGTCAGCGGCTTCGCCCGCGTACATAAAATATAGCCTATGTCACTCAGTGGTAAAGCAGCTTTCTATTGTTGCTAAATTTTTCCAATCGGACCAGTAGTTCCAGAGATTACCTCCTACAAACAAAAAAACAAAGAAACAAAAAAACAAACTGATTTGATATTTTTAAACACATAATCTTTATTTTTTGACCTCACCTGATGGAAAGCGATGATGCCTAGAAGTAAGCTATTCACTCTTTACTTAAATATTTCCGGGTTGTAGCCATCAGGAAACAGAGACTCGGGCAGGGAATTCCATTCCTTAACTGTAATGACGCATTGCCTGATGGTCCAATGATGTAACGAGCTAGTAGGAACTAGGTTATGCAATTCCGACGCACACTCCCCGAAATGCAGCCGGTAGAAAACCGTCAGTCTAGCAACTCGGCATCGATGCTCAAGACTTCGAAGCTTCGATTCGACGAGTGCCAATGATACTCTTACTAGAGTCAAAAAGATAGTAAAATGACAGTAAATAACCATCGGTTAGGTTACGTTACCTTCAATTAATTAATTATTAAGATCTTTCGCTTTGTTTAATTTTCTTAAAATACGCGCCATATAAGTCGAACCAAAATAGTAACAGATTTTTGGGTCTCAATCAAAGTGCTGCACAGCGGGGTGCTGTGCGTAACCAGAATAACAACAGCTATTTTAGTTTAACTTATTTTACGCGTACTACCTCTATCAGATTTTCGGGTCTCATCGAAGCGTAGGGTTGAGCATAACCATCTCGTCGTAAGTAACCGCTCTGGGATTAAGGCAAGGAAGGAACGGGATAGTTTGTTTAGTTAGTAAGAGCTGACACTGTTTCCCGCTCCGCCAAAGGGCGGGATTCGTCATTGGATGATTTTTAACTACCATTAAAAAAATGGTTTAACCAATTTACCACGTATTACACTCATCCACGCCCTCTATCGCAATAGAACAGAATTAGTGGACTTGCAACAATGTATGAACATGGCCCGTGTTCGTACCAGCCCTAGATAAGTCGCAATTAATGCGTGGCGCGGCGCCGAACCCGCGGCCGCCACTTGTTGCTGCACCGTTACTAACCTACATTGTATTGGCACTACAGAGGAGCTAGTGTGCTGGGAGGTAGGGCTTGCTCTAAATATAGCGATACTAGCTACTGAAAATGGCTCCGACCGCGTATTTTATTCCAAGAAAAATATTCCAAAAATTAAACAGAAGCCCAAAGATGACATAAATAAGCGAACAGATAGGCATGAACAATGAACATGGCGGAACTATAAGGGTTCATCATTACAGAACCCCAAAAATATGAGTATATAGTATATACAGTTTTCAGAATCAGTTGAAAACCAGCGTCCGTCACCCTGACGGTAATTTATGTTGAACCGTGCCGCCGTGAGACCAAACTTTTTTTTTTTGTTTCTTTATTATTATTTTTTATTTCATGCTCACTAAATATTGTGTTTGTGCAAATTTATCTTTACAAAAAAAAAAAAATGTTCAGATATGTAATTTCCAACAAACAAATAGACAGCTTTACGTAACTCTCTAGAAAAAGATATTGTCTATCTGTCTGTAAATTAAAATATCATAATTATCAGCCCAAAGACATCTACCTTGCCTAAATGTCCCCACAATCACATCTCGAGTGTCGTCTTGTGCGTCTTGCATCCATTAATGTAAATACATGACGTACAAACACGCTGGCGTGTCACTCAACTAATAGTGAAGCAAGTTGTAGTCGCTTGATGTTTCAGAATGATGACAGATGTATGGCTCCGAGTCGACAGTCAACACGATTTGTATGAACATACTGTCGCAGCACAGTGTATTATTTTGCCTTAGTTCGAACATTTCCGTTTTATGTGTATTTCGGAAAGCTTATTATCAAACAAACTCCTAATAAAACTCCGCCAGATCTAACTACTGTAGTTTAAGAGAAATAAAAAAAATCGAGAAAAATCCTTAGAAACCATAGAAACACAATAACTCGTTTTCTATTATGATTTTAACACAAAATTATTTTAGGGGTGATAGAAATTCACTATCGGAACCATATTTTTCTTGAAAACTTTAAAAATCTTGCACACACAAGAGAGAAATTTTTTTTTCTATGATTTAGAAATTATTTTTTTTTAGGACATTCTCTTCATGGTCGCATTTTTTGTTAAGCCTAGATGTTGATGACTATAATAACTATCACCACAAAAAAAATCAGTTGCAACAAACCCAGGATTTCGGAATTATTGAATTTCTAAATTGTCGGTTAGGGTTGTCACTAACTTGTGTGCATGAGAACATTACTAATTGTGATTCATTATTTTTGACTCAGGTTGGCATTCACAATTGTCGGTTTAAATTGTGACATGCATAGTTTACACAATTTAAGTTTGTACGTATATGAAAAAATTGCATACCGTGCATTAGAGTCGTCCGATCCATATATATCCACATTAACACTTAGAAGACGGACCAACCAACTAGACCAACAGGCCAGTCAGACATAGATCAGCATAAATTAATTTAATCAATTGAACTAATTAATTTAAAGATTTACTACTTTGTGACAACCCTATTTCCATAGAAATTTAATGAAAACTTAGAAACTCAATAACTTCGAGATCTGGCTAGCTATATATTCAGAATTTTGTCCAGTTGAAGGTACTTTATATAGGTATATTATGCAATCAATAAAAAATGCGACCCGCAAACAGTTACTTTTATATATTTTTTTTTTTCGATCTTTAACAAAAACATTTTTAATTCTCGTTTCTGTTACCTTAGCGACTTGCACTTTTTCCAATTCATACATTTTAAACCAACAATGAAGAGGTAGTTTACAAGAGCCTGCAATTTTGCTTCATTCAAGAAATACAGACGAAAATCTTTTTCAAGAAGGTCAGTGACCTTTCACTAAAATATTTGTATATTGGTCTAGCCGATCTCGAGTTAAAAGTGTTGTAACAAACCCGTCTCATATATGTAGATAAGGATGAGGCTATGGAAGAAATGTTACTATCAAATGGGTAGCTCACACTTTGGCCATCCAGAAACAATCCGGATCGAGCTCAAGTGATTAACAGCGCGTAGTATTCCAAGCGCTTTTCAAGGAGATGTCAGTAAAACTGCTCCTACGGTTTGCTGACATTTCACGTGACATAACATTAACATGACCCTAACAGTCAATGCCGCTAGGGTACCGGGGATTTCCAGAAAAGGAAACCCGTGGTGTTAAAATGTAAAAGGCCACTGAAAGACCGAGGTGTGATTTTTGTAAGTACAAATCTGACACTCCTTACCGCTGCACTTGTAATTGGAAATCTCAAAACGCAATAAAACGACCTATCGAATTTTAATCTTTTATTGTGTTTTAAATATAAATTTTCTTGTATCTTAAACTTCAATTCTTACATTGAATGCTACAAGTTTTCGTAACGGTACCCTCACAGTTGCATGTCCACTGATAAGATTTATCTGCGAACGGACGTGACGTGTCACCGAGGCGTCGCTCGCGCCATCTCGCGGCGCGCGCTGACAGCGACTAACGTATGGACCGGTCAGTCGCCGGCCGACCGCTGACGTGAATAGTCGCTCGCTGACAACGAAGTGACCGCAATGATTGAGTTATATATAGATACTCCCTTTGAAAATCTATTAGAATAGAAAACGGTCATGTCGCGACATTCGATTTGAATACGGATTTTTATAAAATATTTTATAATAGATAAAATTAAAGTATAATTAAAAATATAATTAAAGTATGGCATCAAAATACTCTTCCACGTCGCTGTCTTATTAGCGATAATATCCGCAAAAGATGGCCATTTAATCCCTAACAATGTGAAAAACCTGTTTAAAAAGACGTATCTATTTTGAAGTTCAAGTAAGCTAGAATAACTAGCTGTCCCGGCTAACTTCGTACACCGTACCTTCGGTCGTCTGGTAATAGTCCGGACCAAGCCAAGTCGTCGACGGCGCGCTTTGTTCTGACGCACCTCAAGGAGTTGTCAGCAAATGTAAAGGAGGCCCAATTGCAGGACCGAAGCTGGGACCTTGGTCTGTATTCTGAAGGGATGGTTTGAACCCGGTATGAAGCTTAACAAGGAAAGGGCTGGGTCGTTTAGTCAGTAAGAGTTTGATACTGTTTCCTGCTCCACCCCAGAGCGGGATTTGTCATTCGATGATTTTTTTCACCATAAAAAAAAATATATATATATTTATGAATATTTCAGACCAAAATTAGCCAAATCGATCCAGCTCGTCGTCGTCGGTCGTTTAGCAACAGTTTTTGCAAGACTAACCAATCATTTTTATACATATACTTATTAGATTTTCGGATAGTAGTATAATGGAGTTTAGAATTGTTATAAATATTATAACAATTGCGATAAAACGAATAGACTAACGAAGTTAGACTAGGCTATATATGCGTGTTCTAAGCTATTCACAAGCCTCTTTTAAAACCATTCTTGCTAAGTAATTCTAGTTATATTAGCCCTGCTTGTTACTAGAATTCTCACGTGATAACTCAATCTCCGGAGCTATCCTCACTATATATTAATTTCAATACAATCGTGTGCAGCGCAGCTATCTGTTGTACTTACTGCACAATAAGCAATAGCGGCAGCTGCGGCACAATTCATTGCTTATATGTAAATCGTCGCAGGCGCACAGATAACATCGCGGTAGGGCCGCAAAGCCTTGGAAAAGGACGGGAAATTCCCATGTTTTGGCCATCATTGCCATTCCAATACTAGGAATAGGCTTCACTTAACCTTTCGAGTACCGTAATTAGAGACATAATAGAAAGACAATAGGTGTGCCGGCGTTCGATGGGGGCTCAAGAGTCTAATTTCGTTTACGCACCCTTTTCCCATCCTAACTTCATTACCAATGGGAAAAAAATTAAACACAGAAGAAATGCCAAGTGTACAGGAGTAAAGGGAAGAGAAGGGGGTTACATTTTACTGAAACTACATACACCACAAAGGCTTTTATTTTAATTATTACCTATTTGAAGTATTTTCTACCTACCCTAACCACAAATGGGAGAAAAAATAACAAAACAGGTGCATTATTGGGTTAACGATATGTGTTATAAGCTTTTCAGTACCAATTGACATTATTTTAATGACTTATAATGTATTTATATCATAGTTTCTAGGAAAAGACAATCGTTCATATCGAAGCATTATAAGGAGTGTTAATTTTTTATTATAATGTTTTATATAATTTCAAGGTAAGGAATGGAATTCCCCGCAGGAGTTGATGTTTCTTTTGATATTATTTTTTTTAGTCAAGAGTGAATAGGACACGTAAACATACGTGAGCTGCGTCGAAGACTACATCCTTACGCGACATCACTTGTGTGTAAAAATGTTTTGAAAAACCTGTTTGCAAAAATAAATACCATTTAACACTTAACATCGACTAAAATAATAACTGTCAAGCTTAATAAAACTTAAATAATACAAAGATTCCAAAAATTCAAAATGTATTTATTTCACACAGGCCTACATGGACAAATTATAAAACGTCTGAAGCTAGTGAAAGCTTCAGACGTTTTTAAGTACCCAATGAAAATTTAAAATTAAACAACAAGAACAACTAGGTATTATTATAGTTTTTCTCACTGAAATTCTAATAAGACTTTTTTTAAATCTTTTTTTGAGCTTTTTGCTAATTGTAAGATTCAAGATTCAAAGCATTTATTTCAAATAAACCTTTACAGGTACTTCCGAAATGTCAAGAAGTCGGTCTGTCAGAAAAAAAAAATGACGCTAATTGCAAAAATAAATGTGGACTTGTAACAATACGTACCACTTTACCACTTTGTAGGTATCTTTGTATACCTACAGTGGTTTTTTTTTTTTTTTTTTTTTTATGGTAGGTGAAAATCATCCAATGACGAAACCCACTCTTGGGCGGAGCGGGAGACCAGTGTCAGACTCTTACTGACTAAAAAACCTACCCCGTACCTTCCTTGCCTTATTCCTGGAGTCGAGGTAACAGTTTTCCACCACCCTCTAGACTCCAGGAGGCTTCGACCCTGAAGGGCCCCTGCAGTTTGCTGACAACTCCTTGAGGCGCGCGGGAACGGTGCGCGCCGTTGACGACTTAGACTCGGTCTTACCAGACGACCGGACGGCGAGCTACCCATTGCTCACCGTCCGCGAGCCAGTGTCTACGGTGGCCGGATATCGGCAGGATCGCGGCGGCGACGGCTACGGCGAGTACGCCGTTGCCTTTGCCTTATGCGGTCGGCCTCCTCCTTTACGAGCATTACTGCTTCGCAGAAGGAGGCGACCGCCTGCCATTCCTCTTCGCTGCGGACCATGGCCTGAACCAGGGCCCGACGCGAGAGGTCGCCGCCGCCGATCACCCCCACGAGGACACGGCGATGCTCTTCCCAAGCAGGGCACACCTCCACCGTGTGCTCCACCGTGTCATACCTACAAAATGGTAAAGTATTGGTACAAAGTGGTATTGGTACAACACCTATCAGGACACTTCTGCACCTGCGCCACGTCTCGTGGCCACACTAGATCAGATAGGCTACGCTCGCAATTTGCATCAGTGTGCAGTGGGAATGCGGCCGGTGCGGCGGTGTCGCGGCGATTTGTAGCGCGATGTCGCGAGGCCACGCTCCATTGCCGTCGAGGACGCTTTGTTCAGGCTCCCAGACCTTCAATACATGTTAAATGGTATTCTATTGGTCTCTCTGAAAGTGTATCCGGGAATATGAATCGAAATTTATACAAGTCTTGTATATTAATTTAAAGTATTGTCACAACTGGAGACAGGTGGCCATTTTAATTTCAATGCTGACAATAGGTAACTGGGGTTTTCTAAACACAGTAAATCGCTCAACCACTGCGACAGCCGAGCCGTCAATATTATTTATTCTATTTTTTTCTAATTATAACATTATTTATTCTAATTTATAATAATAATATTTATACTTAACCTTAACTATAAAAAGGTCCCTGAAACGTTTTTAAAGAAATTATGATTTCGCCTGTGTGAAACGTTACATTTATTTGTACTCGTAGCTACTAGCTAAAATTGTAATATAATATTTTTCAAGTACTATTATTATGTAAACCGAGATACTGATTTTTTTTACATTTTTTTTTAGTCTGAATCGCACTTGGCCAATTATTTTTATCAGCCTCATATCAACGGTATAGTATTCATGTGTGCACAACTCTAGTACATTACAGTTTCAAAGCCGTGTCGATTAACGGCGGGACAGTTAACATGGCCGATATGGTAAGCAAATCAGAACTTGATTGAAAGTGCCCCGCGCCTCTCCATCAACTGCTCGACAGGTTACAAGCACACCGCCTGTCTGCAGCCTGCCTGCTTCAATCTTTGCTTTAGCCTTATTAAGATACCGGAATTAATAACGCAGCTATACTAACTGTAATTCGGTAAAGACAAATATACGCTACTCTGTAACTAAGGCACAAATATTTTTTCCATCTGTTTGACGATCACTTCTTGTCTATTGCAATACCAACTTATAATAACATCAGATAATTTTAACCGAAACACTTCCACTGTTAAAATATCGCCACAACGACCCGTCCTGTGCATTTCACCAGGACATTAGCCTTTGGATGGCCAACTATTTGGTATGAGCGTCTTACAATAGGTGAGTGGTCGCCACTTCTGAACCTTCCGGCACCATCGATAATCAGTGGCAGTGTACCCGGTAAACTGCCACTTAGGTTAGGTTAGGCAGCCTCCGACACAAGTGTACGAGGGAACACCGGAGTGGTTTTAGTCAGGAAGAGTCTGACACCCCTCCACCTACACCAGGGTGGAGGACATTCATGAGGAATACCACCACGATAACAAGAAAGGTTAGGTTAGGGTAAGGTCTCTTCAAAACATCTCTGTCTTGAGATATCTCTGGCATATCTTTGCAGCAACCTCCACAACTAAGTAATAAGTTAAAACAATAAAAAATATAAATATATTTATAGTTTCACAACTGATGATGACCAGTCACAAGAGACGGCGCATTGTCGTGCCTGTGTGCTATATTAATTGTGGTCTGTGGCGTTCTCAGGCTATTCGTGTGATCAAGTTGTGGTGCATACACAATGACCGTGATCTAACGGTTTATGGAAACTCCATGTTGTAGTAGTGGTCGGCTACGCAAATACTGTAACTTAGGTACAGACGGTTCCACAAATCAGAGTTACGAAAAGGTCTGTACCTAAGTCTAGTGGCTAGCAGCTTAAATATTTTATTTTTAAATATTAAAATATGTTTTAAACTTTACATATCACTTCAAAATCAGGCAAAAGTATTTTTGATCTGCCTGTAAATGCGACAAAGGTTCGTTACCTGATGCGACCTAATGATCTAATAGGGTGTCAGCGTACCTACAACGGATGAAGTTGTACGGGGTCAAACGGGTCCTACGTTGTTACAGGTACTAGATTATTTCAAAAGTAATGAGAATGAGATAAATAAAAAGATACTCTTGTCTCTCTCTGCTGGTCAATTCGGTTAAAGAGCAAACAGAAGTTGCCTACTGTTATGTTTAAGCTATGTGTAAGCTTTACATTGGGATTAAAAATATAGTATTGTACTCTATCAGAGCAGTGGTGGCCGAGTGGTAACGGCCCCGACTTACGAGTCGTAGGTCGCGGGTTCAAACCCAGCCAGGCGCATTACTTTGTGTAATTTATTTCATCACCACTGCTCTCAAAACGGTGAAGGAAAACATCGTGAGGAAACCGGCATGTCCTAAAACCAAAAATTCGAAGACATGTGACATCCACCAATCCGCACTGGGCCCGCGTGGTGGATTATGGCCCATTCCCTCTCCTAGAGAGGAGGCCTGTGTCCCTGCAGTGGGAACATTAAAAGGCTGATGATGATGATGGACTCTATCAAAGCTAGAGTGTCTAAAATCTCTTTGTAAATGGGAATCAACGTTTCATGACTTCTACTATAAAGAAATTTTAGACTGTACTGTACTTTACTGCACTTTTGACCTAGCTACCTACCCATATTATCACACTAATTGTATCATCATTATCATCCTACCCTTATCCCGTATTACTTGGGGTCGGCGCAACATGTTTTTTTCTTCTACTCTGTTCTGTCACCCGTCACACTATCACTAACTCCCTTTTCTTTCATATCACTTCTCACATAATCCATCCATTTCTTCTTCGGCCTCCCTCTTCTTCTCCATCCATCTACGTGTAAACTCAAAACTCTTTTCGTAGCATGCGTTTCATCTCTCCTGTTTACATGGCCATACCAAGACAAACGATTACCTTTCAACTTTTCAGTCACTGGCGCCACTTTCAGACTTTCTCTAATATACTCATTTCTTACTTTATCCATTCGCGTCACACCACACATCCATCTCAACATTCTCATCTCCGCTACATGCAGTCTTTTTTCATCCATCTTTTTAACAGCCCAACATTCTGATCCATACAGAATGACAGGTCTTATCACGGACTTGTAAATTTTACCCTTCAACTTCAGGGGCATCCGTGCATCACAAGTTGTTCCCGTGACCTGTCGCCATTTCATCCATCCTGCGTTGATCCGATGCGTTACATCTCGGTCTACCTCACCATCGCCTTGGACGAGCGACCCGAGATACCGAAAGTCGGAACAGATTGGTATGGGCATTATCACACTAATTGTATATGGTTCGTTAATATCATGACAAGACCAAATAGGTAAGTTTTTCATTCTATACTATACATAAACATTGTATTTAGCATCTAACTTGCTTAAAAAAAAAAAAAAACTTGCTTAATAAATTAATAAATCTATGACTGTCTGCCGCATTCTTTACTTATACAGTTATGGTGAGGGATTCATCATTCATCAGATGGGCAGGCACGCCCGTCAGACGGTATTGAATTATTGAAGCCATCCACGTCTCTAATAGACTCGTCAACTTGTAGACGCCAAGCTCGCACACTCACCATGCTGCAAGCTCGGCCAGATTAGGTATACGTCTAGTTATGAGTGACACTTCCAGAAAAAAAAACTTGCAGCGACCGATTAGTTAATGAAAAAGTTTCGTACAAGTAAATATGTCTGACATTGGTGTGCACGTCGCCTATGCTAATGTTTGGCTGGAGTCTTAGCAAATGAGTTTTCTAAATAGAATATACTATACTTTGCACAGAATAAGAAGAATTTTGGTTTTTTCACCATGGAGGTTCTTGCCAGTTCTTTTCCAAAAGATTTAGACTATTTAGAACTGTGCACTAGTTTCAAATGTTTTATATGCATACATGACGCCATATTGTGAAATAAAATACAAATTTTCAATTGAATTGTCTTGGTAACTGGACTTAGAATTAGTGTAAATAAACATTTATATTAAAACGTGCTTATTTATTTTCTTTTCTGACGGTAGTGTAGGTGGCTACCTACACTACCTAAGCTCGCAGTCCGCCCATCCAGTAACCGTCCGAACCGAGCTAAGTCGTCGATGGCGCGTTCCCGCGCACCTTAAGGAGTTGTCAGCTAGGTAGGTGCCCAGCAGGGTCAAAGCCTCCCGGGGCCATGGGTTGATGCGTTAGTGAAACCAGGGCCCTGTAACTAAGTTAAAGAAGGAACGGGGTAGGTCGTTTAGTCAGTAAATGTCAGACACAATATCACGCTCCGCCAAACAGCGAGGTTTGTCAATGGATGATTTTTACCACCATAAAATAACCTATATAACTTAAATGAAGATCCTAAGAGACGTATAAATGAATACACCAGATACAAGTAGTCGATTTTATTGCTCATAAAGATATTATTACCTTGTGATATTTTTGCTAGTGTTAATATCAAAATGTATTCAATACTCAAGGAGAAACCGCGAGACCGATTGTGAAACGACTCAGTATCGCAATATTCCTACGATTGTGTACTTACTGAGGTACCTGGAAGTCCTCCCACGCCCTCGTAGATAATGTTACAAGTTCTACGTTTACGTCTCAGTAAGTCGTCAGTGCGTTTGTTATGTACATTGCCCGGCAGCAATATGTATTGAGATATCTTAGAATTGGTCTCATATTTTATTCTAATATACGGAAAATATGAAGTGGTTTGACTACTGTGGGCCTTTTGCATCTTAATATTTCTGATACTGTTAAAGAGCTAAGAAGCAATTGCAGGAGAAACTTCATTATTTTTAACGATAGTGTCTTATCATCAGCCTTTTTAAAGTGCGATAAAATAGAGATAATAGTTACGATAGTATCTAGTTATAAATATAAGTAGTTATTACTTATCATCATCATCATCATCAGCCTTTTAATGTTCCCACTGCAAGGTCACAGGCCTCCTCTCTCTAGGAGAGGGAATGGGCCATAATCCACCACGTGGGCCCAGTGCGGATTGGTGGATGTCACATGTCTTCGAATTTTTGGTTCTAGGACATGCCGGTTTCCTCACGATGTTTTCCTTCACCGTTTTGAGAGCAGTGGTGATGAAATAAATTACACAAAGTAGTGCGCCAGGCTGGGTTTGAACCCGCGACCTACGACTCGTAAGTCGGGGCCTTTACCACTCGGCCACCACTGCTCTCTATTATTATATATATATCTATATTACTTATCATTACCGTATAATATTGTCAAGTTGACACTACCTAAGCCAAAGACATAAATATTGTATTCTTATTATGATTTGATTTGATTGTCTCTCCTCTGTTGATCCGCATCCGCTAACTGGGGGCCTGGAGCTCTAAAATACAGGCTTAGGCTTAGTTTAGACTCCAGATCTTCCGCAAATTACCGTCTATGTTTTTGTCATACTTGTTGGAGTTATATATAAACCTTTTATTATTAAAAAAAATAAATAAAAAATACTCATACAAGGATTAACTTTAAAAGAGCTCGTAGGTCATCGGTTCTTTGGACTTTCACTGGACGGCCAGCGCACCTCGGTCACTCACATATCAGTGATCGGCGACGCGATGCCAACCAAACTGAATACAAATCGGCTTCAAAACTTTAGCACCAACTTACCTAAGCTATCTGCACTGATACTGAAAATCGTTCTTTTAGTGCAGTGTAGGTACGCTAGCACAGGTGTTACAAGACTCATGTGTTTATTTATTTATATCAGCATATACTGTTATTATTTTCTTAAGATTTCTATTATTATCGTAACGGAGCAGGCCCCACGACGACGGTGCACAAAAGCGGCGAGTCGCGAACAAGCGCGATCCGCGAGAACGCACCCTGCCCTTTATGTTCCCGTCGCGATTGTGTAAACATACGGGACGTGTTTGCGGACGTGGAAGCTCCGGATGCGTTTTCTTGCTGACTCACTTTGACAACAGTATTGCCTTCCCTGTATTGTATTGTATGTCCTTTTTCTATGCAGGTACAGTGAGTAATCTTTGCTAAAGTATCAAACTACCAAGTTCAATAGGTTCGAGTTAATTAAAGATATTTGTTTCGTCCGTACACTGCTATCTGAAGGTTGTTTAAAGTTTTTGCAACTTTTTTAGTGTACTATAGAAACACCAAAAAAAGGAAAGCAAGGAAAGGGAGGCGCGGAAGGTATTCTAAGGAACATGCGATGCTCTTTTTAACGAAATCCCAAATTCGAACGATATCTGTAACAGATACATTTATATCCCATTGAATCTTTTGCACACGTAGTTTAAAGAAACCTGTCTATATCCGGATACGTATTTAATAATGATACTGTTCAATAACAGATATCTTCATATTACTTAATTAAAAACTTAAACTAAACATTAACTAACATTAGACTTTGTTCATAAGGGTTTTGTTTTAATTTATATACATAAATAAATATATATACATACATATTTAAGTATATATACACATACTTTATAAAAATATTACACTACTACTGAAAAATATTACGACTACTGTTAACAGGTATCTAATTTTGATTTTGTTATTTATTTTTATGGTTTTACGTAATCTCTAATATGAAATTATGGTTTAGAAACCCGTTCGTGAGTAAACCTAAAAAGGCATTAGTTTTCCAAAATCGTCAGCCTACAGCTGGTATCGTCACATCTAATCGCAAGATGTTTCGATATCGAGATGATTTCTGGCAACCCTAATTAAACATCTACCAGTCACCTGCTGATCTTAGATTTTGCTTTTATGGACTGGCTCTCTTTAAATCTATAAAAACAGTCGCATTTCCGCACAAAACTCACCTCCTTATATTCCATTCATCCCACTTGTCGATACGGCAGTTCACTTGAATCACGACGATCATCTCATTTGCATCGCAATACCTCTCCCTCCTCCGCTATTCAGTCAGGAGTGGGAGGAGGGGAGGGCAGGCAGCACTCACTCGAGATAACAGCAATATAAACGTACCTGTAACAACAAACGATCAGAGTATAAACCTATTAGCTGATTACTTTCCCATTGTTCGCCGAATTGGTTTATTGAGAGCTATTAAACTTAATTAATAAGAAAATACCCATTAATTACTGAGCCCTTTTATAGAGCTGTTAAAGTAAGGCTTTCAAATTGACATTTTTAGTTATTTTACGAAGCCAGTTAAAGTTAGTAGATAATGTAATGAACGTTGAAAGCGAGCGCATGTCAAGTTGTTAATGGCCGCGTTAACCAAGTGACCGAGCTGTTGAATCTCTCTTGCAGCAAGATTTGTCAAACGTTAGTGTGAAGCTAAGACATGTCATAGTGGAAGCTTAATTAAGAAGAGGGTATTCTTTACTTTATTAAATTACACACATAAAAATAAAAGAAGACACATATACAAACACATAAATAAAGAAGAAACTGAGTGACAGACATCAACGCACAGCTGAAACAACTGGGTCTATAAGCTTCAAATTTTGCACAAGGTTTTCTTTTAACAACTCAGGTGAGCAAGCACTAGGTAAGAAAGGGTTTTCCAAAACGAGGGAGCAAAGTTTGTTTGAAGATACGAGATACTTTCACACAAGCCAAGCCGCTGATAAAAGCTAGTATTTACATAAAAGTAAACAGGACATTCAAGGAAATGAAACCATCAGCGTGTCTCCGATTGAATTGAGGTTCATTTATATATTTCCTGTACTCGTATTGTTATTCAAATGACTTGGTATCGAGGCCTCCCTCGAACAGGGGCTGTCCTGAGGGAGGCTGCGAGGAGCTCTTCTATTTAAAGATACCATTAAGAACCGTGTCGCCAAGTGGCTACGGCGCGTTTGAATTATATTAAAATGGTTATCGCGACATTAACTTAAGAATACGCTTGTATTAAGTAATGTATTTTGCTAAGAAGAAGCTTATATTTCAACCTTGAAGATTTTATGTCATATAAAATTCTAGAGCTTTTTCATGGTCGACTCAAATAGCAATAACTTGTAATGTCAGTTGTCAGATAGTTTCACACCGCGCTGCAGTTCATTTCAATACAATGGTGCGTGCTCGTAGAGCGCGTGGTGACCGATTATTCAGCACTATGACGGTAATCCGGAATAATCCCGCGCTGTCTAATTGTGAGTCGCAGGCTGAAGGCGCCGCCATTTTGTGGAAATGTTTTATTCAGACAACTTTACATATTTGTGGATTGTCAGCGCTTTTAGACGTTGATATCTCGCCTTATGGGAGGCTGAGAACAGTTTTTCCTGTAATACATGAAAAGGTAAAAAAGCGGTCGTAAATCAAAGATGATCTAGCTGGGAGTGTACAGCCGGCGGTCGTCGGGACGAATTTTATTTGTGCAAGAAAGCTAAAATATTGGAATTTGTATCTATAAAATAAATAACTTTTCGCATAAAGATCGTGTACGCGACATTGTTATATCTGCCTTTGAACGTCTTGGGTGAACTTTTAAAGTAGCGGGAGATGGACTTCAAATTGGAGACAGTGCCATGAATAACTGATATGATTACACATACTATTACACACAGAATTTCTGGACCAATGGCCTTAAGTATTCTTAATTCCATTGACTTCATCCATACTAACCTCTCTCACTAACCTTACATTCGCTGGTTGTTTATCTAAAACCTAAAATTATTATCATCATTCATCAGTTTTTCAAAATCGCTCTTCCACCTCTCTTTGATTTCTTCATCATCCAATAGACCACTTCTTATCTGACAAATATCCCTCGCCTTTCTCTGTCTTGTTCTAGCTAGCCGGTAGGTACATCTCTTTGGTCTACAGGGCTGTCCAGTGTCCAGTATGCGTACAGTTTGTCCCGGGGTTTTTGCTTACGCTATTTCCACGAGTGGTTTGACTCTTGTTTTCAAAGATTCTTCACGGATGGATAAGGAGAGAGAGGACAAAAAAGATGCATGTGATGTGTGAGAAATGATATGAAATAAAAGAGAATTAGTGTTAACATGACGGGTGACTAGAAAGAATGGAAGAAAAAGTGTTGCCTCCACCCAAAACCACACAGGACACGATCAGGAAGATTATGACTTCACACATAACTAAAGAAGGAAGAGTAGATAGGGATGCTGTACTTAACTGAGGTAAGCTGTCTACTTGTAGCTAACATCGTCTCAATCAAGGTTTATGGTCCACACAATTATCTACTTATTACCTTTTTCATATGATTAGAAATCTTCTAGATTAACATAGAGATTACTGTCGCAGGTAACATCAATTGGTGTTGTCGCGCTTAAACATAGCTTAAGAGTAATCGTGTTAAATTGAAGATTGGCTTCTTATAGCAGTTGAGCGCATGTTCTAATATAGTTAGATAGGAGTATGGAGGTAGGGTACAGTGCCCCAGATGCAGGACACCGTTAGGCAACCGAGATTAATGATAGCCAGAGAAACCTATGAGTTATAGGCTGCGAGTGCCAAGTGGATTTGATTAGCACCTAGCACTGAATAAATGGAGTGGTTTGAATGTGAACCAGTGGCTGCTGAATTTGCATACATAGATATTCATTTGTGAATGCGTTTGCGCAGATTTATGAGTGGAAAGAGGACAGGTGGCAACTATTAATTTGTATTTTAATTTAAAATTAACGTTACTATAGTACTGATCAATATTCAAACCAGAAATTTCTCGTAATTTTATATCTCTAGTTTCACAATACAAAGTTAAATGATTGATTGATATACACTCTTTACGGTATAACATAAATTCAATTACATTTGGTACTTAAAATGAACAAGATGTCAAAATAAGCGGTCTTATCGCTAAAAGCGAACACTTTTTTTACTGACAACTTTTGGATGGATTTGGCAGAGCAGGAGAAAGATGGTGGTTATGAATGTTGCTATAACAATTATTACATACTAAGTATTACTTTTGAAGGCACGGTTTCCACAGGGCATGGGCAATCGGCTACTGCGCTGTGTCGCGGATAGGGCATGCAAAACCGAAAAGTCATCAAAACCGGTTTTGAACATCGTTTTTTTGGGACCAAAACCGAAAACCGGAGCTAGGTCCGGTTTTAGCAAAAAAAATCGAATGTAGTCTGCTATCAAAAATAATATATTTTAAACATAGAAAACACAATCAGCATCTTCAAATATTAAACACAGCCAACCACAATTACCAAAAACATTTTTGTAACTTTGAAGACAAACTACAAAATAACATTATTATAATATGATTCATATTGCACTAAAAAAGAGATCAATAATCAACTATGTATGCTAATTTAAATAAAGCATAAATCACTTGTTTTCAAGAGATCGCTGTTCTTGATAATGTGATCTCAAGAATATAAGTGCATCCAACATTCGATCAGACAGAGAACTTCTTATTTTGTTACAGAAATACCCAGCACTCGAAAACACCCTTTCACTCTCAACACTTGTTGGTAGAACACATAATAAATAATTATATGCTTCGGTGAGATACACACCCCGATGCCCTCCGCTTTCATAGTTCGGATACATTTGATGCCTCAAAATTAATTATTTTTTGAGAGTGTTCGAAAAAAATGTTGATAAAAATCAAAATGTTAATTGTTACTCAATAATGGGAAAACCGGAGCTGAGCTCCGGTTTTGACTCTCAAAACCGGTTTTCAAAAATCGTTAAATTTTGGCCGATTTCCGGTTTTGCGCAAAACCGGAAAACCGGTTTTGCATGCCCTAGTCGCGGATACGATTCTCACACGAAACAAATATTTGCATGGCCCACAAATAAATGTAGGTATGTGTTGTGGGTGTTAGTTTAAACTTTTGTGAAAACACTCACGATATAGGAGTAATTCTAACTGTGGGGGTAACCTTTAGAAATTATGATAATGTCTTTTTAAAGCTGGTATAGATAGACACGACATGACAATGTCAGCGGGAGCCATACACGCCTTGTCCATCACTCATGATGGACAAGAATTCAGTAAGTATCACCAAAATTACCTAATATTATTTCCTACTTAAAAACATGCCCTAATGAATTATCATAATTTTGAAATACTGCATGCTCGCATGCACGTTAGGCTGTTTGCATGTGAGTGACAGTGCTGGCGCGCCGGCCGCTGTCGACGGCGGGCATCGCGCCCTCGCGTGCAATTAGCCTTATCTCTAATGCTTGTGCCACATAAAGGAAATGTTATGGCCCGTTATGGTCGTCTCGGTTCCGGGACGAGTGTTTTTTATTGGATGTATGCATGCTTATTGTTTATGGTATTAGGGACATTGTCTGGAATAATGAATGTTTTAGTGTCATGGAAGGTTGAAAGGCGTTTAAATTAACATTATGTTACATTTCCCGGGTCGTGCCCTGGGGATTGAGCGATAATTTGATGTCATTCGAAAATTGGGTTCACTTCCCTTAATAGGAGTGGTTGACAAAATTAACATAGATTATAATTATTGTGACAGAAACCTTGGTATCAAACAAGATTACTTACTAACTAGTAAATCTGATCTTAATTCGGATCTGTCCAGTAACGTTGACAAACCCAGTATATAAAGTGAATTGACTGATTACCTGCCTAGGTTTCTGTTTGTAAACAATATCTACAGGGCCTTGACAAAGTTACCGCCGTGAATACGTTGGGGTTGATAATATTGGGCTGCGGATATTTTTTTGTTTTTTTATTTAATATAAACAAGTGTTTGACTGCGATCCCACCTGATGGTAAGCAGTGACGCAATCGTTGATAGTGAGGCGTATCAGTTTATTGATAGCGTATTTATTCACTCTGACCTCGAAGACACTCTTTAGCCCCGGAACGCAAAGGCTGGGCCAACTTTTAGTCAGTAACAGTCAGACACGTCTTCTCGATGCACCTAAAACGGGATATTTAATTCACACGATTAGGACTGTTTAGCTTACCTACATTAGATATACAATTATGTTTTGGAGTTAAAAACACGTAAAACATGGAATCCCTTCCGCATAGTCAAAAAAGTATATTGTAGGTTTTACGCAGTAAAAGTGTCCTGCTCTCGCTGTAACTAAAGCGAGAGAAGTTATTTCATGATTTCCCACGTAAAAAAGTTTCTAGGTATGTAAATAATTATTTAGAAATCGGGTGATAATAACTTATTAGAGATACTTTATGTATAGTTAGAGATACATATAGTTGTTGCAGATCTAAGTGTGAATTTACATGTTTGTTAGCCTTGCATCGTGTGTACACACGATGCAAGGTTGTAGAGTGACCCAGTGGTAACGGCAGCGATTTAGGTTCTAAGTTATAGATACAAAACCAAGCAGGCGTTTTACATTGTGTATTTTTTCTTGAGGAAATCAGTATATCCTACATCATCATCATCATCAGCATTTTTTAAAGTTCCCACTGCTGGGACACGGGTCTCCTGTCTAGGAGAGAAAAATAATGAAAAATTGTATCAAGTCTGCAAGTATTCAGAATAAGATTAGATAGCGTTCCATTCCTTTTGCTAGATAAGAAGGAGACCTGAATCCCACAGAATATTATAAAGTTTATTATACTTTATAATAGATTCAAAGTAAATTTCCCGTGTAATCATGTGAACCACACAACAAACACATTTTATCATCGCTTATCGTTTGTGATCCCTTGCGAAGTGAACGAGCTCACCTATTGACACGGCGCTGGTCATAAAGCACGCAGCGGTGGGTCGCGGGTTCGGGGCCGCGTCGTGCACGCCGGCTATTAATTACCGCGCACCGACTACCGGACCAATGACTTTACCTACAACGCTCAGCGCGCAACGGTTGCGTAGCGTGGAGACGGCTTTGATTGCTAAACGTTGGGTTTATGATCTTGGGCTCTGTCATAGACTGCAACTGTCGAATATTTTGGTACTAACGATATTACAAATATCGGCAACGCTTTCCGCAAATCTTATACTTTTTATAATTTTCTATATTAAGTGTTAGCTGATCTAGAGACCGTTGTTTTATCATATAATTTATAAAAAAAAATGGGTGGTAGGAGGGTAAAAACTACCTTGCAACCAATGCTCAAAATAACCAATTATAGGTAACTCAAAAAAAAATGTCAAACCGTTTCGGAGAAGTTTAATAACAAACACAGGATTCTTATAAATTAGATTACCACTGGTGTACAGAATACCACTTTGAAAATAAGAGTTCTTAGTCAGTTTATGGTTATTGCATAGACAGTTAAAAATTTAATATTTATATAATATATTGTTCAAAAAAAGTATTTTCAAAATTTTGTAAGGTATTTAGGCCAAATTAGGTCTCTTTACTAAAATAACAAACATTACGTAAAACCACCATTACTTTTTAAATTCTGGGTCCTTACTCAAACTTACACATACCCACTCTCCATCTGTGACTAAAAGTCAATGCATTCGCCTAATAGATCCCGAATTTGACTTTTAGAGGGTTTTACGAGACCTTAAACTATAAAACCATCATTAAACATCGCGTGCCTTTTACATCGACAGCATCCAGCTCAGATATATGATCTCATTACTCTAATAATGTTTCATTCTGGTTCAGTTTTCTTCACTTCCCGCCATCTTAAGGAGCGGGTTCCGCCGCATTAGCAAGCGATCTCCTTTAGCGTCAGTCTCACGGGACCCTGATTAGAACCCGTTCTTGTCACATGTGATATTATCAACATTAGGTGGACATTGAGACCTGTCTGCGAGACATAATGTGCAGCTAATGTATTTATATATTCTTTGCACAGGACGGTTGATTAAAGTACGTTCCACGTTTAGGTTACTGTACCTATATAGATACCAACCACATATATATATATATATACAAAAGGAGAAACTGACTGACTGACATAACAACGTACAGCTGAAACAACTGGGCCGAGGAGCGTGAAATTTCGCACAAGGCTTTTATGACGTAGGCGAACACTAAGAAAGGCTCTTTCAAAATTTAGCTCCCTTAGGGATGTTATGGGGGTCTAAAGTTTGTATGGAAAACCCTATTTTGACGCGGGCGAAGCCGCTGGCAGAAGGCTATGAATATGTGTGAAGAACACGTAACTATATGCTTTTTTAGATCCCAGCAATGATATAGAAACAACATAATAATTTGCGCTAAAAAATAACATTCAACCAGTAAGAGCTCTCTCCACACTAGACACACATTTTCCAAAATATTTCCTGCAGTTCAGTATATCATGTGTCCGTTATCAGCGCGCGGCCATTACGGATTAGAATAAAAAACTCTTCGCGGCCCATCGAGATACCACCGCGCAGCGCACACAACGGCTTAACCACCAGCAGAACCTTCACGCTACTTTACACACAACACTTACATAAGCTTCTTAGTTCTAAGGCTGAATTTAGCCTGAGCCAAAATTCCTATTGGATTATGTATGGCTATTTTAATTCGGTGTGTGTCCGGTGAATTAGTAATGGAATTAAGTGGCCGCTGGGGACGCGGGGTCGGTTCCCAGGTCGGGCCGTTGTTTTGCTAAATTAATTTTATTTAATATTGTGGTATTTATTTTATTTTCGGAGATATATCTCAATTGGAATTTGGGAGCACGTGTGAAGCAGGAATAAGAGGTATTTTAATAATTATTCGACCTGTTGTGTTCTCGGTTATTTATTCGGCTACCAAGCATGAGGTCAAAGGTTCAATTCTTATATGGGAAGTAAGAATGATAGATTGCACTGTATCCAATTTTTTTTATAGTCTTGTATGTTTTCATTTAATATTCATGATGTGTGTTCAGGATAAAATGAGTCTAATTTAATTCTATCCGCAATAAATCTGATTGCCTGAACCAGTTACAAACACGTTATGTGTTGTGACTGACATCCAATTACGAAGCACTGCTTACTCCTGCTTACACTTCCCACCAGCCCCGTTCGTTACTACCCAGTAACGAACGGGGCTGGTGGGAAGTGTCTTAGTCTAGCCTCATTGACAAATACGTTATCAGATTGAATTTCACTTACGTATGAAGCCTTCAAAACAAACTGACTGTCGTCAATTGTTGACAATCAGAAATGTTCGAAATCAAAATGTCAGTCATAATCCTGTCGCGGTATTTGTTAAAAGGTTTACGTTTATGTGGAAGTTAGATTGTAAATACCATATTTGACAATACTATAGTATTGTCAAATATGGTAATCTCAGTTTATGAAAATATAACTGAACTGAATATAGCCAATACAAGAATCCCAGGATATCAAAATTTACTTAATCTTTCGACTATCGTAATTACAGACACAATAAAAGAACAATAGGTGTGCAAACGCCGGCGTTCTTCATGAGGCTCAAAAGTTTGAATTACATCATTAATAAGATACAAAGCTTTGACGACAGCTATCAATGCTCTATGCATTGGAAGCTCTACTTACGATCTTTCCTAAAAAGTCGACGAGCAACATGACTCAGTGTAAATGATCGTCACAACCTTGACTAATATTAAAATTACCGTTCAGGTGAGACATGTCCGAAGCGCAAACAAATTGAGTGCACGTTGAGTTGCGACAACCGGTCGTGTGGATATAATGACCGCGCGGTTATGCGTATTTGCTCAGCTTTAACACATCGTTAACGCCAGTGAAAACCTGCCGCTGATTGATGCCACACTCGGAATACCTTCTGAAAAATAATATATTCACGCCTTGCTGCTAACTTTATTTACAAATCGTTCAAAACCGTCCGAGTCAAGTATGACAAATATTGAGTTTCGCAAATATTAAATAATTCACCGACACCTGGTGAAGGAGAAGTGTGACCGCGTTCTCCTTAACTTCTCACATTTGCATGATAATACGAAGCACTTGAAATTGATTTTTAAATTTGACAAGTTAATAAAGATATTCTACACCGCAGACCATTTAAAATTTAATAACCGGGACGAAGACAGTAAGTAGTCAAAAAAATATGTAAAGTGAAAACATCATAACTTTAAAACCAGTATTAATTGAGGAAGCTATGACCATTAACTAAATCTAAAGCAAAAATAAAAATATTAATTCCTCAATTTATTCGATAGACTTCAATTTCAACGGTTGTATTTGATCATCGGTAGATTGAGTTGGGATGCTCAAATTATCCAGCTAACGAGCCATAAGACCTTTATAAAAAACTTTAAAAGATAACGCTCCCATAAATGTGAATCATCGACGTAGTAAACGCGTTCCACATGTGAATCTTATAAAGCAGACTTGAAGTGCATGTCTGAGGCGCGGGACAGCGGGACAGGTTCCCGGAGCGGGCATTCCGGCCTGCTGCACGCGCGTGCACCAAGCAACGACGCAACTCACACACATATCGCATTCAATATCGAACTCTGACCCCAACAGATTAAGATATGAAATTGCTAAAGACTGGCCCCAATGTAAACCCTTGCATCACCATAACGGGTTCCAGGTTTTTCAATGATATAAAACGTGACAACGGCTGACCGATCACTCAATAAAATGACTTTTATTCCAAGACTACAACAGATCAATGTCCCGCGACTTTTTGTGGAAGGTTTCCGCAGCTTTCTTTTACAGTGCACACAGTCGAATGCTTTAGTGAATTCTGCATGGCAAAGCGGTCGATGTAAATTGAATTTAATGTGGTGGGTCGTCGGTAGGGTTTGCGAGATTCGTGTGTTGGTTTATGAGCGCTTACGTCGGTCCGTCTGTGAACCTGTCGGACGTCAATTAGCGAGCTGCAGGGACCGGTCCGGCCCACGTCGCCATGCGCGCATGTATATGAACAAGCCTTGTCTCGCATCGGCTCAAACTGACGTATATCTAACACTCGCATTACTCGTCACAAGACAAACATTTCTATTTCAAATAAGTTCGCATGACTTGAGAAAACGTACGACTTGTATTAAGTTTTTTATAGCTTTTTAATTTGTAGTAGAGCTGGTTCTGCTTATCGTAAATAAAAACGTAATATGTTGGAATTGTACAAGAAGGCGGCATCGCTGCAAATAAGTAATCACTAATTATACAAATGCTTTAAATATAAATTACTTTACGCAGGATGCACTAAAGCCTCTTTTAGTATTGCAAAAAAATCCGATATCAAATCGTTCTCATAAATGCGTCTTACTCGTCCGACTGATCATTATCTGTTAGTAACTCTGCTTATATTGGCGGATGACCAACGAGGCCCTATTTTCGAGCTAAGCATAAAAGCCAGTATATCGTAAATGTTTGAATTCAATCAATCAGTCTCATGAGCAATAAAAGTTATTTGGTTTGATTACCCTGTCTCAGTTAAGTACTGAATGTAAAGTTTTATTTGATGTGAACTAAATCAATTTGCGACCGAGTCTCTTAAATCTTGACTCACCTTAACGATTTTCATTTGTTTCTGTTCGCCAAACCATTCATTTGGATTCTTTGGCAGCGGTTGTGTGTTAATATTATGGCTGGAATCTCGAACCATATTTCTTGAACGTGTTATTATAGTATTATATTTAGTTGCGAAATGTTTATACAAGCAGGTTTCACGTTTGGGCAGACCTAATTACAGTGATATTGCAGCGTTTGAAGACGTCACGACGATAAATACCTCATTTACACTTCACCGCCAACAGTCACAACAAGGTCCGAAGTGTTAATAATCAATTCAAAATATAGCCAGAACGGCTTTTCATATTTTTAAATAGCCCATCTGCAGCGCTTACAATAAACTACGAACTCGTAAAGCCTTCTAAATAAATTACCAACATCATATTTTCATTGACAAAATGCTAATAAATAAATTGTAGAGTATCTGACAAAGAAGCTAATAAAAAGCGCCATAAGCTCGCGACGCTTAATGAAACATGTTACCGGACACCTTGTTTCTCAATTTATACGAGTCAGCCCACACAGGCGTACTACACTTTTACTTTTTACTTTAAGAAAGATGCTGATTTTGAAGATTGTTCATAAATTATGAAAGGCGGTGCCGGCATTATTATTTATGGAGGTGAATTTGAGTCCCATATATATCTACTTTCTTTTTAACCGACTTCAAAAAAAGGAGGAGGTTCTCAATTCGATTGTATTTTTTTTTATTTATTTTTTTATGTTTGTTACCTCAGAACTCCGTTGTTTATGGATAGATTTGCAAAATTTTTTTTATACTTGAAAGGATATACTTCCAGATTGGTCCCATTTTTTTCAAAATCGAGTTTTGATGATGGGATCCATGAGAAATCGAGGGAACTCCTCAAATGTTATAGGCAACTATATAGTTTTTTTTTTATATTTTCATCGAGAACTCAAGCATTTACAGTCAAAAAGTAACATTTGATGAGGTGGAACTGGTGAAGAAGATCAGAAAATGGCTAACGAAATTTGACACTCGCATAGATATCACAATCAAGGTAGTTAAGCAACTATGAAAATGCACTATAAACCAATGATAAAAATGTGCAAATCGGATGATTTTTTTTTAGAGAAGTCTAATATGTAATTATGTCTTAATTAAGTATTATATATTTGAGTATGCAAATAGGTACTAAGTAGTTTTATAGTTAAGTTAGAGGTAGTTTTTCAAGGGATTGTTGAATTCCTTGCCTTGGCTGGCACCGACTCCAAAAAGAAGTAATAAATTTTGAATATTTGCAAAATATTAATGTCAAATAAGTTTACCTATAAATTAAGTTTCTTTACAGTAATTCAAATTTTTATTTTCAACTTTTTAGTGTAGGAACTTTTATCGTTTGGCTTTTTTTGAAGGCGGTTTTTTTTTTTGTAAAAAGTTTTTTTTTACTGTAGTTAAAAATCATCCAACGACGAATCCCGCCCTTGAGCGGAGCGGGAAACAGTGTCAGACTTTTACTAACTAAACCACCTACTTAGCCTTCCTTTCAGACACGAAACCTTGGCCCCGGTAGGCTTCGACCATTCTGCAGGGTCCTTACGGTTTGCTGACAACTACAAGAGGCGCGCGGGAACAATGCGCGCCGTCGTCTCTACTTACTTGAGTTTTTCAATTTTAACTGTTAGGGAACAGATTTTTTTGTCAGAAAAAAGTCGTATGTACTCGTCACTCACTTTGCTTGCCCATTGAAACACATAGTTTTAACGTTGGGACCCTTAATATTTAAAACTTAATAAAAAAAATCGTTTCTTTTTTTTAGTGCATTATATTACAGAAAATACAAAACACAAAGAAACCAATAAATACCAAATTTCGAAATAAGAATAAGGTACCTCTAATATAAAGTTTATTTGAACTTATTATTTCAAGTCAATCCAAAAAAATATCACTTCAAAGCATCCCGTTTTAAAAATGGCAATTTTATAGGCAGACTTATTATTCCAAATTGCATTACAAACGGTTGAAAGGTGGGTGCAGGTTATGGTGCAGATGCCTCGTAAAGTTCTTAAAAAGCCAAAGTTTCAGTTATGGTTCTTTGATTGCAAATTTTGATGCTGCTTAAAACATATTGAGAGAGTATATATTATATTGTAGGTATTACACCTATTTATTAATTAAAATTCTTGTATACGCCGTTTCACTCTCTTTTATTACTTCTGCCACTATTTGTTTCTGTATCACCAAAAGTTTGGCTGGTAGAAACTGCCTAAGGCATTAAGTTTGCCTCTGTCCTTTTGTTACTTGTTTAATATATAAAGTATCTATTTAATAAATAAATAATACTCAACAACATTTAAGAGTAACATCAACACAAAAAGAATAAGTGACTGTACCAGCTTGTTAGTTAAACATAAACTGTGATGACTCTTGCACAATGCATAACGATACTCCTCCGGATAACGAACAAAACACGTAATAAAATTTAACGCTAACGATATCGGCTGCAGATACACAACCTGCCTCCCTCCACTCTCACTTACCTAACGATAATACATTTCCTCCGTTTTAAAATATTCTTGGGACGAAACAATACGACTTTCCGATGGGGGTGGAGGGGTGGGGAATAAAAGAAAGAAGGTAGTTACTGGAGTAGATCAGCAGAGGGCGCGCGCGTGACCTGCTTGCTAATCAGCGACAGATGTTTAGCTGTTTTGTGGTTAGGATACTGTGCTGCTTAAAGGAACAGAGACAATTTGAAATACTGATTTTCAAAATATTTGGATATTGTCAACATTTCTGCTAAACAATAACTCTGGACACAACTTTGCAAAACAAATTAAAAACCTAATTAAGAAAAATTTAGAGCACCGAGCTCCGCGGCTCTCTGAGGCTCTCTGCAGAAGTCTGTAACGATGCAATAATATTAACCAAAGTTTTCTGGAAAGAAATTATAGACACGACATACCTATCTGCTACTTCGTAATTGCCTGGCATTTTTGCTAATTCGACATATTTGGCGCAGCCTGGGAGACACACAATGTTAGTTTTGTTACCTCTTTTTTATCATATATGTCTACATGTGGTTTCAGCATCTATATGAGTCAAATAAAATATTTTTCTTTCCTTTCTTTCTTTCTTTACCTATACAAGTCAAGTGATGATTTAGACTCTATATTTCATAATGTGGTTTTTACATTCGTCTGGTGATAATTTTCATAATGAACACTTGGACAAAATTTTACGCTATGTAGAGCACCAATACTAAGATTATTTCACGACAAGTTTGTTTTTTTTTTTAAAAAAAGTACTTGAGAACGTAACATTCAAAGTGATGGTCACCCTACAGGGCCCGCCATGACGCGTCTCCAAGACGGATGGAGATATAAAGCGTCTTAAACCAGGGGTTTAGGAATCTGGATGAAGAGCTCCCATCATAAATATGAAGGGACCAGGTCCTACGTGACGACTGTCAACGATGCTGATAATTTTATTTGACTTTGAGTTTATAAAGAAGGATTAGGTTGATAAATCCTTCTCTTAGAGAGGAGGCCTGTGTTCCAGCAGTGGGAACATTAATAAGGCTGATGATGATGATGATGTGATATGAGGTTGGTAAATTAAAAGCGAAGTTTTTAACTAAGTATTTGTTTTTCAGCCAGTTTTAAAGTTAACATTTAGGCCTTTAAGTAACGACGTATTTAACATTTGATTTTGCTGCTTCTGTTGTATCCTACAGGGTCCGTATTTGTACCTCAGGTTGGCTTAAATTTATTTTAAAGGTAGTGGTTGAGCGATTGGCTGCTTCGCTGCATGCTAGGTTCGATTCCCATATGAAACAAATATATTTTTTCTTTATTTTTATGGCCAACAGATAGTTGTACCGGCCGAGTTGTGTATGTGAGTTTACATGTTCGTGAACACACTCAAGATTTGAAAGCAATAAAGAATATTATATCTATTTTTCTATCTATCAATCCCAAGAGTGGGTCAAGTTTTAATGAATGGTTTATGAAAGTCGGAGTCAACATTATGTCAACATAATTTTTAGCTTATGCAAAACGATTAAGTCAAGAAAAGAACAAACCAGTTGAAAGTAGCCCGTTAGCATTAAGCTCCTTCGCACAAAAGAAAATACAAACGACAAATTAATTCAAAATCGTTTCCCATTCGAGTCCTGCGCCACCGTCGCCTCTGCTGCGGCGCTGCTTATCACATTTTTACAAGATAACAGCCGCCACCTGCATGTTAACAGCGCCGCTCCGATCCAATCTGTGCCCAATATCCGACGGAGTTTAAAGCCGCGATCGCATCTTAATCCGGTCATAAGAGACGTCTTTATCTCCCGGTACAGTCACCCGCCCGCGGATACCAACGACCCAAGTCTGCCAACATCTCTATCTCGTAGCCCTAAGGCTGGTTTTTGCAGTTCCCACGTGTGTTTGAGCTTACGTAAGGGCTGGCCAATCAGTAGGGCTGGCACGTACGCACGTCATCTGCGACGATCTCTTTTGTTTTTGTATTACATTAGACGATATTGGAAGATTTGCCCGTAATCCCACTTGTGGGTACCGGAATATGGATAAGTTGGGTATTTGTTTGGAAACGGTGACCCAACTATAAGGGTCTGGTTTTTACATATATATAATATGTATATATAAGGTACATAAATGTTAATAATTAAATCTTTCTTAAAACAAAATAATTCTTAGAAATCAAATTTTGACGGGTAGAAAATGCCTAAAGTATTATTAGGTCTGCCTCTGTACTTTTGTGTGCACTAAAGCTTTTAATAAATGAATGCGGGTTATGAGACTGTAGGTACTGTTGTCTATATTACTTGAACTTCATGAGATTCAACTTAATTATTTAACCTCTTGATCGGTGCCGTAACTAAGTTTTTATAATACCGGTGCGATCTTTTATAACAGCGCCCCACAAAAAAAGTTTTCAGCTCAATTTTTTTTGTTAATGTTACTTTATCAAAACGACATGCTTAGTACACCACGTTGTCGCTGGTTTAATAATTTCTGTTCTGAAAAAAAGAATAAAAAACACATAAATTAATGTTTATTCAAAGTATAATCAAAATAATGCCTAGAACCGAAGCTCTACGCAGCTACGTAACGTGATGTATTCATTTCATTTTTCGTCTAAAACTCAAACATTTTTCAGTTGAAGTTACAATTTATACCTATTTCAATTAACAATCAAAAACGTTTATTTCAAATAGACCAATTACATACACTTTTGAATTGTTAAAATGTCGATAAACTTCATGGAACATAAAAGTAGAAAGGCTGACTTAATGCCTTAGATAGACTCTACCAGTTAACCAAGGGTAGTGATGATTGGTTTTAAAAACAAAATATCATCAGTTTCCGTACATATTTCATCTGTTCCATGTGGGCCAGGTCACCTGTGGCCCACAAACAATTACGGCCCGTCTCGCGCGCCATCCATCTCGGCCCGACGGGCGCGTGCCGGGCCACTGACACTCGCGGGGCGCACCCACCGGCTTCATTACTGACGAATGTGATGAATTAGGAGACCTTTTCAATAACAAGTAAAAAAAGCAAGGGTTTGTTCGAACTTTTTATTCGGAATCTTTCGGGGCAGCCTAATGTGGAATGGAGATTGAGTAATCCATTTCAATGTAATTTTGCATTCTGTTAAAGCCAACAATGTATTTCACTGATGAAATCTGTATATAATGGTATTTAGGTACTGATAGCTTTACCCTTGATAAGATAATTCTATTTTTTTTATTTAATTTTTTCTGTTTGTACCTACATATTATTATTTTTAGTCTGTATATATCCTTATTTGTATTAATATAATTATAATAATGTAAATAATAAAATTGAAATTGTTCAAGTATAAAAACTTTTTCTTAACACACTAGGAAATGCTTCCGTGCGCTTTCCATCAGGCGAGTTAGGGGTCAAGCGCGAACCTATCAACATTAAAAAAGTACGTTCACAAACCTTACACAAGACACCTAGACCCGGAACAATCCGAGAGCTTTAGAAATGTGATATTTTATTATTAGAAGTGTAGATCGCATTATTACTTACCATCAGGTGAGATTGTTATCAAATACGAGTAATTATTAACAATAAAGAAATCGTATTAAGAACAGAGCGAAAACAATTAGTTCTAAAAACAATAGCTGCAGACTCAAAGCAGCTATAGAGACTCGAACAAACGACAATCGTGAAGGAACTTATCTGCACCACGCGGCCTATCAAGCCGTGCGTCTCGGTACACAGCGAGATGTCCCGATGACCCCGCTTTCCTCCCGCCGCGGTATCTGAGGAGCATCTGCACGCAAGAGGCGGAGCGGGCCAGATGGACCCCTGATAACAACGATAGTTTTACGGCAGACGGTTTCTAAGGGTATTTGAGTGAACTTGAGATTTGAAAATTTTGATTCCATTTTGATTAAATTACAATGAAAACCACTGGGCAAACATGCAGTAAATTAAAAAGGATGGCGTACAGAAAAACCACGCAAATAAATTAAATTTTAAATTCAAGTCGATCACAACAAAAAATATCAACGAAAATACTAATACATACATATTACACATCACTATATAATTACAAATTATTATTAGTATTTGTAGCGCCACATATGGTGTTACGTAACAGCTAATCCTGCATCGCGCAATCATAGATCTTTGCGCGATTTGGATAGATAGAACCGATAGAACAGATCAAAATCATAGCTCGGGCTGTAGCCCACCAGACAACAAAACCCGCCTGGTCGGAGGATCCTCCCTTTTCAACAGAAGTTAGCGGGATTTAAGTTATACCGCATACCTTCAAATATTATTAACCACTTCGGATCTATTATCTTGCTTATTTATCAGCAATAAACTTTGAGATGGGATAATAACATTAACTCAAAATTAATCTACAAGTACCTCTTAAAAGCACCTAGACAATATCTAAAACCTACAAAAGGCCGTATAAAAATACCGAGCCCAAGTCGTCGACATCACCTCAAGGAGTTGTCAGCAACTGTAGGGGTCCAGCATGGTCGAAGCCTTCTGGGGCCAAGGGTTGATGCAAAAGCGGAACACCAAGGCCCTGGAACTAAAGCAGGAAGGAACGGTGGGTCGTTTAGTCCGTAGAAGTCTGACACTGTCTGCCACTCTGCACAAGGGCGGGATTCGTCATTCGATGATTTTTCCCACCATAAAAAAAAAACAAATAGCCGTATAAAAATAAAAACTTTTGTTAATTTAAGCTTCCAGTTGAAAAGGCAGTAGTTAATGTCGGATACACGACGTCATCAATTTAATCATCAATTTAAAACCGCCAAACCATTCAAAACTCTACAAAGCACATTACTTTTGAGTAATGTGCTTTGTAGAGTTTTGAATGGTTTACCTGGCCTCTAAACTCCCATGAAAATCACCCCAACCGTCATAAACGTTTATAAATCAAGAAAGTGATATGATAACACAGCTGTGTTAATCATTGTTAATCTTAACATTAACATAGATATGAGCCCTGACTCAACGCGCCGGCCCCAAATATTGAATATGAAGTAGTCATTAAATAGTATAATGATCCGGCGTTATGAAGACAAGCTCGATATTACGTTACGTCGTTTATTTTAAATAAACTTGTTCATCTAACATGTGAATGTTAATCTGAGGTCAAATGTTATTAATTATAGTAATTTACATAATGTCATCGTGTCAAGCATATTCTCTCAGTCAAATAAATCGATCAACATCAGTTTGGTTGAAAAATTATTATAATACTCAATTTTATTAGGTACGTAAATTACACCTCCGTAATTTATCAACATCAAACTCGTCAATATTATTAAAAAAGACAAAAAATATATAAGAAGACAGGTGTATAATTTATTTTGAAAATATGTATAAAACTTCTAGTTCGAAAGGAATGACTAATTTGTAGTTTTAATTCTATATGTAAATTTATGTTCCGATTGCATAATAAAAAACAATAATAACTAAGTTATTGATACAATAACTTACGTTCGGCGACGTGCGCGGGCGCAGTTCATAATAAAGTGTTAACATAATACGAGTTGGCCGCTTCATTACCGCCGCGTGTCGTTTACTCACCAAAACGGCGAATCAATTAATTTCCCGACAAGTTTTATTGTTATACGTAGAACTTGTTTTTAATTTGAGCTCATAAAGTTCCGCCTACGATAACTACATAATATATCTTATAAAAATAATTACAGCTCTGTCGCCTACAAATGGTTAATTTTGATAAATACCCACTCGTATCTCTCAAGCCGCCAAGACATTTAATATTACACTTGGCACAACATACCTCAGCACCACTATTTCTAATTACATATTACCTATTACTAATGTATATTTTAATTTCCGGCGCCATGATTAAAACTGATAGTTCTGCGTATCGTGTTGGTAGAAAATTACTAAATTGAAACAAATGCATGTCACTGACTGAATTGACATGATCGCTCCGAATTGCGAACTATTGACTCCGCAGTATATAATTGTTTTAAAGAATATTTAATCCAGCCAGATTCAGAATGGCCAACATAAATTTCAACCGTAATGAATGCCAATTAACTTAACACATGGTATTCTATTGAGACGCATAAAAAATACAGCGCTATTGCTGCTAACAACATCTAAAATCAACAGTAAACTACAATAAAACGATTAACTAATAAATAAACAGTTACCCTTTTTTCTCCAACGACCATTATAAACTTAACAATGGAGCCAATAAAGCTTTTATTCAACAGTTGTATCAATTCGACACAAGATCCTACAACAGCCGGTACCGTACAGCACTCAGTAATGACTCGGAACCCAAACACTCGGCTCTATCGCATCTCCAGCTATATAAAACGATTTTGTTAATTGATCTGTGGGAAACACGGACATTCCCAGGTTCAGTGCCGTTATCAGGAAAACTAAAAGGTATGATAGATACCAATGTTACCTGTATTATGTAAAATTCTGGGGAGAATGTCCCACAAAAATACTTCGAGATACGATAAAATGTATACCTACGAATACGCAGTGTGGCCGCGTAGTAGACACTCCCGTCTGTACCCGCTTCTTTTCTCAAAGCGGAGCCACAATATTATGTCCCAGGAATATTATAAGTATATTATACGGTATAAGGTCGTACTGGATTCATACACCGTACTGTCTTCCAAATGCAAAGCATATTAAAAATATGAAAAGTACAAAAAGTCAGAAATTAATCTATAGGACGGAAACAAGGCTTTCGGATGCACTGCATTTTGCTTTTAAGCTTAAATGGAGATGGACCGGATATTTAGCCAGTTATATCAACGACATACAGACTTGAAGGCGGCCTATGTCCAGCAGTGGACGTCTTTCGGCTGAATTGATGTGATGATGATGATGACCAACGACAGACGGAGCATAGAGGCGATTAGGTGGGCAGGACCCGATCGCAAGAGACTACGAGAGACACCAAAGGAACGCTGGGCAGATGGTATCACAGCAACAGCGGGAAAAGAATGGATAAGAGAAGATGCACATAGAGAAAACTGGAATAAGCTGGAGGAAGCCTACATGCCTCCTCGGTTATAGCCAAGAAAGGATCCTAGAACTTATCCGTAATAAAAACTAAACTAAATTCAGAAAAACTTTAATATTATGCGATACACGTAAACTACAGTTCAGTATTTATTATGGTAATATCACTAATTCAGTCACGCTATCTAGAGGCTATCCTATCTTTTATAAGAAATATTGTGGAGGCCCGTCTTGTGGACACACGTTAAAAGCTTCCATATCTATATTATCCACTAGCAAGCCTATTTCATACCATCATGCATTTAACTATATTAAAATAAACTGAAGCAAGAAATAACAAAATTGTAAATTCACATTTACGGTGAATTTTATGTGATTATTCAAAGAAAACCAACCAATGTTAATATTAGGTACATAACAATACACATTACACGAATAACATATTTTTGTAAATAATATTTTGTAATTTAGTTCTTTTACGACATTTTAAACTTAAGAGCGGCCCACCCGCGGTACATTTTTATGTTAGTTCTTGCGGTGTTATTACACATCTTTCTCCTGATATTTGGCATACTTTTATAGAAATGACTGAGACCAGTTTTGTGGAATATTCGAGTAAATCATGGAATTACCGAATGCCTATAGACTTTTCTGACGTCATCTGTATTTTTTCGAGTTGCCTCATTAAACATCGCGTTGGATTGCGTTAGATGAAGCAAAAAGCTTTTAAGCCGTGCTCGACGTTGACGATAGGTGAATGGGGAAAGCCCCTCTTAAGCTTTTAGTGTTTTGTACATAAAACTATTATGAGCATTAGAGAAATAATATAACCCATAAATAGCTTAAATAGCATTAAAGGCATTTTACTGATATTAACCTGTTAACTTTTATCGTTAATGAAATTAGAAGATGTTATAAGAGACATTTTACTGTAATTTTTAGATTAGGCATTTTTAGTTAAGTGCATTACGTTTTTTTTTTCTTTTTTAATTTATGTGTAAGTATATTTATGTAGTTTTAAGGTTAGACATTGACTTAATTTTTGAAATAAATTTTAAACGCTTTACGAAGACGCTCAATCCGAGCAACTGATTTCCTAAGCTTGTACAGCAAGCAGTTAATTCGAAAGGCTCCAAAAGCGCAGTGACACGTGTAGAACAGGCTGTTCTCGTAATGCCATGCCTCCCGGCTCCGCCCGCTTCGCTCGTCTCCGGGCGGACATATTGAAACCCGCAGACGTGACTTGTTCCACACTCTGAACGCACCCTGTTTCAAACGACATATAAAACACTCTTGATACTTGCTTTATTTCTAAACCAAACCTATTAATAGATGCTAGATACAGACATAATAGAAGCGACAACAGAAATATATAACCATGATTGTATCTTACTATATAATAATAACAAAAACATAATATAATATGATTTAAAAAATAGTGTCCATGGCGTTTCTTGCAAATTCTTCTCCATTGAGATCTACGCTTTAAATTTAACTTCACTGTTTTTTTATATTTTACCGACATTTTATCAATTTTACAGTACCTGTAATGGGCCTATTTAAAATAAACGTTTTTGATTATGATATCTAGATATTATCCGCTAAGATACATTTCTTACGTATAGAAAATAAATAAAGTGGTGGTTTTCAACGTAAAGTAGATAAACATTATTTTCTTAAGTATCCAATAAAATCTTGCGATGTTTGTGGAAGACTTATTTAATTACTATTGCAAATAGCTTCTACGTATGCCGCAATAGTTTTTATGTTCATGGGTTAGCACTGACCAACGGATATGCGAGCTTAATTATTTTATTGAAGCTCGAACACAGACTTCGCTTTCATGTGAACGTAAAGGTATTGCAGCTGTTCGGGAACTCGTCCCTTGTGGGATTAAAGAGAAATAAATCTTTTTAAAGAATATGATAGTGATAAATTCTATACATACTTACCTATTTTATATAACACATGAACATAGTGTATTCATTTTAATCAGACTAAGAAAATGCTAGAATCGTGTAGTGTAAGTGCAAAAAAACGACTTTTTAGTTTTTATCATAGAATAAGTTGGCATTTTCGTTTTCTATGTATTACTTTGCTTATTAGTCTTTTAGGCTAGATTCATCATTCAGATAATCAATTTTTAAGAAGTTTTTTTTATTTAGAATATGATACTATTTTTTATTAAAAGTAATATTTGTAAAACATAATTCGTATACTACTTTCGTTTTTTCAAAAACATGTAAAGTATCAAGATGACTGAGCTGCATACGCAGTACAGAGCACGTTTCAAATTCCAAACTTCGAATTCAGAGCTCGTGTTACCGTTGCCATGACGACCAGATGACTCCATCGATACCAACCTCTTACATACACAACTTGTACAATCTTTCAACCTTATTATTAATGCAACAAGGTTTAAGATCGCGCGACACAAACGCATGTTAATGCGGTAAGTGTAATTAATTGAAGTTTCAGTAATTAGAGCCTCAGACGTAAGTTGTTGTGATTGGATTCTGCGAAAAGTCTCCCATTTCAGATATTAATAATAATTTCGAGTTTTGTTCAAGACACGACACATGATTTATTATCATTAAATTGGTATAAGAGCTAATAAAATCCTTTCAATACGAGCGTCCGTGACCAGATCAATATTCTTCACAACACTTACGTATAATAGGTTATAAGGTAAGAGCTAGCTAATGACTGTTATAAGCGATGGTCTGATCTCATATTCATTACCTATTTGCTATAATCCACCTATTTGTAATAAATGTAATCATGCATTTATTATAAACTAGCTTTTGTCAGCGGCTTCGCCCGCGTTCATAAAATAAAGCCTATGTCACTCAGGAGTAAAGCAGCTTTCTATTGTTGCTATAATTTTTCCAATCGGACCAGTAGTTCCAGAGATTACCTCCTACAAACAAAAAAACAAAGAAATAAAGAAACAAACTTTACCTCCTTATTATATTAGTGTAGATTGGTGGATTATAATTGTAATTTGTATCCATTTTCCTTATGAGTAACTACGTTCACTTACACCAATATTATAATCTGTAAACTGGTGCCCCACTAAACGACTGAACACTGCCACCCAAAACATAAGCACTCGCTTAGTTTGGCAGACAGTACCAGTACTTATTGCACCTTAAATTTATTTGCGTCTAATTATAAGTTGACCTGTAAACTGTATATACGCGAGATTAAAGATTATTTAATTATTTGTTTATATTTATTTATTACTAGCTGTGCCCGCGACTTCGTCCGCGTGGAATAGGTATTTTGGGCATCATATTTATTTTTGCAAACAACCTCCTCAGCTTTATAAATTATAGCTGTTACCCACGACTTGACAATTTAGTTTTTAAAAGAACATAATTATCTTAAAGTACTTCATAGAGCTACACCCCAACTTGGGCACGCCATAATCTCGGCGGTAAGTCCCCTCTTTGAGGCGTGATGTTGATCACGGCATCCTCACCTTCCGCATGACGTAGGTTCTCACCGGACATGGGAAGTTCAGGAGATTCCTGCGCGCCGGATTCGTGCGGAAGAGACGCCCGGGTGTCGCCACTGTATGGTCAGCCTGGAGGATACGGTGGAGCACACGGTGGAGGTGTGCCCCGCTTGAAAAGAGCATCGCCGTGTCCTCGTGGGGATGATCAGCGGCGGCGACCTCTTGCGCCGGGCCTTGGTTCAGGCCATAGTTCGCAGCGAAGAAGAATGGCAAGCGGTCGCCTCCTTCTGCAAGGCAGTAATGCTCGTAAAGGAGGAGGCCGACCGCATAAGGCAAAGGCAACAGCGCCCTCGCCGTAGCCGTCACCGCCGCGATCCCGCCGATATCCGGTCTCCGTAGACGCTGGCTTGGGGACGGTGAGCAATGGGTAGCTCGCCGTCCGGTTGTCTGGTAACAGTCCAGACCGAGACCAAGTCGTCGACGGCGTGCACTGCTCCCGCGCACCTCAAGGTGTTGTCAGCAAACTGTGGGGCCCTTCAGGGGCGAAGCCTCCTGCAACTGAGGGTTGGTGCGAAAGCGTTATACTGGGGCTCTGGAAATAAGGCAAGGGAGGAACGGGGTAGGTTGTTTAGTCAGTAAGAGTCTGACACTGTTTCCCGCTCCGCCCAAGAGCGGGATTCGTCATTGGATGATTTTTACCTACCATAAGAAAACCCATCCGCGCCGCCCGCAAGCAACCCCTTTCCTCGCCCGCCGGCCAGGCGCAGCGTCAAGTTTTGCACATCATGCATCGCGTGTGAATTTTATATCGGAGTTATTTTAAAATAGTAATATCTTCTAAGATGTTCATTGAAATTAAATGATGTCAAAGACAATTTTGTTCACAATTACATACTCTTAATCAACAACACATTTATTTGGATAAAGATTATATTATTATGTTGATACAACTCTAACAAATAATCGGTAAAAACTGGCTAAATTTGATTCGCATAAAAACGGTTCTAGTAAGTTAATCTTAAAAGATAGACATATACTGTCGCGGACATTTTTTTAGATCATTTCAAGAGGAATAATTCTTTCCTACATATTTTTTTGGTATATTCTACCGTTTTCGCAGCGCACGCAACGGAAGCCCTCAAAAATGAATATTTTCCCCCGTTTTTTCCACATTTTCCATTGTTTCTTCGCTCCTATAAGTCACAGCGTGATGTTATATAGCCTAAAGCCTTCCTCGATAAATGATCCATTCAACACAAAAAGAATTTTTCAATTCGAACCAGTAGTTCCTGAGATTAGCGCGTTCAAACAAACAAACAAACAAACAAACAAACTCTTCAGCTTTATAATATTAGTATAGATTTCCGAGTGTCGTGATGTGTGACCCAGCTAGTAGGTCTAGCTAGGCGTTCCTGTAACAACTTGATCCATTTATGTGAAACGATTGCGCTAATTATATTCGATAGTATGATATACTATTGGGCAATGGTGGCCCAGTGGTAACGAATTCGTCGTGATTGAACTGACTGAGGCATTTTACTTTGAGTAATTTATAATAGTCACTGTTTTAAAAATGGTGTAGGATTCTTAAGAGACAACCTAAAGTTTGCTGTGAGAAACCCCAATTGTAAATAAAGCTTGCCTGTTATACCAGCTTTATTCATTACTTTTTATCATACGTAAAAGTTTATATAGGAACAATAAAGAATTTAAGAACTCTAGAACTAACAATTATGTAGATGATAATTATGTGACTTCTAACGACCCTGTGCGGTTGTCATGTCATGCAAAGTTAACTTTATATTTAAAGCTGTATTTCATAAAAACCTCATCCAACATAGACTCTACTTAATCCAGATGATTTCCTACGCTAGAGACATCTTCCAAACTATGTTACATAGCCAAGTGGATAAGACTCCTCTACAGACCAGCCACTCATGGACGGAAGGCCACTCATAAACTGGTAATTAATGGCGCTTTACACGCTTATTAACTAAGAACAGGCTGTGAGGTGAGGATACTGTCAGTCGGGGGTTCACTAATGAGGTACCATTTATACGTCATCACACTGATTTATTACAAAGGCCAAAGTTTATGAAGATGTTTGTATGTTTGCTACTTTTTCACATTTGAACGGCTCAACAGATCTGTACCTCTACCATGAGTTTAAAGCAATAGTATTCGCCATTACTTGATTCCGACTACGTAATTGTTTTGTGTGGCAAATTTTATAACGCCTCTACCGGTCTGTCTCGAAACCAAAAGCGACAGTATGAGTCTTCAAGTAAAAACGTATCGAATACGATTTCGCTAGCGAATCTAGCGACTACGGTTTTTAACAGTTACCTATACAACATTTGTACCCTGGAAATAAACGTTCTAGCAGTTGGGTTTTTGTCCCTGGAGTCAGTTCTCTTGAGCAATTTTTTACTATCACGTGGCGTTGCCTGCGTGATAGTAAAAAGCAGGAACTAATCACACTGATATTTTAAAGGTGTATGTGTGTCTACATATATGTTAGTTACTTCTTTAGGTACATTCAAAGGACTGGAAGGATTCGAATGGACTGAATTTTATCCGACGTATAATATTCCCTTGAGACATTTTTTAGGGTTACATAACTCAAAAGAAAAATAAAGGTCACTTTGTTGTCCGTCTGTCTGTCAAGGCACTTTATCTCGGTAACGTGTCGAAGTATTGAGAAAAGATCAAACTTCTAAGTTGACGAAAAAAAAAGAAGCGAACGTTTATATCGCATAAAAAAACGTATATTCAAGTGTCGAAAATACTCATGAAAATCAAAATTGATGGGGTACAAGTCCCTTTGACCTAGAATTCTGAAATTTGGCATAAAGCAGGGTCTCATATCACAAATATAGTAAAAAATCTGAACACTGTAAATTTCTTGTTACGTCACCAAAAAAACAACTTTTCAACCTACACGGCATATATACAAGAAGAATTAAACAAAAACTTGGTATAAATGTGACGTTTATGTAGGTATGTAAACCTCTTCCAGCGTTCTTGCGAAATGAGGTTGTCGCTTTTATGATTCCTGTGACATTTATTTAGTTAATCTTGCATACAGTCCTAGAAATAATAGTTTAGTTAAAACTACACAAAGTTATTCATAAAACAAACCACAGCCAAAGTGTAGTCAAGCAGTAATGATTTATATTAATTAACTAAGAAGCAACATTATCTTAGGCACAATAATTGATGTCAGTCACTAAATTATTTTTGATAATAATTAAATCCATATCAACGCCGGTTTAATGGCCACCCTAATGAGCGTTCACGAATTAAAACCAAAGCTAAGTTATCAATCTTAAGTGGAATCATACGTTTTACTACGAGAGGACCAGTTACAAGCTAATTTATACCTTATTACTTGAGTAATAGAGATAAAAATGTTTTCTCCACATTATCATTTTACTTAAAAATCACCAACTTAGCTGTATCAGTAGAAAACTTGGTTTCTCTAACTTAATATTAACGTTTATCAGAGTTTAGACCGCAACAGTAACTTTGTTTCCGATCCCCTGTTTTTGTTCAAGTAATTTATTCTTTAATACTTTTAAATAAGATAGTTTAAGTATTTAGAAACACAAACTTAGAATGTGTTCATAGAATTTAATGTCGTTTTGATTAGATGAATGTTCCACACATTAAGAGACCAGCCAGAGGCGTAGCTTAGATTGGTTTAAAAGTGGGAGAAGGTGCACCAACGATGCCTTTTTTTATGGATTCGAAAACGAGACAGTCATAGCTGATCATCAGGTGAAAAAGTGGTCAAAAGAGAACCCATTAACTAAAAATGATATTTATTTTTGCAAATAGGTTTTCCATAACACTTTTACGCGTCGATTATTTTTTGTCAGTTTTAATTTGATGAGTCCGGTGTTTCCTAGCTGACTACCCTGAGAAGAAACACCGAAACACACTCAAGGGTGTTTTTTTTTTCAAAGTCTCTTTTAAAGTCCATACAGCAAATATGTAATAGTCTAATCATATGAGAACAATGCATATTAGTGTCTGAAATGGTTGTTTGAGGAGAGAACCATACAGATTTGTGTTTATTTGTCCAGTCGGTGCAAGCATTTGTCAGTATTCGTATAGCTCAACTTAAAAAACATAAAAAAAATTCCTTGTTTTTAAAGAAGCGAGGGCTTGCGCGAAGCCCATGCAAGGCAAGGGGTAAAGGCCCACGTCGTCCACACCTAGCTACGCTTCTGAGGCCAGCACACATGAATGTGGCATTCGGACCAAAGGGGTAAGTGATAAATAGTGGTCATTTGGAGCCTGATAGAAATGTTTCCTAGTTATGTACGGAGTGAGAACTGTAGTGTCCGACCGAAGCTTCGGCTTCGGCTTCGGCCACCTTCGGCCAAAAAAGCACCTTCGGTCAAATCTTCGGCTTCGGCCAAAAATTTGCCGAAGGTTTGGCCGAAGCCGAAGCTTTGCTAGTTGTCAAAATTTGTACTTTAAGTAAATAAATATTTAATTATCATTGTATATTTGAAACTTTTATTTTAGACAATATTTTATTACCTACTTTTATATGTTGGTCACTCGGCTCGTTATTGGGCTAAATCTCTAAAGCTGTCACAATATGTATCTAGTATATTCTGAGATCAAAGTAACTATCGTATTTCTCAAGGTCAATGGCACCTTCGGCTTCGGCTTCGGCCGAAGGTTTTGGTGAATACCGATTAATCGGCTTCGGCTTCGGCTTCGGCCAGAATTGCGCCTTCGGTCGGACACTAGAGAACTGTTCCCGTACGACTGTGTGTTGTGCTGAGGAAGGAGTCGTGATGAGTTTATTATCAGTGATTTATGTGTACAGTGTTAATGTGAGCTACTAATTATTCGAGCTCTTCACAAGATTTACTAGTGTTTGACGTGAGGAGCTTCTTTACTTTCCGGTGGCGTTCATTCATGTTAGAAGATTTATGTTCAGTAAGATATAGTGCCTCAGATTATTTAAATCAATGGCTACGCTGTGTAAATCTTCTGTTCATTAAGTGTCACCATTTTCTGGTACTTTTGATTTTGAGAATGTTAGTTAATAAAATTAGATCTTCAACGAAGATGTAGAAATATTCCGGCCACCGCAGACGCGGGCTTGTGGACGGCGACAAAAAGGTAGTTCGCCATCCGACCGTCCGGGAACCGTCCAGACCACTGTTTTTAGTCAGTAAAAGTCTGACACTATCTCCTACTCCTCCCAACAGTGGAAGATGACATTAAACGATTTTATTTACTAAAATAAATATAAAATTTCTATCCTTCAATTTTTTTGCTGTAGTCAGGAAAAACGTGCACAATTCTAAAGCATTTGAACAAAAACAATATAGGCAATTGGATACCAAATGTGGAATACATTTCGTAGCCAACCAAGCGAAGTATGAGTATTGACCCGACACGATCATCACACACTCTACAAATTATCAGTTGTTACTGACTGAAGTGCAACCCTTATTATCACATTATCAGGATCACAACTGGGAACAACACCTTCTAATACTTTAGTAGCCTAGACAACCTAAATTCAACCCTAGAAATCTTCTGATACAGTTCAGAATGCAGTGTAGATTTTGCGTAGCAGATGTTAGCAAGTGACAAGAGCCATATTATCACGCTTGTACAAAAAGTGGTGTAGCAGACGTGAGGTGAGGCTCGTGACGGCGGCGCGTGCAGGTATCTGAGCAGCCGGCGCTGGCGGAGTGGCTGGACACTGTGCAGCTATGCAGGGTACTAGCCTGCCCTTTGGGGGAGCGGGGAATGGGTTCGATATGAGTTTTTATATATTTTTTTATGAATTTTACTTGTATATGTTCCAGCTCTTAATACCTACTTACAGTACCCGGCAATAAATATTGCACATCGACCTTTGGAAAGAGACAATCGGATAATTTCGGCTTCGTAGAGCGTTATCTCTGTCGCACACTACCTATGTGACGTTTGTCAGTCGTTGTTCAAGGTGATTGGTGATTGTGAAGATTTATTGCCGGGTACTGTACTGTAGGGGCCCAGCAGGGTGGAAGCCTTTTGGGGCCAAGGGTTGATGCGAAAGCGGAACATTAAGGTCCCGGAACTAAAGCAGGAAGGAACGGTGGGTCGTTTAGTCAGTAAAAGTCTAACACTGTCTCCTGCTCCGCCCAAGGGCGGGATTCATCATTCGATGATTTTTCCCACCAAAAAAAAGCTCTTAATACTTATTGAAGGGTACACCGTGCCCCAACTTTGTGAAAAACAAACATGTACATACGAACTTTATCTTTTATGATATTAGTATGATGATTAGGTATTAACGGAATTGTGTTCAAAGTCGGACTTTAAACCAAGAGTACAAAAAAGCACGTTGCATCCATACGATATCACCGAAACCTCGGACAATAAAAAAAAAACAAAAAACTAACCGTAAAAACGACAAAAAACAATTGAAACTAGTCAATTAATGTATTTCAGTTGGATCATACATTGGAAGCCATCAACTATGACTCTAAGACAGAGTAATACTTTCGAAATCATCTCTTCGAGCTTTTTATTCCAACGAATAACATGAAAAACCGCTCCTGCTGCGGCGAAACTCCAGAAGTCTATATTACCAGCAGTGGGAGACGCCAGGCTGAAGTGACGATGATAACTAACTATGACGTGTTGACATGTCAAGCGGTCGAGCTGGAAAGAAGGATGGAGCCGTACACTCCAGCATCAGCCTTGTAATGTTCCCACTGCTGGCACTCAGGGCTCCTCTCTAGGAGAGGGAATGGTTCGTAACACACCATGTGGGCCCAATGCGGGTTGGTATACACTCTACATAAGATTAACAGTTACCGAAACTTAAACACATGAAGTAAAACATCAGCAAGTTCAGTACATTTTGACCAGTAGCGAACATGGATGTACTATCCAGTTCGTTAATTCTTTCGCGATTTCAGATTTGGTTACATTGTGAAAGTTGTTTGTTATCATGACTAATTACCAGTCACCGTATATGTATAGCTTCAACTATTTAACAGTTCAGTATAGGTCGTAAAAAAGATCGTGTACAGAGGTCGTGGTAGAGCTTCTAGTACAATACCAGTTTTATTGAATTATAAACAGGAAATAGTCAAGCAATTACGGTATAATATCTCCGTTATTAATATTATTGATTGTAAATTCGCGCGGGAAGCTAGGTAATTAACGGAGATGTAATGCGCCGACGTCGGACCCGACGTAATAGCCGTGTTTATTGGAAGATCGTGGTCGTAACATTCGTAAGTGATACTTAAAGCTATACTCACGTTCATTTCATATTTCCCAATGTTTATTAGCACGGAAACGATATCATTTGTTAATTAATTTCAGTCATTAGCTGCCTCGCAGTGGGGCAGGCGCGGACGGCGAGCGGACAAGTATTGCGAGGCTTTTTAGAGTCTTACTCAAGGCCTCTTTTTGCAAAATGTTCTCTTCTTAGTCGTGCACTCTTGACAGAGTGGTCGTGGTCATGTGTCGGTCGAGTCCTGCGCCACCGCCTCTCTCGCGATGCGACACCATGAAGTTCTATGTTTGGCGGTTTGGGAGCTTTCCGATACCGATTTGATGAGATCTGTGACGTGTTGGAGAGCGTCCACGTGATCTTTTGCCCTCAATTTTCCCTTGCACTACCAGTCGCTCTATTGAGTCCAAAATGTTAAAATGGCAAAATGTTATTTATGCCAATAAAGAATTTATTATTTTACCTTTTGACTCGCCGCATCATATATTTTCTATCTATTCGTACACAAAGCCATTAACAACCAACCTGTTTACAGAGCTAACTCAAATCGTCAAACCACCAGAACCTGGTCCAGCACCACGCCCCCAGCCCCACGGCACACATCTTCGACCAAAAACCATTAAAAGCCCAAACAAACGCGATAACATCGTGAGGACGGCCGCCATGTAATTACAGCGGCGTATTGTGGGCACGTTCGGTGATACGATCGTACAGACGTCACTAGTTCTCACGCTGATGCGGACGGAGGAGGTCGTGCATTAGTCACGTAATGATGGACAGAATTGTCGTGCTGATAAGAGCTTCTTCCCGTGAAGCTCATTTATGCAGGAACAGTTCTAAATTACAGAAATCTTATTCCGAACTGAACCTCTATAGAGACGCGCTACCTTTATTTGTTACTAGCTTTTGTCAGCGGCTTCGCCCGCGTACATAAAATATTTTTTTTTTCAAATCGGACCAGTAGTTCCAGAGATTACCACCTACAAACAAAAAAACAAACTTTACCTCTTTATTATATTAGTGTAGATAGTGTAGATGTGGCATATCATCCAATGACGTCATCATTCTACCCTAGAGGTAGAACAATAGGGCGTGCCTGACTTTTACTAACTTTAACGCCAGTGTCATTCAGTTAATTTTCACACGTTCCTGAATCATCACTATTAGTCGGCCCTACTGAGCATCTGTACCTTAATTATAACATCTCTGTGGTCTAGGATACAGTAAGAGACGCTCTACATACCGTTTTATAACATGTATATACTCTATATACTGTTTTTATTAAATTCATATTTAATTTGAACTTTTCGATTTCAGTATCAGAAGTGGTACTACTAAAGTTATGGAATTATAGATCACAACCATCATTTATTTTTTGCAATGATTGCCGCTCGACTAATCAAATGAGGCTGAGAGCGAGTACTTTTTGAAAGTAAACATTTCACACTTAAATACAGCCCACAAAAGTCGCCATTACTAGCCTAGTGTCCTAGTTCGAAAAAGGTGACGGCACTCCTAGCAGACTACGGAGTACTTAATCAAGAAAACTTTTGCATGTTCTTTGGCAGGCATTATTTGAACCATTCTAAAACTGCACAATTTCCCTTACATTGCTCTGCTACGCGTCAGCTCCGTATCTACAAGCCGAGGCACATGTCTGTCCGTACAACTTATTATTCGAGCGGCGAGGTACGCGCAGGCACGCGGCGCCGCCTGTGCGTGCTCGCCACCACTCTGTACTATGCGTAGCAGGGATCTTTTGGACTCTACTATTAATAGTATATAAATGTCCGTCCGTTTGTCTGAGATAGATTTTTGATTGTTTTTAATCAGATTATTTTTGTAGGCTAGTTCCTAAAGCCCAAGTGTAGCTACAACATTATCTTTGTAACTGCATACTGAATTATTTTAATTGCAAACGTGTAGTGTGTGTGTAGTCGCAGCACCAACGCCATACACATTATATACAGTTATATTGTAAACAGTGTAGTCTTTTTAATCCAACGATTGACTAGTAAAGAATACCATGAGTCCGCCTGTAAACCATTACTTTACATGAACTTCGGAAAGCATAGAATTTTTTATGTATTATATTAAAAAGTTACTTTCTATTTCCCTGTATATCGCCGGTTACGGTAATTCGTAAACGTAAAATTCCCTAGGAAATACATTTAACAGATCAATGAACGTTTCTTTGTTAGACGTCGTACCGCATCGCGTCACGTGGGCGAGGTCGCGTGCGCTCGCTAGTGTATGCGAGGCGTAGACCGGCGTTAGCATGCGTAGCGGCGGCTACGGGGCGCGCTACGTATTTGCGTAGACATCTGTGATGGATGGCTTGCTTTATTGCTTTGCGCACCACGAGGCGGGTGACAAGCGCTTCTTTTGGCAATAGTTGTTTAGGAAAACTGTACTTTTTTTTTCCCCGTACTTCAAAAAGTAAAACGGAACCGTTATAGTATCACTTTATTGCCCGTCTATCTGTCTGTCAGGACCCTTTATCTCGAAAACACGTGGAGGTATCGAGTTGCTTAAACAATATTTTTAAATCTGCGATCCCTGTTAAAGCTTTGAAAAGATCAAACTTTTAAGTAAACAGAAAAAAAGATACGGTCATTTATGTCACAAAAAAACGTATATTTTGCCATTCTCAATGGAATCTTAATTCACGAAGTAAAGCTTAATAGTGCAAGTGTAGGAATAAATCTGAAAATTGAAAATTTCTGATTACGTCACAAAAAGCTTTTTCGATCCGAGAAACCTTCTAAAAATTTAATTATTTACCTAAGTTGATGGTAAATGGAGTTGGTAAGGAACTCTCAATATACGAGTCCGACTGTTGCCTGGTTTTTTATGTCGCGTACATAAAATATAGCCTATGTCACTCAGGAGTAAAGCAGCTTTCTATTGTTGATAAGTAGTTCCAGAGATCACCTCCTACAAACAAAAAAAAAACAAACTTTACCTCTTTATTATTATTAGTGTAGATTGTGTGTGGCGTCTATGAAGTGCGATATTGATAGCTACAGTTTTTATTCATAAGCCTTCAAAGCAGTCTGCAATCATCCGATTAATTAATCTTTTAACGAGGCAAGCCGTCCCTCTATAAAATACAATCCACTTAAATACGGGCTGACAATACGTTCACTTATTATCATGTTTTATTGAAAACGATACATAATAATGATAAACTTCGCACATAACTTATGTCAAGACTTACATGGTAATTGGTAGCGTACTCGTACGTACATTTATATAAACTTACGAACTTTTCCCACAGTTACTTGTGAAAAAATAATGGCAGAGCGATGATCTGCGTGTCAGCCCAGGGTCGGGAGATACGGAGTCGTTATGATGTACCAGATAACCTGGCAGAGTTTATTCTAGTTGCGTAATACGTGCATGCATCTTTTCCTTGTTCTGGGTTTCACTTTCTTGTTCATTCTATTTCTTTGTTACTTTTGAAGTATAAAAAAAATCTATCCTACTTCAACAGTGCGATATTTGTTTTCTAACCAATATAACAATCTGAGCCCCTATTTCAATATTTGACTTTGCAGACAGCGAGCAATGGGTAGCTCACGGTCCAGAGCACGCTCAAGTCGTCGTCAGCGCTTAGTATTTTACGCACTTCTCCTTAGCGGGCCCCAATATGTTTTGCTACTGACAGCTTATTTCACGGGGATTTTAGAAAAAGGATTCTAGTGCTCGTGGCAAAGAGCTACTGAAAGACGCAGATGTGGTTTGACTCAGTAACAGTCTGACACTCCCTCCACTCTAGAACGGAAAAATTCATTAGATGGTTTCCTACTATAACCTTCCAGTATCTATGTATATAAAAAAAGACAATAAACCGTTACTTATTACTGAAATCTTTAAAACGGTATTTTCTTCCGTGGTCGTCTATATAAACAATCTATAAAGAATTGGTTTTTGCCCGCGGCTTTGCTCCAGGCAACAGAAAAATGTGATGAAATAAAGAACCGCTTGACCGATTTTCTACAAACTTCAGATAAACCATCTACTAAATATAGTCCGAACAAAGCCTAAATATTTCATTTGGGTAAGTGAGCCCGTTCTTGAGTTATAAAATTACAACGAAAAGTGGCTTTGATTTGTATATAATACTGATTAATAGCCAATGCTCGGCGGCAAACAGCGAATCAATCGAATAATAACAATCACCTGAACATAACATCGTTAGCGAATTTATTCCATCATATGAAAGCTGTTTTATCGCACTAGTGCGCTAGGTAAGGGTGGGCGCACACTGTCGCCGGCGCCACGTGTACCGCTCGTAACTATTTTAGTGTGGATGAACTTGCCTCCACTTTATGAGAGGTTTACGACTTGTAGAGTTACTGCAAGTGTAGTTTATGTGAAGTTACTGTTTATATGGATTTTGGATAATATACCGATATGTAATATGAGATATATGTAAAATATAACTGGCACTGGCTTACGTACAAAAAAACAAGAACAAGTAAGTGTTACCCCTAAGTGTGTTTCGATGTTTCTTCTCAGGGTAGTCAGCTAGGAAACACCGGATCTAGCTTACACTGACGAAAAGAAAAAATAGACGTGTAAAATTCTTATTTTAAAACCTATTTACAAAATAAATATCATTTATCATTTAGTGATTAAAAATCTCATATATCTACATCTACACTAATATAATAAAGAGGTAAAGTTTGTTTTTTTGTTTTTTTGTTTTTTTGTTTGTAGGGGGTAATCTCTGGAACTACTGGTCCGATTTGAAAAATTTAAGCAACAATAGAAAGCTGCTTTACTCCTGAGTGACATAGGCTATATTTTATGTACGCGGGCGAAGCTGCGGGCAAAAGCTAGTCTCTTATAAAAAGTACCTTTGCTTATGTACCTCAAACATTTCGAAAATAGAGTAGACCGTACAATTGAGAATATTTTGCAGGCGGCGCTACTGCCTTAGCGGGGCACACCTCTACCGTATACTCCATCCATCCCATCACCAGGCCATCTGTTCTCGAGCAATATGCCCTGCCCTGCTAAAGCCTTCCCGATACGATCACACAAGGTAACTCTGAGCATAACCTTGTAGAAATATTAAATTCAAATTAAAATAATCTTACGTGTTAGTAGATGCTTATAAAATATAAATGATTTATTTGTCGTATTATAAAAGATTAATTTGGTATAGAGACCGTGATGTACAGCTTGTAATTAATCACGATCTGATCATTTGACTCGACAACAACTAGCGTTAAAGTTAACGCGTATTGTGCGCTGTGCATTAAATCATTACAAGGGTACATATCGTGATTGCAAACTACGTTTATCATTTAATATCGTCATCTTTTGGTGATAACATTTTTTAATTGCATGAAACAGAAATAGTTGATCTTGAAATGGACATATCACATATAGCGAGAACTGATTACCTAAGTGAGAAGTGAGTATATTAGAGTTTAATCTTGGTATGGTCATAATAATATAAATAGGGGAGATAAAACGTTAGTAAAACAGTTATGATTATTGGTACATATTGATGAATGGAGAGGACCAAAAGAAACACCAGATGGATAGGGTGACGGGTGACAAGACAGAATGGAAGAAAAACTGTGCTGCAAAAAGTAATATAGAGTAATGGCATAAAGACGATTACGATCATTTGTTCACCACCTAGCTCCTAATACAGTACACGCATTTGTTACAGAATGAAAAGCTTTTGGCGGTGTATAATTTTCTCAATGTAGCTATTACTTGAGCTATTAATGTTATTGAAAGCATCGCTGCTGACCGCGAGCGCCGGCCACAGCCCGACGTGCCGGCCACAGCCCGACGTGCCCGGCACAATCTCGGCTCTCATCTGACGGAGGCGGCCATGCCACCGCACTCTAATATTATTTAACTTGTTTTATTTCTTCAACTAAATTACATCGATTTTTCGCGGCGAGTCACGTGCGTGTAATGGCGGGGCGGGGCCTGCGCCCGCGCAACGACTTATCTTAATGAAAATCCGACGCCAAACACTTTCACACACTTCGGAAATTATTATCCTCCAATAAAAAGAGGATTAAATTGCACAATGGATCGTATTTAGTGGTATTTTGCTCTGAAAGCCTCTTACGGATGATTAGAGCCTGGATTATATACGAGACTTGAGAACTATTACAAGCGAAATTGACTTTAAACGTAGATTAGTTAAGAGTGCGCAGGCGTCGCCGGGATCTTTATGATACACCTTGTGGGTATTTCCTTCGCTTCGTTTCATTATACTTCGGATATTTATTATGATTACATTTCGAAGAAAGTACCTAAAATATAATTAAAGTTTAAAGACGTTTTGTTAGAGTGCTTTATTTTATCTCACTCAGGAATTACTCCTCGTGGCAAAACCAACAGACCCGGAACCGCTATCTGCAGACCATACTAAAGCATCAATTATAATATCCCACAACTATCACACAGCGCCATCTAGTCACTAACTAAACAGAGCTAATCAATACTAAACTACACAACTAATAAACATACTTATATACTGAATACATGCAATATTATACACAAGTTACACACGGACATAGAACAAATGATTGTGCTGACAAACATTAGTCTTAATGGACACTACTGGGAATGGCACCTACAGCCTTCGGCATAGCAGTTAAGACCACTAACCACTAGACCAGCAGGTCAGTCAAAATATTTAATATAATTATTCTGCACTGGTATCGAACCTGCGAGACGCAACGCAGTAGGGCAGAGGCTCACCTGCCTTTTAGGATGCAATTTTTTGGATTTTGCTGCGTACATCCGTGTCCAGCAAGTGTTTACTCCTTGCCTACTCTATTATCTTACATTGCACATCACTTGTGGGTGTTTGGCCAAGATCCAGCCGCACAGTTTCAGTATACCGTCCGTAGCGTCGACGTTGCGTTGTTGTAACCACGTACGAAAGGACAACGTTCTGACAGTTGCATTTCCACATTACGGTACACTGTGCGTGTCCAATGTCTTAAAATATCTGATATTATTTTCCCAAGAAAATTCTGGAATCATATGTCTTCCTATAGTGTTAGATATTGTACATAATGTAGTTACAATTGATTGAGAGTTCTGTTGGTGCGAGGTAGAAGAGATTGTAAAAAAACTACGCACTACAACTTACTAACCCAAGTTGTAAGTGTGTCCGAAGAATGGCCAACCTTAAGTGGCAGTGAGCACAGCACATTGCTAGCAGAACGAATGGTCGATGGGGCCGAAAGATTGGAAGGTCTCCTTCAAGGTAGACCAATGGTCTGGTGGAAGTCGCAGTAATACGGAGGATGCGAGACTTACATGATCGTTCACTGTGGCGACGAATTGAATGAATTGATGATGATGATGAAACTACGAATAAAATTACTTTGTACACTACTACGACAATGTCTCGCGTCGCAATTACACACGATCTCTATCATCGTCGGCAGATTGTTAAATATTTGTGTATAATTACAGCGTCATAACTGCGGCGTGCCGAGTGCCGCCGACTCCCACGAGCGCGCTCGTTGCGGCGGCATCTTAAGTAGTTCACAGTTTCCTGGTAAACGCTATGAGACTGCACTCACGCGACCCCACAGGACCAGTGAAAAAACATATTAAGGTATCTTAAATAAGACATACATTATGTAATTAATTTAAAAGGACTGTATTTGTTAATTGAAGACAAAAAATTGCAAACTTGGCTCACCACTGCCGATTCCCACGAATGTAATAAAGTCATTTAACAATTATCAAATATTTTCTCAAAAAATCTTAATGTTACTAATTATGTCATAATACGAACCCTCGAAATGGGAGCTAATTAATTACCAACCCCTTTTTTATAACAAGTAGAACCCGCCCGGAGAGTTGCGTCGAATATGACAAACGAGGCAACAAAAAAGGCTACCTTTTGATAAAAGCTAAACAAAAGCAAACAAACGCGCTTTTGTTCAAACAGCTCCACAAACATGAAGCTTTTAGTTAGGGAGCTTCTTGCAGAAAAAACCGTCGTCGGCGGCTCGGGGGGCGAGCGGGCAGGGTGCGGGGAGCGAGCGGGGCGGGTGCGGGGAGTCTGCGGGGCGGGCGCGGCGGAGAGCGGCTAGTTTTTATCAGTGCATTAAATGCAGCGCAGGCGCAACTGCTTACTGTGGCGACCATGCTTTAAGTGAGGAAGAATTAAAATAAACTTTTGCATACTACAAAAACGCATCAAGTTGTTTTTTTTTTTATAATGTAATAAACACAGTACAGTTTCTGCTATCTAAAACGAAATAATCAGTTAATTTGTTTGTGCTGTCATAAGTCTTAAGAAATATCAGTTGTTTTTTTTTTATTATAGAAACCAGTGCTTGCTTGCGATGCAAACTGATGGTAAGCAGTAAAGCAGTCTTGATGACGGATGGCGCTAATTCATTAAGAGGTTAATCACTGTAGTTTTGAAGTCTCTTAAATTTTATCAGACAAATTGGCTCAGCCCTTCGATGTACGCAGTTAAAATCTCAGTGTTCAAAAAAACAAAAAAAGTAATAAGAAAAAAATATTCAGACAACGAAGAGAAAGAATGAGTGTAAAACAATTTGCGAATGTAGAGTTCCTTCTATACCTACTCCCATAGACCAAAAAGTCTCATGTTTCCCTGAGCGCTTGCTCGCCCTACACTACGAAGCCGCTCGATGCGCCACTCCGGCCGCTCATTATCATCCAATTACCGAATCTTACCGGTCAGCACTCTCCGCCGTCCGGTACAAAACCAACTCGTCGCGATTACGATTGTTGACTCTATTGCGTTACCTTATTACAGGGCACCTGCCGCTGCTACTCCCGCGTAACAGTCGGACGGAACTTGTTCCATCTTTTCCGGCTTAACCTGAGCAACTGAAGTCCTTGTGGATGTATGGATAAGTTACGAGAGATACCCCAAGCTTAGGAGGATTAAGAACTATAAATAGCTTGCAACAATGGTCACCGTTATACCAATTTTTCTGTTTTCTTCTCGTATTTTTCCTTTTTTTATCTATATATTTATATTTATATAAAAGGAGAAACTGACTGACTGACATATCAACGCACAACCAAAACTACTGAGTCTCGGAGCGTGAAATTTTGGCACAAGGCTTCCTTTTATGACGTAGGCGAACACTAAGAAGGGGTTTTTCAAAATTCAGCTCCTAAAGGGATGTAATGAGGGTCTAAATCTTGTATGGAGAAACCTACTTTGACGAAGGCGAAGCCGCTGGTAGAAGGTTAGTATGATATAAATTATTTTTTATTGTGCATCAGTGTGTGAAATTGTTAAATAAATAAATGGTCAACATCTCCCTAGTTTTTTTGCGAACTAGCTTGAGGTCGGTTTCTAGACTAACCGGATGCGGCTGAATACCTGTGTGTTTATATGGAGCGACTGGCTACCAGACCTCCGCAAGCCAGTTGCTGATCAACACGTTACCTCTTGGACAGGCTGACGGTCAGACATTCTGGCGACTACCTGTAACGTCTACCAAAGATCTACGACCACCGAGATCAGCGGCTTCACGCAACGCATCGGTTATAACTAGTCTTACTACAACGAGTTTAAAGTTAATGTTTTCTTTTGAAGATATTGACGTTAACGTTTTGGGAACACTTTCATTGTGCGTACAGCCAAGGAGTGGAATTCCTAGCCTGAGTCTATGATTCCCGATGGCTTAAATCCGGGCATCGTTAAGTCAAGAGTGAATAGGTTACTTCTAGGTAAGCGCGCTCCATCGTCGACTACATTGTCGTTTTCCATCAGGTGAGATAGTGGTCAAGCGCAAACCATTAAAAAGAAAACTGGTGTTACTACAACATTAAGTGGTATTACTTTATAACAACGATGACTCTTTTAACACGTCCAGCAGCGACCAAAAACAAATGATGGCCAGAGGAATGTAGTTGTTAACAGTGTTCTAGCGAACCGGATCGTAGCCTCGCACTATAGAACTGCAACTAGGTGAGTGCACCGAGCAACTAGTACCTCTACAGTCTATAGCTATCATCAAGCATTTAATTGTGAAACCACGACTAGTCCGAAGCACAGATACAAAATAACCCGTTTCCATTACAGGTTGTTGTTATTTGTGTTAAATTAATTACAGTACACTTTAGTTCTATAATTGCAGACGAAGGCAACTCCATCGATGAACTAAAATGGACTAGAGCAAGTCAAACTTGCCGCATGACGCAACAAAATTGGGTTAACTAAACTGTACTAAAATCTAACTATGCACATATATAATACAAAAACATAGTACACTCAGGCGTCGAAGTCCTCCACATCGTTGTCATCCGTAAATGTACCCACACAATGTAATGAGCTTTAAAACTCAATTGGAATACCGAAATTCTATGAATTACGTGTAACACATACATAAAACAACATCTAGCCAGGTAAGGTTCCTCAGGTAAAGATAATATTATAAGACAAGTAACCTAAGTCCCGAGTAAGACAAGAAACAAGCCAATTGTTTACTAAGCACAAATTCCGAACTCTATTTAATTACATTCAATTTATAAATATTAGCTGCACATAACAGTTACCTATAACACGTCAAAAACTAGTGTATGTATCAAACAAAAACAATCGCAAAATTGACGTGACACGTCGGTATTGAACCTAGAGTGGTCCACATAAATGTTTGTAAACTACTGCATCATCAGGGCATTTGTTTATATTACAGGCAAAATCTTGGCTCACTCACTGTCCTGACTCATCACCGCCTAGCCTAATCCTTGGACTTAGAATGCTGACATTTTGCGCAACGGTACCTTTTATGATAAAAGAAAAAAACAAGAGAGGATTTGCTAAAATTCATACCGTAAAGGGAAAAATCAGAGATCCTAAGTTTGTATATAGAATGTAAAATTCAAGAACATGTCTTTCCCGCAGGCGAAGCTGGCAAAAGGTAGAAATAAAAATAAAATATTGTACCATTCAGTTCGCTTGCTTGCGTATCTATAAATAGAAACAACTTGTGCAAAACGCAAATAAAACTACTCCATCAAAGTATTCTCATTTCCTGCGAAACTAAATTAAATCCACATTAAACTGCTTGAGCAGTCCTCTCCCAGTGTGCACGCGGCTGATTCGACGGCCACTGACGCTGAGCCCACTAGCTCACATTATGAGATTATAAGCGAAGGTAAGCTCCTTACTTACTTGACGATTAATTGCAAGGGAATGTTGTTTTTAGCCATTACAACCTTTATATTAAGATATCTTTTAGAGATTAAAGTCGTCCGTAATCCGCTGTCGTGGATAAAAGTGTAGGTACATATTACTCGATAACTTAAGTAACAAGTTTAGACCACGCTTAGGTGATTGAACACTTTTGTACAACAATGTGTTGATTTGACTCGTTTGTTGGTCTAATTGTCAGTGGCCCTGACTTCTATACCGGAGGTTGTGGGTTCGATTCCCACCCAAAACAAATGTTTGTGTTACAAGCACAATCATTTGTTATGTGTGTAGGTGTAATAATTTATCTATAACTAGCGATCCGCACCAACTTCACACGGGTGCACTGCTGAAATTAAATATTATTATGGTTGTATTATACATATAAACCTTCCTCTTGAATCGGTTGCGTAGTTTTAAAGATCCAAGCATACATAGGTACATATGGAGGTATAAGTATGCTAGTCAAATCTTTCTTCAAAAGACCATCTCAGACTCCAATCTGCATGGTTCTGCTGATTTGACTATTATATATTTGCTGTATGGACTTTAAAAGAGAATTTGTTTTGGTGTTTCTTCTCAGGGTAGTTAGCTAGGAAACACCGACCTCATCTAGTTTCAAAAGACGAAAAAAATTGACATGTAAAAGAGTTTGTAAAAACCTATTTATAATATAAAAATCATTTATCATTTAAATGAATAAATAGTACTTATACCACAAATTCTGCTTAGTTTGGTACGACGAATCGATGATGAAGTTATAAGAAAGTTTAAAAATGTATCGAGGAATAACACAATAAATAATAATATTATTATCAACATTCTCTTTATTTTTCTATCTGTCTTCCCGTATCTGGAATCTAAATGTCTTGCATATATATACATACTCGCATAAGTATATTCTAGTAGACTAACTAGTCCGTGTGAAGCATCGTGTTCTAGCAACGTTCCCTAATCAAACACAACAACAAGACGAAGAGTCCACGACGGAGCTCCATTTTGTAATTATCTCGGAGTCTAGAACCCGCGCCATATTGTTCGGTTCGTGCTAAAAAGCGATCATTATGCTTCATTATACTCATACACATAATAACACTCCTCTCCTCCTCGCCAGCCTTTTTGCACGTTCCGGGAACCGAACCCCGGCACACAGCGATTAAAGGCTCCAACTGATTCGACTATTGATTCCTGTTTGACGTTAATATTTATAAGACGTGTTTTTATACAAAGGTTTGTTGTTGACATCGTTGTAAGGAAACTGGGAAAAAGAGCTTGATTTTTAGTGCGTTTTCGTATAAACAGCTATTTAGATGCACAGCATTTAGTTGACTGTATTAAATCTCAGTTATTAGCAAGTTTGTATATAAATAAACCTTTTCGTAAGGTAATGTATGAATATTTGACTTGACGGACGTCTAATTTCCTTATGAAAAGAAAAAATATCAATCTGACTTGCATTTAAGTCAGACTTGCGCACCCAGGATTTCAGGCAAACCGACCTGTGTCTAAAGTTCAAGTTCTAAATAGAGTCTCGAAGATTTTTCCTACTCTTATACTTGTGCTATGAGACCTTGCTTCATGCCAAACAGGATTCTAGGTAAACAGGTAGAACGTTATATGTTTTGATTTGCTAACCAGTGTAAAAATAAGCGCCTCAACGAAGTACAAAGGAAAAAAAATCTTCAGATTGCGTTGAATTCTCACTGATGCTTGAGGGTAACATACCTATTTGATATTAATTTCAGCTCTGCGAATTCCTAAGAAATAGGGTTTTCATACACGGACAGACGAATAAGAAAGTAATTCGATGAACATCCCGTATTTGTTAACTAACGTAGAGAAATCTCAAAATATTATGAAGATTCGTCATGTGAACTTACGTTTTCCTGTGCATTTCACCCGCAAACAAGTTTTCTTTTACATTTTAAACTATCCACCGTCGACATTCCTTGCAGAAGTATCCATTACAGCATTAATATCTAAGCATGTAACATTAATTAACTGGCTGCTAGCGATGCTACACAAATACCGTCACTATATCCAACATATTAATTACAACTTGTACAACATACTGCAACATAGCAGGCGTTCACGAGGCTGGTCACAGCGCACGTACCGGTAAAGGCGTTAGTTTCACTCGCTACATTCGTAAACGTACTTGTTTACCGTGTTAGACAAGTATAAAGTACATATAACTTCGTTTATGATGAGACTTTCAAGATGTTTAATAGTAGGTTTAGTGACTGGGGGATAGAGCAGTTTCCTAAAGTCGTAACGACATGTTAAATTCCGAACGAATCGAAGGTTGCTAATCCCGAACGTAGTGACAGATGTATAGAATGAACTCCCAAATACTGCGAGGGAATTAATATAGAAAATTCACAAATAAACAAAATTTGTAAGTTACTTAATTTATATTACAATGTATTTAAAATATCTGTTAATTATTTATTGTGCACGCCTAACACAGTGTTGCCTTTTTTAACCCAAAGGTTGACTGGTAGAGAATGTCTTGTAGCATTAAGTCCACCTATGTATGTACCACTACTGTACATGAAGTTTAAATAAATAAAATTAAGTGAAAGAAAGTCTAAGCGGCTTGAATTCCTGACTTCACTCAATTTTACAAGACAAACACAGCTCTATCCCCGTGATGGGTGCTTACTCTACATTTTACAACATCTAAATGACTATGAATCCATTTAATTAAAATGCTTAAGAATTTAATTATATTTGGACATCGTTATTATATTCTAACAAGACATAACAGGCCATAAAACAATGAATGAGCTTAAATACTCGCTTGTACCAAGAAGGCTCCAATAAACTTCCCACGTAATGATTCTCGTTAGCGGCGCGACTGCTAACTAACCAGTTATCATAACAGAAGCCTTACGACTCAATAGCCAAGTGCTCACAGCTAGTTAAAGACACAAAGAGACCATGACTAGGACAAATGCGAACGGTATTCAATTAAAGGAAAGTAAAGTGCGGATCGCTACAGTGAGGAAGCGTGCGACGGCGGCGAGCCAGCCATGTGAGCTTTATAACACGAAGCAATTAGATGCTAGTGGTTTTTAGTGTCAGGAAGTGGGATACAAGGTGTATGTATGCAAATTCAATAACTATATATATTAGGTATACTAGCGACCCGCGCCAGCTTCGCACGGGTGCAATGTTGATATTATGCATGTATTATACATATAAACCTTCCTCTTGAATCACTCTATGTAATAAAAAAACCGCACCGAAATCCGTTGCTTAGTTTTATAGATACTTCCCCCTTGTCCCTATGACAGGGGGGAAGTGACTTTGTTTTATACTATGTAATGTTAAGTGAAAAATTTTTTCCTCAAATAGTGCACCTAGAAACCTTTAAAGGGTAAGTGACCCAAATCCTGAAAAAACTATACGTAGGCTATATAAATATTTGTTCCGCGAGGATATTGAGCCGGCGTTATAAGGACCAGCAATCAGTCCACCAAGTATACTTATTAATGGCTTTTCCACGTATTTTTCCTTCTGTGATAGGAAACTGTGGCAAAATATATAGGTACAAGTATCTACTAAGTATACAAAATAAGTTTTAGCTATTCTAATAAAATTTAATATACGGGTTGACTTATACCGGACTGTACTGAGCTCTATAAATACTTAAGACCTGTGCTCATCAGCTGAGCAGGACCCAGATGCAAAATTATTAGGCCAATTATTTCATAGAAAAGAAAAAAAAATACAATTTTGAACAATGCACGGCAGATTACAGATAGCTACGTGTTTTGTTCAAATTCTGGGTTATTTATTCACATTGTATTGAGCTCGATTGCTTCACAAACCGCCGCGCATCACTCTCCACAACGCATCACTAATGCCACACAGTGTAACAACACCACAGGTCAGCAGACACCTGTGTATGTGTAATTGTCTACGGCTTTATAATTTCACGTGACTTTTTCCAAACCGCTATGATTACTACCTGCGAGCACTACAAGTCGCGCGGTCTGCGTGTGCGCAGGGCTAAAGGTTACAGGCACAACCGTGTACTTTATACTTTTTGTACAGACCGTGCGACCGGTCCGGTCAGTTATCCGTCTGGGCGATCGGAACGGTGGCCGGGCCGGCAATTAGCCCGCCGGCCGGAGTAACGGCGGAGAAAGCCACGGCTCAAGCGCAAAGCCCAGGGATTAACTCACACACTGACTGATGAAAAGGAATGAAAGTGATTTTCGCTTGGTCTCAATTACCTTCGAAACTTTTGAAATCCGATTGGGTTTTCGTTAAGTTGAAATTAATACCAAAATGTACGTTTAAACTTACGTTTTTCGTTGTATGGCTGTTGCACATCACCTTCGGTAAATGCATAGCTTTCTTTCAACAAAATGGTTCTTCTTAGTTAACTAGGAAGTGATTCGAAGCCATCAATAGTGTAATGAGTAATATCGCACAGCTGATTCGCTGGGAACTGTAGCTCCTGTTCCCTATGAAGCCCCCGCGTACCTGCCCCGCGCTGCCACCGCAGACCGCTACTCTACCTGCGACCACAGAGCCAAGAGAACCTTACTCTTTCATGACCACAAACTACTCATTACGTACTACTGTAATCTTTTATTCCATTTCGTTAGTTTGCGTATGTTTTTGTGATACTGACCGATTTAATATTTACGCCATTTTGTCATTAGAAGCAGTCTCAATCTAAACAATATTTCAATTTTTGAAGAATTTATTTTAGACAATAACATTAAAAAGCAACAACTAAATTATGCATTATCATAAATAATCACAAGTAAAAAATCATAAAACAAAAGCAACAAAAACGACAACAATAAAACACAAAAAGTATTTATAACCCATGGGAAGCGAACTCGGGACCCGTAGCTACTCGAACAATAGCGTCCTACATCGCGCTATTAAAGTTTTCCTGGTTCGAAACATGGGTACGATAGCAGGCGCGTGTGATGCGGGGTCCGTGTCTACTCAGTAAGACAGAGGCCGGGGGTGGGCCTGTGCTAACCCCGCCCTCTTGGACCACTACGCTGAACTACGACAGCTATTGTGAGTCCAGTGACCACCAGCACCTGCGTGTGCATAAGTTCTCCCTAAAAGAGTTAAGATCTCCCACCAATCCCGGTCAAACTGGCCGATCCGGCAAATGTATAGAGACTGTAACAAGTCGATATATGTGACTAAAGTCCTTACTCGCTCGAGTTGAGGCAACAAACGGAGGAATGTTTCCTCGACCCCCCTGCAGTAGACGATTTGACCCTTTTTTACGATTTTTTTATTTTATTTTAAATTATAAAAAGTTATTGTAAAAAGTTTCTTCCAACAATCACCAAATTGAATTCAACTAGGAGTAGATTTCAGTAATGCATTTCACTACAATATAGAAATAGAAGTAGGTAAATAACATACAGATACATTTAGATAACAAACTAACTCTTCAACTATTTATCAAACATGTATCACTGCATTCACTACACAGTAAAATACAAATTCGCTTCCCGCTGTCTGTCCATATGATATGTATGCTTAGATCTTTAATCTTTTGGCAAAAGATTTAGATACGGATTTTTTAAAAGGTAGAGTGATTCAAGAAGAAGATTTATATATGTCAATAAATAGTTTTGGATGGCTCTTTTCCAGGTAGTAGCTGGCCGACCTCTTCCTCTCTTGCCCTCTTCAATAGCCAAAACGCGACATATTATGGTAATACGAACCAGTTAGGAGATAATGGATGAGACCACACATGGGTGCCAGATAAAAATATCCTACCGGCAGCCATTGAGGCAATAGTTTAGCTGAATTAAACAAATAATGATAATAATTATATCCGATTGAAAAATTCTTCCGAATAATAAAAATACAAAATCAAAATGTTTAGTTTAACGCCATCTAGCGAGGACACGCTCGGGCATGAAGCTTTGACTACAGCGGCAGCGCTTAAAGCTCGCTCAGTCTCGATCACGCTTGCACCGGTTTTTTATCGTTAAACCGGGATTTTTGTCCAGTATTGTACTAAAATAGCTCTGTTATGTTTTTAATACACTATATATCCATCAGTACCTATCGTAGGGACCCTGCAGAAGGGTCGAAGCCAATTAGGGCCAAGGGTTTGTATCTGAAAGGAAGGCTCTGGCCCTGGTATGCATGGCTATGTAGAAACAGGGTAGAATGATTAGTCAATAAGAGTCTGACATTGTTTCCCGCTCCACCCAAGGGCACAATTCGTCATTTGATGATTTTTACCTACCATAAAAAAGTAAGTAAGTAAAAGTAGTTTTCTGATATTTCATCCTTTAGTTGATCATAAACTTTTGCACATTACCAATTCGCAATGACATCCTGTAGCCCTGATAACTCATAAACCTCCCGAGCACACGCTGAGTGCAATATAATAGCTGCAGTTAGTCCTTGTTACACCTAGTTACCATCTGCTGCAGTTATTCCATTACAGACGACCAGCTTAATCGTCATTGACTCGTCGTAGACCGGTCGAGTGGTTAATGGTTCTGGCTATGCCGAGGTCGTGGGTTCGATTCCCATCCAAAACACAATGTTTCGGTGATGAACACGACTACACGACCACGTTTTATGTGTGATTCCCACATATACGCACAAAACGTTTTGGGAACGAGTCAGTATTTCCTGATGGCTACAACCCGGGAATGTTTAAGTCAAGAATGAATAGGTTATTTCTAGGTACCTAAGCGCGCTCCATCGTCGACCGTATCGTCACTTTCCATCAGGTGAGATACCCAATGTTCAAGCGCAAACTTATCAAAAATAAAAAATATACATACGGTGTATGTATTTAGGAATATATATTTGTACGTTGATATGTTTATCAGTAGTCTTGTACCTATTCATAGCACAAGCTCTGATTAGTTTGGGACTAGCCAGTGTTGTATGAAAGTTGTGGAATATTTGCACAAAGAGTGTTCTTAGTTCACCTTCTACAAACAGATTATTTTGTGACTTACGAAGGTTTAAACAAAAACCAACGAACGATTAGCTTCACATGCAGAGCCCGCGAACGATTCACCACTTTAAATCCAAGACCGAAGTAATCAAAAATAGGTTTTATGTCGAGTGATTAAGGTGACTGCTGATGGTATGCCTCTGTCGTGAGGTAGAATGCAGTAGCAATGCCGCCGGAGCTCTGCTCGGTCGCTAATTGCGGCGACGTGCGACCGCGCGGCACAACGACGTCGCAAGACGCACAGCGGACACAAATTATATAGGTACAGATGTCAATCTACGAACAAAGCGCGCTCGAGCAACGCTCACATAGACACCGTTCACCGACGCGAAAACCGGGCTCAACGAGGATCGTTACGACCACGAAGGTGTCACGTTTGAGACGCACGTCTGTGAAATTTTGCAACTACCACGATAATTTGTTGTGCATAATCCAGTTGACAAACCTAGCGCGCACGACCGCCGTGCGTAGGTATGAAAAGTGAAGTACATACATGAGATTGACTTCTGTACCTTTTTATTTTGTGCAGCGGAGCTCCCACCTGAGGTCTGTTCGACATGCACTCCCCACAGAACAAATTGTAAACAAATTAGTAAAGAGCTAATTTAACTCAGAGAAAATACCATTGATTGGAGAATTGGCGGACGGCTTGCCTTTGATAATCAATGCTACATTGACAAGGATTTTTATTATCTGATGTTTTATTTAAATAAACCGACTGGAAGAGGTACCTAGATGACTTAGTTGACCGGTATGCCAGGCGCAGACAATCAAGTAATGAAATTAAATCTAGGTGTATACATAAATATGTCAAGCACAGACAACAAGTAATAACAAAACTCTCCGTTAGTAATTTTGTAGAGATGACAGAGTCATCCCTATCGAATTAAAACTATGTATGACTACACATTCCTAAGTAACTCGTACCATGTGAATGCTCATACGTGATAAGCATAACTAAAAGAATTCTTCATAACTTGAAACAAATGATTCAGTGTCCAAAAGACACACAGGAAACAAGTAATTTAATATTTTTAACGATTTTTATTACTCACGCCATCGTGGTGATTTAAATCTACGAGTTAGTTGACATGTTGGAATTCCGAGTGAGTCTGTACCTCGCGGTGACGAGATACATACAAACGAGCGGTGACATCCACAAGGACGGCGATACCGTCGTCACTCTGGTCACCGCTGCTCAGCGTGGTCAACGACTGCATGACCCAAGGTCACCGCCGTCATCAAAATGATAGTATATGACCATTTAGACATAAAATAAACGAGATTTTAAAATTAGATCACTGACTTTAACAGCTGTTTTACGAGTTTGGACATTTGCATAGAATTTATTGGTTTTATTTTATTGAGAGACTTAATTTGTTATGTGACGCAACTTTGGATAACAGATACGACTTGTTTTGAGCTCGATAGACTTAGTAAATTAAAATGAAGTCTTGTAAATTTTGTTAGATGCAACAAAGTGGTCATTTTGATGATGCGCACTCACATATAAATGAAATTCTTCCGCATCGAACTCAATATACCTACAATAGAAATTTACAAAGGTGTTCTTACCAATTTTTTTTGCAGCAAATTGTTAACTTTTGAAGCTCACTCATAAATAATTAGCTTATCACCCATGCAGCAAATCACTGACAGCTGAACAAAGCACCGCTATCTACAGTAGGTAGAGACAGGCAAATTAACCTACTTTATCACCTCTTTGTATATTTGTCCCTAAGCACCAAGCAATGCCTTCAAAAATATCTGAAGAACATTAGCGTCTTGCACTCCTGTTCATAGACCAAGACACAAAGCTGGTACTCGCGTAACGTTGCCACAAGACTCGCTGCCAAGTCTTTAGTCTCGCAGGTCACTGAACAAAACGCAGTGTCTGTTTGTCCTAAGACATACTGGAAGACGTGTTGAGGTCGTGCCAACTGCCTACCATTAGCGAATTGCTCACCTCCGCTCCGCAACAATACCACTCTGACTTATTGACGGTGCCTGCTTCAAGATGTGTTGCTTGAGATGGAAGACTGCTGAAATTCTTGGAAAAGCTTATGTTGGCTTACAGATTACTTTGACAACAATAACAAGGTTTTTACAAAATAAAAAATATAACCAACTTTGATATAAAAAAATGCCTTTAAATTTTAACCAATAAAGAAGCTACTAAAGGTAATTTTGCACTTGTTAGTGTTTTTTTTTTCTCCATTCTATATAAAATGGGTACACACAATTATATGCCTTTATTATAAAGGATCTGCAGGAGGTTTTTATCAACGAGTTTTTCCTACCTATCAAGTCTAAGTTTACAATATTGCGTGTTACCAGCGGGGGGCTTGCTTTTTAATAAGTTGAAAAACATTAAAAGCGCAAAATGTCGATGCTCTTCGAAACGTGTTTCCAACGTGAATAACAACGTTTATACATTTTTTTTGGACACAAAAAACTTGAACATTAATCTAAATACTAATGGTGGCAGCAAATGAGTCGGCCACCGAATCGTTCTCAGACTCAATCAGTTGATAATGTTCATCTCGTCACGGTGCGGGCCTGAGCCACTATTACAAAAGGCAATAGTTCTCACAGACGTAACAATTATCACACAGATTACTATTATAATGGAGGTATGCGAGCATTCAATCGTTAGACAATGATCTCACTCATCCTCAATATTGTTTTGAATATTTATAATTATTTCGGATCATGGTAGGGGTGATGGTATTCGATTCATAATTTTCCTATTTAAGTACTAAAGATAGGAATAAAATTCTACTAAATAATTTTACTACACATAGAGCAAGGATTATCAATTCTTAATGTTAACTACATATATATTATATAGGAATAACTTTTTTTCAGTGGCTGTGCTCGCTTTTAACTAAGTTTCTCCATGCAAATAATGCTCCCTTGTCCCCCTGAGGGGGTGGATTTTGAGAAATCCTTTTGCATTCTTTTAGTGAAGGAACCTCTATGCTAAATTGCATCGTTTGTAGGCCCAAACGTTCGTACTGGGCGTTGATGAGTCAGTGAGTGAGTCAGGACTCTATTATCATTCATACAGAAGATTTGTATCTTCTTTTCTCTATCTAGATTTGCTAACTCCTAAACTATATAACAGATTCGGATGCGATTTTCACTAATAAAAAAGACTGAAAACAGTTTAGAAGATTTATGCACACATACAAATTCGGGTCGGGTTAAATGGGTTAAAAAAAAAGTTAAATCACTAACAACATGAACGTAGAGAAGCCGGACGAATTCGCTTTGCAAAAGGAGGTAAATTGCAAAGCGAATTTATGGCAGTACAGCAACACTTGTTATGTACTATCGTACTTCTTTCAGTACTGTTAATCAGGGATCAGTTAATGTAACTAACATGCCTCTCTAATATCCTCCTCTCTGAACCTACCCACAACAATAACAGGATGGTCTCGTAGACCACAACCGCACACCATCGTGTCGCGTCTGACGCGCGACTCAACGCTACCGAAGGAGTCCGACAAGCCCTTAGCACTACGTACGCACAGACCGTGAAATAAGACAGTAGCGTCCGTCCGTGGGAACTGACGGACTGACCGAAGCCGAAGTAATTGTCTCAACTATGTATATTGGTATAGCTTTCATTGATCTGTCCCCAATACTTTCAGGTAAAAAAACCCTTTATGTTTTTCCGTCTTACAATTTACAATAAAAAATACTATGAATATAAATATTAAAAACAAAATTAAAAAAAAACAAAAGAGAACATTTGACCCCGACGTGATTTGAACACGCAACCTTCTGATCTGGAGTCAGACGCGCTACCGTTGCGCCACGGAGTCGTTGTGAAACGAGTCGAAATTTCGCTTCTAAATCTCAGCGTGTCATTGACGTCACCTTATGACGTAGAGCTAGTGCTATGACTGGTATCTCGACGGAGAGCGGTGACCTTCGCTTATGTATTTTTGCACTTTTACATAATCTTCATATTACTATGTTTATTTATTCGATACATTAATAGAATCTATATTTGATATAAATAGATATCTTTAATTTCCGATAAGTCGGATATTATTACGATAGGAATTTACGAAATCTCCATACAGATTATTTGATTGAGTAGCATTAACAATTAATTAGCAAATGTTAAATTAATAAATTTACATAATGATATTAATGATGTACGTTTTCTAACGTATCTTATCTAATAAACATGTAAATACATAAATAGGTATGTGTGGCCTGTTGTAGCTTATCGTTGAAATATATGAGACGGTACATTTGGTTCACATAATGACTAGCGTTACGCTCTCGAAACTTGCGGTTTCTCACTGACATTTCATTCATTTGTTCAAAATTAATTTGAAATACAATTTGCGGTTAGCAACTGATCACTGTTTCTTATCTGAATAAATTTCCTGTGGTAATGCTTACCTAGTTTTTTTTAAGGTGGTAAATCATATGATGACTTCTCTCGCTCTTTTATGTCAGACTTTTACTGACTAAACCACACGTATATTACTTCTTCTTTACCTTTGCATTCCAGTGTTCCCCTTCCTGAAGTAAACTCCCCGACGTAAATGGCACCAGTAGACTTCGGCCTGTTGGGCCCCTAAGATTCCCATTCTAGAAAACTAAAAGCCTCGAGACTTCAATCGATAGTAAATTAGTGAGCTCTAACTACAGGGCTCTACGCAGACTCTAGGTACATACTTATACACAGTTATACTAAGTTTATCCACAACAAGAACCAGAGGCGTGGGTAAAAAACGATCCGTTCCAATAAACCTGTCATCCCTTTTCTCCAATGGCCAGAAATCACTTCCCGCAACATATCGTTGTCGGCAGTAACTGTGCACTGGCGTATAAAGACTCACTCACTAACCGCGCCAATAAAACCTTTACTTTGAATACACATATGCCCGGCGCGGCGCCTCCTACCTTCCCCGCGCTTGCCCAAAAGTGCCCCTTTTTTGCCCGGAGGGGTACACTCGCATTTTTCACTACAGTAAAGTTCCCCCATTCGAAAAAAATCGTAATCCTTGTTTAAAAGTAATGTCCGACCGAACTTTCGGTTTCGGTTTCGGCCGAGTTTCGGCCAAAAATCAAGTTTCGGCTGCAGTTTCGTTTTCGGCCAAAATCGGCCGAAACTTTTGCCGAAACCGAAACTTATCTCGCAAGGTCACGCACGTTCGCCTAACTTCGTTTTCCGCGGCAAAGCTGTGTCGTAAGCCGTCGGCTCTGTTCGGGAATCGTCGTGTGCCGTTCGGATAGCTCTGTAGTAAGTTATTTGATTATATTGTCAACTGAAAAACATTTTGCTATGAGAACTTACTTTGAAAAAGTATTAAAAATGTTATTAAGATTTTTAATATTGTATTAAATAAATGATTACAATACAACAAACTGAATTAATATACTGTGTTTTCACTTCATGCCCTAATTAATGCAAAATAATTGTAAAAAACACCAAATTTCAGTATTTTAAGAAATTTTATACTTGACCATGTGAGTTTCGGTTTCGGTTTCGGTTTCGGCCGAAACTGAAGCCACGGCCGAACATTCGGTTTCGGTTTCGGTTTCGGCCGGAAAACCAGTTTCGGTCGGACACTATTTAAAAGTAAAGCCATTTATCGCGGCGACACTGATCCGGAGAGCAGGCAGACTAGCAACTGTGCTGACTCAGCTACATCTTTACACTGTGCTGACTATGCTAAGTATATTTACCACACTATACCAATTCTTCTGGAAGTTAGCAGCGTAGTAGCGAACTTACAGAAATAGGCAAATTTTATATAATACCTACTAGCTAACCGAGTCCTTTTCTTTTCCAATTATAATTAGCTAATGCTTACTAAGTGATTCGATAAACGTTATTTTGGCCATATAAATATATGGAATATATATAAACATATGGAAAAAAAATTACACACATTGTGTCACAATTTTTTTATATATGAGATGTAGACTGAAAACGGATAAATGACCAGTGAATGGTCATTTATCCGTTTTTGGGCATGAAATGTAACCTATGGCCTTAAACACCACCGGTAGAGCAAAAACTTTTCTTAATCAAATCATTAGTCCTAAAGATTCCCTATCTCCTACACACAAACCAACAATGTTACCTTTTTATAATCTAGTATTAGTGATAAAGTCCTATCGCGCGGTAGAGTCGTGGTCACCATACCTAAATATAGAGTCCGGAATACTTAACATAAAATAAACACTTAATAGAAGAAATTCGTTAAGTTTATAGTGATTTTATGGATCAATAATTATATTGATTAAGTTTTAATGGTCTGCTAGCGAGTGATTTGCATAGATAACGTGTGGTTTGACCATTTAGACCATTAGAGGAGAGGTAATCGCGGATTGATAATGGGTTCCTATACGAGTGTACGCAACGGTTATCAACTTGCTAATTGTCGGACTCCGTAAACTGCCGCTATAAATTTAAACGACTGATTAGTAATGGGCATACCTTCGACAACATTTGTTTTTTATACTATATCAACTCTAGTAGTAAAATTTGGTCCTATAGTTCGTTTTTTAATCCTAGATTTCGATTTGACAACTTAAAAAGTCCAGAAAATTGGGAACATATTTCTAGAATGTGACATTGTGAGTTGTCAAATCATAGTCTAGAATTAAAAAACGAATTATAAATCACGGACCCAATCATAAAGTTCTAAACTTTTATTTTCAAATTCCTTTAGTAGGTTCGGGGAGCCTTCGTGAATGTTCGGTAAGTGTCGGCAGCGGGGGCGATGGCTATGAATCAGTGAAACTATAAAGCTAAGTGGCATGAGGGAACACGCGCTGGGCGGGAAAATGACGAACAATTCTATTTATTGAATGCGTTCGCGGAGTGCCGGAAGGCACGCGGTAATTTGATGAGGAGCACGGAGCGGTGGAGGGATCCTTTACCAAGATAAATGTTAAACGTTTGTTTTGATTGCGGGTCTTACGAAAACATATACTAGAGTCCTGACCTAATTTAAGAATGAGAACATTAAGTTTTATCTATAGAATTGATACAAGATGAAAAACCCTTTTTTTGTTCTCTGGTTTTCTTTTAAATCAAATGAATATTATCTTGAGTCACCTTTATTTTGTAAATTTGATTTTCGACAAAAAAAGTACAGGAAGATATTGTACTCGAACATTGAAAACCAACACATCACACCACAGAGTTTCATTACACAAAAGCAGGTTTACGCAAACGGATTTTCATTTAAATGACCAATAAAACGAGAATACAAAAGCAGTGCTCAGTTTATGATCTCCTTAACGCGCAATAAATCCGGGCCAGTGTCTCGCGCCGGGGCACGCGCGTCGTGAGGGCGAGCACCCCTGGCGCTGACGAGAGCTTAGCACGCCCCTGCGGCAAGTAGGCCGATAAACGGAGTAGGGATGCCACAAGAAAACCGATAGACTAAGGATAGTCATTCAAGAATAAGTATGCGTCTTTAATGAAAACGATTCTGACTTGTTTTCGAACTATTTTTTGCTATGAACGTTTAGCTCTTAAAAATTCTTCGAAGAATAAAATCACTTTCACTGAAACTTTGTGGTAAACTACGACTCACTATTGCCTGACATAATATATTAAACATTTCCAATAATCACGTTTGAGTCACCGAACATGCTCTGCTTACTTCTCAAGTTTTTTTCTCGACAGCATTTCATTCTCTATTTTCCTCATTCTTCAAAGACTTATTCCCAAATGTTTTTTCTTGCAGCCTTCCTGTATCGACGTGCGCAACTCCTCGGTTCCTCCCGCGTTCATCACGACGGCAGCACGTGTGAGGAATGTACTCATAACGACCATCTCACTACACCGGTCATCATATTTTATTCGGCACTTCATCCTAATGTCCGCTAAGGTAGGCTGATACAAATAAAGTTAAGCACAGCTGGTGTTGAGTGTCGAGGCCTCTGTTTTATTTCATATTATATTCTGCTTAGCAACAGGAGTTGTAAATACACTGCCAGGTTTTATAAGATTGAACTTCTGAGGTAGGGAAAGAAATACTTGACCAATTAAGATTTAAACTACTCGGTCCAAAAACTTTGAGGTAAGCGGAACCCATCGATTCGAGAAGAAGAAGATTTAAAAGCAATATGCTCATGAAGGAATAGTGGGAGCAATGGCTCTTGTTGAAAATAAATTATGGTACTTAACCCACTCCGTATATTGTATTGGTTACAAAGAGCTGAATCGGTCTGTATTGATGAGACCACACGGTACAGACTTACTTACTTCCGAATTTTACATTATCTGCACTATGTCGCAATTATTAAATCTTATAGGAATCTCCGTAAGTCTTATGCCGTGAGGACGCACTATTAGATAAAAAAAAGCATTGAAATCGTTTTGATAAACAACAGAGAAACAAGCTATGATTCGACTATGGGCTTTACTCTCGGTGATATTAAATGAATATGAAAATACCACACTTATCATGTTTTTTTTTTACCATTACCATTACCACATATAGACATTAGATAATAAAACATTGCGGCGATATAATTATATGAATTATAAAAATGAGTAAGTATTCCGTATGTTGTAGAGTTTTATCGCAGTGATCAGCTTGAGTACTATTTTGCCATGCACTCGCTAACTGCGCATCCGTTATAATGAGGAATAACATTTGATTCGCTTCGTATAAAGCGTTTACGAATCTACGATAAACTTACAAGAACTAAAACCATTATTGCTATACATTCATACTTAAGAGAGGGAGGGAGATAGATTATGTCTGAATACTCTAAACTGAATGTAAAGAGTTTAGTAAATTGGAATATGTATCACCGCGATGTTCACAAATTTCTACTTTGCGAGATAAAGTACAAACTTATGAACGTTACGGTGCCCAATGATGAACTATATGAAGAACTTTTGCACTAACTTCCTTACCAGCGGTTTATAAACATTTCTCACCAGTAAAATATAATATGTTGTCTACAACTCTTAATTATTTCTGTGTTTATTGGAAGAAAGTTCAGCTTTGAGTTAAGCTCGCCTATATGAGTTCATTTACATTATCTCTGTTATCCTGTTATAAGTTGTTATGGTTATTAAAAATAATTAAAGGAAATAAAAATATTAGTTTATCTTCTGCCTAATACAGCCGTCCATCTAGATTACACAGTAAATCAACTGCAGTATCATAACCATCACTATTGAGGTATACATTTTCAATTTCCGCGGCATGTTCTAGAGATCTATCTCTTCATCTGTGTACGATTCCTTCAGTGATAAGTTATCATTGATTGGACTGCTCCCTCGCGTGTCAGGGTGCCACAACTCGTCGGGTTCCGTATCTAACGCGCCTTACATCAACATTGATAAAATCGGATAAATCAGCCTTTCTTCCGGCACTAGGCTTCAGTTATTAAATGCAGTACATGCTCAACTGTTTGTTGTAGGAACACGCAATGTCCTTTTCACTGAGTTTGTTGGTATACAATATTATATGGCATATTTCTTTAAAAGCGAATTGTGTATAATTTCCGTTTAAAATTAGGATATTAAATCTTCAATTATTTCAAAATTAGATCAATAGACTTAAAGATAGTTTGTGCTTTCTTTATAATTTAATTATCTCAGTGCGTTGACCAGTAGGTAATGGTCTGACTAAGAGAATTTATGGGAACTAAAATTTGTCACAAGGAATATCTTACTCAACAGCATGTTGAACATGAACTATATGAGTCCACAAATGAGATGCACTCAACACATCCCACGACGTGTCCATGTTTATGAGTGCTCCTGGCACAGCGAGCTACCAGGAGAGCAGCGGAAGGCAACAGTTAAGACTATTTTAGTTCTACTACAGCTCGTCGCTGGACGGAAGTCTTATTACTCCGATAATAATACAGAATGATGGCGCAGCATCGCTGATCAAAGAAACGGACAATTTTTGATGGTTTCATCTAACCAAAAGGAGGTGAAAGGTAATATTGTTCGTGGATCTGATGCCATCTGGGGTAACTCAATTAGTAGAAAATGTTGACATTAAAATTAATAACTGTATTCAGGTATGCAACTTAGTTGCCAAGATTTATTTATTTAATCGAAGGAGAGCCAAACGGCTATAACTAAAGTATAACAATTTTATAAGAAACATTGAGCCAATTACAAGCAAAAAACTTAGGATGCGCGATAAAAAAGAATGTGATAAAATATCGCACGTTTGAAAAAGTCCGCACTTAGCTCAGTGCTTTAAGCTCAATGAGTATATATTTTAGTGGTAAATTGGTCAAATGAGAAGTCTTTACAAAGAACATTAAAATCTTTACTCGCTTGCATCATGTAAGAGTTTCGCCTATAGTTAGAAGAGGAAGAAGGAATGGAGATGGGTTCATTAAATCTTTCCAATCTCTGGGACAATAGTAGTTTATGTAGGAGGTCAGGACATAATTTTTAGTAGGAAAGTGCAATCTGCTAAACGACTTTGTGTTCTTGATGTCTACTTAAGTCTTTAATTGTGGACTGCTTTTTCACTCAGTCCATAGCATAGCATTACTGGACGTATGTTGCCTAGTTCCCACTCTCGATCAGCACTAATCCCAAGGTAAATTATATCAAATTGGAATTAATATTCATAGCCTAGGTAGTTAGAAGCCCACGCATTGTGTCCAATAGACGGACAAACAAGCGATTATCTGTCCACGTGGAGCCGCGGCCGCGCCTGACGCTGTGGGTCGTGGACAGTACCGCACGCGGGGCCCGCTGGCGCGCCCATACCCTGGACGCCGCGGAGACCAGTGGCCGGCAACATGGTGATTGTGCTAACTGTGACAAGTGTGATGATGTGATAAAGAAACTAATTTAAAAAACCTATTCTTTGAAATCCAGTCTAACATCTTAAATGAAACCGTTCAATACTTTAAAATCATATAGGCGATGTATTATATTATGCTATTTTAAAGTCAAAGGACTGCAATATCCAGCCACTGATAATTTATTTGCTCAATTACTACACCATCTGAAAGATTTTATAGCTAAAACTGTAAGTTTCTAATTAGGCAAAGTAACTAGCTTAGCGTTTTACGATTCTTTAGGAGAGCAAAGCCTGCAGCAAGTATGTAGTTATATGAGAAGAGAGATTAGATGATGGTGATATCAGGTCGATAACTAATTAATTATAAACGTAATGTTGCTGTAATTACACGGAATAAAGCGGGAAGATTTACTTGCGTACAATGTTAGTTAATAGCTGCAATGTCTCGTAAGAGCCGCGTGAGACAGAGCCGGTATCTCACCAGTACGTGTGAAATTGTACGCACACAGTGTTCGCGTCCGCCAACTATCTAGTAGTCGTTAATCTACTACAACTAACTCTTGCGATACGACGGCGCTGTCCGACATTAGTGCCCATTGCCTGGACTCGACAGGCTGGTGCAATGTTTGAATTAAACAGACTGTGGAAACAAATTAAGTCTGGTCAGAAATACTAACTTTCTAATTTGTAATTAGACTATACATTTACTAAGGAAGTAATTTAAAACGTGCATCTCAATGAACTGTACAATATCGATAAAGTCGGACAACTTAATTTTGTTGAGTAAATTTAGTGTTATCTTGACAGCCATGAGGGCCAATGTGTACGGTAATAACCTTAAATATAGCCCGAAACGTAAGTAATGCCTGTATGAAACACCTCCAGTTCTAGATAATTTAGTAGTGAGCGCTTGTCTGACTCACACGAAACTTACTGACGATGAAGCGACTTCTACTATTTATGTATTAACTAGCCACCCGCCCCAGCTTCGCACGTGTACTGATGTTGAATATATTATGCATGTATTATACACATAAATCAGTCTATCTATAAAAAAAACGCATCAAAATCCGTTGCGTACTTTTAAACATCTAAGATCTGTTTTATACTATGTGTGCGTGCTTTTTTTCATAACCTCGAATATACTAGCGATATACGATTCCAATTGTAAACCATTGTTATTAAGCAATATACGAATATTTTCATCAACGGCAATAAATCAAATCATCGAAGAACTTCCATACACGAACCCCAACACAAGAAACTGAGTCTGACACACAAGCATCTCATTTCCCACATTGGTCCTTCGAGCTGGATTATTTTCTCCACGTCAGCGCAAGCAATATATTTATATTGAAAGGAATAATTAAGTATGAATGACCAGTACTGACTTATTTTAGTCGGGAACACACTGCACTCCAAATATCATGCTACGGTTTAACTTAATTCAGTCTCATTCTGTGCTTGTGTTCTCTTAAGTTGAAATATGTTTAGGTGTCATGAGAATTATACACTATGTAATGATGACAGTGGCTCGTCATTAATGCAGATCATAATACGCACGACTTTGACAAATTGATTGCAGTTACAAATAGCCTAGTAAGAAAAATTATAACATAATCAATAGTAATATAAAAAGAGACAATGAAAAAAACACGATAAGGACTGAATTAATGTTGCTTCGAAGATTTACAATATCATTGTTAGATTAACCGTTGTCAAATAAGTTGAATTCGGTACAATATCACTGAGATGCTAGTAAAACTTTTCAGTTTCTAGTCGCAGTCTGTGTGAGCCTGCGCCTCCCCGAGCAATATCCGACGATATCAAAGAATAAAACTGTCAAAACCCATTTATATGAATAATGCCATCTTTCAAGGCACTTTTTTGATTCACCCCCATTACAATTTCAACCTTTGTTTCTCAAAAATAGAGTTTATTTTCGGTTTGGGGCGTGTTTTTGAAGTGAGTTAACTGCATTTTTATGGAGCGTATGGTAAGTGGCACTTATGTCGGTTTAGCGAGAGGGACAGCTTTATGGAGAGATTTAAATTGTATGATGGCACATTCACGGCTGGCAGCGGGCCGCGGGTAGGCGACACCCAGGGGTGCAGCGCGCCCGAGCCGCGGTAACTGCTGAAATATTACTGTTTAAAGTCGATTGGCATGATGAAGGGGTCGTAAAAGGTCTTCTACAAAATAAATTGTGATTTGACGTAAGCTTTTGATCCACGTTCCACGCTACCCAGATAGACTCTAGACCGGTCTTACTTTACGCTTCAAAATTTGGACACAGCTGTATAGTGTAGGTACAGCACATTTTTTACTTAACCACAAGTTTTATGTTTTGTACTTTTTTGTGGTTTGAAGTTTTTTTATTATTAGTAATAATGATTGATTTATTTTGAAGCAATATTTGCTTAGGTACATATTAAAGAAACACATATAATGATATAAATTCACTTAGTAAAAAAAACATAACTAACTAAAATAAATCTAAACTATGGCGTCGAAAAACTCCTCTGCATTGCTGAAGGCATTGCCATGCTGTATGGCAAAGATAAACCTTCTGCCCGTGGTCGGTAAAGGTCTTTTAACAATTCGCCAGCACTCGGACCTCACGATCCGGGAGGAGGAGGAGCTCAAAAATATAACTACCAACAAGTTTTATGATTGTAATAATTACCATGCTGTCTTCATTTGTCGGTAATTAAGTTAACAAGGCTCTAACACTCCTCGTTACCGTACTGACTGACGGACAACTAACACCAGCACTTACAGTAGCACTAAATCTTACTTAATTAACTCATACAATTAGCTGTAATTATTGACAACTTAATCAGAGCCTCGTAAACTGAACTTCGACAGAAATTATACCGTCTCGTACGTAATCGATGCGAATAGTGAGAGGTAAGAATATTTAGTGCCCATAAAGATATACTAGGTCCTGGTCCTGGTTGCAGAACCGATAACGACTGAATGAGAACCGTGCAGGGGCCGTTGTCAGTAATTACCACAGTTGCATAGATTAAGAAACATAAATGAACAATTAGCAAATATGCGTGGCACGCGACACTCAGTAGGTTCAATTCATATCTTAAGTAACGACCTAAGATTAAGATTAGACTTAACAGAGGGTCTTTAACAACACAGAGTCTTTATTGTCGGAAATATTTTGTAATATTTCCTACAAGTGTGTTTACAGTAAAATTACAAAGTTGAGATAGTAGTCAAACGCATCAACAATTTAAATAAAGCTTCTCTTTTCAATAGGTAGTGTATTTACCTCTAAAATATGAACTATATTTTTCGTAAAGGAAATGTCGTAATTGAAAAGTCTGTGAACCCCTCAGATGATCCCCAAAAGGAACTGCATATAAGGCAGTATGTAATTAGTGAAAGCCGTCAATAGCCACGCTCGACAAATATGTTCCCCATCGGTCGGTAACCGCCACAGTTCTGCTGACTGCTCTCATGGAAGCAATCAGTATTGATTGTCTGCGGTCAGACTTGGACAACTCCGCGCTGTCCGTGATCCGAGCCGCGGTCGACACCTGGCCATCAGAGTGAGCGAGTAGGGTCACCACAACGAGGAACAACAGCCCGTGAAAGAAACGAGCCTGTGAAAATTTTACTTTTTTGGTGTATAAAAAAGTGTTTTCTATTCTATTCTACAGACGCTTTTAGTTATGAAATGATTTTACCTATTAAAACCAATCCAACGTCCAAGGTATATTTGTAGTTAATGCGGTGTACAATCATTACATAGTATAAAACAAAGCAGGTTCCCGCTGTCCTTATGTATGCTTAGATCTTTAAAAGTACGCAACGGATTTTGATGCGGTTTTTTTAATAGATAGAGTGATTCAAGAGGAAGGTATATGTGCCTAATACATGCATTATATTTTCAATGTCAGTACCCGTGCGAAGCTGGGGCGGGTCACTAGTAAAGTATAAAATAAATAAATAAATAACCTTTCTACTAAGTCAAAGGCTCTTCACTTCATTGCTCGAAGCGTATCAGTTCCATTAGACACGGCTAACGGTGTTACAATATTTTATTCATTAGGTAGTTCTTCCAATTAAGTATTAATGAATTCCTCTACTAAAACAAAAGCCAGTGCTCTAGGACAGTCACCCTGAGCGTGAGGTTGCGTGCAGCTCGCTCGGCCAATCAGCGCGAGAGGAGGCTCCGTGGTTACACTTCCAATTTACACTCGCGAGGAAACGGATATTGTAAGTGACAGCCGAACAGATACCTCGTGCTTTATTTGCTTTTAATTTAGAAAGTATAGTGATGTTGTGGGAAGAGGGATTAAGTGTCTGTGGATTAGAAGCGAGCGACGATTGTTTTTTTTTTTCGTTTGTTCTTTTTGGATCACGCAGTGGCCTGCTACTTAAAGATATAACAATTGTGACGCAAAAAAAAAATCTCTTAGTTCTTCTATATATGTATACAAAAGGAGAAACTGACTGACTGGCATATCAACGCATAGCCCCGAAACTACTGGGACTAGGAGTTTGAAATTATGCACAAGGTGTCCTTATGAACACTAAGAAAGAATTTTCCAAAATCCACCCCTTAAAGGGATGAAACGCGTGTCCAAAGTTCGGCGAAAACCTATTTTCACGCGGGCAGCAGGCAGGAAGCTGGTAAAACATAACGTAACAACCTCTTTTTTTATAGTACCATTCTTATTAATTAGTAGCTTCAACTCTCCAACCTAATAGCAGTGCTGTATGACAAGCGATTGATTTCGTTTTAATATAAACTAATTTTCATGAGTATTATGCAAGGTTCTCTGAGAACAAATTTACTTACATGCTGGCTCCTGTATATAGTACCGTGTGGCTTGTGGCCAACAAGACCGCGACCCCTGAACTGGCCAGAGTGGCCAGTTAAGTAACGCACGCTAACTTGTGGCGCGCTCACCGTAAGCTCCGGCTTTACGACTGTAAACATTAAACAGACGCATGCTCTGCGGGCACCCAGGTACTACTAACAGATGCCGTTACAGTTTAAGTAAGGCACAACAGGTGACCCAGTCACACAAAAAACGTTCGTACCTACCCGAAGGTTAACAGAATATGAAAGGCACTTCAGAATCGTGGCTGAAACTTGAAAGGGTTATATTATCCAAATCTACTATCAGAACTCAACATATGATAAATCGTTTTAATCGTCTTGATCGTCCTCTGAACATAGGCTAGAAGAAGGTGACGCCCTCTAGCGGACAAAAAGTAATGTATTAAAAAAAACTTAATAAATACACGGTGTTTAGTATCATTTCAAATGGCTTCACCTGTACATTTCCAAAACATTGATCAAATTTAAAGTGACGCCCTCTAGCGGACAAAAAAATCTGTTTTAACAAAATGTTAAAATAAATGAACCGTGTTGCATATCATTTGAAAGGTCTTCATTTGTGCTCATAAACATATTTCCATGAAAATTCAATTTTCAATCTCAAGTGGTCCAAAAATTCTATGTTAAAAACAGTATAGAAACACTGTGATTTAACACCAAAATAGTTTAAATAAAAAAACTAAAACTCGACTACGACAAAAAAACGACACTGAAAAAGTATGAAACCAGAAAATACACATGTCCATTAGCGCTTAAGTGACATAAATAACCGAAAATGTGATAAAATCCAATCAAAAATATAAATCTTAACAGGATCGGGATCAGCAGATAAGCTGTTTTGCCATTTCTTGGTTACATATTTTATAGATTATTTCTAAACACAATGCCATCACCTGGTTTAGTAGTTCGTTACATCTCTCGTGTTGTGAGTTGCACCGCAACCGTTCCTCCTGCTCCGTGGTTTACATTCACCGGCGTGCTTTACGAGCGGTGTGCGGTCGCGGCCACGCTGTTTATGTTCCACACTTCAAACTTTAAACACATCTGCCGTATTTAATGTTATGGAACTGTACAGAACGATGGAGTGCGCTACAAGTGTGGGGAAATTGAAACCACTTACGAACTTCAAGTTTGCGGCTTGTAAATCAATATTTGTGGAGTTGTTACATTTCATCATGCCAAGAGTCAGTTTCAAGATGGCACTGAGAATATGAAATTGAGATCACGGTTAATGACTACTGAGAAAAGAGAAGAGAGCCAAGTAAATAATTACAGCCTCATTATAACCAAGTCCATACTTAAGGAAAATTTAAGTCTACGCTATCAACAATTTACAAAACACGATTCAAGCTAAACAAGTTGTTACAATTTCGTAGTGGAGCATGTAGCACGTCGCGCACGTCGGACGTGCTACGAGTGAGACGTCAGACGCGTGCAACGCGCGACGCGCAACGTGCTGCATTATGCGCGCGCCCCGCTGCGCACGACACGCACACCGTGGCAGGTGCAGCTTACACAATACTTCAGGCCTTTGATGGTAACAGTATGTTGTAAAGCGGAGTTTTTACACGGAATGGAAATGCTATAAATTCATATTTATGTACACTTCGACTGCTTGTAAGCTGTCCCAATATTTCCTTATTAGTTTGTCATCAACTAAACCTTAATCTGGTCTTATAGATCCACTTCATTTACACCAATTTTCAAAATCATGACCTACCAATTACAAATATAACGTTTTTTTTTTACTTTTCGATTACTATGCTAATTTCAATGGAAGGTTTAGTATAATCAAATAAGAGCTTTTAATAACATACCTAATTGAATAAAAGCCCACGTAATTGTAAAAGTTTCTTCTATTTTTTTTAGTAGTAGTAGTTTCTTATATAATTTTGAATAGGCTCTCATCACTGAGGTTTGCGTGAACACCTACCCAATTAGTGTTGGTAACGCCTCGACAATGGAGCCTACAATAACCAGAGGGACATAATATGCTGGTCTTGTGTTCGCTGGCGGGGCCATTTCCATGTGCCGTTAGATAGTTCGATTGGACGCATGGAAATCGCCCAAGGTTATTAGCGGACCCAAAATGATGATGCTCTTGTATTTTTTAACCTTTTTCATTATCATTATTTATTTAGAATTACCTAGTTTGTCTTCTGTGAATGAATGAACAGGTTGTGATGAAGAATGTGAAGCGTTTTAAAAGACGGGAAGACCAATCAAAACGATTGATGGACTCATGGAAAATTAGGAAAAGGTGACAGGAAAGTCACTGATTCTGCGGATCATCATCATAATCATCAACATTTCAGCCGAAACACGTCCATGACTGTTGGACATAAGCCTACCCCAAGCGTTGCCACAACGACTGGATCTTTTTTATTATGCGGATAAAAAAGATAAATATAAGAAGAAACACGGTGCAGGGCAGCGTGCCAACCATAGATATAAGAAAAGAGGCCAACAGTCATAAGGGCAAGGAAAAATGATGATCAAATGTGATTGTTTAAAGCATTTTCTTGGGAAAGAATTAGAAACAGCTATTGCTAATTTAGCGAGTGTCAAATAAAGAATCAAAGATATGACTTGTGACAATGCAATATGAGAGTTTTTCATCAGTTCTTCTACATAGGAAACGACCAATAGAAAACGTAGGTTCTAGCCATACACAAATTCTCTTATAGGCCTGTGATAAATATTCGAACTTAATTAGAATGAATTGATAAATATGGCACCTTCCACGAACGAGCATGACCAAACATGAATATCTATGATGACGTCACTATTTCGGTCACTGAGGTCAGTGGGGACGGTCGAGCGGCTGGCACAGGTGCTACACATAGTGATGACTGACGAGCGCCCGGGGCGACTCCTTTGTAGGGCGCGTGATCTATCTATTTGTAAGTTGTTTTTATAAACGTTGCACTACTGGCGGTCAGTCGGCAAGCTGTAGATGTACTTATATTAAATTAGGTCATATTACGAGTAGCGAGTAACTGTTACTTATTCAATGCCTTGGTATAGTGCAAAGTAGAGCTTTTTTGTAACTGTTAGCGCAGTTGTTAAACAAATGGCTGTTATGCTACGTGACGCGGATTCGGTCCCCGCTCGGAACAAATATTTGTATGGCTTAAAGACAGACGTTCCGGATCTACGAGACGTGTATATGAGTTAATGTGTTTGTGAATACATTCACAATATACATAGAAGTTCTAGTGCAGGGAAACGTTTTTATAAAGAAAAAAAGACAAAAGATTTTTCTGCAAACAATTTTGGAAATAATATCAAAGTAAAATAATACCGAAGCATGAAATCGATTGCGCGCAGCACCCGCACAGTTCAAGGATATTTTTACGCTATTTAAGATTAGCACAAAAACCAGTCGTGTGACAAACTCATACAAAAAATATGTAACGAACAGGTTACCGCCGCAATATCCGCGGCATCCGTACAAATTGATCACAACTTATGGAAATATAATTAAGCCTGAACTGGTCGGGCCGCGGTTGTAAAAATCTGCTATAAAACGTTTGCCATGAAATTAAATGATACGAGGTTGATTACAAGTAAATTAACTATGATAATAACCGGTCCATATTGCTTTTATAGATAATGAAATTATATTTGATCTGTTCTGAACGACGCAACATTTGATTTTTGCACTGTGAATGTGAATATTTAGAAACGGTAAATATAATGCGGAGACCCAGATTAAACTACGTTATACCACCGTCAGCGATAAGGACAATCCTTATGTCCCAACGTCCAAAATGTGGTTGACCCATCGATGGTTGACCATTTTTTTTTAATGTTGATAGATTCGCGCTTAACCGCTATCTCATCTGATAGAAAATTGACGATGCGGTCGACGATGGAGCGCGCTTACCTAAATGTAACCTACCTAATCACTGTTTACTGAAAGAATCCCAGGTTGACATGTAACAGTTTAGGAGCTCCAGCCTTGCAGACCATGTCATTTGGAGTGATTGCTGTCATAAAAAGTCACTTGGTCTATGCCCGCTCGAGTTTCTTGAAACTGTCCGCTTCAAACAACAATAATGCGCGGCTCAAGATCGTCTCAAAGCGAGATCTCTATCAGCGAGTGGACAGCAGGACAATAGTCGCGGCACAACAATGCGTGACCCGCGACCTGCCGCACTCGGCCGCAGTCGGCCAACCTCGGCCACTCCCGGACGCGCTCGGGACAGTTCCGACTCCCACGCAAACGCTCTGCACCGCCTTTACGGTGTCAGACACTACTATTGTGTCGTGTGATGTTCCATATTTGAATTTTCTTAAATGTTTTTTTTTTTTTTACTGGCCCAAAAACTTTAATAGACCCGTCGATTTAGCCATCGACTTAGATAAAGTTGGCCAGTCTTAACTACCTATTATCTTTACAGTACGAGATAAAGCGTAAAGTTTTTAATTTAAACGGAAATTAACGCCAAAATAAAATAAACGCATGACTTTGCCTCATACAGTTCCAATAACTAAGCGAGGCATTTAGTCTAAGTACCTACACTTTTACAAGATTTGCATAAAAATCTTGGAAAAGCTTCCGAACGATTTTAATTTAAGTACACAACTCGAGCTAACCCAACTGATATCAGCAAGTCGTTCAGAGGCGTTCCATAAACGAAACATTTATGCAAATAAATCACACCGGTTTGTTTGTAACGCCTTTCGCAGAGAGACTTACAAAACGATCGCTAGTTCCAATTAATTAGTCTGTTCTATATCATACGATTGATTCGGCAACACACGCCGCAGATTTATGAAGCTGGGCGTCGTTTGAGGAGTGTTTATCGAGTTACATTGCCTTATGGATGTGCCGGTAGGTACAGATGTAACTGTCGGTGTTTTTGCTCGCGTTCCCGGTCTCGTCCGTAGCGAGCACCGCGAGTTCTACCTGGAACTCATTTTCTCTCAGGACAGTAAAAAACGAGGACAGAAGGTCTCAGGAAAGCGCGATGTCAACTTTTAATGCGCTCTCAAGACGATTTATTTGTAAGAGGAAGTTTTAGCTGTAAATGTAATCTCTAGTTATAATGTAAGATAAGTCTTTAGTCAGCCAAGGCTGTGACAAATTTTTCAAGCTAATTTATTAACTGCAAGCCTTACGGTACCTTCTTATTATATCTTGTGGTCAGTACCTATTCATGAAATGTGGATGTTGGTTTTGGCAAAAGTGTAATCATGGTAGTTACAGTATAATGATCAGCGCCCTTGTTTCAACTACCTACCACTTATTTATAACCAAAAATGAATCAAGATGAGAGAAATAAACTGCATAACAAAAACAGTACCAATCAATAAGTTCTAACTCTTGAGAAAGATCGTGTTTAAAATATACTTTTCAATACCTACCTACTCGAAAACCCGCTCTTATCCTTATCGCTTTCAGGCACATAACGTAACTATTTAGTCATCTGTGAGTTGTGACGTAACCTACTGTTTTCCGCACTAATGCGAAATAACGCGCGAGCATACACTCAACATAATTTATTGTGTTCATCATGTCAGGCTGGGCGCTAATCCATCCCACACCATTCAGCAAATGCAGTGTTTGTTTAATTCTATGTAAATTAATTGAATAAAAATATGTTTGAATACACGTGACAAAATTAAAAAAAAAATCATAAGTGTACGAACGCCGGCGTTTACTTCGAGCTTAAGAGTTTGATAGTACTCGGCTCCATAACACCATCGCCTGCAGTTCAGGTGAATTCTGCCATCGGCAATGACAAACTTTCTCCACGTGTATCAAAAGGTTCTATTAGGTTTATTAACACAGTACTTAGTTAGAAATCATTCGCTGTAGCAGTGGAATGTAAAGCTATATAGGTATGAATGATGGTTGTCCTGACCTGTCATGGTGCATGACGTCGGCGCGCACCCAGGGCGCGGCGCCCCACTCGTCGGCGTCGCGCTCCTCGGGCTTCGCCCTCAGCAGCCCCGACAGCCACGTGTACGACTTGCTGCGCTTCATGGCATGCTCACACACTCACTCCTCACTACACACCACCACAGTAAGCTTTAGAAATTTTCTTATTTTTATTTATAGCACTAGTGTTCAAAACAGTTTTTATAACTAACACTTTGGTTTGTTACGAACTTTGACACGCTGTTGGTTTCTTTTTTTTTAGTATCACTGTCGACTTCACTTTTTTGTTAGACACATTTTTTTACACTTTTTAGGCACGTTGTGTTAAGTACCAACGATGATTTCACTTCACGCAAAAACTATTTTTTTATCTTGAAATGTTTTTTTATAATTTCGAAGACGCTCTCCAAACTATTCATCACTGTAGACATCACAAAGCTTCCTTATTAGTTTGTGTCGACACTTGTGCGTGAAGCTTCCACTCTTGTCAAAATGTCAATTAATTTTCAACTCATTAAAATTTCTTACTTCAACACACAATCATGGAAACATACAAACACTCCCGTACAATTGATCTAATTGGTACCTTACACTTATGAAAATAAAGTTTACAATAGTTTGTGTGTCAAGAATATAGACATTTTGTATTCTCATCGAAGAAAATTGACGTCTGACGATGGACGTTAAAAAAGTGCGTGGAACAAGTGTCGATCACTCGAGTTCCGTACATCCAGGTGCGGGGAGCAATTTACATTTGCTCGCTAATGACAATCACAACAACACTAAAGATCACACGAGGACCAAAGACGCCTGGACATTAAGTTTTAGAAATATTAAAAGCTTTAACTCTAGATAAATGTTTAATAAATCGAATAGATCTTTTAAACAAAATGCTAAAACGAAAACGCAATTCGCGAATAAATAAACCTGTGTCAAATCTGAACACCATGACAAAGCTGTTCTAACAAAACCTCAACAATAAGGCTACAATCACATAAATACCTAACCCTAAATGAGCGATGTCAAGTCCAAGGCGGGCCGTTACTCGCACAATAGAGTGTTGATCAATCGGTGTAGCCTGAACAAATTGAATAGACACGCGTCACTCACACGCTGCAGTTAACTGAGAGCATTCGTACTTGGCCGGGTAACGAATAGTTTGGGAGAGCGTCCGATGTCTAATGAAGCCGGCGAGTACCTGTAACAGAGAGAACGGGTTTTAGGTGTCAATAGAGACTACAGGTACATGCTCCATGGTGCTCATACGCTCGTACTCAACATGACCTCAAAAAGACCTCGCTTGAATTGGAGGTGTTGTTCCGGCGTGGGAGGGTCGCCTTCGGAGATAATGATTTGTTGAGAGCATATTGTAGTGCCAACTGTCGTATTGTGTGTACTGAGGGTGCTCTCGAGTTGTTGACGACACGAGTACACTACAGTGCGTTACAATCGTCAACATAAACAAAATGAAAAATAACTTTAAACACTTGAGCCCCAAGCGAACGCCGCCGTGATTAATTTCCTTTCGAGTATCTACCATCATTAGACACATTATAGAAAGATAATAGGTGTGCGGACGCCGGCGTACACGCTACGTCTAATAAAACCAATTCAATTCAATTCAATTCTTTATTGCTATAAACACATGTGTTACATAAGATCTTACAAATAGTTTCATAAGTGCACATGGACCCTGTCGAGCACAGCAATTTTATAAAATAAAATAAGGTAGGTAGTAGCACAAATTAGAAAAAAAATAAAAATAAGATAACGTTGGATATACATCAAATTGAATTAAATAAAATACAAAATATGACTAACACAGGCAGGACATAAAAATAATGAATGCCGAAAAGTCATTAAATGTCTAAATACATTTGTCGTTATCAAAAGTAAATTCATTATAAAGGTCAACAAAATTTATGTTAATTACTCAATATCAAAAATGTTAGTTTCTATGTTAAGTAAAATTCAATAGATTCTTGCAAAATACTGAAAGATTTTTTTTTTGGAATGTTAATAATTAATTCAATACAAATGTCAAGATAGTTAAATTCAATATGATGTCCAAATTTAAGTCATTATAATTAGGTATCAAGATAAATTCATTGTACAAGTCAAAAAAAAAAAGAAACAATATGAATGTCAAGTTAGATCAATAAAATTATAAAAGTTACAAATACCAAAATTATTAATTACAAATGTCAGGATAATTTATTACAAATGTCAAAAAAAAAAACATTTATTTAATACAAATTTCAAGATTAGGGATAATTATAGACATATTCATTATAATGTTAAAAATTAAATTAATTATAATTGTCAATATAAGTTCATAATAATTGTCAAAAATAAATTCATGGTAAATGTCAAGAAAAAAAAATCATGAATGTCAAATTCGATCATTCAAAATACAAAAGACACAAATACTAAAAATGATTAATTACAAATGTCAAAATAATTCATTTAAAATTTCAAAATAATTCATTTCAAATGTCAAAATAATTCATTACAAAATGTCCAAAATAAATAAAATAAAATGTCAAAAAGAACCAGGGCCTGAATTGCTTCATTATTATTAAGATTGCCATCCTGAGGAGCCGTGTTAGCTACAACTTAGCATATATAATAGAAACATGCGGTTACTCCGACATAGCTGCATTTCGCATGTTTCTATTAAACATGCTAAGTTGTAGCAAACACGGCTCCTCAGAATGACAACTTTAATAATAATCAAGCAATTCAGGCCCTGGTTTTATTAGCATTTTAATTACCAAACATAAATAAGATATTGAACTAGTTCGACACACGCGCCCACGCACTAGTGCGTAATTAGAACTAGCATTCACGGTTGCAATGTTTTCATATTTAGATAATACTGGTTGTCCAAAGTCAAGTCCCAGTATCCATATCCAGTACCCATGGCTAAGTCCAAAATTAAATTGCACTTCCGAAAACCCAACACCTGCTTCTTTTTTTATTTCTGTTAAAATTACTTATTTATTTTCATTGTAAAACTTTAAAGTCTGTTCAACATGTTGTTCGTAAACGACCGTTACCATCCAAACAGCTAAGTTCGAGAGGGTACAACAACAACATTGTGTCAAACACAAGTCAACACTATACAAGGTGTCATTGACATGTTGACGCAAACGAATACCCTGGATCCAGTACATGATTCTGGACCACCCAGTGGTGGAATTTTTCAAAAATTTGAAAAAAAAATTGATTTTTTTTATTTTTTACCTGTATAAAATCGTTATTCCATACCAATTCCAATGATATTTTTAGACAAGAAAAAGAAAAAAAACATTTTTTTACAAAAAAAAATTATAAAAAAACCATCGAGGCAAATAAAGTCGTTATTCTATTAAAACCCGATAACATTTTTAATTTGGAATGTAATGCACTCATTTTTTTCGCAAAAAATGTTAAATTGACGTTTTTATACAGTTTAATTTTAAAAAAGTTAAAAATTCATTAAAAAAAAATAAGAAAAAACCTACAAAAAATTCCATCACTGGGGGGTCTAGAATCATGTACTGGATCTATGGTATTCGTTTGCGTTAACATGTCAATGACGCCCTGTATAAAACAAGAAATAATTTTCAGGATGTTAACAACAAAGATTTATGATTCAAGGAATCTATCACCTTTGAACACTTCATACTACAATGAACATGATGCTATTAGCAGACAACAATAAATTAGAAATGACACCTTTGCCTCATACTTTTCATAAAGCCTTCAGACTTTCTTTTCTTCAGTATTGAATCATGTAGGTAGAGACTTTGCCAATATTATATTAACTAAACTACGAGCTGACTTAAAGAGAGGTTTATTTCATAAAGCCATAGATACAGTTTATCCATCTGAATAGCAATAATGAAGTACAATACAATGCTATTCAACACTTGAGACAGAGTGAATCTCTGCGTGCTAGTGTAAACTGTGCAGACAAGAAATGGACGCGTGTGGAAATGTGTGGTGTGTGTGGTATGTTGTGGAGGGTTTATCTGTTTTCAAATAGAGATGATCCTAAAAAAGTCATGATCCAAGCAATTTGAATTTTTTTCTGCAGCTCGCAACTGCTTGAATTGAAAGTCACCCACCACAAGCTTAACAGTTTAATTATATGTACAGGTAGTTATAAATTGGAAGCAGAAACTTTAACAGTTCAATCGTACGTAAATGATGGAGTTACTGCCGGAGAAGGGGTTTGAGAAAAGCAGTAAAACTGTTGGCTTTTGTAATTATCAGTCAACAAGTACCACCTAACCACCTGGGTGAGTACGCGGTAGTCGGGCCCGGAGTAATGATAGTGGTTAAAGGTTTCAACAGCCAGTAATGATGTCAAATATGCTACTACAACTCGCCGTTCATTACATCATGAGACAAGCCATGCAGATATCATTCGAGACGAAAACAGAACCAACCATTATTATAATAAACTTAATTATAGCTAAATTTAATAAGTAGTGAAAGCATTTCCCATTTAAAACTTTGCAAGTCGCCACTAGCGCGGAACAAATCCAAAAGAAATGAATGAAAGCGTCCCCTTAAAATGAGTCATGATGACAGTTAGTGGATTTTCACTTTAAGCGAAAATCTTGTGCCCGACCGGAGAGAGAACTTTTAAATGAGTTAGTGAAATGTGCAAGTCAGCGCAAAATGAAAAGTCCGCGGCGTAGGGTCGCATCGGTAGTCACCTTGCTTTATAACCAACTTATCTCAGAAGCCCTACTCGTTTTCACTTGGGAACCTGAATATTAGAGTGGCCATTACGAAATAGAGAAGAATAATGCATTAAAACCTACCTAATAAAATAAAAACCTTCCTAAGAAAAAGCTTGAAGTTGAAGAAGAAATCAAGATTAGTAACGCTACATACTGCAAGGTAGTATCGTATTGATAGGTCGCGTTCAGAGCGGAGTGAACTTTCTCTTGCGTTCCTCTCTTGCGTGTCTCTACACCATTTTAAACTGTGGAAAATTTAAACTATCCCTCATGTGACTTGCTCTTTTGAACAGTGGAAAGAAAAAGATGATTGTATACTTCGTTATAACTTTACTGCTTACGACCCCGACTACCAAGCTGCTGGCTGGTCACTCACTATAGAAAGTGTTAATAGGATTTCGCTCACATTATTCTATTTTGCGTTAACCTCATTTTCTTTTCAGTTGCTTCAATGTTGAATTGCTGATTATCCATCATCATTGGCACTATTTAAATCACTGCCTGAGCTTTCGTTCGGCAATAAAGTCAGAGTTTTATCACGCTGCCAGAAAAAAACTCAATGCATGCACCGGATTCCAATCGCTCAAGAGGGGTTAAACGCCGTGACTGTGACGTGAAGAAACACAGCGTTTATAACAAACGTGATAGTGTGGAGAATGTTTAATGTAAAGTGCCATCGGTCGCGGTTGATTGGAGAGAGAAATGCACTTACTAAAAGTCGTGTGTGGTGGTGATTCGGGTCAGTTCGTGCGGGTGGCCGTTACCAACTGCAAGAAGAGGTAAAGACGTGCTGTCCAGCAAATGACAATGTTATGTAGGTAACGGGTGTCGATGTAGAGGTCGCAAACAGGTGCGCAATTTAGCGGAACAAACCAAATAGTATAGCTTACAGTGATGTCATCTGTCTGTCATTACCTTGATAATAATCTAAACTTAAATTTAAGAACCCAAAATATAATAAATTGATCAGCACTTCTAGAGTAAAATAAAACATTGAAATAATTTTAAGTTAGCTCTTAGCACGGTAACAGTAAATGTACTGTGTATTGGTGTATTGGTGTAGAGGTGTCAATTTTGACACCTCTACACCAATACGATGCACACAGTACCTACTTTTGTTACTGGTTCCGTAGGAAATTTCTACCGGAGGCATACTCTATCATTATCGAACTTTAAATGAGGTAGCTAAACGGGATATTGTTAGAAATTAGATCAGTTCTTGCCGACATTCTTAGAAGCAGTGACATGGTTTGTTCGTTTCAGCGAGTAACCTTTAGGACTTGATGTGGTTTCGGAAATGCTCTCACTAAAAAAAAACATCAAACTATTGCTTTTTTCCGAAAAAAATTAGCGTTCGTATGGAACAGAAATTGTGTAGAAAAACTGCGTCAAATTTTACCACACGAGCTATATACGATGGCAGTTATTCTAGCTCTCTCTGCTAAGGAAGTTTACTCCCCGTAAATCTCATAGGCTACAGTTAGTAAATAGTACTTCGCTAGGTAGTTATAAAACGATATCGTTAAATTTTAAGTGCTTGACGGGGTAATGTTCGTTTTTAATAGTCATAATAACACGCAAATTAAGTACTTCCTAATTAAACCAAGTTATAATAAAGTCAACACATCAGATCGCTCAATTACGCAAGCTTTCTTTACGGGTGTTTTACATATCATGCGGATTTGTTTCGCATTCAAAAAAATCTATATTGCACGCATTACACTAAATACTTGTATGAATGTAAAGGACATTTCAAGGCAGAGGTTATGCATGCATGCGGAGCAATTTCATGCTGAAATACACACGATATTAAAATCATCCTTGAAGCCAAAATTATGATTATAATATTTATTTAATTTTTTTTTTATATATTAATAATTTTTTAATATAGTGAGTCCGTCTATGTATCTACATAGGCGCACTTGCAACGAGGCATTCTTCACCAGTCAACCGTTAAGTTCAAGAGAATTCGCTGCGGGTCTCTAAAAAAGTTGAGCAAATATTTATTGAAGCTCGGAGGCTCAGTTGCGTCGAATCTATTTCACGGCCAACGTGTCAAGCGCGAACCGTGCCAAGAGCAGCGTGACGTCACTACATCAACTATAAAGTAATCAGCTTAGAAAAGTGCTGTGTGTTGCTCAATGCCGAAGATTACAGATGAGCTCCGATCACGCGGACAAAGTTTCGTAGAATAAGGCATGAACAAAATGCAGTTAATCGATACAAAGAAGTTCATTGGTTCTCTAGGAGTTCGTGTGAGAGGAATCTGTTCTCATAATTAAATGCAGAAGGTACAATCTACCATACCTAAAGATGTGGCGGAAGAGGCTCCGGCGAGATCTCATGGTGAAGTGGAAACAGCGACTGTCGCAACCCAGCGCTGGGCACACCGTAATCTCAGCGGTAGTGCCCCTCTTTGAGGCGTGGCTGGATAGACCTCACGGCGTCCTCACTTTCCGCATGACGCAGGTTCTCACCGGACATGAGAAGTTCGGGAGATTCTTGCACCGGATTCGTGCGAAAGAGACGTCCGGGTGTCGCCACTGTGAGGCGAGCCCGGAGGACACGGTGGAGCACACGGTGGAGGTGTGCCCTGCTTGGGAAGAGCATCGCCGTGTCCTCGTGGGAGTGATCGGCGGCGGCGACCTCTCGCGCCGGGCCCTGGTTCAGGCCATGGTCCGCAGCGAAGAGGAATGGCAGGCGGTCGCCTCCTTCTGCGAAGCAGTAATGCTCGTAAAGGAGGAGGCCGACCGCATAAGGCAAAGGCAACGGCGTACTCGCCGTAGCCGTCGCCGCCGCGATCCTGCCGATATCCGGCCACCGTAGACACTGGCTCGCGGACGGTGAGCAATGGGTAGCTCGCCGTCCGGTCGTCTGGTAAGACCGAGTCCAAGTCGTCAACGGCGCGCACCGTTCCCGCGCGCCTCAAGGAGTTGTCAGCAAACTGCAGGGGCCCTTCAGGGTCGAAGCCTCCTGGAGCCTAGAGGGTATGTGCAAACTGTTACCTCGGCTCCAGAAATAAGGCAAGGAAGGTACGGGGTAGGTTTTTTAGTCAGTAAGAGTCTGTCACTGGTCTCCCGCTCCGCCCAAGAGCGGGTTTCGTCATTGGATGATTTTCACCTACCATAAAAAAAAAACCATACCTAAAGATAGTTTGGTTTGGTACTGGGTTTGCTAATACGACCACCTGAAATATATAGTCAGGGCACTGGGCACGAACTTTCTTCTTATCTGTTAGAACAGTGTTATCAAATAAAAATGAAATGAGCAGTTGCTCGTCTTATAATGTTCTCACCGCTGGGACTCAGGTCTCCTTTCTACGAGAGGGAATGCACTGCGTGTTGGTGGATGTCATATGTCTTCGAATTTTTTGTTTTAGGACACATGTCGATTTTCATGATGTTTACTTTCACCGTTTTGAGATCGCTGTTCTCAAACGCTGATAGCTTTCCCCTAAACGAAGAAAATGAGAAAGGAATTCCCAGTCTGAGTCTGCATTTCCTGATAGCTATTCCTAGAAATTGGTTATTTCTAAGCCAGCGTACTTCACCGTTGACCACCAATCATCACTTACTATCAGGTGAGAGATAGTGGTTAAAAGTAATCCTATAAAAAAAAAAAAACAAAAAAAACCGTAGTGGATTCCGTAATCAGCGAATGGCATAAATAGAACTCTACTAATTGACAAAGGTAGATATAGATCAGGTCAATAGTTCACCGCACACTGGAGCTAGTGGTCCTTCTGTGCATGGTAAACTGATGGTGTTTACCCTACGTAGTACCCACACAGTGGGGACGCGTGTGCGCCGCGTGAAGGGCGGGACAAGGCCGCGGGAGGTCAGCGCGCGACCCGGCCGGGCGGCCGAGCCGGCTCTGTCTACACGTCTACAGCTCCACACCTGCGGGCCCGCGGTAATTGTGCGCTGATACTACAATAGCGCATACATGTTCATCATAAATGATGTATTTACACATTACTCACAGTTTTAAAATCATTTGCAAAAGTTATTCAACCGATTTATAGATTCAAGTGACTCTTTGGGTACCGTTGTGCCTGCAAGGAGATCACATGAGTTACTAACCAACGAACTGGCTTGTAAGAGGTTCGAAGTTTAAATTTAATTTAAAAACTGAACCTGAAAAATAGTAGATTGTTTTTTATTCAGTGCAAGTTAGGTCGCGAAAGAAAAAAAAAGAAAAATATAACTAAAGTTAAAGTTTTTACATATATCGTCTTATCGCTGCTACTACGATCCCTGTACCGGAGCCCTACCGAGCGAGTTCTCCGGGTGCTCCAGTACGAAAGAATAGAGAACTTAATACGAAACTATTTTCTATAAGGGGTACTTTGAAAGATATAGTTAGGTAGATATTTTCGGTTTTCGTTTATGGTAATTTTATTATAACAGCAAAAATATCGGATTTACGTCACATAATTATCCCATTGCTGGGCAAAACCATCTGTGGGATACCTCTTTCTGTTCACAGGACCACACTTTCTTCCACGTCCGTTCAGCAGATAGTACCTACTCACACTACTTAGGTACTATATTTGCTTGTTTTAATAAGTAATTATTAAATAGTGATACATTCTGAGCACTGCGACGGCGCGTGGGAACGACGGCAGAACAAGGGCTTATCAGCAGACGCCGGCACAAGCTGCTCTGTAACTCGCTAATGAGGGAAACGACACGCACCGCCTAGTGGCTGTACAGCTCGCACACACGACTGAACCCGGGGATGTCGACGTGTGGCGCCACCTACCGACACATACGTCACTTACATCCTTTCGAACCGTAATTAGAGACATAATAGAAAAAACAATAGATGTGCGAACGGCGTACCTACCATAACAACTTATAACTGGATAAAAGAGTTCATGTGCACAGGCGGCTTAACTCAAAGCTGTATTTTCTTTTCTTCTTTTCTTCTTTTTTTCGCGGGTAGGTGTTAAAAAGTATAGACGTTCGAATTTTTCGAAAAATTTTATTTAAATATTAATATTGGAAACTATTAATTAAGTTATAAGTTTATCACAGTAATCCATTTGCAACTGTACGAATATCGAGTACTTACGTTTGTGGGTCATTATATGTGATATTTACACCTCACAAGCATCACCTGCCAGCTGATCACTAACTGTCACAACATTGAGTCAGCATTACACACAACACTGCAATGTCTCAGTACGCTGATGTCTTAGCTGCACAAAAGGCCCTGGAGGAGAGCTTCATGAAGAAGATGAGTGAACTGGAGGGACAAATTCAGTGTGCCGGGCCTGCCAAGTCTAACACGGTGGCAAAGATTGCTGACGAGTTTCGTGCATTTCGGGAACTCATATTCTCCATGCTAGGCCTGCTCCGGAGCCAGATAAATGAGTGTGCCAAGCAAATTGATACTATGGAGATGAGGCACCGGCGGAAAGCACTGGTTTTCCAGGGTCTTGCTGAGAAGGAGAACGAGGACTGCACAGCACTGGTCTTGGAGACACTGAACACCAAACTTGCCCTCAAGAATCTTCAAGTCTCTTCAATTAAAACCTGTCACAGACTTGGAGCCCCCAGCAACGAGCATCACAGACCAATTCTTGTTAGGTTCACCAGCGTGGATATCAAGGCTATGGTTTGGAAGGCGAAGACAGGATTGAAGGGCTCCAAGGTTTCAATAAAGGAGTTCCTGACCAGGCCCAGGCAGTTCGTCTTCGGTAAGGCGCGGGAGCATTTCGGGATGCGGGCGTGTTGGACACAAGATGGTGTCATTTGTATAAAGGCCCCCGACGGCGTCCGGCACAAGATCACGTCCACTGAGGAGCTCAAGCCCCTGATCTCCAAATACCCTAAGACGGCGGCTCCAACTCCGGCTGGGAGCGGAAGAAGTATGGATGCTGCAGGGAACCTGAAAGCAAAAAGTAAATAGAAATATAACTTTGTCCTTTTTGTTTTGTGATTCTTTTCTTCGATTTCACTGGTTTACAATCTGTACTAACCGTTCTTAGTTTTCCCATTTACTTAATTACTTCTTCTTTTTCTAAGTGCCCCACCATTATCAGCTCTGGGTTCTGGTTACGTAATTGTTGTAATATAATCATTCTGTAAATTCACTTAACACCCTCAATGCATTTTTGTTATTGTTTTATTCTTTCTTTTCGATTGCCTTCTCCTTGTCAAAGTCAAATTGACAATTGACTGTATACGTTCGTTCAGAAACTTTGACAAGGATTCTAAGGAATTAATACACTTATCTTTTTAAATGTTATGTTTCTTGTACATTGTGTTTATTTCGTGGTTGGGTGTGCCACTTTATTGTTATACAGTAAATGTTCGTTTTGTCCTTCACTTTAGTTTTCTATTTGGGAATTTCGGTTTTATATTTTATTACATGTTTGCTTTTGTGTTGTTTAGTTCTCTATTGTGTTTGTTGATTATGTTTGCTTAACCGTGGCTGGCGGGTGGTGCAGTAAGATCCTTTTATTCTAAGAGGTAGCATACTTTATATATATATGTAATAATTATTTATTTATGTCAGATAATGAAACCTACTTTTCAGCAAATGAAACTACTGCTTCTTCAAGCGACTCAAGTTTTTGTTCAATTGGTGACACTCTTGGTGACTTTTTGCAGCGTAACTTCAATGGCGAATCTAGTCGGTTGTTGAATGTCTGCCATATCAACGCTCAAAGCATTGCCAGTCATTACAGTGAGCTGTATGACGCATTTAACAATAGAAACGTTCACGCCATCCTAATCTCTGAAACTTGGCTCAAACCGCATCTTCTGTCCACCACTTATCCTCTCACTGGTTTCGTACTTATACGAAATGATCGAATTGGTAAGGGAGGGGGTGGTGTGGCCATATACCTCCGCAGCGATTTTCCGTATAAAATCCTTGCTTCTTCCTCTTCGAACTATTCTGCCTCTGCTGAGTTTATTTTCCTAGAAGTATGCGTTAAAGGAGCCAAAGCCATCATTGGTGTTGTTTACTGTCCCCCCACTGTTGATTACTTCACTGAATTCGAATCAGTTCTTGAATCTTTGGGTTCAGAGTATGCACACCACATCATAATGGGTGATTTCAACACAAACCTCCTTGCCCAAAATTCCTCTCGATCCCGAAAATTGCTCCACCTAATTGAATCAGCTAGTCTGCATGTGTTGCCACTTCAACCAACGCACCATAACAGTGCAGGCGATGACACCTGGCTGGACCTTATCCTCACCTCAAATCCTTCCCTAGTATCCTCCCATGGTCAACACGACGCTCCTGGTTTCTCTCATCACGATTTGATTTTCCTTTCCTATATCCTCAAACCTCCGAAACCTAAACCCAGGGTTTTGTACAGGCGTTGTTTTGCGCGGATGGATATCGAAAACCTCAAGAGGGATGCAATTTTAGTTGATTGGGAAGTTATGAGGGAGGCTACTACAATTGACGATAAGGTTGTGATCTTTAATGACATCGTGACCAACCTGTATAACATACATGCTCCAGTTAAGAAAGTGAAATTGAAACGTCCTCCTGCACCCTGGATGACGGAGGCAATACAGATGGCCATGCGACGCAGGGACTGTGCGTTCCGTCGATACAGGAGGGATCGTACTGATGAGAACTGGGCACTTTTTAAGGCATCAAGGAATAAATGTAACCAGATGATACGCAATGCTAAACGCCGCCACATTCTAGAAAATATTTCTTCTTCTTCATCTGCCGATATCTGGAAGTTCCTTGGAACACTGGGTATCGGCAAACCGCGACATTTGGACCTTCCAAACTCTATCGACTTAGAGGATCTCAACCGACATTTCTCCACTGTACCCACTATGGATCCGCTAACCAAACAAAAAACTCTGTCTCTTATCTCTGGTCTAACGCGTCCTCATATTAGTCATTTTCTTTTCGTTCCAGTCGAACCGGGAGAGATTAGAAAGATCATCCTCTCCATCAAATCAAAAGCAGTGGGATGTGATAATATCACTCGTGGTATGATCGTAACCATTCTTGATGAACTTCTACCCGCAATTACTCACATTGTAAACTTCTCCTTATTTTCTGGTGTTTTCCCCTCTTTGTGGCGAAAAGCCTACGTACGTCCACTACCCAAAGTTCCAAATCCTACTCTTCCAACCCACTTCCGCCCAATATCAATCCTTCCTTTCCTATCCAAAGTGCTTGAGGCCTGTGCCCACAAACAACTGACTAATTTTATACACTGTAATTCACTGATTAGTCCTCTACAGTCTGGGTTCAGGCCGGGGCACAGTACTGTTTCCGCCCTCCTTAAAGTGACTGGCGATATAAGGGCAGGACTGGAGGACACCAAAGTCACTGTATTAGTGTTGGTCGATTTTTCGAATGCCTTCAATACCGTCAGTCACGACATCCTGTTAGCCATCCTGTCCTATGTGATGGTCTCTCCCGAAGCACTGGAATGGTTCACTTCCTACCTTCAGGAGCGTCAGCAGTCGGTTCGGGTTGGTGACACTTCTTCTCGCTGGTGTGATCTGAAGACTGGCGTTCCTCAAGGCGGCATTCTTTCTCCTCTTCTATTCTCTATTTTTATTAATCTCATTACTTCCGTGCTTCAGTGTGCGTATCATCTGTATGCAGATGACCTGCAATTGTACTGTCAGGTGGGGGTCGATGAAGTGGCTGACGCTATTGAAAGGATAAATAGAGATTTGATGGCTATTAAGTCCTGGTCTGATAGATTTGGTGTTGCAGTAAACCCCAATAAATGTCAGGCGATTATCATTGGGAGTTCTCGAAGCGTCGCCAAAGTAGATGCTGCAACCTTGCCACCTGTAATGTTCGACGGTACGATCGTTCCTTTCAGTAGTGACGTGAAGGACCTGGGGTTGTGTATTGATAATACCCTGAGCTGGCGAACTCAAGTTGCTAGTGTTAGCCAGAGGGTTACGGGAGCGCTGCGGGCTCTATATCGTTTTAAGCACTTTTTGCCGTCGAACACGAAAGCAATGCTTGTACAGACCCTAATTTTCCCTATCATCGATTATGGCGATGTGTGTTACTATGACCTGAATGCAGATCTCCTCAATAAACTTGACCGTCTTCTAAACTACTGCATTCGATTTGTTTTCAATCTGCGTAAATACGATCATGTCTCCTCACATCGATTGCTTCTAAAGTGGCTGCCCATACGTCAACGCAGAGAGCAAAGGGCGCTCACTACTTTGTTTTCATTTCTCGAGTCACCTAATACCCCTCTTTATTTAGCCTCTCATTTTAAATACATTTGCGCCAACCACAACAAAAATCTACGCTCATCTCATAACCGTCTTCTTCTATGTCCCACTCATCACACTGACTTCCTTCACTGTTCCTTCTTTGTTCAGGCTATTTCTCTGTGGAATGCGCTCCCCCAGGAGATTAGGATGGCTAAAAACCGATTAAGATTCAAGATTGAGGTTCGCGAACATATTCGTAAGAAGTTGGCAGTGGTATCATAACAACGGTAATGTTTCTCTGTTGGTCGATCTAAATTAATTCTTTGAGTTTTTATATATATATATATATATATTTAGTCTATAAGATTGTGTTTATATTCTATATTTCCAATGTACCTAAATATGATTCATTTATCTGTTACATTCACATGTTTTTTTTTTTTCTTCTTTTTATTGCACCTGCCATCATGATTCTCTGCATCACCCAAAGGTTGACTGGTAGAAAATGCCTTAGGCATTAAGTCCGCCTTTGTACTCTTATGTGCATGAAGTGTTAAATAAATAAATAAATAAATAAATTTTCTTCAAGTCAACACAGAAATCATTAAGAGTTGTAGACAGAAAGTAAGAAAGTTATGTTTTAATGGTGACAAATGTTAGGAAGTTAGAAAAAAAGTTCTTCGTGAAGTATTTTTTTTACACTGTTTTGTTTTTTTGTATAGGCTCACATTTGACCACTATCTCACCTGATGGTGAGCCATGATGACTCGAATGATTTTTTTAGGTGTGAAATCATCCAATGACTTCTCCCTCTCTTGGGCGGAGATTGACTGGGCCCCGAAGTACCTATACTTTCGCACGAAACAAGGCCAAGCTTCTGCCCTGCTCGGCCCCTACAGTTTTTCAAAATTTGCAACCATCTCTTTAAGTCACATTGGTATTGTAACAAACATAATGTTTCCTTCAGATTGTACAAAATTGTATTTATGGTGTACCTACAATAAAGGGTATTATTATCTATCTTTTCAATACACTTATAAAGAAATACTTTCTTTGAAACTAACAACGCATTTTTGGTCATTTCGTACTGAAGAAAATTTTCCAAAGTTGCCGTACATTTAAGTTTTGGTTTAAATTGCAGTAGACTATGACAAGAGTATCATTTACCTTAATTAATCACAATATCTGGCGGCGGTGGCGTAGTGTCTAAAGACTTTTCTTCAAATCTTAAATTCAAACTTTTTTTCACAAATAACACGATAAATAGGTTAGTTTTTATGACATTTATTTAATAGACTTTTTTCCGCGCTTAATATTGCAGGATAAAGATGAAGCAAAGGAAACAAACCATTATACATCCTACTTAATATTAAAAATACCTACACATTCAAATATTTTTGAATTTAGAACACAGCTAAATGTTAATTCGTTTGTAATTACAAATTAGTAAGTAATCATGTTTATTTATTCAAATTCTGTTCAAAAATACTATTTTTCATTAAATTATTAAAACTTAAAAATATCGGCTTCTTAGCTTTAAAAAAAAATCCCTTGACCGTGACGAAGTAGGAATGAAAAAAACGTGGGTGATATACGTGCCATGTTGAACCTAAATATACTTAGTCCGTTATGACTTATGGGGCAGTTTACGAGTAAGTGTTATTGAACATTGCTTTTAATTCAAGAAGTGCGTCTGGAACGCGATCTTGTCATACTAAGTAGGTATTTAGTTCCTATAGTGGATCATTTCACTTAGGTACACATAAACACATTCTAAACTATGTATTTACTTGAGATATTACGTTGACCTTGCGCCGCCTGCGCATTTCACTGTTTGTGCAAAACGCTCTGTTCTCCGCTTATCACCAACTGTCAGCGGCACAACACTCGTCTGTCTGTCAGTTGAGACAAGCAACACTCAATAAGAACTGTTGTCTCGTGGCTTTCATCAAGGTCATAAGACATTATTTCCATTTCGGTTTAAATTATGTCAAAGATACCTATTTAATTTGTCGGATTAATAATTTTTATTTCTTCCAGGATCTATTTTTTGACAACAATGTTTAAATTGTAAACTAATTTTATTTTTGTCGTGATCATTCTGCTAACAGAGCGGTCTTTCTACCTCAATACTTATAAGATAGCTGATGAAAGTGAATTTAATTCATAATTAATTTGTTGTATATATATGCATGGTATGTTTATTGAGAGATTTTAATGAATTAATTCATTAAGCCCTAAGCGAGCGCCGGCGCTCGTAAACCTATTGTTTTCTAAGTGTGTCTGTAATTAAGGTAATCAAAAGGCTAATGAATGTTTATTTTCTAAATCTGTTGGGAATTATAATGGCTTAAGTAAAAAATAGCTGAAGCTAAAGTGTGATGTCTAACGCACATGAATAACGAAAGATTTTGATAGAGACATTATTAGGCAACATTTTCATTAGCTAACAAGTTCAAAAAACTTCGTTTACTTTCTTGAAGATAGGTACGGACTACTTATTTACGCACGAGTGAGTTTCTCTACAGCAGGTGTGTCTTAATCAATCACAAAGCGGTGAGGCGGCTGGTAGCGTCGCACGCAACTCAATTACAACACACTACCACATGCGCAAAGCTGCACATTCCGAACGCAAATCTATCATCACGGACTGCAAAAACTGACTCTGGGATTACATATTTATAATTACTAAAGCTCCGCCACACTGAATGCTATACAAGCGCTGCGACAGGGAGACGATGAATCTTTCGTTGTAAACTGAAATGTTATACACCAGTTTCGTATATTTTTAAAACTACTTAGTCTTAAACCCTTTAACAGGATATCAAAGCATAGACCTAAACTTTTTTAAACCCTCTAAGAAAATATCTACGTTTTGGAAGATTTCTAATAGGTACTATTCCTAAAATAATTCTTTATTAAAAACAAATACTTAAAAACGAAAATATATATACAACAGAAAGCTCCTAAATTCCAAATAAAATTAAAGTATATAGACATCGACATCCCAAGTGTTGTCCAACCCAAATTTTTAATAAGATTAATAAATTACTTCCGGCAGACCTGTGACTGGACAATCTCTTTATTTATACAATGGAGTGTTTTATTCATACTAATTAGTTCTATCATTTCAAATACGATTCGCGTCATTCGTATATTATATTAATCACGCATTGTAGCATTTCGTGTAGTACAGCCTTAGTGCACCCAGCGTCTGATAGCGCAACTAGATCAATCTGTGATGGTCCGCCATCGCAGGCCAGTCCAACAGCTGTTCATTTATCACACATGAAGGCTTGTACCAACAGCAGCACATTAATAATAATAATAAATTGATTTATTTGGAACAAGGAACACATACAAATATTATCAGTTTGAAACGATGACAACAGCAGTAGTATAAAACTGTGTCGCGGTTATCAACGCCTCTCTCCAGAAAAGAAGTAAATTGTTCCAGTACAGGTACCAGAAACATATTAGCAACATAAATTAAAAACTATGTATTCTTAAATTACTAGTAGGTAGTTTTTGCGCTCTACCTGTCTCTAGTGTCGCAATCTGTGTGACTGACGATAATATGCACTCGCATGCGACAAAACTGAGGTACTCATATAATTGATATTTCGTTTGCACATGATTCCAAATGTAATCTGTTTTTATATAATATATAAAAACAGATCTTCCGTAATTATTATGGAAGATCGGCTTAGTAATTATTCTTATAAGAACCAGTTTTAATTCCAAAGTGAAGTACTTTACTTCTTATAAGAATAATTTCTAAGCAATAAAAGATTTCTAACGATGAAAGTTAGCAGTTTGGTCTAACAAATATTTTGATAAGTGAATTGATGTGTTTGTATCGAGTAGGAGGTTAAGAAATGATAACTCGTGTGCTTCCAATGAATGCCAGTTTAATGCTGAGTGAGCGAGAACACATACACATCAGAATGCATAAGGTTTAAGGCTGCACCAAATACATAATCTACACTAATATAATAAAGAGGTAAAGTTTGTTTTTTTATTTTTTTGTTTGTAGGAGGTAATCTCTGGAAGTAATAGTTCTATTGGAAAAATTGAAGCTATAATAGAAAGCTGCTTTACTCCTGAGTGACATAGGCTATAAATTATTTATATAACATGGATATTAACCGAGCTATCACAACTTTTCTCACAAATTTTCTGCGGACGAAGTCGCGGGCAGAAGCTAGTCTATTATAAATGAAGAAACTAACTGACTGCCATATCAACGCACAGCCAAAACTACTGGGCCTAGGAGCGTGAAATTTTGCACAAAGCTTCCTTTTATGATTTAGGCTAACATTGAGAAAGGATTTTCAAAAATTCAGAACCTAAAGGGATATAGGGGGGGTCTAAAGTTTGTGTGGACAACCCTACTTTCACGCGGGCGAAGCCGCTGGCAGGAGGCTAGTTACTTATATCATAAGTAGGGAAGAACACAATTCATATTAAAACAACTGACAGCAGTGCGTGATCTCTTTTTTTAATTGATATTTTTACAAATGTTTGACTGCAATGCCAGAAAGCAGTGATGCAATCGTTGATGGTGACACGATCAACCATTTAGTTTTTTAAGACTCTATTCATTCTAGCTTTTATAAATAGTACAATAATGAAACGATTAGCAACCGCAACAATATTGTATGTTTATGATAACAAGGAACGTGTCGCAGTAATTGAGTGTACGTGAAGGATTCGGGCGCTTGCAGACGAACGACACTCGATCGACGACGAGCGCTGCGACGAAGTCGCCGTGCTGACGACCGTGGACGACGACGTCGTCGACGTAGTCGCCTAGTTGTGGCGTGTGTAGTAGTCACGTAGTAGTTGTGAAATAGTCTCGGAGACCAAATACATTCGTGTTTTTTAATTGAAGAGATTAATAAATCGACACTAATTTCGTCGTCACTCATTTTGCTCGTAATTTACGTGCGTATTCTAGACTATTTGTTGCCGACTGCACGGACTTACTGTAACGACACAACTGGGCGACGTCGACGGTGCGGCGACGACGTCGTCGTCCACAGTCGTCAGCACGGCGACTACGCCGCAGCGCTCGTCGTCGATCGAGTGTCGTTCGTCTGTAAGCGCCCGAGACACGCGACACGAGGACTACGTCGCGGCGGCAGGAGACGCGCGCGACATGACACAGTGTCGGCGGGTGTTCTGAGCCAATCACTGCTATCAATACAATAAACGTCTGAACAGTAACAGCAAAAGTAATAGTTGTGTAAGGCACATCTAAAACGGCGGATTATATTCAGCTTAATTTTTCTTAAGTAACTTTCACTAGCTATACTCATCATCATCATTTCAGCCGAAAGTCGTCCACTGCTGCTATGTACAGCAGTGGACGACTTTCGGCGGCCTCCCTCAAGCGCCGCCACAAAGACCTGTCCTGTGCGTCTTGCATCCATCTAGCTATATTACCTTATTAATAAGCAATTTGGTCTATTTAGGATCTTATTTATTGTAACTAATTGTGGCTTCGCATAGGGGAAAGCCGAGATAGATGCCCCAGTGGGATAGGCCCCGAATTCGATTACTCTAGATTTGCGATTGAATCGTGTACTGTTTAAATTATTAATCAAAAGACTTTCCAGCTACTACTATGTTGACCGTGTCTTACGTCTCTATGTGATTGCATGAGAAGACAAAATGCGATCAAAGTTTTTAGGGGATAGTTGCCCGTTTTGTGGGGAGGGCATCTATCCTGTAAGGCGTTTGTATTGATGAGGCAACTATCCCACACGTGGGATGGATGTCACAAAATATAGAGGTCCCGGCTAAAATCGCGAATACTCGAAAACTATAAAAGAAAATGTTTTTAAATTATTATAAATTTGTCAATGAAAAACCAAAGTACCTGCTAGTCTTACAAATAACGCATTTCACTTTTTCTACTCAGATATATGGAGTGATTTAAAAAAGTGGGGAAACTATCCCGGTTTTACCCTATTCCAGCGCAGTACTTCTGTTTCTGCAAATCATTATTTCTCTACATCAATTACGTATCATAATTTCACTGATAATGAACATTACACACGTGATCGTGGTCTATTAAACAGTTGCCGATTAAGATCGAAAGTGTCGTGATAAGTATAGATATGGGTCATTCACCGGCAATAAACTAGTGCTTGACTGCGATCCCACCTGATGGTAAGCAGCACTTACAGTAGCACGTTATAAAACGTGCAATTTTGAATCTGTAAAAAGATCTGAATTTCAGGAGGCTGTATTATTAGTGATTCTCGACCCACATCAATAATAAAATGGATAGGTATTCTGTTTTTTTATTTATTTACTGAAATCGGTAAAAGCATTACATAAAGTTAAATGCGGAGCTTCGTGTGACGGGAGTCCCGCACATAGTGACGTAACGCGCGATAAATCGAAACGGATTCTTATGAAACTTTTCTGAATAAAACTCAAAATAAAAAAAAAGAACAATTATTATATTATTATTGATACTGATATCATATTGACGATGACCAGGTATGTTTGTGATTAAGTACACATATTCGAATTTTATAACAACTCCAGGTACAGATACATAGGCTAAACTTTATTGTATACCAAAAAGATTCAAAACTTCACCTTGTATGTGGCATATCATAAGACGAGGCGAGTCAAGTCCTTATGTCAGCCGGATGAGTGTTAGTACTGCGATGGTTATGACATTGAATTAGATCGACCTGTTTTACGCAAATTCCGCATATTATATTTTCGGCATTCTAAAACAAAAGCTATTTAAATAAGATAATAATCATACTGAGATAACTAACCAGATGGATGCTAAAAATAATATTTATTTATTAAACATAATGTCAAGATGAAGATTACTACATAAATAAAGATTCCGCGGAGCTCTCCGCCACCGACCAGTGTGTTTACTGTCACTTGGGATGTTATTTGTTCCTGTCTACATGTTACGAAACAATATTTTAGTACATATTACGTGATATGTATTTGACTTCGCTAGTTTACACGTGAATCGTGATAGAAACCACTACACGCTGATTACTATGACAATGTTACTTACCGACAAATATGTAGGTCTGTACACACATAACTGTCAATTCCCTTGATCGACACACTTGCTACATTGCTCACACAGTAAGATCCTCTTTTGTACGTAAAACTCAATTTCAATAAAACACAAAACTTCTCACCTGTCAAGAGATTTATCGAAGCTATTTCGTATTTATAAAAACCGGGTGCGCCGAATTGAAAAACGTTAGTCCAATAAGGACGGTTACGTCAGAAGGGGATTACGGGAGCTAGATTTTTTTTATTGAATTGATAATCATGAAATATCTACGAGTATATAGAAAAAAAATACATCCAAGTTGGCCACCAAGTTTAATAATTAAAACAAGTTTGTCATAAAAAGACACGATCGCAGTAGACCATGAAGGAGGTTTGTTGTGGAAGAGCTTTCTTTGTTGTTTCTATAACTTATTCCCATCGTCCCGGGAATGGTAACGCTGCCGTGATCCTGGCAGCTTATCAATATCAGTGTTAACAGTGGAAGCATGCCAGAGTGTTCGCCTCGTGGTTATCTGCGTCGTGCGCCCACCACTATCAATGTTTGACTAGTTAAGACTTACTACACGAAGCCGCCACTGCCGCGCCGGCGCCGGCTTCCAACCTACCTATATATACCCTCCGTGACGACTGCGCCTTATCACAACACCTCCATATTTTTAATTTGCATTAACACTGCTTGCAGTGCCAGTGACATTTCCAACTTATACCAGTTTAGTGAACTTTAAACTAAAAATAAGATTTATTTATGTTTTAGATCTCATTAGATATTACTGGTGGATGTACGTTTAAGAGACATAATTTTAGATTAAGGAAACGGGTCTGCACAATTTCTTTAGCTGGTCAAGAAAGTGAAGAAAGTAATCAGTTGTGTGAAATTGGTGCAGCGTGACATATGGTCGAAGATAATCAAGTTAGTGCTAAGTGTGCGTTAAAGTGATGTTACTTGAGCTGTGCCGTGAGTGGAATGTGTTCGCTGCGTTTTAGGTATACGGGATCAGTTGTCCTAGCAATAAACGCTTTAGCTATTACAAACGAACGATACACAACACCGAGAGTGCACTAAACATGGTGGATAGCTAGCGAGGTCGTGGACGCCGGGAAGTGTTTGGATTTACGATATCGAAACTCTAAAGTGCTTTTCCAATCAATGACAAAAGTGGTCGTGTCCAATCTTAGTTCAGTGGTGAAAGCCCACAAGTCCTCAAAGTCAGGTCGGATCTAAAGCAGTGATTGACAACAATGGCGGATCTGAACGGGGAGGGTAGTCGCGTGCACCTGGACGACGTGCTGGGGCAGCTGGGCGCGTTCGGGCGCCACCAGGCCGTCACCATGGCCATGCTGGCGCTCGTGTACGCTACCAACTCCATCTACAACGTCAACTACGTGTTCGCCGTGGAGGACGCCGGCTACAGGTGAATACCGTCATATAACAACTGACTGTAGCATGAAATATAGATTTTTTGTATTGTTGGTAGGCTCGCTCTTGACTGTTATCTCGCCTGATGGAAAGCAACGATGCGATCGACGATGGAGCGCGCTTAGCTAGAAGTAACCTATTCACTCTTGACTTACAGCTGTAGGCTACTTGGTAACAGAGCTGTGTAACATCCTCTCCTTAGTTGTACGCACAACACTACTACCAGGACACTAGAACTATACATTTCCTTGAGAGAGACAATATCGCTTATGATTGTCATATGCTTCCACTATTTATCTATTCTAATTATATAAATTGAAATTGTGTGCTTTTTATATTGTGCTACTTTGTTTTAACACAAATCGGTCGTTATTATTGAAATGCTGGGCTTACAATGTTTGATTAGTCACTCTCAACTCAATATGACATGAAATTTTTACAATGTCTTGACATTGTAAATATTTCATGGAGTTTACCGAAAAAAAAAACAAATTACGCGTTTCAGCGTAATTTGTTTTTTTTTCGGTAAACTGTTTAGTATTGTCATCTGGATCGTACGGAAACTGTCCAGTGACTGCTGCGCTTATTCCTACAGCTGCTAAAATGGAGCATTGGAGATTCTCTCTTTACATAATTCCAGCGACTGGTCGGTTCATCAGGTTTACTGATAGTACGTTTTGACTCTCTTTGTGCACTATTTTCCTTTCTAAAATTTCTTCTTGATACACATCTAGCGATATTTGAGACTTGGTACGTCTTTTATTTATACTTCCAACTAAAACCTTTTTCTAAATCATTAAAAGTTCAGTAGTTTTATTAACGTGAAACGCTTCATATATCTAAACCATCTAATGTTTTTTTTTTAAATGGTAGGTAAAAATCATCGAATGACGAATCCCTCTCTTGGGCGGAGCGGGAAACAGTGTCAGACTCTTACTGACTAAAGAACCTACCCCGTACCTTCCTTGCCCTATTCCCAGAGCCCCGGTGTAACGCTTTCGCACCAACCCTCAGCTCCGGGAGGCTTCGACCCTGTAGTGTAGGGCCCCTACGAAACCATCTAATGTTACTGCCAGTATTTCGTAACATATGAAACATGTGAAAAAACTTCTTTTAAACTGAGAAATCTCAAATAAATTAAACTCAGATCTGATTTCGGTTTACACAAATAACTTTGGTTACAGATGTAAGGTGCCCTCGTGCGACGGTCCGGCCGCAGGGTTCAGCGCGCCGTGGCTGAACCAGTCGCAGCCCTGGGCCGAGGGGCCCGTCAAGCAGTGCCGGGCGCCCGCCGTGGACGACTGTCTACACTACAACCACACCACGGACCTGCCCTGCACGGAGTGGGTCTACGAGAACCCTGACAGCTTCGTCGCTGAGGTGAGTCAACAAAACCGTCCATTTATTTTATCGTGTTGTGATAAACGGAGAATGACAGTGATGCTTAATTTATTTACAACCCCATAATTCTAAAGTGATTCATGTGATGGAGCTCTGAATTATTTTTCTGCTACGAGCAAGCTATCGGTCCGTATTATAAACTTTAATGCGAAATCAACTCTGCCCGTGCGTAATGCATAGGTTATTCACATACAACCAGGAAGCCCATTCTTGAATAGGATATAAGATTAGATACTTTTGTACCGGGAGCCCTTTGGAAAAATTTGCACAGAAATATATTTATATTCGGTTGAATTTCACAAACTCAGCGTGAAATCAATGAATGCAAATAAGCCTGCTAAGTGGAAGCGCTCGCACGTCGGAAGCAGTTATCAGCACTGACGACTGTCTCCAATTACTTGTGTCTCTGCAGCCGACGCTCATTACGTCACGCATTAGTTATGACGCCACGCTCACTCAATTATCTGAGTTATCAACTTATCCGATACTACGGCATGTTCGTGCTTTGTAATTACATCATGTCACTCAAGTATGCGTGTGCTTCTGGATTACATAATATTATATGAATCAAAACCTCCTAGACGTTCATGTAGTTATGCTCAAGCATATTCAACATTTAAATACGTTCCTTCCATTCCACGAGTATAAATTTGGATGGATGGAGAGGGAGACCAAAGAAAATGTGGATAGATTGTGTGAGAAGTGATATGAAAGACAGAGGAGTTAATGATAGTGTGAAGGGTAACTGGGTAAAAAGGAAGAAAAAAACATATTGCGCCGACCCCAAATAAAACGGGACAAGGGCAGGAAGATGACTTCCATTCGGTAGGACCTCGGTAGGACCTCCCAACATTAATTTTCTGTTTCCTGACAACTACAACCTGTCGATTTTAAACTCAAAAGTGAATAGGTTACTTCTAGGTTAAAGACTGACCAACGCTTCATCGTCGCTTTCCATCAGGTGAGATACTAGTGAAGCGTGAACCTATAATTTAATTCTATAGGCATATAACTATTGATATTCTGTGTGGTTGAGTTCATAGTATATGTACGGTCACGAAAATAGTTTTTACAGACGAGTTGTAAAATCCAAACATTAAAAGAGACAATAGCTCCGTGCGCTGTGTGCTGCCTATATCTGGGTTCTATAACGGCTCTGTAAGCTTGCTCCGTGTAAATGACAATGTGATGGGTGACCCCGACGATCGTAATGTCAGGAAGATGATCAGCATTTGATTGCATTAGATGTAATTTGTGCATTTCTCAAATAAACTATAATAATCAAAGCAGAACCCTGTCCTGGCGAATAGGTACATTAACATTGGTTGGTAATTCTTTCGGACGATCGCGCAACCCCTTTAGTCCTAGCGGGTCCCGTCAATATTGCTGACAGCTTTTTGAGGCGCATGTAGAACACCACTCGCAATCAACTCGGGTTTCATCGCATATCATTTTTCGCATCTATAGTGGTAGGGAATCGCTTCAAGACTCCTGTGGCTGTTTCTGGGACGTGAGGAAGTCTTCATCGTCCGGGTTTGATCCCTTCAGGAAAAATAATTACTTTGTACTCCTACTTGATTGGGACCATGGCGTGAGTTAGGACCGGACGTAAGAGGTCAAAGCCGCCAATCAATTCTACGAGATACCCCCACTTGCACACCTTGTACCAGTGAAGTATCTCGTAGAGGTCTCTCTCCACTGTATGCCTACCGTGCCCTCTGAGCGATCCGCACTATAGTAACACCCGGCTGTTTCTCTTCGCCAAATCCGAAAATGGAATCATTCGAAACTGGAAACTTCCGAAACCATCATGTCTGGGTAGGACCTGCGTCAGGCGGCAAGTAAGAACGCCATGTGGCATGCAGACGCGCCTCTATGGCGTGCCGAGTCCACAGCACCGCTGAGCTGTGATTAACAAATATCTAGACTTTCGAAACAATATTAATTAAATAGGATTTCAATCAAAAAGCTCGATACAAGTCTAAAATATTTTCAAGATCGAAACTAGTCAACAAGAATATTGATGATCATTGTTATTAGAGAAGCTGCATACGACCGTTTGATACGAACTAATCACTGTATCAAACATTTAACTAAATATTAGAGATGGTAGCCAAATCATTAGGAGATGAGTAAACAGATAACGATCAGTTTAATGAATGAGATGCAACAGAGAGGCTTGAGCGCTGATGGACAGACAGTCGGGCAGGTAGGCAGCGCAGACGCGATCTGATGATGTTGACTAGTCATTAATGAACACGTTCTATAATGTAAATATATAATTATAACTATAATTGTGGAACCTTAACGTGAACTATGCATAAAGAATGTGAAACATGAATAAACCCTGACTGTTTTATGTTCAATATTGATGATCTAGCTAAGATGGTTCTTTTTCTTAATTTACAACTAAAACTTTTGGAAAGTTTGTTTGATTTTTGTTTCGGTATCCTTTGTTACAAAGGTTAGGTTAGGTACTATAAATCTTCATAAATTAAGAACATTATTTATTCTTTATTGTACACAAAAACATGTAATAGTACACAGTAGCTAGTAAAATCATGTGCAAAGGCGAGCTTAACTCAACAATGAGTTTTCTCCCAGCAAACCTTTCTAACATTCCTTGTTTCTATCGGATCAACCGCGGTTTTGTTGCTGAAGTCTTACAGATTGTTTTGGCGTCGTATAAGATGTCAACGTATAAAGCATTTTTGAGCTTCATAACTCTGTATTGTATAAAACAATTATATTATTATAGAGTATTGGTGTTCCAATCTCTAGTCTTTGATTCACGAGTTGTGAGAACCCGAAGGTTCAATTCTAACCCAAACAAACAGGCGCTTTACTTTGTCAATTTCCTTTATTACTCTGCTTTCTAAGAAAAACATCAAAACAATAGTGACTTCTATTAATCCGTACTGGATCCGCGTCGTGGATTGCCGCCCTCTGCCTTTCCTAAAAAGGAGGCCTATGTTCCTATATGATTCTTAGATAACCACGTGAAGATCGCGAACAACACAGGTATTGCGAAATTTCCATTGAACTGTAGAGAAGAGCTATTGGTACGATATCAAACGTTACAAGTGAATAAGAACAATAACTATTTGACTCATTGCTATTCCGTGGGAGCGCCGCCGCCGCGCAGGAGGCGTCCGCAGCTCGCAGTATACTAGCAACCACAAGCACAATACTCGCACGTGGAACTATTCCACTAGTTTTATTATAGAATGTATTCTTCGTAGGTTCGTCGTCGAAGGGTTTTCAAGAACCAGCGCTAGAGACCGTTAGCTTAAAGGAATTGAATTAGTTCTTAATTAGCAAGTGTTAATAAGCAATTGTTTTATTCATTAATGTTTTAGGAGAACGACAGGAATAGTTATTGAAGAGATTGTTATTTTAAGACTGAGCACACGTCATGACATAGTTTTGGCGCAAGTCAAGCTTTTTACACACCTTCACTATCACTACGGATTAAGCAAGCACACAATTTGTATGCCAAAAGTAGTTACTGATAGCAATAACGGTACAGCATTACAAATAGAACCACTTAGACTATCACATCCACAATCCCTATTTTCTACGAATTTAAATCAGACAATCCTAGTATAGAACAACACCTATCAATTTATTTGTAATTATAGTGCTAGTACCCGCTAGGAGCTAGGAGTATAGTGTGCAGTGCAGAGTGTTGCGCAGGACGAGTGTGTCTCCAACGGGCGCTCGGTGGCGTGTGGAGCTATTTGCATAGTTTTTGCGGCGCGACCGGTCCGCGCAGGCGCAGGGGATACCGCGACGATGCACTCGCGCACTACACTTGACCGAACAACTTGAACCACGTGAAGTTAAACATGAGCCTATTAATCACCAACAGTTACAGCCTTGTTGACTTTTTGATTTTTGAGAACACTGGGAAGTTATACTCACAGATTTCGCATCGTTAAAAAGGACTTTATGATTCAGGTTCATGGTAAGCATAAATAAAAATGTTCTCATGTACCTATAATCGTTAGCCATAGAAATGTATCAAGAATTCCCAGACACTATTTGTGAGCAAGCTTGTATTACAGAACGCATACATGATTGCGACAGAGGCTGGGCCGCTGCGCATGTCGGCACTTCATCCTCGTCACCGACATATTTACAACTCATTCTACAACGAACCGAAGTTATTGAGTTGTCGCAGTCTTAAACATCATAACAGCAATTAATCCTGTGTAGTGCCGAAGGCTTCGCTTCACTTTACATAGAAAGATGGCCATGTTAATGAAAATGTGAATCGATTATGGAATATTGATAGAGAATTTGTTTCAGTTCGAGTTGGCGTGTGACGAGTGGAAGCAGACGCTGGTGGGCACGGTGCACAGCTTCGGGAGCATGGTCGGCCTGCTCCTGCAGGGACAGATCTCCGACAGGTACATAAACCTTCTACCTACAGAACAATGTTTGTGGCAATGGACGTGAAAGAAGACTTAAAACTTATTGATATGGTAATAATATATATCAATATGAAGTGGTCAGTTCGGGAAAGTGTTTAGGACTGGCAGTAAGACTAACGAGTCTCACTGCCTATAGCTTTTAAAATATACCTACATAGTTGTAACAAACAGTCGGATTATTAATAAAACTTTTTTGATTGTACAAAAGAGCTTAATGGCAGTCGGTAATGGTGTAGACTCAGTAAAGTTACGCAGGTCTTACATGTGCCGTGTACTTGACTACATAATCTTAGGCCGACACACGGAACATGTGTTTTTGTCACATCCCTGCACTGGACAAGCCGAGCATCGGTCACTAACACCGCCGAGCGTCGCCTGGACGACTACACACACACGTCCACCTCACACTCGTTCATCACTAACTTAATATTCGCCAGATCGTCATTTAATTGCAGTTTTAATTACGAATATGTCCACCATTACCGTGTAATAGAATGTAGGATTCGTCACACGCGTATGATGTGGTTCGCGAGTGGAGGCGCGGTCATTAGCGTCAGTGGTTGAGTTACGTGCGCTGGTCCGCCGGCTGCACTATGTTATGTCTTAATTACCCCCCTCGGCAGGACATTCATCAGCTGATCGTAATGGCCTCTGGTTTGAATGATCGCCTCCTTATGAACGCAACCCCACCCCTAACCACAATCTCCTTAAAGATGGGAGGGAAACAAACTTTTAATCAAGTATTTAATTTAAAGAGATGTTTATAAAGACTGAGTGGTTAACTATTAAAATAATTTCGAGGCACATATTTCTCCGCCGTGTTAACATATTTCTTCCCGTGTTACTACATATTTGAACCTCGATGTAGTATAGTAATTAAAATAGTTGTATGCTTTGTATGCTAACCGCAGTGACTCGACAATGCCACATAGTTCATCCACGCGCGGCCGCTCGGCAGCCACGCATGTTTATCTAATTTACTGAGCAATTTTCTATTGTACGTTATAGTAACAGTCAGAGTACAATACATTTTTGACTATTAATAAATTGTGAAATTTCATGGTAAATCCAGTGACCCTCAATACAATGGTTTTAAATGTCAGATGCTAGATCATCTTCTCCCTAGCTTTTTATCCAACTAACTTGGGCTCTGACTCTATTCTGACCGGATACGGCTAAATACCTGTGTTTTATATGGATCGACTGCCTATCAGACCCCCACAAACTAGTTACTGAACAACACGATACTCCTTGGACAGGCATCAGCCTGTGCCATAGCCTGAGCATCAGCTCGGGCTATCTGGCGTTTAACTTCCTTTAATGACTATCAAAGAGCTACGAATTACAACAGAGACCTAAAGTTTTACGTGCTTTCCGAAGCACGGGATGTCAGGAATGTCCTAGATAAATTTAGAAAACTACTTAAATTTGAACCACAGGGCTATTATAAAACAACTACCTACCCAAATTGTTGTTCTTAAAAGTTTCATATTGGTCAATATTGTCTATAGTTAAGTAGTCAAGCTTGGCTTCTGCACCAGGTACGGTCGCAAGACGGCGGCTGTGTTCGCGGGGACCATGGGCGCCGTGCTGGGCCTCACCAAGAGCTTCGCCACCTCCTTCTGGTTCTACATCGTGCTGGAGGGACTCGAGGCCGCCATCGGCGACGCACTCTCACCCATGTTCATGCTGAGTAAGTTCAGGCTCTTCTTGCAGAGGTACTACTTCAATAAATACTACACAAAGAACCAATCACTACAAATTCATAATGTTAGTACCCGAAAAAGAAGTTTCCGTGGAAATGTGTGACCGACCGTCGAGGCCTGACGCTGTTCATCTAGATAGTACAATGCGTTCATTTGTTTTTGGTGGTCATAGCTATAGACAATGTCTAAACAGCAGTAACATAGATATAAGAAAGCTTCATAGTCTTAGTCGTAAAATCGATATATAACTACTTCTTGTGAAACGACACTATTAAAGCCATCACTGGCGTTTCTATCAAACACGTCTCACAGATATAAAGTAATTCATCAACAAAACTATCTTCATCGGTTTCTCTATCGTCTGGCTATTCTTTGGAACTGTTTAATAAATCTGTGTACATTGACTTCTGAATGCTCCTAAACCATTTCGTTACAATGTTGCGCCGGTAACTACACCACTAAGTTATTGCTCTGCTTTGCTATTATTTTAGTTTACGCTAGTGCTACCCTGCAAAAGTTTAATATTAAAATATGTCTATCTTTTTTTCAGCAGACAGATTTTTATTGACTAAAACCTACCCTCTCATTCCTTTAGTAGCTCTTTGTGTTCCCGGTCTATTCTCTTGGTGACTCTTTCGAGCAGTGCCTCAGCCCTGGAACTTATGTCCATCTAAATCACTAAAGTAACTTTGATATCACCATCGACGTCCAGAAAACCAAAAATAAAATGGAGAAAACATTTCAATGCTAATAAAATAATGTTTTCCTAGGTATAGAAATAGTTGAGAAGAAGCGTGCAGTTCTCTTCCAAATGATCTTACTGAACTGCTACACGTGCGGTCTGATCGTGATGCCGTTCATCGCGTGGGCGGTGCCCTACTGGAGGAACTTCCTTCGCGTCATCTATGCGCCCACACTCCTCATCCTCAGCTACTCCTTCTTCTTGGACGAGAGCATCCGCTGGCTCTACAGCAAAGGGCAAAAAGAGCGAGCAGTACAGCTCATACAGAAGATAGCCAAGAGGAACGGAGTTGAGATCGACCGCATGATGCTGGAGAAGCTGGACTATGTGGACGAGGAAACGAAGACTGGCGTCAGTGACCTGAAGCTGCTGATGAAGACGTTCAAGTCGAAGATTATGATGCAGAGGTCAGTGGCTATTATTGTACAATTTGATAGTATAACGAAAGTCAAAAGTCTTAGAATTAGTCATAGTTGTAGTTTCCATCACAAACGTATAGCTTAAGCTTTACGAAGCGAACAAGTAAAAACTGTATTTTTTCACAACTGTTGTATATTATTGGCTTAATAAAGCTGTACAGTTACCTCCTCCATAAAGTTAAGTACCACAGATTGTTAATATGGGTGAGTAATAAAACTGTGCAAACTCTCTTTCAAAATCTGCATAGTAATATATATCTTGTGATATTTGCTTAGTGAAAGTAGGATTTTAATTATGTAGAAAATATATAGCCTAAGTCACTCATTCTCGTTGCAGGACTTTAGTTCTTAACCAATGTAAAAATTATAGCCCATATTTCCTTGCCGTAGGTTCCTGGTGTGCATGGTGTGGTGGTTCACGATCACGCTGATCAACTACGGCATGATGATCAGCGCCGTGCACATCGCCGGCAACAAGTACGTCAACTTCTCACTGCTTATGCTGATGGACATCCCTGCCAACGTGTTCTACTGGCTGGCGCTCTCCAAGTACAAGAGGAAGTTACCACTGTTGGCGTCCTTTCTTGTTGGAGGAGTGTTCTGTATTTCGCAGCCGTTTGTGCCAAAAGGTATGTTAGAATCAATGATAATACAACAATTATAGAATTACTTGACTGTAAAAATACCTTGAATAAATTTAATCTTGCCCGTCACTTAGGCTCGTTTTCTTCAGTCAATTTGTTTACTAACATTACTGCTTCTTCCAGGCTACGCATGGCTGGGCCTGACGCTGTTTATGGCGTTCGAGATGCTGGCGACGTTCTCATACAACATCGTGTACATGTACACCTCGGAGCTCTTCCCGACCTACACCAGGAACTCCATGCACGCTATCTGCGGCGCCGTGGGGCGCGTAGGCTCCTTAGTAGCTCCTCAGACGCCACTTTTGGTAAGTCAAGCCCTCCACTATTTTAAATCTGATCAGGTTTTAATTCCTCTTAGCCGATCGTCCAAGGTTAACTGCTTATAGGTTTTTTAAGTTCTTTAGTCCAAGATACTCAGAAGCTAATGGAAATATAACTTTACTTCCAGATGTCATATTGGGCTGGTCTGCCGACATTTCTGTTCGGTGTGACGTCGATCTTCTCGGGCTCGCTGACGCTGCTGATGCCGGAGACGGCGCGCACCGAGCTTCCCGACACCGTGGCCGAAGCCGAACAGATCGGTCGCGAGAAGTTGCTGCCCAGCGTCGTGCCGGAGGAACAGAGCCTCACCAAGAAGAGCGTCAAGTAGAATAGAAACAGACAGGAGCAAACTTGGGAGCAACCGATGAAGTATTTAGAGTGGAGACTAATGATATCAATGCAAAGACATTGTCCCTAATGTTTTAGAACTATATTAACTGTCTACGTGTCGCTGCAACATTGTCCAGTGTCACGCAACTTGCTCTCCAACATATTTCATTATGCGCATGGCATATTATCGGAGAATTTGACAGCATTGCGCGTCATGTTGGGGGTGGCATTTGGTACCTCTTAGGTACATGAAGTTTAAATCTGTAAATATTTGTTTCGTGTTGACAGTTATTGCCAGTCATTTGTTATGTTATTATGTTACGTTATTATACAATAAATTATTGACTATTCTCAAACTGCTGTTTTCTATTTTAACCTTTTTAACTATCTCACTTTACTAAGTTTCATTTATTTACAAAGAAAACGATATCCCCAAACAGGGTCCGTTTCCACCGCTAGTTGTTTAGTGAGCCGTCTAATTCTGCCGCGGTTCGTTTGACGACAGAACAGCTCTGTTTGTTGTACAAACACTGCCGCGACGGCGTCGTTTGCTAACACATTAGCAGACAGTGTCTTCCCTTGTCGCCTGCTACGTCAAAACTGCTCCATGCCTGTTGGGCTCTACGTACATTTACCGTAACGTGGGGAAAGCTTTAATGTTTATTTACACAGCTTGGATGATTACACACATACAGCTTACAAATAAAAAAAACTATTAAAAAGAAAAGCAATCATAGCACAGGGAAAGATAAGATTTCTTTACTCAAGATTTCGAAAACTTAACACGAATAAGCAGAATAGGTAATGACTGACGTCATTATTGGGAATTTGGTCTTGTATCTCAGTCATATAAATTTTCAATTTTCTAATGGGAAATGAAGTGATACAGTCCGGCAACTCAGCAGGTCGTGCGCACCTGCGCGTGCGACGACCTTGCACCTTGCGCGCGCCCACAGCGCCTGACCTTATGATACGCTACACACGATCCCCACATGCGCGGCCGACAGTCAACACTGAACGAACGTTAACGTAACTAACTGAAGATAACGTCTGTCCAAGTGGAGCAGTTACGTCGTTAAACATTCAATTTAATTATCGTTTTACTATCGATGGAAACAACACGCAACAAAGGATAACTGTGCCTCTCTAATCGTGGATTTATCTATAAAATTTCATGGTCCCTATTTCAAATCTAACCTGTTGTACCTGTCCATCGTAGGACGTTTCTTATAATAATTTCAAGTTGGAAACTAAATTCTGCCTTTATTTTTTTCATGGCTGTGAACTCATACCTCATACCAGCACATCATATATCACAAGAAATTAATTAGAATCCTTTTCAAATCATCATTCTTCTTTTTATTCACGTTTTTTCGTCTAATTACATGTAGTCCACTTCAAAAACTTCAACCGATTAACTAAATAGTGAAAAAACTCGGCATGAGAATGTTCGATTCGCAACAGTCCATTTGGTGGTCGTCCAATTATGCGCGATGCTCGATGGTGGGTAATGGTATAATTGGTGTAACCTTCACGACGACCATCGCTCACCATTCGACTCAACAACTGTTTCGAAACTCTCACACTCAACACCGACAAGTTTATAATCAACGAGCTTCGATTCTCAGCTTCGACTGAGTTTCTTTTGTTTTATATATCCCTAGGAATGTGAACACTTTCTGATTTGAAACGCTCGATGGAAAGGATACTAGACCCAAATAGCGGCACGCTAAGTGCAGATTTAATAGCAGTCGGAAGGAATCACGACTTAAATAAGCTTTTAGGAAAGTTAACGTTATTTATGCAATTTGTAGAATTAATCGACTTGAAAGCATTCGTGAAATTTAACTAATAGCATTACCGCTATATCTGGGTTAAGTTGACACCAGCTGACGTGTTATTTCTAACTAATTTGCAAAATAAATATAGTTTATATAACATTGCCAATGAAGGAACAATAACTGTTTCCGAAAATGGCACACACATGTCAAATTCATAATGAACAGCTTTTGCCCGCATCTTCGCTCACGTTAAATTCGGGGTAACATGATTCCCTTTCCCTGATTTAGAACACGGAAGAGAACTCAAAACAGAATATTATCTCATAGTGTCACACAAGTTTCTATTCCCTATTTTAGGGGTTGGAGGAAGATTTCCAAAAAAAAATAAGGCAGGTATGTTTTGTTAGTCACAAATAGTAAGTATGCATATCTACCAATTTTTAACTTTCTACCTTGAAAATTGCGGAATGCTCCATACAAACTTCCACCCCCTATCGTAGAGAAGTGGGAGGTTAGAGAGAGACAAAATGTAGCCTATGTCACTCTCCATCCCCTTAACTATCTCCACTTAAAAAGTCACGTCAATGCGTCTCTCCGTTTTGCCGTGAAAGACGTACAAACAAACAGACATACTTTCTCATTTATAATATTAGTATGGATATGCATAAGATGACATAACAGAAGTAAGATTATATTTCAAGTTACATTCAAAACACTGGTCCGCAGCCCCTGAGTACAGTTACAGGCTAACTGCGTCGTAAGCTATAAGGAAAGCGTTATGAGCTGAATGAGCGCAATCGCAGTTTAGCGACTTCGGTTTCAGCTGCCGGCACTCGCAGTCAGATCTACAGATAACGTACAACACGGCCGTAATAGTTGCATGCTCTCTTCAACTTAATGTTATCTAATAAAACTGAAAGCTTTCACTCTATCTTGAGATTTATTCTTCTCAAAAATTGACAGAGTTCATTCCTGACTAGGACTATTTAGTTTAATAAACACTTTATACACAAAAAAGTTTAATGTCTTAGGCACTTTCTACCAGTCAAGGTGATAGACACACAAACAGCGGTTTATGATAATGATTGGTTTTTCAATATTTAAATTACCGGTACTTGCAGTTTAATTATTACTTACCTCAGCAATCCGCACTGGGCCCGCGTGGTGGATTATGGCCCATTCCCTCTCCTAGAGAGGAGGCCTGTGTCCCAGCAGTGGGAACAGTAAAAAGGCTGATGATGATGATACCTCAGCAAAGTAGGTGACAATAACACTTCCAACGATCCTAATATGTAATTAACAGATCGTGACACGAACTCACCTGTGACTGATAGCGACCAACATGTCACTGACAACAATGGCCGACAGTCGCGGTGATGTGTCGTCACGTGCTGACGTCACCGGCTAATGGGCCCTCTCCGCGAGCCTTGCACAACCAGCGACTACAGCCACATTACAGCGCATAATCGACACTGTGACTGATCCGCCGTGCACAAGGTTGCCACTTATTGTCCAAATGTCAGTATTTCGACAAATGCGCGGGCATTACGCGTGATTCAATGACCACAGCATCACAGATTATTTTACACTTATTCGTGGAAAGGAGCATTTGTGGCACAACTCTCAGTAGTGGGTGTTTCAGATTGTTCCACGACTAATAAAGGTCGCCCGAGGGCTGGGGTAGCGGCTCACGGCACTCACGGCCTTACGTGAGGTAGGGAGGTGTTACTTGCTTACTACCGGCCTGTGGTAATGTGGTTGCATTTCCTACAGTGAGCTCTACTATGTAAGTCAACCTGCAATTGTTTCCTGCAAGTTTATATTTACTTTAAGTACTTACTGTACAGGAAACTCTTTCAAGGATTTTTTAATAACCCTTACTCTAACCTACTGTAGGTTAGAGTAAGGGTTATTAAAAAATCTAAGGAAATAACCTCATTCTGTCGATGTTACTTTCTTTCTCGGCTACTGCATCGAAAGACATTTTATTATATACAGCCAGTTGAGTTTCAATATGAATTTCGTGTGGTAACCCCTCACGGAACAGTCGACCTGAATGGCACTGATGTGCCGTCGCAACATTTGAGATCGTTCCAATTGGTTCCACCTCCAGCAGAAGCACCGATTTGCCGCCGAGCCACAATTATACCCGGCTAAATGTTACGACTTGTTCTAGAATAGCGATGCACTACCTTTTTTGTGGGTTGTAAATATTAACGATTAAAAAAAAAATCAATCGAATTGAGAACCTCCTCCTTTTTTTGCGTAAACATTGAAAAAACCAATTGTAAATTCTTTGGTTTTCTGTCGATATTCTAGATACTCATTCAGAGATAAAAGAAATAAGTACCCATAAAAATGTGAATATGTTGAAAAAATATAGTGGTATCCTGGATATATATATCAATATTTGATTATAGACAAACATCGGGACCAATAAACTAAATAAAAGTTTGTAAAAATTAACTAAACCGTAATCAATTCAATCATTTAGGAAGGTAAAACTTTCACAAAGAGGTTATTAACATTAAACCTATAAATTAGTTTCCGACAGAATGAAATTGAAGTTAACTATACAAGTGAAGTTTAATTTTCAACAAAACTGAAGGGTCGTCTACAAATAACTATTACATGGTTATCTTTATTGAAGTAAGGCAAGTTGTTTTTAAAATTATTAACAAGAAACAAATATAGCCCAAGAATTGAGCCCTAGGGGACACCCATTGTTACTAAACCCAACTTAAAGAACTTTATCTACATATGTTAAAGTCAAAAGTCAAATTACCTACCACAGTAGTGTTGATCAGAGAAGAATTTCCAAGATCTTGATTCATATGTCTCGTAATGGGTACTACTACGAGTATTTACAAGAACTACACCCACTGTTTATGAACCTACGGTTATCAGCTGACATTTCGAATGTTTTGTCGTATTTATTAATCAGTTGATAAAATGATTTTGACCTATGAGTTTGTTTCAGAATTTCTGTTGAGTATAAATAGTATGAAAATTTCGGCCGCGACTAATTTTAAAAATTGACTTGTCATAAAATCAAATTTATAACTTATTTAGAAAATAAATAAATATACTGCAGCAACAGCCTAGCTTTAAATATAGTAGATCAACATTTAAATGTGATATTGAAGACCGTGAATGATGATAATGACAGTAAGTTAGACTCATTATCAACTCGGCGAATTAAATAAATGTGAGTTAATACAACATCCGCGACACAACCGGTTGGCGAAGTGTGCACGAGAACGTTTAATTCAAATGAACGCAGCCGCTGATCGGTGTGGCTGTAAATAATATCGTAAAGTTTAAGTGCGACCACCAGCGCCAGCCTGCAGCAGCACAGCAGTGCACAACGGTACTACCGACCTATTGTTAATAGTACTTTGAGATTGGTTTGGTCATCATCATCTATGTATATAAGAGGAGAAACTGACTGACTGACATATCAACGCACAGCCAAAACTACCGGGCAAACGAGCGTGAAATTTTGCACACGAAAATTTTCCTTTTATAACGCAGGCGAGCACTAAGAAAAGGTTTTTCAAAGTTCAGCTCCTAAAAGGATGTAATGGGGGTCTAAAGTTTATATGCAGAACCTTACTTTCACGCGGGCCAAGTCACTGGCAGAAGGCTAGTGTTCGATAAAAGTTTTATTTTTACACAATACAGAATATTTTCTAAAGACCCCAAGTGTGCATACCGCATACCTTGGAGGATTTAAAGAGTACCTCGTATGCTTGTTTCCTGCTGTCATTAAATTTTTGATGTATTTACAATAAAAAGTATATCTATCTATGATCTATCTATGCCACCGATGTTGCAGTTACTAAATCATCCTACTAGGCTTAAACTGTTTAAAGCTCGAAAAGAAGAAGAACCCAAATAATCTGACGACAGAACACTTTATAATAGAAAATTGTCGCCAATACTGTGACTTCGTTATAGTTTCTAACTGTCATGTTTAACTTCTTATCATCATCATTGCCATATAACACACTCCATAATCACATTCTCAATACATAGCCGAGGTACCCATGAGTAAGAAAGCTGACTTTATTGTTCCTGGCATCTAGCTGAATGCTTTCATAGAAGTCCATGTATTTGTGTGGTCTCTCGCGGTCGTAACGGTTTTCACCACAAGCGCTGATGCAAATTTATACAAGTCTCAATAGTTATGTGTGGTGAGTTTATTTCATTTAATACTCCATGTCAGATTAAATTTTTATTATGTATGTCAGTTAGCAGCTGAGCTGATCATGGGAGTGGCGTAGATATGTAGCGAGTATCTTGATGGCTTTAGTGTAAATTCTTCGAATGGCTTAAAGGTATACAAAACCACTGGACCGACTGTAACTTCATTGCATTCAGTAAGATACATTGACTTTTATGAAATGAAAATCAATCTTTTCACAAAAACTCTGAACCTAAATAAAAAATATTGAAGTGGTATTGCAAATTTTATTTTAGTTTTTTCTGATTGAAGTCCAGAAGCAAAACATAAGTCATATTGTTTTTCTCTTCTCAGCTATGGTTCCTCTCCACAAAAACGAAATAGTATCTATAAAATTTCAAAAATGTTGAGAGACAACTTAATTCACCTATCAATCACAGAAGATCTCTTTCAGGTCATAATTTGATACTATAATATTCCTAAACCTTCCTATAAAAATATAAATATATATTCCTCAGATCAATAGTGATTTGATGAAATTGCAAACAGATTTCGTTACACTAAAAAGTGGATGAGTGAGCGCCTTTTCGTATCGTTGTTTTTGACTTTCAAAGTTGTAATTTAAAAGTCAAAAAGTACGTTTTGCAAGAAAAAACTACATTAACTATTATCAATTCATAGAGGTCGAGTTCAGACTTTACCAGCCTTTTTTCATTTTTAATTCGAATAGATACACACAGTTTAAATTACTATCGCCGAGATTATCGGCCATTTATTTATTGTTGTGTGTAATAATTACCGCGATTATTTGAGCGACTATACACTGCTGCTTTAGCGGCGGCAGACGCGCGGATAATTGCAGTCGCACAGCCGCGCGTCGGCAGCACGCCTGTCTACCGTCCTATGGGTGCCCGGCTGCACTGCTACAGTACAAACAGATATCTCGCCCGACCATTTAAGTCGCTATCTACATTTATTTAATTTCTCATCCATATAGGCATGTCAATCTATAGCTAATGAGGGACTTCTAAGAATGTTCTACCTTCCTGAACCGTTTTGCTTGCAATTTGAACAATTCTAAGCAACGTTTACTAGAGAAAGCTCCGTAGTTATGATGCAGATTTAATGGATTCATAGATTGGTTATTTACAACTACAACTTATTTAACGGTGCATAGTGTTACACCTCCACTATGCTGGTCCACTTCTACGAGCTATTAGTTTCAAATAAACAGTTACAAGGCGTTTCTATTGTTGGCAATCTCTCATCTAAGAGCACCTTTTCCGCATTTATCGCATTAGCATCCATATAATCTTAACAAATCATTCTCTACGTATAGTGTTCAATGTATAAATTACGTCGGAGCATGTCTAATGGTGGATGATCACGTCAAGTGGCCGAGATGACAGGCTCAGGGCCTGGCGCCGGCCCGGGCTCGTTGTGTCCCGTCACTGGGCACAGCTACGAGTATCATAGAGTCGTCAAGTAAAGCGCTGTCATTTGCAAGCAACTGATCGTTTTGCTCCGTGAGGGACTGGCGCATGGCGACAACCTGGCTGTTAGCTATTCTATGCCGTAATTGTAATTGGACAAGTATTAGATGAGCAGGACTGCAGGTCCCGTAACAAAGTATACACCGTATCCAGGTGCGGTTCTTATTGGAATCAGATTGGCATTTACAAAGCTGCGATAAATGTTTTGTGACTGGAGTTTAATAAATTGCATGCCGTTGATATTAGAACAGACATAAATCTGCTGTTTTTTTGCGCCAACAAAAATTTCGTGTCTATGTTGACACGAAGTTTTTATAAGCGAGATTGCAATGTTTGGTTTCAAGAGCAGGAAGTAAGCTTCATTAAGGACAACTTTATCGCAGACGTACCGTTTTGCAACGTTGCTTCATGATGTTAACCGTCGTGGCAAGCTTCGAACATGTATGAGCAATGGCAGCAGTTACCAGCTCGCGATGTTCCCAAACCATTAATTGTAACGACCGGAGAGTCCTGTTAGAGCTCAGTTATATAAGCTCTTCGAACATGTAGCAACGAGGAGGCGTACTCCTGACACCTCGCTTTATAGGATAATTAAAAAAAGCTAATTGTTTAAACAGCTTTGCGAAACTGCCCGTTCTGTTCGAGTAGATAGCAAGTCGCAAGTCGTGTTCAGATCGTAAATATAATGTTATGGCTTCACTGTGGCGGTAACGAAACCTGACTGATTTAAAGCTCTCATGGACTGAACATTGTTTATTTACTATAGAGAAAGTAGGTTGGAGTGGTCGCGAGCGCTAGCGGAGCAAATGGACCGGATTCCTCGCTGTGCAGTCTACACGTATCCCTGCACCTAGCACTAATAAATAGTTACCGTTTACTCGCTACGACACAAATACTGCAGGCCGTCGAACTTGCACCCGGTCAACGCACCAAGATTTATCTCTTCATCCGCTGCACCAGCCCTGTAGCCTGCAGCCCCGCGAGCTGCACTGCACTGCAGCTTGTCACTCACGCACACACACACAGTGCGCTGGCAGCACGCACACACAAAGGCACAGCTCGCAATCCACACGCGGCACTCGCGCTCGGCTAAATTTGGCGGTTGTAGCTCGAAAGGACCAATGAGGGTCTGGTGCGCGCGCACGTCGGTCGGCGGCGGGCGGCCGGCGCTCACTGCCGCCCGCGCGCGCCGCAACCTGCGACCAGCTTTTTGCGTTAAAAAGCTCCACAGATAAAAGTAAAATGATTGCGCTCCCACGAATCTTGCCGCAGCGCCGGAGCCGGTGCGGTGCGGGCTGATGCGGGCCAGTGCGGGCCGGTGCGGCTGCACTAGTCACAACACCTCATTTGATTATTGCTGAGCATTGATTACAAATGGCGACGCTCGCGCATGATTTACGAGCGTGTTCCGTCGCTGCTACAAACGGCCGCCAGATGTATTGAAACATGTAGTGCAAGCATATCTTATTGATTTTAATCGCTCTAATATAAATATTCGCAATAAGTTTTTATGATTGATAGTTTCCCGTGTGAGCGTCGCGTCGGATGTCCATCACGGCGGCCGCAGACTGACTGACGTTAATTGTTGATATAATTCATAAGATCCATTTAATATGAATTTTATATTCTCGTTGCGCACCGAGTTAAACATTGAACCGACTGGGCTCTGTAATGTTATGGATGCTGTAATGAAAATACATAATTTAACTGATTCAAAAGCAAACTTGATGACGAAGTTTTAAAGCTTTGCCATTTGTTCTGCTATGAAAATATAAATACAAATATCTACATATCATCTGTAACATTGTAACACCAATATACATTGAACAATATACCTACATTAAAAATATGAAATATTGCCTGTTGAATTGTTAGATAACGAAACGAGTTAAAAAATCAAGATTCTTATATACTTGCGTTACATTTCCTAAGAGGTGAATAATATCTATTGCTCCATGTATTATGAAGAATGGCTAATTATGCGTGATTTGGAACAGGTTGCAGAGCGTGGTGGAGGCAGTGTTCTAGGGTATGTAATAACATATGTGCTGTAATTACAGGTCCGGAGATCCGGCAGAACGCGGGCAGCTGAGCGCGGCGTGCGATACGGAACAACTGACACTTTGAGAAGTACAACAGGACCTGCGTGCAGGCTCTGGCAGGTCTGCGCTGTAACACGCACATTTGGCTTTTGTATGAGTAGTTAAAACTTAAACATACTGAAAATATGCGTAAATATTTCTGTTAATACCTACTTAATGTACGAGTAAGTCAGTAAATAAATTGCTAAGAGCTGTATAAAATCTTATTTAGGGACCGTATCTTATTCACATTACATACCTACATATGGACTCACGATTTGTAATTTTGAGTTTTGATTTCTGTAACTGTAACGTGATCAGTAACCGGATACATACATAACGTGCACTTTTGGCTCACACTTTTCACGTTACCCTAGAGCTTTGTGTAAAGGCTGTTGACACATCAGTCAAACGTCTCTATATCATTTATTACCCAAATCACATCGAGATCTAAGCATTATATCTTATGTGCAGGAACTAGACAGGTGTTGTCTGGCGCCCGCGTCCTGGAATGTGGCTTATTAATTAAAACAGTCGCATCTCAGATGCATCTCTCTGATAACGGAGTATCAACATGTAAGCAGTACCCTCCGAACTGATGGCTCGTAGAACCATATTGTTCTCAATCAGGCTCTACAGAATAAATCGACTTGTAACATCCAACATTGAAAATCAGCGCTGTGGCTCTGTTTCACACATGAGCCCCAGCTTTTGCTGAGTTTTGTGCGGGTGTGTCGCATATTTTTATTATTTAGTTGTTTTTGTTTTTTTTTTTATTGTATGCGCCATACTCTTGCGCATATAAACTTTTTTCTTTCTTTCTTTGGACCTATTTGCGGCCTGGGAGCTAGTTCTCTCAACAAAATGGCATTGTATTGACGGCAACCATTACAAAAGTGCGGAAACGTTTAGAATTAACCAAGTGAGATTTCGATAACAGATGTCAATCCCTTTCATATTGGACGTTTCTACAATCGTTCTTGCTTATAGAATGTAAGCTTAACGAGGCTCTGTTGCCTCTCACAATTAATTTTCAGCTTAGTGGAAATTTAGTTTGATTGTGTATATATGTGTTGATACTTGCTAGACGTTGACTAGCATTCCAATTGCTTGCTATGCAAACGTCGCAATGGCCACCCTCGCCAGTGTCCGACTCGGGCGGGTGTTGGTAGCAGTAATCGCAGCGTCCGATACTGCTGTCGGTTGTACAGCCGCCATTGTGCAAGTCGCGCTGCCGACATCGACATTCTTGTGTGAGAACATGCACTCATTGTTAGTGCGATTACAAGACTGATACAGTTTACCACGATATTATTAACTTGTTATCTAATACAGATACGTTCTTTGTCCACAATTCTCATCATTATATCCATAGATCAACGATTGTATTTCATGCATGTTACTATTCTGATTTTGTAGAATGCTAGCTGGCACATGGTATCGGCGCAGTTGGACGCTGTGCTCGTAGAGTGCTCAGTATTCAGGTCGCGTGGTGGCGCCGGCCTGTGTTATGTGTTCGCAGTAATTGAGCTATTGTTTGCAACAACTGTGTCAGCCCTCCCTGGACCTGCGTGACACACTCGCAGCACTGCACGCTGGAATCCGACACACCTTGTACCAGCATGTGCCCACAGGGCACTGGTCGCCGCTACCGTTAAACCACAAAACCGCTTCTTGTATTAAATCTGGTTTGAGTCACTGTGTTGCAGTTAGTAATATATTTACCCTCCTTCCGTACTTCGCCGCAATCGGTAAGGTTAAAAAATCGGGCAACAAGTTACCGTTGGTCGATGCGGCAACGCTTGAGAAAAGCTTCAGTGCTTTATATACTTGTGCGATAATGCTCAGCTGTAGGAGACATTTACCACTTACTTAATGTACCTACTGTCTGTCTTACTTCATCAAAACTTTTAAATTAAAATTTTAACCAACTTCAAAAAGGGAGTAGTATGATTTTTTTATTCGTCTGAATGATTTCTATAATATAAAAATGGCTGTTCGTTAGTTACGCTAAAATCGAGAACATTTAGATGGATTTGCTTCAGTTTGGTCTCGAAATATTCCTGGACCATAAGTGGCTGGTCCTTTTAGCTTAACTTTGACGGTTAATCCAAAAGGACTATCAGACGGCACAAGTTCGCCGGGTCATCATGGTCTTCATTAAATGTCAACCAATCTTGATAATATTTTTGTTTGACCGAATTTTGCTTAGACTCATTTAATTACATTTTATAAAGTTTTTCCGTTCAGCATTTAGAGAACTCGAATTTATTGAAGTTTTAATGTTAAGAAAACATCACATGGACGAAAATTCATAATAAATACATACTCCTGAGCGTCCTGAGTTACCTGTCGGTCGCCGTCCGCGTGGCGGCGCAACCCGACACCGGCGAGTATTACGTTGTCTCGCTAACGCGCCGTGACACCGCCGCCAACACGCCGCTCACTGAGAAGGTCCACTCGTAACAACACGTTCACTACATCCTGCAATAAACATTAACCAAACCCAGGTAGGCATAGGTGTTCATCTAGAAATAGGTATACTTAATCTGTGACTAGAGATGTTATTTACCATATTGCGGTAGCTTAGCGTAGATAAGTACCTACACTGTGTTTTAAAGAAACTGCATTTAAATGTATACAGGATAACTGTCATCCAATGGGATTCAAGATTGTTTACTGATGAATGCAAAGAATGTTTGCCTGATCCTAGACAATAGACTGCTACGATCATCTAGCAAAAATCTGCAGTCCGGTATTTATTTGAACTATACGGAAGCCCGTTGCTTGAAAGTAATCATGTGTTTAGACGTATTTTTACCGTCATGAAAGTTTCGCCGTCTCCTCACTCTATAAAACTGCAAACTAGTAAAAACACCAAGCCTGTCCCTTTCATCCCTTCACACAGACCTGCCACTTCTACACAGCTAGACTTCTGACTCTACCTTTCCTATGACACCTCCGCCCAGCCCTAGCCGGGTCGGGTTACTCGGGCACGCACAAAAACATGTATGTTGACGACGCAGCCGAGCGGGCCCGGCGGCATGTGGCTGCCGTGCCCGACGGGGCCCGGCGTGTGCCCGGCGGGGCCCGGCGTGTGCCCGGCGGGGCCCGGCGGGACGATCCACCAGATAGCTGTGGGACCCTCACTACGAAGCTTACTGGCTTGTCGTCGGTCAGCAGGAAACATTCGGTTTGTATCTGCGGTTGTATCTTGTTGTACATGTCACATGTATTATGTATGGACCATAATATTTATGTTTGTTGATTTGTAATCAATTCATTGTGGAGCTTGATAAATTGAGACGGTCAGAAAAAAAAAGTTCATAGATTGGTAAGTTAATTATTTTCACAGCACCATGTAATGAGAGAATGTATATGTGCCACATTTATAATATGATAATACTTTCTACACCAACATGCTAGCAAGTAAATAAAAATTTGCAATAATAAGGTACTTAATTAAGAAACAATAAACAAGTCTTAGAACAACCCATGGTGGCAGACATGAGACAGCGCAAAACGTGCAAAACGTGCGTGCTGCGCCAGATAGCGCAGGATGCTGCGTCGTCATAACCACTGTGCGTCTGTGCGATTTGTGCATCTCGCAGCAGATACATAGGTAGATGCCGCGGCGTCGCTCGCACGACTCACGAGGCGCCGATAGTCGCCGGGTGCACTGCCACCTGCTGAATAATCATAATTAGGCGATAAACGAAAGTAGCTGGAATTAGAATTTTATTTTTCATTATTTTGTATTTGAGAAAACAAACAATCCTACATGTATGTTATACCGACACAGAGAACGCTCCATCTCTCTACACGTCACTACCTTATAATTACAGTAATGTTAAAGTTAAAAAAAATCAATATACCTAAATTAAAAAAAAAAATTAAGTAGTTTAATTTTATTGGCTATAAAAATTGTTGTTATCTCAAAATCTAATATGTTCAATTAATACCCAGTAATCATTACATTGTACAAAACAAAGTTGTTTAAAACAAGTTAGTTTAACGCTGTCCCTATGTGTGCTTAGATCTTGAAAAGTACGCAACGGATTATGATGCGGTTTTTTTTAATAGATAGAGTTATTCAAGAGGAAGTTTTATGTGTATTATACATAATAATAGAGGATTTGATATTTATTCCTAAACCCCAATGCGATTATTTAAATCTTTGACCTATTGAAGTGAAAAGTCCAATTCCTGTCTGATAAAGAGTTGAGGTTCAGTAATAAGTGAATAATAGGACTCTCCGATGTGGCTACCGATATTATCAGTACAAGTAGCAGGCAGTCACTTTCTGCGACGCGGTAATGCTAGCAAAGGAGTCGGCGCAATTCGATCCCGATCACCGACCTCTGTAGGTGTGGACTTGCGGATGACGAGCAATGGGTAGCTCGCTGTACGAGTGTCCGGTAACCGTCTGGACTGAGCCATCAATCATCGACGGCGCGTACTGTCCCCATGCGCCTAAAGGAGTTGTCAGCAAACTATCACATGTTGACGTTTTGGAATTCAAATAAAAAGATTTTAACTTGAATTTCATCATTAGCCTTTTAATGTTCCCATTGCAGGGACACAGACCTCCTCTCTCTAGGAGAGGGAATGGGCCGTAATCCACCACGCGGGCCCAGTGTGGATTGGTGGATGTCACATGTCTTCGAATTTTTGGTTCTAGGACATGCCGGTTTCCTCACATGTTTTCCTTCACCGTTTTGAGAGCAGTGGTCATGAAACAAATTACACAAAGTAATGCGCCTGGCTAGGTTTGAACCCGCGAGCTACAACTCGTAAGTCTGGGCCTTTACCACTCGGCCACCACTGCTCATAGTTATGCTCAAGCATATCCAACATTTAAATACGTAGGTACCTTCCATTCGATGGAAGTTCCGCATACCTCGGCAGGACCTGTCCAACATCGTGAGGAAACACGATGTTTTCCTTCACCGTTTTGAGAGCAGTGGTGATGAAATTATATACTTGAATTTATAACGTCAAAATTGAGGAAAATATATTGTTAGCCTAAGACGTGTTACAACATGGTAGTAATAATTCTGTGGCCTCGTCCACGGGCGTGGCTGACAGATCCCTTCCTGCCGGTCAGCGGTGAGGCAGCGCCGCGAGGAGCTGACTAATGCCGCCGATGCCGCGATAGCGCTGACAAATCACTGCGATTGTCGCCGATACCGCGAGTTTGGGAGGCTCCGGCCGTGTCCCGCGGCCAACGAACACGTGTGACCAAATACTTCACATTGCCTATGAGCCTGTGACCGGCGCCGAGACCCGCGGAGACTATAAGTCAAGTCGAGAGATTAATCGCTTTGTACGTATTGTGTATAAACAGTTGGCGCTTTTTATTAATTATAGGCTCATAAGACGAATTAGACAAAAATTATACATTTATTTTTATGAATACTTAATAGAACTTAACTGGATTATATGAATACTACTACATTCTATAGAATCTATTAATACTTCTTTAACATTCAGTATTAGATGTCGGAAAGAAAGATAGTCATTTGACTGTCATGTGACACGATTATAATAAGGCTTCAGTGAATAGACTCTTAATAAACTAGTGCCCCTCACCATGAACGATTGCATCACTGCTTACTGTCAGGTGGGATCGCAAGCAAGCACTAGTTTATAGCAATAAAATAATAATTATTATTATTTTGAAAAAAAAAAAATTATTATTATTTTTCAAAAATATAACATTCTTCGGTTATTTTGGATACCGATATTATGTTGACAACATGATTGCTGTGCTCCAGGATACGGTCACGTAAATAATATATGTCGGCTCGTGTCCAGGATGGTTTTCGAGCTCTGGTCTATCAAATCTATCATGTGGGTATCGTGCAATGAATAACAACGGGTAGGAGTTGAATCGGTTTACTTCTCAATACATTTCGGTACAGTGCACTGTTATCACAAATTACAAATTACAACAAAACGGACAGTTTCAGAACGTCTTGACTCTGCGACGGCTTGGCTAAGAGTGTGTCCGCTCCCAGGGCGGGTTGGTTCACCCCGCCACAAGCTCGTAGCAAAATGGATACGTCACCGACTCTGTCAGGCGCGCCATCTTTATTTAGTTCTTCTAGTTGCCACTAGATGGCGTGCCTTGTCTTGTTGTCAACAAATCGAAGCCGTTTCCGACATATAGAATAGTAGTAATAATATAGAAGAAAAATAATATAGAAGTTTTTCATAGACACAGTGTAAATATCAAAAATAAGCAAACTTTTCCGTTAAACCCTGCGAGGACACCGGTGTCCGCCCTGAGTTCGACAGGACAACGCTGACCAGTTCCTATCAAGTAACTCGTCTGCTCGACTGCCACACATCACATCTTTTGTCTTCGTAACACTAACTTACATAATTACATCCTTCTAGTTCATTCTAAGTAGACCAACACACCAACCGATATAACCGATATAACTGTAAACGACGTTGAATAAACAGAGAACAGATGTAAAACAATCAAGCAACCAATTCCCATAATTTTTACATCCAAACCAAACGTTAGAACTACTCGTATAACGAGATTGAAGTCATGTCCTCACCAGTAATAGCTCAGTACACGAACATAAAACATAACAACATAGTGCTCGTGTTGAGGAGATTGCTTCATCAGTATATTGTAGCTATTACAACAAATTCTATCGCCAATATAAAGTCGTAAACTAACATTTAGTTATGATCTATTATAATATAATCGACAGTGCCGAACATTGAACAGTTCTCACGGAGACTGCCGTGGGTTGAGTTGAAGCAATTTAATAATGGTATTGATAGTGTTACCTCCGTGAGCGCAGCTTTACACCGCTATTCTATTTGTTTGTGTTTCTTATGGATTAATGGTTTTCTATGAACAAGATTTTTATAACATCAATGACATTTTGAATAAGATTAACTGATTGATTCCTACATAAATAGTGACATTTAAAATGAACGAAATAAACATTATTTTCAATAATATTATGACTCCTCTCTCCAAACTTTGCTGTGCCCGAAAGGAGGAGGAATATGGAATGTAATAAAGTATTGAGTATTGAGACATAATAAATTATTATACAGAGTCCGCCATTATCACAGATCATTTCTAAGCAATAGGTTTTCTACGTTCTCAATGACTGCCACGAAACTATATAGATCTGATGTTCACAACTCCTTTATTACCCTATTTTTCATGGAAAAAAGTTACTCTATCGTGTAACATTTATGAAATGAACTAGTCGCTAGTGAACGCGACCTGCATACTAAAATTAGTGTCTGATTGTAATGAGCTTAACACCTAGAGTTTATAGAAACTAGCTCATAGAGCTCAACCCCATAAGGTTCATAATCGTGTGTATGGAGGTGGTCAGCTCATTCATTGGTGTATCTGGCACGTGCAGCTATTGCGCGGCGTTGGCTAGCAGCGCGCTGTGCAAGCTCGGCGCGGCGGGCTCGCTGCGGCCATCTGTAGAACGGTCAATGACAACGTATCGCGTACTATTTATCATTTACAACATGAATTTACATTTATCTCTATCAATGTTGTACTTGTCGTGTAAATTATTGGATATCCCTGAGTAAGAATTACAATAAAAGCTATAATTGTGTCCACGAGTCGTCTAGAAATTTAAAAAATTCCAATCCGAAATAAAATTATCTGCTTCATCAGAATTTGAAGTGCAAATAAAATCCTGCTACACAAATACTTGTGAGAGTTTTATTTAAATTGGAGGAGAACAGACAGTTTTAATATCAAACCTACACTCCAACTTACAAAACTCCTGTAACTGATCCTAAAGAAAACTGATGATAGACACAGACATATGCTAAACCATACCACACAAGAGTAATGTAATGTCTGAGTTCTCATTGATTTAGAGACATGTGTACACGTACCTATCAGCACCAGTGAGGAGCAGGAGTGCTCACAGTCGGCCATGGCAATGATTACCGACAACTGCTATAAGCCTACAACATGTTTGTGTGGAACATGCACAGTATAAAATGTACGTTAATGTCATCGAAACGGCTAGTGCGTTCGGCTCTCTGATTGGTTAAGAGCTTGGAGCGGACCAATCGAAACGCGTCGATCCCGTTAGCGTAAGACATACTCACACTAGACACTCTGGGATCGGCGCATTTTATGTGTGGACCAACATAATATTGAGCATTTAACTGTTTTTTGAGAGCGTAACGCATATATTACTTTTTTTCTAACCAATTGTTTGTAATCTGTTACATATTAGTTTTAAATATGCCTGTTCCGGCAAAGAAATAATAATGACATTTATTTCAGACATAAGTCCATATATTCTTAGTAATACAAGAAACCTTATAAAGCTATTACAAACTAGGCAAGGATCAACTAATCTCTTCAATCGCTGTTGCCATTGTAATTGAACCTTAAAAGTTGTTTTTATGTATTGGTCATTGGGAGTTCTTGAATGCATTCAGTATATGCAGCAATAATGGCTTTTTTTTTTTTTTATGGTAGTTGAAAATCATCCAATGACGAAACCCGCTCTTGGGTGGAGCGGGAGACTAGTGTCAGACTCTTACTGACTAAAAAACCTACCCCGTACCTTCCTTGCCCTATTCCTGGAGTCGAGGTAACAGTTTCCCACCACCCTCTAGACTCCGGGAGGCTTCGACCCTGAAGGGCCTCTGCAGTTTGCTGACAACTCCTTGAGGCGCGCGGGAACGGTGCGCGCCGTTGACGACTAGGACTCGGTCTTACAGACGACCGGACGGCGAGCTACCCATTGCTCACCGTCCGCGAGCCAGTGTCTACGGTGGCCGGATATCAGCAGGATCGCGGCGGCGACGGCTACGGCGAGTACGCCGTTGCCTTTGCCTTATGCGGTCGGCCTCCTCCTTTACGAGCATTACTGCTTCGCAGAAGGAGGCGACCGCCTGCCATTCCTCTTCGCTGCGGACCATGGCCTGAACCAGGGCCCGGCGCGAGAGGTCGCCGCCGCCGATCACCCCCACGAGGACACGGCGATGCTCTTCCCAAGCAGGGCACACCTCCACCGTGTGCTCCACCGTGTCCTCCGGGCTCGCCTCACAGTGGCGACACCCGGACGTCTCTTCCGCACGAATCCGGTGCAGGAATCTCCCGAACTTCCCATGTCCGGTGAGAACCTGCGTCATGCGGAAGGTGAGGACGCCGTGAGGTCTATCCAGCCACGCCTCAAAGAGGGGCACTACCGCTGAATAATGGCTTGGGACTTGACTCTTAAATAGATTTAAGTATGATCTCTTCTGAATACAATCCAATTAAACTGTTTCAAAAAGAACCGTTTTTAGTCAATCATACCGCATGGTAACATTGTTACGATAGCCGCAAGTTGGATAAATGCATATAATTTTATGTTTTGTTTAGACTTGCGTCACTGTATCGCGGGTACTGTGATGTAGTAGGAACTGTAGCGTTGCGGCCGCGCATCTAACACACCGCATGATTTATACCATGAGTATCATTGTACCGTGTTGTGTTACTACAGCAGCGAGTGCGGATGCAGTACCATGCAGGCAGGCAGAGGTGGACGCCCAGTGTAGTGATACTAACGGATGAGAGTTTTGAAATCACTGAGTAATTTCTTATCTTCTTTTTATCAAAGTAATGAAAAGCTTGGAAGCAACAAAGTAATTGAAGATTATTTAATTAATTTAAATTCAGTATTTACAGTCACATCATCTACCTACATTACGCATAAGGAAAAATCTTAATAACAACAAGAGTTAAGGCCTAGTGTTCCCGTCTCGAACAGAATCACATTTTGTATGAAACAAATTGAAGACTATACCACTGACACTATCTTCAGAATAGGTATGTCTAGATAACTAAGGTCATCGAACTGCTCTAAGGACAGTCTGCTCCGACAGCTGACATCTCGTGTCCTATAATATCATACTCCTATATTCGAATACAAACATCGTAAACTATAGGTAGCTATTTCACATGACGTTGAGACTTCAAGTTACTACAAACCATTAGGAGTACCCTTTTAAGAGCGACTGGAAAGTCTATTACGTAACTGATCTAGATTGTCTAACTGGAAAGTTAACCGCAGACTTTCACTGGTCCATGCAATAAGTACTGGGTACTAGTAGCGCAGGAGCTGCCCCGCCCGGCCGGGCGACAGGCGAGGTGTCTGAGAGACAGCCGTGATAGCGCTGGGCAGCGTCATTAGCGAGCCCGGGGCTGCGGCAGCAGGATGATCGCTATCACTCGCCGCGGACCTGCGCTCACCTGCTTCCATTTGTCCCTATATCTCGCAATACGCGTGATTTAATGACTGCTTCGCTACTTGACGATTATTTAGCTGCTCGGAATCTCGTTTGTATCGTGTGAAGTTAAGATAGGCCGCCGCTGTTGTAAGTACTCCGCTCAGTGAATATCATCTTCTCGACGATCTAGGTAGATAATTTTTTTTATACCATTTTTCAAACGAGTATTTATTTATTTAGGAATAACAAACAGTTACATACACATTAGGTCTTATTAGCTAAGTATTACATATAAGTTCATCATACAAATGTGCAACTCACACCGTTATTCACAGAATACATTTTATACTTTTATTTTGACCAAAAAGTGAATACAAATAATTAAGTAACTATTTTATTAGTTTGCGACAAATAAATTAAAATTTCCCATGCTGCAGTCTTTCCATTCTATTATGATTTAGGTATCTTTAAGGTTACAGTGAATAGGCTCTTAATAAAGTACTGTGCCTCACCATCAACGATTGCATCACTGCTCACTATCAGCTGTGATCGCAGTCAAGCACTAGTTTATGTTATTTAGATCACAGCAGCATTCTGAACATTGCTTCCGTTCTCGATGGTTATATCGGTGGCAGTCGTTACGCAATTTCTTTGCCGGTTTACAGGTAGCAAAACTGCGGAAAAATTAATACAGTACTTGTGTTATAAAAGAGAGTATAACTGGGAAGGCTCTGCTAATTAAATTCGCGTCTATTTGGGCAGCAGCTCCACCAAATCACACGCTGCGTGCTCCACGTACACAGTATATTAGCTCCAGATACAATTCGATCACAGGTCTGGTATCTCTTACAATTGAATTAACGTAGCTTGAACATGTTTTTTTTTATAATTTATGAGGCCTTTAAAGTGTACTAGTAGAAACGGAATTTCAAAGTATGTAAAAGGTTATAAGCTAGGTCATATCTCTTAGCCACATTGAATATGCTCACATCATCATCATTCCAGCTGAAGGACGTCCACTGTTGGACATAGACCTCATTGTCGCTGTTACAACATGTTCAAAAAGCAATATTTAACAGATAGGCGGTTTCAGAAGGAAACCTAGGTCTACTCATAAATCATATTTTTTCACAGTTTTCAATAAAGTTTAAGTATACATATAAGCCATTTTATAGAATCAATGTTAATGATAGCTTGAAACACTCGGCGTATAATACATATGACAACATGGGAGAGGGGTTTTTTTTATGGTAGGTAAAAATCATCCAATGATGACGCCCGCTCTTGGGCGGAGCGGGAGATAGTGTCAGACTCTTACTGACTAAACAATCTACCCCGTTCCTCCCTTGCCTTGTTCCCAGAGCCCCGGTGTAACGTTTTCGCACCAAGCCTCGACTCCAGGAGGATTCGACCAACATGGGTGAGAGATGGACAGGACAGGCTAACAACACAGCACACCCAATTGCGAACTTCAGAACCGCCATTAGGTTTGAATCGGCCTGTACACAAGTTTTGGGCTTCTGTGGGCTAGCCATGAGATCACCACTCAATTATACCTACTTTAATCTAAATTGAATAAAAACCAATCGCTTCCGTGTAGATAACGCACGTCACGAGTCGCGCTCACTTCGCACTCGAGTCGTGACTCACTACACAAGTCATCCTGCGGCCTCATCTCACTCCTTATGTTCAGACAATACATTTTTTAGACTTGAAATAGACCGTGAAACAGTGAAGTCGTGAGCAAATAGTAATCTTGTTTAACTAGATAGTAATCACGGTGTGACGTCACTCCGGCCGGAGGATGCCGGACGACCTTGTCGGTTTTGATAGCTCATACTCGTAATAAGTTTTTTGCTCAGAGTATGTAAGTATATAAGCATGTAAATAATTACGATACGTTACTGCAAGATTTAACTAAGTAATATTTTAAACAAGTGTAGGTACAATATACATAAAAATCTCGTGTCACAGACTCACAGTATTTCTTATAGAACATCTCCGAAGAGAGTTGAAGGATTTTTTTTTACTTTTTCGTTTACTAGGTAGGCTATATTTACCTCAGAGGCAGGTTACTTTTTACCCTCCTACCTCCACCCTCCAGTTTTTCTTCTAACAAAACAACGTTAGCAGCATCAGTTTATTACTAAAATCAATGGTATTTACTTATAATATCGTGGCCTCCATTTTGCGTTTCCAACGCTACAACTTCAAGTAGAGAACGCTCCTACGTCGTCCACTTCGCTCACAGTGACAGCGTCGTCCGAGGAGCGCGTGCGCTGATTGGTCGCGGGGCGTGGCGGCCAGCCAATGGGCGCGCTCGCTGCGCCCGCCTTTGTTGCCCTAATTACGATCAGCCATTGTCCACTAATTCCATACTAGTGAGTAGTGCGCTAGTATATGCGCTACACGGAGCTGCTCGGTAGACGGTAGCGTTAGATATGCGTGCGCGTGGAGCTTCGAGGCTTTTGTTCCTGAAACAGACAGTCATACATATTTACGTTTTTTTTTTTGTAATAGGTACTAAGTCAATTAATTCTGGTACCTATAGATCAAAACTGGGCAATACCAAACGGCAATCAAAATTCCCGCTGGTCTAACGCTGTATAAAGAAATCGTTACTATTAAAGATTATAAAATTATAAATAACTATCGTTCAAAATAAAATCGCAGTGAACGGGCGTGCAGTCACTCACGAGCTAGTAGCGACTCTCGTCACATCAACAGCAGTTCCAGCAAGAGTTCTGACAGCCCAGTACATGGACCAGTGGACTACCTACATGTCAATGTACTCAAAGTATTTATTTTTATCATCACGTACTCAGTGAATTAAAGTATACTAATGAATGTGATGAATGAACTAGATCAGTGCGCACACGCAAGCTGTAATCGCGGCCATTTGTCGTCGACGCCACGCCACAGGGAGATGTGAAAAGTTCTAACACAAACAAAAAACATTTGAAATTCAATTGGACAACAGTTACGCATTAATTTACGCATGTACGAAATTCATTTCTTTAAGTAAACGTCAGCTGGGCGAGTTCAATGACCTGTAGGTAAAGACATTATGTCTTTAAGTGGAGTTGTCGGTCGTTGAACTCGCCCTTTTATATAATATTAATATAATCCTCTATTAATATAATACGAAATTTAGAAAAAGTACTCTAGTTTTTTTTATACAAATCGATAGTGTTTCATGTATCCAAATCGATCTTCCATGTAATTAAAACGATCAAAAATTTGATGATGAAAATGAGAAGACGGAAGAGTTTCAAATTTCTGAACCCTTGTTCGATGTTTCAAGACAAGATACATTCAGGGATGACAAGTTAAAAAAAATGTAAATAGGTACCGTCGATGCGGAAACAAGAAGGATAATATCATCATTTCCTTTCAGCGAATTGATTTAAGTTGTCGCAAATAATTGTTCAATGAAATGAACCTTCTACAGCTAGTTTGTGTAGTGTAGCCGCGCCGCGACCCCGCGCCGATAGATGGCGGCACCGTGGCCGTCTCCACATCATCGTGTATTAAACCAAGTGCATTAATAACGAGCCTGCAGGTACTGCCTGCTGCTCCAGAGCTCATGTAGACGTGTCTAGTGACTGTTAGTGGTATAGTCAACAAGTATTCAGAGCTACAAGGTAGGTATACCTATTTTGATTACCTAGGTATACCTACTTGAGGAAATTAAGCATTTTCAAGATCTAGGTACATCGCTATATGAAATCACATTGCCTCACCATATACTGTATAAGTTATCAATATCTACATAGTCCTCATATGATTTCTCTTTAAAGGAGATTTTGACCTTTAAGTTTGTACAAAAATAGGTAAATTTCTTCTCAGAGCAGTCAACTAGGAAACACCGTGCTCATCTAATTAAAACCAATAACATTACCTATTTAAAAATTGTAACTGACTAATTTGAAAATAAATGAATATCATTGTATAGCATAGATCGATCGATATTTATGGTGGATGTGTAGTTATCTACGTTCGGTTCACGAGCCGGCCGGAAGCAGGACTAAGACCGTGATGCAGTCCACCGCAGTCATCTAAGCACTGTTTTCCAAACCCATGAACAAACTTGCCGCAAGGGCAGAGTTCGAAATGATCAATTTGAATTGTGACTTAGTTAGGTGCCAGTTGATTTCATTTGTCAGTTTAGAGGCTCCTCGTTTGGGTGGGATTCTCAAATAGAATGTTGGTGGGGCGGTACCCCTGGAACGTAAAACAGAAATGGAAGTACACAGCAAGTGTCAGATAGTAAATAAATTGTCATTACTTCAAATCAGTGCGTAAGAAGCTATTGTTCCCAATTGAAACTTTTTTATATAGTTAAACCTTTTTAGTTATTTTTCTGTAAATATTTTAAAAACTAAGAATAAAAACAATTGTAGTTCTTTTGTTGTCAATTGCATGGTGTGGTTTGCTTTTCTCCTCATCCTAAAATTCCTTGTCTCCCAGAGCCATCCAATAACATTTTGGTCCTTCTCCCACGTTTACCGGTAAGAAATACAGTTTAAAAATTCATATGGTGGAGACAAGGAGTCAAGCAAAAGCTCGAGAGGAGGAAGCAAATCACCAAAACATGACTGAACCACCAGTAGTGCGCGGTGATCGCTCCACGAGTTCCAGGACGTCACGATCGTCAGCAACAATCCGTGCCCAAAAGTTGGCCTTACAAGCGGCACACATTCGGAAGGTTGCTGAGGCTGAACGTGCGGCTGCAGAGGCGGCGGCAGCAGCTGCAGCAGCGAACTCGGAGCGAGAGGCTGCTAACCTAGAACTGCAGGCTCAGCTTGCAGCTTTAGAAGCAGATAGTCGAGGGAGTCGCAGGAGCTCTTTATCGTCGGAACGGCAAGTACAACAGTGGTTAGTGTCATCCGATAAGGTAATGCCAGACATTCAGGTAGAACCTATAGCACACTGTTCTACGGCTTGCCTTGAAAGATTTGAAGTCGCAGAATGTCGCCAAGACACTTTATGTGGTAGAAAAAGCCCTAAAGGGTTGCACTCTGGTACTACCACAGCGAACATTCCAGTCCCCAATTGTCTTCAACTAAGTGGTAACGTTTGTGGTGGAAGGAGCCTTGTTAGAATTGTTGTAATGGAACGCAACCATTATATAGTTCCTAATTTTTGACACGTGTGGCGCTTCTTCCCTTTTTTGTAAGAAATTGATCTCTCAATAAATTCCATAAGTTGATTAAACTAAATATTTCATTTATAATACCACAACCACGCATAATCCTTCATGGTAGCAGAGCGTGGTTCGGGCTGGTACAGTAAGAAATATCAGGAAAGTGATAATACAACTTCAGTTTGTGAAACACGTGGTGAGATTCAATTTGAGGTTATACATACAGAACAAAAGAACAGAACTCTCCGTCAAAATGAGTTCGAGTAATATGTTCAACATTGAAAAATTAGTAGGAAGAGAAAACTTCGCTACCTGGAAATTTAGTATGAAGACGTATTTACAGCACGAGAATCTGTGGGGTTGTATTGAGCCTGGTAACAATGACCCGATTGATCCTGTCAAGGATATTAAGGCCAAGGCAAAGCTAATCTTGCTTCTTGATACGCAAAATTATGTTCACGTCCAGGACTGTACTACGGCGAAAGAAGTGTGGCACAATTTACACCAAGCCTTTGACGACAATGGACTTACGCGAAGAGTTGGCCTACTCAAAGATTTAATTAACACGACTCTGGAATCATGCACTAGTGTTGAGGAGTATGTAAGTAAGATTATGAACACTGCTCATAAACTACGTAACATAGGATTCAATGTCGATGATGAGTGGCTCGGGACATTGATGCTGGCCGGACTACCAGACGAATATAAGCCCATGATTATGGGGCTCGAGAGCTCGGGTATCAAAATAAATGCAGACTCAGTTAAGACCAAGCTTATTCAAGAAGTCAACACCTCAAAGTCTGCGGTTTTCCTCACTAAGTCAAAGAAAACTTTTAACAATAAAAATCCATCGAGTAAACCGAAGGGGCCAAGATGTTTCAAGTGCAATAAGTATGGTCATTTTGCCAAGTTCTGTAAGCAATCAAAGGGGGCATCAAGCAAAGAAGAAAGCTCCAGTTATGTAGCTGCATTTTCAGCAACTGTTAAAAAAAATGTGTGTGATAAATGGCTAATAGACTCCGGTGCATCCATGCACATGACAAGCAGAGATGATTGGTTGTACAATGTCACAGAGCCATCTATAAAGAGTGTTACAGTTGCAAATAGGGAGCCACTAGCTGTGAAGGGAGTCGGTTATGTTGATATAGCTATAAACCAGAAGGATAAAATACAAGTAAGGAATGTTTTATTTGTCCCCGGGCTAGCTGCAAATCTCCTTTCTGTCAGCACTATTGTGAAGAGTGGATATAAAGTTTTGTTTAACAACAAAGGGTGTGATATCCAGAATTATGAAGGAGAAGTAATATGTACTGCAGTATTGAACAACAACTTATATATCATGAACCCTGGTCAAGAAATGGTTCATCTGACATCAAGTTCAGGGAATTCTAATGACACTTATTTGTGGCATCTGCGAATGGGACACTTGAATGTATCAGATATAAGAAAATTGCCAAACTGTGTAGATGGTGTGACTTTGACTCTGGAAAAGGGTAATAATGAAATTTCATGTATTCATTGTTTTGAAGGAAAGCATAGCAGGATGCCGTTTAAAAATGTAGGCTCAAGAGCAGTAAGACCACTTGAGCTGATACATTCAGACTTATGCGGCCCTATGGAGAATCTATCATATGGAGGTATGAAATATTTTATAACTTTCACCGATGATTTCACTCGAATGATACATGTGTATTTTCTCAAAGATAAAATGAGTGTTCTAGAGACCTTTAAAGCTTTTAAATCCAGAGTGGAGAATGAATTGAATTATAAGATTAAAATACTACGCACCGATAATGGCAAAGAATACTGCAATTACAATTTTGAAAACTTTTTATCTAAACATGGTATTGTTCACCAGACATCCACTCCATATACTCCGGAGCACAACGGCATGGCAGAGCGTATGAACAGGACGCTAGTGGAACGCGCCAGATGTATGCTGTTTTTTGCCAACTTGGAGAAAAGATTATGGGCTGAGGCTTTAGCAACTGCTGCATATATTATTAATAGATCGCCCACCAAGTCATTAGAAGGTAAAACACCGTATGAGTTATGGACAGGTAAAAAACCTAATCTATCCCATATGAAAATATTTGGCTCTGTTGCTATGGCACATGTACCAAGTCAAAAACGCCAAAAATGGGATAAAAAATCAATTAAAATGATATTGGTAGGTTATTGTGAAAATACCAAAGGATATCGTCTAATGGACCCTATAACACATAAAGTAATTAAGAGTAGAGATGTCGCTTTCTTTGAAAAGTACAATCATAATGTCAGTGTACCCATTCCAAGCGGTGATGTTACAGATAAGGGGGATCAGTCTGTCAATGACAGCGCTGCTGCACCTGCTAACAGTGAGAAACCTGGAAGTTCATCTGCCACCCAAAATCAGGAAATACACACTCAGGAGTCTGGGAAAAGAGAATCGAACATGGAAACAAGTAAAGATGAAGACTCAAGTGAATATGACACAGATTATGGTGAACTAGATGAAACTTTCCATCCACCTAATTATTTGAAGCAAAACTACGACACCAATGTAACAGTGAGGTCCCTCCGGCCACGTCATAATAAGAATAATGAAAATAAGGAAAGTTTTATGTGTTTCTTTACTGAACTGACTGATCCAGAGACTGTCGAGGAAGCATTGTCATCAGCACATGCTACTGAATGGAAAACTGCCATGCATGAGGAGTATAGTTCATTAATTAAAAACAAAACATGGAGTTTAACAGACCTTCCACCAGGCAAAAAGGCTTTACCTTGTAAATGGATATTTAAAACAAAGATTAACCAGCAAGGAAATATTGTCCGCTACAAGGCAAGGCTGGTAATAAAGGGCTATGCTCAAAGGAGGGGTGCTGACTATGAAGAAACTTACTCACCAGTTGTTAGATATACAACTATCCGTTATTTATTTGCTCTGGCAGCCAAGTATGACCTGCAAATTGACCAAATGGACGCTGTATCGGCCTTTTTGCAGGGAGAGATTGATAAAGAAATTTATATGCAGCAACCAGCACAGTTTAGACAAGGATCTCAGGTGTGCAAGCTACATAAATCCATATATGGCCTTAAACAAGCCAGCAGATTGTGGAACATCAAACTAAAGAATGTTTTACATGAGTTAGGAATGCTACAATCTAAAACAGATCCCTGTGTCTACTATAATGCTGAGAAAAATACTTTTATAGCTGTCTGGGTAGATGATCTAATGATATTTACAGCTCAAGATTCAACTAAAATCTTATTAAAGGAAAAATTGAAAGAGCTCCTTGAAATGAAAGATATCGGCACGGCAAGTGAATGTTTGGGTTTGCACATTGCCAAAGATGGGCAGAAAATAATTATAGATCAGGAAAAATATATCAAACAAATCTTAGCACAGTTTAGAATGTCTGACTGCAAACCTGTGAAAACACCATTTGAGGTTGGTATGAAGTTTCATAAAGATGAGAAAGAAGAAAAGTTTGAAAGTCCCTATCAACAAGCAATTGGTTGTCTACTCTATCTGGCTCAAGTCACTGAGCAGATTTAACAAAAACCCAAGCACTGAACACTGGTCTGCAGTAAAAAGAATTTTAAGATATCTGCAGGGAACAAAAGATATGAAGTTGATATACACCAAAGATGGTAATGATGAGTTACTGGGATACTGTGACGCTGACTGGGCCAGTGATGTGCGCGACAGAAAGTCGTGCACCGGCTATGTATTTCTGTTACAGGGTGGAGCCATATCGTGGCGGTCACACAAGCAGCAAACCGTCGCCCTGTCGACCGCTGAAGCGGAGTACATGGCGATGAGCTCCGCTGCGCAGGAGGCGCTGTGGCTGCAGCAGCTTCACGGCGAGCTCGGCTAAAGAACCCTCTTATCATCTTATCTGATAACCAGAGTGCCATTAAGCTGACTACCAATGACTGTTATTTGCCTAGATCCAAACATATAGATATTCGTTACCATTTTCTAAAGAGTCATGTTAATAATTTAAAAATTAAGTTTTTGTTCGTTAAGGGTGAAGAAATGATAGCAGATAACTTGACTAAGGGTACTACTAGTGATAAACATATTTATTGTGCAACAAAAATGGGGTTGCGTTCCAAGGGAGGGTGTTAGAATTGTTGTAATGGAACGCAACCATTATATAGTTCCTAATTTTTGACACGTGTGGCGCTTCTTCCCTTTTTTGTAAGAAATTGATCTCTCAATAAATTCCATAAGTTGATTAAACTAAATATTTCATTTATAATACCACAACCACGCATAATCCTTCAAGCCTGTTAGGGCCAAACCTACCTGCTACCACAGCGTTACAGCCACAGTTTCCAATCCCCGATAGTACGCAAGAACCTGCTTCTAATTTTACTAAAAATAAGCAACAACCTTCTGATATAACTTTATTAGCACAGGCAATTACGACGTCGATAGCAAAGATCAGTGGAGGTTCGACAATAAAGAATAGCGATGGGCGCCTCCCTGTCTTCGACGGTAAGTCTTTGGACTGGCTCGCCTTCAAGCGAGTCTACGAAGACACAAAGTCTTCCTTCTCCGCTTCCGAGAACCTAGCACGGATCAACCTTGCACTTCGTGGAATAGCTCGTGAAACGGTAGCGGTGCTCCTGGTTTCTGCGCGTGATCCTGTGGAGGTAATGGACGCTTTGAAGCTTAGGTTCGGTCGCCCCGAATTTATTGTTTTGCAGGAAATAGCTTCCATACGGTCGTGGCCTAAATTAAATTCCTTAGATTGTGATGATCTCAACAAATTCACCTGCAAGGTAAGAAACTCAGTTGAAGTTATGAGGCTCTTAGGTCAGAAAAGTTACTTAGATTCTCCAGAGCTATTTCAAACCATTCTAGGTAAACTGAACCCTTTACTGCGAAACAAATGGACGGATTTTGCCATAGTTAACTTCTCACAACAGGGGAACACCATGCTTGAGCTGTTAGTATTATTTTTGACTCGCGAAGTCGAAAAGCAGCTCAAGTTTGGCTTAATATCGGAACCCTCAATGGTTGTTAAAAAGTACGAGAAGGTACATTCCGTATCATTTTCAGACGGTTCTCAAAATATTTCTAAGACCTCATCACCTTTTTCGGCAAATAAAAACCACGCAAATTCAATTAAAACTGAAATTAAACCCTGTCCTTTGTGTAAACATAAACATAATTTAGCTGAATGTAACAATTTTATGACATTATCTGTCAGTGACCGGTGGCAGTTTGTAAAAGAAAATAAGTTGTGTCATAAATGTCTTAAAAAAGGTTCACATAGTTATAAGTTTTGCAAAAATAAGAAAGAGGTTTGCAATGTGACCGGTTGTAATTTCAAACATCATAAACTTTTACACGACAATGACATACATTTACAAGTTCATACAGTTTTAGAAAACGAACTAGGCTGCGAAAATACCGAAACGTCGTCCGATAATCAGGCAAAAGTGTCCGATAAACAACCTGTAGAGGTAATAGCGTACACCTCTTCCGACGAAGACTATATTCACATGAGACCTTTGTTAAAAATCGTTGCCGTTACGATTTCGGGACCGCTACGTAGTGTTGATACGTTTGCTTTGTTAGATGATGGCGCCACTGCTACTTTCATTGATTCCCAGTTATGCAAAGAAATTGGTGTGACGGGACCTGAATCAAACGTTCGTCTTGACTGCGTTGGTGGTTTAGGAAAAGAGGTCAAGATTCAGTTTGTGGACTTTGACATCAAAGGTTCACAATGTACAGACACGTTCACCATTCGTAAGGCTCGGGCGATCAGTAGTTTAGGGTTATCCAAACAGACTATTCGAACTGAAAGCATCCAACAATTCCCCCACTTGCGGGACTTAAGTGACGATCTTTGCTATAAGGATGGAGAGCCTAAAGTAATTATCGGCATCGATAACTGGCATCTTACAATTCCCAAATCAATTCGGAAAGGCAACAGGTCTCAACCAGTCGCAATAAACACTAGTCTAGGTTGGGTTTTATTTGGCTTTGAGTCTAGTAGGACGAAGGCTATTGACACAATCAATCATGTTAGTACTTCCAGTGAGGATAATGATCTGAATACACTTATCCAAAATTATTACAAACTAGATTCTCTTGGAATTACTAAAAGAGAGTGTCGTAGCGATAGTGACACTAAAGCGATCAAGATCCTTGAAGCTACTACCCGTCATTTACCTGATAATTCGTATGAAGTTGCTCTTCCTTGGAAGGACGAGCAATTTGAAGCTCCAAATAGTTTTGGCCTGGCTATGTCAAGGTTCAAAAGCTTGGAGAGAAAAATGCTCAAAGACCCGGCCTATGCTGAATTGTATAAATTAAACATGCAATCAACGTTTGACAAAAAATATGCAGAAGGTCCTGTAAGCAGACATTCGTCCAGCACTAAATGTTGGTATTTACCGCACTTTGGCGTTACAAATTCCAATAAGCCAGGTAAGCTGCGCATAGTTTACGACGCGGCGGCAAAGTCAAACGGGGTGAGCTTAAATTCCATGCTTCTTACTGGACCTGACCTGCTTAACTCTATTATCGACATTCTCTTTCGTTTTCGCGAAGGAAGAGTCGGGCTCTCTGGCGATATAGAAGAAATGTTTCCTCAGGTGAAAATACGCGAGGCAGACAGGGATGCCCAACGTTTTCTTTGGCGAAATTCACCTGAAGAACCAATTAAAATATATAGGATGTCGTCAATGATATTCGGTGCCGCTTCTAGCCCTTTTGTGTCCCAATACATAAAAAATAAAAACGCCACTGAATACATTAATGACTTTCCAGAAGCTGTCAATGCTATTCTCCATAGCCATTATATGGATGATTGCATTGTTTCAGTAGATTCAGTAGCCAAAGCATCACGCCTTTCTGCTGATATTGTTACAATTCATAAAAAGGCTCATTTTAAAATGAGATCTTGGGTGTCGAATGACCCGGCAGCCCTAGCTCTCGTTCCAAGAGAAAACTTATTAGATCCATCTTTAAGTAATGTAAATGTTGATATGGGTAAAATAGATAAGTCTGTTAGAACTCTTGGTTTAGTGTGGCAGCCCGGTGAGGACTGTCTTAGTTTTGAAGTTAAAGGCTTGATCGGTAAATCCATATCCGATAGTTTTACAAAACGTGAAGCTCTTTCTTTATTGATGTGCATGTATGATCCACTAGGTTTTTTAGCTCCACTCGTGGTGAGGGCCAAGATCATGTTTCAAAATATATGGCGTAAAGTAGTTGATTGGGACCAACAACTCACTCAAGCTGACTCATCGGCTTGGAAAGAATGGCACGCAGTTTGTCTTAATTCCATTTCTAATTTAAAAATTCCTCGTCGATATAATTTGAGCGAGTTTGATACAGCACAGAGAGAACTTCATGTCTTTTGTGATGCTAGCGAGTCCGCGTATGCATCTGTAGCGTATTGGCGTTTGTTGTTACCGAATAATACCATCACAGTAGTACTGATCGGTAGTAAAGTCAGAGTAGCTCCATTAAAACCCTTCTCCATAGCACGTTTAGAACTTCAAGGTGCCTTGGTAGCCGCTCGACTTGCCGACACCATCTGCAACGCTCATACGTTTAAACCGGATAGACGAGTTTTCTGGTGTGACTCCATGAATGTCTTAGGTTGGCTGCGAAATGACGCTCGTAAATTCAAGCCTTTTGTGGCCAACCGTATTGGTGAGATTTTAGAACTGTCAAGTGTCGGAGAATGGCGCTGGGTTCCTACCGAAATGAATGTTGCTGATGATGCGACACGGTTAGATAAAAAGCCCCTAAATATGGAGTCACGCTGGTTTACTGGTCCTAATTTTTTATTATCAGATCAGTGGCCCGTAGAACCAATGGTCAAAATACCGAATGCTGATCAGGTAGAGCTAAAACCAAGGCACAGAGTCATATGTCATGCAATATCCGATGAACCATTTCATCCCTTATCTCCCATTTCAGCTAGCCCATTGCGTATCAGTAAATGGTTATGTCTCGTCCGAGCCACTGCTCTAGCTCATTTATTTGCACGTAAGCTTCTTAACATTTGCCGTAGAGTAGGTAACACAAAACTAACTCCTCTTGACTTGTCAGCGGTTGACTTACAATTAGCAGAGAGTCATGTACTATGGCAAAGCCAGATAGACTGCTTCGAAACAGAGATCGACTGTATAAAAACAGCGACTTCCCTGCCACGCTCCAGCAGATTGTTGAACCTGTCTCCTATCATCGGCGAGGATAACCTACTTCGGTTATCAGGACGGATCACTGCTGCTACTGGAGTCTCGAGTCAAGCCAACTCTCCAATCATATTAGATGGCAAACACCCAACAGTACGCCTCTTAGTGTTACGCTACCACCAGAAAGCCGCTCATGCTAACACAGAGACAGTCGTGAACGAACTTCGTCAAGTTTACTGGATAATACATTTAAGAAGCACAGTTCGGTCAGTCGCTAATCATTGTTTATTCTGTCGACAACGAAAGGCTACGCCATACAATCCGCCTATGGGAAAACTTCCAACAGCAAGATTAGCCCACAATGAAAGACCTTTCTCCTATACAGGTCTGGACTACTTTGGCCCCATCCAAGTTACCATCGGGCGCAGACACGAGAAACGGTATGTCGCTCTCTACACATGCTTGGTCATCAGAGCGGTTCATCTTGAAGTTGTTCACAGCCTCTCCACCGACGCGGCGGTAATGAGTTTGAGAAGATTTATCGCACGGCGCGGTTGTCCCCGTCAGATGTACTCGGACAATGGAACAGCCTTTGTGGGTCTTAACCGAGAACTGAAGAAACTGTACGGTAGCCAAGTTACCTCTTTTGCTACAAATGAAGCTATTGAATGGAATTTTATCCCACCAGCAGCGCTGTTCATGGGCGGAGCATGGGAGCGTTTGGTGCGAAGTATAAAGACTGTGCTAAAGGTGACACTAAAAGAAAAATCGCCATCAGAAGAGGTTCTGACAACACTCCTTGTTGAAGCGGAGGCGATCGTTAATAGCAGACCACTCACGCACGTTTCTCCCGATCCAGATTACCCGGAAGCGTTAACACCAAGCCATTTTTTAATCGGTACCTCATCGGGAAGGAACATTCCAGCGAACTCAAGTGAAAGAGATCTGCACGGCAGAATTTCCTGGCGGAAGGCCGTTCAATTGGCAGATCAATTCTGGCGTCGTTGGGTGTTAGAATACTTGCCGCAACTACATTTATCTAGAGGACAACGACCTGACATTAAAATTGGAGATGTGGTGATAATCGTCGACAACAATCTCCCACGAGGTGTGTGGCCTAAAGGCAGAATAGAAAAAGTGTACCGTGGCAGGGACGGAGTGGCAAGAGTGGCCGATGTGCTGACAGCAGCAGGAATTTTTAAGAGGCCGCTTAAAAAGCTAGTACATTTATAAGGAACACTCTTATTGTCTTTTTAAAAAAAAAATGGGCGGATGTTCCCAATTGAAACTTTTTTATATAGTTAAACCTTTTTAGTTATTTTTCTGTAAATATTTTAAAAACTAAGAATAAAAACAATTGTAGTTCTTTGTTGTCAATTGCATGGTGTGGTTTGCTTTTCTCCTCATCCTAAAATTCCTTGTCTCCCAGAGCCATCCAATAACAGCTATTAAACGATTTCCCACCTCAAACCCGTAACAAACTGCTCTACCTGCAACCAGCTCATCAGGATAGTTCATGATGACTAACCACAAATTTAAAAATAAATTTTTATATTTGTTGTTAAATACGACTATGAAACGCAAGAAGAACGAACGCAGCCGTGTGGTAGCGGGAGCGTAAATTTTATGAATTTTTGTGAATATATGGATGATTGTGACATTTTCTTGTAAAATATGGACTTAACTTTAAAATATGAAAAATAAAACTTGGTTTTTCGCAGTCTAAATATGACAATCGATGCAAAAAACACATTCTAGGCCAATAATCGCGTAAATTAAAAATATGTATTTATATGTATAATATAGAACTAAAGAAAATTGTCATGGATACATGTATAGTTCCAAGCCTAACTTTGGCAGCCAAACATGGACATTCACAAATAAAATAAAAAGCAAAATCAAAACATGCCAGCGATCCATGGAACGAAGTATGCTTGGAATAAGAAAAATACAAAAAATCCGCAGTGAAGACATAAGGAAGAAAACCAGGCTTACAGATGCTCTTGAACAAGCTCTGCGACTTAAGTGGAAATGGGCTGGTCATTTGTCAAGATACACAGATAAGAGATGGTCTCTACAAACTACCAAATGGGCAGGGCCTGCTGGAAAAAGAAGCAAAGGCAGACCACCTTTTAGACAAATTATGTAAGCACATAGCGCAGTTGAAGTGAGTACTGGAGGCACTCACTTCAAATGTTTTCATTGTTTCTATCATTATTATTTTCTCATTTGACATTAATGTTTATTTTTTACAATTTTACATTTGTAAACTATATAAACTTCTCATCAAAAAAATCGAAACACTTCCGTTTTCATTGTTTCTGTCCGAATTTAACACAAAAAAGAATTCATACGATGAAAAAAAATACATATATTATAGCTGGCAGTTTGGCCATTACAGTAATAAGCGAAAAATCTAAATTCAAAATTAGAATTTCATTTGTTTATCTTATAAACGAAATGAATCACTGTTTTGAGACAAATGTGTGTTTAGGGTTGGAGTACATTTAGCGTTTAAAAACTAAAAATTGGCGCCTATCCTTAAACTTTTTGTTTTTTATTTCAATACTGTGACTTTGGGACGTCTGAAAAAAGGGTTTTTTTTCTAAAACGTATGGATACTTCGCCCACAGAAGCCGCCCAAGTTGTGGCATTGCTGGATTCTGGCCTTAGTCAGCGTGTTGTGGCTGCAAGACTGCATCTAAGCCTGTCATCTGTTCATAGAGTCTATAAACGTTATCGGGAGACTGGTTTGTTCACGCGCCGTTCAGGATCTGGCAGGAATCGGGTCACTTCTGAGCGAGATGATCGATTTATTGTAACAACTTCTTTAAGAAATCGACGCCTTAACGCTTTTCAACTGCAGCAGCGGCTTCGTGTTGTACGAAGGGTGGCTGAAAGTGACTCTACAATTAGAAGAAGGTTGAAGGATCGTGGACTGGTACCGCATAAGCCAGCAAATGGGCCGAAATTAACTGCAGACCATCGAAGAGCGCGCCTTAACTTTGCACGTGAGCACCTAAATTGGTCATACCTACAGTGGAGCAAAGTTCTCTTTTCTGATGAGTGTAAAATTATGCTGTATGGTAACGACGGAAGGAACAAGGTCTAGAAGAGACGGAGAACGCTATGCACAATGCTGCATTGAAGAAAAGGTCAGCTATGGTGGCGGTTCGTGGACGGTTTGGGGAGGAATCAGCGCCGACGGTAAGACAGAGACCTGCTTTCGTGTCTGGGCCACGTCTGCCTGCACTAAACTGTCATCGGTACGTCGAAGAGTGTCTCGAGCCTCATGTGATGCCCTATGCACATTTTATTGGCAACGGCTTCATATTCATGCACGACAATGCTAGGGCTCACACCGCGGGCGTCGTACGAGATTATCTTAACGAAGTCGATATCTCTATTATGGAATGGCCAGCAAGAAGCCCGGACATGAATCCCATTGAACATCTATGGGATGAATTAAAGAGACGAATTCGAGCAAGAGATCCTGCCCCAGAAACACTTAGCCAGCTGCAAGATGCAATCCAAGAGGAATGGGACAATATACCACAGCATGTGATCGTGACTCTCATCCGATCGATGAAGAACCGTATGGAAGCAGTAATTAGAGCTCGGGGAGGGAATACAAGTTATTAAATAAACGTTTTTTAGCTTTTTTTTTCATTTACGTGTGTTGTTTTATCCATTTCCTTTATACTCCATACGGAATAAAAATGACTCATTTAACAAAATACGAAACCTATGAAAAATTCATTTAAATTTAGAACATTAACATTAAGATTTGATAAGCTCATATTACTCACTATTAAACGACATTTAACATTTATTCCTAAATGTACACATTTTTCTGATAATCCTGACAAAACGTAAACTTGCAAGGTGTTTCGATTTTTTTGATGAGAAGTGTATATTATTTTTGTGAACATAAGGACTATGTGGATTAAGCCAAATTGTTTTTTTAATTTATTTTTTTGTTTCTGTCTCTTCAGTAAATTTAGCGTATGTCTGGCAATTTGAGTATTTAACGACCTACTCAAATGTCCTTTCCTTGGTATTGTTCGTCGGATCGTGTTGAGCTCCTTAGTAGGCCTGAGTTGAGCTTTGCGAATACTGACAAATGCTTGCACTGACTGGACAGGTCTACTCAAATTTGTATGGATCTTTCTTCAAAAGACCATCTCAGACAAATCTGTATGGTTCTTATGTTATTTGACCAATACATATTTTCTGTGTGGACTTTAAAAGAGACTTTGACCCCTGAGTTTGTTTCGGTGTTTCTTCTCAGGGTAGTCCGCTAGAAAACACCGGACTCATCTAGCTTAAAAAAAAAAAAACAAATTGACGTGTAAAAGTGTTTTTAAAAAACCTACTTGCAAAATAAAGATCATTTGTCATTTATCATTCATAATTTACCTAAACGTTGGGCTGATGATATTAAAGAAGTAGGTAGTAAAGACTGGTTGACATTTTCCCAAAATAGGGACAAATGGAAAGAATTAGAGGAGGCTTTTACCCGAAAGGGGTTCGTGTAAAAGGAACAGTTAGAAATATATGGGAACTATATTTTTTGTCACCAAAATTTATATTTGTCATCAAGTTGTAACACCTAATAAATAGATCTATCGCCACGAAATATTTTCGTTCTCAGATAAGCAAAGAGTGTTCCCAGGTATGAATTACCAAATTATTGTTAATATAATGTGTAAAAAATGAGATGGATTACCAATAAAATTGTAGTGCATTACATGAATATAAACTTCGTTCTTATGATAATAGTTTTATCACTTAAATAATAGCTTGGTGCTCAAAATGGTAGATCTGTCACCAAATAAATCGATTAATCGATCCCTGACTGCGACTCCTTTTTATTTGTTATTTTGTCACCAATACAGTAGTTACATTTTATTTCGTTCAGTTATTAAAATAATGTATTCGTTACCAATTTAATACATCAGTTTATAATTTTAATGAAAATATGTTCAAAGGGAAGAGGAAGGGAAGAGAGACAAATTAGCGCGCTTTCGGGCTTCAACGAATGGGTTGTAAAGAAAAGATAAAGGGGGCGCCCTTCAAAATCCAAACCAGCGCTGATTATTCAGTCATTGTTATTTTTAACAATAAATATTGATTATTTTGACTTTAATTAAGTATTTTATTTACTATTCAGCTTGAAATTTAATTTAAATACATTTATACTACCTGTGGAAATTAAGACCCTTGGGGGAGGCACATGGCCAGTTAAGTATGGGTAGACCGAGGCGAATCGGATCACGGGGCGAATCGGATCAAAATAAGAAATTTGCTGATAATTCAAATACTGCATTCACGTAGAATGCATCAACCGTCGTTTTGCGTTTCTCCCCTCACCCCCCATCTCCCGCCATAGGCAGTATTTCGATCACGCTTGTGAATCAGTGTCGACGCCACTCGTCAGCAAGTCAGTTATTTGTGCATGTCGTATTTTTGGCGGGAATCTAAGGTACGTACTTACGATTTATTTGTGTCATATTACGGATTTGTGTTAAAAATCAACTATATTGTTGTATATTGCTAAGCAAGGTGTCTATATTTGAGAACTAATTCGCTTTTATGTATAATGTAAGAGGTAAACGCATAAAATATTTATTTCTAAGGTCTTGATTATGGGGCTAATCGGATCATGTCGTCAGGGGTCAATCGAATCACACTTTTAAACTAATTTATTACATGTCTGAGGTTACTAATTCGTATTTATTCATTTGTAGATGGTTCGCACGTACAAAAGAAAGACTAATGCTGGAGATTGGTGAAAGAGGCTGTTAATAAGGTCCAGAACAAAGAACTGATCGTACGTAAGGCAGCTGAGATTTTTGAAGTACCGTTCACGAGCTTACAGAGAAGAGTTTCTTTGGCCGATGTTTAAAATTGATCTCATTATTATTATTTTACTAATTCCAAAGCTATAATGTTAAGAAACTTATAATTTTGTTATATATTGCGTATGATCCGATTCACCCCGACGATAGGGGCGAATCGGATATTTTTCTTTTTTTAGTTTTTAGTAGCTGACTAAGAAAATATGAGTCTGATTTAAGTTTTTAAACGTTTATTTCATAGCTGATTTGTACTTCTTACGTTTAAATCAATAAAAATATCATTATATATCAATTTAGTATGATTTTCTCACCCTCAAAGAAAAAGTGATCCGATTCGCCTCGGTCTACTATAGTACTTAGACTCTTTTGGTTGAAAGGATGATGACGACCACTTTACATTTTTAGACCATCATGAAATTTTCTAGTGATATAATATATGGTTTATTGGTGATCTCTTTAAATTAGTTTGCTTAAATACTATTACGACAAACCTATTATAATACATACAAAACCATTTATTTGGTACTTGACCTCATATCTCCATGATTTTCGGTAATTTATTGTGGAATTGATTTTATATTGTTTGGTGACTAAATTTTGGTGACAAATCTACTATTTTGAGGGCAAACCCTATTATTTAAGAAACACAAAATGAATTAAATTGGTGACAGCTTAAATCATACCCGAAATATATTAAGTAACAAACTAACTTAACGTACTAACTTGCCGGAGTCAGTGTTTCCTGATAGCTACAATCCGGGTATCTTTAAGTCAAGAGTGAATAGGTTACTTCTAGATAAGCGCGCTCCATCGTCGCTTTCCATCAGGTGAGATAGCGGTCAAGCGCGAACCTATAATCAATAAAAAAAAAACATAATTATAAACTAACCTACCTAGTTTAAGTAATATACTAACACTTTGGAATGTAAACATAGCTTTTTTACTGAAATAAAAGAAGCTATATTATTATTATTATTTATTTACATATTAATCCGGGCCCTAGTGATGTAAGTAGACAAATATTTATTCGCAACCCGCCATCTTAACGAAGCTGATAAAATTCTGGCATCCGATCAGATATACAGTGCAATGATACGACTGCATCTTATAAACTTATATTTTATTGAGATAATTAACTAAGCTTATAATTATACTATAAAATGGACTAGTCAGTAGGCCCACACCATATTAACATAAAATAGGAACATGTCAGCGATGTGGAGAAGTACTTCGACGCCTGTGCGTGATTTGTACACTTTATGAAAGTACAGTTGGTTAATATTTTGTACATTTTTCAAATTTCTTTGCTGTACTTGTGCTACGAGACCTCGCTTCATTCCAAATTTTACTATTCTAGGTCAACAGGTTAACCTGGCACAGGGAACCCTGTGAATTTTGATTCCCGTAGACCTAGACTTCTGAAATTTAGCATGAAAAAACGTCTCATTTGTTTTTGAATTTAAATTGTAACATATGGAACTTTTCCGAAATAAATGATTATTATTAATATTATGGCCCAAGTATAGCAATAAATCTGAAAACTGGTAGTTATGTCACCCAAAAAAATACTTTTTTATATTTGGAAAAACTTCTAGACTCAATTCGTGAGACGAACTATTTACATAAGTTAATTTGTACAAAACCCTCAGTGTGAGAGACCGACTCGCGCATGCCCTGTTTTTACTACATTTTAGTGAATCATAATTTTGGAAACGTTTCCTCAAGCCTTTTATTTTGACCACCAAAACATATCGGTTCACCTAATAATGGCAGTCGCTATATTTCTTTTTTTATTATTTTAAATAGCCTAAGTCAACTGAGCGATACTTACCTCTCTCTTCTCATCTTCTTTGCTTTCTCCTGTTACCATTATTTGGGCTCAGGCGTCCTCACTAATCAGCGCCAGGATATTCTATCGTGGGTTGTCGGCTTTGGCAAATGAGCTTACTTGAGCTCTCTCTCGATTTTAGACCACCAGGTCAATGGTAGGCGACCTTTGATTTTCATGTATTCCTCACATGACAGAACAATACCTACCTCATTCGTTAAAAATCAATCAACAGTTTAGAGGAAAGGTCAACTTTACTAAATACTTACGATGCAAATTATCCTGACTGCTTGTAACAAATAACAACAAGTGCTGATTCCCGTTTGTATTGATGATACTCAGCTATGACTATGAGGATGCAATAAATACCCCAATACGACGTAGTATAGTCATCCAAAGATTCCAGAACAAAGTCCTGAGGGAAGTTATAAATCCACCTTGCTATTAAAAAGTTGCAAAAGCTCACGAACACAGTCGACAAACTTGATTGCCTCGACCATAGAAGACGATGGTGAACACTAGAGAACAAAACCAAGTTACTGGTTAATATATTTATTTATTTAACACTTCATGCACATAACAATACAAAGGGGGACTTAATGCCTAAGGCATTTGGTACCAGTCAACCTTTGGGCGATACAGAGAATCATGATGGCAGGTGCAATAAAAAGAAAATAAATGTTAATGATGTTCAATAGTGTATGCAAGTCGTACGTTTAGGAGGCGTACGAAAGGTCTCCGCCAGCCTGCAGAGAGCCGTTAGCTCATAGATATCCGCAGTGGCAGGTACGCAGGAGGGTCGTCAACAACGCCGCTTGTTTTTGCGACCTCCGCCCAACCACGTCTGTTGTTCCGCTTCATACAACAAGCAATTAACAGTTAGGGGTCAGACACACGACACAACTTGATGGCATCCCTAACCAGCAGTTGGCATTCATCCTCATCCCTTATCAGTTCATGCTTTGCAGCAGTGTATTCTTTATAGTTATATGTTTTATTTAAATGGCGTAATTTTATGATATCCGTCTCTTTGTCTAGCCCAATATTTTGAGTGATTCTCTGCGTCATTCCTCGCAACGTGTCTACGCAGGATCGTCACTTTCACACACATCGAGATCGTTCACGGAGCTAGAGGGGATCTCCTCTACTTTTCTGGACTCGTGTCGATGTTCAAGATTCATCTGGTCATATTTTTCTAATGTTCTAATTACATGACCTCCTTTACCATGTCCGTCGTGCTTCGGAGAGTTTTTGTTGGAAGGCGTAAATCTCAAACTTTAACCAAACATTTTTGTTTCTTGTCAAGTTTGATAATAAAACAGCTGTGCAGATTTCTAAGTAAGTAAATTGGCCAAAAGGTTTATATTTTCGAATGTGTATACGCCCTAACCGCTGCATTAGTTTCCGAACAGCCGCCGCTCAATCAAATATAATTGGCCGTCTGGTCGGCCGTATTTATGACGTCATTTCCTGCACTATGACTTCTTTACTGTGCCTCTCATTACTGCTACAGAACACAATGCGCCGCTTGCAGCTCACTCCACATGCCAAGCATCCTAGATCAGTAGACTAAACCTAGCCGTACCTATGATGTGTATAAAACCGAAATTTATAATTATGAATGGAAAAAGTAAAACTATTTTGACTATAATCCAGAATTGTATAAAAGGACCCTTGATTTCAGTAATTTAAAAAAAATGACATTATCAAGAGCAGTCTCAGTTATTACTTGTTCTGTGTGATGTACCAGTTCAGGTGCCGCTGCAGGTGACGCATCCATCAGGATGTCATTTTATCTAATCGTCTTCTGCACAATCATTTGGTGATTATGTCGTAACGCCGAGTAACTGCGCCTGCGCAAGTATATCGCAATATGATTTCTAATTAATTTCGTCTCTCACAGAAGCTGATCGTAGATTAAATATTAAGCTAATGGCTTCGAAAACATGGGAACGTGCATTTATATAGATAAAAGGTACTGGGCAAGTGTGAGTGGGACTCGCACTTATCGAGTCTCGACAATTTTTCCAAACCAAAATGTTTTTTTTTTTTTGTGTGACCTGACTACAAAATAAGTTTTCAGATTTATTTATTACCTTATACTTTTATTTTCCTATAGTTATATACCTTGCTTCATGGCAAATTTCCTGGCCAAGGGAAAGTAACTTTGCTTGACTGCAATCTCATCTGATTGTAAACAGTGATGCGACTAAAACGGCCGTATCTTTTTTCCGTTAACGTAATAGCTTCATTTTTTCACAACTTAAAGGGACAGCAGCCATGAGTATATACTTTGATTTTCAACTCGATAGCTCCAAGAGTTACCGAGATAAAAGGTCTTGACAACAGACAGATGGACCACAAAGTGATCCTATAACGGTTCCGATTTTTCCTTTTGATGTACGAAACCCTTAAATGAATAAATATAGATATTGTTGATATTAAATACTGATTCCGCTTGCGTAACGATTAATAAGATAGTGTCCCGTACTTCGCGACGTAACGCTACAGTCAGGGATCACAACTCAACTGCAGTTGCACAATGCACTCTATCAACGCTAAAATGTTTAAAATTTATTTATACTAGAAGTACAGACGAGCGATCGCGTGTAATGTAACATTAATAGATTCGACTTTAAGCATTACATTACAATACTACCTCCCTGACCGACGAACGATCGCGTGTAATGTAACATCAATAGATTCGACTTTAAGCATTACATTACAATACTACCTCCCTGACCGACCAGCGTTCGCGTGTAATGTAACATTTAGATTCGACTTTGAACATTACATACATTACAATACTACCTCCCTGACAAGTTGTATCAACAAGGTGCGCATTGTAATGCTTGGTTCTCCTCCCTCACTGGTGTAATGCTCGATGCTGTAACGTTACATTACACGCGATTGCTCCCGGTGAGGGAGCACCTTTAGATTCTATAAGCTTAAGCACAAGCGTAATCAGCCGTTTCCTATTCCCACTGCTGAGACTTAAGTCTCCTCTCTAGAAGAGGAATGGGCCGTAAGCCATGAGAGCCCGGTTGGTCGATTTAACATTTTTGGTTTAAGGACATGCTGGTTTCCTCACGATGTTTTCCTTCACCGTTTTGAGAGCAGTGGTGGTGATGAAACAAGTTCCATAAAGTAGTGGACCTGGCCGGGTTTGAACTCTCGACCTGGGACTCGTATATCCAGGCTGTTACCACTCGGCCTCTACGGTTAGATTTAGATTCTATGCTACAACTCAAATAACTCAATAAACCATTTACCCTTATAAAGAAATTCTACTGCACTTGTGACTCGTACTCACTTATAATACTTTAAGAAAAGACAACGCTACCAGCCTACCAGAATTGGATCTGTAGACGTGGGTTACGCCTGTCTGGACCCAGACAGGCGTCTGTCCACTACAAGCGTCTCCCTCTTCTTACATAAAAATTGTGCAGTTATTTAAAATAAAAAGCTCGACGAGTATCCGATTAGCAGCGCGCCGCCCGCGCCGGCCACAAGCAGTGGCATCAGATAGCATCAGTCTATAAATACGTTACCTATGTTGTATATCTAGCTGTCGTCTTGACGGTAACGTCTGCTTCTTCTAGGGTTCCGAAACTTTAAAAGGAAAAAAGCGGTAGCCTATAGGATCACTTTGTTGTCCGTCCGAGTTGAAATTAAAAACATTACAAGAAGCTGTAAACAAATCAAATATCTAAGTTAAGAAAAAAAAGCCACAAAACTTACCAACTCTAAGTCGGACTCGCACTTGGCCATTTTTATTTGTTGCCCCTCATTAGTTTGCCCTAGTGCATTCACTTTAACAACACAACACCAACCCTGCGACTTCTGAGTTTCAACATAAATTAAACACAATCCAAGGGATCTTAGTTGCTCTACTGAACACTAGCTATCATAAACTCATGAGTACAGTATGTTTATCTACATTCTGACATCTTGCCAATTGGACATTTAGTTTCAAGTGCTTTTGCATAGTTGCGAGTAGTGCGGGAGTGGGAGCGAGCCGCGCATAGCGTACCGCACACGGCGGCGGCGACTTCAAACGAGATGATTAACGCTAATTATGCGGTTAATTGCCGCCGCCCCCTCCCCGTCCCCGCGCCCGCCCGCACCCCGCGCGCCCCCAACACGCACCAAATATTTTAATTACCTTTAACAGAGAGCATTCATCAGTTTATAGCGCACACGGAGCCTCCGTAATACTTAACTATTAATTGATTTTATGACCTTTTAATTAATTTTATAACCTCACTAAACGCACTACAATTAATGTCTGAGATTGTTTGCGGCGATATCGTTACACGTGATTCATTTACTTTTTATGTAGTTCTGTGCGCTGTTCAATTAAACTCTATCGTAACATAACGATAGGTTTCCGTTCGTATTCACTTCTACGCAACGTTACAGACTTGCAGTATTACATCAACTAATGTTTCGTTATAAACACCAGCCAACAGTTTATCACAAGACGTCCACGTCTCCTCGTGGACAGCAGGACATCCGAGTGCCACCAAGACATTTCGTATATTCTATTAAATAGTGCAGAAATGTATGTTTTCGAATCCAACTTTTATATCCATAGCCTGAAAGAAGAAATTACCATAATCGTTGTTTGAAAGTTCTTAATTTTTAATCTTTATGTAAAAAAAAGTTAGACATCGGATGTTCAAAACGAGGTAAGTTGGCAGTGGCTTGCGGCCCGTATGCCATAAATCGCACGAAACTTCGCAAGACACCTCCCAGTTACTGGCTGGTCAACCCTCGCAGCGGCCGTGTCCTGGGCGAGCCGCGCAGCTGGTCACACGGCACGGCGTCCTGGCTGTTATCACAAGCACCAGTTATTTATGTTATGAGGCTAGGCAGCGCACGAGGACCACCCGCGACTGCAGGCAGCGCCGCGCTGCGAGACCGCTCCATTTCACGACGACATCTGCATGCCTTATAATAATGACAAACGCATTGCAATTATATTACAATAGATTCGAGGAGATGACGGTTATTATTGCAGGCGTATTCACAGGCACATGTCTACTCAATGAGCTAAGGTAAGGCGAAATTAAAGACATTGATGGATTGCGTGTCTGTACCTAGACACTTGTTACATAGTTTCGGACTAAGTTTATACTACGTGACTTGGAAGTCCTAATTGTCGGCAAGACCTCTCTAAGCTCTTAAACTCCGCCCTTGTTGTCTGGTAGACATCGCTGTCAGCGATAACACTGCCTTTGTAGCCATAGAGATTAGATTCTATGAAATTTACTATTTTCATAAATGATTTTTATTTTGTAAATAGGTTTTTTAACAAACTACTTTACAGACTTTTTTTTTCGTCCGCTGAAACTAGATGAGGCCGGTGTTTCCTAGCTGACTACCCTGAGAAGAAGCACAGGGGTCAAAGTACTGTTTAAAGTACATACACAAACATGTGAGAAATCATATGAGAACCATGCAGATGAGTCTGAGGAAGTCTGAAAGAGTGTTTTGAAGAAAAAACCACACAGTTCTGAGTGAACCTGTCCAGTCAGTGCAAGCATTTGTAAGTACTCGTGTAGCTCAACTGAGGACTACTAAGGAACTCAACGGATTGACGAACAATACCAAAGAAATTTGGCTGCAAAAAGTACTCATAACTGCAAGCAATATGTTACAATTAAGGAAAAAGAAAAGTACCTAATCCACACAGTCCCCACATTCACAAAAATAAAAATTTACAAAAATTTCACAAAATAAATATTGCAAACTGTAAAAACGATAAACATAAAACTAGTTTGGTGTACAATAAATATTATTCCATCTATATATCTCGGTAGGTACTCGGTACTAACTGTAACTTGGTTGCTGTCTCATCTACTAGCGAGTCAGTACTCGGTACTAATCTCGTGCGGTACCGCTGCATATTTCGCAATGTAGTCAGCAACAGCTGGCTGGTATCCAGTTTCCGCGCTTACCTGCGCCTGCGCCGAATGTGGTACTAATTAGTGTGCTGACCCCGGAGATCAATTAAGTAACGTTTTATTGCACCCACGCAGCGCGCCGACCGCAAACTGTAACGTTCTGAACGCCGACGCTCCGCGCTGATGGCTCGACTGCCTCGTCACTTGTAGAAAAAAGTAAAGAATGCAACATTCTCAAAAAGCGTAGGTACTTAGTTCTAGTTAGGTATAGGTATATAACGCATGCACGGAACCTGTCCAGGTGTCTCCGTATGCAATGAACGTTCTAATATAAAACAGATCACATATGGCGTCGCATTCTTATTGCAGATATGTAATTACCGGCTGCGGAGTGACTCTGTTCATGAATAGCCGCGATAGTGCGGCGAGGAGGGGGAGGGTGCGAGGGGGAGGGACTCTCGCAAATCTGCGCACATCTCACGAGCGCCGCGAACCTGTCCCGACGCATTCGAACAACAATTTACTCAAATAAAATTGTGCTCCTTAACCGTCTGTGGACGTGAACATTCCGTACGGTGTTGCATTGCTGCAGTTTTGGAAAAATACAACAAAGTCATTAGTCTGAAATGGAATCACATACATAAGACAGTTGCAGACTTAGTACAGCCTCAGCGGCGCACATTTTAACCAGTTTAATAATTCCGGAGCGAAGTGTAATGAGGAATGTGGAAATGCGCAGTCGCAATTTGACACTTGATCACTTCGCTTTGCACTCTACTGTCCATCTCACCTTATTTTTGAACTGTTCTCAGGATTGCGATCGGATTTTGCAAATCTCATGAAATGTCAGATTTTTTGAATTTCCAATAAAATACAGCTTGCAAAGCTAAATCTTCGTTTGCTACAGCAACGCATGAGCGCGATGAGCAGTGTATGAAAACGATAATATTATACGTACGCGCCAAATACTTGAACTAAAATGACGATCGTTGCCATCGTTACGTGCAGAGACCCCTCGGTGCCGCACTTCGATTGAGTCCCGAAAATTAAAGATCATAATTCGAGCCGTTCCGCAAATAATACTTATTTTCAAAACTGTAAAATTTCTTAGGATTACTACATAGAGGTAAGGCCTTTTCTCCGGACTTTTGATTTTTTCATCTGGTAACCCTAATCTCACACGAAATAACAGTGAGTCTGCGGGAATTGTTAGTTACATGAGTACCTACTCCTGAGGCTCATGCGCGCAAATTTTAAAGCTATGAGCGGTAACCTGCGCAGGCGCAGCGGACGTGCTGACCGTGCGACGTGCCGGCGTGCTCACTATCTACTTAACGAAGGAACAGGTGGACCCAATAACAGTATCATCACAACACAGTATTGCTGGCTTTTATAGGTTAGGTACATTTTAAAGAGGGTTTCAATCCCTATTGTACTGTTTGTACGATTCAATTCTATGTAAAGTTAAGAATATTCAGTTTGCCTCAATTTTGATTAAATTCTGATGGAAATTAGTACCCATAAGCTATATGATTAAATATAATAATTAGGGTAATCTAAATCTCCTCATCAAATGTTTTTATTTGTTACCCACACGTTCCCGAGGTCTTGACAGACAGACAGACGGACAACTAAGTCATCCTATAAGTGTACGAATTGTGCTGTTTCAAGTGTTTGATTGTACGCAACCCTTAATGCGTCACGCTGGTGTTGGTTCATTGCAAACTTCAGGAGCATTGGTGCGGCGACACTAGCCTGTGCATATACACTAACACAATAAATAGCGATGGACTGATCTCTTTAATTGATCCAGACCATCCCTTCTTGTCCGTAGGAGGACCGTCCGGTGCTCCTTCGGACAAGTAGGGATAGAGACGCCCTCGGCCGAGGTCCGTAGTCAACAGGGGGTGCCCGAGACCATGTAGTCGCAGAATTTGTATGTCTAGCGTGGAGGCTTACATTTATTAAGGCCTCCACAGATAGCTCTAATTAAGCAGACAACAACTCATCAGATGAGCGGCAAGATACTTATAAAAAAGACAATAACATTGGATTGACCTGAGATCTCGAATTCCCGAGCATATCATAACCTCGCTCTCTACTCAAATCCTAACCCGGCACCGTTTGCCACCTCTAGTGAAGTGCAAGTGATAGCGACGTAATCACCAAGGCTAGCTGAGGCTGCCTCGTGAGGAGCACAGTGCAGCGTGTACCGTGGGGCGTGGGCGCCGTGCCGGCAGCCGGGCCGCAATTAGCGCGATTACAGCCCGGCCGTGCCGTGCGCGCCGCATCCGGCCCGCGACCGGCACCGGACCGACAGCAACTGCCTCAAATCACACACCCCTACGACGGTGACGTGGAAGCACGCGCATCACAAGCTGAGAAACAGCTTCGTGCAGTTGTAGAATATATTCCTAAACCTAACCGCTAGGCGGACCGAACGCATGCGGCTCGAAGGCTGGCTTACATCAGAACATGCAGAGAAACTACAATAGCACTAGCAGCCATTGCTAGGTTAGGTTCATTGGCCAACGATTTTAACTTCCACCAAGCAGTACTTATTAAAGAAAGAAAGATAATTTATTTGTCAAACATGCGTTTACACGAACTAACCAATCAGACATGCATTCTTGAATTAACAGTATATGGTGAGCGTCCAAGTCTTGCCGATAACGGCGTACTTGTAGATATAATACTAAATAAATACATTACATTCAATTGCCATTTCATAAAGTCATTTTCAATTTCATTACAAAATACACAAGAAATAAATAATAACGAGATGATAAGATATTATAGTCAACAACAAATTAAATTATGTCCAGTATATTCATTGTAAGGCAGTCAAATAGTATCGTTCAAAAATCAATTGATTTAAAATTCACATTATTAAATTATTATTCTTAACCATTTATCCTTATATTAGAAGTCTGAATAGAAAAGTCCTTTTTATTTAAAACAATATTAAAACATTGTAATACACTTTATGAAGTAAAAAAAAAACAGCTTATTTTTGAAAAATAACAACTCTCCAACTTTTAGGAAATTGATCATAAGAGCCATCCAGAAAACAGTTTTATGCTCGAGGGTTATGTTCTCGCAGTATTCGCGGTATGAGAGCATATCTTACATGGCGATTGGGCGCGTCTGCTAGGTACATAGGAATTTGAATTGGTGTGGACATGTTTTTTTACAGATACAGCTACCTCTAAGATGCACAGACATAGCAACGTAAGTTTTTTATATTTTTTAAAGTAACCTATTTATAGTTAATAGATTTAATTTTAAATATTGAACTCATGCATCTATTGTGAGCCTTGAACACAGAGTATTGTTCTGTTGAGTTGTCTCAAAAAATGACACCATAGCGTAGACAGGATTCTGTTAAATCGTACTAAGCTGTAAGTAATGCCTCCACATCTATTATAGACGACAATATGTGCGGGCATTTGGAAATAAATAAATCTATGACAATAAACCACTCTCGTACTCTACAGAGAAGCTTTTTAACAACTTAGGAAGATATTACACACAATACATAAAGTAAAAAAATCAGTCATTGGTAATTTGGACGGAAACTACTTAAGTAACTTGCTCACATTTACTTACAGACATGAGATTCATTTTTTATAGTTAATATAATTTTAATTTTCCTCTATTGGCAATTTTGGACGGGACATTTTTGTACACAATGTCATAATAATCTAAATGCTAACAAATATATTTGATGAATGTGAGAATGTGACACTAAAATACATAATTTTAAGAAATAAATAGGTACTCATAGATACCACAATACAAAAACTTATACTACTAATTGATTAATTAATTATAATACAATTACAAATCAATGTATATTTTTTATTAAAATATTTTCAATAATTGTTAATTTCTCATATTGTCTTTTGATAATTTGTTAATAAGGCATTAATGATTGAAATTTTTGATGATATATTATTGCTTGGATGCCTAATTGTAACATTCCATTGATAAACCATTCCAGACACGACAAAGTTCAACCTAGTTCATCATTTCTAAAATTCCAAAATTAGTCATCAAATAGTATAGATTCTCTCTTCTTTTTCAAATAAAATATAGTCTTAAACCATAATATTTACATACACGGCATAGGCAAATAAACTGATTCCTTCTTACAGAAGAGTTCCACCACACCTCTGCTCCATGCCCATGGCGTTTGTACCTCGAGTTTGGCGCAATCGAATATAATGATTGTTACCCTCCGTAAACCAGCTCTTATACATCATTATTATAGTATAAGCGAATCCTGAATATACACTTCTCATCAAAAAAATCGAAACACCTTGCAAGTTTACGTTTTGTCAGGATTATCAGAAAAATGTGTACATTTAGGAATAAATGTTAAATGTCGTTTAATAGTGAGTAATATGAGCTTATCAAATCTTAATGTTAATGTTCTAAATTTAAATGAATTTTTCATAGGTTTCGTATTTTGTTAAATGAGTCATTTTTATTCCGTATGGAGTATAAAGGAAATGGATAAAACAACACACGTAAATGAAAAAAAAAGCTAAAAAACGTTTATTTAATAACTTGTATTCCCTCCCCGAGCTCTAATTACTGCTTCCATACGGTTCTTCATCGATCGGATGAGAGTCACGATCACATGCTGTGGTATATTGTCCCATTCCTCTTGGATTGCATCTTGCAGCTGGCTAAGTGTTTCTGGGGCAGGATCTCTTGCTCGAATTCGTCTCTTTAATTCATCCCATAGATGTTCAATGGGATTCATGTCCGGGCTTCTTGCTGGCCATTCCATAATAGAGATATCGACTTCGTTAAGATAATCTCGTACGACGCCCGCGGTGTGAGCCCTAGCATTGTCGTGCATGAATATGAAGCCGTTGCCAATAAAATGTGCATAGGGCATCACATGAGGCTCGAGACACTCTTCGACGTACCGATGACAGTTTAGTGCAGGCAGACGTGGCCCAGACACGAAAGCAAGCTCTGTCTTACCGTCGGCGCTGATTCCTCCCCAAACCGTCCACGAACCGCCACCATAGCTGACCTTTTCTTCAATGCAGCATTGTGCATAGCGTTCTCCGTCTCTTCTGTAGACCTTGTTCCTTCCGTCGTTACCATACAGCATAATTTTACACTCATCAGAAAAGAGAACTTTGCTCCACTGTAGGTATGACCAATTTAGGTGCTCACGTGCAAAGTTAAGGCGCGCTCTTCGATGGTCTGCAGTTAATTTCGGCCCATTTGCTGGCTTATGCGGTACCAGTCCACGATCCTTCAACCTTCTTCTAATTGTAGAGTCACTTACAGCCACCCTTCGTACAACACGAAGCCGCTGCTGCAGTTGAAAAGCGTTAAGGCGTCGATTTCTTAAAGAAGTTGTTACAATAAATCGATCATCTCGCTCAGAAGTGACCCGATTCCTGCCAGATCCTGAACGGCGCGTGAACAAACCAGTCTCCCGATAACGTTTATAGACTCTATGAACAGATGACAGGCTTAGATGCAGTCTTGCAGCCACAACACGCTGACTAAGGCCAGAATCCAGCAATGCCACAACTTGGGCGGCTTCTGTGGGCGAAGTATCCATACGTTTTAGAAAAAAAACCTTTTTTCAGACGTCCCAAAGTCACAGTATTGAAATAAAAAACAAAAAGTTTAAGGATAGGCGCCAATTTTTAGTTTTTAAACGCTAAATGTACTCCAACCCTAAACACACATTTGTCTCAAAACAGTGATTCATTTCGTTTATAAGATAAACAAATGAAATTCTAATTTTGAATTTAGAATTTTCGCTTATTACTGTAATGGCCAAACTGCCAGCTATAATATATGTATTTTTTTTCATCGTATGAATTCTTTTTTGTGTTAAATTCGGACAGAAACAATGAAAACGGAAGTGTTTCGATTTTTTTGATGAGAAGTTTAGTTTGTTTAGAATCAGTAACTGAATAGATTCCAGTCATTTTACACCATATTTGTTATATTTTTCCCAAAAATATTTAATAAACCGGCGAAGAGCGTGTCGGACCACACTCAGTGTAGGGTTCCGTAGTTTCTCGTCCATTACAAATTTCTTACAATGTAACAGAACCCAGTAGCCTATGTACAAATTAGTAACCCAATTTTCCGAGAGGTTGCGCTATACCCGGTGGTAATTCTGGATTCCATGACGACACAAAAAATAAAGGAATTATGAATTTTTAACCCGATTTTTTTTTTATTTGCAAGAAGATACGCTACGGATAATAAAATATATAAATTAAGTTTAAAAATGCTTGCACGTATTAACATTACAAAATTAGTTCAGAACTATTTTTTATTTAAAAAAAAAAAATAGTTCTGAACTATTTTTTTTTTTAATATTTTAGTTAATAATTACTTGATAGAATGAACCTATCAAGTTTAAAATAATTTTCGTAGAAAGGCTTTATAAAACTTTTTACAATTTTTTTCCATATTTTCTAAACTTATGGTTCAAAAGTTAGAAGTGGGGCACACATTGTTTTTACTTTCGGGGCGATTATTCCCGAAAATATTTACCTTATCAAAAAATTATTTTACGGGACCCTTAATCATTTTTAAATCCAACAATTTGTATATCACACGTTATGGTACAAATGAAAAAAAAAAATCACTTCACTGCTATGATAATTTTTTTTTTACCGTTTTTTGTTTGTGCACTTTGTCGGCGTGATTGATATACATATTGATACCAAATTTCAGCTTTCTAGTGCTAACGGTCGCTGAGATTAGTGGACGGACAGACAGGCAGACAGACAGACAGGCAGACTTGGCGAAACTATAAGGATTCCTTGTTAACTACGGAACCTTAAAAAGGCCACAAGTGGACCACCGCCGACTCTAAGCACAATACAGTTCACGGCAGGTAATAGCGGCTATAGGCTCCAGGGTGCAGCTGCCAGTGAAAACAAGCCCTCAGTGGCCCGGATGGCCCGCTGACCATGTCATTGTGCGGACAACAAGGTAACATAACAATCTTATAACTTTGTGATCTTTCATGATACAGTTAGGAAATTTTGAACACAGATTCTTTGCATAAAAATACCCGTGTTTCGGGTTCCACATAAATTATACTACTTAATAATAAGATTGAGGGCAAAGCCGCTGGACAAAAGCTAGTGTTATATAAAACCCTAGGAGATAGTCTCTAGGTGGGAGGTAGGAGGTAATCTCTGGAACTACTGGTCCGATTGGATAAAAATTTGCAACAATAGAAAGCCGCTTTACTCCTGAGTGACATAGGTTACTTTATCTACACTAATATAATAAAGAGGTAAAGTTTGTTTTTTTGTTTGTAGGAGGTAATCTCTGGAACTACTGGTCCGATTGGAAAAAAATTAGCAACAATAGAAAGCTGCTTTACTCCTGAGTGACATAGGCTATATTTTATGTACGCGGGCGAAGCCGCTGACAAAAGCTAGTAGGTTATATTTTATGTACGCGGGCGAAGCCGCTGACAAAAGCTAGTATAAAATAAAACATTGCATCGATTTGAGAACCTTCTGCTTTTTGGTAGTCAAAAATACAAGGATAGGCCGGATACGTTGATGATTAAGTAATTATCTGTGTAAATACATAAGTAGGTAGTAGGCCACAATGTAACGTACACACACAAATTAAGTGCTGTGGACAATGAAGCTCCGCATCAATGACATGTTATTTTAAAAAACGCTCAACTGTTAGCTGAACTGACTGATGAGGGCTAATTACCGCCGCTAATGAGCGTCCTAATGACGTGTCTGTCGTGGTCTAGGTCGAATAAGTAAATATTACGCAAGTAGGTTGATACGCCTCAACAGGTAAATCTTTTTTAATATTATGTTAACCAAAGTATGTATATCTACATTATTACTAAACACATACCTATCATGAATAGTGGCAACGACTAGATTATTGACGGCTTAATTGATATGTGGGCGTAAAAACCGATAAGAGCCCAGTAAACAAAGAACAATGCTCAGAAGACAACGGTGTGAGTGAGTCAGATCCTGAGCATATTAACTTTCTAATGGAAGCTTCAGACACGAGAACAACTTGTTGCTATCATAGTCGAACAGGCGTATCATCACTCAACGAGAAGATATTGTATCAATGGTATCAACAAAGTACATCCATAACCACACAAACCATTAACTAAGTACAAGCTTACAATGTAAAAAAACTAACTAGCAGTGTATGTGCGGTGACACCCACCTGATGACAGACATTAGACTCACGCGCCGGCGCAGTACCCCGGCCGCAGCCGCTATATGAGCTCGCGCGCCGGGCCGGCCGCAGTGAGGGTCCGGAGCCATGACGCACGCGGTGCTGACGCTGGTGCTGGTGCTGCTAGCGGCGGCCGCGCGCGCCGACGTCCACGTCATGAAGGACGTCACGCTCGGCTTCGGGCAGGCGCTCGACAAGTGTCGCCAGGAGGTCACCACCCTTATTGTTACATAACACCGGCTATATTCTTACATTTCTGATCTGCAGACTTCCTTTTCACAAATTTTTGGTTTCTTTTGCAACCAAGATGTTCCAGTTTCATAATGCACAACAGAGGGCTTTTTTATTTTCATTCCTTCCCTTACAACATTCAAAGAAGTAAGTTCGTTTCAATTAGTATGTTCCCTTTCTTGTTGCCGCTAGCGAAATTTGTCAAAGGTATTCTTCTTTCCTTAAATTATTATCTCTGACATGGTCTATAACGTATCTTGCTCATGGACACTTACTATATGGCCATACTATCGGGACTTGAAAAAAGAATGTTAGGTCTCAATTTGTTCCAGGGTTTCTTCCAATAGTCAAGAAACACTGTATAACCATTGGGAAACCTTATCTAGTTGAAATTGTTAGCCTAGATAACTAAGACTTCCGTGTTTCTAATTATATTTGTTCAACTAATTGACAATAATAAACATAATCTACTTACTACAACATTCTGTATTTTGATACGTTGTTTATACCAGAGTGACTTGACGGAGGAGAAGATGGAGGAGTTCTTCCACTTCTGGCGCGACGACTTCAAGTTCGAGCACCGCGAGCTGGGCTGCGCCATCCAGTGCATGTCCAACCACTTCAACCTGCTCACCGACTCGTCGCGCATGCACCACGACAACACCGAGCAGTTCATACAGAGCTTCCCCAACGGCAAGTCACTACCTATGCCTACTTATTCCGATTTAGATGTAGTTGTTTGAAGAGCTATTTTATTTTATATTAAATTTTATCATCGACATGCTAAGAAGGCCACAAAATATTGAGATACTTAATAAATTTAATAATAATTTTGAAAAAATATAATAATTTATTGAACCTTTGTTGCAGGAGTTGCCTTAAAAATGATCGTAACTTAATGTAGTAGTAACTAATAACAGCTTTATGGTGTAAAATAAACGGTGGTCCCCAAACTGGGCAAAGCCTGTATCTTGGGGACCGATACATATTATTTGCCACTGCAGTTAATGTACTAAAATGTAAATGACTATAAAGATAAAATTATGAGAAAAAATCAATTAGAATGAAAATATCACATTAATATGCAATGAGATCAAAGTGTCTTAAAACTAGCTATTGCCTATTTTTTTTTTTTTTTTAAACAATAACACGAAATATGACTAAAAAAATATTAAACTAAAATTTGTGCTGTACTTAGTACAGAATTTAGAGAAATAAAAAAAAGTCTTAGAAACAAAAAGATTAAAAATGAGGTTAGTCCGGTCAAATTAGACCAAAAAATAAGAGTAAAGTTACATAAATTCCCACCTAGCTGAAAATCGGTAAGATTGTTTAAAATATCATTAAAAACAAAATTTGAAAGTTCCCCATCTTTCCCCTGTAAGGAAAAAAATTTATTCAAGGTCAAAGGTCAAAAAAAAGAGTTTTTCGCGATTTTCAGCAAAACGGTAAGTTTTATCATAAAAATACGTCAGACAAAAATTGTAGATCATAAAATTATCTACAAAAAATGTATTAATACTTTTTTTTCTACGAGCCACCGTTTTTGAGATATAACGATTCTAAAAGTTGCAAAAGTTGTAATCGTCATAATATGCATGAATACGCCACGTATATAAACATCTCTATAGTTGTAATATATATTAAAATATTTTTCTATCGGTCATTGTAACTTAAACTACTAATATAAAATATACATAAGCTATAACTATACAAATATCAGGTAAAATGAAACCCAGTCCCTTAATTTATACACCATTGTAACCTTGAGAAAACATCTGTCCCCTGGTCAATTGTGTGCGTGGCTAGGGTCTTATACCTACTATAATAAATGAAACACTGTTAGTCTTGGATGCCAGTTGCTAGTGAAAACACGTGTTTATTCTAACCTATATCGTGCTGTTTTGAGTTTTATAACAAAAATGTCAGAATATTGTTTTATTTGCTCTAAACTTTTAACTGAAAGTGAAATTGTTACTGTTGAACGTGGTATGAAGACATTAATTAATGCAAGTATCGAAAGAGCAGATGAATTTTCGGAGTATCTAAAAAATCAAAAATCTGTGACAATACATGAAAATTGTCGTAAAAATTATACTCGAAAGTCTTCTATTGCTGCAGCTAATAAAAGACAACGTGAAGAACAAGAAGCCAGTACATCCACAGAAAGTCCTCCTCGTACTAGATTACGTTCGAGTGAAAAAAAAAAAACTAACCGGTGGAATAGGCCTACTGGGGAAACCACGTTAAAAAAAACGCGCTGAGTACACTACGTCATAGGTGGCGAGGAAACGTGTGCATATTAAGACGATTACAACTTTTGCAACTTTTAGAATCGTTATATCTCAAAAACGGTGGCTCGTAGAAAAAAAAGTATTAATGCATTTTTTGTAGATAATTTTATGATCTACAATTTTTGTCTGACGTATTTTTATGATAAAACTTACCGTTTTGCTGAAAATCGCGAAAAACTCTTTTTTTTGACCTTTGACCTTGAATAAATTTTTTTCCTTACAGGGGAAAGATGGGGAACTTTCAAATTTTGTTTTTAATGATATTTTAAACAATCTTACCGATTTTCAGCTAGGTGGGAATTTATGTAACTTCGAATGTCTAAATTGACCGGACTAGGTGTTAGTGTGGAACTATGTAAATGTTAGTATCTGTGGTCTCTCAATTTCTCGATTACATGTATAAGTTTCCTCACTCAACTAGACAGTTGTTTGATGTGCTTTAAACGATAGATTTTCGTCAACTAATAGACCTAAATAACGAATAGACTGGGTTCTGTCAATACAGTCGCTTGTGCAGTCTTCGAGTGAAGTACTTGTATTAAGTTGGAAGGAGGGCTAGATGAAACTGTTTTGTAAAATGGAATGTGTTTGATTTTGTTTACGTTGAGTGTTAGTAAATTATGGTCGAGGGTTTGAGCAATGGTTGCTAATCCTTCTTCTGCATGAAGGTAGACCTGTTCCCAGTTTTTATCCTGAAAAATGATGACAGTATCATCTGCGTATGATATTAGCTCTGCGTTAGAGAACCCGTGACATTCTCCAATAGTCCTGATCCTACCAGGCGCTGTTTCCGCGTTCTGTCATATAATTAGTGGTGTTGTCTCGTGTGTGCAGGCGAGGTGCTGGCGCGGCAGATGGTGTCGCTGATCCACGGCTGCGAGAAGCAGTTCGACCACGAGGACGACCACTGCTGGCGCATCCTGCACGTGGCCGAGTGCTTCAAGCAAGCCTGCGTGCAGCACGGCGTGGCGCCGTCCATGGAGATGATGATGACGGAGTTCATCATGGAGGCGGAGGCGCGGTGAGCCCCGGGCTCGCCTCGCGCCGCGTCCGCTGCTCCACAACACCACCTGCAGCATCAACAGTTAAGACTTGCTCGTCGCGCGGCTGCTGTCCACGGAACACTTCCACCTATACGTTAACATAGCTCTCTAGAATGCTAGATACATGGACCAGCTTTAAATATTAACTACAGTGAGGCATTCAACTTGATGGACGGGGCTCATAACGAGGATGAGATGATGAGACAGAGAAGAGAAAAATTAAAACATCGTATGGATGGAAAGTGAAATGTTGGTCTGACATCTGGAAAGAGAGCATATGAGGATCACTAGTACCGAGTGAAGCAAGCACGAATCGACATAGTAATAATTTATCGTAGTAGGTGACTCGGCCATGGTTAGGTTAGTGAATGGTGAAATGGTGAGCAAGCGAGTTACCTGTAACTGAGACAGCGCAACACGACGCAGCAAGTTTTATTGTTTTAATAATTATTAATAAGTAACGCTACGTACACTTGTACGTCCCTCAGTCAATAACGTGAACAACAGCCGCATATTGGTGTCTTTTCTGGTGAAATTACATTATTTATTGTGTAGCGCAGTGTTCGGGGAATGACTCGAGGTGTCATTTGTACGTAGTGTTAGACGTTATACTTAGTTAGTTCGTAGTAAAGTAAGTGCTTATTATTTTGTTAATTAGGTTCTTAAAGTGATCGACAGTGACGACTTGTGCTTGATAACGGCTACAGATTTATTACAAAAGGTCTAAACCTCTTTATTCATAGTCTGTAAGAGCAGCATTATTAAAAATCTCAAAAAAAAATTGGTTCAGGAAATAAAGTATTTAAATAGGTTACATATCAAATGCATTTGGTTTATTTAGCAGGTCACTAGTATCTGCAATGTGGTACACCAGGCACACCCGCCCCAGTCGATATCAGGCCCATCTTGCAGAACTAAGACACGTAACTATTCAACAGTTGGTGCTTACTCAAGTAACCAAGCTCGAGCCAACCTGGGGCCCTAGACGACGATGTAAACTTGTACATGGCAAGTTTAACTTGCGTAATTTTAAATACGTGTCTTAGTGTTGAAGTGGGGCACGTTACCGACTGGAGGTATGACTGGTTTACTCTAATGAAAAAGAATATCATGAACGTCAGCCAAACAGTAAAAATTCACCGATTTTTCAAAATTGAAAACCTCACAATTGGTGGGTAAAAATAAATGAAAATGAAAAAATGGTGATGAAATTTTTAATATTGAATATCTAAGAGATAATTGGTTCAATATTCGATTTACTTCTAAGTAATGGGGATTCTTTAAAATAGAAGCTTGTAAAAATAAACTAATCACATGGTTAAGATTTTATAAATAAGGCTCGACAGTGATGTGACAGTGGGAGAGGTCTGCTGAACTAACAGACATGACTGGGGGACGAACAAAACGAGCTGATCGGCGAGGTAGCGGTGATGATGATGCAACATCTACACTACGTTACGGTAGCATTAGTTGCCACATTTTTTTACATTAATCGTCAGTTTTCCGCATTCATGACGATTACTACCTATATGCAGTATTGGTTTTGGAAGCCAGTTCTCTAGCAGGAAAACTATGATCACTAACAATTTTCCAACCTCGTAAATATAGGTGATTTGAAATGAGCTGGTTGTGTGGGTACTGAGCAGCACATATTGCAGGGTGACCTCGGATCTATGTCCTGAGGACTGGTCCGGACCTGGCGATGCGCTGCTCGCGAGCCACTTGCCAACTACGCTCGTGCTGTTTAGTGTGCCGCTCTAGTGCAGCTCCGACAAAGCTTGTCAGTACGTAGTGAGCTGGAACTATGAGCCTCAGTTGTATGGGCGAGGCAGGTGTACCGCGGGCGGCACGAGCAGCTCCTGCGGCCGGCGCAAGCGCTTCGTACGAACATGACACACGCGCGCGGCTCTCAAGCGGCTCGCGAGCGGCGCATTCGCCAAGTCTAGACACACCAAGAGGTTGCTGGTTTAGTCGACAGAGTGCTCGCGGCACTTCAATACAAAGCAAAATAGAAGAAACACAGCTGAGGTACAGCCAGTTAAAGTCTGACATTCCCTCTCACTCCACCCAGAGCGCGTTTACTTACTATCACAAGAACCATAAAATCCGATGGTTAATTTCAACGTTCAGATTACCAGGGGATGTAGCTCAGTGGTAGAGCGTTCGCTTTGCATGTGAAAGGCCCCGGGTTCGATCCCCGGCATCTCCAAATTTTGTTACTCTGCTATTTTTTTTACCCGATTGCAGCCAAGCTGACGCGAGGGTTATGATTTTTAAGAGGTTTTTTACAAATTTAACAAATAAAATGTACAACATAAAGGAACTATTTCTTAAGTAAAAATCTGTACTGAAAAAAGTTATTCAAAACAGGTCTGTGACCCCGACGTGATTTGAACACGCAACCTTCTGATCTGGAGTCAGACGCGCTACCGTTGCGCCACGGAGTCGACGAGGTGTACCTCTAAATTGTAGCTCTAATCTAATTTATGGCTTTTTAATATGATCTGAGTCAATCAATAACTTTTATTTTCAAAGTAGTTCTCTTACAGCAATGGACGGTTTGCTAAATCTTGATAAGTTTTCTAAAATACCAACTCTAAACTGTACAAATAAAAATTGAGTTGCAAGATTTACGGCGAACATACATAGCTAGCTAATAAACAGCTCGTAAATGATATCTGCACCCTAGGAATAGTTACGTCAAGAGTGAGTAAGTTACTTCAAGGTAAACGCGCTCCATGGTCGACCGCATCGTCACTTTCCGTCAGGTGAGATAGCGGTCAAGCGCGAACCTACCAACAATAAAAAAGTAGTTTTACAAAATATCAAATATTTAATGGGTCATATGATGTGTTTAATAATATAACTATATTAAATATTTAGGATAAATAAGTTTTATTACATGTATTCATTATCATGCACTGTACGAAAACCAATACTACTAGTGCCATCTAGCGGTGAGTAGCGGAACGAGAATTACGAAGCACTTTCATAGTAGGTAATTAATATGGTCCATACCAAATGTTAGACATATCTATGTCCATGACAGGTATAATATGATCTAGTTATATACCTATATACTCATCGACTAGAAAACCTGTTATTCAGTCGTTTATTGCGTTTTTAAAATAACTTCGTAACAATTTTTGTAATGCTTGTCTTGTCTTTAATGTAGGTACCTGCCTATACCCACCTACGTTTCGTTGAACGTGCTGCAGTCAGGTATTGCTTAGGCTGGCACTGGTTCAGGCCATTGCACCGAGCAGGGATACCAACTACACAAGTCTGCTTGTGTGTGTGTCTGTTTGCTGTCTGTGTGTGCTTGACCGCCACAATTGGGTTATCAAGATAAATCTAACGAAACATGTTCTGTGAACATTTTTAAATCACTTATTATAGAAGCTGTGCGGCTGCTGGATCTCTGAACAAAAGACGAGCGACGTGTCGTCATCGAGGCAACTCTGATCCCGTCAAGAATTCGCGGGATCTCGTGTTTGCTGGAGTCGATTCCCTGAGTAGATGACATTTTAATAGGACTTAAAATTTCAAGTATTCATTATGAAAAACAATTTAATAGATTATATTCTATCCTTCGTATTAATTAGGTAGATAGGTACCTATACTTACTATGCGACCTTGTGAACATATGCATAATAGTAATTGTATGTAAACATATTATATAGGTACTTTACACGTGTATCCTACACACCTAGTATATTGTAGAGAGCTAAGCCTAGACCGCATTCGCTATGTATATTTTCAAACTCTCGGTAGATATTTTCCAATTAATTCCACACACACATCAAGGAAAACCACAAGATTTTCTTAGAAACTAATGTTTCCAAAAAACAACAAACGGAAAACATTCGTTCCAAGATTTAGGCCAAATTTGACAGCTCGGCTGCATAGCCTGTATACTGTAGCACTGTACGAGTAAAGTGAACTGCTCCTGACGATTCACCACACCGCCGCTTGCCAGCAGCCTAAATAATTATTTAATTAAATTTCCGACTATGTCGCAATTCATTTCTGACCAGTTAATTTCAATAAACACAACACACTCGCCTTTATTATGTTCTCGAGTGTGTCGAATGTGAATCTTAGAGCTGTGTGCGCCCGTTCGATTTTCCTCATAGTGGGTATTCCCTCGCTACGAGAGGACGTACATATAATAAGGAGCAGAAACTACGAGGGTTCATTGTACAAGCGGGGAAATCGAGCTAACGGCACGCTCTGACTTCAGTCTACTTATACTTCGTCCTGAAGTGATGTCGATAGATACAGTAGACACCAGTGACGAGTAGTGCAGTAATCAAATACAACATGTTGCTGAAGGCGCTGGTGCTGACGCTGCTGGCTCTGGTGGTGCACGCGCAGCTCGAGCTGGGCGTGCTGTCCGCGCTGTACTACCCGCCGCCCGCGCCCCGCACGCCGCCGCCCGCCTCCACCGCGCCCCCGCGGCACCAGCTGCGCAGCGCCTCCGACTGCGACAAGTCGCCAGCGACCGGCAACGACGCGGACCTGTGCCGCGTGAAGCACAAGATGGCCGACCCGAGCTGGACGCCCGAAGTAGGCCCGCGCCCGGGACGAGAAGCGCGCCACATCCCACACACCCGCAAGTTTGCGAGGCTTTCCTGAACATTTAGTCATCCCGTCATAATTCCGTTATTAGAGAGAGAAGGAGCTATGTAAGATGAATAGTACCTATAGGTACTACACTTTCAAAACGGAATCATCACGGCAGCGACACCGACGGTCATAGTATAGGCATCGTAATTCCAATTATTATAAAGTTAAATGTATAAAAGCAAAAATATAAATAATTTCTCCAAAACAAATAAAATGCTATGGCAACAATATGTATGTCTATTGAAGTACTTGACTTTTCTAAACATACTTACAGCTACATCATATACAGCTACTTCAGGGATTCCTCAGGGGTCGCATTTGGGACCTATTCTGTTAATCTCTTAATGACTCAAGTTTTTATTTATTTGCTGACGATCTTAAATGATGAAACCCTGTTGCAGTCTTAATGTCAATATGTAAAAATGATTAGTTTTTAGGGTTCCGTAGATTTGCTTGTGTGTACATTCTTTGACCAAAATAAGTAAATGAGAGACTTATGGTATTGTAAGATCTACTACGGAGGAGCTCGACACAACCCTAGAGGTTGTTGGTGCATTAATAGCAATACTTATATATTACGCATGTATTATACTTATAAACCTTCCTCTTGAATCACTCTATCTATTAAAAAAAGCTGCATCAAAATCCGTTGCGTAGTTTTAAAGATTTAAGTATACATAGGAAAGAAGCGTTGCTATTGTTTGAAAGAAGCAATGTCCCTCAAGTTGGCATCAGTTTAATTCTTGACGGCAAAAAGCTTGATGTTATTATGGAAACTGTTTTCTTAGGTATAACTATCGATTCTAAATTGCAATGGGGCGCTCATATTAGAACTCTCTCTGGTAGACTAAGCTCAGCTGCATATGCAGTAAGAAAAATAAGGCAATTGACTGATGTAGCCACAGCTAGATTAGTTTACTATGCTTATTTCCACAGTATTATGTCTTATGGCATTTTATTGTGGGGATCTGCAGCTGATGTAGACTCAATTTTTATATTACAAAAAAGAGCAATCCGGGCTATTTATAAAATGGGTCCTCGCGAGTCCCTTAGAGATAAATTTAAAGAAATCGATATACTGACTCTGCCTTCTCTTTATATCTTAGAAAGTATCCTGTATGTTCGTAAAAATTTAGGACTTTTTAAAATTAGAAGCGATATTCACAACAAGAATACGCGCAGTAAACACGAAATTGTTTTACCCAAATGGAGGTTAGCCAAGACCAGCAAGTCATTTTTAGTAAACAGCATACGTTTTTATAACAAGCTGCCAGAAGCGGTAACCGAACTTAGTGAGGGAAAGTTCAAAAATCACATTAAGCGGGTCCTAACCAAAAAAGCATATTATAAGGTTAAGGATTATGTAGAAGACAAGCTTGTTTGGCAATGACTGCTCCTGCACATGTGGCTCCCTGGTAACTTATTCATGTTGTGTAATTGTGTCTATTAACTGCTCCATCTTTGTTTCCATATACACATTTTTTTTTTCTTGACACATTGCTTCTGCAATATTTATATTTAATTCAATTATAATTAATTTTGTTAGCACCCCGCAGTGTAACTGTTGTAGTGATTGATGTATTTTTTTTTTCTCATACTTTTTTAAATTTTTTTTTATATACAATATTTTTTTACAATTCACGTTGTAAAGTAAGAGCACTGTAGACTTAGTAAATCCTATTACGATTCACCTTTTATTTTTTATTATTATGATTATTTTTATCGTGCTTTTAATACAATATTGACTGGTCTACACTGTTCTTACATAATGATATAAGTACTGTAACAACGAATTATTGTAAGAAATCATTTTTTTAAAAGAGTAACCATGGAGTTTCTTGCCGGTTCTTCTCCATAGGAAACGACCAATTTGGAACCGTGCACTAGCTTCTGACGTTTTATAAGTGCCCTTGTAGGCCTATATGAAATAAAAACCTTTTTGATTTTGATTTTGATTAAAAAAGCGACTTTGTTTTATATTACGTAATGATGTAGGAGGTTACCGTCGAGGCGGTATTAAGACCCGAGCCGTGGCGAGCGAGAGGGCCAGGAGCGGCAACCTTCCGTCACTCACGTGTATCATAACTTGAGAAGAAAATAATTTAGCTAACTATTACTATTTAGCAGTAAAACCCTTCCCCCTAAAACTTCAACAGTAAAACTAGTAAAATTTTTCATAACATGGCCGCATGGCGGTGAACTATTTAATCTGTTTTCATAGTAGGCTCAAAAAGCCTAGATACACGTCCTTTTTTTTTAGTGAAAGGATTTTATGACATAATGTCATTCGTAGTGACAATATTCTAATAATCGGATGTAACATTTTCTACTGTTTTTTTTTATTTTATTTAATTAATACAGCCATTTCTTTTTTTTTCGACGACCATGACACAACGCCGTCTAGTCTCAAGCTAAGCAGAGCTTTGTGTTATGAGTACTAGACTACTGATAAACATACTTAGTTATATATATATTTCTAAATACATATCTATACTTCTATACTAATATAATAAAGAGGCAAAGTTTGTTTTTTTGTTTTTTGTTTGTAGGGGGTAATCTCTGGAACTACTGGTCCGATTTGAAAAATTTAAGCAACAATAGAAAGCTGCTTTACTCCTGAGTGACATAGGCTATATTTTATGTACGCGGGTGAAGCCGCTGGCAAAAGCTAGTATATTATAAATAAATTACACCCAGACATAGAACAAATGATCGTGCTCATCACACAAACATTTGTCCTGGGTGGGAATCGAACCCACGACCTCCGGCATAGCAGTCAGGGTCACTAACTACTATGCTGACAGGCCAGTCAAAAGAGCCAATGCACTTCACTCGAAAAATTCACACCAAAAACGGCTGGTATGTTAAAATGGCGGGCATAGACCACTAAGAAAAAAACCATTTTATATTTAAACGAACGATTTAGTTCAACATAAAAAGTTTTTTTAAATAAATAAATCGTTTTTGCAAGTTAAAATGGTCGAAATTGAATAAAATAAGCAAGCGTTCAATTCTTAATTTAACGAACACAATAACCTAATGTGATTTTTTTTCGGGTTCGAAAGTTTGTGACCAGGGGTTGAACAAAAAGTTTACAGGCTACATTACAGCACTAGTGCGAATGGTAATCAAAATGGTACAATTTGGTAACAGATGCTATTATATACCTAAATGTAATGCAAAAAGAGCCACTTTCTCAAGAAGTGTATTGAAAAATATGTTGTGGTAACTGAGCCATAAAAAATATGACAAATTGTTTTTTAATCCATGTCAGTCACAAAGTTTAAGGAAAATAAGTAATATGGAATAACCCAAAACATTTTCTCTGGTTTAGATGTACATACGTGCTAATGTATAGTAGGTATTAATGTACTTGAAATATTTAAAAGAATGCCAATTGGCTCGTGGAGTATAATTTACTATGGACTGGAGGTATGTATTATGTTATGAATGACCCGACATCGTTATAATAAAAAAAAGTTACAGAATTTCCACTTTGTACAACCTTTGAAAATGTACGTTCGTCCGGTCCGGCTGTCTGTATCATTATTATGTACCTACCCAATAGTAAAAATCTAAAATATTCCGTGGTGATAAGTAGCTATCACTTTTTGTTAATAAAACATACGTATAATTTTGTATTTTACGAAACCATGATCAATGATAATAGTACATTATGATACAAATGTATAATGTAGGAGCGGTATTAAGACTCGAGCAGTGGCGAGGGTCTTAAGAAACCCAACAACGGTAGGTAACCATACATTACTCACGTGTATCATACATACGACGTTTTTCAAAACACTTGTGAAGAAAAACAATTTAGCTAAATATTATTACAACAAAAAATAACCATTTTATTCGCGCGCATCTTATTCTCTTTTAAATTTAAACATAGGAAATGGATACATCCCTCTCATAGAGAGGAGGACTGTGTCCCAAGTTCAAGCTGTGGGAACATTAAAAAGGCTGATGATGATAATGAATGGATACATAGTCTTTTGATCTTACTGCCTAGTCGTCGTTTGTTTTCTTACGTGAAAAGTTTTCCGATGATATATTTCATAGTCACAATATTCTATTGTTCAGATGTACTCGTAACGTTTTCTAACGTTTTTGTAGTATTTAATTTAATTTAATTAATACAACCAAATGAACTTCACTCGAAAAAATCATAGAGAAAACCGCGCACAAATGGCGGCCATAGACCACAAAATACCACACCACTGACCACAGTATTTTCTTTTTTAACCCAAAGGTTGACTGGTAGAGAATGCCTTGTAGCATTAAGCCGCCTATGTACCACTACTGCACATGAAGTTTAAATATATAAATAAAGATAAGATAACACTTGCACAATCTCTCCTTCTACCCATCCTTGATTATGCTGATGCCAGCTATCTTGACCTCAATGAAGTACAACTGGATAAACTTGAGCGACTTCAAAACTTTTGTATAAGGTTCATATTCGGTTTGCGCAAATATGACCATGTATCGGAATTCCGTGTTAAACTCAAGTGGTTGTCAATTCGCCTTCGCCGTAATGCTCATATTCTTTCTCTCTTGTATAAGGTGCTCTTTTTCCCTTCTTCTCCTGTTTACCTCAAAGAACGGTTCCAATTCCTTTGCGACTCCACATAAAGGTTCTTAGATTATCAGATAACTTAAAACTAAAAATGCCAACGCTTTCCACTACCTTCCTGGATAAGGCATTTAGTTTCCAGGCCGCTCGCCTATGGAATGCGTTGCCTGTGACAATTAAACGTGCGCAAGCACTACCTGTTTTTAAAAAGCTTGTGAAGGAACATTACTTGAGACTGTGATCTTGTGTTCGTTTTACTTATTCTCTTGCCTGTATATATTTTGTATATATGTATCTATTTTTTATTATCTAGTTCCTATAATATGATTTTGTTAAGTATATTTTGTACTAGCTTTTGCCCGCGGCTTCACCCGCGTACATAAAATATAGCCTATGTCACTCAGGAGTAAAGCAGCTTTCTGTTGTTGCTATTTTTTTTCCAATCGGACCAGTAGTTTATTGTATTGTAAAATCTTATAGCTTTAATTCTAAGCAAAACATGCTGGACCTTGTATTTATCTTAACAACTTTGTATACCGTGTTTTTCGCAAATAAATATCATCATCATCAGCCTTTTTAATGTTCCCACTGCAGGGACACACTCAGGCCTCCTCTCTAGAGAGGGAAAAAAATATAAGGGCAAATAAATATATTATTATATTATATTATTATATTACGTCTCTTCTAAAGTTCATACAGCAAACATGTAATGATAACGGAGATTCTGAATCATATTCGGAATCATATGCAGATTGTAATGTGAGATGGTCTTTTGAAGAAAGAACCACACAGTTCTCGCAAGCATTTGTCAGTACTCGTGAAGCTCAACTCAGGACTACTGAGGAACTCAACGACTTGACGCACAATAAATAAGTACTCCTAATTGCCAGACATTTTGTTAAAATTAAGGAAAAAATACTCCACATAGTCAAACATAGTCTCCACAGCCACAATAATAAAAATGTACACAAATGGAATTTTACAAAATAAATATTGTAAATTGTAAAAACGATATTATAAAAGTAATTGTCAATGTGAAATTGTAGAAATAAACAATGTCTTCTGGTCGAACGTACGCAATGGCGGGTTTTCCGCGCAGCCCGCGCCCGCATGGCGCTCGCACACATGTCGTCCACACGACCCGAGTGTGGCAACAATAGTTATGTGAGCGAGTTACACGTGGCCGCCGCGCCGCTACCACGAGCCAACAAGTCCCAGCCACCAGCAGGTCCCACTTGACTGCTGTAGACATTGCAATGACAAACTACAGTTAACTCTTGTGTACAGTACGAGTCTGAAGTTAGGCTCTGCGAGTTTTAGCGCTTGTGCACTCGTAAATAAAAAAAATGGTTAAGACATATAAATACAATTAGCAGTTGTTGTTGCTGTTAAAAACTGTTATTGGCATTTTTTTTAAACCTTTATTTTTGTAAAAGTGCACAAGCGCTTAAGTTCGCAAAGCCGATTATATTAGGTACCTACATTACCGTGTAAATTTCCACCGAAAATTAGTTTGAACCAGATCTAGAGAGAAGTTTTTTTTAATAGGTACTTTATAAATCGTAAACCGCAATTGGTACGGAATCCTTAGTATTCGATTCCGAATCGCCCCTGGCCCTTTTTTTATCGAGTGTTGTTCGGCGTGAGTCGGTGGTAGCGGTTGTTCCGCTGTGCAGGCGCAGGCGGCGACGCTGGGCTTTCCCGCGCATTCCGTGACATACACTCGCGGCCGCGAATATTTGCATTATTGCGCCAAGCTTATTTGTGCGTTACATAACAAACGGCGCACTCCCAGAAACACACACTCAATTACTCTATATGTTTACACTCTGTAGCACTCGTTCGATGCTAGTTTGTAGACGTAGAGGGGTGAGCCACAAGTTAGGAGAGGGATAAAAGTATGGGTCGTCTTACTCGTATCCATTGTGCGTAGTACATACCTACTTACCATCAAAAAATACAAACAAATGTTCAGAGGGACTGTTAAGAATTGACTCATTATCCGTAACAAGGACTAATGATTCGACACTCGTTTTTATTTTGGAATCCCCCAAATCGTCCGCAAATGGCGGGAAAACACTGCATCACGTCACCACTCAGATCACCTTGAGCTGTTTCTCAGTGGACAATGCTAGGAATTGATCAGTAGGCCACATCAGCGACACTTGCTTACATAAATGGCTCACCTTTATGGAAATGTTTAATTGATTTTAAACCAAACCTTGTATCGAAGAACTATCTACGTCTTTCTCGTCGTTGTGTCTAGGTACCGAACTTTGAGTACCAGTAAGTACAAACTCGGTGAGATCTCCTGCGATATAAGGATTTACACCCAGTGCAGGGTAGGTAAAGGAAGACCAAAAATAAGATAGAATACCTAGTACATACACCATGCTTGCGTCATATAACTTCTGTATATTTAGATACTTCTCATGATCTGTCGATTGTAAAAAAAAACAAACAAAAGCTTCAACGATCTCAATTAGATAAAAATAAAATAATTATAAAGATTAATCTTTCCTGTTTCATCTGCAAGACAGTGTAGACGGAAAGTACGGGCTCACCCACATATATAGCGACGCACGGATCACAGGAAAACCAGTCGCACTGTCGCATCGCATCCGTAATCACTTCATCATGATACGCGTCGCCTGCTTCCTGCTGCTGAGTGCGCGCGCCCTCGCCGCGCCCGCCAGCCCGCCCGGGGACGAGCGGCTATCGCCCGGCAGCTCAGAGCTGCAGCGCGGTGACCTGCCCGGAGACCTGCTCGCCAGGACCATGTGGAAGTTCAAGAGAAATGCTCCAGCGGAGGTCGTCGATAGTGATCACGTTAGCAGAAAGCAGTTTATTGTAAAATTACTCTGCCGGAAAGACGACAAGTGCGCGCACACACAAGTGTACGAATTCGACCTGCTGGGAGTGAAGCCAAGCGCGGGCGGGAGACGAGTCTACTACTGACGGGGACTCGTTCAGCGGATCTTGATGTGACCGCCACGAGGCGACAGCGGCGAGCGAGCCCGCCAGGACTCAAGCGAACCAGAGCACGACCGTGCCAGCGGCTGCCCGCCTCGCGTCCAGAGAATCTGGTAAAAGTGGTGTACGTGCAATTAGCAAAAAGTGCTGAACGGTGTGAATAAAAAAAAAGAATTTATCGGTGTAGATATAGAGGCGTATATGTACCCTTCTGCGGCTTGAAAGAGGAAGCTCGTATTTACCGGTGCGAGCACCGCAACTGTTGACCCTTCCCCACTCTGGTCAACCCACAGGCATCCCCGTTATATACTCATTATGTATAAGAGGATATTCGAAAAGTACAATAAATCTTTTAATTTTTGTAAATGTTTATTTAATCCCACTAAGCACCTACTTAGATAGTATGATATTACTCAAGTTACAAACCGAAGCACATTTCGTTAGTCAGTACAATTTTTTTACTTTGAGCAATTAAACTAGCTATTCTACAACCCGTAACAATTCTGGGTTGAGACAATCCCTAAAGCCGGGTACAAACTGCAGTCCAGTCTGCTTTCTCGTAACATGCAATGTAACGCTATTAAAGAATTTGCCGCAAGGTATCATACAATGTAACAGAACTCCCGTAGAGTTCTGCCTTGCGAGTGCGAACCGTGCACAGTACGTGCGCGAACAAAGCATTTCAACTAGCTATGTGAAGGGGTATAGCTCGGTACATGCGAGCGCTACGCACTTATTATGAAATGCTCATTTCATGTTTCCTTGCATGTTACGTCAGTCACGTGACAGCAGTCTGTACCCAACATAACAAGACATCCGAGCAAACTACACCTGAAAACAGTACCTACTTACTAACACATAATAATGAACATACCTACCTATATCTCGCGTGTATGATAGTGTTCCGCATCGCTAGCGACCGCAGACAGCTCGCGGCTGGAATTAAAGAAAAGCAGATCGTTCGACATGTTATCTTTCGTTTGTTATTTGTTCATAGCCAGTCACGTGTCCAGTACTTGACAATAGCCTAAATTCCTCAAAGGATGATTCCGAAATCACTAAAGACCCGAAAAAAGAAAACGGATAACCCTGTGCTAGCAGTGGGTCCTTACAAAAACATAACAGTAGGTATCTACTACATTCTTTCTGCTAGAAATACGTGGTGCTAATTAGAGTAGAGGGCATTAAGCGAAAATAGCGACATTATTAGGTCACTAAATTTCACCATGAGCTCGGAGCTCGACATACTTTTTATCCATGACCGCACAGCGTTCAGAAATCGTTCTTGTAGTCATCACCCAAATGAGGATAGTAGTAGGTAATAAGTACCTATACGTTGCACAATGTAGATTCAATCTTTTAAAAACATTAACTTCAGACTATCCTGTTCAAATACAATGCCACGTATGGGGTTTTATATAAACCATCCAAAGACCAATTCAAACATCAAAAACAGGTCAAAAATCTAAAACCTATCTTTGGAATTTTGATTTGTTTTTTTGTGTATTGTGTACATTTGATTCATGATATTATAAACCTCTGCAGTTTCTATTGTTGTCGTCGATGAAAGATGCGTTTGTTCGTATTATTGAACGAAGCATCTGTGTTATTGTTCTAGCAACACCAGCTTAAAAACGTCAATTCCATGTCTGTCATCGTTGGCTGTCATGTCATTGTCATACGTTTCGCACAATAGATTGCACGAGTGTTGGATTTCGAGAGTTAAATCGTTTTTTATATAAACTTAATCACAGTAATGATGTTGTTGTAGTGTGTTGTCGTGTTGGTACGCTTCCGCCGCGACCATGGGCTACGACATCGGGTGGATCATCCCGCGGCTGCGGAATCCTGGGAGGCTGTGGAACTGCGCGAGCTCTATCACTGTCGCCGTCGTCGGTTTATTTAGCAAAATTATCATTGGTGAGTGAAATTATCAATCTTAAATGCTCTGTTTGTGGCAGCTGAAATTCTTATAATGCATTTTTTTGGTAAAAGACATTATCGTGCGATTTTTAACGCGTAATATGCATTTCAAACTGTAGTGGGGACGGATCCCTTACATCAGCGTATTTGTAACTTGTTGCTTACGACGCACACGCGACGTCGCTGTAGTATCGGACAGTACGAGTTATAAAGTAATTCAACAATATAGTTCAGCTGAATGGTATTCAATTTTTACTGTTAACCTTAGTTCAAGTATAAGTCATTAGACTCAATGTCAACTTACAAAAACAATATTTGAATGCTCTCACATCTCTTTGTCAATACATAACTCTAGCTTCCTGCATTTTTATTATGTATGTTCAATATTTTCTAATTTTGAATGATACAAAGTGCATCGACCTTTCCTATCAATATATCCAGACATGATACTTACTACTATATAAGAGCTCACAATTAAATAATCTATTAAACACTAGCTTCTGCCAGCGACATTACCTATGTAAAACTTTCTCTATTCGAACTTTAGTGCTAGCTTACATCTTAAAAGGATACCACATACAAAATTTCACGCTTCTAGCCTCTGTGTTTTTGGCAGAGCATTGATATGTCAGTCAGTCAGTTTCTGCATTATAAAAGCAAACTGACAAAACAGAGGCCAGTATTGGTTTCTGCCAAAAGCATCGCCAGATGAAAGTCAGTTTATACCCTTAGGGGTGGAGTTTTGTAAAACCTGTTCTTATCGGATGTCCACACTGTATAAGGAATCTACCTGCCAAAAAGTTTGAAGGTGTTATACTTACTTTCTGAGGTTTGGTGATAAATCAATGAGTGATGTATCAATGAGTGATGTTTTGGTTTTATATAAGTATATAGATTAGTACTTGGACCTGTTCTAACTATGCAGCTTGTTCAAATCATAAAGTACAGTAATTATTCCAATAACAGGTTGTCTGCATAAACTAGTCATTTAGTACAAGTGAAGTGTGTGAGGCAACACTCAACAGACTGGCCCGGTGCTGCCGGAGCGAGCCGCAAGATAGCTGCCACACCGCTGGTCACTGACCTCTGCACTGCTCCCATCACCCTCATTTACTAATGCATTTAGATATAATTTTTTTTTCTTCTGTGTATTTCATACTATGAGCAAAAGTGAGAGAGTAATAAATGTCAGTATATCTTTCTTTCTTTAGAAATATGTAATATGTTTACCCATCTAGAATGTTTCCTCATCATCTAACTACATTATGTGATGTCCTTTTGCTTCAGATGCTTTGCTTTAATGCATATTAAAAATTATAAAATAAATAAAAATAATAAATTAATAACTGGCTTAACTACGATAATTTTAAGAATAATAATATTATTCAACATAATATTCTATTGTTTAAAACTGTTAAGACTACAACAAGATGTAAGCTGCCATGGCCAGGCTTAGCTGAACCTTGTGAAATTAAATTATATTGTTTTGTGTCAATTGACCTTGAATTAGTTATTCTACAACATTATATATTATACATTATTAATGTTAATGTAGAGGTTAAGCAAGCCAAGATCAAACTCCACTTTCAGCGTGTTCTAGTTGTCGTTGTGCTCTAAACATATGCTCAGGGACAAATACTTATAAACTTTAAATGTTCACACCCCTCAATATACTGGCTAGTTCATGACATCAATTGTTTGTTTCATAAATCTAACTAACATCTTAAATGTGTCTAATAAACTTTCATGTCTTAATGGCTGATCAGATTTGGATAAAACAAAGACAACAAAGATAGACCCTATTATGTTGGAGCCACACTAAGGCCCAGAGCACACTGCTGGAGGCGCGGCGGAGCGCAACTGAAGATAACAATGTAATAGAAACCTTAACACACGTTCTACAAAACAATAAATTCGCAAGCGGCGCTCGGAGCGCCTTCAAGCTACTACAAGAGCACGCGCGCGACTGTTTGTAGGACCTATGTTGAAGTAGTTAAGGTTTATATTAAAGGCTAGGCGTGCAATGCGCGGTCAAGTACGGACGTGTTTCCACTGCTCGATACGAATTTTATATTCGCGTGTTGCACGGCAGTAGCCGTTGCTCGATTTTCGTCGCTATGAGCCAACCACTCATAGCCAACGAGGTGTTGGCATTCATCAAACATGCCATTGACTACATGGACGAGGTCAGCATCCTGCAGATCTGCAAGTCCAGCTTCAACGAGGAGGAGATAAGCAGTGCCAAGCTGCTGCTGTTCCAAGTGCTGGGCAAAGTTGGCCAGATGCAATCCCGACGGAGGGATGGAGGCCAGAGAAGTGTGCAGGACATCATCACAATGATGAAGAGCACCGACCCGGACGACGTGCCTGCTTTCGTGGCGAAGGACTTGCATAAATTGCCTCCCGTCACGTTCGACCACGTCGATGTTACCAGGTTGCTGAAGGACATAACATCCCTGAAAGCAAGCTTGGCCGAGGTACAATCCAAGCTGGAGGTGTCAAATACCACCGTAGGTGCTCTGCGTGCCGAGGTAGAGTTGTTGCGCAACGCTGTTTCGGAAAGTAGGGCGCCTAACAACTCCAGCGTGAACATTCGTCGCGAAGCAAGAAATGCATCCATCGGCATTTTTGAGTCGGCGAGTTGCAGTGCGTCACCCGCTGCTGATAATGCTTGCGTTGCATCTTGCTCCGCCGCTGCCGTCGCTGTATCGTCACCGGGCGAAGTGGTGACGATAGTACGTGTAGGTACGTCGACCCCTAAACGTGCCTATTCCGCTATTGTTGCCGCAAACAAACCGGCTGTGTCGCAAACAATGCGACAAGCAGGTACAATGAAAGGGGGTAAGCCGAAGGATGAGGATGGCTTCACAAAGATAGAGAAGAAGAAGAGGAAGAAGCCTTCTTGTCAGAATCAGTGCGGTACCGCGCTGGCCGGACCCAATATGCTGATGCGTCCAGCTATACCTACGACGCAGCTGTATATTTCGAGACTGCATCACACCACGAAGGTTGAGGATATCGTGGAGTATGTACGTGTGAAGACCAGCTGGACTTTGAGAGTCGTGCAGTTGGAGTCGCGCCACAACACTAATTTCAAGTCGTTTGTGGTGCGGGCACCGACTCAGCATTTGGAGACCGTCCTCAAAGGAGAGTTTTGGCCGAAAGGAGTAGTGTATCGACGATTTCGTAGTAGGATACCGACCTCGAGCGGAACACGGCGCAGTCGCTTCGTGTGCTATAAATAGTTTTTAATTTGTTTTGATTTGTATGTATTAGTTTATTATTATGTAAGATTATTTGTGTATTGTGTCTATGGGCCTTAGTTGCCTGATAATAAAGAATTATTATCATTATTATTATTAACGCCTAACAGCATTGCCCACTAGCGCGATATTTATTGCGATAATTATCGCAATAATTTTAACGCGCTTAAGACGTTGACAAAGTTTTTTATTTCATGTGTGTAAATTTTTATTATTTAAATTTACTTAATCACCAAATGAAGAAAAAAAATCACATTTCACGATTCTTGAAACTTTTGGGTTTCGGACCCAACAAACATGTTTCGGTTTGCAGAATCTCGAGAAACGTGATTACCTACTTTACTCCTATCCATAGCCAAAGTACACATGGCCGTCGGATTTTCTCGTCTCTCTCGTCAAGATCCGACGGCCGTACTGTATCTATATGTTTCAAACACAAACACGTGTGATGCCGTCGCGCTCACGAATTCATCACGATACACAGTACGGCAAACAGCAATGTTAATGCCGTTGTCAAATTATCGCATTAATTCGTGGCCACAGCTAACGTTTATGTCAATTATCGCGATAATTAATGGCATTTCGTAAGTGTAGCCTGGACATTAAAAATATTAATTCAAATATTATTCCAATATTGCCACAATGAAAATATTGATTTGTCTTATTCTAAGGAATACATGCAGACAAGTCACTGGCAGAAGCTAGAGACGATAGATGGTTAGAATACAGTAGAATGTTTTATCATGTTGTGGATCCCGATGACCTAATTACGATCAGGTCACGTTCAGCCCCAGTTTATCTACTGCCTCACACTTTGTTATCATATCTTGCTTCAACACATGAGATTAAGCAATCACTTCATAGAGTTTTTTAATAAGTATATTATCGATCCACATTACCTACCATATTAGGGCGTCTTTAAATTAGCCGTAAAAATTAAAAAACAACGTGCGACTGCCGCGCTACAACCGCGCTGCGGCCGCGTGTCATTTCTTTATATGAAACTAGCGACCCGCCCCAGCTTCGCACGGGTGCAATGGTGATATTAAATAAATATATTATGCATATATTATAAATATAAACCTTCCTTTTGAATCAGTTTATCTATTAAAAAAGCCGCATCAAAATCCGTTGCGTAGTTTTAAAGATAAAAGCATACATAGGGACAGAGCGACTTTGTTTTATACTATGTAATGATAACGATTTATGCCTAATTGTTAAAATTACCTATTTTCTAAACAAGTAATTTTCAGAATACCCAATTCGCTAAATGGCTAATTCTTAGAATGCCTAATTCTCGAAATGGCTAATTATATTATATTAAAAGTATTGCAAAATACGCTATTTTACTGCGTTTTAGTGTCTGCACGGCAGTACTGCCATTTTTATGGTATGTTGCAATGACGAATCTCGCCCTTGGGCGGAGCGGGAAACAGTGCTCTTACTGACTAAACAACCTACCCCGTTCCTACATTACCATATTATATACTAGGGCCAGAGTCTTCCTCTCAGACGCGAACCCTAGTTGGCTTCGACCCTTCTGCAGGGTGATATGAAGAATTTCTTCATCATATCAAGAACGTTTGTAATTTAGATAATTAGCCTTTTAGAGAATTGGGCACTCTGAGAATTGGCCATTTTGAGAAGTCGTCCTTTTGCGACTCGGTTGCCATTTCGTGAATTAGGCATTTTGCGCCAAAATAACAAAGCAGCGCGACAGTGCCCGGGTGCACGGCACTTGGCGGCTGATTTGATGGCGCCCTTATTGCCTTATCACAAGTACTTCTTTTCCAACAAAAAATTGACAAGTTAAAAATGTATTTTTAAATCTCAGTCAAATGACTATATAATGTAATCACTTTTCATCTATAGTAGGTACTTCGTCGTTTTAAAGATAATTTTGATAACCTTAATTTAAAACTATGATTTGAGTTGTATTGGCCCAGATTAGTGTTAGGTTAGCGCCAGGACACGGCACACGAAGTGACTCGTCTGCGATGTGTTGCAGAGTTCCTGAACAAGACGACGGTGTACAACCGCGAGGCGCTGGCGGCGGCGGTGCGGCGGCCGCGCGGCACGCCGCTGCTCACCGTGTCCAACCACCACTCGTGCTTCGACGACCCCGGCCTGTGGGGTCAGTACACCACACTCACGACACTATGCGACGACTCCTGCTTTGTATTTTCCCACAACCACCTAAGCCTGAAGAGCGGCCACTCGTCGGTTTACCAACCTCCACTCCATCTGAATGTTTTAGCTGATTGCCACAATATCAGCACTTGAACAAAATAAAATTTTGTAAATGTTAACGATATCTCTAACGACAATCTACGAATATTACAATTTGATAACATTAAATTGTTTATTGCAATCTATTTTTAAGTTTTAGGAGTTGTAAATAATATAGTCCTTCACGATTCGTAGAAGAGAAGCGCGCTGTGCGTTCTCCTTACATTACTATGTGTATCAAACGAAATGTACAGTCAGCAGCACATCAGACTTTACAAATCTGTCAGATTTCTCCAATACATTTTGAACCTTGTAATATTATTGTTGAGTTCAAAATCGTTTGCAGAATGTTGACAGTTTGTTGTAGTCTGATGTGCTGCTGACTGTACGCTGCGTACAAATACAATGCCAAATCAATTAACTTGCCTAGTCACGGGAATCTGAGCAATACTCATATTATGATCTCAACGTTTCTCATCGACTTAATTATCATCTGCTCCAGTTACACTGGTGTGCAGCTTAAAGCTAAGTGTAACCTTCATGCGGCTCACTCCACAAGTCATGTCAACTAATTGTAAAGGACAAAGCTTCCCCTTTGGCCTTGCCCTTTATCATAATGAATAGCGACATAAATAGTCGCCCAGCGGCGGCCGGGGCGCGGCAGCCGCGCCGCCGCCGCCTCGCGCAGCTCACACGTGTGCCGAGCCCCACACTGTTAAAACTGTAAACTTTAAAAAATCGATATGTATTTGTTTATCATCCTTCTAAAAAGTATTTTTTCTTTTCATTTGGATGTGATGCGTAGCCATCCTTCTGATAACGCGACGATGATTGATAAAATAGTTTATCAGTAAATGAGTCAAGTCAATGACAAAGTTTCTCGTCGGGCGTGTTTGGTTCTTGGACTTATCAGCTTGTATGTATGACGTGCATGTGTCGCGACAGGCGCGGCCCCGCATCGCTCTCCGTCTCGTCGTGTGGACGCGCACTCCGCGCACACTGACACGATATTTAACAGCTATTGTCAATACGTCACAATGGCCGCGAGTCGATGCTTTTCTTACTGCAAACAAAGCTCGCGGCTTCGATGCTCCGTGACACTTTACCGAATGGTCTTTAGTGATTGAAGACAGGTGCCACTCATCGTCGGTGAAGACCTCAAACTGGACGGACTCTGAACTGCTCTCGGAACTGCTTCTTATTACCATCGAAATGGAATGTTGAATGTTTACTATTAACAATATGGCGTCGAATTGTAATGTTTTCGTGTCCTAGTCGCCAGGGTCCTGTATTTGCAGCTGGGTACTCCATCTAGTACAGCTCAATAACCCCACAGGTGACAGACAGACCTGACGAGACGCAGTAGGTATTTGATGGTGGAAGTGCAGGCACAACTCAGTAGCATAGTTTAGCATCAGTCTTATAATGTTCCCACTGCTGGGACTCAAGCCTCCTCTTTTGGAGAGGGAATGGGCCGTAATTCACCACGCGGGCACAGTGCGGTTTGGTGGATGTCACATGTCTTCGAATATTTAGTTCTAGGACATGCCAGTTTCCTCACATTGTTTTCCTGTGCTCCGCCGCGCTTCCAACGGTGTGCGCTGGGCCTTGGGCTTGGTCTGGACGGCGAGCTACCCATTGCTCGCCGTCCGCAAGCCCGCGGCTGCGGTTGCTGGAAGCAGTATGGCTAACACTTTTAACATGACTGTTTACAGGAGCCAATTGCGCTGAAACAAATAACCACATAGAGCTTGACTAAGATATTTACATAAGTAATAGTTAGCCGTCATGCCTTCGAAGTCGGGGTACATGTCCTTCTTCCAGACACGGCACGACGAGTCTTTAGTTAATACAATTCACGGTGCACACTCCACTGCACTACTCTGCTATAGTTTGGGAGTTTTAAAAAAGGCGCCATGCGGTTACTGCATGATTTGCGCCGTTAGTGATTGCGTATAGCACGCGTTTGTATAGTCTATATTATTTATACTTACTAGAGATGCACCGAATATTCGTTTTGTGTTCGGTGTATTCGACACAATTTTGAGATATTCGTATTCGGCCAAAACATTCGGTTGAAATTCCGAATTTATTCGGTATAATTTTTAGACTTGAAGACATGCAACAATTTGTTTAATCCCTTATCTTCCTAAACTGAAATAGGTTGATCATTATCGATGGCAATCATTTCAGCGAAGGTTCCATGAATTTGATTTGCTTTCGGGTCTTTAATATCTCACTTTGCCAAAAATGAATCTTGCTATGTTTGTCGCACAGTCGAAACTGATGATGACCCAAGAAACGATTGTTTCCGTTCGTGCGCGGCGCTTTGAAATTCTTGTGTGTATTTATAAACTAGTTTGCGCGGCAAAACTATGGTTCAGGAAACCGAATTATTCGGCAGTATATTCGGTTCGGTAAGAACCGAATATTATTTGATAAAACCACTATTCGACACATTTCTAATACTTACAAGATGGCGCCTCGAGTTGCTGCTAGAGTTGAATTTATATGTCTAGGTCTATGGATTCGCGTTTGTCGCGCAGGAAGAAGAAGTTTTGAAGAAAAACACAGACAAACGTCGAGCTTGTACCTATGACTGGCCTGTTGGTCTAGTTGTTATTGGCTCTGTCTGCCATGCCGGAGGGCGTGGGTTCAATTCCTATCCAAGATAAATGTCTGCGTTATGAACACAACCATTTATTCTCTATCCGAGTATGATCGTCGATATCTATAATAGGTATGTATGTAAAAATATATAAGTATTTTTATCAGTTGTACAATAGGTACTCATAGATCTCATAATACAAGCTCTGCTTAGTTTGCGACGTTGAAAAAAATTAATATGTTTACACATTATAAAACAAAGATCCCACCGTATAGGTATATCAAAAACTACTGAACTCACTAGACAGAATGATTCATGAGAAAGATCTAGTTTTCAGAAAAACCAAGAATTTCAAAGATTTATAAGAGCCGTAGGAAACTAACGCACTTGGGCGCGTGATTGATTCTCGCTGTGTGGTGTGTTGCAGGCGTGCTGAACATGGGCACGCTGACGTCGCGCGCGCGCATGCGCTGGTCGCTGGCGGCGCACGACATCTGCTTCACCAACGCGCTGCACTCGTGCTTCTTCGCGCTCGGCAAGTGCGTGCCCGTGGTGCGCGGCGCCGGCGTCTACCAGGCAAGTGTGCGTGCGGCGCGCGCTGTGCGTGCGGCGCTGTGCGTGCGAGCGAGCGTGTCGTGACCGAGTGTGTGTGTGTGTGCAGCCCGCCATGGACTTCTGCGTGGAGCGGCTGTCGCGCGGCGAGTGGGTGCACATCTTCCCCGAGGGCCGCGTGAACGTGAACAAGGAGCACATCCGCTTCAAGTGGGGCGTGGGGCGGCTGGTGGCCGAGTGCGACGCGGCGCCGCTCATCGTGCCGGTGTGGCACGAGGGCCTGGACGCCGTGCTGCCCAACAGCGAGCCCTACCTGCTCAAGTTCCGCAAGCAGGTGTTCCTCAACGTCGGCGAGCCCATCCAGATCCACCACCTGCTCGACAAGTGAGTGCTGCCAGCGACACAACTCGCTCCACTATTACACCGAATTTCTTTGTCTTATTTCACTCTTTTCCGTGAACATTAGGGTGGCTGCAGAAAATTAAGGATATTTATTTTCCAAATAGGTTTTAAAAACACATGTCATTTTTGTCTTCACTTTAAATTGTATGAAACTGGAGTTTCCTAGCTGACTACCCTGAGAAGAAAAACCGAAACAAACTCAGGAGTCCAAGTTGTAAGGTTCATACAGTAAACATGGAATGATCAAATCACATGAGAACCATGCAGGCTGTTCTGCATGGTTACAACAGTTTGGCGCGGCGTTACAGACTACGGCTTGTGTCCGGCCGACAACACTCCACCGCACTTAAAGCACGCTTCGGTCAACCTCCGAGGGGCAGTGGACCCCGCATGGTGACCCACCGGGAAATAGAAGCAACTTAGAGTTTTGGGCTCAAGCTTTACTTGCGCTGAAACCCAGCCCACCAAGAGCCGCCGACACAAAACAGCTCACCGTGACGGTTCGCATGCCCGTACTGGCGGCACGGGACAGTATGCGCTCACCTGGTCGGCAGAACATCTTTCCGTCATAACAACGGCGGCTAGCATCTCGTCTTCCGTCACGCGGTTTCCGGTAACGCATTTAGTTTGCCCCGATGGTCCCAGCACAGAGAATTGCGTTGCTGGAAGATGACCCTACACCATCGTCCGATTTGGGGCGCTTAAGGTATTCGTTTCTCCTGATGGAAGTGATCTCCATGAGCCCCAAACTGAGCGCAAGAGCGGTATTCCCTTAAGCTGAAACGTATGTTCGTTTCGCACCGGCTCCGCAGACATGCTGGGAGTAGATTCCAGATCTGCGTCACCGGCAGGTGAGCCACCCTAGCTCGGTGCGTCCACAGGTGATGGTACAGAGTTTGAAGAACTTGTGTTTGATTGCGATCCTACCCGAAAGAAGAAAGCAAATTGCGTTTATTTGCATTTCCAAAAAAAAAAAAAATTAAGCTCAGCACAATGCCAAATGAAGGCTACCACCTGACGCTGATTTTCAGCTGCAGCCCTTATGTCCCTATATGCTCAAAAACAAAAAAATATTGATCAAAAACTTTATAAGATTCTGTGCAGAAACCGAGTAAAAGTAAAATGTCGCGATTTTTATCCATAAAACAGTCCAAAAAAAAATATCTACGGCACTAGTCGATAAAAATCATTCAAATTGTTGTCACGTCACGTCAGTGCGAGCTACTCAATTTTATAGGAGGCAGGCTGTTGTTCCAACATTTGGTCGCTGCCTCTAAAAGCCGCTGACTTATGCTGACTACAAAGCTGTTGAGAACATGGTCTTCCCTCACCAATTTCGTGTCTACGAGTCCAACACAGCATATCATATAAATACTTCTAACTTAAAGTGATACGTAGAACGTAGTAGTACTCCTTATTAGTAAGGCTTTCGTGCCAGACTCTATCGAAAGCCTTCGAGATGAAGCACTTCCCCTTGCCTCTCGATGGCCTCACTCCAGATGTGGATGTCATACGCTAGATCACCTGTTGATCGATTTCGGCGAAATCCGTATTGTCGGTCACTTAAGATGTAATTGGCTTCTAGGTATGCCAGGAGCTTAGTATTAAGCACACGTTCCATAGTCGTACAAAAAATGGACGTTACTGAGATGGGCCTGTAGTTAGCTGGGTCAGCCCGACCCTTTTTGGGCATGCCAAAAAGGGTAGGGCTATACGTTAGTTTGCTTCCATGCATTCTACACTATTCCAGCCACAAATGAACGCCTAAAAGCCATTTTACTGTGTACTCGTCAAAACCATAACATACCAGTTTCTACAGTAATAAAGGGACATTAATAGAATCGAAAGCGCGTGAAAACTAAATGTGTGTACATCCCATCGTCTTGAGCTGACAAAATATTGTCAATCTCATCCAATAAAGCCGTCGCTGTACCGCGGCCCTTCCTGAACCCTGAATGCACAATTGGCAGAATTTTATTTGTTTCACAAAAATCAACCAAAATTTTAAAAAGTACTGGCAGTATACTAATTAGCCTGAGATCCTTCACGTCTAATGCATCAAGGGTCTTTAGATATTGGTGCATTTTGGCGATTTGTCACAAGTTAGGGTAAGATGAAGATGTGATAGATCTATTCACTATGGCTGTCAGGACATTCAAAGTCTCCGGTAGTGTGAGATATACCATATTATGTTGTTGCCACTGCAGCCCTCGATTTCATTGTTCTCTGAATGTCCGCAATTTCCTAGCTAGTTAGTTATAGGGAGTCATGCTAAATGTAGATTTTACGCGCTAACTTGCTTTCAATCAACCTTATATATTTACATTTTTAATATCAGCTAGAAACTGCTCTCGAAATCAGTCCAAAATCAATCATTTTTTTATTAAAAATTCTAGCTGACACATTTTGATAGGTAACCTGGTAGATACATATTCTCCTAATCATAAATATATTCATCATCATCATCATCCTACTCTTATCCCGTATTACTTGGGGTCGGAGCAACATGTTTTTTTCTTCCACTCTGTCCTGTCACCCGTCACACTATCACTAACTCCCTTTTCTTTTCTTTTTTGGAGTTTCTTGCCGGTTCTTCTCCATAGGAAACGACCAATTTGGAACCGTGCACTAGCATCTGACGTTTTATAAGTGCCCATGTAGGCCCATGTGAAATAAAAATTTTTGACTTTGACTTTCTTTCATATCACTCCTCACACAATCCATCCATCTCTTCTTCGGCCTCCCTCTTCCTCTCCATCCATCTACGTGTAAACTCAAAACTCTTTTCGTAACATGCGTTTCATCTCTCCTCTTTACATGGCCATACCAAGACAAACGATTTCCTTTCAACTTTTCAGTCACTGGCGCCACTTTCAGACTTCCTCTAATATACTCATTTCTTACTTTATCCATTCGCGTCACACCACACATCCATGTCAACATTCTCATCTTCGCTACATGCAGTCTTTTTTCATCCATCTTCTTAACAGCCCAACATTCTGATCCATACAGTATGACAGGTCTTATCACGGACTTACCCTTCAACTTGAGGGGCATCCGTGGGTTAGAAGTTGTTCCCGTGACCTGTCGCCATTTCATCCATTCCGAGTTGATCCGATGCGTAAAGTAAAAATAAATAAATGTAATCATAAAAATATATTATTATGTAATAATTTAGTGTGCAGCAAATTCGCTGTAAGCGCAGTAGTTCTGCAGCCGGGTCTTAAGCTATGACCAGTGCATGCTGTTTTCCATTCAAAGTTTGTTTTTTAACCACTCTCCACAAAAGGGTATACCGTCAGAAAGAAGTGTCAGTAATGGTGCCCCCCTGGTGCAGGTTGCGCAGCGCCAACGCGAGCGAGGAGGAGACGCGCGCCGCCATCACAGAGCGCATCCAGGAGGAGCTGCTGCGGCTGCGCGAGCACACGCACAAGCTCATCCGCCGCGCCACCGGCGCCGACCTGCTGCGCCCGCGCGCGCCCGACCGCGACCTGTAGCGCCCCACACACGAGCTCTTACGAACACGTCGTTTGTGATCCATTGTCCCGGCCGAGGAACTTGGGGACGCGGTGCGCTCGTGCCCCCCCCCCCCCTGTGTCGGCTAGTTAAGTATTCGTTAGTATTACGCGGCCGCGCCCGGCGCGACCTCTGCTTAGTTTTGTTGTAAGTTTTATTACGTGGGAATGTTTATCGGTAAGGTAATAGATGTACTCACAGGAGAAGACTACGGTGTCGTGCATGTATGTCGTGACAGTGTTGTGTGCGTGTGTTCCTAGTGGTGTAGCGCAGCCGGCGCTGTGCATGTAGTCGTTGTCGGTCACAAACAATCAGAAGCACGTAGAGTTAGCCGCGCCCGCTGCGACGGCTTCACGTTATACTGTTGACGTCACAGGACCTTCTATTTTGTACTCACTAACTTCTGAAAATCATTTTTATATCGAGTTTTTTGAATATTCTTTTACAACAGTTTACCTAGTCTGTATGATTTGTATCCCGTAGGATAGCGACTTGTACCGGAGTCTCCCGTGCGCTGACAAGTCGCCTCGTGCGACGCGTCCGCACTGATATCATAATTACCTTGTGATGAGATATTAATTAACGGCTACCGCCATCTCGACAACCAAAGACTGTTGCATACAAAGTGGAAACAATATTTTATATCCAAAATATTTTTTAACATGTTTATTAAAAAATACCCTTTCAAATGAATATTTTTCTCAAAAAAAAAATATATTGAATATTGTAGTAGGTATAAGTTGGCGAGCCGTCGGTCGCATATCTCAGGAGCTCAGCTGTGGGGAGCCGGCAGCTGACTCCTACTGACTTAAGATTGTAGCAAGCCAAGGAATTCAAGTTAACTATAATCATTTAGCAGCGTTACAGCCACAAGTAGTGCGGCCGCACAGTGCAGAGTGCGCAGTCGCGAGTGAGCTACCGGTGTTACTTTGTTACCAGAGTGGAATGCTAATCAATGTAAATAGTAATGGAGCGAAGTGTTCCGACGTCATCGTCTGCTGTCTGTAACGCGAGTCTTCCGTACAATTATTTATGTATTTATTGTTAATTTGTAAATATCGTGCGCCGCAACAGTGACGCCACTTGTATATAACGTAGGTGCGATAGTGTTGTTGTGTTAAGCCATAACATAATCATGTTCTGTTGTCCAAATAAGTATGATGTGCTTTTTAAAAAACTATTTTTTTTCAAATTAAATCGATGGACTTACATTGGCTTGTTTTATTATTACACGCATGAGTGTAAAGTCACCCTGTTACCATCCGTGATGCCACTTGATGTCTCTGACATTTTTATACATCGTTTACGTGTATATAATATATTACTGGCAATCTCTATAATCCAGTATTATATAAACTGTTAGTGTAAACACCGTAATCCTTGAAACCAGTGATTTGGTTTCTCTTATAGAACGTAAAATCAAATAAAAAAAAATTTTTTTTTTAAGAAGAATCTCCATTTTTCTTCATAATTATTTCACCATATACGCAAAGGCAAAGAGGACGGAGCGCGGGAACAATGCGCTAGATCAGACAGGCCGCCGGGGGGTGCCCCCCCCCCCGCACCGCTCGGCCGCTCAGTGTGTCGGCAGCCGCGCCATCGCTCGCACGTCTCGTGACGGTTGCTCGCAGCGCCCGCGTCGCCCGCCATCCACCGTTCATTTTTCGCGCAAGTGTGTAGTTGTATATTATACATAATCACTAGATTATGTTATACACAAATATACAAGTACAGACTACAGTGGTTTCCTGGACAACCTCTGCCAAACCGAGAAACGATGTTGGCGGCTACTCAAAGATTCGTAAAGGTACGTACCTATGACCAGTTTACCGTACCGGCCCATGGTCTGGGGCGTGGGAACCAGCAGATGCCAGTTGACCTTCAGGAACGCATACTGAATTTCTTCGCAGAGAACCCAGAGGAAAGTACGAGGCAGTTATGTAGTTAAAACTTATGTAGGTAGTTATAACGGACGGCCAGGTCAACGCCCTTTGCAGTGATTACGTAACTCGGGCGTATAGTGTCCATGAATTTACGGTCGGTGTCGGACAGAAACTTTTTTTAAAGAAAAAATCGTTTATTTATTTTTAAAAACATTTTTATAATTAAATCAACTACCTATGGTTTTAGTGGCAACGGTGTTTACCCTTACAGGCTGTACAATACCTAAGCAGTGTATAGAATACCTGAAACGTAATGTATGATATTTATTTTTCAGTACTCAAACTCTGAAAGCCGCCTGCTCGAAAATAGTACTTTTCATACCTAGGGAGAATTACTTTCAACTGACAGACTGGTACAGATAGTTCAACTCACTTGTGCGCGCGGCCCTATGTGTGCGTGAATTTGTAAATATACAACTTTCATTCGTGTGGCAGTAACGCGGCGGTCGTCGTCCGAACAATACGTGTTCCTATCGCTTTTTCTTACGGGTACAGTCGTTTCCGAAAATGTCTAGTTCTTCACGGAGAAAATGTTTAAGGAATCAGGTAATTATTTTTAATTTAAAATTTAGATGTAATTAAGTACTAATTAATATTTATTATCTACACTAATATAATAAAGAGGTAACGTTTGTTTTTTTGTTTAAAGGAGGAAATCTCTGGAACTACTGGTCCGATTGGAAAAAAATTAGCAACAATAGAAAGCTGCTTTACTCTTGAGTGACATAGGCTATATTTTATGTACGCGGGCGAAGCCGCTGACAGAAGCTAGTAATATAATAAAGAGATAAAGTTTGTTTTTTTGTTTGTTGGAGGTAATCTCTGGACCTACTGGTCCGATTAGAAAAATTTTAGCAACAATAGAAAGCTGCTTTAGTCCTGAGTGATATGGGGATGATATATATCCTGAGGCTATATTTTATGTTCGCGGGCGAAGCCGTTGACAGAAGCTAGTGATTCTATATAGGTACGAAAAAAATGTAAATTCGTTTACGTAGATATTATTGTTTTAGACTCGAGAAACCATTACTAAGGTACCTATACGAATTTCTGAAAATAGACGCGACTACCTAGTAAGTGATCCAGTTTGCACTGCAAGTCCAATTTTAATAATTAAGTGAACATTTAAACAACGTACGGAAAAGAACAGCAATGGCAGTGGGGGTATCAGAGAGAACACTTACTAACATATTGGCAGGCCTCCGTCACTCCATGTACTTGCGCGCTATAATTACCTACCGTCCGACCGAGCGGTCTCGAGCCGCCGGCGCCCTAAATTCAGTGCGGTTGTCGCAAGCGAAAAGCACGCACGTTGTTCAATTTTAATAGTTCCATTCGTTCGTACTCGTACCGCAAATCAAGTAAAAGAAGTGATAAACACCTAACATTTTTAACTTTTATAGATTTTTTATTTTAGCTACCTACTGACGTCTATAATTATGTTTTATAGATAGATAAACCATTTATTTGTTACAATACAATGTATACACGAAAACACAATTCTGCCCTTCTAAGCCAAAAAGCGATATCTCACAAAAACAGTAAAGTTGATTTTTGTACAATGGTATAAAAATCAACTTTATTATTTTTCATTGCTCATACTCTGAAAGTAGATGTAAAGTTGCCTGCGGACAGGGTTGGAAGAAGTACTTTTACTCCCTAGGTAGTTTTACTTTACAACTGACAGTTGTTTTTTTTTTAATATTTAGACAGCAAATATTTAAAAAAAATAGTTCTATTTTGACATTTCTATTGAACCGTAACCCGAATTTTTATACTGCCAGTACAATAAAAATGACATAAGATAGAAATAATTTAAGAATACTTTTTTTAATGACTTTATTTTAATTTACTTTCAACAATTTCATTAAAACTAATATTATATTTGAGAAAAATGTTGACCTGACCAATTTTTACAATGATAAAATGAAAAATATTGACTGAATAGCCAGACGACGACTAAAAAAAAAAAATGGCGGGTAAAGTCTCTCTATAATCTGTGGCCGATTTGGTCTTTCTTGATTTTTTTTTGAGGTGTAGAGTTTTGTTTACATTTTGCTAAATCTCTGTTTTAAGAAATTTGTATTAACACGATAAGTTCATCAGCTTCAGTTATAAATTTAACGCAAGATTCTTTGAGGAAAAAACGCTTACCGGCTAAATCAAAAGAAATATGCCTACCTAAAAACATACGAAGACATTTGACGACGATTCAGGTTTTTATTATTATTTTTATTTTCCTCGTATTCGTAATGAAAAGCACAGTGTTTACCTCGGGATAAAGAGTTATTTAGTCCCTCGAACTATTAGCGACCTCGCTCTCGCTCGGTCGCCAAGAAATTTCTCGGGACTAAATAACTAACTTTCATCCCTCGTATAACAATGTACTATTGTTAAATTAATTATTAATTAATTAAATCATGAATAATTATTTTTATATCTATCACATTAGATAGCTTTTATTTTAAGTAATTAAGGCTTTTAGTGCAAACTTGTCCGAAACATAAAAAAATATCATTAAGAAAGTTTTCCCTCTCTCAGTTTTGATGGCACAAAAACAATATTTAAGATTTTTTTGAGATACCGCTTTTGCGCTTTGTAGGGCAGAATTAAAGTTTAAAACTAAGCACCTACCTATATAAATACAGTCAACATAAACAAGAAACACATGTAGGTACTTAGAAAACAAAGAAATACAAGGTTGACAATGGTTTTATTTAGACGTATTACACAGTCAGCACCAATTTATAAAAAAATATTTTATAAACGATACAATTTTAAATTTCCACATATAAGTCAGAACATATTTACATTTTTCAATAACATAGAAAAAGTTATGTTAATTTAATTTTATCGAAGAAACAGCCCTGCGATTTCTCGGTGAGCTGCGATTGATCACGCGGTGCGATGCAATCACAACTGTACGCTTAAGTTTTAAGGCACATTTTGGCATGCAGTGGTTGCTGACGCGACGAAGTAGGCTATTATAGCAGTAGGTATTGAGAATTTTGTATGGAGTGAAGTATCTGTTACGTAGTAACTATTTAGTAATCTGTGATATTGGCTGAAGGAAAAGAATCTGACTCTAAATTTAAATAAGTTAGAATTAGACAACTTTAACGTTGATTTTATACGTTCCACTATTCACAATGAACATTTAGAACATCGCGAGTTACCTACCTTGCCAAAGTTGAAATAGTAGGTACCTACATTGTTATACGAGGGGTGAAAGTGAGTTATTTACCTACTCCCCGAGATTTTTTTTGGCGACTGAGCAACGCGTATCGCGCGTTCGAGGTCCTAATTAACTCTTGAACCCGAGGTAAACACTGCGCTTTTCATTACGAATACGACGAAAATAAATACCTATAAGTAATTAAATTATTAACACTTAACTGGATAAATACCTGAACATTAGTGACAACCAGTTCGGTTTCAGGCCGAGACTCACCACGGAAACAGCCATCTTGTGTGTTTAATCTATTAAGTAAGTACTACTTACACAGATAGACGAACACCTGTTTATGCATGTTTTCTCGATTTGTCGAGGGCATTTGACCTGGTTAGTTATAATATCCTGTGGCAAAAATTGAAAAGTTTATCTCTGCCAGCAGAACTCATCAGGATTTTTAAATTTTGGTATCATAACCAGCAGGGCTATTATGTAACTCTATTGACAACTCAAGTGATGAGCACTCAAACAAAAGTGTTCAACAACAACTGTCAAACAGCTAGTTTCGTATTATCTATCTTCAGTGACAGCCACCGGTGCCTTTGATATCCACCGTAACACGTTTTGACAGATGTAATTGTATATCGATACTGTTAAAATTGCGATTATGTAAGCTTTTGAAGTTTTGAGTGTACATCAAATTGAAAGCCACTATACAACTTGATAGACACTGGTCTTGGGTAGTGTTTTCGTATTAGACACCGGTGCCCAAGTTTAGTTTGGCCGAATGTTGACTTATTTATGGGATTGTATTTGTATTATTAGTGAAAAATTTAACACCTAATATTATTTGCATCTGCTGAAGAACGGCGAACACAAAAGAATTTGAGAATTTAGTGGCGCGGGTTGCGTTCCTAGTACAATGCGTTCCAAATGAGAATAGGATCGATTGCCATGCTGTAACGTAACGATTTATTGGCAAATCGAGGCAAGATATTTAAAAAACACAGTTTATTTAAGAAAAAATAATTTATTTACGAACTGGGAATGAAAAAAGTTTAATCAGAATCCAGTTTTTCAATTTTACTCATATTGTTTGTTACTTCTTCACAGTCGGACTGGCTAGATGAATTTTTATGAAACTTGATATAGATATGGATCATATCCAGGAATTGCAGAACAGATACATTCTATTCCTACAGTATATGCCCTTGAGATAACTTTCTACAGTCGCATCGATGAAGCCGCTTGCAGAAACTATATAGAATTATTATTATATTTTCTAGGAATAGTTTTTTAAAGATAATAAACTTAATATGACTAAGTAACCATGGTTTTTTTTTACATTCTTTTTTCATAAGATGTAGATAAATATTGGTTGTTTTGGGAAAAAATGTAGTTGGAGGGAAGAATTTATGGTAAAAAAAATTAAATAAACATCATGTAGACTATAATCACATTTTTATTGTAGGTATGCTATCAATCATAGCATAGGAAACACAAATTAAATTCTTTGAAAATCACAGTAATCACCTACCTACCTACCTAATTTCAAACTTAAACAATACACTATAATAATAATATAAGCTTTGAGGAACTAAGAACTTGGGGAGATGTGCATTATCCACTCATATTTTGTATAGAGAAACCAAGTGTCATGTACTTTCAGTTACATAAATTAAAAACACAGTCATCATGCTGTTCCAAATCCTTTATGAGATCTAAGGAGAAGAGTGGAGAACTGGAGGATTAACTGCTGCACAATCAAAGTCAAAGTCAAACTCATTTATTTCAAATAGACCATTTACAGGCACTTTTGAAATGTCAAAATTGAAGCTAGTTTGCACGTTCCAAGGCGTAGACTCCTATGGAGAAGAACGTGCAAGAAACTCCATGGGCACTCTTTTAAATCAAAATTTATATTTACATATTACTTGGTTACAAAATGTTGATTCTAATATGCGAGCACGATGTAGCGGTATTTAACAAAAAGTAAAATAATAATAATAAAAAAAAAAAAATTCAAATAAGCGCCTAGCAGCCAAGAGATGACCGGTCTCAACTGACGGCACCCGTTCACGAGCATGACGCATGCATCAGCCCCACTCCGCTCAACCATTTTAGAGGGAACAGAATGACCCAACACACGCGCCACCATCAGCGAGACATTTGAGAGAGCATGACAAACTCTCAGCTGCCATGCTCGAATGTCAAATAAGTTGCAACCTAGCGAAAAATGCTCCACGGTACTTCACATTTACAAAATTTACAAAGTGCTTCTACATTATACAATGCTATTGTATCCAAATCAAAAAAATATAATAATTGTAGATGGTCATGAGCTTCAATTTAACAAATAAAATATAAAACTATTACGAAAAGCCAATATAAAAAGGGCAACAACTTCCATCCTTTCAATAAATATGTTAACAATAAAAAACAAATTAGAAGGCAAAAGTAGACTGTGGCTGTGGAGCAGAAACGGCATTTAACCAAGCATTATTATCAAGAATGTAATCTTCCAGTTTATAATATGCTTGTCTACATAGCGTGCGTTTAATACAAGTTTTAAATTTGGATTCATTCAATTGAATAATCTCACTTGGTAATTTATTATAAAATTTAATACAGCACCCCATAAACGAACCACGTACTTTGGCCAATCTGAACCGAGGTTGATCTAATTTGTCCCTATTTCTGGTATTAAAATTGTGCCTGTCACTTATCTTAGCAAAAAGATGAATATTTTTCCGAACATACATGATATTTTCATAGATGTATTGACAAGGTACCGTCAAGATATTTATATCCTTAAATAGTTCCCTCAGAGAATCGCGCCTGCGAAGATTATAGATGGCTCTAACTGCTCTTTTCTGAAGAATAAAAATAGACTCTATGTCTGCAGCACGTCCCCATAGCAAGATACCGTAAGACATGATACTGTGAAAGTAGCTAAAATAGACTAGTCTCGCGGTATCTACATCAGTAAATTGACGGATTTTTCTAACAGCATATGCTGCTGAACTAAGCCGTCCTGCCAGAGACGTTAAATGAGGACCCCATTGAAGCCTCGAGTCGAGCGCGATTCCTAGAAAAACTGTGTTTTCGACGAATTCAAGTTTCTCTTCGTTCAATACTATCTCTAAGTCGTTACTTTTAACATTCGGTAAGGCAAATCTGATACATTTCGTTTTTTTTCCATTTAATACTAAACTATTAATAGTGAACCAGTTTTGGACCTGTTGTAAAGCACTATTTACGTAATTAAGATTTGTGGAGCTTCTATCGATCTTAAAAATTAAAGATGTATCGTCAGCAAACAATACTATATGTGGGTGGTTCTTTAATAAATAGGGTAAATCATTTATATATACTAAAAAGAGAAAAGGACCCAATATTGAGCCTTGTGGTACACCCATTTTGACTTTTAAACCAGGCGAATTGACACCATTTATTTGAACTTGCTGCTGCCTGTCATTCAGATAAGAATTCACCAAGCTCAGTGCAAGTTTACCCAATCCGTAATGATCAAGCTTTAAAAGCAAGGTTTCGTGAATAACACAATCAAAAGCCTTTGAGAGGTCACAAAAAATTCCTATCGCATCTTGGGATTCTTCCCACGCAGCAAATATGTGTTTTAATAAGGTCACACCAGCGTCAGTCGTACAACGTCCTTTGGTGAAACCATACTGCTGATTGTGTAAGATTTTATTGGTGTTAAAATGAATAAGCATCTGATCTAGCATAACTTTTTCAAATACTTTACTAAAAACTGGCAAAACGGATATAGGTCTATAATTATTTGTGTCGTTATGGTCGCCGGATTTGAAAAGAGGTATAACTTTACTGAATTTCATTACGTCTGGAAAAACTCCTTGGTCCACACACAAATTAAAAATTAGGGCCAGGTATGGTGCTACGGTCTCAATTATAGAGGCACACACTTTAACAGACAGTCCCCATAGATCTTCTGTTAATTTAATTTTAATTTGCCGGAATACCTTTATAACAGTCATAGGGTTTATATGCTTGAATTCAAATTTAATAGGACAGCCTGGCACGTTTTCTTTCAATAAAGCAATTGAGGCCTTGGGCGAGGAATTCAAAGTTTCCGTTATCTTATGGGGTATATTGGTAAAAAAAATTAACAAATTCTTGAGCTACTTCTTTATCAGAGTTAATAGGACCATGTGAGGTCTGCAATAAACAATCTGTGTTGCGTACTTTATTCCTACCAGTTTCACTATTAATAATTTTCCAAACGGTCTTTATTTTATTGTCAGCCGATTTGATTTTTTTGCTAATATACAGGGCCTTCGCTACCTTGCAAATATTTCTAAAAAGTTTAGAATATTTATTCACATATTTATTAAAGGTTTCTGTGTTGAATAAAGGCTTAAGGCCATAGAGTTCATATAGTCTTTCCCTACTTATCCTTATACCTGTAGTCGCCCAATCACTAAATACAAACTTGGGGAAGATATTTTTCGACTTCTTTTCAAAACATGTATTAAATTCATTCAGTACTATTGAAAAGAATTTATCATAAAATTTATTAGCATCCTCAATATTATGGCCCAGAACATCTAACCTATTCTGTAAGTTACTATTAAAAGAGAATGCTCAAGCCCCATAGAAAAAAAACCCAGCTCCGGCAGAAATGAAATGTATCTCAAATTATCGATATTAATAATTAACAGAATAATAACCGGTCATGATCGTCATGCTTACTTGCAATCTTATAAAAATTGTTAGTTTTATTTTTTAGGCGATCGATTTAAGAAAATGTTTACTTAATTATTTTCAACCCTTAATTTAAAAGTATGATAATAATATAATAGAATGCCTAGTTATCGGGTCTTCTAATTTTTATTTATATAATGTTAATGATATACTCATTGTAGAAAAACTTAAACAAAATAATTTATTTCGATAACAAAACATTCTTTACAATCAAATGTCATTGCAAATACTATGTAAACAAAATATTATGTTGCATAGCAACAGACAGTATAGTGGCATTTATAACATTTTTAATTTACTTTTTTAGAGATATGCGAAAGAGTTTATAGTACCGCAAACCTTTGTTGAAAAGGCAAGATCTTCCGACCAGACGGGTGCTGTGTTTGATCTGTGCCACTACCCGATAATAACTGATTGTGTTGCTGGTCATAATTATATGTATACATATATTTATAAATACTCTAACATAACACTGTTAAGAATATTTGTACCTCTAACCATCATAAAGAAAAGAGAGGAGGTTCACAATTTGGTTATACGTTTTTATATTTGTCACTTCAGAACTTCGACATCAGTGAACTGATTATACCTACATGTAAATGAATAGATATGGTATCATCTGGAAAGATTGATCCCATTTTTTTTTTCTAATCTATTTTTCATAACATTTCATCATAAGAAATAGACGAGGAATTGAAGGATCTTCTAAGATATTATAGGTAGGTATACATATAGCGATTTTGGTATTTTAATTGAAAACTTAATCATATATACAGTCTGAAAATATCATTTGATGAAGTAGAACACTGATGAACAAGGCCAGAAATGGTCATGAGGTCATTATTTTGGGGTGAACTTACCGAGCCTGATTTTGTCGAATGCTTTTTTCGATGTAGCATCTTCGATGTAGGAAGATGCTTGATATTTTACAAAGCATTTCACTAAAGATAAAAACTTAATTCGCACTTTTCAGTTATGACACGATTATAGCCAGAGTACCTAATTCTCACGACAATTCCAATGAATCCAAACACTGCTAGAATACATTATTTTATTATGAATTTCCAGGGTCTACTTTCTACCTTCCAACTCTTTCATCAGATCAGTTTGACAGTACCTTATAGTCAAAGTGCATTTCATAATAATTGTATTAAACCCAAACATTATTAGGATACATTGATTAATTACGGAGTTCCGGTGCGTACTTTCTGGCTCCATCATCAGATCACTTACTGCAGGGGCCCTTCAGGGTCGAAGCCTCCTGGAGCCTAGAGGGTGGTGGAAAACTGTTACCTCGACTCCAGGAATAAGGCAAGGAAGGTACGGGGTAGGTTTTTTAGTCAGTAAGAGTCTGACACTGGTCTCCCGCTCCGCCCAAGAGCGGGTTTCGTCATTGGATGATTTTCACCTACCATAAAAAAAAAAAAAATCATCAGATCACTTCGATGATTCCATTTTAAAACATTCAGCGCCAATTATTTTGCCATAGTTGCTTTAACTAACTATCTTGATTGTAATATCTAAGGGAGTGTGAAATTCCGATAGTCATTTTTTTTTCTTCACCAGTTCCTTTTCATAAAATGTGATTTTTTGGCTGTAAAAAGCATTTAGAGTTCTCGATAAAATATCCAAAAATAAAAATGGTTGCTCTTTAACATATCAGGAGTTCCCTCGATTCCTCATAGATTTCATCATCAGAATTGGATTTTAAAGAAAAAATTAGGACTGTCTGACAATCTGGTAAAAAGATATATACAATAAAATACATTGATATACATATATGAGTAAAAAATGGCAAATCAGTCCATAATCGACGGAGTTCGAAGGTAAAACCATAAATATCGTATCGGTCGAAAGAATAAAATTATTAATTAAATAAAAAATAAATTAAGTCTTGTTTTCGTGTACTTCTATTAACCTGTGTGCGTAATAGACTGAGTAATCAAGTGCTGCATATTATTTATTTCTTTTGTGACAGTCGTAAAAGTGGCGCCCAACGTGGGACTCGCGACTAATGAACTACATTTGGCAATTTTTATATGTTTGCATGTAAGGAACGCAATAATAATTATTTATTGCCTTAAATCTTACTATTATTGATAATTTGAGATACATCTCGTTTCTGTCGGAGCTGGGTTTTTTATGAGCATTCCTCTTTTGTTAATTTTCCAAGTGTAATTGGCCTAAATTGAATTTGGGTTTTTTCCAAGGCTGCTTTAAAGTTAAAAAATACAGTTTGTCCACTATGATCAGATGGAAGATAATTTACTATTGCTTTATCTAAATAATCACAATTGCAGAAAATGTTGTCAATACAAGTTGCAGAGGTTGGAGTTACTCTGGTTGGTTCAGTAAAAACATTAGATAAATTAAACGATTTAAACAGGTTTAAAAATCTACTGCTATTTGAATTATTTTCCAAAATATTAATATTAAAATCTCCGCAAATAACTATAGACTTGTTACAGCCCGCAAATTTTGATAGCACATCTTCCATTGTCGATTCAAACAGACCAAAGTTTTGAGGGTTCGGAGGCCTGTACACGCACACTATAACATGCTCATCTAGCTCAACACAGGACAGTTCAATGCAATGTTCAACAGACATGCCAACTATGTCATGACGTTGTTTAAATTTCAAACCCTTTTTTATTAACATTAGGGAACCACCACGCAGCATGGATTTACGGTTAAAACAACTTCCCACATCGTAATTATCATAACTCAGCAGCATTTGGTAATCCTTCAACCAATGTTCACTAAAACAAATAACATCAAACATGGTTTTTTCTAAAAACATTTCGATTTCTAATATTTTGGAAGAGATACCCTGAATATTTTGATGAAATAATTTCAGGGCATGCTGCTGAGCTCCTTTTCTTAATCGGAATCCAACAGGACTGCAACCTCATTTACTGATGGTATCTGTAATATTAAAATATACCTATATATATAATACCATACCGTCTTAGATATACCAATGTGTAAAAGAATTTAGTAGGTACCTAATGATAATCATTAATTAAACTTTTCTATTGACTAACATAACTCTTGACACTGACTGACATAACTCACTGACATTATGAAAACAAATATTTGAAACTTTAGACTAAGCTTCCTTTAAATTCACCTCCTAAAGGGATAAAATAGGGATCCAAAGTTTGTATAGAGATGCCTACCTACATGTGGGTAAAGCCGCTGACAGAAACTAGTAGAATAATATAATAATGAACAATCATTAAACTAACATTTCTTGGTAGGTATTCTTCAGGTAATCCGTCCACCACACCAGCGCCGGTGGACCTAATAATTGCCAGCATTTTGTTCTCTAACTCATTCAGAGGAATAAGCTTGTTAGGTCCTCCATTGCTTGTGGCTGCATTCCCTTGGCCTTACTCCAAATACTAGAAAGAAAAAGAAAACAATTTGTAACTGAAAATATACTTTCATTCAATGCCTACTATTAAAACTATCCAGATTAATTGTTACCTTATACCAAGCAAAACTATTTAGAATATTAATTATTACCTATATTAAATTAAAATGCACGCTATTTTTGGAGTGATAAATATTTGTAAATAGTCTAGTCTAAGTAGAGGAACTTTATGTGATGTGGGGTAAGGACGGCAAATGCTTGAAAAATCTGTATTTTGAATGAAAGTTCCAATAAAATTGTGAAAAATTAAGCTGCTATTGAAATATCTAAGTACTACCCCGTACTCCTAATTATTATTTTAGCAGTAGTTAAATTTACCATTGGCCTGATACTCTGATGTCTGAGCTCTTGGTTCTTCGAGTGAATTTAGCTGGATTGCTAGAGATGAACGCTTCCCGGAAACCGAACGGAATGTGGCTGTTCCGAAGGGCGTCCCAATGCTACATTGAGATTGGATTCCATAAACGTGTAACTAGCAATTCCATCTACCTTGCGGAAATCCTTCTTCGGCCAGGAATCTTGAACATAAAAGTTAAATATTAAGTAACTATTCAAAATTAGGTTAGGTACATGAAATTACATATTTTAAAATTATTCTTATATATCTATGTATTTAGTGGTTTTACTTACCCTGACATGGGATGGTGCCATTCTTTAGGTCCGAACACCATACGGACCAATAATAATATATTTGAAGCCAATAAAAAATAGAATAAGCACCATTATTAATATTTTATTTTAAACTTTATTACTTACTTACATTTTTTTATAAATATTTTTGATCACATATTTTTAAAAAGGGGATTGAAATTAAATGATTGTATTGTGATTGATTGAATGTATTTTTTTAATTTTACATAGGTATCTACCTACTACCTAAGGTCCGCTCAGATATTACGTTAGGACTATGGTGGGTGGGGGGACTTTGTTTTACTTATCTTGGCTGACATCCAGACCTCGAAATCTACCCTCCCTCTTGCAGCCAGCAGCGGGGTGTCACAGGGAGACGTACTTTCTCCGAAACTGATCACGACAGCAATGGAGGTTGTGTCAAAGTTCGGAAATGGAGATGGCTAGGCATTAATGTCAATGGCGAGTATATCGCGCACCTTCGGTTTGCAGACGACAGTATACCACTGTACTAGTCATGGTTGAGGCTACGATATCCCCTACGAATATCGAGTATCTCCAATAGGCTTAAATCCACATAATATACACCATTCTAAAATTTAGCTCATTCTTCATTCATTCTTAAACGTTAGTCATTACCATTACCTAATGAGAATTTTTATTATGGATACAGAAGTGCTCTGTTATATACACGAACTGTAGCGGTACCTGTGATAACTCGCATGCTCCAACACAAGATAGCGATGAAGAAATAACAAAATTTCAGAATATTGCATTGTATGTATGTGAATTAGGTCTATTGAGGATACTACAGAAGTCGCAAAAGAAAATTAAATATTCCCAAAAAACTGCTATTACGAAAACTTTCCAGGTCACCACTATTTTTCGAACCAAATGACTGTACTGTAAATTACAAAGATTTCCACATCCGCATTGATAAGTAACATTGGGGAAGTAAACAGCATATTTCACAAAAACGATTGAAAAGGTTTAATATAACATTTTAGTTGCTAAACATTAAAACAACAACAGCATTTAAATTCCCTAATGTATAAACGAGGCACAAATAATACAGCATATAAGAAACTAACAATTTTATTAAAATTTATTTAAATGCAATTTACAAAATTAAATTACTTTCATATTTAATGTATAAATCTCTATGTATGATGCTCACTCGCGTTCCTCAACACAGACGAGAACTAGTCGGCCCGGTGCAGGTTCATCATTACAAGTCACATTATTATTTACAATTGTCACAACTCGCAGACAACACAAATGAATGGTGGAAGCTCAGGGCAGCGCGGCGCGCACACGACGCTCGGCCTGTAGGTATATACGACGTGTAACAAAAAAGCTATACATGTGTAGTGCACGGCTTCTTGATAACATAACACATAATACGGGTTTTCTAACCTTGTGTGTACATGGTACGAAGTTACGAATTATACCAATACATACGATACCAGAACCCAAACATTTCAAATTGAAATCAAACACCACCAAAAATCAGCTGATTCGTGTGTTCATGAATGAAGACAAACCTCTAACTCCTGGTATTTCGTCAATCAGTAGATAAAGGGTTCCGGGTGATTATCTTAATGTTTGTGGGCTCAACAGTTTAAGTAAAATAGTTTTTCCTACAAAACCTAAGATTATCTAGTATAGGGGACATCATTCAAAAACAAATTGTAAAAGGAACTCATACACTTGTTATGTAACAAAAAATGTATTTTACTTGTTTGAACAATAAATAATTTATTATTATTATATTATTTATCTATAAATGCTTTATGCACATAACATTGTACAAAAACGGACTTAATGCCTCAGGCATTTTGTACCCGTCGGCCTGGGGTGGAGCAGAAACAACTAAGTTGGCATTATGTTTGTGAACAACAAACCAAGTCAATAACTAGAGCGAGTGCATGCGCCAGACATCTGTGAAGAAAAACCATGTCCTCTAGCACGCAACGCATTCAATTTGAAAAAAAAATTAATAATTGAGAAAGTGATGTATAAATAAATACTAGTATGAAAGCTCCACTCTGAACCCTGTACCTAGGTCGCTTTCTATTGTGTCTCTAATGACGTATTCAACGAATTAATAACCAAGGCTGAGAAAATGTACACTAATATAATAAAGAGGTAAAGTTTGTTTTTTTGTTTGTGGAACTAATGGTTCGATTGGAAAAATTTTAGCAACAATAGAAAGCTGCTTTACTCCTGAGTGACATAGGCTATAAATTATTTATATAACATGGATGTTAACCGAGCTATCACTACAAGAAATTTTCCGCGGACGAAGTCGCGGGCAGAAGCTAGTAAATGATAAAGAAAAAGAAATGTTCTGATACTTCGTAATATTAGCAAGAGACGTAAAATGTTTTTTGAGCCTCGTATTGTAAAACGTAAAAATTCGTTAATTGTATTACTGTCATACAATACCAAGAATTCGTATCAATTCTTTGAGTAATTTATTTTGAGCCGATACTTTGTGTAGACTACATTCTTACTTCTCATCTTCAATGTAATGTACATTATAATGTTAGACTGACGTACAGTACATATTCATAAGTAACAAACATTAACAAATGTTTAGATATTAGGTACTATACTCCCATCAACAAAGGGGAACAACTGTGTGCGTGGACTTGTGGCGGCGAGTGTAGCGCCGAGTGCAGCGCCGAGTGCGCTGAGCTTCCACCCATCCAGTAACCAGTTCCTAATCAAATTTCACAACCGAAACACTAGTAACATCTAAATGTACAAGTGTCATAAGAGAACAAAACAATCGAGTTTACAAATAGCCGTCATCAGCTACGTCGTCCACTGCGCGGTGTCATCGTGACGACACGTGTGTGCGCGCTCACCTTCAATCGTATTGAAGTCGTCATCACATTCAGCTTGAGGTCGGGGACCCGCTGATCTATCACAATTACTTATCATTTATAAGCCTAAAGTACTTACACAGATAATTGTGAAAAACATGACAACTAAACTGGACGCACTTCAGATAGATGCGACTCGTCGAACACGCCGCTGGTCCCAGCAGGCGGCGCGTGCACACAACTACAACTTATTAAAAGTTATGCTCCAGTTTGGTTTTACAAAACGTCCGTGCGTTGAAAAAATGGGCGGAGAAAAACTTTGTTTATGAACGTAATAAAAAAAAGCAAACGTATCTAATAGGTAGGTATATCTATGCATAATCGTGAAATAATCTATTATTTATTCTATTTCATGGTTGTCCACATATGTTCATAAACTTAAGTTTTTCTTATTAAGGTCATCGTATAAATCTTCCTTATTATAATGGAATTCGTCCAATTTACGTTTCTAATAGGATATTTTACACCAAACAGTTGTTCAACAGCGACGACGCCGCTGTTATATTCGATTTATTAGACAATTGTCCTGAAGGGAATTATTGATCGCGCTTCAATTCAGATGCCACAAAATACTGAAAAAATTCTGTTGGGCCGAAAAACGAGCGTAATTTATTAATTTGTTTTTCAACGCTTGTACTGGGTGTTTGTGTTTAGATAATAAAAACGTTGTCTATTAACTATGTATACAGCTATATTTATTTCACATATGTTTCAAAATGTATTACTTCTTTATATATTTTTATAAAAATATATGATATGTTTTTAAGAATTTTTCTACCTCGTAACATCAGGGTTGCCTGGAAGAAATCGCCGAGTGCGATAAGGCAGCCGATTGTATGTTCTTTTTTATTATAAGTTTTCCTTACAATGTTTTCTAGTCTTGGTGTACAAAAGTGTATAATAAATAAATAAATATCTTTTATCCACTTTTAAATCAGACACAAATATGAGACTAGCACTCGGCCACCTGTCGCTGCGTGCGAGTCGCTCGACAACTCTGTACGCGTCGCCGCGTCAACGCAACTATTACTATTGCGTGAAATCGAATGTAGCGACTGAAACCCACACAACTCAAAAAATTACGCTCGTCTTTTTCGCCCTAAATATGCATTTTTGCGTTCCCCGTTTTTGTAAACTTTTTACAAAAATCCGTTTTGGTAAAACAGATGAAATAAGGTAGCAACATTAGGCACACATTTTTTTAAGTTTTCGTTTTTATATTGTTGAACGGAGTTTCTATGTATATGATATATTTTTAAATGAAGTTGAAATGCCGTTTCCATAAATTACTTTAAGTTTTTATAATAATTTTAACTGCATTTTATGCAATTGAGACAAGATATATTTATTATGATAGTGCAATATCAAAATGTGTCAATTCAAGGAAAAAGTCGTAGACGTCACATTGACGATTATGTCGATTTGCTGTTTAACGTTGAAATAAACCATCTCCGCAGTCGGAGTCACGATAACGTCGCTGTTAGCGCGGCGACAAGTCGGTCACTTGAAAGAAACGAGTGTTGGCGTGCTAACGTCGCTACTCTCAACGCGGAGCATAAAATACTCAGTACATAAAATATGCAGTTGTACTGTCATGCCAATTGCCATAAGGTCGCCAACCCTGTTAAATTGTGATACAAGCTTATATTTTTCACATTATACGTTAAAAAAAACGGGGACGGGTTTTCAAATATTACTTAATGTTCAAAATTAATACGTTTATATAGGTTTGATTGCTGTTCCAATTTTCAACTATTTTAGGCTCAAGTCTCTTACATTTATTGAACGCTTCGTTTGTGTAAAGTGATGTTGACAGATGCTCAATTACCCATTCATTACAAACGCTTGGAAAAGCCAAAATTGTTGTTTTTGTCTATTTAATTGATTTATGATATAGAAGTAGGTCTTAAAAACTGATAGAAAAAACTGAGATAAGACCAAAGGTAACAGTTATTTACATCATGAGTCATAGTTTAAGGCATGTCAACATATCTCGAATGTGCTTTTTTCGAATGCACGATTCTGTCAGGGATCTCATTACAATATAGTCGTATAAACAGTTTCGTTCGGAAGAACATGTTGGTGTCGCTCACTAGTCGTCGGCGGTGGCGCGGTGCAGCGCCAGCACCGACGCGGCGCCGAAGGGAGGCCGGTACGTCACCTGCAGCTCCGCGAACACCGCCGCCGGCACGCACACGTCCGCCAGGTACTGCAGCCCCAGCGTCGCCGGCAGCGCCGCCGGCAGCGCGCCCAGCACCGCCGCGCGCGCGCGCAGCCCCGCCCAGCCACACGCCGGCGGCTCCACGCACACCAGCGCGCCGCGCGCCCGCGCCGCCCACTCCAGCGCCGCCTGGTACTGCTCCTGCGGCTCGTCCAGCACGGGGTCGTACAGCGCCAGCAGCACCACGTCGGCGCTCGGCAGCTGCGCTACGCTCGGCGCCAGCAGCACGCCCGCGGGCGCCGCCGCCGCCAGCTCGGCCGCAAGCGCGGGCGCCGGCGCCGCCGCGGGCGCCGCCAGCAGCGCGGCCGCGCGCGCGCCGTGCGACGCCAGCAGGCGCGCCGCCTGCAGGCCGGCGGCGCCCGCCGCGTGCGGGCCCACCAGCGCCACGACGCTGGGCGCCTGGTGCGCGTTGCGCGGGTCCAGGCGCCGGCCGCCGCCCACGAGGCGCAGCGCCACGTCGGCGGCGGCGCGCGCCAGCAGCGTGTGCGCCTGGCCGCGCAGGCCGCGCCGCGCCAGCGCCGCCCACACGCGGGCCCGCAGGCGCGCCTGCACGCCGGGCACGCTGAGCCCGTCGTCGGTCACGTAGTCGGCGTCGGCGCGCAGCTCGTCGGGCACGACGATGGCGCGGCGCGGCGCGGGCGCGGCCGCCAGCACGTTCTCGTCGTGGCGGAACTTGCCCACGTCGTCGGCGTGGCGCACCACGTCGGGCTTGTGAGCGTTGCGCAGCTCCTCCCAGAGGGCGCGCTTGTTGAACAGCGCGAGGTTGCCCTCGAAGTCGAAGTCGTTGTCAAGCTCGGCGTCGGCCAGCTCGCCGAAGCAAGCCTCGTTGCGTCGCCGCGCCTTGTCGTACACGTTGCTAAAGCCGCCGCCCGCGCGACTTTTTGGCGTGGAGCTCGTGTTGCCGTAACTACCTACAACATATATCACAAAGAGCGTGATGAACAAGAATATTCCTTCAACTGTACGTAGGAATGTCGAAAGCGGAAAGAAGTCAATATATTGATAAAACTTAACGACCTCGTTCGTATATGTTACTAAAACAAAAATCCTTACACAAGTAGTTATAATATGCGAAGTGAATTCAGAAGTTCAGTCACAGTCTATGCGCTAGTTGCCACACTCACCAGCGTGGTTGACGTTCTTGTTGCTGCGGGCGGGCTGTATGTCTATGCGCTAGTTGCCACACTCACCAGCGTGGTTGACGTTCTTGTTGCTGCGGGCGGGCTGTATGTCTATGCGCTAGTTGCCACACTCACCAGCGTGGTTGACGTTCTTGTTGCTGCGGGCGGGCTGTATGTCTATGCGCTAGTTGCCACACTCACCAGCGTGGTTGACGTTCTTGTTGCTGCGGGCGGGCTGTATGTCTATGCGCTTGTTGCCACACTCACCAGCGTGGTTGACGTTCTTGTTGCTGCGGGCGGGCTGTATGTCTATGCGCTTGTTGCCACACTCACCAGCGTGGTTGACGTTCTTGTTGCTGCGGGCGGGCTGTATGTCTATGCGCTTGTTGCCACACTCACCAGCGTGGTTGACGTTCTTGTTGCTGCGGGCGGGCTGTATGTCTATGCGCTTGTTGCCACACTCACCAGCGTGGTTGACGTTCTTGTTGCTGCGGGCGGGCTGTATGTCTATGCGCTAGTTGCCACACTCACCCGCGTGGTTGACGTTCTTGTTGCTGCGGGCGGGCTGTATGTCTATGGGCTTGCTGCGCGCGGCTGGGGGGGGCGCGGCGCGGTTGTTTCCATTGTTGCCGCTCTTACTGCTGCTGCTGACGCCAGGAGGAGCCTGGTTACCTAAAGCGCATAACACCACAGTACGTCAACTAATTGTTTTTTTTTATTATTATTATAAGTAGGGTAACCAAAGAAAAGAAGAATATAGAAGTCGCATTTCATTTGTATCGGGACCAGCGTCCCCAAACTCACACATAGACAGGTATATCATCATCATTACCTTGCGTTGCATGAAGATTAAATAAATAAATAAATATAAAACAAAGTCTCCCTATGTATGCTTAAATCTTTAAAACTACGCAACGGATTTTGATGCGGTTTTTTTTAATAGATAGTGTGATTCAAGAGGAAGGTTTATGTATATAATGCATGCATAATATATTCAATATCAAAACGATATACTTAGGTACATATATTTTTTTAATTTTATTATTTAATTTTACTTATTAAGGGGCTTGTAGCCATTACATTAACCATGGAATTACTTATAAACGAAATTAATTATTTCTTTTGATACTGAAATATAATAAATTAAAATATAGTTACATTAATACAATACGTAAAAACAAATCGTGAAAAAATACTGATTGATAAATAATAATAATAACTTTTAATCCGGTCAATGTCCAGAATTTAGCTGGCACGTAGTAAAAATTTCTTATAAGTTTAAAACCTATGTTAGTAAGTACCACCAATGAAATTATTAACTAAAGCAATAATTACTTTAATGTACGGTCTACAATAATAATTTTGTAAGTTTAAAAAACACTTCTACACATCGATGTTTTCTTCAATTGAAGCGAAATGAAGCCAGTGTTCCCTGGCTGACTACAAATTTGCTTTTAAAGTCCATTTGACTAGACTTTGAACATCTTCACCTTCTTCGAGACTGCTAGAGTTCGATGTAACCAGTTTTTAATAAAATGGCTTCTTTTTCTTCTGCCAATACATAGAAATCTTTTAGATCTCAAGTTTTGGCACTGCTGTGTCGGTATGGTATTTATTTCTGCTTTTAATTAAACAATCAGGTCTTTTAAAGCGAGTAGAACAAATTGTGCTAGTTTTTACAGGAAACCAATTTTGCCATCCAGTTACATCGATGCGTTTTCCTTTGCCGTGTGGACCTTTAGGAAATATGAAAGTTTAACCCTGTTTACATTTTATTTCCGAGTTACCTATTTAGATAAAATAAAAAAATAGTGTACGTTTATAATTTTGTCGAAAAAACACTTGGATATTATTTTCAGACACAAGAAAGAACATCATTACCTACATAGTATAAAACAAAGTTGCGCTGTGCCTATGTATGCTTAGATCTTTAAAAGTTCGCAACGGATTTTGATGCGGTTTTTTTTTAATAGATAGAGTGATTCAAGAGGAAGGTTTATGTGCATGCATAATATATATTCAATATCAGAACCCGTGCGAAGCTGGGGCGGGTCGCTAGTTAAGTATAATTCTTTATTAGTGTTCGCCTACATCAATAAAAGGAAGCCTTGTGCAAAATTTCACGCTCCTAGTCCCATTAGTTTCGACTGTGCGTTGATATGTCAGTCAGTTTCTCCTTTTATACAATGTGTCCGGGTTTGGACTGTACAAACTTTAGGGGGTGATACTTTGCTCTATTTTAATTTTTGTCACTAAAACTATCCTACATCTGAGGTCTAAACCCAACCCCCTCTGAATGGCAGCCATTTTTGTATTTTGGTTCAGTTTTGGGTAACGTCCAGAATCGTATAAAAAACTTCTAAATAAAAATCATCCACAGTAATCCACTATGGATGATGTTGTGTTGCATATCGCCTTTGATACTCCCGCACAGTAGCTCTTGAAATTCGTAAACCAAATTCATATCAGCAATGTGTCTACTAGAGGGTGACCCCTCTAGTAGACATATTGACACACGAGCACGAGTTCCAACAACAATGCATGTGTGCATTGTTGCATGTGTGGAGCAAATTATGTGTAGCCACAATAACCAGAAGACAGGGACTGGTAAACATTAATCTACTCGAGTTTCATTTGACGAATACTTAATTCTTTTGTATTGACATCGTATTTGTACCATTTTCATTACAATGACACGCACGGAAGGGCTAGGTTTCAAATTCAAATTCAAAGTCAAATTCAAATTCAAAGCGTTTATTTCAAATAAACCTTTACAGGCACTTTTGAAAAGTCATAAAGTCGGTCTGTCAGGAAAAAAATGACGCTAATTGCACATTCCAAAAAGTAGGTCTCAATGGAGAAGAATGTGCAAGAAACTCCATGGACACTCTTTTTAATCATGTTGTGTTTTACAAATATATAGGTTACATATTTTTGTCGCTGCTATGATGCGAGAACAATGTAACTAAAATAATAAAAGAGTACGTAAAGTATGTTCTAAACCAATTAAAATAAACCACTGGCAGCTAAGAGATGACCAGTCCCAACTGACAGCGCCCGTTCACGGACATGACGCGTATATCAGCACCACTCAGCTCAACCATTATGAAGGGAACCGAATGATCCAACACACGCGCCACCATCAGCGAGACATTTGAGTGAGCATGACAAACTCTCAACTGCCATGGTCATTTACGTCAAACAACTTTAAACCATAAATTACTCCATGGTACTCACATTTACAAACATTGAAAAAAAACTGCTTCTACATTATACAACACTAGAATAATGTCAACATTTAAGATTAAAAATAAAAATAATAATCAATTCGTAGGGACTAGTGGTAGTGGAGCTGGACCAGCAATGAGCCAAGCATTTTTATCTTGTATATAATCCTCTAACTTATAATAAGCTTGTCTACATAGTGTGCGTTTAACACAAGATTTAAATTTATTTTCATTGAGTTCTAATATATTGGGAGGTATTTTATTATAACATTTTAAACAGTACCCCATGAAAGAAGAGGCCACTTTAGCCAGTCTGAAGCCTGGTTGAACTAACTGATCCCTATTTCTTGTAAAATAATTGTGTCTATCGCCTCTTTTACTAAAAAGATGAAGATTTTTCCTAACGTACATGATGTTTTCATAAATATATTGACAAGGCACCGTCATGATGTTAATATCTTTAAACAGTTCCCTTAGAGAATCGCACCGGCGGAGATTGTAAATGGCTCTGATAGCTCTTTTCTGTAGTATAAAAATTGAGTCTATGTCTGCAGCCCGTCCCCACAGTAAGATACCGTATGACATAATACTATGAAAATAACTAAAATAGACTAGTCTAGCGGTATCAATATCCGTAAATTGGCGGATTTTTCTTATAGCATATGCAGCTGAGCTAAGCCGTCCTGCAAGAGATGTTAAATGAGGACCCCACTGTAGCCTTGAGTCAAGCGTAATCCCCAGGAAAACTGTTTTATCAACGAATTCTAGTTTCTCATTGTTCAATATAATGTCACAATCACTACTTTTAACATTAGGTAGGGAAAATCTTATACATTTAGTTTTTTTTTCATTTAAAACTAGGTTATTAGCAGTGAACCAGTTTTGGACCTGCAGTATGGCGTTATTTTCGTCGTCGAAATTATTAGTCTTTCTATTTATCTTAAAAATCAATGAAGTGTCATCGGCAAACAACACCATATTAAGTTTATTTTGCAATAAATTGGGTAGATCATTAATATAAACTAAAAATAAAAAAGGCCCTAAAATTGAACCTTGGGGTACTCCCATTTTGACATTTAATTTCGACGAATTAACACCATTTTAAGCAACAATATCTCTTAAATGAATTGTCATAGAATCGAGTTTTTGGTAAATGGTATCATTATCTAGGTAAACTTATCATCCGTCAGTCACGCTTATAAAAAAGGATAGTTCTCAGGGGTATTTTTTAAAATAATCTTGAAAAACTAAAAAAACGATAATTTTGACATGAAGTTGATGTTTCATTTATTTCAATATGATACAGCAATAATTAAAATAATTTGAATTATTTATCTGATTGCTAATACTTTGCCGTTACAGGAACGTTTTTTTATACGATAATCGGGCTTTAAATTCGAATTTTACATAAGTTTTAGTATGGACGTTACCCAAAACTGAACCAAAATACAAAAATGACTGCCATTCAGAGGGGGTTGGGTATAGACCTCACATGTAGAACAGTTTTAGTGATAAAATAAAGCAAAGTATCACCCCCTAAAGTTTGTACAGTCCGAACCCGGACACATTGTATATAGATGAATACTACTTGTTTCTGCTGTAAATAAACTTCTTATCCTATTATTTAACTAGCTTCTGCCAGTGACTTCATCCGCCTGAAAGTAGGATTCTCAATACAAACTTTGAAGCCCCCGTCTCATCCTATTAGATAAAATTCCTACTTTTTGTATACATATGTTCCGGACATCTGGGCCGCCCGGTTTTCATGTGAAAATAAATAATATCTAAATGATAAATGATCTTTATTTAGCAAGTAGGTTTAAAAAACACTTTTACAAGTCTTTTTTTTTTTTTTTCGATGCTAGATGAGTCCGCTGTTTCCTAACTGACTATCCTGAGAAGAAACACCGAAACAAACTCAGGGTTCAAAGTCTCTTTTAAAGTCCATACAGAAACTTGCGATCGGGTGATCTCACCTCCCACCACCTCTACAGCTGCTAGGTGCCGGCGCCGCGTATTCCCACATCATTAAATTACCTAAGGGATATTTTTATAGTGGGAAATCATTTAATGATGAATCCCACAAAGGGAAGGACAGCCTGCTCTGCTCTACCCAGTGCTCTCATCTCGCCTCCCACTACATGCCACGTTGGTTGTATATAAAACATACATACATCCCATCTACACCTATGTTGCCCTAGCTTGGCTTCATTTATAGATAACATGTAAATGATAAAAAAATATATTTATTATTATAATGTTTATTTATTCTATATACATATATAATAAACTTTAAAAAATTGTGTCTCACTGGTATCGCAAACTGGGTATTATTATTATTACTAGCGCCCGGCCCAGGTTCGCACGGGTACTGATATTGAATTTTTATTTTATTTTTTATTTACTTGGTTTTATACTATGTAATGATAAAAGATCACAACACATTTATCACAGTATTGCATGAAATACATTTACCATCTAAGCCATTTAAAATAAAATTACAATCTGCGATTCAACAATACTATCTGACTGAATGTATGTATAGATAATATTATACACATAATAATTACAGTCTGATACTTTATAATATAGCACCGAGGTAACCCTAATTGTAATGTGCAGAGCAGCTGTGGTCATAGCCGACACACTACAGTTACATACCTGAACTTGTGGGATTGGCCTGCAAGTTCTCACAGACTGTTGCTCTCTGGGCCTTCTTCAAATTCTTTGAGACAGCTACCGTACTGTGTGTCTGCTCGGCAGGTGCCGCCCGAGACTCAATTATCTTCAGATCTTTAATGTCGGCAGCACTGAAGAAAAAAATAAATAAATTCTATACAATAATTAACAACAACACGTAAAAAAGTTGAACCTCCCCAGTTTTTTTTATTAGTATAATCCAATGTTTAACCACATCCCACCTTATGGTAAAAGGTGATCCAACTTACTTTAGAGTCACTTGTGACTTGGGGTATGGAAAGCCATTCCTGAAGGCTTTCGTTAAAGTAATAGTGCTACCGTCCGCCTCTAGAATCGTGCCTTGATAGCAACCCAGAGGCTCGCCACAGTTCACCGATATGGCATACCCGACCCAGTTCGACATTATTAAAACTTCTTATTTGTACAGAGTAAAACTGCTGATAGCTCAGATGAAAATCGACTTTTGTCACAGTTAACATCAAGTTAGCTCACGCTACCAAGTTCACATTTGTCGGCAAGCATGCAAGCTGCAATAATAACCATGACGTGCTACAAAACACAGTTGCTTTAGTTTTGTGTGGATTTGACTGTGAATCTGGCAAAGTATACGTCTGCAACTATGTATTTATTTATTTATTCACAGACAGAAGTGGTCACGATTCACAATAACACTTTTAAAAATCACAAATAGCACAAAATTCACAATTAACATTTGACGTTTTTGACAACTTTTTATATGACAAGTCTATTTTTTTCTCCTCCCTTTTCGGGTAGGCTAAAGTCTTGGACGGTACCACCTTATCATCTATAGGTACATACGATAGGTACCTACAAGATACCTACTTGACATCTTTTTTGAGGACTGTTTCTGTCAAGCAAATAAATTAAATATCCGAGGGACAAACTAGATTGATTACGAATCAATATTATAAACTCATTTAGAGTTTGAGTTGAGTTTGCGCCTTATTTTCATTATCCTTAGGTTCATATGTTTCATTTTCAAGTGGCAAGCCAAGCTAGCGTAAAATGGGTATTAAATATTTAATCGTTGTCATCTTAAACGACTACCCACATCACTAAAGAACAACACAAAGAAAAATTAAAAAAAAAATGTACTTGCCAATTTACAACACGCGCACCTACGCGCACTATCGAACCAACTTTTGTTAAAATACCGTTACATGGCATTGAAATAATTTTACCAACGAAATCGTATAATCGGTTTTGATATGGTCCCCATCGTACCTCGCAACCCCATCTTACCCTACCTTTTTTAAATTATAATTTTCTCAAAAACTGATTTTTAGAGAGGCCATGTCTAACATCTTTAGGCTGAAATGATATCGAACTTAACGACTAATTTTAATAGTCTTTGAATGTACATTCAAAGACTATTAAATTTATTACACAACAACAACAGTAGGTACATGATGAATGCAAAAGCATTCGTTGAGCGACATTTCATCATTTCATTCATTTATTTTTTTTCATTTTTAAAACTTTTTCTAAAAACATCTTTATTGCAAAAATGAGGTCTAAATCGACAATTCTTTTTAGTAAAAAAAGACACCCATCAATTTTGCATCACTATATGCGACACCGACTGACCGCCTTTTTTGCATTAGAGCATTTTTCTAGCTATCTTCGGTGTAAAACCGCCATTTTGTCAGTTGCGCCCCGAAACTCGAAGCGAACGCGCTTCAGTTTCGTGCAAGAAGGTCACAACCCGAAAAAATACTGCAGATCGCGTTCATAGTTCTCTGCAAAAGGGCCATATTTTGTAAAACGTCCGTTTTGCATTCAAATATCAAGTAAGTTTATTAATATTTTGTAATACAACAAGGCCATTATTTGAATTGCGTCCGCGTTGCACTCAGACATCATATTAGAGTAAATTTATTTTAGAATGAAACAAGATCATATTTGAAATGTGTTTGTTTTGCATGGTATTATACTCTACTATATTATACTCCTCATTATGGCGTGCCCAGCGTTGGTTTGCTACAGTCACTGTCACCATTTCGCTATGAGATTCCACTGGAACTCTGTCCGCCATACCTTGATTGGTCACGGCAGCGGAGTTTCGCCCCGGCGTTACATCTCCATGCGCAGATCGTGTATGTGAGCAAGGACTGTTTCCTTCAGATCCCATGGTGGCAGTCCAGCAAAAAAGGTTCGCCACTTCGCGGGACACCGTGCGGTATTCCCTCACCATTTACCATTAATGTTGAACTGCGTAGCAGTGCATTTCAAGGGCCGTGAAAGCACATGGTCTCGGACGTGCCACGGGGAGTCCCAACTGCTTGTCCCTTTCCTCGACTGTCGCCACCCCATGCGTCTCTAATTCGATCACCGTCTGATACGACGGTCCCTTCGCCAGAAACAGCGTGTCGTCTGCGTAACAGACCAGGCTGACCCCACCGGGGAGCTTGGCGCGCAGCACGTAGTCGTACCCGATGTTTCACAAGAGCGGTCCTAGTACCGATCCTTGTTTCTCATTGCACAGCATCTCTCGCCGTTTTCAATCTTCCTGATGACTGGAGTAGATATAATGTACCTGGTCGACAGGTAGGCCTCGATCACACAACAGAGGTAGTCGCGCACCCGGTGATACCGGAGTGCTGGCCTAATGCTACTTCAGGGCAGGGAATTAAAGGCGTTAGCGATGTCCAAACACGCCGCCAAGATACCTGCCCTGGAACACCGCATCCCCCATCGTGAGGGTTTGCACGAGCATTACAGCGTCCAGTGGAGCGCCACAAATAATTTGTCATAAGTTTTAGTTGTAGATGTGGTCATTTATTTGAGATACATACTGTTTTTTTTTTGTCTGTCATTAAATACATGATTTTGCTTGTTACTATTATGACACGTTTTGATGCAAATATTTTGAAGAAAATTTAATATACCATTTATTTTTGTAAAAAATAATTTTATTTTTGACATATTTTTTACTAGCTTTTGCCCGCGGCTTCGGCCTTCGCCCGCATGGTATTGGGGTTGGGGTTGGGGTTTCCGGGTTAAAAAGTAGCCTATGTCCTATTCCGGAGTGTATCCTATGCCTGTGCCAAATTTCATCCAGATCCGTCCAGCCGTTTTGACGTGATTGAGTAACAAACATCCAAACATTGTAACTTTCGCATTTATAACATTAGTAAGATTACATTGATCCAAATTTTGAATTCTAAAAGGACTTTTTGTGTTTTTTCAGCTCATGAATAAAAAATAGAGCAGCTCATGATAAAACATTTTTAATAAATAGAGCACGTAAAAACAAATCTAATTATATATTAACATGTTACATTAAGAAATAAAAATGACAAAACATTTAAAAAACACAGAGTCTGAGATTTTGTTTTGCCCGCCCCGTAAAATTTGTGATTTTCTATTTGTGGCCCTTTTGCATTCGATGAGCGATGTGTAATTAATGTATTAGTAAGTAACATCTTGAAATTCTTTAGAACAGAATTGTCATGTAGGTAATACGAACGAACTAGTCTACGGATGCACGAGTAGAAAGAGATGAAATACCTATTTTGTATTGTATACTCTTCAGTACATTTTCGAGGTAGGCGTAGACAATCTAAACAGTGTGTAAAATCTTTGGTATATGGGTCCAATATTGTTACTGTTTAATTGTTATCGTGTCAGTTTACAAAAATTGATTAAAAAATAGTACTCTGTGAAATTGATTTACACATTTTCACTTGCCAACCAACGATTGGCAAAAGCATGGTAAGTCATTTTATCATTATACAACAACAGGTTTTTCGCATAATTTACTTTACAAATTGCCAAATAAACTTTTGTTTTAAAATAATTATGTCATTTGGAACAACAACGTCAGGAATATAATAACGTTCTGTATATTTTAAGTAGGCTACCCGGAACAGTGAATTTTTATGAGATATTGAAGGTGCAAGAGAGAGCGATGCGAGCTCGGGACTCGGGGCTCCCCGACCCGGACAGGTTAGGTTACAACGGGATGGCGTAGTCTAGTGAACGAGCGAAGCAAGCTTATACAGACCCCGGCATCCCCCTCGTGGTTATTTTTTTTAAACCACCCAGATGTAGAGGCCCCTCTAATCGAGGCTCCGTTAACCACTCCTCCGGAGTCCTCCGGCAGCACAGGGGAGCGAGAAATCGTCTTTCACTCACGAATCCATTCAGGAGAGCATGATCGGTTGATTTACATGACATATTAACCGAGCTATCACAACTTTTTTCTAGCAAGTCGGAAAGAAATAGTTCATAAAACAAAATAATTTGGATGCGCTGCCTAAACAGTTGCTTCTTCTTCTTCTTTTCGTGTCGATTTGACTCAAATTTGTCCGACCAATATTTAGCCACCTGGACAGCTCTCTCGTTGGCCTCGTACAAGTCATTAAAGGTGCAGGTGGTAGTGCAAGCTGAGCAAGAAAGGAGATGACGCATATCCTGTGAAGGGGCTCCACACTGGCACTGTACTTGCGATGGATCAAGGAAGCCCCAGTTGGCCAGATTATCTCTGCAGCGACCAACTTGAACCAGCAATCGGTTCAGGGATTTCCAGATTGGCCACTGCAGTTCGTGTCCCGGAGGCAGATGTTCTGCCAGGGGAATGAAGTTAAGAGGAGTGGGATATCGTTCCCTCCACAGTTCGCGTCTCTGGTCCGAGCCGCCACTCTCCGAAGACAAGTATAAATAAAATCATCATCATCTTCCTGCCCTTGTCCCGTTTTATTTGGGGTCGGCGCAATATGTCTTTTTCTTCCACTCTGTCCTGTCACCCGTCTCGCTATCACTAACTCCTCTTTCTTTCATATCCCTTCTCACACAATCCATCCATATTTTCTTTGGTCTCCCTCTCCCTCTACAAGTATAAATAAAATAAAATTTTAAAAATAATTTCAGAAAAAAAATAATTACTTCTATCACTACACCAGTTACACTTTGAGATTTATTTATTTATTTAATCTTCATGTACAGTAGTGGTACATAGGCGGACTTAATGCAACGAGGCATAAAAAAAAGATAAATAAAAATAATAAAAGCCTGAGTCGTCGTCAAAGGTCGTCGGTCGTACGATGTTCCGAATTATTTTGCCCACGTTGTCGTTGTCGTTGTAGTTGGTGTTCAAATTGTTGTTGTCAGTCTGTTGCTTATTAATTTCGGTCGTTCCGTTTGATTTTTCAAATGTTCGTAATCAACAAACGTTCTCCTAATCGTAATAATCGGAAATTTCGTAATTTTGTGACGATTGTTTTGTTATTTAAAGCGGTGGTGGAGTCGCTCTCTCTTTGCTCATATTTTTTTTTCAATTCTACATAGTTTGTTGTCTACTAAAGAAACGAGCATACCTAAAAGGAAATCGCAACTGTCCTGGCAGGCATCACAGACTAGAGCAGCTCGAGTACGCCGAACGGAAGAATCTGCTCCTGAAAATGAGCATAGGTATATATCGAGGAATAGAGAATATATTTCGGGGGCACGTATTAGAGAATCTAGCTCCGAGCGCTCTCGGCGGTAAGTCCCCACTTTCAGGCGTGGCTTGATAGACCTCACGGCGTCCTCACCGGACATGACAAGTTCGGGAGGTTCCTGCTCCGGATTCGTGCGGAAGAGACGCCTGGGTGTCACCACTGTGTGGCCAGCCCGGAGGATAGGGTGGAGCACACGGTTGAAGTGTGCCCCGCTTGGGAAGAGCAATGCCGTGCCCTCGTGGGGGTGATCAGCGGCAGCGACCTCTCACGTCAGGCTTTGGTTCAGGCCATGATCCGCAGCGAGGAGAAGTGGCAGGCGGTCACCTTCTTTTGCGAGGCAGTAATGCTAGTGAAGGAGGCCGATCGCATAAGTCAAAGGCAAAGGCGCCCTCACCGTAGCCGGATATTGGCGGGATCAAACTCAAACTCAAACTCAAAATCATTTATTTCAAATAGATCATTTACAGGCACTTTTGAAATGTCAAAATTGAAGCTAGTTTGCACGTTCCAAGGCGTAGACCGCTATGGAGAAGAACGTGCAAGAAACTCCATGGGCACTCTTTTAAATCAAATTTGCATCGACGTCGTAAGGGACGATATGCGTGCTAATGGGCTTAAGGCAGAGGACGCAAAAGACCGAGCGAAGTGGAGGCGTGTTTGTTGGAAAGCGGACCCCGGGCACCGAGGTGAAAGCCAAGGGTAGCAACCGGGACTGGCGCTAAGTTGATGATGATGATGACGACTCTTTTAAATCAAATTTATATTTACATATTACTTGGTTACAAATTTATGTTGCTTCTATTATGCGAGCACGATGTAGCGGTATTTAACAAAAAGTAAAATAATAATAAAAAAAAAGAATTTCAAATAACAGCTAAGAGATGACCGGTCTCAACTGACGGCACCCGTTCACGAGCATGACGCGTGTATCAGCCCCACTCCGCTCAACCATTTTAGAGGGAACAGAATGACCCAACACACGCGCCACCATCAGCGAGACATTTGAGAGAGCATGACAAACTCTCAGCTGCCATGCTCGTATGTCAAATAAGTTGCAACCTAGCGAAAAATGCTCCATGGTACTTCACATTTAATCGCGGCGACCCGCTGCGATCCCGCCAATATCCGGCCGCCGTAGACGCTGGCTTGCAGACGCAAGCAATTGGTAGCTCGCTATCCGTTCGTCTGGTAACAGTCCAGACCGAGCCCAAGTCGTCGACGGCGCGCACTGTTATGCATTATGAAGGAAAACTGTAAAAAAAAGTTTTTAATTATCTGTAATTTTGGGAAATAAAGATATTTATTTATTTTATTTATTTATGTTCCCGCGCGCCTCAAGGAGTTGTCAGCAAACTGTAGGGTCCCTACAGGGTCGAAGCCTCCTGGGGCCGAGGGTTGATGCGAAAGCGTTACACCGGGGCTCTAGGATTAAGGCAAGGAAGGAACAACAGGGTAGGTTATTTAGTCAGTAAGAGTCTGACACTGTGTACTGCTCCATACAAGAGCGGGATTCGTCATTCGATGGCGCTAGCCAAAATATTGTGTGACCATCGCGGGCCAGTCGCACAGCATCTATCTGATCTAAGGCAGCATATCTTTGAAACAAGAGATAGGGAGACTAGTATTGAGCACTATTCTGTTATCCGTCTGTCTGACTGTCTGTCAAGACCCTTTATCTGGAGAACGCGTATAGGAATCGAGTTAAAACTAGAACTATTATTAAACTAACTTATTATACTAAATTTCCTCGGAAGAAGTCGCGGGCAGAAGCTAGTTTTGATATAAAACTGTCAATTTCTTTTGAAGCGGAGTGGAGAAGATATTTTATTATGTGATTGGTGAATCACGGCACAGCTCCGCCTCAGTGGAACCGCAGAGCTTTTTATTATTTTTGGGCGTCTATGGAGAAAAGTATTGGTGGTCTATGGACAGCAGACGGACTGATGACATCCATTGTCAGTGTCACTGTCCGTCAGCTGATAGTGACAATGACACTTGACAAACTTGGCAAGGCAACATTGGACCACATTGGGCAATACAGAAAACAGTTCTAACGAAGACAAACTCAAAGACAACTGAAGGCAGCGAATAAAACAAGACCAATGATAATATTACAAAAATAAAACTTTAATCTGTGAGTGGTTGAACAAAAAAGAAACAATTAAAAAGTTAGAGCGTGATTTTATATTTATATAATATATATAGAGGCACTCGCATGTTTATTTACAAAAAAAACAAGGAACATAACTTATATGTTTATGAAAAAGGTCTCATGATATTCTAAAACCTCATTGTGTTTTTGTTTCTGTGGGATAAAATCGAAAAAAGGAATCTTGTTCTATTTCGTTTATGAAAAATGGTAAGTGTAAAATGTATCTTTATGTGATAAAATTGTAGTTTTTTTTTGAACAAGTAATTTAATTGTATTGTTCATTATAATCATTAATTAATTAACAGAGAGACTTATATGTTATGTCTGAGTATGGTTTCCGCACTTAGTCTTGTGTAGACCATTGTACGTGCAGAGAGACTTATATTTTTTATTCAAGTAACAGATAAGAGTTTCTAAGACTAAAAAGTTTCTTCATTAATGTTATTCAACTAGTTTTAAAAATAGCGGGTAGCAAGCTGACTGCTTCCTGGTATCAATCAACATTTGCAGCTTTGTAGTGTCTTCTTTTCATAGTCCAGATTTGCTATTCTGTTATTTCAATAATAATTTATTTCTTTTGTGACTTAACCAGACCGGCTGGTCATATCTATTGACTCTAGACTTTGAAAAAATAATTTATAAATCCAGTGTCAGTCTGATTGTCAGCCTTTGTCAGTTTTTTAGAACGTCAGTTAGTGAAGGTTGAGTCTCGGTCTATGTATTTATATGAAAAAATGTGAGTGGGAATGTGCTTCTACTTTTTGAAGGCTGTGAAGAGACCCTCTTCTGCTGCTTCAGCCTGTGTAGGCTTCATAAGCAATGTCAGCAAACCTGTACGCCCCTGATACTCCGACATCTGCAGGCCTCTACCAACCATTTGAGACCGGTCCACACCATCTTTGCGAGTCTCTCAGAGGACATGTGGAACCTCTTCACTCAATTGCTGGGAGGATTACGCTGACTCCGAGTTTTCGAGAGACTTTCTAAATTATTTTTGTTTTGTTTTGTCGCGTAAATGGATGAAGTTCTCCAAAAGTAGTTTTTTTTTTCACCTGAATCTTTTCATTTTATAAAATTAGTGAAACGACTTTGTTTTATTTATGAAAAACATGCAGGCATCGATTTGAGATTTCTCATTCATTCTATTGTCAATCGTGGAATTAATGAATGAATGATAGAAAGATTTTTTTATGTCAATTGAGCCGGTTGCGACTATTCTGTCAGTGTCACGTTGAGACGGTGACTTGGTGGAGCCTGCCGTCGAACTTTTACCTTCGTGGTAGATGTACTAACATCTACCATATCAGCTGGATAGAAAGATTGACCGAATGATTGAATTATGAAATGACAGCAACTGTCAAGTGCCTTTAAATGACAAATTACTTGAATGACAAATAAGTGTCAAAAGTCAAATGACTGTCAAAACAATGACAGCTGCTGTCAAATCATTTCTGTTACTATCGAAGATAAAAGGAAAGGGGTAGGAGGATAAAAATAGTCCAAGCCCTAATCGCAGACCTAAACATAGGTACATAAAAATGTCTGCCTCTCAAAATGGATGTAGGAATGGGTCCCGCGGTACTAAAGAGCTATCGATATGTTGATGAAAATTCTATACATACGACGTTTCTGAAAGGATCTGTCGATATGTTGGTTTGACTATAAGAAGGCCTATGACTCACTTCCTCATTAGGGCGCTAGAATGGTACAAAATTGATGCTACGACATCGACACATACTACGACGTGGCATATATATAAGCAAAATAATTATGGCACCCCAAAAGGAGGTTTCTTATCCCCACCACTTTTTTCTAATTTACATCAACGACATAGTAGAGGCTATAGGTAAAGACTGCATACTATTTACTGAGGACACGAAAGTAAGCAAAGCAAACAAAGCTAAAAGCAAGCTTTAAAGCAAGTAAGCTTTTGCATTATTGTCGTGTAATTTAGAAAATGAAATCATCCAGGCTTTGGATAATGCTAACGAATGGCTCGTAAAAAATCATTTGTAAATAAATATGACTAAAACAAATATCATACAATTTCTTAAATAAACTTGACATAAAGTTTCTCATTCGACAATATCGATATTGTACCTATAGTTTTGGGTATAACGATCGACAAAAATTGCAACGCGAAAGCACATACCTATAGATAAAATTCTTACAAAAATAGATCGTTTTATATAGATATGTCTTAAAAAGAATTAGACAAACGGTAAACTGTGATACTGCAATGCAGTTGTGTGGTTATATAGGGTAAGTGCTCCAGTGAGCGATCTTTGAACTTTAAAAAATAATTACCTACACTATGTACCTCTAAGTTCCATATTTATATTTTGGCAATGTAAATGTATTAAATATTTGTTGTTGAGTTAGATTTACGATATAACCTGACACATTTTTAGATATTTAGCAACAATTCGAAAAATACCCTAAAACCCCAGAGAATTAACGAAATTTTCCACTAAATGAACATAATGAATTTAAAAAAAAACATTGTTTTCATAACCATATTTAGTCAAACATAAACAAAATTAAATACTTTTATATAAAAATATCAATCACTTAATCATTATAAGCCTTATGGTCTAAAAATCAGATTATAAGTAATCACATATCGTACTTACACAATATATTTAAAAAAATCGTCGCAATTTTAATCGATAATCGTCCTGTGCGTCTCACGTCCTTTGCATTTCTGCGATCCTCATCATGTCATCGATCCACCCTGTTGGAGGCCAACCAACGCTGCGATTTCCAGTACACAGTAGCCACTCTAAAAACTTTAAATTGTTCTACAAACGATGTACCCTGTGTCTCATATTTCTATGCTGTCTGCAGGATATGATGGTAAGTTTAGTTCTCAGATATTTTCAGATATTTTCATTTATGAATCGATCATGAAAGGAAACTCGCCGTCTTCTTTAAACCTAGGGGGACTTGTAAGTTTACCGGAGAGGCCAGTTATGAGTGACCACGTTTTAGAGGCCTATACCATCACTCACACTGGTATATCGGATGAGAAAATAACACACGGCTGATAGAACTCTGATTAGACGAGACGGTTTTGACAATTAAGGTTTTTCTCGAAGGTAGACCTACCTAAATGGACCTTCTGTCTCCAGGAAACGTAATCGTCTACAATTTCGATCTTAAACTCTCTGATATTGATAGAATCTGTTTCTACATGGTGGTTTACCATTACTGGTTTTGTCCATATTCATCCTGAGACCCAGTCTTTCGGAAGTCCTATTCAGGTCATTAAATATTAGCCGGTGGAATTTCGAGGAACACTTCCGACGTCTGGCCCCCAAACTCAATCGGACTGGGGCTGCTCTTAAGCGGCTCTTGCCGAACTTAGGGGGTCCAGACGCCTCCTGCCGAAGGCTCTATGCGGGCGTCGTTCGATCCATGGCCCTCTATGGCGCGCCAGTGTGGGCGCCGTCGCTTCGAAAGCGACCGGCAGCCCAGCTGAACGCCTGCCAGAGGGTCATGGCCATACGGATGATACGGGGATATCGCACGTTGTCCCGCGAAGCGGCGAGCCTTCTTGCTGGCCTGCCACCATGGGATCTGGAGGCAACAGTCCTTGCACACATGCACGATCTGCGCGTGGAGATGCAACGCCGGGGCGAAACTCCGCTGCCGCGACAAGTCGCAGCATGGCGGACGGAACTCCGGCGGGATCTCGTGATGGCAAAATGGCGTCAGCGACTGTCGCAACCCAACGCTGGGCACGCCATAATTTCGGCGGTAAGTCCCCTCTTTGAGGCGTGGCTTGAAAGATCTCACGGCGTACTCACCTTCCGTATGACGCAGGTTCTGACCGGACATGGCAAGTTCGGGAGGTTCCTGCACCGAATTCGTGAGGAAGCAACGCCCGGGTGTCGCCACTGTGCGGAACGCCCGGAGGACACGGTAGAGCACACGGTAGAGGTGTGCCCCGCGTGGGAAGAGCATCGCCTTGTTCTCGTGGAGGCGATCGGAGGCGGCGATCTCTCGCGACGGGCCTTGGTAGAGGCCATGGTCCGGAGCGAGGAAGAGTGGCAGGCGGTCGCGTCCTTCTGCGAAGCAGTAATGTTAGCAAAAGAGGAGGCCGACCGTATCAGGCAAAGGCAACGTCGCTCACGCCACAGCCGTCGCCGCCGTGACTCCGATCCTGATTTTCGGCCACCGTAGACGAGGGCTTGCGGACGGCGAGCCATGGGTAACTCGCTGTCCGCCTATCCGGTAAGTGTCCGGACCGAGCCCAAGTCGTCGACGGCGCGCACTGTTCCCGCGCGCCTCAAGGAGTTGTCAGCCACTGTAGGGGCCCGGCAGGGTTGAAGCCTTCTGGGGCCTTGGATTGATACGAAAGCGGAACACCGGGGCCCTGGAACTAAGGCAGGAAGGAAAGGTGGGTCGTTTAGTCAGTAGAAGTCTGACACAGTCTCCCGCTCCGCCCAAGAGCGGGATTCGTCATTTGATGATTTTTCCCACCATAAAAAAAAAAAAAAGTTCATTAAATATTGTTTTGATATCCACCATAGTCTCAGCTATGACCATTGTATCCTCAGTAAAATGAAGGTGAGCGATGTACTCGCCATTGACGCCTAACTCTCTCCACTCTAGAACCTTAAAGAGATCCTCCACTGCGACCGTGAACAGCTTCGAAAAAATGACGTCTCCTTATTTCACACTCACACCCCGCTGCAGAAGAATAAGTTTCGAGGTTCAGTAAAGACCTCTGAAAATCTGCTATTTTACGTGAAGTTTGACTTTCCATAATGTATTCTTATATTAAAAACATAAAAAAATTCTTCTATAGAAGCCTAGCGCATTTAATCGCGATTCTAAACGTAGTCATGTTTTTTCAAAGATCTTTAAGGGTTAAATAAAAACACGTATTTCCTGGAACAAGTTTTTTGAAATATTCGGGTAAATCATAGAATTACTGAATGCCAACAGAGTTTCAGGTGTTATCTCTCTTTTTTGGCATTACTTTTGCATAAAATATCACATTGTATCGCTTTAGATGAAGCAAAAAGCTTTTAAACAATGCTCGACGGAGATAATAGGCGAGTCGGGAAAGTCCACCTTAAGGGTTCTGTTACAGATCCCTTAAACTACGATTTGACAGCTCGAAAAAAAAATCCCCATCTGGGCTCTCCTCCTACAAAGAGTGTGAAAAGTTACGGTGACGTGTGTCGGTAAATGCTTTAAGATCAAAATGCCTCAGTGCATGCACTTTGGAAGTGTACGCCGCGTACGATATCTGAGCACGCCTCGACTGAGAACAAATTAAACTGCGTTTGCTCGGGCTGATTCAACCGACACAGCAGTCGTCAAGATGACACCTTTGCATCGCTGCGCGTATCCGCTGCTGCTTTTATAATTTACTTCGCACGAGTTAAGTGTAGCAACCCTACTACTGTTAGCTTCGTCAGCAGCCTAGCTGCTTCCAAATCTAGCGAATAAGTAATTATTATGTTATTATGGGAGTTGGTCGTCATGCCACAAATGTCGTATTAGCATTAATTAGCTATAAGTACCTTGCATCTTTAGATTTAAAACATTATTATCTTCACAGTTACTCTGTCAGTTAAATAATGTTTTTCTTTTTTTGATAAACTCTTTAACTGTAGTTAATTTTCGCAGCCGGTAGGATTTCTGTCGTCACCGAGTAGTACCGTATAAAACTCTACCAGTTACTGTGACCTCTTATTCCAACAACTGTTCCTCTGATAACAGATCTCAGTTAAACTGATGGAACAGACGTCAAATAACTTTTCGACCTGAGCATATGTTGGTATAATTTTTCAACACGCATGTTTCAATCAGAGGCACTCGTTGTGCGCCGTTCGTGGCGCAAGCCTCGCAAAGTCTGTAACCACCTTTAAATGAATGATTTCAATGTGTCACAGCTGCTAGTCAGAATGTTCAATATGATAATACTATTTTCAGACGTTAATTATATTCATATAATAATTAAATATGAGCGCGTGGTTTTGCCACAGAAGAAGTCGGAGCAATCAGAGCTGGTGAAGGAAAACGTGCGCGTGCAGTCGCCGCTGGCAGTGGGCTGGCTGCTGGCGGGGCTGGCGGGCAGCGCGGCGCTGCTGGCGGCCGTGGCCAGCATCGACCAGGCGCTGCCGGCGCCGCTGGGCCGCGACGCGCCGCCCACGCGCTTCCAGGCGTTGGTGGCGCACGAGCACCTCGTCAACCTCACCTCCATCGGTCCCAGAGTGAGTTGTTAACACTTGTACGTTTCGGACTAAGCGTCTAGCCTCGTCATTTATAACGGGTGCTGACGGGTTGGAACTATTTGTTGGCAACGGTCTTCCCGTTTCGTTATAATTAAGGTATAGGAATTAGCCGCAACCGCGAAAAAGAAAAGAATGACAATGTCACGTCCTAACGTTATAGGCGACTGACGTTATAGGAGAACCATACAGATTGATGTCTGAATGGCCGTTTGAGGAAAAAACTACACAGATTTGAGTGTACTTGTCCAGTCAAACGATTTGGTTAGTATTCGAGTATTCCTGTAGATCAACTCAAGACACGCGGTAGATGCGTCGCTGTAGTGGACGGTGTGTCGCAGGTAGCCGGCAGTTACGAGAACGAGGTGCTGGCGGTGGGCATGCTGGTGGCGGCCATCAAGCACATCGCGGCGCACGCCTCGCCGCACAACCACGTGGAACTCGACGTGCACACCGCCAGCGGCGCCTTCGAGCTCTCCTTCATGGACGGTGAGTGGCGGCCTGCTCGCGTGCGCCGCCCGAGCGCGCCCACTGACTCGTGCGTCCTGTGCAGGCATGAACAACGTGTACCGCGGCGTGCAGAGCGTGGCGGCGCGCGTGCGCGGCGCGGGCGGGCGCGCGCGCGGCCGCTCGGCGCTGCTGCTCAACTGCCACTTCGACACCGTGCCCGATAGCCCCGGTAAGCGCTCACATCGCCCATCTCAACTGAACTGCTTTTCTTTTAACCGTGTTTAAATATCTGATGTTTTACTGTAAGTATTGTAACGCAATTAAAAAAACACCTGTCGGTTCGGTCCCGCGAAAATTGAAAAATATCTAAAAAGACGACGAGAGAAGAGGCTTTTGATGCGAGGCGATTATTTTAGGAACATCTGATTGTGAATAATCTGATCGCACTTTTGTTATCTTACGAGAACTCACAAAGGGTGTGCCGGCCATAGATATGTCAAACAGTAGAAATATGGTAAGAAGGCGTGGTGCTTGCGTACAAATCTGGTCAGCCTATTATTTCCTGGTACCAAAAAAGGCAAAAGTGCCAAATCAATTCTTGGAGTATATGGCAGAGGTGTGCCCCGCTTGGGCAAAGCACTGACGTGTCCTCGTGGGGGCGATCGCTGGCAACGATCTCTTGCGAAGTTCATAGTCCGAAGCGAGGAGGAGTAGCAGGCGGTCGCCTCCTTCCCGAAAGCAGTAATGCTAGCAAAGGAGGAGGCCGCACGCGAGGGGCAAGTGCCATCACGCCCTCGCCGCCGTAGGGAAACCGGTCCTGATTTCCGTAACCGGTTCTGTAGGTTCTATAGTATTGCCTTTGTTAGTCGGTTTACTACTCAGTTGTCAAGAAAGTGGTTTCTTGCTCGCTCGAACATGTTCTTATGGAACATTTGTTGGTTCATAGTTCTTTTGTATGTGTTTTGCTTTTTTATTTTCACCTTTTCCCATTGTCCCGGCCGTTCAAGCTAAGGTCACAGTTTTGCGGTTGCAGGTTGGGTTGATAATTTCCTTGCACCCTTGTTAGACAAGCTTCTTAGGCAAGCTGAGTCGGGTCAGTGACCACCGGCCGAGACTCGCGGAGTTGCTCGTTTGGCACCACCCGGGGAGACGTGCAGGGTGGGACCAGGAAAGATAATACATTCTACTGACGAGCAACTCCCTACGCCAATTAGATTAAATAAAAATTTTTTGTGTGTAATGCCCATAATAAGTTACTACTGACAAATTTACTTAACTATGTCAGTAGGTCAACACAAAACAAATAATGATATCTAATCAGACTATCTAAAAAAAATAATCCAATCGGTTTATCTCCATGCAAGACATATAGCTTGATAAACTTACCCGTTCGCGTTGTAGTCCATCCAGCTTTCAACACATCATTACATTAATAGATATGGATAGAATTTATGACTCGACTAATAAATACTATGATAAATAACCTTTTTATTATAATCATCATCATTATCAAAATGTAGAGAACTAAAAACTTTATAATTATAAGGAAGAGAGAACCCATTCCCAAAGTGGGTTAGCGTCAGGCGATCGGCCGACTGTACAACAGTAACCAAGTCTTTTGCAATATGTCTAGTATACATGGAATGCGCCACAGGGGCAGCACCCGGCTCGCGTGACAAATGGACCAGGGTTAATGCACTATCCCGGGCGGGGGCAACGTAAAAAGCGAGCTCGGGAAATGAGACCGTGGTATGCAAGTTGGAATATTGGGACTATGACTGGAAGGAACAGAGATTTAGGGGACGTATTGAAACGTAGCGTGCTTACAAGAAACTAAATGGAGAGGAAAAATGCGAGACAAAATTAGTGATATAAGTTCTAGTACAGTGGAAGTGATGGCAAAAAGAATGGTGTAGCAGTAGTACCTATTAGCATGAAGCAAGTGACCCGATTATTAGACGGCAAATTAAAAGAAAGCATGATGGAAGAGAGAATGTTATGTCGAACGTAGTTAGTGTGTATACTACTCTGTCAACGTAGTTAGTGTGTATACTACTCTGTCAAGAAAGTGCCGGGGAACGATGAATAACACACAAAATGTTTGTTATTCATCTTTTATTTTATCACCTTCAAAGTATGCCTCTTCGAAACAATAAAAAATTCGCTCACAACGATGGCTTTGTGCGAAGGCGCAAAATCCAAGAAATTTCTTTCCACAAATCTGGCCTTTTTCGTCGAATTCGCTCTCTTAAATGCCGCATAAAGCTCGAATAATATTCTTTTCAATACATTAGTTCAGAAAGTGGCTCTTATCGCACTACACTTAGGTATAGAATGGTACCTATTACCAAACTGTGACATTTTGATTACCATTACGCACTGGGTTAGGTTATAAGCTACATTACAGTACTGCTGTAATGTAGCTTATAACCTTTTTATTCAACCACTTTGTAAAATACCCGGCAACTCCTCTTCCCAAAGGTAGTGGGATGAGCCGCTCTGCAAAGTAGTTCAGCAAAACCTGTTTTCTACATCTTCCTCTACTGCAGAGCGTGCACGCCTGCTGGCTGTGGAGAAGTGGGAGTCAGGTCTCTGGCTTCACGAACTACCGTCATCGAGCATAGGCACCTTGTTCGACGATACTACTTTCCGCCTCGCTGCTTCTCTACGTCTAGGCGCTCCTTGTTGTTCTCCTCATCGCTGCCACTGTGGCGTAGTTGTCAACAGCCTCGGGCACCACGGTCTATCATGCAGCCGAAGTGCGGGTCGCATAGCTCGGCATGCGAATATCAAGGACATCATCCGACGTGCTCTTGTTTCCGTCGGCGTTTCAGCTGTATTGGAACCTCATGGCCTGGTACGCGACGATGGCAAGAGACCGGACGGTATGTCTTTATTTCCATGGAAGATGGGTAGGCTTTAGTGTGGGACGCAACTTGTGTCGATACTCTTGCGCCATCTCATCTTCCTAGCTCATCATGCTGTGCCGGTGCTGCCGCTGCGGCTGCGGAGAACCTCAAGCGGCGGAAATATACTAATCTTGTTGGTAGTTATATTTTCGAGCCGTTTGGGGTTGAAACTCTCGGATCGTGGGGTCCGAGTGCCCACAAGTTGTTTAATGAACTTTCTAAACGACTTGTTGACACTTCGCATGACCCAAGGGCTCGCTTTTACCTTGGGCAAAGAATAAGCATTGCCATACAGCGTGGCAATGCGGCCAGCCTTTTGGGCACTTTACCGGTCGACAGCGATGCGGAAGAGTTTTTTGACGCTTTATTAGATTAGGTATTTTTAGTTAAGTTAATTAGGGTTATGTAGTTTTAAGGTTAGATATCTAATTATTTGTACAGTTTACTAAATAAATTTTTCACCTTAAACCACTTTGTTCGCAAAATAAATTTCGAATACGAAAAAAGTCCATATTAGGTTATTGTGTTCGTTTTTTTTTTAATTCTGTCATTATATTTTCAATATATCTATACAAGGTGTCATTGACATGTTAACGCAAACGAATACCATGGATCCAGTACATGATTCCGAACCCCCCAGTGGTGGAATTTTTCGTCGTTTTTTTTTATGTTTTGAAATAAAGGGTTGTTTTTTTTTTACCTGTATAAAAGCGTTATTCTGACCAATCCCAATAATATTTTTAGAAAACAAAAGAATTTTTTTTTTACAAAAAAAAAGTTAATAAAAAAATCATCGAGGCAAATAAAGTCGTTATTCTAATCAAACCCGATGACATTTTTAATTTGGAATGTAATGCACTCATTTTTTTCGCAAAAAATGTTAAATTGACATTTTTACACAGTTTAATTAAAAAAACGTTAAAAATTCGTTAAAAAAAAATATAGTTTTCGTTAACATGTCAATGACACCTTGTATATATAAAAGAAAGTCGTGTTAGTTACTCCACTTATAACTCAAGAACGGCTGAACCGATTTAGCTGAAAATTGGCAGGGAGGTAGTTTAGAGCCAGGAGAAGGACCTATGATACTTTTTTTATGTAGTATATTTGCTAATTCTGAACTCTACTCTCCCACCGAGTAGGGTAGAGTTGGGTAGAGTAGAGTAGAATCTGTTGCCGGGAGGCCGCGGGCAAAAGCTAGTATTGTATAAATCGTTCGTTGAAATAAAAATTGTTTTTTCTTTGTGGTCTATGGCCGACATTTTAAGATAAGCGCGGTTTTCGACATATTTTTTTCTAGAAATATTCATTGGCTGTAATATTATTTATTTTCATCTTCTTACATCTTTACAAGTTTTTACCAGAGAATTCTCCTTTATCACCTTCAAAGTATGCCCCTTCAGAAACGATACACTTACGCCAGCGAATAATCAATCATCACACGTACATTGTTATCCTAGGAGTGAAAGTTAGTTATTTAGTCTCGAGAAATTGTTTGGCGACCGAGCAGAGCGAGGTTGCTAATAGTTCGAGGGACTAAATAACTCTTTAACCCCGAGGTAAACACTGGGCTTTTCATTACATTGGTGATGAAAAGCAGTGTTTACCTCGGGGTTATTCCCGAGCGAGAATTCGCGGCAAGACCTGAACTCAATTTCAGAAACAGCGTTTAGAAAATGTTTCTCATTACTCATACTCTGAAAGTAGGGTAAAGTTGCCTGCGGAGTGAGTTGAAAGTAGTACATTTCCTCCCTAGGGAGTTTTACTTACGGTTTATTAGTACATTGTTATACGAGGGATGAAAGTTAGTAATTTAGTCCCGAGAAATTTCTTGGCGACCAAGCGAGAGCAAGGTCGCTAATAGTTCGAGGGACTAAATAACTCTTGAACCCGAGGTAAACACTGTGCTTTTCATTACAAATACGAGGAAAATAAAAATAATAAAAACCTGAGTCGTCGTCAAAGGTCTTCGTATGCTTTTAGGTAAGTATATTGCTTTTGATTTAGGCGGTAAGCGGTTTTCTCCTCTTAAGAATCTTGCGTTAAATTTATAACTGAAGCTGATGAACTTATCGTGTTAATACAAAATCTTATAACAGAGATTTAGCGAAATGTAAACAAAACTTTACACCTCGAAAAAAAATCAAGACAGACCAAATCGGCCACAGATTATAGAGAGACTACTGTTTAAACGCCATTTTTTTTTTCAGTGGTCGGCTGGCTATTCGGTCAATATTTTTCATTTTATCATTGTAAAATGGGTCAGGTCAACATTTTTCGCAAATATAATATTATTTTTAATGAAATAGTTGAAAGTAAATTAAAATAAAAGTGTTCTTAATTTATTCCTATCTCTATGTTATTTCAATTGTACTGGCAGTATAGAATTTCGGGTCACGGTTCATTTGTAATGTCAAAATACAACTAGTTTTTTTTTAATATTTAGACAGCTGTCAGTTGAAAAGTAAAACTCCCTTGGGAGTAAAAGTACTTCTTCCAACCCTGTCCGCAGGCAACTTTACAACTACTTTCATAGTATGAGTAATGAAAATATCATTTATTTCTCTAAGATTAAAATACATAATCACTTGATGAGAAACAATGTTTTTACATTATAATTAGAGAGTGCCGTGAGCATACGCTTAGAATCTAATTACAATTGAATTTGTGGGTACATTGCAAAAAATAATCCGACGCGCTGTTGTTGTGTATCATATCGAGCTCAAAGTTCATATCGGGCAAGTACAGTTCTTAAGAACCGTGCACATTATAAAATACACTATCGCTTTTTATTTTCTACAATGCCCACCAAATTTCTTAATTACATTTTACATCTATCTGTATCTTATTTATTTATCGAGTAGGTGCTTAATATTTACTGATTTACATATCTTATTAATTTATAAATTCGACACATTTTAAAGTAGATAATTTAAACTATCTATCACAGAACACATTAATTTGGAATTATTAACTTATTTAATAGGTACTACTTATTTATTACATTTTATGTTAACTAACATTTTATTTATTTATGACATTTTAATTATATAACATTTTATTTTAACATTTTTAATAACTTTCTATATTAACTAACATTTTATTTACTTATGACATTTTAATTATATAACATTTTATTTTAACATTTTTAATAACTTTCTATATTAACTAACATTTTATTTATAAAATGTTTTAATGACATTTTAAATTATATAAAATTTTATTTCAACATTTTAAATTATATAAAATTTTATTTCATCATTTTTATGACATTTTATATTAAGTAACATTTTGCTTATATAATATCTTTGTTACATTTTATATTAACTCATATTTTATTTATACAATATCTTTACTATACTTTATTTTCATTAATATTTTATTTATTTATTATTATTAAATTTTATAGTTATTAATATTTAAGAGCCGTCGTAGATGTGTTTTTTTAATAATGTTTTAAATTCTTGATTATTTTTAGCTTCTTTTATGTTTTTTTGGTAGGGAATTGTAAAGTTGTACTCCCTCATATTTAATATTTTTCTTTCCATGGCTTGTCCTAGGATTGCGTAACAGTACCAAGTCATTTGCTCTTCGTGATGATCTTGTTTGTACATCACTGTTCTTTTTAAATGCCATCTCCGTGTGTATTTCTCTTGTAATGATCTTTCTTATCAGTATGCAAGTATTATATTGGTATATTTTAGTGATATTAAGTAACTTGGTGTCATAATAGATTTTATTTGTAGATGTTAGGTAGTGATATTCAAATAAGGCTTTAATTACTTTGTTTTGGGCCACTTGAAGATTTCGAAAGTTTAATTTGGTAGTATATCCCCAGACCTCGATTAAATATTCAATGTGCGGTTTGACCAGCGAATTGTACACAGAGTATTTGACTTTAAGTGGTAAACATTTGGCTATTCTGCGTAGTGCACCCGTAAGACTTAACAACTTGGAACAAATCTTTTTAATATGTGGTTGCCAAGTCAAGTGGCTATCTAGTGTCAGGCCTAAGTACTTTTCAGTGTTTACCTTATTTAGGACATCTCCATTTATCTTTAAAGGCTTGTGATTGTGAATCTTTTTGTTTTTGGCTGCGAAAATTATGTAATTTGTTTTAGATGTGTTAATTGTTAGTAAATTATCCAAAAACCACCTTTCTAGAATATTTAGGTCACACTGTGCGTCTTGTATTATTGTTTCAATTGAACTACCAAAGTAAAAGAGACAAGTATCATCTGCATAGAGTGTTATATATCCCTTTAGTCCCAATTCGTGTATATTGTTGATGTAGATAAGGAATAAAAGGGTTTTACTTTCAACTGACAACTGTCTAAATATTAAAAGAACTAGTTCTATTTTCAAATTTCTATTGAACCGTGACCCGAATTTCTATACTGTTAAAATAACAAAGATAGGAATGATTTAAGAATATTTTTTTTATTAAAATTACTTTATTTTAATTTACTTTCAACTATTTCTTTAAAATTAATATATATTTGAGAAAAATGTCGGCCTGACCCATTTTTACACTGATAAAATAAAAAAATATTGACTCAATAGCCAGCCGACAACTGAAAAAAACCTTTTACCGCTTAAATTAAAAAAAATATACCTAAACATACGAAGATTTTCGATGACGATTCAGGTTTTTATTATTTGCAGTTTTCGGTTACTAGCCCATGCTGCGACATACTAGGGCTACGGCTCGAAGATACCTCAATATTATATATACCATCTCCACCTCGCAAATGCTCGGCAACATATGATCTAGCGAGCTTTAAATGGTATGTGCCCAAACTGAGTAGAATGACGTCTTCTTCTGTCAATTGTGGAAATGGTATTGACGTAGCCATCATTGTTGTGAACACCGCCCGCTGTCTGTTCATATGTTCTGCGACTACATAATTGCCCAGTCTGTTGGGTTCACTTCTTCTTTGCGCTATTATATTGATAAAAGCGTGGGCACGCTCATTATCTGTCAGACGCTGCCTAAATGCATTTATAAGGGCTCCCGCAATACGTAAGTCTTCAAATAAGTGAGGGAGTGTTTTATTGATAACTGTATGCCTAAATATTTTGTAGTCCCTTTTGAACCATCCGTTTATTACTTCAATGACCCAACGCACTATGATGATTTCTCGAAATTTATTGGCTTGAATATCTGTAAGCTGTGTGGCATGCCTATCTTTACTTGGTGGCATATGGGCAACATAGCCAGCACTTTTTATATCTGGTATAGAGTCTCTAAAACCTCGATCTAATATAAAAACGTCATCTGTAAGGTTACATGCACTGGGGACGTTTGATCATTCATAATCTCAGTCATGATTTGGGCAGTATGTTCTGTTGCAAAGTCGCGATATTTGAGTTCCAAAATTAAGAATAGTAATAATAAAATTAAAACAACTTGGAACATTATAAATAGTGAGACTGGAAGGTCCACAAAACCATGTAGTGACTATAGCCTTATCATTGATGATAAAGTAATCAAATCGGATTCACAGGTTGCCGCAACTTTTGAAAAGTTCTTTTCAGAGATCCCAATATTAACTACAAAATCTCTGAACTCATCCCCTACTGCTGCAGAGTCTCTGCTTAAAGAAAATGTTAAAGCGTGCGATGTCGATTTTAAATTCGAACATGTGACATATGTAGATATAATTAAAACCTTTAATACTTTGAATGTAAAAAAAACTACAGATTTATGGGGAAATTCTGTAGATGTTGTGAAGTCCATTATAAACGTTGTAGCTCCTAGTTTAGCTTTTATTTTTAATAATAGTATTGATTGTGGTGAGTTTCCTGACTTGATGAAGTATAGTAAAATAACACCATTATTTAAAACTGGTAGCACATCTGACCCCACCAATTATAGACCCATTTCAGTGTTACCTACCTTTAGTAAAATCTTTGAGAAACTTATTTTACAGCAATTACAAAATTTTTTTAATAGACATAAGCTATTACACACTAAACAGTTTGGTTTTACAAGGGGTCGTTCAACAACCGATGCCGGTGTTGAACTTTTAGGACATATATATGATGCATGGGAAGACAAATGCGATGTACTGGGCATTTTTTGCGATTTGTCCAAGGCCTTCGATTGTGTTCTCCATGAAACATTAATCAGGAAACTACATCATTACGGAATCCGGAACTCCTCCCTGGATCTTCTTACTTCTTATTTGAGTGATAGGATTCAGAGAGTTGAAGTAAACGGAAAAAGATCACCCGGGTCTGTAGTGTCAATGGGTGTGCCACAGGGCTCGATTCTTGGCCCCTTTTTATTTCTTATTTATATAAATGACTTGCCATACCTAATAAAGGATAACCATGATATAGTTTTATTTCCAGATGACACTTCGCTTTTATTTAAGCTTAAACGTCAGCAGAATGTCACTGACGATATAAATTTGGCCCTTTCCAAAATAGTACACTGGTTTAATGTTAATAACCTGCATCTTAATGAAAAAAAAACTAAATTTGTTAAGTTTACAATGCCTAATATTAGGCAAGTCGATACTAGTGTGCTAATAAAAGGTAAAGAATTGAGTCCTGAAGATACTACAGTGTTCTTGGGCATAACCCTGGATGCTAAACTTCAGTGGGGCCCACACATAGATAAGTTGTCAAAAAAACTTAGCTCTGCAGCATATGCCGTTAGACAAATTCGAAAGCTAAGTGATTTAGAGACAGCCCGTTTAGTTTATTTTAGTTACTTTCATAGTGTAATGTCGTACGGTATTTTATTGTGGGGAAATGCTACCGATATACAGACGATTTTTGTTCTGCAGAAAAGGGCTATTCGTTCCATTTATAAACTAAGTCCCAAATTCTCCCTCAGAGAGAAGTTTAAAAATATTAATATTTTAACTGTGGCATCTCAGTACATCTATGAAAACATTTTGTATGTTCATAAAAATAAAAATTTGTTTAAAAAATACAGTGATATTCACAACGTAAATACTAGGAATAAACACAAATTAGTGGTTCCGGTAACAAGGCTCAAAAAAATAGGAGGCACATTTAGATGCCAATGTATACGCTTTTATAATAAGCTTCCCAGTCCTATTCAAGAACTTAGCCTTAATAAATTTAAATCATTTGTAAAACATAAACTTTGTCAGAAGGCTTTTTATACTGTAAAAGAGTATCTTGAGGACAAAACAGCTTGGGATTGACCTGCTCCAGTAATCACTGTAATTGATGTAATTTCATTTCTTATTTTTTTTTTGGTATCATTATTATATATATATTTTTTATTATTATTATTTTTAACTGACGATTATTGTTATTTTACAATTATGACATATTTCTCTTTTTTTTTTGCAACTATTAAATTTAACATTTAAATTTGAAATTGACAATTGTATCGTTTTTTTTTTTTTAAATTTGCTATATTAATGGGTAAAATTACATTTTTGTAAATTTTTATTATTGTGAATGTGGGGACCATGTGGATTACTTTTCGTTTTTCCTTAATTTTAACTTTTAATTAACTTATAATGTCTGGCAGTTATGAGTACTTTTTGCGGCCTACCCAAATGTCCTTTCTTTGGTATTGTTCGTCAAATCGTTGAGCTCCTTGGTGGTCCTGAGTTGAGCTACACGAGAACTGACAAATGCTTGCACTGACTGGACAGGTCCACTCAGAACTGTGTGGTTCTTTCTTCAAAAGACCATCTCAGACTCCAATCTACATGGTTCTCATATGATTTGATCATTACATGTTTGTGTATGGACTTTAAAACAGACTTTGACCCCTGAGTTTGTTTCGGTGTTTCTTCTCAGGGTAGTCAGCTAGGAAACACCGGCCTCATCTAGTATAAAAAAAAACGAAAAAAAAAAAAATTGACGTGTAAAAGAGTTTGTAAAAACCTATTTACAAAATAAAATCATTTATCATTTATCAGTCTTTGTTGCAGCGTATGGTCCACATATATCTATAATATAGCCATCCGGGCAAGTAATCACAAAGAAGTTTTTATATTTGTGTAAGCTGTAAGACTTTTTTGGAAATAAAAAGTTTTTACTTTTCTGTACGTATACAATGTGTCCGGGTTCAGACTGTACAAACTTTAGGGGGTGATACTTTGCTCTATTTTAGCACTAAAACTATTCTACATGTGAGGTCTAAACCGAACACCCTCTGAATGGCAGCCATTTTTGTATTTTGGTTAAGTTTTGGGTAACGTCCATACTAAAACTTATGTAAAATTGGAATTTAATGTCCGATCATCGTAAAAAAAAAAAACTTACCGTAACGGCAACGTATTAGCAATCAGATAAATAACTCAAATTATCTTAATTATTGTTGTATCATATTGAAATAAATGCTAAAACATCAACTTTATGACAAAATTATCATTGTTTTTTTAGTTTTTCAAGATTATTGCAAAAAATACCCCCGAGAACTACCCTTTTTTATAAACGTGACTCACAGATGTTAAGTTTACCTAGATAATGATACCAAAAACTCGATTCTATGACAATTCGTTTAAGAGATATTGTTACTTAAACCTAGCCCTTCCGTGCGTAAGATATGAATGAGCACTGCATTCTATGGGGAAAATGGAAGAAAAAAAGGTTTATTGCGTGTTTTTGTAATGAGAATGGGACAAATACGATGTCAATACAAAAGAAGTAAGTATTAGTCAGATGAAACTCGAGTAGATTAATGTTTACCGGTCCCTGCTTTCTGATTATTGTGGCTAATGGCGAACAACAAAGTCTTGGGTCAAGCAGTTTCTAGTAGTTTTAAGCAAAATAACGATTGTTTTACGAGATACACCTATTTGGGAGGCTGTACGTGTATTTGGTTCACCAGACCGTTGTTTTAATAAATATATTCCTAGTGCAGTTTTTGGTCTTCTACATTGATTTAAAAGAGACGGTGTTTCATTCAAAAGGATTTCGAATTGTTGGTGTGTTAAGCCAGTTAGGTAATATATAAGGTGCTTTTAAAATATATGCCAGGCTTTTTATGAAGTATAGTATTATGTTTATAAATTACAATAGTAAAGATAAAATGTTGATAATTTGTGTTTTTTTTTATACAAAAAATTATTCACGTAAGTATAATTTTAATTCTTTTTTCGCATAAAACCATCCTCCGGTGTTACGATATTACGATACGCTGTTGCCACTCCGCGCCGCAAAACACCGGCGCCATTCATACTACTATTGTCATTCATTTCAAACGAATGCCGCCTGCGCGCCGGCCACTCGGTCGTCACTGCGCAGCCCCCCCCCCCCGCGCACTACCCCGTTCGCCGCACGCGCTGGCCGACCACCAGCTTGCCAGTCGCCTCCCGCCCGCCACGGGATTTAGTTTTATTATTATCGCGCGCGTTTTTATTAAAAACATTTAGCCAAGTGAACAGTAAAACGGACACATTGAACAAAGTGAAAACCCATTTGTGTGCAACGCAGAGGTGGACTTGTGCAACAGTTTCAAAGTCGGTAGGGAGTGTGTAAATAACTTTTAAATACGTTGGTGTAGGTAAATAACTTTTAAATATACGCCAAGTTCCTGTAATTTATCGTTATTTGATATTACACTTTTGAGCCTTAAGCGAACGCCGGCGTTTTGTTCTTTAATTGTGTCTGTAATTACAAAAGTCGAAAGTTTAATCTAAGTACCTATTGTTTACACTAACTTGAACTGAACTGTTTTAAGTGTGATGTGAAGTTTATCATCGTAACTGGTAACTACTGGTAAGTAATTGCACTTTAAAACACTTGTTTGCCTACGTTTTATTGCGTACCTAGTGAATTAGGTAGGGACAAGCTAGTCAGCTGATTTTAGTTTTCATTCGTAGAACGAATGAAAAGAGATAGCAGCTGTTTCATTGACGAAGAGAAACATCGAGCGTAATTTGTGAACCACGTTGTGCAGAATAGAGTCAATATTTATTTAACTACTTTATTTTCTCAAACTGGATTAACTGTTCCGGGGTACGAAAGCTCTTCACTATTGTAATCTATAAACACAACATTACACCTCCCAAAAAGAGTGGCATATATTTTAAAAGCACCTTATAGATCCTCTGGTAAAATGTTGTTTACATTGTCAAAATCTATATTAGTCTTATGTTTATATGCATCTCGTAACGTATCAATCATATCTTAGAGATGGTCTGGTGTGAATATTGTCTCTCCATTATCGTACAGGGAGCTCCAATCTTCTGTGTTGATGTGATGTGTACAAACGCGGGCATGTTCAGGAACGTACACGCTATGATTAACCAACAAGAATACTTTTATAAACCTGGACACTCTGTGAAGTTCTTGATTGATGCATTTATGAAATAAACAGTGACGCGCCGTATTTGCAACCCTTCTATAAGTTGGAACAGACGTTGGATGCTCTGGGTTTGCAAGTTCCTGGATTTGTTCTTGTTCGAACCTAGCTTGCTGTCGTCTTCCAGCAACCCAACAACGATGACACACAGCCTGAAGTTGATTGAGGGCCATCTAAAAGAAAAACCAAATCCTCAAGTTACACTAAAACAAAAAATAACTTAATAAAGAGTGAACAAAAAGACACCGTGTACTCGATGATCAAAAGCCATTGTTATACTAACCTCATTTATGTTAATCCGTGCCATCACATACTCTGTGAAGCCTGGAGGTACTACACTGAAGTCCGTTGTGAAAGCCGGGGTTGTAAATAAAAGTAAGAATAAAATTAACTATATGCGCGCGCGCTCAAAATCAGTTCCTAACAGGTACTCACTACTGAAGACACACCGACGCTAGCACAAAATAGTTCCAACTACTTACCTAATGGGTGAAATAATAAAAAATTGAACGTGCGTGGGTCGATTTTACTAAGCATTTTCGGTATTTTCAACATCGAATATCTTTTTTCCTACATAAGTTACAAAGCTCCCATACAAAAAATATCTACGTTTTCAAAGACCTTTCGAATGGTACCAATTTCAACTTGCTACAAACAGTGGCGGTCCCTTCATACAAGCCCAAAAGCCCGGTTTGCCTTACTAAAATGCTCGATAAGAATCAATATCAAACCCGAACTATTTAAAAGTTCGCGCGCTTAATTCTTATCAAAATAACACAAAGTATCTATTTATGCTGCACTAAAGTAAGTTTCTGCGTACTATGCAGTACAGGTGTTACAGGACTCGTTTGCCTTATTCACAATTGTTGAGCAAGTATAAGCTCATTACCTTAGAATCCAGACGTAAGCTCTTGGAAGCCTCTGTACTGTATGGTATTGTTCATGGTAATTTTGATTCCATAGACCTCACTAGTGGGTTATGTTATGCAGTCCCTCGTACTGTTAACAAGCGTAGCGTTCGTGCTGGTACCTTGTTTGCTGTAAATAGCTGTCGCACTAATTCTGGTTTGCGCTGCCCCTTACGTCGAATGGTAGATACATACAATAAAGATTTTATTGATATCGATATTTTTGTATGCTCTAAGTCAAAATTTAAACATAATGTGAATCAAATCTTGTCTGGTAATTGTATAATTTGAATCTATTTAATCTTATATTGTATTATTTATTTTTTATTGTTATTGGTTTATGAATTGTTGTATTATTGAATTGATGTATGATTTTGTTTTGTTTTTATTATTATTATGAATTGTTGGATTATTACTGAATTGAATTGATATATGATTTTGTTTTTATTATTATGTATTGTTGGATTATTATTGAATGTAACTGATGTATGATTTGCTTTTAATGGTTATGAATTGTTTAATTATTATTGAATTGAACTGATGTATGATTTGTTTTTATTATTATGAATTATTAAATTATTATTGATTTGAATTGAGTTGATGTATGATTGTGTCTTTATTATTGTATTATATTATAATATTTTAACTATTAATTTCAAAATTGTTTAAAAATTTTGTAATGTAATTATTTATTGAATTAATATGCTTGTTTAGTGGTACTCATTATAATATTTTAATTTTTGTTAAAATGTGGATAATGCAGTGGGCTGCAATATTGTTATTACCGGCATATTTATTATTTATTTACTATGCACTGTATATTGTGGCTGTTTATTGTCCCTAATAAATAAAATAAAATAAACTAGCATCGTGATTGGTCGCGCGCAGAGTTTCGCATACACTCGCGTAGATGGTGCATTACATATAGCTATCTCGCTTACACTTACCGGCTTTTACCGGGCTTTCAAATACTATTGTACTGTCTGTACTGTCACTTTCGCACTCATAGCGATGTGCCGTATAAGTACTTAGGACGTTTTGCGTCTACAAATCGATCAGTATAGAAGATTTAAGCCGGGCTTGCGCATGAAGTTGCACGCGTATGCGTGACCTTGTCAGCTTGCCACATCTATAATGTTGCCGTTTTAGCAAAACGTTGCTAAAACGGCAACATTATAGATGCAAACGTTGCATTATAGATCACAACGGTGAGATCTTAGAGATTTTTAACGAGTTTGGAGACTTTTTTTAAGATTTAGCAACAGTAAAAACTAGCGGCTTTTTAAAATAACGAAATTAAATATTCAAGCATTAACTTAAAACTAAAAAAAATGCGACATCTAGCTACATTTTTCTTATACCTGGCGACTTTTTTTGCCTAAATGACAACACTGTAACTTTGCGTAAATAGTTTTGGACACTCGAGTGCAACTAACTTCAGTTTTATTTGCTTGAGTGGGAAAACTTTTGTTGTTTAAGTTTTTTGTGTGTTTTCTTAGATTTTCCCAGTGTTATATGTAACTGTTTTGGTAACTTACCTACAACAATGGAGGTAATTGTACCTTGTGGGGATTTAAAATGCGTTCAAGTTTTGATTGGCGAAGATAAGGTAAAATCTTTAAACTTTGCTCAGAAAAAAATTCATTTAATTTCTTCATTAAAACCGACGCCTAATCTGTGTATTTCTCAGTCTAGTAAATCGCATAAACGAAAATTTAATAGATCAGTGTATAAAACTAGTTGCATTGTTGGCAATAAGCTAATTACTCACATTTTCCTACAGAGGGATTAGTTAGATTCATTATTTGACATTTATGCAAACTATTTCGACAAAAAAACAATAAAAAGTTAATTGATTTGCCTGTATTCTAGTCCTGATCTAAAAGATCGTAATGTTTTGGAATTAATTGATTTCATTCATGAGAACAACCTCGAAGATGCCTTTCCCGAGTTGTTAAAGTTAGTGTATCTTGTTTTAACTATTCCGGCTGTAATGTAATTTAATCATTTCAGAAAGATAGGCGATTTCAATTAGAATATAAATAACTAGCTTTTGTCAGCGGCTTCGCCCGCGTACATAAAATATAGCCTATGTCACTCAGGAGTAAATCAGCTTTCTATTGTTACTATTTTTTTTCCAATCGGACCAGTAGTTGCAGAGATTACCTCCTACAAACAAAAAAATAAAAAAACAAACTTTACCTTTTTTGTTATATTAGTGTAGATTTATTTAAATTCCTTATTATATTCTATGTAGCTATTTTTTTACTTTTGTTTTGGAACTTTCTGTTTTGTTTTTTTTTTTTTGTCTGTAACCTGTTAGTCTTGTTAGGAAGCAAGCAAACCTACTTACCATAACTTTGTTTCCTCAAGCAATGAAGCAAACCAAATGGCTTTTTTCAAAGCCACCGGAGGTATGTATGCAATTGCTGATATGTTTATTATCAATCTAGTACTAGCATGCCTTCAGTGAGTGAAATTGAAGAAAAAACAGGAAATAAGATGGATGAATTGGAAATAGGAGGTTATTAGCTTGAAACCATTTGGAAAGAACAGCCAGATTTTCGTTGACATGCAAAACATAATATCGTATATATATCGTATCGGTAGTGGCGGGGCGCAGGTGTTAATAGCCACAATTGGTAATTGACCGCGTTACATGCGCGTAATTACGTTCCACTTGCTGTAAGACGCGGCCGCCGAGCGCCTCGGCCTGCACTTGCTGACTACTCGGGCAGGATAGTCTCACATTATTAACTACTTTAACATTGCCTTATTTCTAGCCTATAAACAAAGGCTTTCCTCCGTTCCTTCCATGTTTTCCGGCTCTGAACCTCTCCTTGCTAATTGCTAAGGAAGACAAAAAGTCCTTATTTCACCTCCTTCGTGGTCTGTGGTGTCTCGACCTCATCATGCGATTTGATGGTACCAATTTTGTGTTCTAAATGCCACCGCTCGATTGGCATGTGTCATTCAGGTCTTGCCAATACCCACTTAGTTGGGCAGCTTTCTGAGACACTTCAACGATCGGTGTTGATATAGCATTAGCTGTTCCGACGAACTTCGTTTTTTTTTTTCGTTGTCACCGTTTAAACCGTCCCTGAGCTATTACGAATATTTCAAGACCAATATTGGCCAAATCGGTCTAGCCGTAGTCGAGTTTTAGCGAGACTAACGAACAGCTATTCATTTTTATATAATTGTAAGGTAACATCAACAAGGGTCGTGAGCCCAATACTGGGTTAGTTATATATTATCCGTTATCATACTGCGCTCCATAGTACGATGGCTAACCTTAAGTTTGGACGTTTGTATCTAAGTACTGTCGTGGACGTGTGAATGTCCTGACCTATGGTGCAATGGCATAATTTCCAATGTAAAAACAATAGCACTTTTTGCACGACTGAATCGAATCTGGAACACCCAGGAGTTTAGTGAAAAAGGTTTTTTTCTTGGGATAAGTATGAGCTCTATTTTTATGATACTAAATCATAAAAATAGAGCTCATACTTATCCCGCAAAGACGTGAATTACTTGTCGAATTCCCGAGCGACAGTTAAGTGAGAAATTATATCATACATCTTTTTTGCATTGGACAATTCTCTAATAGTCTAAGCCAACAGACGCCTGGTATAACGCAAGAAGAACAACATGACATAACAAGCTGTTCCGGAGTGAGAACATTTTTAATTTCCCAGCAGCTATCTTGGTTTTGGACTGGTTGATCAGTCCCAAAGTTTAAATTTCAACTCCCAAGAACTGCAGGCTCAAGCAAGAGTCAAGACATTGTATATTGGGAGCATTGTGCTTGTGTGTTGAATTAGTTTTGCCCTATTTGAAGACTGTCTAAAGTGAGACGTTCGTTATCATCAACATCATTTCAGCCGAAAGACGTCCACTATTGGACATAGTCCTACCCCAAGCGTCGCCACAACGACCAGCAACCCTGGCCAGGTCAGCAGTCTACATTGTGGGAGGCCTTCCTACGCTACGTCTTCCGGTACGCCGTCGCCACTCTAGAACTTTTCGGCCCAAGCGGCCATCTGTTCTGCGTGCAATATGCCCTGCCCATTACCACTTAAGTTTGATTCTTCTCGATATATCGGCAACCTTGGTTCTCTTGCGGATATCTTTATTTCTGATTCGATCACGCAAGGAAACTCCGATCATAGCTCTTTCCATCGCCCTTTGAGAGACTTTGATACTTCTTATAAGGCCCGTTGTAAGCGACCACGTTTCGGAGCCATATGACATGACTGGCAACACACACTTGTCATAGACTTTCGTCTTGAGACACTGCGAGAGCGACGGAAAGACACCGCGCAGCTTCCCAAACGCTGCCCTGTCGAGGCGGATTCGACGATTGACCTCTTTCTCGTAGTTGGACCTACCCCCAGTTGGGCCGTCTGTACAAGGTAAACGTAGTCGTTTACTATTTCATTAAAATAAATGTGATTTCTAGTGTAGAGTCTACGATCTTAATAGGAGTGGGCGCTACATGGATGTTAACTTTGGTTTGGTTTTGTCCATGTTCATTTGTAAGACCCACTCTTTTGGAAGCTCTACTGAGGTCACCGAGCATTGTACTGAGTTCCTCCGTTGTTTCAGCCCTGACTACGTTGTCGTCGGCAAACCGAAAGTGAGTGATGTATTCGCCATTGACATTAATGCCTAGACCACTCCACTCCAGAACCTTGAAGACAGACAGAACAGTTTCGGAGAAATTACATCTCCCTGCCTCACACCCCGCTGCAAGAGGATAGATTTCGAGGTCTGGTCCTGAAGTCGGATTGCCATAGTGGCGCCTCGATGTACCGATAATCAATCTGGCACCGCTGGAGAGACAGCAGTACAGCCCAGCGGGCCTAAAATGGTCACATTTAGCAATTTCTCTAAACGCAATTCATCTCCCGAAGTCCTTGCAGACAAATTATCTATAAGCAATATTGCTTATTTCGTAAAATGGTTACACAAATTAGCAGAATCATACTAAAGTCATTTCCTAGCAGAATCGTATTGCAAATGTTGCCGCATGAAGAAAAAATGGTTTTACTCTTTTTTTCTTCGCTTTTCATTTATCGGATAATTGTTTTGTTTTAGTTTTGTGTATTAAAATATAACTTTAGTATTTTAGAGTAATAATTGATTATAAAAAAATGAATTTAAGCCCCTAAAAACGAAGTTAGAAATACCTAAATCTATGGAAATAATAAATGTCTACTAGTTATTCTGGCAAATTACATTACCCCTTGTGTCAATCTTATTTCAACATGGCGTAAACGAAACATTGGTTTAAAAAAAATCGTAATTTAAGCAATTTACGATCTTGATAGCTTTAATAAATATTTGTAGGTACTTTATGTAAATCCAAGAAGATTTTCAACTGCATTCATAATTTATACCACTGTGAGGTGCTACAAAAACCTTAGAAACGACCGCCATTTTTGTTCAACTTATTTGCCTCGTACATCAGATTTTATTACACATTTTCGTATTTCGTATCGCAGATTTTCGAGTTTCAATCAAATCGCGTGTATAAAATCAGTGAATGGGCCACCATTGCAGTGATATATAAGAAAGTGGAACGCGACTTTATGAATTGTATGATGAACGAATTCTTGTAAACAATGCGGAGTTTAGTTTATATGTTTGAAATTATTCAAAAAAGTTTGCGAAATTTAACTTCTAAAATAAAAATTGTAATAATATAATTAAACAACTTGGAACATTATAAATAGTGAGATTGGATTGGAGGGTGGGTTGATGATTGGTGTGATTGGATGTAGTGACTATAGCCATATCATTGATGACAATGTAATCGAATCGCTCTCAAAGATTGGCTTTTGAAACGTTTTTCTCAGAGTTTCCCACATTAACTACAAAATCTCTGAACTCATCCCCCACTGCTGCAAAATATTTGAGAAACTTATTTTACAGCAATTACAAAGATTTTACAACTATGTCATTGTTTCTTTTTACAAAAGGAGAATGTTCAGGCCCCATAGAAAAAAAAAACTCAGCTCCGGCAGAAATAAAATGTATATCAAATTATCGATACTGATAAATAATAAAATAGTTATCGGTCATGATCGTCGTGCTTACTTGCAATCGTATAAAAATTACTAGTTTTATTTTTCAGGCTTCGATTAAAAAAATAAATTTATATTGTCAATCCTTGATTAAAAAATATGATATAATTAAATGCTTAGTTCTTGGGTCTTTTAATTTTTATTTATTTAAGTAATGTTGTTGATTTACTCATTGTTGAAAAGCTTGAACAAAATAACAAAACATTCTGTACAATTAAATGTCATTGAAAATACGTACTATATAAACAAGACAGTAACACCAGCTTTGTAGTTTGGAAATAGGGTTGAAATCAAATTAGTATCTTGGTACCTATTCATAGTATTATTATATTAAATAAAAAATTAATTAAGTTTTCATTACTCATACTCTGAAAGTAGGTGTAAAGTTGCCTGCGAACAGGGTTGGAAGAAGTACTTTTACTCCCTAGGGAGTTTTACTTTACAACTGACAGTTGTTTTTTTAATATTTAGACAGCAAATATTAAAAAAAAACTAGTTCTATTTTGACATTTCTATTGAACCGTGACCCAAATTTTTATACTGCCAGTACAATTAAAATAACATAGAGATAGAAATAATTTAAGAATACTTATTTTTAATAACTTTATTTTAATTTACTATTAACTATTTCATTAAAACTAATATTATATTTTAGAAAAATTTTGACCTGACCCATTTTTACAATGATAAAATGAAAAATATTGACTGAATAGCCAGACGACGACTAAAAAAAAATGCCGGGTAAAGTCTCTCTATAATCTGTGGCCGATTTGGTCTTTCTTGATTTTTTTTTTTTCGAGGTGTAGAGTTTTGTTGACATTTTGCTAAATCTCTGTTATAAGAAATTTGTATTAACACGATAAGTTTATCAGCTTCAGTTATAAATACTTTGAGGAGAAAACCGCTTACCGCCTAAATAAAAAGAAATATACCTACCTAAAAACATACGAAGACATTTGACGACGACTCAGGTTTTTATTATTGTTTTTATTTTCCTCGTATTCGTAATGAAAAGCACAGTGTTTACCTCGGGTTAAAGAGTTATTTAGTCCCTCGAACTATTAGCGACCTCGCTGTCGCTCGGTCGCCAAGAAATTTCTCTTAACTAAATAACTAACTTTCATCCCTCGTATAACAATGTACTATTTCGTATTTGTCTACTCCTATAACCTGCGTGCCTAATAAACTGAGTAATCAAGTGCAGCATACTCTTTCCTTTGTAGACAGCCGTAAAAGTGGCGCCCAACGTGGGACTCGCGACTACTGAACTACATCTGGCTATATTTATATGTTCGCAAGTGAGGAACGCGATAGTAATTAGTTATGTCTTATAACTTATTATTATTGATAATTTGATCTCGTTTCTGCCGGAGCTGGGCTTTTTTTGAGCATTAACTTTTAATATTGACAATTACTTTTATATACAGGGTGTTTGGTGCATCGTTTGCCAAATTGATTTGGCCGACAGGATACATCATTTACTATATCTTCAGCCCGAATAATTAATTCCTTGCTACACCGGTTTTTTTTAAACAATTTTTAAATTTTTATTCTGAAATACACCGGATTTCAGCATTTAAGCTTACATAAATAAAAAAGTTATTAGTCTATCCAATAAATTTTATTTTTATATTTAACTGTACTGTTGTATGGTTCTATGAAATTCAAAATTACTTGCTAGTTACGTGTAGTTTTTCTATAAAAAAACCTACAAAGTGTATGGGATATGACAAAATAATTTTATAATTCAACTTTAAATTTCTATAAAAAAAAAGAAAACGAAAAGCGTTGGAGATCTTCGAATTCTTTTATAAAATTCTCTAGTTTATGCCCTTTCCAATGGTGTGCAATATGCTAAAAAAACCTTTTATTAACTTATTAGCTAAATGTGTAGTCAAATCACAAAAGGCTGATATTTGATATTACGGTAAATGCACTAAGAAGTTAAAGTAAAAAAATAAATAACTTGCTCTAAGTAGGTTTTTTTTATGGTAGGTAAAAATTATCGAATGACGAATCCTACTCTTGGGCGGAGCGGGAAACAGTGTCAGACTCTTACTGACTAAATAACCTACCCCGTTGTTCCTTCCTTGCCTTAATCCTAGAGACCCGGTGTAACGCTTTCGCACCAACCCTCAGCTCCGGGAGGCTTCGACCCTGTAGGGCTCCTACGGTTTGTTGACAACTCCTTGAGGCGCGTGGGAACGGAGTGCGCCATCGACGACTTGGGCTTGATTCGGACTGCTACCAATAGTACGAGATACATAGAACAATTATGACCCCTCATATGTTATTCGATTATGGTAAATATTACATTCTAGATAACGCGTTTATGAATACATTGCGAATAGGTTGCCTCGCTAAATTTAGTGCCAATGGTTTTAAACAATAAAATTTGTTACTACATTTTTGACGTGAATTACCCTCATCTGTTATTTGAAAAAATCAAGCATCAGCTGAAAGTGTGCCCCAAGGAGCTAAAAAAATACTAGTTGCCCTCTTTCCCTTGGTGCAACTATAATAGTTGCCTCATTTAAAGGGGTACATAAATGGACCTAATTTACCCTCATAATTTATTTAATCGAATTATATATCAAATGAAAGGTTATTTTATTTCTAATCCAACAGTATTTGGTTGCCTTCGCAAAAATGATGCGCAATAGTTAGTTGCTCTGATGTCAGATGTAAAATTGTCTTATTCCCTCACTGTCGTTAAGTAAAAATAAAGGCAATTAATGTTTTTCATTACTTTAAGCTATTAGCATCAGTACCATTGGATTTGGAAATGTTGAAAAATCAGAAATGTTCGCGATTTACGCTCGCTTACGTAATAGGATTTTGATAATGAGACATTTTATTTGATAACTAAATTTGAAAGAACCTCATATAATTCGCTAGGATGTAGCTTAAATATGATATTGTAAGCAATAAAAGTCCAATTAGACACGTTTAGAAAAAGTTATGACTTGTTTTGTGTTCATGAAAATAGCTAAACTGACTTTATTAGCAATCAATGTCCTAAAAACTTGATCATAAATTAATGTATTTGAAATATTATTTTTTTATGTTAAAAAAGAGATTAAGACGAAAATTTTGATGTATTTATACAGGCTGTTAGTGTAAACACCGTTATCCTTAAAACCAGTGATTTGGTTTCAGTTATAGAACGTATATTCAACGAAAAAAAAATACATTTTTTTTTTAGGAAAATCTCCATTTTTCCTAAAAATTATTTAACCCTACACGCAAAAGCCAAATACGACAACTATAACGGAGCGCGGGAACACACAGAGCGCTAGTCCAAACAAGCCGCCGCACCGCGCGCGGTTGTGAGCGAGCCCGCCGACACGACACCCCTTCGGCCCCTCAGTCTGTCGGCCGCCTCGCTATTGATCGCACGTCACGTTACGGTTGCTCGCAGCGCAGCGCCCGCGCTCGCAAGTGTGTACCTAGGTTATTGTGTAGTGTGATTGTGTCGTACACAAACGTACAAGTACAGTGGACCAAAATGATTCGGCTTTACGCCGCGTCGGGTGATAACATAAACGAGGCTCGAAGAATGTACACAAAGTTATTCCCTGGACAACCTGTGCCAAACCGAGAAACTATGTTACAAAGTGCATGTGTGTGTGGGAACCAATAGCTGCCAGTTGACCTTTAGGAACGCATACTGAATTTCTTCGCGGAGAACCCAGAAGAGAATACGAGGTACCTAATGATGTGGTTAGTTAAAACTTATGTTGAAAACTTGTTGTTAGGTCAACGTCCTTTGCGTAACGTAAACATTTTACGTAACTCGAGTTAAAACTTATGTAGGTAGTTATAACGGAGCCCCAGGTCAACGTCCTTTGCAGTGTATTATCCATGAATTTACGGACGGTGTCGGACCTAAACATTTTTTATTTTTATTAAAGAAAAATTGATTATTAATTTTTAAATTCAGATAAACATTTTTATAATTAAATCAACTACCTATGCTTTTAGTGACAACGGTGTTTACCCTTACAGGCGGTATTTTGTAATGTTTTCATGTAGGAATAAATAAATATGGCTTCGGAAAGGGTTCGATTAAAGCGAAAATAAAGATAGTATTATATCGAAAGATCGCGAAAAAGTTGCTTAACTAAATCACACGCCAATTATGTTTAACTTTTTTTTTATCATTTTTCCTGATATTTTATTTAAGAAGGGTAGCATAAGCTGAAAGGATGTGCCCCAACAAACTGGCTAAATTTAAGTTATCTACTTATCCTCGGTGCAATTGTGGGGGCTGCCTCGTATAAACAGTTAAGTAAGGGTTTACAATATACCCTCATTTGTTAAGCGAACGAATTATATATCAAACGAAAGGCTTTTGTGATTCATGTGTCATTTGATAGACATAGATGCATCCAGCTCATTATAAGTGTAAATATTAACAACGATTTTTCAAATAACAGATGAGGCTAATTCAGGTCAAAAATGTAGTACCAAATTTTATTGTTTAACATCATTCGCACTAAATTTAGCGAGGCAACCTATTCGCAATGAATGTAATATTTACCATAATCGAATAACATATGAGGCGTCATCCTTGTTCTATGTATCTTAGATCACAAGTAATTTTGAATTTCATCGAACCATACAACAGTACAGTTAAATAAAAAATAAAATTTGTTGGATAGACTAATAACTTTTTCATTTATGTAAGCTTAAATGCTGAAATCCGGTGTTTTTCAGAATAAAAATTAAAAACATGTTTTTAAAAACCGGTGTGGCAAGGAATGAATTATTGGGGCTGAAGTTTGAGCAAATGATCTATCCTGTCGGCCAAATCAATTTGGCAAACGATGTACCAAACATCCTGTATATCGTTTTTACAATTTGCAATATTAACTTTGCAAAATTATTTTTTTTTGAACATTTTATTATTGTAAATGTGAAGAATGTGTCGATGTTTCTTCTCAGGATAGTCATCTAGGAAATACCAGCCTCATCTAGTTTGAAAGGACGAAAAAACCCCCCTCCCCCCCCCCTCTCTGAAGAGTGTTTGGAAAAGTGCCAAGGTCACGTAGAAGTGGATATACGGTGGCAATGGGCAGTTCTCTACATACATGATGCGCTCAAGGACGATGCTTATTGGGGCGTTTGAAAGAGTTACCGTGGTCCTGGACTACAAAGAGCATAAGTAGGTTTTAGTCAGAAAAACTCGGGTTTCGCTTCACCCAAAACGGAAAAAGTAATTTGATGATTTCCTACCGAAATCGAAGGATAAGAAAATTTACCAAAAGCGAATCGCTAAACACTGTTGTCTAGTTTTCCCAGTGAAAAAAAACTCAAACTGTGCCTGTCTGACTCTGAACGACGATCAGGGTATTGTTATTACGTAGCAGGGCACAGTTACTACAAATAAAATGATGTATTGATTGATTGTGTGGTGGGTGATGTGCTGCAGGCGCCAGCGACGACGGCGCGGGCTGCGCCGTGCTGCTGGACACGCTGCGCGCGCTGGCCGCCGGCGCGCCGCTGCGCCACGACGCCGTCTTCCTCTTCAACGGCGCCGAGGAGAACATCCTGCAGGCCTCGCACGCCTTCATCACGCAACACAAGTACGCGCTCACTATTGTCACGAATCTTTAAGCACATGCCACTTTTGTTTTCCTCTAATGATACCAGGTCTATTGTGACTTGTGTGCCAAATCTAACCATTGCCAATAAACGTCAAACAAGCCATAAATACAGTGCGAAGAGTAACCATAAGGCCCCTCGCCCTCGCCGACTTTTTGTAGCAATGCTAGGTGACGCGTTTCGTGAGCGCGCGACAGCACAGCTACTAACGCGCGTTAGTCCCGTTCGCAACACGTTATAGAAGAGAGACCACCTCGCTACTAGCGCACGAGGACATCGCTACTGCATCATGTGAATGCGCTACAGGTTCGCTACAAAAAGTCGCCATGGGCGAGTAGCCTCACAGCACCAGTCCTAAGACGACTAGGACCTCAAGTCTGCTATTACAATAGTAGTGTCACAATAGCCGATCGAAGATTTCAAAATTGTTGATTTTGGACAAGTTTGGTAATCTATGGTGGCGTCATTATGACTTTCCAATGATCAACCATTGACACTTCATTGGAAGAAAATATTTAGAATGGTAATCTCGTACATAATGACAAATGAATATTTGACATATTATTATGCTGCAAATTACAAAAATTTTGACAGTTCCTTTAATCAGTGACTTACGATTAGAATGTTACTCCAGGAATAAGGCAAGGAAGGTACGGGGTAGGTTTTTTAGTCAGTAAGAGTCTGACACTGGTCTCCCGCTCCGCCCAAGAGCGGGTTTCGTCATTGGATGATTTTCACCTACCATAAACAAAAAACGATTAGAATGTTATTGTGCAGTTATTGTTTTTAATTCGTTACAAGACAGCTCGTGCCACAATTCTATTACGAGACCGCTGACCGACCAAAGATTCTTTTAGCAAAATGACAATGAAATCGTATTAGAATGACAATATTTTAAAAATAGCAGACTTGGGCCCCAGTTAAGGAGTACGATGTCACTCAGTTTTCTTTGTTCATCAGTATGGGTTTTCAGCGGTATATTAGGTAGTTGACGTAGTTGTCAGTGATTGCGTACTAACTACCTACCTCACCGGACATGGTAGGCTCACAGGACTTGGTAAGTTCGGGAGGTAACTGCACCGGATTCGGGAGGAAGCGATGCCCGGGTAACGCCTCTGTGTGGACCGCCCAAAGGACATTTTTGTATTATATAACATACTAGCGACCCGCCCCAGCTTCGCACGGGTACTAATATTGAATATATTATTATGCATATATTATGCACATAAACCTTCCTTATGAATGACTCTATCTATTAAAAAAAAACCGCATCAAAATCCGTTGCGTACTTTTAAAGATCTAAGCATACATAGCGGTAAGCAACTTTGTTTTATACTAGGTATGTAATGATACATATATATATGTACAACTCGTTCCAATAGTTTTCGTTTGTGGGGACTTAAATATTGATTTATTAGTTGATTCATCAGATAAATCTAAGCTGCTCTCATTGTTTAGTTCTTTTAATCTGAAATGTATTTTTAAAGAAGCAACAAGAATAACACCTACTTCAGCCTCATGCATAGATAATATATTTACTAATTGTAATATAAAAGACTCTTCACTTATTAGTGGTGTGAGGTCAGACCATACTGGTCAACTTGTATCATTTGAAATAGTAAAAAAGTTACAATTAGGTTCTACTGCAAAGTTTAGACCACTTACCATAAATAAATTAAATCGTTTCAATAATAATGTTATTAGTAGTCTCTCAACAGCCAACTTTGATTCGCAAGACCCAAATGTTAACTATAGTACATTATTTTCTACAGTATGCCAAGAATTTAACAAGGCATGTCCAGTTAAAAAAGTCCAAATCAGTAATAAATCAAAATTTAATGAATGGGCTACTGCTGGAATAAGAAAAAGCAGAGATACTTTATATGAGCTCTACCAGGAAAAGTCCTTGTCGTCTGATTGTAACCTCCATAACCATGTTAGATTGTATTCGAAAATATTTAAAAGAGTCTGCAACCAAGCTAAATCTAAGTTAATAAGCAAAAAAATTGCAAACTCTAATAATAAAATAAAAGCAGTTTGGAAGGCGATAAACAAAGAATCTGGAAAGATAAACCAAAGAGACCAGAATGAATTGTCACTAAACATTAATAATAAAATCATCTCAGATAGGTCAACGGTGGCTGAAACATTAGAAAACTTTTTCACCAACATCCCAATAGAAGTTACCAAATCTCTCCCTTATTCTTCTTTGTTAGCCGAATCTTTTTTAAAGGAACATTTTACAAAGGATATACCTACCTTTGAATTTAAACGTATCTCTGTTGATACAATAATAAAAACATTTAAAAGTCTTAACATAAAAAACACTGAGGACTTATGGGGTATATCAGTTAAGGTTCTGGGAGATATTATTGATTCAATTGCTCCTGTCCTAACAGGCATATTTAATCAATGTTTGGACAGTGGTACATTCCCTGATTTAATGAAACATAGTAAAGTTGTACCAATTTTCAAATCAGGTAGTAAGAGTGACCCCTCTAACTATAGACCTATATCTGTGCTTCCAGCATTGAGTAAAATCTACGGAAAAATCATGCTGGACCAGATGCTGTGTCATTTTAATGTGAATGGGATTTTGCATAGTCATCAGTTTGGCTTCACGAAAGGAAGGTCGACGACGGATGCAGGAGTGAAACTCATCAGTCACATTTTGGAATCGTGGGAGAAATCCCAGGATGCCATTGGCATATTCTGTGACCTCTCAAAAGCATTTGACTGTGTTGACCATAAAACTCTAATCTGTAAATTACATCATTACGGAATTCGTGGACAAGCTGCTGATCTTGTTTTTTCCTATTTATCTTACAGGCAGCAAAAGGTAACCATTAATGGGGCGACGTCCTCGGGCTCTTTTGTAAAGATGGGCGTGCCTTAGGGTTCCATCCTTGGCCCTTTTCTTTTTCTGGTTTATATTAATGACCTTCCTTATATGATGGCAAATTTAGCTGATATAGTTCTATTTGCCGATGATACTTCCCTTATTTTTAAAGTAAATAGAAAAGATGCGGATGTCTTGCATGTTAATGAAAGTCTGGCTGTTCTTTCTAAATGGTTCGCTGCTAATAACCTCTTATTAAATGCAAACAAAACTAAGTGTATAAAGTTTTCATTACCGAATGTCCCCCACGTTGATGTTAGTCTGATTCTAGACGGCAAAAAGCTTGATGTCATTGCAGAAACTGTGTTCTTGGGCATTACTATTGATTCTAAATTGCAGTGGGGAGCCCATATTAGAACTCTCTCAGGTAGACTAAGCTCAGCTGCATATGCAGTAAGAAAAATTAGACAATTAACAGATGTTGATACAGCTAGGTTAGTTTATTATGCTTATTTCCACAGTATTATGTCTTATGGCATTTTGCTGTGGGGATCTGCAGCTGATGTAGATTCAATATTCATATTACAAAAGAGAGCAATCCGAGCTATTTACAAAATGGGTCCTCGCGAGTCCCTCAGAAATAAGTTTAAAGAAATCGATGTACTGACTCTGCCTTCTCTTTATATTTTAGAATGTATTTTATATGTTCGTAAAAACTTAGGACTTTTTAAAATTAGAAGCGATCTCCATAACAAAAACACACGTAATAAACATGAAATTGTTATACCTAAATGGAGATTAGCTAAGACCAGCAAGTCATTCTTAGTAAATAGCGTACGCTTTTATAACAAGCTGCCAAAGGAGGTGACAGAACTTACCGAGAGAAAGTTCTGTTCTTCAAAACTCATATTAAGCGTGTCCTAACCAAAAAAGCATATTATAAGGTTAGAGACTATGTCGAAGACACAACTGTCTGGCAATGACTGCTTCTGCTCATGCGGCCCCCTGGTAACTTATTAATATTCTGTATAATTGTCTGTTAACTGCTCCATCTTTTTTCATTTTTTTTTTTATATACGACATCTCTTTATTCTTTTATTTTGATACATTCTCACAATATTCCTTATTCCATTTTATAGATCCATCATATAATGTAATTGTCTTACTGAGACTTGTGATTATTTTTCTTGCTTTTATATAGCCTCTTTTCATAATGTGAATGTAGGAACATTGTAGACGCAAATTTTAGATGACTTCCTACCATTTTAACGGTTTTTTTTTTTTATGGTAGGTGAAAATCATCCAATGACGAAACCCGCTCTTGGGCGGAGCGGGAGACCAGTGTTAGACTCTTACTGACTAAAAAACCTACCCCGTACCTTCCTTGCCTTATTCCTGGAGTCGAGGTAACAGTTTTCCACCACCCTCTAGACTCCAGGAGGCTTCGACCCTGAAGGGCCCCTGCAGTTTGCTGACAACTCCTTGAGGCGCGCGGGAACGGTGCGCGCCGTTGACGACTTAGACTCGGTCTAACCAGACGACCGGACGGCGAGCTACCCATTGCTCACCGTCCGCGAGCCAGTGTCTACGGTGGCCGGATATCGGCAGGATCGCGGCGGCGACGGCTACGGCGAGTACGCCGTTGCCTTTGCCTTATGCGGTCGGCCTGCATTACTGCTTCGCAGAAGGAGGCGACCGCCTGCCATTCCTCTTCGCTGCGGACCATGGCCTGAACCAGGGCCCGGCGCGAGAGGTCGCCGCCGCCGATCACCCCCACGAGGACACGGCGATGCTCTTCCCAAGCAGGGCACACCTCCACCGTGTGCTCCACCGTGTCCTCCGGGACTTAGATTGAGATTACGGTGTGCCCAGCGCTGGGTTGCGACAGTCGCTGTTTCCACTTCACCATGAGATCTCGCCGGAGCTCCTTCCGCCACGCCTCGACATGTTCGGGCAGCGGATCTTCGCCCCGGCGTTGCATCTCCACGCGCTGGTCGTGCATGCATGCAAGGACTGTTGCCTCCAAATCCCATGGTGGTATGCCAGCAAGGAGGCTCGCCGCCTCGCGGGACACCGTGCGGTATCCCCGCACCATCCGGATGGCCATGGCAGGCGTTCAGCTGGGCCGCCGGGCGTTTACGCAGCGTCGGCACCCACACTGGTGCCCCATAAAGGGCCATGGACCGGACGATGCCGGCGTAGAGCCTCCGGCAGAAGGCGTCTGGACCCCCAAGGTTCGGCAGGAGCCGCTTGAGAGCAGCCCCCGTCCGATTGAGTTTGGGGGCCAGACGTCGGAAGTGCTCCTCGAAATTCCATCGGCTGTCGAGGACAAGTCCCAAGTACTTCATCGTCGACCCGACGCCGATGTGAACTCCTTCTACCGTTAGTTGGGAACCCGTTGGTGGCGCGTTCCGAGGGCCGTGAAAGCACATGGCCTCGGACTTGTGCAGTGCCACCTTGAGTCCCAACTGCTGGATCCTCTCAACGACTGTCGCAACCCCACGTGTCGCTAGTTCGACCGCCGCCTGGTACGACCTTCCCTGCGCTAGGACCAGCGTGTCGTCTGCGTAGCAGACCACGCTGACCCCTACGGGGAGGTCGGCGCGCAGCACGTAGTCGTACCCGATGTTCCACAAGGGCGGTCCTAGTACCGATCCCTGTGGGACACCGCACGACATCTCTCGCCGTTTCCAATCTCCTTGGTGACCGGGGTAGATAATATACCTGTCGGACAGGTAGGCCTCGATTGTACGACAGAGGTAGTCGGGCACCCGGTGATACCGGAGTGCCGTCCTAATGCAACTCCAGGGCAGGGAATTAAAGGCGTTGGCAATGTCCAACGACACCGCCAAGACACACCTGCCCCGGGACACCGCATCCCCCGTCGTGAGGGCTCGCACGCGCATGATGGCGTCCACCGTGGAGCGCCTCCTGCGAAACCCGAACTGGTCGTCCGCGAGATCGGGCCCCTTCAGTGTTAGGTGCTTGACGAGGCGGTCTGCAATGACTCTTTCAAAGAGCTTGCCCACCTCGTCAAGCAGCACAATGGGCCGATACGCGGACGGAGAGTCCGCAGGGCGCCCCGGCTTCGCGACGAGGACCAGTTTTCCCGTCTTCCAGGGAAGTGGGAACTGGCCCCTCTCCAAACATGCGCTAAAGAGCCCCCCCAATCGAGACCCGAGAGCCTCCATGGCCAGGACCCAAGCCTTTCCAGGCAAGCCGTCTGGTCCTGGGGCGGTATTCTTCGCACCCATCCTGCGTACCGCCACTCTCATCTCCACCTCGGTCACTTCCGGAGCATTGGTACCGTCGTCGCTGACGTGGTCCGCGTCAGACACCGCTGGTGGCGGAGCCATGGGCGGGGGGGAGTGGTCCCCCCGCGCAGGGAACAGAGCGCTCACCACACCCTCCACGATCTGTGGCCGGAGACTCTGCGTCAACGGGGGAGCCCATGGGCGGAGTTTCTCTCGCACCAACTTGTATGGGCGGCCCCACGGATCAGCGTTGAGCGTCCCCAGCCACGCTTTGCAGGCCTCGTCTTTGGCCCGCTTTATCTCCGATCGGAGGGTGCGCTTTGCCACCCTGAATGCCTCATACAGCTCCGCCTCTACGGCCTCCGCATCCGGCGGGCGGAAGCGGCGCCTGCGGTGTCTGGTATACCGGTGTCGCGCAGCATTGCATGCGGCGCGCAGCGTCGCAAGCTCTGGCGACCACCAGTACACCTGGCGTCGGGCGCGTCCTGGGCGGAGACGGGGCATTGCCGCGTCGCAAATTTGCGACAAGGCCTCCCGGAACCACTCCGCCTCGACGTCGATGTCGGCAGGCCTGACCGGTGCTTGCACCCAGGCCTGCACCGCCGCGGCTTCCAGGAAGAGCTCCCGTTCCAGCTGCCTCAGCGCCCAACGCGGACCACATGGGGTCTGTCGGACCGGCGCGTTCGAGGTCTGGGCGGAGACGTCAAACCGGATATACCGGTGGTCCGAGTATGTCTCCACCCCCTCCATGACGCGCCAGTCAACTACACGCGGTGTCAGAGCGGGGCTGGCGAACGAAATGTCCACCACGGACTCACCCTGCACCCGCACACACGTGGGGACAGAACCCCGGTTTAGGACGACCAGGCCTGTTTCCAGAGCCCAGTCCTCCACCTTTGACTGGCCTGTCAGTCTAGTAGTTAGTGACCCTGACTGCTATGCGGGAGGTCGTGGGTTCGATTCCCACCCAGGACAAATGTTTGTGTGATGAGCACGATCATTTGTTCTGTGTCTGGGTGTGAAATATATAAGTATGTTTATCAGTTGTCTAGTACCCATAACACAAGCTCTGCTTAGCTTGGGACTAGATGGTGTTGTGTGATAGTTGTGTACATATATATTATTATTACCAACCGACCCCGCTGGTTCGTGAGCCGGGAACCCCAGGCCATGTTCCAGGCGTTGAAGTCCCCGCAAACGACCACGGGGAGGGTACCATACCCAGCGACGACGGTCTTCAGCTCCCTGAGGGAGTCGTGAAGATCGGCGAGAGTTCTGTTCGGGGACAGGTAGACGCCTACCACTGCAAATGTCCCCGAACGAACCCCCTCCGACGGCCTCCCGCCGAACGGCTCCAGGGCCCGCGGGCCCGGCCCGAAGCTCAGCTTGGAGCTCGGACCGCAGCTTCGCCACACTCTTGTCCAAGGCCTTATCGAAGGCCTCGGACAAAGAGGTGGCGTGCTTCAAAACGGTCTTCTCTTTCGAAGCCCGTTTTGCGACCCTCTTGCGGCCCATGTCGCGCAGCGCCGCGACCATTAGCTCGCCGAAGGACCTGCGGGCCTCTTCGGCGGAGTCCGCCCCAACGTCTGGCGCGCCACCGGACTGACGCGGCGGGCGCTCCCCAGCGCAGACCGCACCAGGGTGGCGCCCTTCCGCGGCAAGCTTTTTCGCTCGCTGAGCGGACTCCTTCGGCGTGAGCCCCCTCCCTTTGCCTCGGTTTTGACCCCCACCGCGACTCCCGGTGGGGATCTTTGGGGCCGAGCCCTTCCCATCTTCGGAGGACGACTGCCCGTCCCCCGATTTGGGGCGCTTCCGGAAGGAGCGCGAGTCCCCTCCGGAGTTGCCCACCAACCATTTTAACGGTAGGAGTTCAATATTGACTGGTCTGCACTGTCCTTACATAATTTATGTGCTGTAATATGGAAATATTGTAAAGATAACAATTTTTTTAAAAGAGTAACCATGGAGTTTCTTGCCGGTTCTTCTCCATAGGAAACGACCAATTTGGAACCGTGCACTAGCTTCTGACGTTTTATAAGTGCCCATGTATATGTGAAATAAAATTTTTTGACTTTGACTTGACTTTGACTTACTGAGAATAGGATCGATGGTCATGCCGTGACGTCACGTCGAACTGTCAAATCGAAGAAATTAGGTAGAGTGAACAAAAAAAGTTTAATCAGAATACAATTTTTCAATTTTGTTTATCTCTGTTTCACTGAGTGATGTGTCTGAGTAGTGGTAAATAGAAGAAAAAAGCGAATAATTTCTAACAATGAAAATAAGAAAGAAAATAGTTTTTCTTGTAAACTATTTATGACTTAAAACAATATATTTGGCAAAGCGGTTTGGGTAATTTTGTATGAACCAGTGGCATGATTTTTTTTTGAGCGGCCACATTGTTTATTGTTGCTAACGTATAGTGATATATGTAATAATAATGATTCATAAAATAACTTTGCCCTAAACAATATCGGAGCTGAAATATATGACATCGAAGTAGGAAGAATTTCAACGTCATGTCGTCTATATAAACGAAAAAAAATACAGCACGCATGGCACACTACATACTTTCATTAACTTACGCATGTTATTGGAGGAGTATATACGGAATTACTATACGAAAATTAAATAAAAAACATGATTACTATAAAATCACTATATTTTTACACAAACCTCAATCACATAAATAGATATAAAACGACTTTTCGGGTGTTTTATGGTTCTTCTTCTTCTATATCATGCCTGATTATTAGGTCGAGGAACTGCGCTGGAGGAGACAGACTTTCTTGATATCTCACCCACCCTAAATACCATAATTATGAGAGCCATAATGGGAACAAACAACCTAGTGTGCGTTTCCCTACAATGCACGAACAATAGTGTCCTATTATGGCATTTATTCCTTGGCACCCTCGTGGTAACTATCCAAAGCAATATGATGAGGTCATCCGCACTCAATAATGGAAATTCATCGCCATCAGGAGTTACAGCATTTGACTGACAGGACGCGCGAGAGAGTTAGCCAATATACTTCTTAGGCGAAGGGTGGCCGTGGCATTCCTGCAGGAGACTCGTTGGAAAGGCCGCAGGTCCCGGCTCATCGGGAATGGCTACAAACTGATTTACACGGGCGCAGCCGGTGGGGAGAACGGGGTGGCCGTTGTACTCTCCGAGGAGTTTCAAGACGCAGTCCTGGAGGTGAAACGCTACAGTGATCGGCTTATGGTCGTAGGTGTGCTTATTGACGGGGTTATAACCCACTTGATAAGTGCCTACGCGCCTCAGGTCGGTTGCAGCGACGCTGAAAAGGTTGCGTTCTGGGATCAACTCGGTGGGGTGCTTCGTGGCATCCCGTTGTCACAGGGAATCGTTTTGGGTGGTGATCTGAACGGTCATGTTGGTGACAGGTGCAAGGAGTTTGAGCATGTTCACGGTGGCTTTGGATACGGTAGCCGTAATGCTGAAGGGGAGACTATCCTCCTAACGTGTGCGGCTGCCGACCTTGCCATCGTGAACACGTATTTCATAAAGAAATCCGAACACCTGATTACCTACAAGAGCGGGAGGTACGCTACCCAAATCGATTTCTTACTCATACGGAGGCACCATATCAGTAGGGTGGCCAACTGCAAGGTCATACCCGGCGAGTGTCTCACTGCACAACACCGTCTCCTTGTCATGGACTTGCGCGTTAAGCCTAGGGTCAAGGTTGTTGAGCGCCAACAACGCCGAATACGGTGGTGATGATTGAATGAAGCCCAGAACGTCCCAGTCGTTCGCGTCGGCCTTCGGCGATAAGTGCGATGGTACCGATGGCGAACCTGTGCAAAGCCACTGGGACAGGATTCAGGTTGCCATCACTGAAGCGGAAAAGTCGGTGCTCGGCTTGTCCAGGGGCGGCCGCAAGTGTGACAAGGAAACTTGGTGGTGTGATGACACAGTCCAGAGGGAGATCAGAGAGAAGAAAGCTGTCTTCAAAACGTGGCAAGCTTCTAAATCTCCCGAAGACCGCGACGCATACAGAACTGCAAAACGTGCCGCCAAGAGGGCCGTAGCCAGAGCCAGACGAGACCACTTACAGACACTTTATGATAAGTTGGAATCGTCTGAGAGGCAGAAGCTCATGTATAAGTTGGCACGTTCCAGGGTCAAAGCGGCACTGGATATCTCTAAGTGGCGCTGTGTAAGAGACCCTGATGGCAATCTGTTATGCGAGGACCTTGCGGTGAAGGAGAGATGGCGCTCGTACTTCCACTAGCTGCTAAACAAGCAGCACAAAGAGGTGCTGTCTCCGGTTCTCCCTCCAAATCAGGGACTTGTGCCCCCGGTTACGCCTAAAGAAGTGCATGTGGCTCTTCGCCGCATGAAGAACCGGAAAGCTGTCGGTGCCGATGGAGTCGAGAGCGGATTAGGCTCAAAAGACAGGTCTATAAGACCATCATTAGGCCTGTCCTTTTGTATGGCAGTGAAGCGTTGCCTGCACTTGAGCGGCACAAGCAAAGCCTGCGTGTCACAGAAATGAATATGCTGCGCTGGATGTCGGGAGTTTTGCGGAAAGATCGCATTAAAAACTACCGCATCCGGGGCAGACTTCAGGTCCGTGACATAGCGGATAAACTGCAGGAGGGTCGCTTACGCTGGTATGGCCACGTTTTACGAAAACCGGCAGACTACGTGGGTAACAGATGCCTCGCCATGCCGCCTACGCCGGGACCCGGAAAACGAGGAAGGCCTAAGAGGCGTTGGATCGACGTCGTAAGGGACGACATGCGTGCCAATGGGCTTAAGGCAGAGGACGCGAAAGACCGAGCGAAGTGGAGGCGACTTTGTGGGAAAGCGGACCCCGGGCACCGAGGTGAAAGCCAAGGTGTGCAACCGGGACTGGCGCTGAGATGATGATGATGAGGAGTTACAGCATTTTTTAATCTACCGTTTCTACGACCCAGCGACACATTGTAACTTTCCTAGACTCATTAGCCGTCAGCTGGTGTGCCATTAACAGTCAGCTGATGTTCTGCTTAATCTTTTGTGGCTGGCATATGTATTCGGTACCCACGGGACTCCAATGCAGTCTCTGTCCAAGATTAGCACATCGTCTGCGTGGAAGTACCAATGTAACGGATCAGTATGATTGTTCATAATCTCCGACAGAATGATAGCATCAGACTAAGTTGCTTCGTATAATCCATAGATATCAATTATATGACCGTAGGGGCAAACTAACAGAAATGGCTTCAGTAGGTGACGGAATTTATGAAGGCTATAAGATTTCGGGCTTGTGGATGGCGAGCAATGGGTAGTCGCCGTCCAATCGTCTGGTAACCGTCCAGACCAAGCCCAGTCGTTGATGGCGCGCACTGTTGCCGCGGCAAACCGTAGGGACCCTGCAGAAGGGTCGAAGCCAACTGGGGCCAAGGGTTCGCGTCTGAAAGGAAGGCTCTGGCCTCTCTTGTTTATCGCTAATTACGATTTATAAAGTGAAATACAAGTAATACTACAATGTAATGAATGAAATAAATGTAAGTTATAGCAAACGGCAATTTGATTTTATAGATTATATTTACTTTAAATATCTCGGCTTCGATGTACTTGGGAAAGTAACGTTCATAGAAAAAAATGAAGGGGTTAATGTGTTCTTTTAACAAAATAATTTTCATTAGTGGCCGCGTGTTTAAAAAATCATGCCACTTTTACCCAAACCTCTTTAATAGTAAACCCTAACGTTTTTACTTGAACTAGAATTAACAAAAATTTTGTAATATAAAGCAAAAAAAAACTTTTTATTCATACGGCCATAAGTTTTTTTTGCAAACCGTACTTTTCACTCAAAATTTGACAGATCCAGGTTATTGACTTTCCTGTTCTTATTTGGAACGCATAATATATTATTTTTTATATTTAAAATATTTTATATTTTTTTATAACTTATTAAAATTGTGTTCACTAACGAGAGCATTCACTATGTGTGTAAATTGGTTTCGTTCAACATGGCCTAAAAAATCAGTAAATACCCAATCCATAAAAAAACCGATTGGTTCCTAAAAAACGTTTGTGCGCTTTCTGCGCTAAGTTGACGAGCGCCGAGATCCGACGGCCGGACTGTACTCGCCAGCTTTGGCTCGAGACTCTAAATAAACCATTTTATTTCAATCAACTAATCTTTTGTAATGACGTACCTACGTACAAGATAACTATTTAACATTCATACAAATAGAAATAACTAATATTATACAAATACAGTATAATGAGAGCAGTGGTGGCCTAGTGATAAAAGTTGTAAGGTCGTGAGTTCAAACCCAGCCAGGCGCATTACTTTGTAAAATTTATTTCATCTCCACTGCTCTCAAAATGGTGAAAGAAAACATTGTGAGGAAACTGGCATGTTCTAGAACTAAAAATTAGAAGACATGCTACATTAGCCAATTCACACTGGGCTTGCGTGGTGGATTATGATCCATTCCCTCTCTTAAAGACGAGGCCCGTATCCCAGAAGTGGGAACATTAAAAAGGCTGATGAACATGATGATGACGATGATATAGTATAATGGAAAACGTTCCAGAAAACTCGTAGTATAAATAAGAATGATTAATTTACTCTTAAGAAGTCTCGTAAATTTACTACATAGATTATAATAAATTCAGCGACAATCTTCTAAGAGTGGAAAGAGCTCAAAGAGCTGTCCTCAAAGTCATGACTAGGAAGCCTTATAGGTACCCAACGGAAAAACTGTACGCGAACTGCAAGGTCCTAACAGTGCGACAGCTCTTTGTGCTCAAGTCCATCATGAGAAGACACCGTACTGTCCCGAGCCCCGATCCAGGCCGACGCAGTGGAATGCCCGTTTGCCCACGTATTCCCAGTAAAACCTCCTTCGCCAGAAAACAATTTAATAGTATGAGCATTAAACTATACAATGACACACATAAGAAAATAAATATCGCAGGCCTAAACAGCACCAAACTTAAAACCAGTCTAACTGACTGGCTCCAAAATCTAAACTACGAACAAACTGAAGCATTACTAACATACATCGCGTAACCTACTCACACAAACACACGACACTCACAATACTATACACAATAACACAATACTCACAACACAAATATCCAAACTCACATTTATCTACACAAACAGCCACACACACCTACATAATCATTCAACAATACAACATGCCCACTCAACAATACATGGTCCACCATTTTTTTATAATCGCATGAATAATAATTGCAAATTGTAACCATTTTTCATATGATCAACTACGTTCACTTACACCAATATTGTAATCTCTAAACAAGTGCGCCACTAAACGACTGAACACTGCCACCCAAAACACAAGCACTCGCTTAGTTTGGGAGACAGTACCAGTACTTATTGCACTTCAAATTAACTTATGTCTAATTATTATAAGTCACCCTGTGAACTGTAAATATGCGATAATAAAGATTATTATTATTATCTTAAAGGCTTGGGCACACCAAAAGCAGTTGCAGTACAGTAGCAGTGCGTCTACGTTAGAAAATAATGTAGCTAGTTATATGAGTGATCCTACCTGGTCGGCCGCTGCGCCGCACTGCTCCTGTGCAACACTGTTGGACGGCCGCACTCAGCACACGTTGTATTACTATGTCCGCCATATTGAATAGTCGCACCAAAGCAGTTGAGCGGGACAGACGCTGCGCAGCTCGTAAACGGTTGTGATTTTTTTACAACTTTATCATGGAAACGAATGAAAAATTGATTGATTTGGTGAGGAAATATAAATGTTTATATGATTTAAAGGACAAATATTATAGAAATACGCTTTATAAGATGCGATTATGGGTAAAGAAATGAACATGACAGAACTCTTCGACATCCGAAAATAAGTATAGAACCTACCTTCAAAAGATCCTAATTCCCGACATAGAGGATGGTAGGTACTCCCCATATTCTTCTCTGCTCTTATTGACATCGTGAACCCATATTCTTTTCTTTCTTACTTAAAGCTAGATGCAACAAGCTCCTCTTCGTCAGAGTCAGAACCGTTCGACATCTTGAAATGTACTGAGTGTGGGTATCGATAAGACACACATCGCAGTTACAAAGCAGGCCCGCCTTCGAACTGCTTTCTGACTGCTCATGTTTCTGGTGTGACATCAACCGCGGCGTAACTGCCCTGCCCTGCTAAGGTCCTGCTTTTGGTGTGCCCAAGTCTTAACTGTAATAAAGCACAATATACATATTATGACGAAAGTGTAGCCTAAAAAAAATCTTTTTTAATTTCTGTCTAATGCTATCGCGAATAGAGTATAATTATGTAAAAGAGTGAATAGTATCGAAAGTATAATGTGTGTGTGAGTGTTGCGTCGTGGCCGCAGGTGGGCGCGCGACGTGCGGGCCTTCATCAACATCGAGGCGTGCGGCGCCGGCGGCCGCGAGGTGCTGTTCCAGGCCGGCCCGCACGACCCCTGGCTCATCGAGGTGAGTGTGCGCCGCCACCCCGCCCCGCCCCGTCCCGCCCCACCCGCCCGCGCCTCACCCGCTCTCTCTGTACAGATGTACGCGGGCGCCGTGCCGCACCCCTTCGCGTCGTCGCTGGCGCAGGAGATGTTCGAGAGCGGCCTCATCCCCGCTGACACTGACTTTCGCATATTCCGTGATTTCGGCAAACTGTCCGGTAGGTCCACTAGAGCGAGGTCTCGGCTGAAGGCATCCTTTTAACTTGATGTTGTTGCAGGCGTGGACCTAGCGTGGAGCTCTAACGGCTACGTGTACCACACGCGGCTCGACACGCCCGAGCGCGTGCCGCCCGCCGCGCTGCAGCGCACCGGCGACAACGTGCTCGCGCTCGCGCACGGTACGTGCTCACACACACACGCCGCGCGCGCCGGCCACTACGTGCTCACTCACACTCTCACACACGTCCTCAGGACTGCTGTCTGGCGAGAGCCTGGAGTCGGAGCCGGACGAAGCGCGGCAGCCAGTGTTCTTCGATGTGCTGGGGCTGTACGTGGTGGCGGTGCGCGCGCCGGCCGCGCTGCTGCTGGCGGCCGCCACGCTGGCGCTGGTGCTGCTCAAGGTGCACGTGAGCGCCACCAGCGCGCGCGACGCGCTGTTCGTGGCGCGCGCCGCCTGGTGGCGGGCCGTGGCGCGCGCGGCGCTGGCGGGCGCGGGCGCGCTGGCATGCGGCGTGCTGGCGGCCGCGCTGCCGGCGCTGCTGCTGCACGCGCTGGGCGCGCGCCTGGCCTTCTACTCTTGCACGCTGCTGCTGGCGCCGCTGTACGCGCTGCCGGCGCTGGCGGGCACGTGGGCGGCGGCGGCGCGGCTGTGGGGCGCGCCGGCGCTGCTGCGCGGCTGGCGCGGCGCGCGCGCGTGGCACGACGCGGCGGCGCTGGGCTGGGCGGCGCTGCTGCTGCTGTGCGCGCTGCGCGGGCTGCGCTCGGGCTTCCTGCCGGCGCTGTGGGCGGCGGGCGGCGCGGGCGCGGACCTGCTGGCGGGCGCGCTGCGGCTGCGGGACGGGCGGCGCGCGGCGCTGTGGGCGGCGGGCGCGGCGCTGCCGGCGGCGCAGACGTGCTACCTGGCGCTGGGCTCGCTCAACATGTTCGTGCCGCTCATGGGCCGCGCGGGCGCCTCCGCGCTGCCGCCTGACGTGAGTACACCACACAGTACATACTCAGCGAAACATGTTTACTCATATTTGTACCTTTTTTTTACCACCTTTTATACCATGTTTTTAACAAATAAATAATATTATTATTATTAGAATAGAATAGGACTTTATTTGCTAAGAATGCAGGTACATAAAAATAGGATCGAAAATAACATAATAAAGAACCGTGTACATTCTGCCTTGTTGGCATACAAATATAATAATTATTTATTTTATTTATTTATCTAATACATAGAGAACTTACAGCTAATACAACAGACTAAAATAGGATACCGTAATCATTAGAAAGCCAATTACAAGTTCTCACGTATAGACGTTGTGTACGGCTCAGAGGTAGTTTACTTACTGTTGGAAGGCGAGTTGACGGAAACCACAGAATTCACAATAATTACATATATTGTCAAGTTAAGTACACACGTTTTTGTTAGATGCTAATCCGCGGTTATAGCGCTACGGTAGCTATTGGTCAACTAAATTAAATATAATTAAAGTATTAAAAGTAAACAAAAGTAGGTTGCGGCGTCAGCGATTTGCCTGTACGTGAACCGTACATGCTCCCGAGGGAAAAAGTGGGATGAGCATCTATTACAAAGCAAATAATTTGTAATATAAAAAAGTGTAAAGTAAGTAAATAGTAAACAATCGTAAATGTGTATAAGTATAAAAAGTATCACTCAAATCACTCAATTCACATCGTCAAAGTGGAATGCTTTCTTCGGCTGTTTTGCTTCGCTGTAAACGGGCTCCGCTGCTGTCGAATGTATTTCCTGTAGCTCAATGTCCTCTCTCAAGTTATTTCTTCCTCTAGGTGTCGTTCTTGTTTTGGAGACTTTCTTTGTTTGGCACCATCGTTTCATAATGGCATAGAAGGCAAGCGCAGCGATTCCTCCCAACAACAAAGAAGTAACAGAGTAGAGATAGATGTCGTGACTTGACAACTGCGACTCAGAGACCTTTGGTAATATTTCTCTGCTTTTTTGGAATTCCAATTGCTGGCCTATTTTTCTTATTTCTGCTGCAGTTGGCGTCCCTTGTTCCGTAATGTTTAGTTTTGCATTTTTCCAGCCGAAGTCAAAGATGTGGTTTATTGTAGAATTTATTGTTGGGATTTCTATGTCCGGTTCCATGTTGAAACTACTTCCCAGCTGATTTTGTGTAAATAATGTGGCGTCCTTTTTCTGTAGCACTTTGATTGCAAGGTAATGACTCCAGTCCCGTCGATGACCGCTGGCGTAACTTGATCATAGTATAAAGAGAAGGGCAGTAGGCTATCTCCGGCCCAATCCGCGATATAATTGCCTACTGTCTTAGGGTTGTCACTTTTAGCAAAATTTTAATTCGGTGCCTATAAATTGGCAAGGGTCGGGAAGTAGTATTTTTTTCTTATATAATAAAAATAAAAAACTGGTATAAAAAAATACGTTTTTTTTTGCGATATAAACAGCCGTGTCTGTTTTATTCGTTAACTTAAAAGTTTCGTTTTTTCACATCTTGAAGGGACTATCTATGGTTTTAATTTCAACTAGATACATCACGCATTCTCGAGATAAAGGGTATTAACAGACAGACATACAGATAGACGAAGGGACAACGAACTGATCCTATCTCAATAAATAAATAAATAAGGGCTAAAAATGAATAAAGTGACTAAAATATTATAATTAAAAGAAACACTAAAACAACATTAAAAACTAACGCCTATCTCTTAGACTATAATCGAATTTGTTGTTATGATTCGAACTTTGCTTTATATGTATATCTGATTTACAATTAGTCAATTATTTATTTTGAATTACAAGTTTCTAACTGAAAGTAGGTGAAAAACTAAAGTAGGTAACTGAGAAATCGGCATAACCAAACGTAAACAAAGCAATAGCAGCAAATCAATTGACAGATCAAAAGTAGAAATTAAGCCTACCTACCTACTTCCTCTGTGTGATAGAAAACTAATACAAAAAAAAAGTAAGTAGGTATCTCAAAATCAAGTAAAAATTATATGCTAGAATGAGTGACTAGCTTACCTTTTTTGTTCAATAGGTAATCTGAACAGAGACAATTCTAGAATCGATGAATTGTTAAGACACCCAAACACACAGCAATACGTTCTCCTGCGATTATCAGACATTTTGTTTTGATTTAGCGGTGCCGAAAAACAGTGACGCGCGAAACTCGTATAGTGTTAGCCCCGACTGGCGCACTGAGAAACGGTTCGAGATTTTGTTACAGTGTGCGTGCGTCGACGCGTAGATACTATGGCGCACACATACAAGCCGCGCGCGGTGCGTTTGTATGAAGATAACCTACTTCCCTTCTCTTTATACTATGACTTGATCGTTACATATGACGCGCATCAGCTGTTTCCCACATAATGTATATAGCCACATGTTCGCTTTATGAAGCTTAGTCCAGGTTTCCTTGCATGTTACGTCATTGAGGACGCATGATAAAGACTCTTGTTGGTTGAAGACTTGGGCCTCACATGGGGCGTCTTTATCGTGCATGTTGTACACAGGATTTCGTGCGAAACAGATAAATTCGTCTTCTCCGTATGAAGTGCATTGGCGCATGTCATGATCTTCCATTGTAATGTAAGAGCTTTTTCTGAAGTTGATTGCGATGAAACTTGAGGTTGGTTGTATGAGTTTTAGGTGTCCGTATCTAAGAAACGGTATCGGAATGACTCGATATATCTTGTAGTCTTCATCGCTCAGCAACGGTATGTGTATTTCAAATAACATATAGTTATTTGTTAGGGTCTCAGCACACATATGGGATCGGAAAGGGATCGTAACCGTAACGCCTTTCGCCTCGCTGTCAACCAGGCGTCAACCTACCGTATGCACGTAACGAAAGCGTATCAGCAGCGCCTGTACGTCAACTCGGCTACGGCTAGGCGACACCGCGCTTACGCCTCGCCGCCCCCTGGCTGACCTGGTTGGCACCAGATCAGTTTGAATCCAAACGTTAAGTGTAGCGCACGGTTATGTCTTGGTTTACAATACGTGAGTTGGCTATCATAGCCATAGCGGGAGGGGAAAGGGGAAAGGGTGGACGAAGAGATGTGAGCTCGGGTACGGAGAGACGTAAGCGCGGGGACGGAGAAACGTAAGCGCGGGGACGATGAGCCGTAAGCGCGGGAATTCAAGTTCGGAGCCTGTTCCGAGGCGAGGCGATTACGTTATTATTCCGATTAGTGTGCGTTGCAGTAGGGAGTTTAATACAAACCATTCTGAACGGCTCGAGGCGATACGGTGATGATCCCTTTCCGATCCCATATGTGTGCTGAGACCCTTATTCGAGCCTTCACATGGATGAGGTCATAGATGTCTTTCAAATCCCTTTGAATATCCTTTACTGGTAATGACAATCCCTGTGGTAATCTTCCAGATATGATGTTTAGCTGCTCGATCAGTTGGTTGGCCGGGAATAAATGGGTATCTAAGTGACCTCTGTAAATGTTGGCGATAGCATTTATCAACATTTCTAATATTCGATTTAAATCGCTTAAAATCAAAGTCAAAGTCAAAGTCAAAGTCAAACTCATTTATTTCAAATAGACCATTTACAGGCACTTTTGAAATGTCAAAATTGAAGCTAGTTTGCACGTTCCAAGGCGTAGACTCCTATGGAGAAGAACGTGCAAGAAACTCCATGGGCACTCTTTTAAATCAAAATTTATATTTACATATTACTTGGTTACAAAATGTTGATTCTAATATGCGAGCACGATGTAGCGGTATTTAACAAAAAGTAAAATAATAATAATAAAAAAAAAAATTCAAATAAGCGCCTAGCAGCCAAGAGATGACCGGTCTCAACTGACGGCACCCGTTCACGAGCATGACGCATGTATCAGCCCCACTCCGCTCAACCATTTTAGAGGGAACAGAATGACCCAACACACGCGCCACCATCAGCGAGACATTTGAGAGAGCATGACAAACTCTCAGCTGCCATGCTCGAATGTCAAATAAGTTGCAACCTAGCGAAAAATGCTCCATGGTACTTCACATTTACAAAATTTACAATAGACTTTGTTGTTAAAGTTGACGTCACGACAGCAGAATTTATGTCATTCATCGCGAATAGAATGTGTGCCCTGTTCTCAATTTTTGTGATTTCGCTGCTAGAGTCTGATTACGTTAACTCTGCGCGTAGCTGGGGGCGTGCTTAATGTTGCCAGTGTATTTCTATACTTTCCCTCATATAATAAAAAAAACTTAAAAGAAAATAAACAATTTTGCTTAAGAAATATATTTTGCAATCAAAAATGGGAAATGCATTTCATTTCATGGCATATTATTACTTACATTTTAAAATGTTCAGGTTTTTTAAAATTATACACCGTTAAATTTTGATCATTTTAAATCCCTTGGAGGATCGATGCGGTACATGAAAGACAATCGATTGATAAAGTTAGAATGATAAAGTGCTTTTTTTTTAAATAGAATTAATTTACTCACGTTCGAAATAGATCTCTTTAAGTAAACGTCAGCTGTGCCATTTCAATAACCTACAGGTAGTTACCGACAACTTCTTACGAGGTCATAGATTGGTCATAGACTCGTTTATTTAAAGAAATAAATTTTGTAAATGTGTATATCAAGACGAGATATAGAAAAAAAGTACTTTACTTTTTTAATCGATAGTGTTTCATGTAAGGGATCGTTCCTATTTGGGAATAAAACGACCAAAATTTAACGGTGTATACGACAATTTGCGAATTATAGTAATGCGAATATGTATAGTAATGAAAATTAAACAGAATTTTAGATAAATAAACATTATTATTTACATCGTGTTCAGCTAGTATTTACACAAATCGACTATAAATATTTTTATTTACATAGGTAATTATTATAAGAAAGAAATGAGAACTTTGTACTAAATCATTTAATGAGTATCTCGCAGCACTTTTAAATTTGGCGTAGCGTACATGGTAGCAGTACATTTTCAACAAAGTCTGTTTATCTGCCAGGCACCGCTCGGGTACGAATACTTAGGGAAATTTTATTGTCCTGGTCACCCGAAAAAAATATTTGACAAATGATCCAACTATGGAAAATGGGATCGTAGGCACGATATTTTCTTATTTCTCTTAACAAGCACGTTTGCGTTTCAAGATAATATCCTTGCCAACACTTTTAATCACTTTCTGTATAATGATGACGATTATTTACTTTGGAAATGATTAAAAACACAGAACACAAAACATTCTCTTGACACCTGACATAAATGTCAAGATGACGGCAAATGATTAGTTTCCTTGTTTCGCCGCGCGCAGACTTAAAAAAATTCTACTCTAGTTTGGTTCATGTAGATGGCCAATGTTTTGAATTGTTTTTCCATGAAGGCGGTGTTTCTTTTTATTATATTGTTTTCAGCCTCTATAATTAATGTTTCGTTTTTCATAAGTTGTAGTAGGTAGTCATCATTTGATTGTAGATTCTGTATGTCCCTTTCGTATTTTTCAGCAAAGTCTGCGTCGAGCACTCCGAAAAGAGTTCTTGCTAGCTTCCCAACTCCATCAAAGTATCCTCGTTTTGGTCTTGAGTGTTGAGTGAGCAGCATCGAGTTGTAGTCGGCCAGGTGACTCAGTTCATGACGTAGGTGGCTGATAATTGTTTCGCAAGGCGTGTACTCATGTGATATCCTTTGGCATAGTTTATCTATTTGGTTGACATACTCATTGATCCGATCAGTTGCTTGCCAGTATGACGTTAAGTTGTAGTAAACCAATAGGGTCCATTCGTCATGTATGAGTTGTATTTTCCCAGCTTCATCAAAGTAAATCGGATGATTGCTCGGTATAGCTGTGACCTTCAAGTTATTAGTAGTTGGCGCTGACTGAGCAAAACCTGTCACTGTTAATATAGATAATAGAACAAGTGACAGCCAATTGTTTTTGTGTTTTGATGTGCCTCCCCGTTTTTTTGTTTCCGGAGTAGGTGTTCTTTTCTCTTCTTCATTTTCTCTCGGTTCTTCGAGTTTCAGCGGCAAAGGTGAAAGCTTCGTTATAGGCCTTTTAAGTAGCCCTTTCATGGTTTTCAAGGTGACAACCCGTACTTGACCATCGGCGCCTGGATGAAGTTCCTGGACTCTTCCTAAAGCCCAACGGCCAGGAGGCAAGTGTTCATCTTTTACTAACACTAGGCTTCCCTGTTTCAGGTTTTCTTTTGGTTGCTGCCATTTGCTTCGGATTTGTAGTTGGTGTAGATATTCGTTCGACCAGCGTTTCCAGATGTGCACGTTCATTTGTTCAACAAGTCTCCATCTATTTCTTGGATCGTGCTCAGCAAAATCTTGTTCTTCCTGCGGTAGTGACAGTAGTGGGCCGCCAATGAGGTAATGTCCGGGAGTTAGGTATTCCAGGTCTTCGACATCTTCTGTTAATGGGCACAGCGGACGAGAGTTGAGACAGGCTTCAATTTGATTTAGTAAGGTAGTGAATTGTTCGAAAGTGAGTTTCTGTTCTCCCAATACTCGATGTAGGTGATATTTCATGGCTTTGACGGCGGCCTCCCACAGACCTCCAGCTGTTAGCCAAAGAGGGGCATTGAAATGCCACTCAATTTGTAAATGGCTCATCTCGTCAAAGAATTCTGAAGTCTTGAACGTACTATGTTTTTCAAATTCTTGTTGAAGTACTTTTGCTGCACCCACAAAATTCGTTCCGTTGTCGGAGAATACGTGTCTGGGTGTACCCCTGCGGGCACACATCCTCTTGAATGCGGCAAGAAATGATTGCGTGGTCATGTCCGACACCAATTCCAAATGCACAGCTTTGGTCACCATGCATATGAAAATTGCTATGTATGCCTTGCAAGTTTTGACACCTATTCCTTTGTTGATTTTCACGTCAACATGTCCGGTATAGTCGACGCCCGTGTTTGTGAATGGTCTTGATGGAGTTACACGCTCCTTTGGCAAGTCTGCCATCAGTTGAGTGTTTCGGTTTGGTTTGAAACGATGGCATCGGACGCATTGTCGAAGCTCCTTCTTGACTGTTCTACTGCCTCCAATGATCCAAAATTTTTGACGTAAATGAGCCAAAGTGAGCCGAGCGCCTCCGTGGAGAGTGTCATGATGAGCTTCTTGAATAATCAGCTCCGTTAGTCTTCCTGTAGCCGGAAGTATGATTGGATGTTTAGCTTCAGGAGATAAGGTTGAGTAGCCTAGTCGCCCCTTGACGCGCAGTATTCCATTGTCGTCGAGAAATGGAGTTAACTTCAGCAAGCTACTTTTTGTTGAAATTGGTCGATTTTTCTTCAAACGTTCAATGTCGTCGCCATAGTGTTCCTTTTGGACGTTCTTGATGATCAGCTCTGTTGCTTCCATAATTTCTTGAGGTGACAAACTCATAACCTCTTTTTTGTTACCGCAGTCGGCTAAGTTATTGACGGAGTTTAGTGTGCGTTTTTGCTTACGAATGTTGCTCAATCGTAGAATCCATCCAAGCACTCGTATTACGCGTTTATAATTACTGTTTTTATTCAGTAATGTATTATTTCGCTACTCTTGTATGTGACTGCGCAGCAGTTTTTTTCTTGCAACTCAGTGTTTGTTGTGTAGGTCAGGCGATTATCTTGTTGAGTTCCTGACATGTTTGTTTTTAACCCATCTGGTCCATTCCACCATAGGTTAAAATGTAAGAGTTGAGAAGGTGTGAGCCCTCGAGTTGCACAGTCAGCAGGATTTTCTTCTGACTTCACATAGTTCCAACAGTTTGCCGAGATTATGCTGTTTATTTGTTTGACTCTGTTAGCCACATATTTCTCCCATCGATTTGAATCGCCCTGCAACCATGCTAAAACGACTTTGCAGTCGCTCCAGCACCTTATATACAGGTTTTTACTGCAGAGAGTGTTCTGAACCTTTTCTAGCAGTTTGGCTAGTAAAAGAGCCCCGCAAAGCTCCATTCTTGGTACCGTTATTTTATTGCTGATTGGTGCAACCTTTGTTTTTGCTGTTATTAGTGTTGTCTTGTATTCTCCAGCTTGATTTTTCACTCGGCTGTAAATCACGCACGCATAAGCCTTTTCGCTTGCGTCGCAAAACCCGTGTATCTCCAGGTGGTTTTCTAGACTTTGTATCCATCGTGGTATGGATAGTTTGTTAAGCAACTGAATATCTTTTCTCATGTTTTCCCATTCTGTAGCGAGGTCGTCAGGTAAGCGTTCATCCCAGTTGATTTTGCTGATCCAGATTTTTTGGAATAAAAGTTTTGTTTTTATTGTAAGTGGCGATAGCAATCCTAGTGGGTCGTATAGCTTGCTAATTTCGCTCAGTAGTGCGCGTTTTGTTAAGTTTTTCTTGATTGGTAGATCCCATTGGTATGTGAAACTGTCGTTGTCTTGATTCCATCTCATGCCCAACATCTTTGAGTTTGTAGTTTGTTCTGGACTAAAGTCGATGTTCGTACTGCGGCTTTTTTGATCATCTCGCAAGTCTTCCAAGATAACTGGGTCATTTGATTTCCACTTTCTCAAGTTAAATCCTCCTTTTTTCAGCAGCTCAATTAGCTGTTTAACCAATGTTTTTGATGCTTCAATAGTGTCCTGCCCGTAAACCAAGTCATCCATGTAAAAATAGTTTTTCAGGACGTTCCCAGCTTCTTTTTATTCCGTAAGTTACTGTTCCCAACTGCCAATCTTGTAAAGGTTCGTTGGGGGAAGATCTCCAGATTATAGTTTGTAAATGTTGTTGATTTTCGTTCAGCCAGATAAACCGATAAAGTTTTTCCACATCTGCCGTAAAGACGTATCTGTACGTTCTCCAGTTGATGAGTAGTGTCAATATATCCTTTTGTAAGTTTGGACCACAGTACATATGATCGTTGAGACTGCTCTCTCCTTTTGTCTTGTACGACGCGTTGAACACTACTCTTAGCTTAGTTGTAGTGGACTCGGCTCTCAAAACGCCATGGTGAGGTAGGTAGACTTGGCGCCTACTTTCTCCAGTGACAGGTTTCATGTGTCCCATGGCGATGTACTCGTTCATGAAACGCTTGTATTCGTGACCTAGTTCTTCGTTTCTTAGCATTTTCCTTTCCAGTTGTAGGAACTGTGCTAAGGCTTGTGACCTTGCATTTTTCAAGTTTGTTTCAAAGTTAGGCTTCATTGGCATTTGTACCACATATTGTCCGTTCGCCAATCTTGTGGTGGTTGCGTTGTAATATTCTTCGCAGTGTTGTTCTTCATTAGTTGATGATGAAGACTGGTCTGAAATTTCCTTGCTCTCCCAAAATCTCGCCATGTTTTCGAAATCGTTGAGAGTCACGAAGCAGTTGAATGTTTTTACATTCCCGCATAGAATCCAGCCTACTTTGGTTTGTTGAGCTACTGGGTATCTATTATCGCTCCTGATGACGCCGTTTAGTATAAGTTCTGAATAGATATCCGCGCCCAAGAGCAGGTCGATTGGGCCTGATAGATTGAACTGTGGATCTGCTAGTTTTAAGTTTTCCAGATAGTCCCAGTTGCTGATTGAAAAGGATGCTGTAGGTATAATTTGATGACGTAAAATTTGGATAGAAGGTCAGGGTTGTCAATATTGTTATTGAGGATTTTGAGCAAAAACAGACAATCAGCAATTCTACGACGATCTACCAGTGGTAACAGATGATATTTCTTACAGAGTTCAAGATAATCAGTGGACCGGTAAGGAGTCTTTTGATGGAAGCAAAGATATTTAATAAAACGTCTTTGGATGTTCTCAATGCGGTCTATGTATTTATGATAACGTGGATTCCATATCTGAGACGCGTACTCTAGATAACTTCTTACAAAAATGCAATATACGGATGCTATAACACTAAAAATATTAGTGTTTTAGCATCCGTGAAACACTTAGAGAGACTTATAATGAATCCAAGTAGTTTAGAAGCTTTTTTGACAATTGCGTCAATGTGTACATCATAAATTAACTTACTGTCGTGATGGACGCCCAAATCACGAATAGTACTACACCTTGGCAAGATCTGTTCCGACAAAGTATATATATTAGCTATGGCAGTACGTTTTCTAGTGTAAGTGATTACCGAGCACTTAGATGGGTTTAAATCGAGTTTATTAGCTCGACAGTATTCTTCCAGCCGTTGCAAATCAGCCTGGAATGCAAGTCTATCCTCAAACGTTGAAATGGTGGCAAAGATTTTCATGTCATCAGCAAAACATAGCAGTTTAGAAGAATGTAGGCACTGATCGATCATCATGATCCTACCCTTATCCCATATTACTTGGGGTCGGCGCAACACTTTTTTTTTATTCTTCCACTCTGTCCTGTCACCCGTCACACTATCACTAACTCCCTTTTCTTTCATATCACTTCTCACACAATCCATCCATCTTTTCTTCGGCCTCCCTCTTCCTCTCCATCCATCTACGTGTAAATTCAAAACTCTTTTCGTAACATGCGTTTCATCTCTCCTCTTTACATGGCCATACCAAGACAAACGATTACCTTTCAACTTTTCAGTCACTGGCGCCACTTTCAGACTTCCTCTAATATACTCATTTCTTACTTTATCCATTCGCGTCACACCACACATCCATCTCAACATTCTCATCTCCGCTACATGCAGTCTTTTTTCATCCATCTTCTTTATAGCCCTACATTCTGATCCATACAGAATGACAGGTCTTATCACGGACTTGTAAATTTTACCCTTCAACTTCAGGGGCATCCGTGGGTCACACGTTGTTCCCGTGACCTGTCGCCATTTCATCCATCCTGCGTTGATCCGATGCGTTACGTCTCGGTCTACCTCACCATCGCCTTGGACGAGCGACCCGAGATACCGAAAGTCGGAACAGATTGGTATGGGCGTTCCGGCGAGAGCTAAAGCTACAGGACCGGAGAGACCGCCGAAGTCGCAGAACAAGTACTCCGTTTTAGTTCTACTTACTTTCAGGCCAACACTCTCCAGTCTGTGCCACCACACCTCCAATCTATTCTGGACCTCTAGGCCACTCTCGGCAACCAGCACAATGTCATCGGCAAACAACATACACCAGGGAGCCTCTTCCTGAATGTCCGACGTAAGAGCGTCCATTATCATCAGGAAGAGGTAAGGGCTGAGAGCCGACCCTTGATGTAAGCCGACAGCCACATTGAAGCTGCTAGTGGTGCCCACTGTAGACCGGACTTGGGTACTGCATTGACTGTACATCGCTCGGATCAACTGAACATACTTCCCAGGCACACTTTTCTCCTTAAGGGCCCACCACAGAACCTCACGAGGCACCCGGTCGTATGCCTTTTCGAGGTCAACGAATACCATGTGCAAGTTTTTATGTGCACTTCTGTATTTCTCACACAGCTGATAGGATTAGCAGTAGCAGTAGGCACTGATCGATATTGTTCACATAAACAACAAATAATAAAGGACCGAGCAACGAACCCTGAGGCACTCCACTAGGCACATTCATCCAGCTAGATATATAATTATTAAGTACTACTGCCGGTGACCTATTAATAATGTAAGAAGAGAACCACCTTAAGAGGTCCCCACGGATCCCCATGAAGCTTAGTTTCTTTATCAGAGTATCGTGGTCGATCCGAACAAATGCCTTGCTATAGTCTGTGTAAACTACATCGATCTGTTTACCATTGTCCATAGCATCAGTAATGAAGTCATTAAACAATATTAAATTAGAAGTGGTAGAGTGCCCCTTTAAAAATCCATGTTGGAAGAAGCTGAGCGAGCTAGCGAAGGCATTGATAATATCACTCTGAACATGATTGTCATGACTTTGCCACATACTTTGAAGGCTATTACAGATATGGTAAATTGCTCAATAAAAACTTCAACTTTCCCCGAAGAATGGAAGATTGCCTCGGTGAGACCATTGCCTAAAGTTCCAAATCCAGTTGAATTAAAAGATTTGCGACCTGTTAGCATATTGCCATGTCTGTCAAAGGTATTGGAAAGGGTTGTCGCCAATCAATTAACTGCTTTTTTGGAACAAAACAACATATTACCAGACTTACAATCAGGTTTCAGAAAGCAGCGAAGTACCGCTACTGCTTTACTGGATGTGACTGATAATGTGTTGTCTGCCCAAGACAAGGGAATGTGTACGTGTCTGGTCTTACTTGATTTTTCCCGCGCTTTTGACGCAATTAATATACCACTATTAATATCCAAATTAATTTATTACGGTTTCGACCCTGACGCTGTGCAATGGTTCCGTAGTTATCTCAGTGATAGGAAGCAACTTGTTGATTTACGCTTTGGGGATGGCACCTCTTTGAAATCAGCACTAAGCTCTATAGAGAGAGGAGTCCCACAAGGCTCTATATTAGGACCGATTATTTTTATCCTGTATTGTGCAGATATAATTAAATGTCTTCATAATTGCAAGTATCATATATATGCCGATGACGTCCAACTATACATATCATTTTATCCCGACGAATATGATACTGCCATGAGAGCCCTAAACGACGATCTTCGCAGAATTGCGGCCTGGTCCGAGGATAACTGTCTGTCGTTGAATCCTAATAAAACCAAATTTATGATACTTGGTTCTAAACAACAGCTTGCTAAGTTACCATCAACGTTTGGACTCGAACTTATGGGTAAGCCGATAGACAGAGTCTGCGAAGCAAGAAACCTTGGTCTCATTATGGACAAAGACCTTCGTTACGAAAAGCATGTCGCTGACTCGGTAAGAAACTGCTTTTATCGTTTAAAAGTGCTTTATAAAATGAGATCTTACCTATCTGAAACACTGAGAGAACAGCTCATCGAAAGTCTAGTTTTGTCTAGGCTTAATTACGCAGACACGGTTTACGGCCCGCGCCTCCTTGCTCGTACTGACCGTCTCATTCAAAGGGTGCAAAATGCTTGTGCACGGTTTTGTTATAAAATTCCTCCCAGAAGCCACGTAACGCCATTTCTTAATAAGCATTTTATCCTCAAAATGAAGTCGAGACCTAAGCTTCACTTGGCCTGCCTTTTATTTGGTGTGATTAAATTTCGGAAACCGGACTACCTCTACAATAAACTGTCTTGGATCACTAGCAGGCGAGAATGCGGAAGACGGCAATGTTCGCAGCAACTTTCATCGCAGCCCCATAGTACGGCAGCTTATAGAGGCAGTTTCCGTTACGCTGCGTCCAAAATATATAATAATATTCCGCCTCCTATAAGAGAATTAAAAACGTTAAGTACTTTTAGAAAACGTTTACGGCAGTTTTTGATTGACGGGCAGCGGAAACTAGACCTCACCAATATAAACGTTTCATTGATCTAACATGCGACACTTACCTTTTTTTTCCATTTATATTTACACATTACACGATATACTCGTAGTTTCACTTTTACTCACAACGTTACACTACACATAATTTCATCGGGAATATACATATATTTATTTAAGTACTTTTATTTATTTTTCTCAAATACCCGCGGTTTTGCTACTGACTGCCGCGTTCTGACGCAAAATGCCTAGTGAACGTCACGTGCACTGTATTGACGGCGAGGGCTTGAGACTTGATTTAATTGTAATATACAGGGTGGTCAAAAAGTCGTGGATCAAACGAAACAGGGGGACAAAGGAGGTAATTTCCAACAAAAAATCTTTCTCCAGCATGGCCATAACTTCATTGCACGAAAAGATATGAATTATTTTTGTTTTTTCCATGAAACTACCGAGATTTTTTACAATTTAATCAGTAGAAAATTAAATTGATTAAAAACAATAAAACAAAAGGTGTTGTATTATGACTCAATTATGTATCAATACTACAAAAATTGTATTGCAGCTCTTGGTATCAAATTTAACGAGCAATGAATTTTTTTCCGTAAATTTTGAAGCGTTACAAGAAATTACTTCTCACTTTAAGACCACCATTTGAAAAAAAAATGTATTACGGAAAAGTGACCCTGTATTAAAAAAACTTGCTGGTTTAATGCTGATTCGAATGAGGTACAACACTTTACTCTTTGATCTTTAGTTTTGGTTTTACCGTCGTTTTTTCATATTAAGGTGCAAATTTCATTAAATTAGCCTTATTTTTAAATTGATTAGTTTATCATAAACTGCTAGTTTTTTTGTACGTTGGAACGCTAGAACTGTTCTGTTCTTGTCACACTTAGGATTTATGAGATGGATAGACACTCTTTCACACTAACCACCGATAGTTACCTGAACGAACGAATACTTTTTAATTTTCTTAACATCCACAATTTACACTACTACTCCAGTACCTGCCTGTTTGGCAGAAACATGTGGGCTGGAATAATTGACCAGCAGCTTGTGCTACATGAAATGCCACCAAGGCTGAATGGTGCTGTGTATTGGAATTTTTTACAAAATAATTTGAACCAAATACTGAACGAAGCTGAGATTCCTGAAGATAGAGTGGCAGAAATGTGGCTGCAACAAGACGGCGCCCCGCCTCATTATGCTAGAGCAGTTCGAGGACATTTGAACGAGAGTGTAGGGACTTGGTGGTAGGTGTCTTCGAAATGAAAAGCAAATGGTAGACGATCAAAATCTCACTAGCGCGTACCGCTCGCCGCGCCCTGGCGGCAGTTTAGTACACTGCGCCGGCCGCACTGGCCGGACGGAGCTGTGATGTGCTTGAATGATTTGTAGGGTCGCTACAAGAGCTTCCCTAACCGGTGGATTGGTCGAAGCGGACCTATTGCATGGCCATCTCGGTCGCCCGACCTCGGTCTACCGATCCCATAGACTTTTTTGTTTGGGGCTATTTCAAAGAAATAGTGTATCAAGGAGAGAATAACACCGAACAAGAACTACGACAAAAGCTCGAGTTTGCTAAGTTACAAATGCTAAATAACAGAGGTGCATTCCGCCGATTACATTCGAATTTTATTAGGCGGTGCAGATTGTGTATTATGGTCAGAGGTAGGAACTTTGAGCATTTAATGTAAAAAATTGCATTTAAATAAAATTACTAAGGCATAATCGTTGTTTTTATAAAAATCTAAACCTTCCTTTAAATTTACTATTTTATTAAATTTGCACCTTGATATGAAAAAACGACCGTAAAACCAAAACTAAAGATCAAAGAGTAAAGTGTTGTACCTCATTCGAATCAGCATTAAACCAGCAAGTTTTTTTAATACAGGGTCACTTTTCCGTAATACATTTTTTTTTCAAATGGTGGTCTTAAAGTGAGAAGTAATTTCTTGTAACGCTTCAAAATTTACGGAAAAAAATTCATTGCTCGTTAAGTTTGATACCAAGAGCTGCAATACAATTTTTGTAGTATTGATACATAATCGAGTCATAATACAACACCTTTTGTTTTATTGTTTTTAATCAATTTAATTTTCTACTGATTAAATTGTAAAAAATCTCGGTAGTTTCATGGAAAAAACAAAAATAATTCATATCTTTTTGTGTAATAAAGTTATGGCCATGCTGGAGAAAGATTTTTTGTTGGAAATTACCTCCTTTGTCTCCCTGTTTCGTTTGATCCACGACTTTTTGACCACCCTGTATATGTACTACCTACTAAAAGTTATATTGAATGTATTTTTATTATCTTCTATTTTTTATTTTATTTTTTATCAAGCGATTTTTATTCTTATAACACAATACACATCTCTAACATCTAGCACCTATTTATATTTTATCACTTTGTACACCTACAGATTAAACATATGTATATATATAATAATATTATGCTTTTATACATTTATTTTTAATTCTCATGTAGGAAACTGATTGTCATCCGTATCTACACCCAAAGGTCCAGTTGAAAACCAGCGTCAGGCAACTGCTACGTAGTTGTCTGGCATTATGCTGAACTGGACCTATTTGGCACAGCCGTGAGACATCAATATTGTTAATCTTATTTCTTTTTATTTTTCTTTCTATTTTTGTTTTTTTGTTTTTTTTAATTTTAACTTAAGTTTGTAATTATTTATTTTATTGGTAATGCTCATGGATGCCAAATAAACATGTTTTCTTTCTTTCTTTCTTTCTTTCTAGCAAGGGCGGAATATAACTGATTATAGACAATCCTCTCAAATATGTTAGCTATAATACACAGCTTGGATATAGGCCTATAATTAGTGACCTCGGTTTTCGAACCCTTCTTGTGTACTGGTGTAATAAAAGCAGATTTCCATACTTTAGGGACAACACCAAGAGTCAAAGACCTGGAAAATAAAATAGAGATAGAAGTAGCAATGGAAGGCGCGCATTTTATTAGAAATTTTGATGAAATTTTATCAGGGCGCTGGCCCTGATAAAATTTCACCTTTAGTTGGATCTAGGTTACGAAGTAAATCGGTCTCAACATCAACACTGACCTCTATGTGACAGACGTCAGATGAAGTTCTCTTATCCGAATGGATAAAAGAAGGTGGATCGGGAGTATTAGAGGTAGTAGAGTAGGAAAGTCGACATGAAATAAGATGAAAAAGCTTCAAAAATAGAATCCCCAGTGATTAACGATTCATTGTTGTAATTTAATGTACTAGGTATAGAATTGGATTTGTAGCGATTTTTAACAAAGGTCCAAAAATATTTAGGGTTATCTTTAATGGATTTTTCAGTTTGACTAAGATAATATTTATAACACGAAGCTTCCATAGTCTTGACTCTGTCACGCAAATATTTAAAAGTTAACTCATCAGACTAATTTCCATAATTCTTGAATTTTTTTAGGTACTTATATTTTTCTTTGATTGTTTTGACGAGTGATGAGCCATACCAGACTGGGTATTTATTATTACATACTAGTTTTTGTGGTATATACTTGATATGAAGTTGTTGTTGAAGTAAGAATTCAACGAGCACGAGTACGAGAACGAGTTGAAAATTCACGTTCCCAATTAGTGCTAGAAATCTCTTTCTGTATAAAATCGAAATCGCCCTTGCTGTAAATGTACCGCCAACGCGGTGCGTGGTCTAGAGGAGGTATTTCGAAAATGTCAACTTCAATTAACAGCGCAGGATGATAAAGATCAATGGGCACTAGAGGGTCAACACACTTACTGACACACGCTACCTTATTTGAGAGGACTAGGTCCAGCAGTCCATACTTATTAGCTACCCCATTATACTGTCCAAAGTCCAACGTACACAACTCATCCACGAACAAACATTCGTCACCAGTGGCGGGGTTCAGCGGGACTAACGAAAGGTTACTGTTAGATGGAGCCCACGAAATTCCACTCATATTGAAATCACCATAACTAAAAATACGTCCGAAGGTTTATTTAAAACTTTATGATTTTATTTAGTCAGGAAATTATTTAATTGTTCTGAAAAGGAAAGCCCTTTGTTCTGTTGACATAGATATACAGTACAAATGTAAAGGTTAACGTATTCTCGTGATTTTGAATTTTTAAGCCGTAAATTGATCCAAAGATCTTCCGCCGAGGAGTGCATGAGTGGAGTGAGTGGAGTGAGGAGTGACAGGTAACTCCCTACGCGTCGCTATTAGCACACCACCACCTCTAGTTTGTCCAGTCAAAGCGTAATCCCGATCACGGCGCCACACCAAATAACGATCATCGAACAACCCCGAGTTTAAAACACCATCTATTTACCATGTCTCAGTTAAGACAATAATATCGTAGGAATTATGTACCTAATACTTGCCGATAGAACGAATCCGTTTTAGTTCGCAATCCCCGAACACTCTGATAGAACACGGTAAGACACTGATCACTGTGGTTAGCCATTGCACATATATCCAGCAACAATTGAATAAACACCACCAATAATATAATATAATAAGATTAGCAAATACTATAGTCTTTGTTCAACGTATACATAGGAAGCGCTAAAAACAATGATAAAACTAAAATCCAGTGGTCAAACGAAGCTAGTGAAGCTTTTGAACAATGTAAACAAGGTCTTAAAAAGGCCGCTACATTGTCACACCCGCGAATTGATACGACACTATCATTGATGACAGATGCATCCGATTTTTGTGTAGGTGCAGTCTTACAACAGAGAATCAATGGTGTTTGGGAGCCACTAGGTTACTTCTCCAAAAAGTTATCTAACGCCCAACAAAAGTACTCAACATATGATCGTGAATTGCTGGCTATATACACTTCTCATCAAAAAAATCGAAACACCTTGCAAGTTTACGTTTTGTCAGGATTATCAGAAAAATGTGTACATTTAGGAATAAATGTTAAATGTCGTTTAATAGTGAGTAATATGAGCTTATCAAATCTTAATGTTAATGTTCTAAATTTAAATGAATTTTTCATAGGTTTCGTATTTTGTTAAATGAGTCATTTTTATTCCGTATGGAGTATAAAGGAAATGGATAAAACAACACACGTAAATGAAAAAAAAAGCTAAAAAACGTTTATTTAATAACTTGTATTCCCTCCCCGAGCTCTAATTACTGCTTCCATACGGTTCTTCATCGATCGGATGAGAGTCACGATCACATGCTGTGGTATATTGTCCCATTCCTCTTGGATTGCATCTTGCAGCTGGCTAAGTGTTTCTGGGGCAGGATCTCTTGCTCGAATTCGTCTCTTTAATTCATCCCATAGATGTTCAATGGGATTCATGTCCGGGCTTCTTGCTGGCCATTCCATAATAGAGATATCGACTTCGTTAAGATAATCTCGTACGACGCCCGCGGTGTGAGCCCTAGCATTGTCGTGCATGAATATGAAGCCGTTGCCAATAAAATGTGCATAGGGCATCACATGAGGCTCGAGACACTCTTCGACGTACCGATGACAGTTTAGTGCAGGCAGACGTGGCCCAGACACGAAAGCAAGCTCTGTCTTACCGTCGGCGCTGATTCCTCCCCAAACCGTCCACGAACCGCCACCATAGCTGACCTTTTCTTCAATGCAGCATTGTGCATAGCGTTCTCCGTCTCTTCTGTAGACCTTGTTCCTTCCGTCGTTACCATACAGCATAATTTTACACTCATCAGAAAAGAGAACTTTGCTCCACTGTAGGTATGACCAATTTAGGTGCTCACGTGCAAAGTTAAGGCGCGCTCTTCGATGGTCTGCAGTTAATTTCGGCCCATTTGCTGGCTTATGCGGTACCAGTCCACGATCCTTCAACCTTCTTCTAATTGTAGAGTCACTTACAGCCACCCTTCGTACAACACGAAGCCGCTGCTGCAGTTGAAAAGCGTTAAGGCGTCGATTTCTTAAAGAAGTTGTTACAATAAATCGATCATCTCGCTCAGAAGTGACCCGATTCCTGCCAGATCCTGAACGGCGCGTGAACAAACCAGTCTCCCGATAACGTTTATAGACTCTATGAACAGATGACAGGCTTAGATGCAGTCTTGCAGCCACAACACGCTGACTAAGGCCAGAATCCAGCAATGCCACAACTTGGGCGGCTTCTGTGGGCGAAGTATCCATACGTTTTAGAAAAAAAACCTTTTTTCAGACGTCCCAAAGTCACAGTATTGAAATAAAAAACAAAAAGTTTAAGGATAGGCGCCAATTTTTAGTTTTTAAACGCTAAATGTACTCCAACCCTAAACACACATTTGTCTCAAAACAGTGATTCATTTCGTTTATAAGATAAACAAATGAAATTCTAATTTTGAATTTAGAATTTTCGCTTATTACTGTAATGGCCAAACTGCCAGCTATAATACCTATATGTATTTTTTTTCATCGTATGAATTCTTTTTTGTGTTAAATTCGGACAGAAACAATGAAAACGGAAGTGTTTCGATTTTTTTGATGAGAAGTTTATATGTCTGTAAAATATTTTCGTAAATTATTTGAAGGACGTCAGATCACTGTGTATACTGATCACAAACCTTTGTCATACATTCTCAAAGTTAGGTAAAGATTCAAATGAAACACCCCGTAGAGTCAGGCAATTACTCTACATTAGTGAATTTACTACAAATATTTGTCACATAAGCGGACACGAAAATGTAGTCGCAGACAGTTTATCGCGCGTAGAAACAATCTACAGTCCCACAGTGCTCGATTACGACAAAATTGCTGAAGCGCAAGAAAACGATGAATACGTGACGCAAGTGAATAATAACACGTGTAGGTATAACTTTAAAGAAAATACAGCTTCCTGATTGTAATAAAACAATTTATTGCGACATATCTACCAATATAGTTAGACCGTATATTCCATTAAAATATAGACGTATCGCTTTCGATAGCATCCATAATTTAAGTCATCCTGGCATACGCGCTACTCGTAAATTCCATCCAGTAAATTCTTTTGGCCAAATATGAACATTGATATTAATAAATGGTCTAAATCATGTCTAAGTTGTCAAAAATCAAAAGTCAACCGGCACACTATTTCGAATTTAGATAAGTTTCCGAACGCGAATCGTTTTAGCCATATTAACATAGACATAATCGGCCCATTGCCTATTTCGCAAGAGGGATATAGGTACTGTTTGACAATTATTGATAGGTATACACGCTGGCCAGAGGCATTTCCCATACGCGACATAAACGCTGAAACTGTCGCTAAAATATTGTACACGGACTGGATCTGTCGTTATGGTTCACCTGTAAAATTGACGAGCGACCAAGGTCGCCAATTCGAAAGTTCACTTTTCCAAAAACTTTTGAAGTTACTAGGGATTAACAGAATACGGATAACAGAGCAGTGGTGGCCGAGTGGTAACGGCCCCGACTTACGAGTCGTAGGTCGCGGGTTCAAACCCAGCCAGGCGCGGGTTCAAACATCGTGAGGAAACCGGCATGTCCTAGAACCAAAAATTCGAAGACATGTGACATCCACCAATCCGCACTGGGCCCGCGTGGTGGATTATGGCCCATTCCCTCTCCTAGAGAGAGGAGGCCTGTGTCCCTGCAGTGGGAACATTAAAAGGCTAATGATGATGAACAGAATACGGACTACAGCTTACCATCCTCAGGCTAATGGAGCGATTGAACGATTTCACAGGACGCTAAAAGCTGCCCTGATGGCACGCTTGAGCACTAAGTCATGGGTTGACGAGCTACCAACCGTTTTGTTAGGCCTCAGAGCCGCTAGCCGTTGTGATACTGGAGTTTCAGCGGCACAATTAACGTTCGGACGTTCACTGCGTTTACCCGGAGATTTCTATGATACTACGGAAGTAGGTTTATCAGAACCTCATAGCGTCGTAGAACAAATAAGAGAGAATATACAAGCGTTAAAGCCAGTGCCACAACCGCACAGCAATTCACGGTTATATTTTGTGCACCCAGATTTATCTAAAGTAGAATACGTTTTTGTCAGAGATGATACTGTACGTTCACCTTTAAAACCGCCCTACATTGGCCCCTATCAAGTTTTAAAGAGAGGACACAAGGTTTACGTTATCCAATTACCTGGTAGAAAAAGTAATATTTCTATTGACCGGCTCAAGCCCGCATATGTATTGGCCGATAAAGAATCGGAAGATGTTAGCGACAGTACACAAAGCTCATGTCAAATAACACCTTCTACACAAACGGGAATCGAACCCGCGCACGTTAGCACAGATGCGACGCTCACTACTCGTTCCGGTCGCACAATTAAACGACCAGTCAGATTTAATGAGTAAAATTTTTGTCAAATGTTAGCGCATCTATTGCTATGATCGCACCTTTATATTATTTTACATAAAGTTAGCATGTAAGCGGTTTATATTATAAATAAGTATCATTTTAGTCTTTTTTGACACACTCATTTACTTTATATACATATGTACAACGTTATAGTAACAAGTTACTCTAAAATGGGCAAGACATATAACAAGTGTTTATTTTATTTTAGTTTAGTTTAGTATTATGAGAACTCGGATTTATGTACCTACTGATATCTGTGTTTATAATAATCATGTTATTTGTGAAACGCTTTCTCACACGGATCAAATACAGTACCAGCTGCGCAAACAACGAACTTAGTAACTAGAACCGTGTTATAACCAATGTAACAATAATAAACACTATGCTGATAATTTTATCATAACAAACGCCATTGTTTTACAGCATTGCAAATTTATGTCAACGTTTGCGTTCCTCATAATTGAATCTTCCTTGTATTCCTTGTACTTATTAATTTTTTTTAACCGTATTATGTTTTGTGTATTTTTTTTCTCCATAGGGGAGGAATGTTGTAGGGGTTAGGTAACACATACACATAGCACGTAAGTGTATAAATAAGTAACCGCAAAGCGCGCGCTACGCACTCATTGTCTGTACACCCAAGTGACAATAAACAAAGTGTAGTCCAGTGACCATCTCTTATTTACGTCTCCCATATCACCTAAAATTCGATTATGGTAAATATTACATTCTAGATAACGCATTTATTAATACATTGCGAATAGGTTGCCGCGCTAAATTTAGTGCCAATTACCCTCATCTGTTATTTGAAAAAATCAAGCATCAGCAGAAAGAATGTACTATGGCTGTAGGAATCGGTTGGAGAGACAGATCTTAGGTATATTGAATTCGTAAGTTAAATGTCCACGGATTCCACAACCTTCGCTCCCTTTATATGCGTGATCGTACATTTGTTCATAAGAAATTTCATCGTGGGAGCGCTGCTGAAGGTTTCAGTTATCTTCAGTATTCCATTGGCTGCCGATTACTTTAGGCAAAAAGTTTGAAGAGAGATTTCTTAGTAAACATGGAAGCGGGCTCGTGTGGTGCAGGTGGCGATGGCGGCGCTGGTGGCGGTGCTGGTGCAGGCCTGCTGCGCCTGGCTGCTGCCGCTGGCGCTGGCGGCGCGCGGCGCGGGCGCGGCGGCGCGCGCGGCCGCGCTGCTGTGCGCGCTGGCGGCGCTGCTGGCACTGTCGCCGCTCGGCGCGCCCTACAGCGCCGCGCGCCCGCAGCGCCTCATGCTGTTCCACACGCGCCGCACGCTGCACCCGCCGCTGGCGCCCGCGCCAACAGAGGAGCACTTCTACTGGGTGCCCGAGCTCGACGCCAATACGCACCGCTCCGTGGACACTTACGGTAACTGTGCCAACATACTTATTAACAGAATATCACTTCTTCAAAATTAAACTTACCAATCGTGGGACTCGGGCAGAAATAGAACGATTATTACACGATAGAGACGCGTCGTTATCCATCCGCAGTGGGTCCTCCGGGGCACGTGAAGCGCCTGGACGACGCCTCGTGCGCGCGCCTGCTGTACTGCGGCGCGCCCTACTACCTGCCCGTGCTGTCGCTCGTGCCGCGCAGCCTGCGCGCGCCGGCGCCCGGGCCGCCGCTGGCGCGCCTGCAGGCGGCGCTGGCGCTGCGGCGCGTCAACAGCACGGCGCTGCAGCTGTCCGTGCAGGCGCGCGGCCCGGCGCACGTGGTGCTGGTGCTGGCGCCGGCGCCGGCCGCGCGCCTGGCGTGGAGCAGCGCGCTGGCGGCGCCGCGCGAGGGGCCGCGCTGGGGCGCGCGCCGCACGTACTTCGTGTCGCTGACGGCGGCGCGCGGCGACGCGGCGTGGAGCCTGGAGCTGCTGCTGACGCACGCTCCGGGCGCGGCGGCGCCGCACTGGGCGGACGTGTCGCTGGCGGGGCACGCGCAGTTCGGCGCGGCGGCGCGCGCGGCGGCGCACGCGGCGCTGCTGGCGCGCCTGCCGCGCTGGGTGGCGCCCACCGGCTGGGGCGTGGACCTGCACCTCTACCGCGTCTAGTGCACCTGGTGCGTCTAGTGGACCTGCACGAGTGCGCCTGGTGGACCTGCACGAGTGCGCCTGGTGGACCTGCACGAGTGCGCCTGGTGGACCTGCTGAGACATGGTCGAAGCACGCGACTGCGCCATCGCGGTTGTAGCGAACTTTCAATGAAAGATAAAAGTAATGAGCACTGAATAGGTACATTTTGCTATATTGTCTAACGCAACTCATCATAAACGTAAGGGGAAGATATACGACTTTTGATCATTTTAAATCCAAAATCACGTCTAAACGGCTAATCAATAACTATATTTTGAAAAAAAAAAACATTCCTAATAATTTGAATTTTTTTTTTCATTGAATTTATTGTGTGTAATACCTAATTATTTTCAAAATTATGAATTTTCACAAAGATAATTTAACTACCAAACTTTTGATATACGGCTTTTTTCATATTGTGTTTAAAAAATTAAGGACAAATTATTATTGGAACAATCTTGATTTGAACAATCATTCTTGATTGGAACAATTATTTTGACGCATCATGTCTGGCAGTTTGAGTATTTCTGCGGCCTACCCAAATGTCCCTTCTTTGGCATTGATCGTCAAATCGTTGAGCTCCTTAATTTTCCTAAGTTGAGCTATACGAATACTGACAAATGCTTGCACTGACTGGACAGGTCCACTCAAATCTGTATGGTTCTTTCCTCAAAAGACCATCTCAGACACTAATCTGCATTATTCTCATAAGATTTGACTATTACTGTATGGACTTTAAAAGAGACTTTGACCCCTGAGTTTGTTTCGGTGTTTCTTCTCAGGGTAGTCAGCTAGGAAATACCGGACTCATCTAGTGTAAACTGACAAAAAAAAAAAAAAAACAAAAATGACGTGTAAAATTGTTGTGAAAAACCTATTTACAAAAATAAATATCATTTATCATTTGATGCGCGGAAAGTGACGCTACCTACCACTTCTTTTGTTCGCTCAAGGTCGCTGGCGTATATCTGCCCCTTAAAAAGCACAATTTTTTTAACAATGTTAGTGTTATAAATACGTCGACGGCATGTGTTCTTGTGATGATGTTTATGAAACTGTCATGGTGTTTAACATTATTGAGACAGTTTTCCAGAATGTATCACTAATTAACTCAGACCTCAAAATTATTCTAGTTTAAAAAAAAATCACCCGTAAGCATGCATGTACAGTTATCTCTAGTTAATTTTATGTGTTACAGGAATCTGAAAATGTAGGTAACACGTTTCGCCTGTAGGTTAAAACATTTCCATCACATCAAATTGAAAAACGAATAGGTCCTATTGGGAAGATTTGATGAGATCGCACATGATTTTTGTTAGATCACTAAGTATGAAGGTAGGTAAGTCTGTAACATACATAATCTAAATCTCGGCTTTCAAAATAATCAAACTCGAAAATACCACCGAGCCTCCGAACGTTTCAGTTTAGTTTAAACGTTGTATCTATTGCTCTGTCAATGAACAGCAAAAGTTATCAAATAGATATAAGGATATGGACAAAAATAAGAGATTACCTACGAATAGTTCAAACCAGTAGGTAGAAAAATGCATAAGACTCATGTATTTTACAATAATTATCTACTAGTAATTATTATTGTGTTTTATACACTTATTTTATAAACAATTGGTAAAATAACACAAATACCAAGTTAGCGTCAACTACCGGAGTGGTACATAGATGCCTAGGTGGCCTCCGACACCCCGGTTGCAAACCATAAGTTGAAAATAAATAAGTAAAACTCTGGGGTGGCAGATGGGAAAACGTTCCAACCGCCGCCCTGCGGCCCCGGTGCAGGCGGCAAGCGGGAATACACGAGCAACAACAACAGCACAGTGTTTCGATTACAACAAGCTAGCTCGACAACATTATATGTGGGAATATTATGCCTCGCACAGCTGACTTATGAGGTTTTAATGTGGTTTCAGCACAAAATAACTGAATTAAAGAAGGTAAGGTTATTAACAACAGTCATAAATGTCAATTTAAATCAGAACATAATGCAATAAAATAAGCAGTTTTTTCACCCTTTCTTCTTTTACTTCCCTAATTATTTGACCAGGTAGGGGCACGTGGGGAAGTAGTTAGATGCTGATATAAGAAATTCAAAAGTAACTTGTCGAGCTAGCTGGTTCTGATGGAAACACTGTGCCCGCGCGCATACCGGACCCGCCCGAACAACAACACATCGCAAGCGTAAGATAAGGGCTCCTATAACCTTTTCAGGAGTTTGGTTCGATGTCTTTGAAGCCAACTATCGATCATGACAATATTTCTATGTGAGAACATACTAAAAAACATAATTAAAAACGGTTAACATTTGATCAAGAACTTGATGTACTCCTTTTTGAAGTCGGTAAAAAATAAATACGTACTTCATGGTGCTATAGGTACGTTGAACGGCTTACACCCAAAATTTAGACTATTGTTTCTTTATAAGGCTAGGGAATTTAAAGCCCACCCACGTAATTGACATCTGTTCAGTTTCCGCTGAGAGGGCGCGGCGCGGGGGCGTGTGCCAGCTTCTATTCGCTAAACTTGAATTCAAACTGTAAGCATCAGGTTGTTCCTCCTGCACCGTATCACTTTTGAGGGTTTTCTACCAAAGTGGAGCACGAAGCAAACTAAGGCCATCGCGGATGATAAATGTTGTTTACCCAGTGCTGATGTGTCGTCACAGAAATAGAAAGAAAATTTTAATTGTTGAACGTCCGTTTGGATTACGAGGCCACGGCGAACCGAGCCAAAGTTATGGTTATATAAATAAGGGTTTGAAACCCACGGCTACCCTGCAGGCGATGCTGGGGCTGCCCCCATTGCATTTAATAGTGCAGGAAGAGGCTGCCCTAGCAGCTTTCAGTCTCAGCATATCAGGCACCCTAAATAAAGACTCCCGAATCAAACACATACCCATAATGGAAGACGCTATTAAACGACAGCCGATGATGGCATCACCTAGCGACAAAGCTCCAAAGGCGTATAATTTCCAAAAGAACTTTAACATTAATCTAACAGAGGAATTGTATGACTATTCAAGTCCAACCGAACTGAGGATCTACACAGATGGATCAAACACTGCTACTGGCACTGGGGTTGGAGTCTTCTCCAACGACCTCAATATTAAAATATCCAGACCGCTAGATAAATTCAACACCGTCTATCAGACGGAATGTGTTGGCATAATCCTAGCAGCCCACGCCATAGAAAATAGAAACGTAACGGACATGCACATCCGGATAATCTCCGACAGTGCCTCAGTCCTGCAATCACTAAATAATAACTCTTACACCTCGAGAATCATACAAGAATGCCACTCTGCACTGGAAAGAATCACGGTGCCAAAACGAAACACTGTTACGCTACAGTGGATTAAAGGACAAAGCGACTCGCAGGGTAACGACGCAGCGGATGAACTGGCCAGGAGGGGATCTAGTGCGGCGGTTTTCGGACCCGAACCCATCGTGCCGTTCCCCTTCGGTCAGCTGCGTGGCTGGCTAAGCGAATACACATAGATCCAAGCAGAACACTGGTGGTCCTCGACACCAGGTTGCAGGGAAACGAAAGAAGTCATACCACACCTTAACAAAGCCCTCACTAAAAAACTCATACGACTTGACAGAGGCAGCCTGCGCCTGGTGGCGGGGACTATCACTGGACACTGCACACTGAATAAACATCTTCACACAATAGGCATTACGGACAGCCCCCTGTGCAGAGCATGTTTGGGGCAGGAGGAGACAATTGCCCACGTGCTCCTGGACTGCACAGGTGTTACTGACATACGCACACGAACCATAGGCACACCGAACTCCCTTATTGACGCCCTGAAAAACCTGAAAGGCATAATCAGCTTCTGGAGAGAAGTGGGCTGGTTGGAATAAGCCCACGAGATTATGGCCGCTATGGCTCACGTACAATGGTCTACACAAGACTAAGTGCGGAAACCATACTCAGACATACAATAAGGGTTTGAATGTGAAGGAGCCGTTGGAACGCCAAGAGCCGTGCGCTCACGGACAGTTTTAAAACTAAACGTTACAAAGACAAATTCATTGTTTTCGGGAATCTTGGTAGTTTTTTTTTTATAAATTTCGCCATGACTGCGCCATAGAAACGCACATAACTGTACCTAAACATATTCTGGCCATCCGCTCCGTGTGAAGATGAGTTCAGGGAGCGAACTCCGTCAAATGTTGATAGACTTGCGTTGTTTGAAGTACCTACTGCCTGGTGGTGGTTGTAGACTAGTCCATAGGTAAGCAGGTAGAGCGGTGCCTGCATGCGGCATTGTCGTGTAGGTACACACTGCCTGACGTTTGTCGTAAGTGGGTTAGCTTTAGTTAATTTATTTAACGTAATCTATTAGTGTAAAATGGTAGCAGTAGACGTAAGATCATGGAGACTAGGTACGGGTACTAACGGGTGCTGGCTGTGCATTTATCATTAGGTCTCATTACAATTTTATTATAACTTATAACTATAATAGTATTCAGTTGTTGCTTATCAAGCTCACCTAACATTTATAGACGTATTAGGTTAAGTAAGGTATTCGTATCAGGCTGTGCCTTGGTAATGAAAGATTCAGAATCCGTTAGCAAACTGTGATTACTTACTTAGATAGGTGTACGTCATAGTTGCGTGACCGTCGGCAACAAGCGGGCGGCAGCTGCTGAAGTTAATAAGTGTGTGGCTCTAGAAAGAAATATTTCACTCAAAAATCACAGTCACAGCGTCACGCCATTTTGGAGGCAATCGGTCGCAGTCACTGCGTCACGCCATTGTGGAGGCAATCGGTCGCAGTCACTGCGTCACGCCATTGTGGAGGCATTCGGTCGCAGTCACAGCGTCACGCTATTGTGGAGGCAATCGGTCAGTCACTGCGTCACGTCATTGTGGAGGCATTCGGTCGCAGTCACTGCGTCACGCCATTCTGGAGGCAATCGGTCGCAGTCACAGCGTCACGCTATTGTGGAGGCAATCGGTCAGTTACTGCGTCACGTCATTGTGGAGGCATTTGGTCGCAGTCACTGCGTCACGCCATTGTGGAGGCAATCGGTCGCAGTCACAGCGTCACGCTATTGTGGAGGCAATCGGTCAGTCACTGCGTCACGCCATTGTGGAGGCAATCGGTCGCAGTTACCGTCACGGTATTGTGGAGGCAATCGGTCAGTCACTGCGTCACGCCATTGTGGAGGCATTCGGTCGCAGTCACTACGTCACGCCATTGTGGAGGCAATCGGTCGCGATTGTGCAACCATTCGCCGACAGACGTTTCTCCTTTGGACGATTCGTCGACAGGACCTTTCGTTTTTGTGAGATTCGTCGATAGAACGTTTCACCGATGGACGTTTCGTCGACAGGACGGTTCGCATTTGTTTGTTTCGACGACAGGACTTTTCAACTATGGAATATTCACCTTTAGATCGTTTTGGCTACTGTTTTCACTATTTAACTACAAAGGCACCAAAAAGCTATTATATAGCTTGCTACAAAGACATGAAGAAAGAATATGTTTTAATGTGAGATCACCTATACTTTACATAGCCAAATTCTTCTACTTTATTATTGCAAACATAAGGGAAATAAAAAAAAAACAAAAGATTAATTAAACGTATTTATTTATATTATAAAGCGGTGATTAGAAAGTGTTAAGCTGATAGTTGAGTATGCCTATATTAAAAAAATAAAAACAGATAATCATGACTACCCACACTTTGGTCACATACCTATAGGTATTTTATTATACTAAGCTAAGTATCAGGCGCCTGTTACTGGCAATGTTACAAAAAGCAAAATTTTCTAATCACCGCTTTATAATATAAATAAATACGTTTAATTAATCTTTTTTTTTTATTTCCCCTATGTTTGCAATAATAAAGTAGAAGAATTTGGCTAGGTAAAGTATAGGTGGTCTCACATTAAAACATATTCTTTCTTCATGTCTTTGTAGCAAGCTATATAATAGCTTTTTGGTGCCTTTGTAGTTAAATAGTGAAAACAGTAGCCAAAACGATCTAAAGGTGAATATTCCATAGTTGAAAAGTCCTGTCGTCGAAACAAACAAATGCGAACCGTCCTGTCGACGAAACGTCCATCGGTGAAACGTTCTATCGACGAATCTCACAAAAACGAAAGGTCCTGTCGACGAATCGTCCAAAGGAGAAACGTCTGTCGGCGAATGGTTGCACAATCATCGGTCGCAGTCACAGCGTCACGCTATCGTGGAGGCAATCGGTCGCAGTCACTGCGTCACGCCATTGTGGAGGCAATCGGTCGCAGTCACAGCGTCACGCCATTGTGGAGGCAATTGGTCGCAGTCACAGCGTCACGCCATTGTGGAGGCAATTGGTCGCAGTCACACCGTCACGCCATTGTGGAGGCAATCGGTCGCAGTCATTCATCCTATCAAGTTCAAAATAATTTTCTTTAAGTTCTGCTTTTAATATTTTTAATAGACCTGTGTAACCTTTACTGGACCGACTCACTGTTTCGAAACATTGAAACAGCAGTAATGTTTAAAATGCATATTTGGAACAATTAAAACACACTTTACCGTACGTGACCTGCAGTCTTTTTAAAATTCAAATTGAAACGTTAAAATTCGAATTGAGTAATATAAATATAATTTACTAGCTTTTGCCTGCGGCTTCGCCCACATGTTGTTAGCAATATATAGGCTACCAGCGGCTTCACCCGCGTCTGTGGTTACTGCTCCGCCCGGATAGGTCATAGCGTGATGTTATATAGCCTATAACCTTCCTTGAAAAATGGACTATCCAACACAAAAATAATTTTTGCAATCGAACCAGGTGTTCCAGAGATTACCTCCTACAAACAAAAAAATAAACTTTCTTTATTATATTATATAGTGTAGATGACTTAAATTATAAACATCTGCTTTAAATTATTCTCAAAACAAAATTCAATTGAATAAAACTGTTAGTGTAGGTATACGACGAAACCGAACAGATCACGATTCGTAACAGTCTGTATCTTTTGATCTGCTGTACCAAATGATGCGATGTTCCATATTATTGTTGCTTAAGGATTCTGGTACATAGTGAGAAATTTGTGAGGGACGGGAAATTACGGTACACTACACTGAGCGTGCCGACACACTCGGCCGGTTTTTATTTATAATATTGGTAGGTTTGGCCGCTGTCTCGCCTGATGGTAAGTGATGACGTAGCCGACGACAGAGCAAGCTTCCCTAGATTACTTCTAGGGAAGCGTGCTCTATTCACTCTTGACTTGATGACCGCTAGGAGTTGGAGTACCTAAGCATACCTACTTACGATATTGACCAAGCAGGAAGACGTCGAAGGCACCATTGTGTTGCACCTTGCATACCCTTTCTGTAATGATTAGTTCAGCTTCGGTTCAGGCACCCAGATGTATTTACCTATTGCAGTCGGTTTCCATGTTTTTTATTATGGTGTTATTTTTTTTTAGTTAAAATAAAAATGATGAACCTAAGACTATGCATTTTATTTATCAACTAGCTTTTGCGACACTAACGAGAACCGCGAGGAGAAATTATGAGTTCTCGCAATATAGCCATACGTTGGTCCGAAATGCTGTCCAAGGGATACGGAGCATTCTTCTCCAGCACCACACCTCAAAGGAGTCGATGCGTTTGCAGTTTTCAGCATCCATTTTGGTGTTGCGATTGTGACATGGCGCCCTTAGCCACACCAATTCTCCTGCTTCCTTCTCGCATGAACCATCGTTATGTACCTAGTGTGAACCAACTGTTACGTCAGGATGGTCACAGTAAAACAAGGATACTTCTCATTCAACAAGTTTACAATTATATTTCAAATATTACAGCAGCTAGTAATTTTCTCATAATGTTATTTTCTTAGCAACCGTAACTAAGGAGACTTATGAAAGGAAAACTGTCAACACAGCAGCTTTTATAATACACACGAATACATTACTATTAATTTACAATTGAATAATCTAATGAAATGGCTCGTTAAATATTAATTATTAACAATAATATATATCAAAGAATAATGCGCAATATAATAACTTTTAAAAATTATTTGATGTACTGGAAGCTGACAAGCGGAAGGCGCTATAATCGTTTATTTATAATTGGCACTGATTTAAAGGAGCAGTTGTAAATAGCGGTTTTGGTAAGTTAAAAAATATAAATGGGAGGTTTAATAACTAGTTCAGCAGTTAAAGCTAAGCAGTAAAATAAACAAAAATGAGTAATAAAAAATAATAAAACTGATCGGTGAATACAAAATTGAGCAGAAAAATAATTAAATGGGCAGTAAAAATGAATGAATGGGCAGTTACGTGTGGGCAGTAATAAATCAGAATTTGTCGGAAAGAAATCTTATTCTAAGCAATTCTATAAATAATGAGGTTGTAAATTAGTGTTGAGATAATAGTATAGCGGTGTGACGAACGGGCAGGGACAGATAGACGAAGTCCCACCATAAGGGTTCCTTTTTTTAACCGACTTCAAAAAAAGGAGATGGTTCTCAATTCGGTTGTATTTTTATTTTTTATGTTTCTTACCTCAGAACTCCTTCGTTTATGGACCCGCGCTATAAGCTCCGCCCAACTAACGAACATTTGACCTCTCTTTTCAATGAAATTGAGTTCTGGTGTCACCGCTCGCTATGATCTGCCGATCTATTTATCGATCTGCCCATTCCATCATTTTTACTGCCCATTTAGTTATTGGACAGCTCAATCATTTTTAGATATTGACATTGTATGATAAAATAACCGACAAGTTGTTTTTTTTTTACTGTCCATGTTTTACTGTCGCAATAATTAATGAACTGCCATTAAATTAAATAACTGCTCAATATGTTTTTGAACTGATCATAATAACATCTCAAATATTTAAATAACTGCTCAAAAAATTAGTTCCCTTTATAATTGTTCGAGACAATAGACCAAGAAGTTACGATGTCAAGTATGTACTAAAGAGTTTTCATGACGAGCTGGTACATGACGAACCCGAAGTTTGTAACACTAGTGATATTGGAGCCCAGGTAAATAAGAGTAGAATACAGGATCGACGCACAAAATATCGATAAATGCTAATACGATGCTACAAAATTGCGATGCACGTTACGGCGAAAGACCGTGTCATACACCGCAGCAGAACCACTTTGACTATATTATGATAAATGATAAATGATGATAAATGATATTTATTTTTGTAAATAGGTTTTTCACAACAATTTTACACGTCATTTTTGTTTTTTTTTGTCAGTTTAAACTAGATGAGTCCGGTGTTTCCTAGCTGACTACCCTGAGAAGAAACACCGAAACAAACTCAGGGGTCAAAGTCTCTTTTAAAGTCCATACAGTAATAGTCAAATCTTATGAGAACAATGCAGATTAGCGTCCGAGATGGTCTTTTGAGGAAAGAACCATACAGATTTGAGTGGACCTGTCCAGTCAGTGCAAGCATTTGTCAGTATTCGTATAGCTCAACTTAAGAAAACTAAGGAGCTCAACGATTTGACGATCAATGCCAAAGAAGGGACATTTGGGTAGGCCGCAGAAATACTCAAACTGCCAGACATGCGTCAAAATAATTGAACATACGGAAAAAAAATCCACATAGTCCTCATATTCACAATAAAATACAGAAGTGTAGAAAATTGTAATATTTAACAAAGTAAATATTTTGGTCAAATATAAATTAAAAAAAAATAATAATTAATAAATACATATTGTAAAATAAAAACAAATATGAAGGTCAAATTGTAAACAATATAAGTACAAAAGCACAATTGAAATATAAAAAATCAGAAGAGAACAATTGTAGAACATACTGGAGCAGGTCAATCCCAAGCCTTTTTGTCCTCAAGATAGTCTTTTACATTGTAAAAAGCCTTTAGCAAAAGTTTCCGTTTTACAAATGATTTGAATTTATTAAGGCTTAGTTCCTGAATATGATTAAGAAGCTTATTATAATAATGTATACACTGACATTTGAATGATTCCCCTATTTTTTTGAGCCTGGTAGCAGGCGCCACAAATTTATGTTTATTCCTAGTATTAAAATCATGAATATCACTATATTTCTTAAACGTGTTTTTATTTTTATGGGCATACAAGATATTTTCGTAAATATACTGAGAAGATACAGTCATTATATTAATCTCTTTAAATTTATCTTTAAGAGAGTGTCTGGGACTTAATTTATAAATAAAACGAATAGCTCTTTTCTGCAGAACGAAAATTATCTGAATATCAGCGGCATTTCCCCACAATAAAATACCGTACGACATGAGACTATGAAAATAACTAAAGTAAACTAAACATTATATACAAATTACAGGATAAAATGTAGATAATGTCTATATTTTTGTAGCTTAATATCAAAATTTGTATATTGTTAGTTTCTTGGAAAATATCAATTCAAAGTGGTCATGCTACAGAGCATACTCTCCAGCAGGACCACTTTAAAATAACGCTTATTTCACGCTGATTATGCACAGGCCATAATATAAACAAATGTATATTTATTGTATATCAAGATAACATCTACAATTTTAGATAAATACTTGCCGATTTTTAGTAATATGTAAATGTTTTATCGAAAAGCGCCTGCTATGAATTTCTTAGCAAATAACAGCCAATGACAAAAGCTATCGTAAATAAATATATATCTTGTTATTTGCTAAGAAATTCATAGCAGGCGCTTTCCGATAATAAAATTTTTACATAAGCGTGAAATAAGCGTTATTTTAAAGGGAACTAATTTTTTGAGCAGTTATTTAAATATTTGAGATGTTATTATGATCAGTTCAAAAACATATTGAGCAGTTATTTAATTTAATGGCAGTTCATTAATTATTGCGACAGTAAAACATGGACAGTAAAAAAAAAACAACTTGTCGGTTATTTTATCATACAATGTCAATATCTAAAAATGATTGAGCTGTCCAATAACTAAATGGGCAGTAAAAATGATGGAATGGGCAGATCGATAAATAGATCGGCAGATCATAGCGAGCGGTGACACCCGAACTCAATTTCATTGAAAAGAGAGGTCAAATGTTCGTTAGTTGGGCGGAGCTTATAGCGCGGGTCCATAAACGAAGGAGTTCTGAGGTAAGAAATATAAAAAAATAAAATATAAAAATACAACCGAATTGAGAACCATCTCCTTTTTTTGAAGTCGGTTAAAAAAAGGAACCCTTATAGTGCGACTTCGTCTATCTGTCCCTGCCTGTTCGTCACACCGCTATATTATTATCTCAACACTAATTTACAACCTCATTATTTATAGAATTGCTTAGAATAAGATTTCTTTCCGACAAATTCTGATTTATTACTGCCCATACGTAACTGCCCATTCATTCATTTTTACTGCCCATTTAATTATTTTTCTGCTCAATTTTGTATTCACCGATCAGTTTTATTATTTTTTATTACTCATTTTTGTTTATTTTACTGCTTAGCTTTAACTGTTGAACTAGTTATTAAACCTCCCATTTATATTTTTTAACTTACCAAAACCGCTATTTACAACTGCTCCTTTAAATCAGTGCCTATTTTAAAGTGGTCCTGCTGGAGAGTATGCTCTGTAGCATGATCACTTTGAATTGATATTTCCCAAGAAACTAACAATATACAAATTTTGATATTAAGCTACAAAAATATAGACATTATCTACATTTTATCCTGTAATTTGTATATCATGTAGTCAAAGTGGTTCTGCTGCGGAGTATGACACGAAAGACCGTCTCTGCGAAGCCACTACACTTCGATGCAAGTTACCGCGAAACACTACGAAGCAACTTGGCTGCGATAATCTATTGCGAAAAAGAAAAAACAAAAACGCACTACTATAAAAAAACTCCAAGAGCATCTAAGAGTAAGAATAGTAGGAATTATGTGTTACCATCTGGCAATACAGCGAAAACTAATGTCAATGTCACAAAGGAATTTTGACACATAACGGCTTTCTAAGTGGTTCAACGAGTAATTTAAATTTTGCACGTGTTATTGGCAAAATTGTGGTGTCTCTTCCATAAAGGCCATTCATTAAGGTAAAGTTTCGTGCCTTGAAAACCTTCGTCTGCTACACAAAATCTAGACAGTTATGTAAGAAATTGAATAAACTAAGTAATAGTGTGTTTCATGCACTTTTCAGTGTTTCCATTTGCTCGTTTCTACCTTGTTCAAGCTGGCGTAAATTTCGATTTTTCTAAATGGGGCTATTTCGTTTCTGTTTTTGGGTTAATTGGAACGAAGTTCCAAATGGCCCCTCTAAAGCGTGTTATACATTGCCAAGGAATTTAATCATAGTTCAAATAGTCCCAATTGCGTATTTTGAGCAAGTTAAGGGCAAGATATTTTTCGGCTTAGGTACTCACAAAATAAATAATTTACCTATAGGTACTGCTGTATAAAACTAAAGAACTTTTCATGCATGTTTGATTGTCATACCTGGCTGATCAATAGTTATTATTTAGTTTCCATTTTTTTCGTTCTATGAGGTAGGTACATAGAACGAAAAAAAATGAAGAGGTGTGGAGTGGTGTGGTGGAAGTGGGGCTGTTAAGTCAGGAAAACTTAAGCTAACTGATCCTGCCGATACTTATGACATACCTAAGAGCACGCTATGAAGAATAATTTCTGTGTGAGGCGTTCAGAATCGTGTAATCGATTGTGAGTCGATGCGGTCCCTCCATGCTGTATTATTTTTTAAGTATAAGTGACGTTACCTAGATTTTAATTGTGGTTTTAAGTGGGTACCTACTTACTTAGGTGGGTAGGGTAAGATACCCAATTATTGGCACTTTAAGGTTCCCTGTTCAAAGAAATCGTAAAAACTATCTTTATAAGGTGTTGCCAGAAAAACAAATGTATGTAAAAGGTAGAAGAATAGTTAGTAAACGTTTTTAAATAAAAGCAAAATCCACTAGATACCTCTTTAATAACGTTTTTATTTATTTAAAAAAATAACACTTTTCCCAATAACTGGCATACTTTGACCAGTTATCTGCATAGGCCTAGTCCCATTTATTGGCATTTTAGTTTATTTAATAAATATAGGAAAATAGTATAGGTATAGAAAACAAGGATGAAGTAAAAAAAATCTAATAAATAAATAATCATTTATATCTTCATATATTTTTAGTTAGACACCTAGCTTGCTTTAGCAATCATTCGGTTCATAATAAAATAGTATCAAAATCAACATTTAGTAAAAATTTTAGGACAGACAACAATAAGGTATATATTTATATCTTATCTTAGCTAGTTAGTTAGCTACACTACTGATTACGTCATCTTTGCGTTTTGGGAAACCTTTTCGGCAACTCAATAAAATCCAGTCTTCGAGGTCTTTTTCTTCTTTTTCCATCTAAATAGTAGGAGGGCCTGGACGTAACTGATGTTCAGGGTTTTTGATCCTATATTGCAGAGTAGCCCGCGGCACTTGATAAGTCATAGCTGCCAATTTCTTGCTCATGCCATCCTTGACAGCCTGTAAAGCTTTATTTAAGTTTTACTTGTCGTATATTTTACGTCGGCTTATTGCTTTGGATTTTTTCCTAGACCTCTCAGTTGTAATTTTTGGTTTCATGGTTAAAAAAGTCGGGTAGACTGAAAATAAAACCATAACATACGTAAGATGACCAATTATTAGCTCACTTATGGCCAATTATTGGCGGTAGTGGTCATAATTGGTAATTTTGCAGTTGGCACCGGTGCCAAGATTTGGAATAATGCGTTTTTATACATGTATTCATCAATGATGCAAAATAAGGTAGTCCAGGGATACTATAATTCACTAAATAAACCTCTGAAAAAATTAAGTTCAAAAATCCATTTATTGGCATTAGTGCCAATATATTAGAATTCGGTTGGCACCTGGATAAAATAATAAAAACAATAAAAACCATGGAAAAAAAATATGAAAACGTAAAATAATATGTGTTGAATTTGCTATTCATGATGAATCACAGTATAAAACACTTTATTACTAAGATTTGATGATATAACAAACGCTCTTACCTTAACAAAAAAAATAGTTTTCACATACCAGATCGAGACACGCTCAGCTGTTGCTATCCTTCTGACGCCATTATAAATTCTTTTTTATTTATGTGTGTCCAGTGCGATAGCTCAAGATTCTACTACTCTATTTAAATAAGTTGCAACATCACTAGATTAGATGTTTTCTTATAAAAACGGTTAAATCACAGAAGTGCCAATAATTAGTGGGGTGCCAAAATTAGGTCACTTTACCCTAGGCATAGTATAAAGAGAAGGGCAGTAGGCTATCTCCGGCCCAATCCGCGATATAATTGCCTACTGTCTTAGGGTTGTCACTTTTAGCAAAATTTTAATTCAGTGCCTATAAATTGGCAAGGGTCGGGAAGTTGTATTTTTTACTAGTATAATAAAAATAAAAAAACTGGTATAAAAATACGTTTTTTTTTGCGATATAAACAGCCGTAGGTATCTGTTTTATTCGTTAACTTAAAAGTTTGGTTTTTTCACAGCTTGGGAAAAAACGAAACTTTTAAATTAACGAATAAAACAGATACCTATGGTTTTAATTTCAACTAGATACATCACGCATTCTCGAGATAAAGGGTTTTAACAGACAGACATACAGATAGACGAAGAAACAACGAACTGATCCTATTTATTTATTTATTTAATCCTTCATGCACAAATGTACAGAGGCGGACTTAATGCCTTAGGCATTTTCTACCAGTCAACCTTAGGGTGATGGAGAGACAAACAGTGGTAGGTGCAATAAAAGAGCAAGGAAAAATGAATAAAAACACTAATAAACCATAAATATAGTCTAATTGTATAATATATATATATATACAAATAAATAAACTATATAATATATATTCATATATATACACAAATAAAATCAAATAAATGGTTTAAATCGACAATTGGAGAACATTAACGCTGTGATGAGACTACTGCCAACCTCTTACGAATAAGCTCACGAACTTTGGTTTTGAACGTTAATCGGTTTGTTGCCATCCTAATCTCTTGGGGGAGCGCATTCCACAAAGAAATAGCTTGAACGAAGAAAGAACAGTGAAGAAAGTCAGTACAATGTGTAGGACATTGAAGAAGGCGGTTATGAGAAGATCGTAGATTTCTGTTGTGGTTAGCGCATATATATTGAAAGTGTGAGGATAAATAACTAGGGGAATTAGGAGAATCAAGAAGTGAAAACAAGGTAGTGAGCGCCCGTTGTTCTCTACGCTGACGTATGGGTAACCACTTTAGAAGCGACCGGTGCGCTGAAACATGATCATATTTACGTAGATTGAAAACGAATCGAATGCAGTAATTTAGAAGACGGTCAAGCTTGTTGAGGAGATCTGCATTCAGGTCATAATAGCAAACATCACCATAATCGATGATTGGAAAAATCAAGGTCTGCACAAGCATTGTTTTCGTGTCTTTGTCCTATCTGAATAAATAAAATACATAAATAAGGGTTCCGTTTTTTCCTTTTGAGGTACGGAACCCTAAAAATGAATAAAGTGACTAGAATATTATAATTAAAAGAAACACTAAAAAAACATTAAAAACTAACGCCTATCTCTTAGACTATAATCGAATTTGTTGTTATGATTCGAACTTTGCTTTATATGTAGGTATATCTGATTTACAATTAGTCAATTATTTATTTTGAATTACGATTTAAGTAGGTGAGAAACTAAAGTAACTGAGAAACCGGCATAACCAAACGTAAACAAAGAAATAGCAGCAAATCAATTTACAGATCAAAAGTAGAAATCAAGCCTACCTACCTACTTCCTCTGTGTGATAGAAAATTAATACAAAAAAAAAGTAAGTAGGTATCTCAAAATCAAGTAAAAATTATATGCTAGAATGAGTATTGAACAAGAAAGGTATTGTTCAATAGGTAATCTGAATTCTAGAATCTATGAATTGTTAAGACACCCAAACACACAGCAATACGTTCTCCTGCGATTATCAGACATTTTGTTTTGATTTAGCGGTGCCGAAAAGCAGTGACGCGCGAAACTCGTGCAGTGTTAGCCCCGACTGGCGCACTGAGGAACGGGTCGAGATTTTGTTACAGTGTGCGTGCGTCGACGCGTAGATACTACGGCGCACACATACAAGCCGCGCGCGGTGCGTTTTTGTATGAAGATAACCTACTTCCCTTCTCTTTATACTATGCCCTAGGTACCTATTTCACGTTTTTTATAGATCTCAATGTTTAAGTATATTTTTTCCTTCCCCTTAAATGTTCCAAATATTGCCTTTAATTCATAAACAATTGTAAGTATAAGATTGTAGGTTGGAGCGTAGCCTAAGGGGCGCTATGGCCCGGAACTTAGAAAATTTTTCAAAAAAAAAAATTTTTTTTTTTTCAACTTCGTACCATACGCTTATTATAGGCATCATGAGCCGTGCAGAAAACGAAAAAAAAATTTTGGTAAAAAAAATTTTTTGGGACTTTTTTCTTCTCATAGCGCCCCTAAGGATATACTCCAACTCCTAAAAATCCGCCCCTAAGGCTACCCACTGACCACTATAGGACTTATCTAGGAAAAGTGTAAATTACCCGAGCAGGAAAGTTGCACGTAGAGCAATATGAGTGGGACGTATGATTAGTGCGTAATCTGCTGTAAACGTGCGCCGATTATAACATTAGTGCGCCGATTATAACATTAGTGCGCCTTGTAGTTTGGGGAAAAATGGAAAAAACGATTCCTGCTGCAGTAACGTTACCCCAGCAAGAAAATTTTAAAGTACTTATGGGAGGGAGGAATATTGTTTATGGGCAGATAGCTTACGCTTGTGCAAGAATGTGCCCCAAAAATAGAGTCGGTACGTGTTCAGGTTTTCGAGATATTGAGTTTCCTGTTGCAGTAACGTTTTGCAAAATCGCGTATATCTAAAACCATTGCTTGTACAGTTATGTTCCTATATCTGGAGCCTGCCGCTAGCTTAGTTACCGAACACTATTTTTTCTATAATGCCGTATGTTTTTTTTTATGTTTTATTTTTGAAGTATTTAAAAATAAACTAGATTGAAATACTGTTTTTAAAAAAGTTCTTTAGTAAGTCGTTTTTATTTTCTTTTTACATACCTTGAAATACTCGTTTTTCCCGGGAACCCTGACTAGGTCAAAATTCGTTTTTTTTAGTCCTGGAACTCAAAAATTTAACGAGACTGCAAGCCTTAATTGGGACCAATTGCATAGAAAAGGGTCGGTACTATTTAAAGTGAAACATTGGTATCAACATAATAATTTATTATAATAATATAATCTACAGTTTTGGTAATATATAATTATGGTCAGCATCGAGCGGCTGCGTGAAAATCATTTAGGATAGTGCGAGTCATGGCAGAACTCGACAGATTTACTAATAGTAATGACTTGTAAGGTGCTTCAGCTGGTACTCGCGCCCGAGTATGTTTCAATCAACGCCGCAGTTCAATCGACTCGCTCGTTACACAATCTTAACATCATCGCCGCTCGGCTCTAACATAGCAGTAAAGAGTTTATCATAACCGATTAATAACAATATCTACAAAATTATAAAATTATAAGTACACAGAAGTCAGCGCATAATATATTACAAAGCTATGGTACAAAGAGTATCATTACGAGTTTAGTCATTGCAGTTTAGTGGTGAGACAAGAGTGACACAGTACGCGTGCCTTTCGTTATTGTACTTTTCTCTCAGATTCAATTATATTACATGTTAGCGGTTCGTTCCGCGCCGACCGGCAGCCGTGGGAGGCGCTCAGTGAACGAGAAGTGGTACCTAGTCGAGCCTTGCTGTTGCTAGAGGCGCTCAGTGAGCGAGAAGCGAAGAGGGTTGCGAGCGCAGCGGCCGGCCGGGCGGAACGACACCGTCGTCAACGTGTGGAGATACATATAAATCTATTGCGAACGAAACATAACAACGGTCACAAAGTCAACAAGGCGGCTGGCTGCGGGCCGCTACCCGCCGCGCGCGACGACGCTTACGACTTCTTCCTGCAACACACAAGCAGAGCGTGAGCGCCGAGCGGAGCGAGCGGAGCGGCGGGAGCGGGGACGCACTCACTGCTCGTGGTTGTCGGTGTCCGAGTCGTCCAGCTCGGGCTTGGTGCGGCGCTTCTCGTACACCAGGATGATGGCGCACAGCACGAACACTTCGGCGCAGATGCCCAGGAAGGGCCACAGCGCCGCGTACATGTCCTTGACGCGCAGCACCGTGGCCGCCGCCACGCCGCCGGCGGGCTGGCACGTGTACACGCCGGCGTCGCTGCGCTGCGTGGCCTCCAGCACCAGCTCGGCGTCGGGCACGCCCTGCTCGGACGCGCTCAGCACGGCGCGCTCGCGCAGCACCGCCGTCACCTCCGTCATGTTGGTCTCATCCGTCGTGTTCCTCAGCAGCCACTTGACCTCGGGGTACGGCTTGCCCACCACCTGCGCAGAGAGAGCGTGAGCGGGCGGGAGAGGCACGGGCGCGGCCGGGGCGCGGCACGTACCTTGCACACGAGGCGCAGCTTCTGGCCCTCCACGACGTTGGTGTTGGGCGCCAGCTTGGCGTGCGGGCGGCCGCGCAGCTCCCACGTGCGCGCGGGCGCGGCGCCGCCGATGGCGCACGAGTAGTTGCCGAAGTCGTCCTCGTTGGTGCGCACGGTGAACTTGAACACGGAGTTGTCGAGCTGGTAGCGGCCGCGCAGGTCGGGCAGCTCCTCCACCAGCGTGCCGTTCTTCCTCCTGGAACACACAGAAGGCAACATGGACAGAAGAACAGACAGTGTTACACGTATTTTTGTTGGTCTGGATTGTTATTTTCATAAATGTACTGCAAGAATAAAGTTGTGGTATTTTTCTTTTATTTACGAAATACATCTGCAATTTTACAATTAATTAATGGCACTACTATAATGCAGATAATAATAAAAACGGGGACTATATTATTTGTCAACATTATGATTAAGATTTATGAATGATTACATAGTATAAAACAAAGTCGCTCTCTGTCCCTATGTATGCTTAAGTTTTTAAAACTACGCAACGGATTTTGATGTGGTTTTTACTAATTGATAAGAGTGATTGAAGAGAAAGGTTTATATGAATAATACATACATAATATATTAAATATCATCACTGCACCTGTGCGAAGCCGGGGCGGGTCGCTAGTACTTAATAAATAAATTTACCAACCACAAAATATTTTCGATCTCAGATAAACAAAAAATCGGCCAAGCGTGTCGGGCCACGCTCAGTCTAGGGTTTCGTAGTTTCCCAACCGTCACAATTCTTTCACAATGTAACAGAACCCAGTAGCCCATGTAAAAATTAGTAACCCAATTTCCCGAGAGATGGCGCTGTACCCGGTGGAAATTTTGGATCGCGTGAATTGATTTTAATCTTTTTGTATTTTTATTTGAAGGAAAATACGCTCAGGATAATGAAATATGTAAAAAAGTAAAAGAAAAAATGCTTGCATGTACGGCTACATTACAAAATTTGTTAAGAACGTATTTTTTTTTAATTTTCAAAAACTGTTCATCTAATCAAGTTCAAAATAATTCTCCTAGAAAGTTTACTAGAACTTTAAGTTTATTTTAAGCTATTTTTGAGATTTTTTTCAGCTTCCAGCAGCAGCTAAGCTTAGGGTTCAAAAGTTAGAGGGGGGACGTCTTTTTTTTATTTATTTATTTTATAATTCTTGTACACACATATAAAATAAAAGGAGAAACAAAATTACAGATAAATGGTACAAAGGTACTGCTTATTTCTAAAAGAAATTTCTTCCAGCAGACCCGCGAAAGGAGAGATAATAAGAAACGTAGACAATAGTGTGTAGAAATAAAAAGAGGAGTTAACGAAAACTTAAATAAAACTAATAAATACATAAATACACATATAACTATACTATACCGTATAATAAAATAAAATACATAAATTATATACATATATATAATAGTCAAACTAGAGAGGAAAGATAGTGCTCTTTTACTTTTTTTTTTACTTTTGGAGCGATTATTTCCCAAAATATTCACATTATCAAAAAAATATTTTACGGGACCCCTAATAATTTTTAAATCCTATTCAACAACATATCACACGTTATGGTAGAAATGAAAAAAAAATCACTTCCCACTTTACGTGTAAGTGAACTTCCGGAACCCTAAAAAGACGAAACGAATTGAATTGGCGATAGCTTTAACCTTTTGAGTATCGTAATTAGAGACTAATAGAAAGACAATAGGTGTCAAGAGGAGTTTAAATGATACTTGTAATGAAGTAGATAGCTAAAGGTGGTGAAGTGGTAAGACGGAGGCGGCTACTGACCAGACGTAGGCGCCGGCGTCCGCGGCGCGCGCCACGCTGCAGTTGAAGGAGTGGAAGGTGCCCACCACGTAGTCCTCCTTGATGGGCGCCTCGCCCGCCGGCGCGCCCGCCTCGCCTGCAACACACCGAGTCACTCGCACCGGCCTCGACACGAGACCAGAGCCTCACACCTACTATATACTTATGTTTTGCCAAAAGCTAAACAACTTTTCACAGAGCATTCTCTTTTTATTCTCTGCTTGTTTAAATCTTGACGCTGCCAAGTAGGTACTCTACAAAATCGTTAAATAGTACCTATCCAATCAATAACATGAGCAAGGGCCGACGAGTTCCGGGATCATGATGGGTCTGCACCCGGTTTTATATATTATCTCACACATAATTGTGCTACTAGCAATCATCAAAATGTACTTATCACTACAAAGATAACTGTACTACAACCTTATCTAATTAAACAAAGTAGGTAGATGCTACAGCGATAAATCAACGGTAAATACTGCATTGAAATAATACCTACGTAGATACTACGGCTTAACTACAGGCATACACAATTTGCGATACATCATTAGCTAGGTTGAGATAAATAACAGATATGTGTAGTAGAAGCGCCTGTGACTGTTGCGGCGGCGACGCGAGCGCCCTCTACTGTCTACTGCTCAAGGAGAAGCGTTTAATTTAAAACCGGGTCATTTGAATAAAAATGTTCAATTTCGGTAAGTTGCACTTTGCTAGTGCACTGAGTATGACTGGTACATGATATGTCACCTAGGAAGCCCAAATATTTTGTTAAACTACTGTAATCTCTTAACATACACAGAAATAAAAAATTATACTATAGAAAGAATATTAATAGCTTCAAGTAAATACACAAACTATAATTCAAACTACGGACGTGTACGTAGAGCCAAGCTAAGTAGCATGACCGCCGAGTCTCCGCCCGAGGCGCTGTCCGCGTCACCCACGAGACACTCCTTGAGCTACCACGCGCTCCATTTGAATCCCGACACAACCTTGGCTCTCATTAAATCGACATAATAATTTAAACATTTTTTATTTATCAACAGTTTCAATGGCGGATTTAGGAGTCCCAAGCCAATCGTAGTGGTGCGGGGAGCTGCGGCCGCCGCACTCCTGTAAGCTGCCCTTCCGGCGCCGGCAGTCGCGACGCGACCCGATCGCGCCGCGACTACTCTCTATCAGAATATGAATTTTTAAGATAATTACAATATCGTTAACATACTTCGATGGTTTTGTTTTAAGGTACAGAAGACTTGTTTTTCTCGGATCATTGCAGAACTGTCAGACCGAATCAAGAGCCGATCGCGTCCGCTGTCCGCTCCACGAACGAATGAGAACGTAGCGAGAGCGGCCCACGGGTGCGCGCTATGAAACACTGCATTGCGACAGCCCGATATCAGTGACGCGGGTTGCTTTGCGCACGCGACCAATTAAATGATGCCCGTTTGGTTTATTTCAATAATCCTCACCGACAAATGCCCACCAGTGGAGACTTTTTTTTTCGAAATCCCCACTCGTAAAATAAAATAATTTTTTAATTGATTATAAGTAATCAGTGTTTGCCAACGATCTCATCTGATGACCTAATAGTCGACACCAGAAGTAATCGTTTCTAAATTATTAACCAAAAAAATGCGTTACTTAATTCATTTAATTAGAAAGGTAATTAAGTCACTTTAACACATAACGAGGGGATAGTCCCTGAAGTAACCAACGCGAGTCTGACAGTTTCCAGCTGCACCCAAGGGCGAGATTCTTCATTACTTGATTTTTCCCCCATAAAAAAATATAAGTGAAAAAAAATATAGTATTTTCTTTAGTTTCATTCGTTACATTTGGTTTTCTTATAGGTCGATGCATCTATCTCAACGACCATTGTTGACATAGATGGATCGACCAAAACCGCGCGTTTGTAATCAGCAAACGCGCGGTTGTGCTCCACTCAATTCATTTTTCAAGGTTTTTCACCTTCCCAATTTGGTTCAAGTGGTAATCACTTGAATGGTAATCCACTTGAAGCAAACCGTTTTATCACTAACACCGCAGCCTGCAGCTAACTCGGACGTGGTTTGCGATGGATCCGCTTCCATAGCCTTCAATTCTTCATTATAAGGTTGATAATGAAGAATTGAAGGCTCCGGTCGCCAACGGGGCTTGTTTTACAAGTTGACATTTTCTATCAAAAACGTTGGAACCAAAAACGCACTGTTTTCTTTTGCGACACCACCGCCGTACACATCATTAAACTTTCGAGCCGTTTCTGCAGCACTGGTGCTACGGCGGAACAACGCGATCAATATCTTCCTGCCCTTTTCCCATGTTATTTGGGGTCGATATTTCAAGTTTTCCATTTTGTAAACTGAGTGACACAAAGAAAAAACCCAAGATGGAAAAACATATGGATTACGGTTTTCGAAAAACAAATGACATGAGTAAATAGCTGTATAAATTTGAAATTGGAATTCCTAACTCAAGAGGAGACATTTGAGATCAAAGTGGCCAGTACGATAAAACTCCGCCGTAAGGAGCTAATAAAAAATGACTATAGCTATTTAAGTCTTCGAGGTTTAAAGTACCCTGACACGAAGAGGATAACGTTAGATTCGTTCGCTTGTTCAATAAAGTCGCTGTAATCTCTCCTTATGTTACCTGTGCCTTGTCGAGTACTTATATTTTGTCGCTAGTACTACAATATTAGTCTGACTGGTTTTCATAGTTGCCGAAAAAATCAATTTCAATGAGAACACGTATTAAAAAGCCCACTATTATTTGAATTGGCAACCACCGTTGAGCGCCTCGGTGCTCGCTTACAGGAGTGTCGGTCGAGTTAGAGCCTTGGAGCGGGTCGTCGGGCGGCTTGTGGCACTAGGTGCAATACCGGGCACGGCGCGCGCGGCCGGCGCGGCGGCGCGCACGGCGACGCGCACGCGCTGCGCGGGCTGGCGCGCGCACGTGTACACGCCGGCGTGCGCGGGCCGCGCGGCGGCGGCGTGCAGGCGCGCCGTGAGGCGGCCGGCGGCCGCGGCCTCGCCGGCGGGCCGCATGTCGGCGGGCGGCGCGGCGCCGTCCAGCTTCCACTCGGCGCGCTCCTCCACGCGCAGCGCGCACTCCACGGTGAGCGGCGCTCCCTCGTCCACCGTCACGTCTGCGTCTGCGCACGCCACGCGTCACTACGCACTACTGTCGCTCACACGTGAGGACGTAGCCACGTGCCATTCCCTCGCCCTCGGTGCCTCGAGGCGACCTACCTATCAGTCTCAGGGGCTTTTCATCATAAAATTCTACGAGTACATTTGATTGTCATCTGCATACACTATACAAACTAACTTTACAGTTGATGATACCGAACAAATATCTAACGTCTACAATCACGGAATACGTGTCTATGTTCCATGCTATAATACGTTTCGTAACAGTAACAAAACTTGGTAATAAACAGTTATTGTATTCGTTGTACAATTAATTTTATTCACTCCAAAAAACCGACAGATTCAAGCTGCCACCTTCTAACATGATATTAGGTCAGATAATTTAGAATAATCTATGTGACTATCTTCACATACATGAAGGTCTCTTCAAGGGTCCGTTCCGATCCGTCTATCGTCTACATGGGCATGATGTAAGTAGCTAAGTTGTAAGCTTGTTGTTTCCTTCAACGCAATCCAACGGAAAGTTTGATAAAGAGGCAACGCGAAAAACGAGATCGCCTGAATATTTCACACAACTTGTTCCAGGAAATATCTACGTTTTCTCACTTTCTAACCACGTAAGAGCGGTTATTTGCGAACAGTTCCACGGGTTGGACGCTCTTCATCATTGACAAATGCTCAGTTTTAAAAGCGACCAGCTATCTTCTGCTAGCGACTTCGCTCACGCGCTACTCACTTTCTCCATACTAAGAGAGATTGGCCAAATTTGTATGTGGCTCCGCAGCAACTTGTGTGTACTTTCCACTAAAATATTTTTTTTGTGGTCAGAAAAAGAGTAGTTAAAAAATTATTTTGGGTATGAACATACTTGTGACCCTGATGATCCCTGTTTCATCTAGCGAGGGAGTGAATTTTCGAAATTTAGTGTAAATTTTCACGTTGCTAATTTTGGCTGTGCTTAGTCATTCGATTTCTCCTTTTATATGCACAGACTTACTTCTGCCAGCGGCCTCACCCGCGAGAAAGTCGGTTTACCATGTAGGGGTGGATTTTTGTAAAATCCCTTCTTAGCAGACTTCTACGCCCTGTAAGGAACCTTCCTGCCAAATTTTAAATTTGTAGGTGTTATAGCTTCTGAGATTTCGATTAATCAGTAAGCGGTATTTCGCTTTTATATATACTAGCTTTTACTCGAGGTATCGCTCCCTTGAACTGATTACATACTCTACTCTACCTATCCTACGCTAGCTACCCTACCATATCCTACTCTACCATACATGCCAACCCTAGCCTATTTATCCAAATACACTTCCTTTCTATCCTACTCATCTAACACGACGAGCCTGCTCCTATCGGACGCGTCACTCAATGATCTGGAAAACCGACCAGCAGAAACAAGGCACAATGTGTTCATCAAATTATGATTATGCCAGCACCATAAAATTATATTGCTACCTCATCACTTAGGCCTTATTTGTAAGTTAATAATCTTTTATTCATTTCAAAGATTATTATTTATCAAGCAATGCCGAGTGTCACGGAAAACACTAATACTAAACTAACAATTACAACGACGACGTAGTGCCAACACAAGATCAGCTCCAGTAACAACTAAACAATTTAAACAATAACGAAGCAAGCGTCACTTTGCCCTATCATGGGCGGCGCTAATCTAATGTGCTCTAAGGCCAGGTTCTACTCATTCACAACTTTTTGAACCTCTGGAAATCCACAAATGTAAAACAAAACACCAAGAAAAAATATTAGACCAATCATCAGTCAAAAATTAAAACGATACAAACTAGTTGTTTCTACTAATTAAAAAAAATCACGAATCTAACCCAAATTTATGATTTCAAACGTGTATATCTATCTCTATCTACGAGATTATTTCACGGCAATATTTGAAAGTTACATAAAAAAAAAAAAAAATTATGAATGATGACATAAAATAATAAAGCTTGTATTTTGAAAGGGCATCACAAAACAAAAATCTTTAACAGGCAATTGTTTTCTTTTTTTCATAAAAATAAAACCGCCGTAACCGCGACGTCGATGTAGTTGATACAAAAGATTATGACTACAATCGGATCTTAATGAATGCAGATGGCGCCGAATGTCTCTGGGAGCAGGAAGAATTTCGTACAATGACCTTATTACCCACTGTGTGTGTGTGTGTGAGTGGTCAAAATCAAGCACTTTTATATGAAGTGCGGTTTACATAAAATATTTGAAAAAAAAAAAATTACTAACTCTTAATGAGTGAGTTAGTAATTTTTTTTCTTCAAATACTATTTATTATTGTTATTAAGTATATATATATATATTTAGATATTATATTATAACACTGTAAAAACTTTAACGCATCCCAAGATTTGTCATTAATTTTTTCAAAATTATAAATTGCGTCAAGAATTTTTGTTGTGACTCAAAACTAACCAAAAAATAAATCGACCAGGAGCGTGTCGGGCCACGCCCAGTGTAGGGTTCCCTAGTTTCACGTCCGTCACAAACTGACAATGTAACAGAACCCAGTAGCCTATGTAAAAATAAGTGACTTAATTTCTCGAGAGATGGCGCTGAACCCAGTGGTAATTTTAGACTGTGTGTACCGATTTTAATCTTTTTGCATTTTTATTTGAAAGAAGATACGCTCAGGACAATGAAATATGTAAAAAAGTAAAAAAAAAATGCTTGCATGTACGGTTAAATTACAAAATTAGTTCAGAACGTTTTTTTTTTTAATTTTTCAAAAACTGTTCATCCTATCAAGTTCAAAATAATTTTACTAGAAAGTTTACTAGAACTTTAAGTCCTATTTTTGCGATTTTTTTCATATTTTATAAACTTTATAGTTCAAAGTTAGAGGGGGGACGCATTTTTTTTACTTTTGTAGCAATTATTTCCGAAAATATTAACGTTATCAAAAAATTATTGTACGGAACCCATAATCATTTTTAAATACCTATCCAACAATGTATCACAAATTATGGTAAAAATTTCAAAAAAACCACTTTAGGACACCACTAAACCCACCCACTCACCACCCACTTTAGGTTTAGGGGAGGTACCCTAAAAAGACATTTTTTACCACTTTTTGTGTACTTTGTCGGCATGGTTGATACCAAATTGCAGCTTTCTAGTGCTAACGGTCGCTCAGATTATCCGCGGACGGACAGACAGACAGACTGGCGAAACTATAAGGGTTCCTTGTTGACTACGGAACCCTAAAAACACTAAGGGGTTTACAATCCCTGACGACAGGTGCCCCCACCAATTAATGGTAACAATATTACGACGATGAATATATGACATAATATGGACATTTTGTGATTTGTACGTTTTGCGAATTGGACATTCTGCGCCTAAACGAGCGAAACCGTACACACCTGAACAACTTGGAATTATTTTTAGTTTTAAGATTTGAACTGGCCGTCAAGATTGCTACTAACAGCGCCAGACTTTTTCCTTTGGAGTATTTTGAAATGCCGCGATTATCACAACAAACCGCAAACCTTGCAAAGTAAAATCAGACATTTAGCAAATAACAATTCAAAATGCTTTAAAACAAGCACAATCTTATTGTACACAACTCCGAATGTATTGACTGACTGACATTTTGACAATTTAAAAGTAGCAGCAATGGGTCTATTTGAAATAAACGTTTTTGATTATCAAGTTAACATTTTTCAATAAACTTTTCATGAATCCACAATCCATTTTATTATTTCAAACAAATGACAGCCAACTCAAATGATGATTTAATTACGCGCCACCCAGTCATAAATTATATTTATTTTTGCAGATATGTTTTCCATAACACTCTTACACATCAAATCTTCGTTAGTTTTTACTAGATGAGTACCTACAGTGTTTCCTAGCTGACTGCCCTGAGAAGAAACATAGAAACAAACTCAGGGGTCACAGCCTCTTTTAAAGTCAATACAGCAAACATGAAATGATCACATCATAAAACACGAAAACTGCAGATTTGCATCCACACCCTATAAGGTAACCAGCCAAATTTTAAGTTTGCAGGTGTTATTGTTTTTAGAAGATTTTGTGATTAATCAGCGAGTGGTATTTCACTGTTATTATTATAGATTTCAACTGTTTTATGTACACAGTTTGACTAAACTGTTTATATCAAAACGAATGCACCCTTGGTGTCAGTGGTGTTTGTAAACACCACAGCCCACATGCCATTGCAGTCTTCCTTGTGCTCTTGAACACTTTGCTTAAGTAACATTGTTATTTCTGTTATCACAACAGCATCTAATGTATAAATTAATGGTGACTAGTTCATTAAGCCCCAAGCGAACGCCGGCATTCACACACCTATTGTTCTTTAATTGTATCTATAATTACAAGATCGAAAGGTTAATTAAAAATCCCCACCATCAACATATTTGGGACAATTTCCCTGAAATAAGTCACAACTTGTGTTCACAACAAGCAACAGGATTAAATCATTGGTATACATTGAAAAACATTTCAGAGATATGTGGACCAGGGAGTCAAGTCCAACAAACCTTCATTGAACAGGGACGATTCTCCAACTGGATAAATGATTTTGGCCTGTTGTATATGTTTAAGTTGAGTGGAGAACTTTCATACTGCCACACAATTAAATGCAGTAAACACAACACTTTTCACATGTTCTTTACTGGGTTTGTAAATTGCATATGTGTTGCCACAACATAAATTGTGACTTAAACCATATTGTATTCTTCATAAAGGGTTGGCTTGGTGTATCATTAGTTTGTATTAATACTGTAGAAGTTGTCTTGTTCCCATAGACCAAATAACAAAGAGACTTCACACAAATCACTTATTGAAGAGTTCCATGGTCATCAGATCTTTACCAAAAGAGATTGCCCAAATACATGGCTCTGTATTAACTTATCCACCTAAAAACTTAAATTAATAAATGATTTTGTAAATGACTGTTACTTTTTGCAGAAACAGGAATAATTAACTGATTATAAACCATTTTTTTTTTTACATGGTCAAAATATCAGTACACACAAATGAATAACTGACCACCTGACCTTGGGACCATACTGGGTAAGGGTAGCATTGGACAGAGTATAATGGAAGCAGTTGCGAGAAGGCCTGTGCCAAAAGGCACAACCAACTGAGGGAAATACTACAAGCAACACTACAGTAATACAAAGGAAAATGTATCACCCCAAAGTTTGGAAATAAATGGCTATTTTATTATTTATAGACTAGTTATACTTTAATACCTAGTCTAAATGAACAACATGTTAATTGTTTTATGATGAAAGAAACAGATTACTTGTGCTTGTTCAGTTAACTGATAAAGTTAAGATGTGAGACAAACAACATCATGGTCTCCGGGAAACTTATCAGCAGTTAATAGCACTGTTGTTTGCACTAAACTTCTTGGCATTCATTATAATTAAAAGTCTTAAATAAAGAGTGCTCCCTCATGATGGAATGGTGCTGGGTACCCTGAAACATTGCTGCTCATATAATTGACAAATTTGAAATACAAATAGGTACAATCAATTTTAAGAACAAACTAAAAATCTGTTTCAGGTTTTGACTTCTGAAATTTAAGTCATTTTGCAGTTTTTGTTTATTTTGACGGGATCTATTTTTTTTTTAGTGTCACTTTCTAGGTATGGCACAGCTAAAACTAAATAGTGAACATGTTCTCTGATAAGACTGCTCTAGGTTGTGGCAAAAAGGTTTATCAGACTGTAACAACTAAAACCTGACTTAGTTCCTTCAGTAATGTAGAAATAAACTACTACAAGTTATAACTTAACCCAACACCACCACTATGATCATCAAGATTGGTCCATAAACCAAAAAGTAATGTTCAAATTAATAAACCCAACAACATGGAATTTGGACATAATTAGGGATACCATGTGAACTAACACAGATGTGTGTGAAGTCACTTGTACTAACTAAAAATTGGCTTTATTCAAGTTTTTTGTTTGTCAGTGACTTTTGCAATAAGCCAACAATCTGACCAGAAATTTTAAGAGTTTTTTGGTTAACATTGCTATTCTCAGGAACAAACTGAAAAATATTTTAGTATTGGATAGCCCATCAACCAAGGATTGGCTACATAGCATCATGCTACAACTAACTAGACAAAGCAGAAAAAAAGACGCGGATAAAACCGCGAGGACAGCTAGTTAGTTAATAGATAAAAGTAAAATGTTCTAAATGACTTCATGGCACCCAAACTGGAGTGTAGTGTCGGTGGAAGATAATCCAGCATAGTCATTGCAAACTAGGTACTGGTAAAATTTATGATGTCCTTGCTCGAAATAGGAACAAATACCATTTGAAAAAACCCATAGTGCGTGCTGCCGCACTGCGCACTACTACGCTCCTAAACTTAATATTATCGTTTTAATTAAACGTAACTAGGTCGAAAGAAGTAATTACTCATCCAGTGACATCATGCAAGCAGCCGTCGCCCATCAGCTGCGGCGCTATCGACTAGTACTGTTTCGCGAAAAGCTGGCCTGTTCTACCTATGTTCAAGTTGCTCGACTCACGGCCCACATATCCATTCAATGCTTATCTTATCCATCAACTATCAGAATATGTCTATCTTAGTAGTAACTTGTAAAGTTATTATTATTGTAATACATTGTTCACTTACTTTGTGCGTTTGAGGGAACTCCAAGTGCTATTAATAGCAGAGCCATAGGCAAAACGAATTGTCCCCGCATGGTGTTTTAATTAATTTACACCGTTTAAAACAAAAAGAGACGACTTGATGGACATGTAGTTATGCTACAGTCTTCAAACTTAATTCCACAATATCGATGCGACTTCCTAGATTGCACAGTAGTAGAATAATGATGGAGGAAAAACTAAAATGGCGTACCTACGGTGCTCTCCTCTTGTCTTTGGTAGTATTTTTTTTTATAATTTATTGACTATGGAAACCGAGTCTTTCAGTCCGCATAATAGAGATAAAGTTTTCTTTCTAACTTGTATGACAACTTGTGTCTTTGTCCCAACAAAAAAGCTGAAAAAAAATACATTTGGTATGGTTTCGTTCAACGCTTTAAGAACGGCCAACCCAACGTACATTTTCATACAACCGCTCGAGATGTTATTACACATCTTTCTTCAGATATTTTGGATACACAGATATCTTGTGGATATTATCTAGGCTTCTACAGAAATCATCATCATCATCCTACCCTCATCCCATATTACTTGGGGTCGGCGCAACATGTTTTTTTCTTCCACTCTGTCCTGTCACCCGTCACACTATCACTAACTCCCCTCACTAACAGATATCTTGTGGATATTATCTAAGCTTCTGTAGAAATCAAAAAGTTCAAAAATGTGTAAGAGTAATCCAGTAATTCCAGTATAAACCTCTGGAAATAATATTTACGTGATTTTATCCTATGGAGATGGCAAGGGACAAATCACCGAACAAATTTTTCTGCCACTTTCTGCGGGAGGCGAGGTAGCACACTAAGAAAATTTTACAATTACGCACAAATGCACGCTTCCTATTGATACAAACCCATACTCTAACATAATTATAGTCACAAAATTAAAAAAATACACATAGGTACATCGATATTTATCTTGTATTTATGTAAACTATCACACGACAACAAATAAAAAGTGCCAGTGATGTGACCCAAACCAAACTTAATTATTACAATTTCTTTTATTTCCAATGTACATTTGTTACTTGTCTATAAATCAGGTTTATATTAGAAAAAATATATAAACCAAAAACCGAAATTACTATAATCAAAACTGAACGGCCATATCAAAATATCGGGTGTAAAAAAAACAAAAATGTCTAGTACCCAATCGGATTTTTGTAATTGTCGATTCTTCTAATTTTTTTAAACTATAACTGTCCTACTGCTGGGCAAAGGCAAAGGATTCCTCTAATAATAAGTGAAAAAAAAATCATAACATATTGAATTTAAAAAAATAATAAAAACTCTGATCAAAGTTAAACGAAAAATAGGGTTATTTTGATACCCCCTTATATTACCTACCTACCACCCCCCCTTACCTAGTTTTTAGGGGGTTCTCTATTTGACTGCGAAACTTGTAGATTCCATTTTCATTATCGGTGTGCCGATAATTCAGTTGTACGATGTTTTACTCCATCAATTTTTTATTAGTGCGAAAAACCATACTTGGCCATTCAAAATCGACATCAAACATTGCGATGTTTGATGTCGATTTCGAAGCGCATGGATCTGCGATTTTTTATATGTAGGTGCCTTGAGTTTTGTAACCCTGAAAATCCTATCCTACCCTTATGGTGAATACTAAGGAAGCGTTTTTCAAATACGTTTGCTTGATAATTTAATGAAACTAACTAAAATAATTTGAGTATAAGTTATACTCAAACTAGTAAACTACTACTAAAAATGAACCTAGAGTGGTGGGGCCACTCTAGGTTCATCAGTTCAAATCAGTTGCGAAGATACAGCAAATCTAAGATTGACAATTCTTCTGTAGTGCTTGGAAAACTGTGAAATGCAGGTTAGGTATACGAGGGTTAAAAAAACAGAGGTGCTTCATTTGATATATAAAGGTAAGCAATATAAACCAACGCACTTTTTCTGCGCACCTCAAGGATTTTTCAGCAAACATAGAGGCCCAGCTGCAGGGTCGAAGCCTACTGGAACCTAAGACCAGTTTCTGAAAGGAAAGTCCGACCCCCGATATGAGGGCTAAGAAGGAACGGGGTAGGTCGTTTAGTAAGTAAGAGTCTGACACCATTTCCCGCTCCGTCCTGGTGCGCGATTTGTCATCGGATGATTTTTTCCACCATAAAAAAGTACCTCCGTATTTTGAAGTCTGTTAAGAAAGGACTACCTACTTTCTTGCGATGAAATTTTGTATTGAATTGCCATATTCACTCATGTATTTAACTGCAATGACATTCTTTATTAACATTACGATACGGATGATACCTATATTTTTATTTTATAACCTGTTTATTCAGACATTATATATTTATTTATTTATTCGAAGGAGAACCAACAGCTATAACTAAACAATAACAGTTGTATAAGAACCATATATATAAAGGTAAACTATTACTGAATATTGAATGAAAAAGCATTTTATTGTACTAATCATTCACTCACATGATTTTTGCAGCACTATGCGAAACGTTGGACACGCCATAATCTCGGCGGTAAGTCCCCTCTTTGAGGCGTGGCTGGATAGACCTCACGGCGTCCTCACCTTCCGCATGACGCAGGTTCTCACCGGACATGGAAAGTTCGGGAATTTCCTGCACTGGATTCGTGCGGAAGAGACGCCCGAGTGTCGCCACTGTGTGGCCAGCCCGGAGGACACGGTGGAGCTCAAAGTAGAAGTGTGCCCCGCTTGGGAAGAGCAACGCCGTGCCCTCGTGAGGGTGATCGGCGGCGGCAACCTCTCACGTCAGGCCTTGGTTCAGGCCATGGTCCGCAGCGAGGAGTGGCAGGCGGTCGCCTCCTTCTGCGAAGCAGTAATGCTGTGAAGGAGGAGGCCGACCGCATAAATAAGGCAAATGCAACGGCGCACTCTCCGTAGCCATCGCCGCCGCGAGCCAAGTCTCCCTACGCAATTCTTCCATCGTAAAAAGTTTTGAGATCGCATTGAAGCATCAGACTAACAGACCCAGACCACTACTCAGTGTCGGTATCATCACCGTTAGGTAGTTCCGACCACTGTCTGGTGAAATCTGTATCAATCTATTCTCCGCCTGATCCCTGGACCCTGCCCTAGAGCCACCAGGAGGATTTGGCGATATAGGTCAGCAGATTGGGATGGCATGCGATCTTTCTTCGCATGTTATCCTTGGCAGCCTACTTGCTTTTCTTCGGATGATCCATTGGCAGATGTGCTGCGGCGGGGGATGGAGTACTACATTCCAATCTCTAAAGTAACAATGTCTTGCTAAGCTCGTCTTTGGGTTGGTGCAGAGTGCGGTCGCCGTCGCCCTAACGCGCTTCAACACGCGGCATACCGGGCCTGGGCCGACGTTCGTATGCACAAGGCAAACGTAAGTCAGAAGAAGAGAGCCTTCAACAGCGCTGCAAAGACTTGCAAGAAGGTAATGTGGGGGTGTGTTCCGATGCGGCTTATGTGGTTGAACGGTAAAAGGTTTTCCACTACTGTTTTAGCCTCTTCTCTTAGGAATCTGGCGTTAAATCCTCAACTGAATCTGATCAAATCTATCATATCAGATATTCAGTAAACTATAAACAAAACTCTACAACTCGATAAAACCAACAAATGAACAAAGTTCGGGTCGCCATTTTCCCTCTATTTTTTTTTTCTATGGTGGCCGACTATTCAGCTATCATTTTATCGGTGGGAAAACATATATTAGTTTTAAAGAAATATTTGAAAGTAAATTAAAGACATAAAAAAAAATCGGCCAAGAGCGTGTCAGGCCACGCTCAGTGTAGGGTTCCGCAGTTTCCCGTCTGCCACAAATTTCTCACAATGTAACAGAACCCAGTAGCCCATGTAAAAATTAGTAACCCAATTTCCCGAGAGATGGCGCTGTACCCGGTGGTAATTTTGGATTGCGTGAACCGATTTTTATCTTTTTGTATTTTTATTTGAAAGAAGATACGCCCAGGATAATGAAATATATAAAAAAGTAAAAAAAAATGCTTGCATGTACGGTTAAATTAGAAAATTAGTTCAGAACGTTTTTTTTTTAATTTTTCAAAAACTGTTCATCCTATCATGTTCGAAATAATTTTCCTAGAAAGTTTACTTAAAGTTCTACTTTCGAAATTTTTTTCATATTTTTTAAACTTATGGCTCAAAAGTTAGAGGGGGGGACGCCTCATTTTTTACTTTCGGAGCGGTTATTTCCGAAAACATTTATATTATCAAAAAATTATTTTACGGGACCCTTAATCATTTTTAAATACCATACCATAACATGTGAATTAAAAAAAAAAATAACTTTCCACTTTACGTGTAGGGGAGGTACCCTAATGAAACATTTGTTACCACTTTTTGTTTGTTCACTTTGTCGGCATGGTTGATATACATATTGATACCAAATTTCAGCTTTCTAGTGCAAATGGTCACTGAGATTATCCGCGGACGGACAGAAAGACAGACATGGCGAAACTATAAGGGTTCCTTGTTGACTACGGAACCCTGAAAACATATACTTTAAAATAATCCTTAAAGTATTGCGATGTCCCGTCAAATTTATAAATTTACTAGCTTTTGTCACCGGCTTCGCCCGCGTATGTATATAGCCTATGTCACTCAGGAGTAAAGCAGCTTTCTATTGTTGCTAAAATTTTTCAAATCGGTTCAGTAGTTCCAGAGATTACCTCCTACAAACAAAAAAACAAAGTTTACCTCTTTATTATATTAGTGTAGATTTAATGTAATTGGGCATGTACCGTTTTAATTAACTATATAATCTGAGTCTGAGTTAAATAAATTACATACAAGTTTAAATAGTGTAATTGGCCTCGGCCTTTCTACTTAAAACAAAATGAAGGGTCTTCCTGGATAGACTAATAAGTGATCCTGTAAGGTTCCAGGGAGGGCAGGGGTTCCTTTTGAGGTGCAGAACCCTAAAAGGAAAGTGACAACGGTCGATCTTGAATGCGCAGTAAGCGTACTCTCTCCCATCGCTTGACACTGGTGTGAGGTTAACTGTCGGTATGAATGCACTTGCCATTGCTCGTGGCTCATCACTACACTACCTGAGATATTTTCCAGAGAGAAAGTAGAAAACAAATGAAACAGATATCGGTATAACATTTAATTTTATTGATAATAGTAGGAGACTAACACTGAGCTGTTGGACGAACGGCGCCGAGCCGTCCCCTCGATCTTATAATAATACTCGAGACGACTAAGTCTAAAAATAAATACTCGCAAAAATTAACATCACCTTTTAACGTGCTCGATAACCAATATTTACATACATTACTTAGATCTTTAATAATAATACACTGATTGAACTTTTTAAGTGGGTATAGAATGCCAAATCCGAAACGAGGAACAATACTCAGTAGAGCCAGGTTCGATGTCGATCAAAGTTTTATTATTCATTGAATTATTTTAAAAAGTTCATTCATACAGTTTTAATTTCCAACGAAATCGATCCCAAGATTTCTCTGGCTTCTTCTCTTTTCGATTTCTTTCTATTACGCTATTCTCCATAGCTACGGATTTGGCTACCGCGCCTGTTGAAAAATGCACCCTATATAATTATTTTATTATTATTATCATTCTATCATCGACTAGTGCTAGTAAGGGTATACTCGACTAAAACTACGCACAAGGTATTCGGAATCGTACTAAAATGTAAAATAAAGAAATGCGCCGATAGTGTCGAGCGCGGTGATCACGCCCAGATGCGGATGGTGGCGTCCCACGACGCTGTGGACAGCGCCGTGCCGTCGGGCGACAGCTGCACGCGCGTCACGCGGTGCTCGTGGCCGCACATGACGCACACGCGCACGGCGCGCAGCGCGTCCCACGCGCACGCCGTGTAGTCGCTGTAGCCCGCGAACACCAGCCGCCCGCTCAGCGACCACTCCACCGAGTTCACGCCGAAGATGATGCTCTCGCGGCTGTAGCGCGCCACCTGTCACAACCGACGCATGTTACGGACAAACGAAACGATTGATTTGAAGCGGAGATTATTGCGGAGGCAATATATTTACCGGCTCACCGGTTTTTTATTAGTGTGTCACAGTCAGAAATCAGTGCATTTGTGTGTATTCACATAGGTTCTCACATGTCTCTAAAACACTTCATGGTTCACCTTCGGTTCCGATTTCGGTTTCGGTTCCAGTTCCGATAAAACCAGCTCCGTAACATCCCTTCAACGCACATCAATAGCTCTCTCGCGTATCTTGCCTTAACACATTTCGTCTTCTAGTCATTTTGTTGAAACTGTAGTATATTATTGAATTATATCAAAAAGCGGTTATTGTAAGCTTTTCAAATAAATACATGGAGTGTAAGGCCAGCCGCTGCCTCGAATCTTGCGGGCAGCGGGGCGGCGGCGGCGGCGGCGCGGGAGCGGGACCCGTTCTCGAAACTAGCGGGCAGATCGCGCGTCATTTTAGTCCCGTAGTATTGTTTTCATTATTGTGTCGTCGAGATATTTGTTTTATTCGCAAAAGAAATGTCTGAACAATGGCGGCAACATCTTTTTAATTCAAATTTATTCCTAATGCTCGATTTATTGTGGGCGCGGGCGGTCCCTGCTCGACTAAAGTACACCGCTCGCTGCCCGCGCCCGCCCCGCTGCCGCGCCGCTGTTTTCGAGGGCCGGTCCATTTGATTATACGCGAAAGATCCGACCGCGCCCGCGCCGCCGCCGCCGCCGCCCCGCTGCCCGCAAGTTTCGAGGCAGCGGCCTTAGGGACAAGTCTCCACTACCTACCTTCCACAAGATTTTTTTAATTTTTTTTCCTACAAATAAAGGATCACCCATTTTGGTCCAAATACAAAAGTGCTAAGAAAAAAAATAATCTGTTAGAGCTGTCAAGCTCTTCTTTTTTCCTAGATGAGAAAATGAACCCGTACATCGTCTAGGAGTTTCAAGCGATGGTTTTTAGTCACTGTAATCACCCTAGAACAAGTCACAAGAAAATGTCAGACCGTGGCGCAGCAGGCTCGAAGCTTACTGGGGCCAAGGTCTCTAACTATTTATGTTACACACAAAGTGTTTTCTTTTTAACTTAAATAAAACCAATGGCAATAGTCCTATAGTTTTATATATGCAATAATAAAAAATGCTAAAGGGATCAAGCTCTAACAGATTATCATAATATATCTTCTTTATTGTTTAACCTTTAACTATGGACGTGTGGTCTCACAGGCCACTACCCCACTCGTGTGCCGGTCTCAGTAGCTCCGGTGTTAGTGGCCAAACGACCGTGATTCATTTGTGTTATAAATTAACGCTGATTTTGATTTAGTTTGCTTTACATTTTGTTAACTGTACGAGCACGCTCGACAATTTAATGCTGACGCTCGCGATCACTTATACTTACGATACAATATTAAATGCACATCTTTTATGTTATTTAAGTTAGTTCAATAAAGACGCTTGGTGAGCACACATGTCGGTGTTTTCTTCCACACATTAGAAATCCCGATACACATCGCACCACAGCGGTTGGACTCCACATATTTTTGGTCCTTCGAGACTATAAGTGAAGCGTAAGAGAAGGTGTCTTCATCAATAGCGAATCGGCTTGGCTGGCTTCCCACAAGCGGGTCTCACCAGTCAAGTTGAGAAGGCGCACATATTGGTGACGGGCATCTGCTTACGTGGAACTCACAGAACCAGTGGACACACAAGTTCACAACATACTCTTCTATCAGTGGCAGTGACTACAACAGGCTACCAGTTTCTTCCACACATCAACTACAATGGAAGGACTACTACAGCGTCAACTAATCATCGCTGAAGCTGTTCAGAAGATTTCAACAAACATCAAGAAAGATTCTGCAATTCGGAAAACTGCCGAGTACATAAGAAAACGGCTAGTAAATCTTGAAGAATTGTGGGACGAGTTCGACAACAATCACAAAAAACTAACAGTGCTTTGTGATAACAAACATGAGTACATTCAGTCTGGTACATACCTCTCTGTGAAAGAGCTGTACACAGCTACATGTGCTCTGCTGATGGACACAACGCCAACCGAAACCATGGCTAAACAAGGAACAAGTAGTCAAGGTCAAGGTGACGAACAACAAGATGTCAGCACGGAAGACAAAGGTATGTTGTCCAAAACTGATGAGCTGATTAATCAGCAACGAACAAACTTCCGAGCGTTTTCAAGAGTCGCACGAGGTATAGACATCAACAATATCTCAGAAAAATGGGAACTACAAGACGAACTGCAGATGATACAAGCGCGCTGGAAAACTATTGACGATTTACATTGGCAAATAGATAATCTTCTAATCGGAACAGAAGTGGATTATGAACAGGAGTATGCGGAGCATGAAAACATGTATAAAGCCGTCAAGAGACAGCTTAACCAAAAACTTAGCCATACATCTCACCAACAACAATCTATGCCGAAATTGGAGATTCCGGCATTTAATGGCAACTATGCTCAATGGCCAACGTTCATGGACCTCTACTCAGAAGCCATCCACGATAATCCCATGCTGAGCAAGACCCAAAAAATGCAGCACCTCAAGGGCAAACTGAAGGGTGAAGCAGAGCGTCTAGTGCATCATCTCAACGTCTCAGCTGAAAACTACGACGCATGCTGGGATATACTCACAAGAAGGTACAATAACATTCAGCTGCTGTTTACGAAGCAAATTCAAATTTTCTTAAGCCAGCCGACGGCGCACAAATATTCTGCTCAAGAACTGAAAAACCTCCACGACACGACTTTGGAAACGATTCACGCTATACGCAATCTCGGAGTCGATACCACTACGTGGGATCCGTTTTTGGTGCACATACTTACAGAAAAAATGGATGCAGAAACCTACAGTTCCTACATGGAAAGCCGAAAGGCGCCACGAGATCTACCGTCATTCGGCGAGCTTATGGCATTTTTAGAAAGCAAATTTACAGCCCTCGAGCCCGTCAACAGAAAAACTAACAAGTCTGGTTCTTCGAAGCCTGAGGCCAAAAATACGGGCAACAATGAAGTCAAAGAATTTTCATCAAAACACTTTCCTAAGAAGTTCAACAATAAGGCAAGGACTTATCATGCTCGATCTGAAAGAAAATGTCCATTATGCAAGGCGGACCACATATTGGTTTCATGTAAAACATTCCAAAGTATGGCGTCAGAAGACAAAATAAATACAATTGCACAATTAAAAGTGTGTGAGAATTGTATGTACTGCCATAACGACAAACAATGCAATTCCGCGAAAACATGTAAGCTGTGCAACAACAAGCATCATACGACGTTACATGATGCTTTACAACAAAGGGCTCAAACTACAATTCCTGCTAATAACATGACACCTAAAAGCGTCCCGACAGTAGCGCAACATAAATCGCATCACGTTGCTGGGAATGTGAACGAAGTCGAAGTTCTACTTGCCACAGTCGAACTGTATGTTATGGCTCAAAATGGAATGCCTACAAAACTTAGGGCCCTACTAGACCAAGGATCCCAAATCAACTTGATTACGGAATCAGCTGCTCAACGATTGGGACTTCACAGGCGTAAACAAGATGCAATCGTTTCAGGAGTTGGTATCTCGAACAACAAATGCCATGGCACCGTATTACTTACTTGCGGGTCCATATACCAAAACTACAACTTCACTATTGAGGCGCTTGTCATGACAAAAATGCTGAACAACTTACCCAATTACACGTTTGAGCGCGAACAGTGGCCACATTTAGAAAACATCAGCCTTGCGGACCCTAATTACAACATATCCCGACCGGTCGACATTTTACTGGATGCTGGAGTTTACGCTCAAATTGTCATGGACGGGATTCTGCGAGGACCTAGACATTCGCCAATAGCCCAACAGACTAAGGTTGGATGGGTGTTATTGGGCAACACCACAACATATCAATGCCACGCAGTGCTTAATAACCTAGACGACATTTCACGTTTCTGGGAAATAGAAGAAATAACTGAACAGACTACAACGCTGACGTCAGACGAACAATATTGCGAAACATTATACGCAACCACAACAATCAGGAAGTCTAACGGCAGATATGAGGTCAGAATACCTATGAAACAGGGATTCGAGACACAGTTAGGTTCCTCAAAGTCGCAGGCATTGGCACAATTCCGACAAATGGAAAAACGACTAGACAGAGACGAGTCCATTGCAGAAAGTTACAAAGCTTTCATGGCTGAATACAAACGTCTCAATCACATGAAACAAAGTTTAATTACACTGGAACCGAGTTGCTATCTACCACACCATGGTGTCATGAAATTGGACTCTACAACTACAAAACTTCGAGTAGTATTTAATGCCTCCAACAAAACAACATCGGGCCACAGTCTTAATGAGCTAATGGAATGTGGGCCAAACCTTCAACAAGATTTACAGGCATTAATTCTGCGATGGAGGGGTTTCCAATTTGTGTATACCGCCGACATTGAAAAGTTTTACAGACAAGTCGGAATACAGGAACAAGATCAGCATCTACAGAGGGTACTATGGAGAGATTCCAGAGATGACAAGATCCAAGAGTATCAGCTATGTACAATAACGTATGGTACTAAGTCCGCTCCTTTTTTAGCGATGCGTACAATAAAACAGTTAATTCACGACGATGGTGCTAAATATCCGCTAGCTGCTGAAACATTAGACAGTCAGCTATACGTCGACGATCTTCTAGGCGGAAGTAATGACATTCAACAAGCGAAAACAACTCAAAAACAATTAATCGACCTACTGAAACAAGGTGGCTTCAACTTACGCAAGTGGGCGAGCAACGACAGCCGCATATTAGAAGATCTTACACCTGATCAAATTAGTCAAAACATGATAGACTTCAAGCACGCTGAAACAAACAAGACATTAGGAGTTATGTGGAATCCGTCTACAGATCAATTTACATTTGATTACCCAGTGGAAAAAACAAACACATGCGCTATCATTACAAAAAGATCGTTGTTGTCCCAACTATCGAAGCTATATGATCCACTGGGTTGGCTTTCACCTGCTACAATAAAAGCAAAACTAATTTTTCAACAACTGTGGACTACAAACATCTACTGGGACAATCCCGTACCACAACACGTACAAAAACAATGGGAAGAGTTCAGAAACGACCTAGAACATATAAGACAGATCGCTATTCCTCGATGGATGGGAGCTAAAAACACCCCAGTTGAACTACATGGATTCTGCGATGCATCGGAAAAGGCATACTCATGTGTGATTTATTGCCGCAGCATCAGCGACGATGGCCAATACATGAGTCGAGTCGTTACAGCAAAAACGAAACTCGCACCCACAAGCAAATTAATGACACTGCCGAGACTCGAACTGTGCGGCGCACACTTATTATCCAGACTAGCGAAAAAGGTCATAGAGTCGTTAAACAAACAGACAGTAACAATACAAGCTTGGACCGACTCAATGGTTGTTCTGGGATGGCTAAATGGCGACGTGTCCCGCTGGAAGACATTCGTAGCAAACAGGGTTACGAAAATTACAAATATTTTGCCCCCATCGTGTTGGAAACATGTCAAATCCGAGGAAAACCCGGCGGATTGCGCTAGTCGTGGCTTACTTCCGTCGCAGCTAGTTCAACACAAACTTTGGTGGGAGGGACCTACGTGGCTGAAACAAAACAACATTCCAGAAGGATCTACAGAAATCGAAGCTCCTACATTAGAACACAAGAATAAGAAGCAAGTCTGTGCATCCCAAACATCGTCATCGATCATCGAAGAACTTCTATGCAAATACAATTCTATTACACGTGTCGTTAGAATTGTAAGTTGGATATTACGAGTTAAGACACACAAAGACGATATGAGATCGCCATATTTAACAATACGTGAACTTGAAACCTCGATGAATATCGTTATCAAGACAGTGCAAAATAAACACTTTGGCGAAGACATTATACATTTACAAAATCATGGCAAAGTACATTCAAAGAGTTGTTTACTCAATTTAAACCCATTATTGGACAACCAAGGTCTCTTAAGAGTCGGGGGACGATTAGCAGAATCAGATTTGAAGATGTCACAAAAACATCCAATTATTCTGCCACACAAAGATCGCCTCACAGAACTTTTGATCGAAAAGTCACATATTTCGACCCTGCATGGAGGAGCAAGGCTCACTTTGTCTCATTTGCGAAATAAGTATTGGATACTTCGAGGTGTGCGGACAGTGAAAGGCCATATACTCAGATGTATCAAATGTTATCGCTTCAAGACACCTACAAGCAAACAGCTGATGGGAAACTTAACAAAGGCACGAGTCACTCCATCACGTCCATTCACGCACACAGGCGTTGATTTTACAGGACATGTGGAAATTAAGGCCAACAAAGGCAGGGGGATTAAGACATCCAAGGCCTATATCTCAATATTCGTCTGCCTAGCAACGAAGGCTATTCATTTAGAATTGGTCTCAGACTTGAGTACTGCAGCCTTCCTCGGCGCTTTTAAACGTTTCTGTGCCCGGAGAGGAACACCGAAGTGTATGTACTCAGACAACGGAAAAAATTTTGTAGGCGCTGCCAAAACACTCTTACAAGAACACAAAGAGGCGTTAAAGTACTACATTAATGAAGAACTCTTGAGTGACTTAGGAAACCTCGGAGTCGAGTGGCAGTTCAACGCTCCAGTTTGGCCGTCAGCAGGAGGACTGTGGGAAGCCGCAGTCAAAAGCATGAAGCACCACCTGAAACGCGTTATTGGCGAACAAAAGCTGACATTTGAAGAGTTTACCACATTGTTAACTCAGATAGAAGCGTGTCTCAACTCTAGGCCGTTGGTTCCTCTAACCGAACATATTGACGACCTGAACTGCCTGACGCCTGGTCATTTCTTGGTGGGAGGTCCAATACTGTCAAGGCCACTCTCACCCGACGAGGACATCAGAAACATTAAAACTAGATGGCAGCTACTGGAAAAAATGCACAAAGATTTCTGGAAGAGATGGTCATCTGAATATCTACAAACACTTCAAACACGAAGCAAGTGGCATTATGCAACAAAGAATCTGGAGATCAATGACATCGTATTGATAAAGGATGACAACTTGCCGCCCTCAAAATGGCTTTTGGGAAGGGTTATGGACACACATCCTGGTAAGGATGGACACGTTCGAGTAGTGACCCTTAAAACAAAAAATGGCACTCTAAAACGCCCTATTATCAAATTATCACGACTACCCGTTGAACAAAGTGATACAGGGTGCGTAAAGAGTGAAGGTGACACAACGCCTACTGAACAACAGAAAATTGAGAGACCGAAGCAGAAGAAACCAGCTAAAAGAACCCCAAACAGTTATCTTTGCATATTTCTCACGTTTGCTTTGTGCATAACTACATCACTGCAACAGACTACAGTGAACGTAACTACATTATCGTCAGCAAAATTATTCTACTTCGATAAAATTGCTGAGATGCAAATACAACAAGACGACTGGAAAATGGTTGTTTATTACAATATGACAACATACTGGCGCAGCTTACAAAACGTTGCAGACTACGTGATACATTTGAACAGTCTGACTAAGGAAGAGCCCACCTTAATATCCATCGCCTCTCAACTAGAACACGAAATCAAAGAAATACAGCACTACAACGATGTTTTGCGATCGGAACACGGAACGTGCAAGAAAAGGGGCCTGATAAATGGAATTGGTTACGCAACAAATTATCTATTTGGAGTCCTCGACGAAAACTTTGCCAAAAAATACGACAGCGATATCAATATCATACAGACGAATGAAAACCATTTACTCAACCTTTACAAGGAACAAACATCGATTGTGGAAGGCGTGTACAATATTTTGAAGAGAAACGAGGATATCATGAACAAGCAATTTACGCTAATAAACAAACGCTTGCAAGAAACAAACGAACGCATACACGTGGAACGCAGCAATGTACTCAATGTGATGTCATCTGCATTAGCTGCCAACTTAATTATCTCTAACATAAGGAGAGTTCAACAATTACTGCTCGACTTAGTGACTGATGTAAAAGGAGGACGCGTCGATGCACATCTACTGAAGCCAGATCAGCTACAGGAGCAATTAAACATAATATCTGGGCAACTACCTAGTGACCTGTCGCTTCCCTGCATAAACAGCCGTCAGTGCATTCGACAGATGTATAAATTGTCACGAGTACATGTCAAGCTCACAACAGACTTCTTCCTTTTTGAAGTCAAGCTGCCTTTGGTGAATAACGAACAGTACGAGCTAAGTCGTGTCATACCTATTCCTTCCATACAAGGACAGACAGAGAAGCATATTGTGCCTACATCTGAATATTTAGCGATAAACCTCAAGAAAGACGAGATGATGCCTCTAACATACGACGACCTAAGTACATGTACACAACTGAGACAACATCAGTTACTATGTGCACTGAATTTACCGGTCTATGACATAAAGCAAGCCGCTACAATGTGTGAGGCACAAATTATAGTAAACAACAAGAACTTATCAGCGTGCCACACGACGACGGTATCGAGTTGCCGCAACAACTGGATACAGTTACACAATGATGGCGCGTGGCTCTACACCTGTTGTAAACAATGCTTGACTCGCATTTTCTGTCCATCTGGCACATTATCGAAACAATTAAGTGCTACCGGTATTATCACACTTGAACCTGGATGCATGTTGAAAGGAGACAACATCATTCTTCGCTCACATAACAACTTCCACAGTGAGATAAATGTGACTGAAGACGAGCTTTACTTGAGAGAATCGGCTCTGAATCATTTCATAGCAGACACCAACTATACCTTTGAACCTGAGCACCATGAAGTGATGATGAAGACATTGAAGACGAGGATTGACCAGGTGATGCTGCACCAAGAGACTCTAAACGACGTGGCAACTTCCCACGACACACATCGCTATATCCTGTATAGCTTTATTTTCGTCGTTGTTATTGGGATTTGTCTATGGATTAGTCTCAAACTAAGGAGACGTTATCGGGCTGTTCTTCGAGTTACCTACAGAGCTAACCCGGACCAGGAGCAAGCCATCAGCGAGCCACAGCCACGGACGGATCAGGAGCAAGCCATCAGCGAGCCACAGCCACGGACGGACCAGGACAGCCGCGCGCGCAAGGTCGACAGAGCAACCTCGCCAGCAAGCTGTTAGATTTAGATATAAGTTTTGAACTTTATATGCTATGTTTACATTGTTTCATGTACCGTACATTTACGTTTCTTTTACTATGTTTACTTTATTTACATTTTGTTTGTTTCTTGTGATTTGGGAGCATGTACGAGCACGCTCGACAATTTAATGCTGACGCTCGCGATCACTTATACTTACGATACAATATTAAATGCACATCTTTTATGTTATTTAAGTTAGTTCAATAAAGACGCTTGGTGAGCACACATGTCGGTGTTTTCTTCCACACATTAGAAATCCCGATACACATCGCACCACAGCGGTTGGACTCCACATTAACAAACATGTCAAAACATGGACAATCAACGACTACAGGCTAACGAGTTCGTCGACTCAGAAAGCCGAAATCGCGATTAGATGATCCTTCTTTTGAAGACGAGTTATAAACCCTCATTTGCCAAATGAATTAGTTATGATGAAACGAGTTTTGGGCCCTGTTATGCCATCCCAAGAGCCAGCAAGCAAAGACAATCGAGTACCTAGTTCCAAGTGTAGGACATGTGCCCACCAAGGATAAAACGTAAGACGAGCGAAACGTAAACAGCCAACTTGCCTACAATGCTCCAGGCCGCTATGCCAATAAATATGACCAAGTTGGGACCTAGTCGAAAATTTTATGTTTAGTTTTGTGAAGATTATGTCAAGTTTTTATGTTCTATGTTCTTTATATTTTACTAGCGACCCGCCCCAGCTTCGCACGGGTGCAAAGGTGATAAATTGTATATATAAACCTTCCTCTTGAATCACTCTATCTATTAAAAAAACCGCATCAAAATCCGTTGTGTAGTTTCAAAGATTTAAGCATACAAAGGGACATAGGGACAGAGAAAACGACTTTGTTTTATACTATGTAGTGATTAGATAGATATGTTGACAGCAAATGTAGAGGCCCAACTGTCGGGCGAAGCCTACTGGGGCCCCGGTCCGATTTCCGAAAGGAAGGTCCGACCCCGGTATAAGGGCTAAGAAGGAATGGGGAGGGTCGTTTAGTCAGTAAGAGTCTGACACTGTTTACCGCTCCGCACAAGAATGGGATTCGTCATTAGATGATTTTTCCAACCATAAAAAACCCTCTTTCTTAATATTTTCTTAATCTCTTGTAGATGGTGCCAACCATGTGCCAACTATCAATGATTGAAACATTTTTATGTCTAGTTATACGTCACTAATTAAAAAATCCTAGTAAGCGCGAGTTGGATACGCACATTGAAGTTTCATATAACAAAGGGTTGTGCCAGACAGACCGACAAACGAACAACCATGTATAACTATAACGTTTTTAATTTTGAGGTCCCGAATCCTAAAACGAGATGTACTCTGGGATGTACTTTTACTACAGCATGAACTACAAATCAAAAATAATAAAACGTTAAAAAAAATGATTGACGTTAAAGTGTATTCGAAGTGTTGTAGATCGCTGACTGCGTGATCTCATCGGATCAGCATCACAATCAGGGGAGCCGTGAAGTGCAGCGTGACGTCATGGGAGCGGCGTGCTGGGGGCCGCGGCGACCGTGGCAACTGCTCGGGCTGCGCCCCAAGCTCACACGTCAACATCCGTTAACCCCTGGCCCCAAGGGCTCATGGGAATGTTTCAAACAAATGTTGGTCCACTTTACAACTAACCTTCGTGTAAGACAGTCGTTTGTACTTAATTAATATAGTCTTTGTTGTTGACCAGAGTAGTTTGATTTAGAGTAAAACTATAAAGACGAATTAAAGTTGACAAGTAGTACATACCTCGCGGTCAGCGCGCAGGTCGAACAGCCGGCAGATGGAGTCGTCGGAGCCGGTGACGAGCGAGTCGCCCGAGGGGTGGTAGCGCACGCTGTTCACGTCCGAGTCGTGCGTGTCGAAGGCCTGCACCGCCTGCCCCGTGCGCATGTCCCACACCAGCACGGCGCGATCGCAGCCGCCCGACACGAACGTGTCACCCATGTCGGACGGCGCCAGGTCCAGCGCCATCACGTCGGCAGCGTGCGCCTGGAAGCTCTGCAGCAGCTGGCCCGACTCCACGTCCCACAGCGCGCACGTGCCGTCGCCGCTGCCCGTGAGGATCTGCCGGTCGGTGTTGGGGAACAGGCAGCACGACATGTAGGACGTGTGCGTGGCCACGGTGCGCTTGCGCGCCGCCGGCTCCTCGTCGCCGCCCGACAGCGGGAACACCGTCACCTTGTTGTCCAGGCCCCTGCATCGGACCGACCATTTATGTGGGTGGCTTTAATTTGGGCAGCTCGGGACCTCACCCGCGACATGCGTTAATTTGGCACTCACAGCGGATACTAAGACTCTATAAACATATCAATAATAAAAAGAGCGTCTAAACTATCCGAGGCGCCATAACTTTGAGCTTGGTTGTCTTATGTGCTATCTATCTTTAGCTCTTATTCTATTTTGCTCAAAACGACAGAGAAACTTCATTATCCAAATTAATAGTAAAAACAAAACACACTTACACTGTGCGGGGTGCGCAAGTCTCGAGCTCACATCGCTAACTCTTGCATTCCAGATACTATGAATCATGCGATTCTGCATTAGCCGACCACTTGTACTATTCGTGATCCTAAAATTTTCAAGCTCGCTACAGCGTGAAGTTCGTGTTTTAACGGAAAAATCACTATAAGTATGGTCATTATTGAAGCCCGGACACCAAGTATAAGTAATGAACGATACGAACCCAGCGGCGACCAGGCTGCCGGAGGGCGCGTACGCGCACGCCATCACCCACGTGCTCGGCATGGCGATGGTGAGCTCCTTGGTGGCCGTGAACGCGTCCCACACCAGCACCTTGCCGTCCTGCGCACACACACACCTTATCGTAACAGCAACTTCGCCACGGAACAAACCGCAGGCAGTGCGTAGACAGGCCGCCTGGTAGGCCGCGAGGTGAGGTGATCTTTAGAGATTGCAATTTCACGTGTATACTATGTGAGATTTTCCACAGGATCCTGCATCGCTCATATAAATTAATGAACTACATTCACACAACCTATTATTGCCATAAACAATTTAAAATTAGCTTACCAGTGCATGTACAAAAATCTCTTAAAACATCTTTTATCTAAATTTTTAATTTAGCAGACAATTTTTTTCATTTCCAAAATATTTAGCTGAACCAGAGGAGTTGTGGAACTGTTTTACTCAGGACAAGGAGAAAGCGGCAGGGTAGCCGCCAAATTGAGAGGGTTCTAAATATACCTACTAAATAATGTACTAATTCATTTATCAAACTATTAATAAAATTCTGTACAAAGTAGGATTGCTCAAAGAGCAACTAACTTGTATAGTGGCTATCAGCTCAAGATCATGCACGGAAGTTCTGCTCGCTGACACCTGCGGCCTAGTGACGTACCTAGTGGATTAGGTAGGGACAAGCTAGTCAGCTGATTTTAGTTTTCATTCGTAGAACGGATGAAAAGAGATAGCAGCTGTTTCATTGACGAAAGAGAAACATCGCGCGTAATTTGTAAACCACGTTGTGCAGAATAGAGTCAATATTTATTTAACTACTTTATTTTCTCAAACTGGATTAACTGTTCCGGGGTACGAAAGCTCTTCACTATTGTAATCTATAAACATAACAGTACACCCCCCAAAAAGCGTGGCATATATTTTAAAAGCACCTTATATTTACTAGCTTTTGTCAGCGGCTTTGCCCGCGTACATAAAATATAGCCTATGTCACTCAGGAGTAAAGCAGCTTTCTATTGTTGCTAAAATGTTTCCAATCGGACCAGTAGTTCCAGAGAATACCTCCTACAAACAAAAAAAACAAACTTTACCTCTTTATTATATTAGTGTAGATTCACGCATAACTTCGCCGCTTGCCAACCGATTTGAAAAGTAGTTTTTTCGTTGGAAAGGGTATACTTTCCAAATGGCCCCATTGTCACCAAGTTGGAATCTGTTGATGGAAACTTGGCGAAATCGAGAGAACTCTTCAAATTTTATAGCAAAACGTACAGTAGTTTTCGTAATTCTATAACAAGTGAAGCATTTAATAAATAAAGTTGACGTTTAATAAGAACCATTCTACTATCAGATCTGACGATGAAGCCAAGAGACGGGCACCGGAACTCCATAATAAGAAAATGTAATCCAGCCGGGTTTAGGCTTGTTGGAATTGTACTGGTATGCACTTTCCAGGTGTAGCTATCACTAATAATTAAATTTCAATAAGTGCAAGGCACATGACATGAAGGTAGAGAGAATTCGTTGAATTTCATTATCCTGAGCGAATCTTCTTTCAAATAAAAATAAAAAAAGATTAAAATCGCTTCACTCAAATTAAAATTACCACCGGGTAGAGCGCCATCTCTCGGGAAATTGGGTTAGGTACTAATTTTTACATGGGCTACTGGGTTCTGTTAGCCCGAAAAAATCGTCCTATTAAAAACTTACATTTACCAAACTCATGTCGGTAAATCTTAGGTTTTACTGGAAAATCTTAAGATTTACCGTAGTTAGAACTTTTACAGTAACATATATATATGTAATTCCTAGTTCATAATTAACATCAAGATTAATTTGTGGGTGTTGAGAGTATAAGCTGATTTAGTTAATGTATTTCCTTAACGTAGGTAACATACCTATACAATGCAAAATAAGGTTATAAAAGGAATCTATTTCCTTAATAAGGTTAACAATACTAAATGTCACGGAACAGTCGGCGATTTGAACCGACATACTATCGCTGTAGGGTTTTTCGCACAAACGTTATATTCGCACCATTAAAGCATCGATGGAATAAAACATCGTACAACTGAATTATCGACACACCGAGATCGATATAACAACAAACAAACCAACAAGTTTCGCGAACAAATAGGGAACCCAAAAACTATGACCTAATAGCGAAAGATCAATTTGCTTTCAAAACACATGGATCCATAAATATGGCAATAATGAATTAATAAAAACAATAATATCTCATTTTGACAATAGAATTCCAGCAGCTCTTTTCATGGACATGTCGAACGCATTTGAACACATATACACAGATCATGGTCGCCGGTAGGTATATTGCTGAAGAAACTAGAGCGATATGACATTTGAAGGAATGCTTCACAATTATAATAAAATCTTATTTGTCAACTAACCCATAAAAACTACCTTCGGGCTCGCATTCTGGGTCCATCATTCTTTAACGTGTATATAAATCTCAAGTCACCAACATCAGATAGTCTGGTTTGCTGACGACAACACTATTTTATCCTCTAACTCTAACCCGTCCCAGCTTCGCACGGGTGTAATGGTGACATTAAACATATTGTATTATACATATAAACCTTCCTCTACAATCACTCTATCTATTAAAAAAACCGCATCAAAATCTGTTGCGTAGTTTTAAAGAGCTAAGCATACATAGAGCAGAGAGCAGTGGTGGCCAAGTGGTAACGGCCCCGACTTACGAGTCGTAGGTAGCGGGTACGAACCCAGCCAGGCGCATTACTTGGTGTAATTTATTTCATCACCACTGCTCTCAAAACGGTGAAGGAAAACATCGTGAGGAAACCGGCATGTCCTAGAACCAAAAATTCGAAGACATGTGACATCCACCAACCCGCACTGGGCCCGCGTGGTGGATTACGGCCCATTCCCTCTCCTAGAGTGGAGGCCTGTGTCCCTGCAGTGGGTTCAGTAAAAAGGCTGATGATGATGAAGCATACATAGGGTCAGAGCGGCTTTATTTTATACTATGTAATGATAATGACATCACTAACCTCAACAATGACATAAATAACGACCTTAAAAATAAATTGGCTAAGTAATAACAATTTTAATGTGAATCAGTAAGGCAAAAATAAAGACATTCAATCAGAGAATCATGACACCTAAGCTTAACATAATTTAATGTGAACCAATACGACGAAGTTTCTGGGACTTTACTTGGATAGTCATCTATCATGAAAAATCCTTATTGATGCTTTGTCAAAGAAGCTAAGTCAATTTGCGCATGCTCTTTATAATCTATCATCATCATTGGGCACGCCATAGTCTCGGCTGAACCAAAATGGCGCGCGGCGGCCATGGTCCGCAGCGAGAAATGGCAGGCGGCCGCCTCCTTCTGCGAAGCAGTAATGCTCGTAAAGGAGGAGGCCGACCGCATAAGGCAAAGGCAACAGCGCCCTCGCCGCAGCCGTCGCCGCCGCGATCCCGCTGATATCCGGCCACCGTAGACGCTGGCTTGCGGAAGGCGAGCAATGGGTAGCTCGCCATCCGGTCGTCTGGTAACAGTCCAGACCAAGCCCAAGTCGTCGGCGGCGCACTGTTCCCGCGCGCCTCAAGGAGTTGTCAGCAAACTGTAGTGGCCCTACAGGGTCGTAGCTTCCTGGGCCAAGGGTTGGTGCAAAAGCGTAACACCAGGGCCTGGGAATAAGGCAAGGAAGGAGTGGGATAGGTTTTTTAGTCAGTAAGAGTCTGACACCGTTTCCCGTTCCCCCCAAGAGCGGGATTCTGATGATTTTTACCTTTCATAAAAAAAATCATCACTCCATTTTATAATCTATCAAAAATGTCTAATCGATTTACAATGCTTACGTGGCATCTAACATTAGGTACGGCACATTTAAAAAAAAAATGTTTGCGATTCTTTACTCATTTACATTCTACTGATAGTTGTAAACACATCATATGCATCTATTGAATGACTTTGTTCGTAGTAGCCACCATTTATTTTAAGATCTACGCTCGCGACGACATCATAACAACATTATTCGAGACGATTTATTTATTTATTCTTCATGCAACACAAGGTACAAAGGCGGACTTAATGCCTGAGGCATTCTCTACCAGTCAACCTAGGGTGGTGAAGAGACAATAAATGGTAGGTGCATAAAAAGAAAATGTTATGTTAACAATACAAAAGTACAAATATTTCATATTCAAATAAAAATAAATATATGCTTAATACATAATATCTATATATATGTCGGAGACGGCGTCGATTTGTTGACAACAAGACAAGGCACGCCATCTAGTGGCAACTAGAAGAACTAAATAAAGATGGCGCGCTTGACAGAGTCGGGACGTATCCGCTTTGCTACGAGCTTGCGGAGGAGGGAACCCGCCCGGGGAGCGGACGCACACTCTCAGCCAGGCCGTCGCAGAGTCAAGACGTACTGAAACTGTCTGTTTTGTTGTAATTTGTAAAGTGATAACAGTGCACTGTACCGAAATGTATTGAGAAGTAAACCGATTCAACTCCTACCCGTTGTTATTCATTGCACGATACCCACATACGCCCACATGATAGATCTGATAGACCAGAGCTCGAACACCATCCTGGACACGAGCCGACATCAGAATTGGGATTCAATCGTGCAAATGAATCGAAAAGCTATGTGAGCAATAATTACGCAACACTGAATAAATTGGCGAGAACAAAGACAGTTAGCGGTTATTATTCGAAATTCAAAAATTCGAAAATGAAGACCCGGATCGAAGCATGGACTTGAATGGTTTGATTAGGTTTTTACTGGGGTTTTTCCCTAATCCTGAGCAACGAATGTTGGACCATGGTGACGTTGTGCCCCCAGAGCGCAAACTACAACGTTCTACCCAGATTGTGAATCTACCCAAATTCGACCCGGAGAGACGAGAGCAATTCAGAAATCACTATGGAAAAATTGGACATACGCAAACTGAAAACAAGAATATTCAAGCCTCAAGACCCCCGACAATAAGGTAGCAAGATAAGCCTGGATCGGCTTTGGAGAGCAGAGTTCTTAATGGAGATCTGGATCCCTGAGAGAAGTGGCGCGGTGGTAACCGTGACGGTGCTGTTGTGGCAGCGAGCGATGGGTTGACGTCGTGGTCGCCGATCTTTCATCAGAAAAAGGTCAGGTATTCTCATTCCATTTTTATTCTGGAGCCGAGTGCTCATTCGTTGACGATTTTCTTTTATGGTAGGTTAAAATCATCCAATGACGAAACCCGCTCTTGGTCGGAGCGGAAGACAGTGTAGGTTGTCAGTAAATTTTGAGGTAGATGTAAAGTAAAAGGTAACATTGACAAGTGTAGGTGACATATGACGGTACTCGGTACAGATCATTACTTGTGTGGTTGAAATTGATAATAGAGGCTAAATCGCGATTTTATTACGTGAGCCAACATTGTTTGCGAAATTAAGTTTTGGGCCGTGGAATGTTGTTGCAAAGGTTCGGTTGAATCAGTGACCGTGAAACATTTTTTTGAAAATAGCTTGGGTTCATGGCGTAAACAATTGTTGTTACAAGGTACCCTCAGTACATCCGAGAATTAAGGTTCGATTTTTTTATGACGGTGACGGTTCTCCGAAATAATGTTGACAACGACGTGTCCTTGAACATAAACATGCGATTGTTTCTGTGTCGTTTCGTTAATAATTGGACTGTTTTACTATCGGTATGCTACAAACGCGTGCAATAAGGAGTGGTCTGAATCGTGCGATTGATTTTGACTGTATAAGGACGACAGTAATAGTTTGGCGCGGATGAATTAAAAAATGGTTCGTAAGTGGGTAAATAAATTATGGTGCGACCGTCTTCGGAAAATGCCTGACAGCGACAATTTTGACGACAAGGACTCTAATACCGACTCTGACCATGACTCTGACCAAACTAATGAGATAAGACCGGCTGACGATGAAAGTGTTAGACCTTAGGTGATGAACAAAGATTCAAATGTAGTATGCAAGTGACTCAGATTATGTGCATTCCAATGTTGTTTGTGGCTGCGAGCCTGAGTTTTACTTGAGCTCTGTGACCAACGCCAGCATGGAAATGTAAGTAATCGCTAAAGGTGCTAAATGGAGGCAATGTGTGTGTTGAGATCGGGTACCGGATGGAGGTCCCGTTGGATTGCCGGATGGAGGCAATGTGTGTGTTGAGGACGGGTACCGGAGGGAGGTCCCGTTGGATTGCCGGATGGAGGCAATGTGTGTGTAGAGATCGGGTACCGGAGGGAGGTCCCGTTCGATTGCCGAGGTTAGGTACCAAACAGAGCATTGCATACTAGATTTGGTCGGAATGTTTCATGAATTGATTTAAACGTCGTGAGAGAATATGCATTACGCAATAAATACCGTGTAGTACCCTATTAAAAGTGTACGAGGAGAGAAAACCAAAATACCCACGAACAAAATAAAAAAAAAAGACAATAAAAAAAAAAAACGCGTTTGAAGTAGGAGGTAGGAGAAAATCAGAGCTTATAAAATAGACGTACAATAAAGTAGTTGAGATAATGAGATAATTAAGTTTACAATATGATCGGACATTTGATATGTAGGCGTATCTTAATAGAAAACAGTAGTTGGTGGTCATATTGTAGGAAACCGTTAAGTCGTTAGAGACTTGGCGATCCCGGAGGGATGCGCAGGTATGGAAAAGTGACTAGAGGTTACTGGGCTATGAGTAGCCAGAGGTCGTAATGTACAGCTTAATGATTAGTATTTTGGATTAGTTTGATTAGTTGTGTGTACTGTAAATGTATTGCGACAGGTTAAGAAAGAAGCCAGAAAGTCATGTACCAGCCGAAGTACATGGTGATAGTAGTGGTAGCCTATGTTGTGGGGAACACGCAAGTAAGCGGTGCGCGTTAAGCTTTGACGGAAGTCGGTGACTCTCCTGCCCAATGTGATCCACAGGTGGTGGATGCACATGTGGGAAGGCAATTGTGATTGCAGTTCGGCAATGAGTGCCGTGGCGTTAGTGGCTTGCTTGTGGGGGGTTCCTAAGGCTTTAAGATGAGAACAATGAACGTTGGTACATGACTGGATGACAATTTCTTTTACCCAAAATTTTGATTTGGTTTGTTGAGTAAAGTTTTGTTGTCACATTGAGCGATTGACTTCGTATTGCGAGTTCGATTCCCGCACGAAGCAGACAATTGTGTGGCCTGTAAATGGTCGCTCGCGATCAAGATGTGAATTGTTAATTTTGTGTGAGTGACACGTAAACTCACACTTGCGTGTTTGGGAGTGCACTCGCGATGCGAGAGTGATTCCTAGTGTTTGTCAGGAGTGACCGAGCTATATGATACTGCGAGATGTGTTTTGTTTCAGAGTAACACACAGCGATGGATGACTAGTTGGAACATTTCATCAGTGGACATCTTCCAGCTGAGGTGGCGATGACGACTAACACACGAGGACGTGTGTCTCGCAGGATGGCCGTGTCGGAGACGGCGTCGATTTGTTGACAACAAGACAAGGCACGCCATCTAGTGGCAACTAGAAGAACTAAATAAAGATGGCGCGCTTGACAGAGTCGGGACGTATCCGCTTTGCTACGAGCTTGCGGAGGAGGGAACCCGCCCGGGGAGCGGACGCACACTCTCAGCCAGGCCGTCGCAGAGTCAAGACGTACTGAAACTGTCTGTTTTGTTGTAATTTGTAAAGTGATAACAGTGCACTGTACCGAAATGTATTGAGAAGTAAACCGATTCAACTCCTACCCGTTGTTATTCATTGCACGATACCCACATACGCCCACATGATAGATCTGATAGACCAGAGCTCGAACACCATCCTGGACACGAGCCGACATATATATTTACATCTTGAAGGACATGTTGCGTCCTACATGGCGTTATTTACCGATGATGCTGCGTCCAACTGACTTTGTGCGTCCGGAATACGGACGCAAGATTGACCGACCCTCATTTTTAGCCCTAGGGTCCCTTATGATCATTAGAATGCAATGTCGAAAAATTGGCATGGACGTAATTTCATCACTACAATGCCTTTTAGCGTATAATATAGTTCCGCCGTCGTCCGACCGAAATTTGGAGGACGCTAGTGTTCAGCGTATAATTTACCGCGTATACTTTGAGTTCAGTTCACCGATCTCATCGTGTCCATTGAATATCGTACTTAATTTGTAAAGTTTTTATCATGTTTTCGTGACAACAATCTTGCGTCTCTTAAACATCCTTAAACGGGCACTAGGTACGGTGTCTGAGGGGCCCATTCGGGGTTGACGAGGGACGCATGGCTTCAGCGCGCTCGCGTGCCGAATTTGTAAAGAAATAGACTTGTGCCGGCCGTGACGCAAGTTTGTCACCAATGTGAATTATTTGCAAGTGCGTTAAAAGTGGTTATTTATTAATTGGTCTATTATTATAGTCTGTTAGTAATGACTATTATAATATACCAGCTGCTGCCCGCGACGTTGTCGGCGTGAAGGCTCTACAGCACCAAAACTAACTAAGATGGCAGTATCGCTATAGCATTAAAATAAACAACTTTTAATAGTACATTGTTATACGAGGGATGAAAGAAAGTTATTTAGTCCCGAGAAATTTCTTGGCGACCGAGCGAGAGCGAGGTCGCTAATAGTTCGAGGGACTAAATAACTCTTGAACCCGAGGTAAACACTGTGCTTTTCATTACGAATACGAGGAAAATAAAAATAATAAAAACCTGAGTCGTCGTCAAAGGTCTTCGTATGTTTTTAGGTAGGTATATTTCCTTTGATTTAGGCGGTAAGCGGTTTTCGCCTCTTCAGAATCTTGCGTTAAATTTATAACTGAAGCTGATGAACTTATCGTGTTAATAAAAAATTCTTGTAACAGAGATTTAGCAAAATGTAAACAAAACTATACACCTCGAAAAAAAACAAGGAAGATCAAATCGGCCACAGATTATAGAGAGACTACCATTTACCCGCCATTTTTTTTTCAGTGTTTGGCTCCCTGGCTTTTCAGTCAATAGTTTTCATTTTGTCATTGTAAAAATGGGTCTGGTCAACATTTTTCTCAAATATATATTAGTTTTAATGAAATAATTGAAAGTAAATTAAAATAAAGTCATAAAAAAAGTATTCTTAAATTTTTTCTATTTCTATGTCATTTTAATTCGGTATAAAATTTCGGGTCACGGTGCAATAGAAATGTCAAAATTGAACTAGTTTTTTTTTAATATTTGCTGTCTAAATATTAAAAAAACAACTGTCAGTTGTAAAGTAAAACTCCCTAGGGAGTAAAAGTACTTCTTCCAACCCTGTCCGCAGGCAACTTTACACCTACTTTCAGAGTATGAGTAATGAAAAATAGCATTACATCAGCCTTATAAAGTTCCCACTGCTGGGAAACAGTCCTCCTTTCTAGGAGAGGGAACGGGCCATATTCCACCACGCGGAATAAGAGTAGATTGGTGGATGTTACATGTCTTCGATTTTTTGGTTCTAAGACATTCACAGTCACAGTTTCCTTACAATATTTTCCTTCATCGTTTTAAGAGCAGTGGTTATGAAATAAATTATACAGAGTAATGCGCCTGGCTACAACTTGTAAGTCGGAGAGTCGGAGCCTTTACCATTCGTCCACCACATTACGGTGGTAGTTATGCTGCCAGTAGCCAAAATGTAAAGAGTGTCAGGACTGGTGATGCAGGAGTAGTAAAATTTCTCGATTTTTGAAAATCGATTTTGAAAGCCGAAACCGAGCTCAGCTCCGGTTTTCCCATTATTGAGTAACAATTAACATTTTGATTTATATCAACATTGTTTAGTGCTGGGTGTTTCTGTAACAAAATAAGAAGTTCGCTGTCTGATCGAATGTTGGATGCACTTATATTCTTGAGATCACATTATCAAGAACAGCGATCTCTTGAAAACAAGTGATTTATGCTTTATTTAAATTAGTATACATAGTTGATTATTGATTTCTTTTTAGTGCAATATAAACATGAAATAGCACACTCTGTGGAAAGTCCAGGCCGAAACCCAAACTGCGCGTCATGTAATGTGACCCAATTGTCCAGCTGTCTATCAAGCAGACCGTCCAACACTTTAGCAATAACAGAGGCCAAGGAAATTGGTCTGTAGTTCGCCTGGTCCGATATATCACCACCGTCCTCAACATCTCAGATAGCAAGTACGAGTGACTCACACAAAGCGTAAAGAACGTCGTCAACACTCTAGGCAGATGAACCCCAGCAAATTTGAGGTGCTCGATGCTGATACCGTCATGACCAGGAGGCTTTCCCCCCTTCATACTCATAATGTGCCTCCTTACCTCCTTGGTCGAAAAACGTATTGGCTCATAATCACAACTGATCTCATCATCGCCCCTCAGCTGGCCCTAGCAGTGATGATACCATAAAACGTTCTCTAAACATATTGGCAATATCCTCCGACGAACCACATTCCCCTACGGTCACAGGGCGGCCCGGTCCAACCTTCTGCTTACTGGTTAACTTCCAGAACTGGGAAAAATTTTTAGATGCCCTATGCGATGCCAAAATGTCCATCTTAATCTTTCCTGATGATTTTGACACCACTTAAGTCTGTTCCAAAAAGAAATGTATCATACAATTTGTTTTATTTGTAGACTTAGTGGGTGTTTAAAAAAAATGATGTTTCTTTTTAAATTATACTACATTCGATTTTTTTTTTGCCAAAACCGGACCTAGCTTCGGTTTTGGTTCCAAAAAAAACGATGTTCAAAACCGGTTTTGATGACTTTCCGGTTTTGCATGCCCTACGCGAAAGCAAGCGACGTACAGTTGCCCGCGTGAAAAGCAACTCGTCCTAAAGTTGACACCCACTGCAATCAGTGTCTGCCCCTGTGACTTATTGATGGTCATCGCGAAGCTAACACTTACGGGGGACTGTACGCGCTTGAACTGGAACGGGAAGTTATGAGGTACAAATACTGCCTCGACGACGCCACAACCCGTAAGAATTTTTGCCTCAATGGTGTGTCTGTGCAGCAGATGACTTTTTAGATGGATCTCGTTACAAAACTTTGGAGGAGATAGGTTCAGAAAGGTGCATAATCGGGACTCCGATTTTCCAGCTTGATGGTATGCGCTGGAAGACCACTTGCTGGCTAGGAGCTCAAAAATCCCACGTTGCTCCAAAACCCATCTTGCTCGACGACAGGGTTTATCGAAGTATAGACCACTGCATTCCCCTCAATTTCCGAGAGGACGCATTCGTTAATTGCTGCAGCCTGATCATTTTTGGATGTGAAAATGGCCCGCTCACACAGCGAATGAATTCTTCTAAGCTGGATAACACTCTATCGAGAGACTCTGGAAGCACCTCCCATCCACCTCTCTCGCGGTGGGCTTTGACTCGCGGCGGACTTTGGCAGAGGCCATGATCCGGAGCGAAGAAGAGTGGCAGGTCGCCTCCTTCTGCGAAGCAGTAATGCTAGCGGCTAAAAGAGGGGGCCGACCGCAATAGCCGCCGTGTCTCCGATCTCAATTTCCGACCACCGTAGGCGCGGGCTTGCGGCTGGCGAGCAATGGGTAGCTCGCTGTCCGCCCATCCGTTAACCGTTGGGACCGAGCCCAAGTCGTCGACGGCTCGCACTGTTCCCTGCGCTTCAAGCAGTCGCCAGCAACTCTAGAAGCCCAGCTGGGTCGAAGCCTTCTGGGGCCAAAGGTGATGCGAAAGCGGAACAGCCCTGGAACTAAGGCAAGAAATCCTTCTTGAGTTTCGGTGGGTTGTTTAGCCAGTAGAAGTCTAACACTGTCTCCCGCTACGCCCAAAGGCGGGAATCGTCATTTAATGATTTTCCCCACCATAAAAAAGGTAGAATGCCTTCGCCAAGAGTTAGGAGGACATCAGAGAATTCTTGAGCTCGTGTATTGCTGCCGAGCCGAGCTCTCATACTAATGGTCAAGCGCAGCGCACAAACCTGTGACTACAACGAAGACAGTTTCAACGAAGCATTCACCTCGTCAGTCGTCGTTCCCCGAGTCAACACGGGAAGCGTTTGCCCGAAATCGCCACAGAACAAACTGTGACACCACCCATCAAATGTTCGTTCCCGCGGATATCTTGCAGGGTTCTGTGCTCGGCCTCAACTTCCTTCCAATCGGCTATCGTACGCTCATCCCACATGATCAGAAAGCAATCCTTAAGCACGTGTCCCTTATCGCTGTTACGTGACTCACCACAAACAAGCGTTTTGGAGCTCTCTAAATCGATAGAAATTCGAACATGGTATGTGCTGTCTTGCCACCCGGAAGCACTGTGGCAGCGATTCCCGACGACACGACGGCAATAGCAATATTGCCTTGCCTTCTGACCTCTGCAAGTATGCCATGTTTTTCCTGTTCCACCAGGAGCAACCCAAGAAAAACGATTTATCCTGGTTTCGCACAATACTTTCAAGGACGGTGTCATAATTTTGTTTTTGTTCGGAAGAGAACAAAGCGACATGGTCATTTCGTATGGTGGTCATTTCGCCCGGATCGTAATTTGTCTCAGCGTTATGCTCTCGATTCCCATAGTCTCGATGCGGTGATGATTGGGGAGCTGGTAATCCATATTTGATCAGTGGATTGTCGCCGATAGAAATGCCCACATCTTGAAGTGAACTGAGACAGGTGTTCAGCACACGTTCATCAGTTACATCGACTTCGTCTCCCAAATCAAGATCACGCCTCAAAGCTCGTAGAAAATCTTCAGACAGATGATGGCGATATTTCAATGAACATAAATTTTTTGTAATATTTAACACCTCATTTTTATTTAATTGTCTTTCTCAAGATTTGGAGGGTTTTCTGGAACTTGAATTTTTCAAAACGAACGTATACGATACAACTTTTAGGAAGAAAATGCACATTACCATCTATGAATTTTTAGAATAACTAACTACTACCCTTGCCAGCTTGATCAAATTTAAATGATTAATTTACAAAAATTGTTAACATGTAATTTGATTTGATTTTTATAAAACCTCACAAATGGCGCTGTTTAAAATTGTCTTTATACTACTAATATTTTACTAGTTTCTCTGTCCAGGTTACGTAGTTTTGAACAACGAATAATGGGAACTTTTATTATTTACCTACATAAGTTGTAAGTGTTGTCGTATCAAGTTTCAAGTTAATTAACTCAAGGAATAAGGTTCTCCCATACAAACTTTAACATCCCCTAAATCTTGCACTGGGAGTAGGTACTACTAAAAAATTAAATATACCAGCTTTGATAACTAATTTAGGGTAATGTTTGTAATAAGTTTTGAGTCAATCGGCCCACGGGAAAAAAAAATACATTGCATCCATTGCACCATTTAAATTCAATATTGCTTACTTCCCATAACTTATGGCGTGATAATATGTACCCTAAAGCCTTCCTTGGTTTACCAAGAACATGTTTGCTTTTCAATTCAATCTATCCAGTAGTTTTGGCATGAAGCTGTACCATACACATAGAAAAACAGATAAACAGACAAAAATTCTAAAGTCATTTTTGTCATCAGTTACGTTTTTCTAACAGAAGCCACTTAATTTTTCCATAAAATTCTTAATGTACAGTTTTTCTTTCGTTAGGTACTGTTTTGATGCAGAGCATTAAACGGAATTAATTTAAACATTAAGTTGGATGGAGGCCGGAATATGCTTGCAGTGTTTTGAACGTATACGGAGATATTCAGTGTGCAAGAAAGATTTAAGAGTGCACGGACGCACTAACTCAGTTATTCAGAACCAATATGAATTCAATAGTAGATGGATGTAATTAAGTTATTATAATCATTATGATATATGCAGAGCATTATACGGAATTGATTTACACGTACATTCGGATGGAGGTGGGAATGTGCTTGCAGTGTTTAGTTGGTATACGCAGGTATTCAGTGTGCAAGAAAGATTTCAGACTGAACGGACGCACAAATTCAGCTAGAAATATTTAATTTGAATATCACCATTTCATGTTTAAATGAAATTTGACGTCGACTACGGATATGATACTGATTAAAACATCTTACATACGCATTGAAAACATTAAAAATCTCACTACATTCAGTGGACGCCGCAGGGTGGTAGTTTGTAAAGACGCAAGAAGTCCATCGCGATTTAAATATATACATATATACATATATATAAAGTAAGGAAAGAAGTTATTGACAAGATTCTGCTATTAGTGGAGAAAATAATTCCGTAACTTCCGCTTAAATGCATAGCGACTTTTAGCCGCTCTGATATCGAGAGGAAGCGCATTCCACAGAAGGATGGATTGGATATAGAAAGAAGAATGAACATAATTTTCTTAAAACAGCATTTTACTCTTACAGTATTCTTGGTATGGCCTCCAAAATAAACATATAATAACATACCAATAGCTAGCAAAACTAATGTGGACATATTATATTATTATTATATTCTTGGTGCAAAAGCTGACAACTGCTCTCAACTTTGGGCCATACATCGAAGCAAGGCTCTACTGGCTGCGACAAAGCTAGGAACCGTCGCAGAGGTCAGACAGTACTTCACGCCACGCAATGAGACCAAACCGTATTTTCCATCTCGAAAATGGGTTTGACGAAAGTCGTCTTTATGGTTTTAAATTCTCAAAGGATAGATCTACGAATAAATCACAAAATAAAAAAAAATAACTTGTTTTACATTTACAAAAATTAACCCCAAACATAGGGCATTGGAAGTTTCCCAAGGAAGTATGATAGTCTCATATATCATTAGATAGCTTAGAATTAAACTTTTCAAACGCAATAGGTTTTTGTAAAAAAATGTCATTTTCTTTTATGTACCAATATGTTGATCAATCACGCCGACAAAGTGGTAAAATAAAAAGTAGAAAAAAAAATTATTAGGGTATTATAAGGTAGGTATTAGCAAAAAAATCACTCCCCACTTTACGTGTAGTTTTTTTTTTATTTCTACCCTAACTGATGATAATATATTGTTGTATGGGAATTTAAAAGTTAATAGGGGTCCCGTAAAATAATAATATTCTGCAATAATCGCTCCAAAAGTTTACATTATACCTAATTGGGAATTTTATTTATTTTACCATTTTAATTGAGAATAACAGTTAAAAAAGGAAAAAAAGGTTTTCTAAAAATATTAAAAAACAGTTTCTGAACTATGTTTGTAAATGAGCCGTATAAGCAAGCATTTTTTAAACTTAGTTTACATATAGGTATTAATATCCTGAACATATCTTTTTCAAATAAAAAATATTAAAATCGGTTCACGCAATCCAAAATTACCACCATATATAGCGCCATCTCTCGAAAAATTAGGTAACTAATTTATACATGAACAACTTCGCGCTGCAGCGAGGAAGAGTGGCAGGCGGTCGCTTACTTTTGCGAAGCAGTAATGCTAGCAAAGGAGGAAGCCGACCGCTTAAGGCAACGGCGCTCACGCCCGAGACGCCGCTGAGATTCCGATCCTGATTTCCGGCCACCGTAGGTGCGGGCTTGTGGATGGCGAGCAATGGGTAGCTCGCCGTCCATTCGTCTGGTAACCGTCCGGACCAAGCCCAGTCGTCGACGGCGCGCACTGTTCCCGCGCGCCTCAAGGAATTGTCAGCAAACCGTAGGGACCCTGCAGAAGGGTCGAAGCCAACTGGGGCCAAGGGTTCGCGTCTGAAAGGAAGGCTCTGGCCCTGGTGTATTTGGCAATGTTGGAATGGGGTAGGTTGTTTAGTCAGTAAGAGTCTGACACTATTTCCCGCTCCGCCCAAGGGCGGGATTCGTCATTGGAAGATTTTTCGTATCATAAAAAAAAAACTACTTCGCGCTGAAGTCGTAGTTTAAGGTTTCTGTTACATTGTGAAAAACTACAGAACTCTACACTGAGCGTGGCCTCTTGGCCGGTTTTTGTTTATTTCAATCAGAGTTTGCGTTGTTGCTGAAAGCTGTAGGTGTCAAGTTAATTAGTCCATTAGAGACCTATCATATTTAGTAATATAAGGATTTAAAAAAAAAACTTGCGCGTCTTTTGCGCCAATTACAATGGTGATTTTAGAAGCAATATGTCAATCAGGAGAAAATAAAAAAAATCCACGAAAATTACAGTTCTTCTTTTTAATTTTTTTTTATTAATTTATTTTACCGCAGACATGGTGGTCCGCGCACTTTTCTATAATATGCACTATTGTTTACACTTTTTTTGTTATCAATTCATGGCATTCGTCATGCCCTCATCTTTACTTAAAACTAAGCTTAAAAAACTACGCGAGTCCACCTCAGACTCTTTTTTTTATTATATTATTTTACTTATTACTATGTTATTATTAAATCATACAATATTAACTTATTTCTTTTTTTGTTCTATTACATATCACTTAATGCTAATATTTAATGCTAGGTGGTGGGGGTTATTTGGTTTTTAGGGTTGGTAGGTAAAGGAGTTTTATTTATTTGCCGCCTAGAGTCTTCACCAACTCCATCAGAGCTTTTATGACTGCGGTGTCTCGATGGTGCATGGCCGTCTTAAGGTTGTATTCGACGACCACTTTAGAAGGCGCATCCATCGCTTTCCGGGCGAACCGGCCCGTAGCGTCGTCGGCGTTGTCGGTGTAGTACACACAGCTGACCGTGTGTCTCGACACCGCGACAACTGCGTGGGAGATGCTGTCGTGGATCAGGAGCCTCCTTGACTTTGTGTTAATTATAATGACGTTTTCGCAGGTCAACCCCTGAGCTGCGTGAATGGTAAGGATGCACGACCCTTCACCAGATCCATAGCCCTGGTCGGCGAGAGAAGCACTCTCTTCTTGCGTATGGACCAAGAATAGGGTGTTCTGGGCAGTTTTCGGTATTTGCGCACCTGTGAACCTCCCCACCTTCAGGGAGTGGACCCGCGACCACGACGTCTTGGAGGAGTATATACCGGGGTATATCTCGCTCAGGGCTAGTGCGAGTAAGACTCTTAACAAACCCTCCTTTTTGCCAATGAAAGGTTTCCAGAATCTTTCTACACGTAATTGCGAGGTTTACTTCTCTGGTTGCCCTCACAACTGACACATACTCGAGGAATGCGCTTTGTACGTGGTCTTCTTTTTAATTATGAAATATTATGTTTAAAATAAAGGAGGTATATATAAATAAATAAATTCAGGGAAAAGTTTTCTCAAAATAAGATTTTTCAAAAAATTTTTTGCCAGTAGGTAGTATGTGTACCATTTATGAAACTTTTTTTTTGTTAAATTACAATTTTAGTTCAGAATTAATTTTTCTAGAAAAGCTTCATAAAGTTCTACTTTTGAGATATTTTTTATATTTTCTAAACAAATGATTCAAAAGTTTGAGGGGGGGACGCATTGTTTTTTACTTTTGGAGCAATTATTTCCGAAAATATTAACATTATCAAATAATTATTTTACGGGACCATCAATCAATTCTAAATACCTATCCAACAATATTTAACATGTTATGGTAGAAATTTAAAAAAAAACCACTCTTCACTTAAGAGGTACCCTAATGAAACATTTTTTACCACTTTTTGTTTTTGCGCTTTGTTGGTGTGATTAATATATGTATCAGAACCAAATTTCAGCTTTCTACAGCTAATGGCCACTGAGATTATCTGCAGAGAGACAGACAAACCTGGCAAAACTAAAAGGGTTTCTTGTTGACTATGGAATCCTAAAGAGAGTAATGTTAAAATTAAAGTTTAAAATATACTTATATTTGTGCAAATGCAGGGTGGATTAATTAGGATAGAAGTAAGTTTGTTGTGCTTACTTGTGAGGACGAAACAATGTGACGTTTGTCCGGTGACCAGTCAGTGCAGAGCACCTTTGAGTTGGCCCCCTTGAGCATACGCCGCATCTTCAGCTGCGGCAGCTGGAGGCTTTCTAGCTTCTCTCCCACGGTCTTCACTGCAACACAAACAGTTCACCATGACCTTCACTATGACAGGTTACATCAAAACAATACATTTTATCAACTATACAGTAACATTTATAGATGTGGCTAAAAAATACATTGTACTTCAGTCAAAAACTAAAATTACCCTTGAGAAAACACGTGAATTTGATAAGTACAGATATTAATTACTAGATTTTGTCAGCGGCTTCGCCCGCGTACATAAAATATAGCCTATATCACTCAGGAGTAAAGCAGCTTTCTATTATTGCTAAAATTTCTCCAATCGGACCAGTAGTTCCAGAGATTACCTCCTACAAACAAAAAAATAAAAAAACAAAAAAACAGACTTTACCTCTTTATTATATTAGTGTAGATTGGCTATTGAATAGATGTATCGTCCAACATTATTAAATAGCTAGTCTTATTAGTGGCAATCAGTAATCAGCCAGCGAAGCTCCTTAATGAGTATGATTCACAGCATGGTCGTGACTACGGGATGCTCCGAGCGTACATGTACCGTGGGACTCACGTGTCACGTCGTTGAGCTTCTGGCGCTCCTCCTCGAGCTTCTGCTTCAGCGCCTCGGCCTCCCGCAGCAGCGACTCGAGCGTCTCCTCAGGGCTGGCCGTCACCGCGGTGTCGGCCGCCATCGCGCCGCTCAACTGCCTCGAGGGACTCCTTAAAACCACATTTTTTAGCCTCGTCCACTTCAAGCACGCCCTTCGGCCTCAAATCCGACGCGTCACTCTCCACACTGCGCTCCTCCACCGATTTTATTATTATTTATAATTCGAATCATATGTAATCTCAGTAATTAAGAACACACAGTTTTAATCGATGATAGTGAATTTTAAGATGTTATGTACATCATACTGTACGGTTTTATGTTTTACTACTGTAGAATCAATACCAATACCAACTTCTACTTCGTCTGTCAAATATGAAACCTCCGTCAATGTCATATTACAGTCAGATTTTTTTTTGTTAACGATTTTGGCTTGGATACTAAGTTCTTTAAATTATCTTCGTATAATTTGTATACTATTCTGCCTAGAGTTGTAAAAATACCGTATAATACCAAAAGGCCGTATTATACCGGTATTATTACATAAAATACGGTATTATTGGTATTTTATGTATTTTATTTATTTTGATTTGAGACAGTGAGTTCTAGTTTAACCTTTCGAATACCGTAATTAGACTCATAATAGAAAGATAATAGGTGTGCGAACGCCAGCGTTGGCTTGGGGCTCAAAAGTTTAATTTTAGAATGACTAATTCTAATTTAATTAGGTATCTTTTTAGTACTTAACTAAATTTCACAGACATTATTACAATAATATATATATACTTATCCGTATATTTTTCATTGTGTTTGTTAAATATTTAAATGTACCGCAGAGTAGGTACGATTTAACGCGTGAGCAGCTCGCGCAAGGCTCGACGTTATTCTATTCTATATAAACTAGTGCTTGACTGCGATCCCATCTGATGATCTTTCTAAGGCAATATTTGTATTTGACGAAAGAGACAACGATATTTCAGTTGTTGCTTAATTTGGCAACATTTCACAGTGACATTATCTGAGTTGAGTTAGAATTCTAAGTGCCATTTTCCACCATTTTATGTGCCATAAGTACTTGAGCAAATTAGTTTCAATTTTGACATTTCAAAAGTGCCTGTAAATGGTCTATTTGAAATAGATGATTTTGAGTTTGAGTTACGTAGTAGTTGTACTGTCAAATGGGTGTTTATGTTTTAAATTATTACGATTTTCTTGAAAATTACGAAGATATATGATTCTTAACTAACTTCGTTATTTATATAGTGGACCAAAAAAACAATGTTCCTGTATGTTGTATTGTGAAGTGTGGTGCAAAAAAGAACAAAAATCAACGTCAATTATCTTTGTACAGGTTAGTAGACAGTTTTCACCAAATAAGAATTGTTTTGTTGGTTAAAAAAATGTTATGGGGACTTGAATCTATTGCTAAAGTATTGATATTTACCTTAATTTCTTGTTGTAAAGCAGTTTTACAAGAAAAATGTTGTATACAATGATATGTCAATATGGCATAGTGATGTACCATTACCTTGAGAGTATCGATATAATCTCCTATTTCTTATTTATTTTCTCTTCATATCCAATTTAATCCATTTTAACAACGGAAGTTTCCATAGTTAGTTAGTTCTAAAATTAGACGTCAGTATTTCGTACTTTTTTTTACAAAAGTTAAAATTATCATGTTTTAAATTCTTTTTTATAGGTTTCCTAGAAATAACAATTAAGGAAAAAAGTGATTAGATGCTATCGATGAAGAAAATATTAACCCCAGATGTGAAAAATGTTATGTCTCTGCGGTACACATCAAAGAAAGAACCCACAGAATTTTTGGTAAGTCATTTTGGGTGCATTAAAAAGGCTGATAAAAAGCCTGGCTCCGTGGCCTGAAATATAAAAATAAATTCCTTGTAAAACAAATAGGTATGGTTTTCTTTTATTATTATCTTCAGATTCCCAAAAAACGACGCCAGGAGTTAGAAGTTTTATGGAAAAGTACCACCCAGGGATCAGTCAATGAGTTGACTGATCCCTAAAACTTGCACGTAAAAACTAATAGTATCGATGTTCGTTAAATCCTTGATCAGTACAACCCTAGCAATGGCAGCCATTTTAATGTTTCATTTCGGATTGTAGGTATGTACCCTATTTTCGTAGTTATTTCCAGTCCTTATATTTCCTATGTCAATGGCCTGCGTTTAAATTTGAAGTTGGAGTTAACTCTAATGACGTCACCGGGTAGATACCCTATACTTACATTTTTGAACGCAAACGTCAAGTTCTATTGTTCATGGCTTACTCCAACCAACCTACCCTGCTCGAAGTTGGAGTCTGTTGGAGTCACTTGGGTTAACTCTAGGGTAACTACTCGATTCGTAAAATAACGACTATGGCTTGCGTTCAAATTTGAGGTTGGAGTTAACTCCAATGACGTCACGGGTAAGATACCCTACACTCGCCTTTTTTAACGCAAGACGTCAAGTTCTATTGTCATTGGCTTACTCCAACTGACCCTGCTGGAAGTTGGAGTCACTTGGGGTTGGGTTAACTCTAGGGTAGCTACTCGATTCGTTTATGAACGACTCTGGGGTACAACTCTACACTACTCTGGTCATTTTTGAACACAGCCCTATGGTCTGAGAGACAGATCATGCACGTCACTTTTGTATATTGATTTGTCAATTTTGTCAGTTATTTTTGATTGAGATAAAAGTTCGAGTTCAGTTTGTATTGTATATTCATAATTTAAGTATTTAATATTAAGAAGTATTTGTTCCAAGATTAATGTGCTTAATTATATAAAGGTAGTTAAATTAGCATTACCAGTCACTATGAATCATACCCTTCACGTTGAAGTTGTTCAACGATCTCAAAGCCGTGCAACTAAGGATTTTGTAAAGGAACTTGTACGAACATTTCTAGTGAATTTTGTATCCCTAAGTCCTGGTGTCATCCTATCTGAAACCGATCTTGAAGAAAACGTTGAGTTAAAAGAACATGTGCAAATGATAACTTTCTGTGACATTGAAAATGATACTGAAGTTTTAGTGACTGAGACAGAACTTGTTTATCATATTTATAAACTGGACGCTTTCGGCGCCGAAAGTGACACTATGACAGATACGACTACTGGGGAAGAGTTTGCTGCAGCCGACGTCTGGGCACTGCCCAGCGAACAATTTCATGGGTTGTGGGAGAGCCTTGTTTACGATACCAAATTAAAAGAGGATACTGTTCGTTTCGTCGAAACCGCTTTCGAGTTTGCCGATCGAGGCGTAGATCCCAACGTGATCGGTTGGAACCGAGTGGTGCTGTTGCACGGCCCCCCCGGCACTGGTAAGACCAGTTTGTGTCGCGCACTGGCTCAGAAGTTATCGGTGCGACTTGCAGACCGCTTCCCACGAGCGCGCCTCATTGAAATCAACGCGCACGGCCTCTTCTCAAAGTGGTTCGCCGAGAGCGGCAAGCTGGTGGCTCGACTGTTCGAGCGCCTGGAGGAGATCGTGGCAGATCGGCGCCTGCTGGTGTGCGTGTTGGTGGACGAGGTGGAGTCGCTGGCGCACGCGCGCCGCGCCGCGCTCTCCGGCCTCGAGCCGTCCGACTCCATCCGCGCCGTCAACGCACTGCTTACCCAGCTGGACCGGCTACGGCGTCGGCCCAATGCGCTCGTGCTGACGACGTCTAACGTCACGGGAGCTATCGATCTAGCCTTCGTGGATCGAGCCGACATCAAGCGGCGCGTCGGCCCACCGTCGGCGCGCGCCGCCTACGAGATCCTGCGCGGCTGCTGCAGCGAGCTCATGGCGCGCGGCCTGGTGGCGCCGCGTGAGCCCGTGTTCGAGCTGCGCGTGCTGGAGGGCTCGCGCTTCGCGGAGAGCGAGCCGTCGCGCGCCAGCCTGCGCCTGTGGGGGGTGGCGCGCGCGGCGGCGGCGGCGGCGGTGTCGGGGCGCGCGCTGCGGCGGCTGCCGTTCCTGGCGCGCGCGCTGCACGTGCGCGACGCGGCGCCGGCGCTGCTGCGCTTCGTGGATGCGCTGGGCGCCGCCTTGCGCGACCACCTGGCGGACGCTGCTGATATGGATGATGCCACTATGCATGCGCCAGTCGGATCATAATGTTTCGATAAGATCTTTCTTTATAGATTAAATGTGACATACGTTTCCTAATATTTAAGCATTAAAGTGAATTTAAGAATTTTAATATAATTGTTTTTCTTAATCATGAATCATAATTTATCTTATGCACAGATATACATAATGTATAATCTCAGAACTTGTTGAGTCATATGTATGTTCATGAGGCCTCAAAGGCTCAGGTAAGATGTAACAACAGCTCTCGTGCTGCTGATCAATATCTACTCGTTAGTTCATTGTGTTCCATACTAATGTATATATATATTATAAAACAAGGCTGTCCGCCCTATGTATGCTTAGATCTTTAAAACTGCATAATGGATTTCGATGCAGTTTTTTTTAATAAATAGATTGAGTGATTCAAGAGGAAGGTTTATATGTATAATATATACAAAATTACATTTAACCGATTCCGTGCGGAGGTCTTTTTGGCCATCTTTAGTGCCTGGCGTCAAACAAAAATTCCGTGATGCCTCTGGGGCACCAAGCGCCAGAGACTTTGATGATTCCTCTGGGGACTCATCCGCCATGAATTGTAACTTTTAGCTTATTCTCCTGTTTCCACTTGTTAAAGAGTCATTTGCCATTGTGTATCGAAAGTAAGCAGTCAGTAAGTTCATTCAGTGCGTTTAAAAGTAACGATCTATGTGTTTTTATGGAAATGGAAGGCAAGGGACTAATTTCTACCAGGTGTTGTAAACCTTTTTGCCTTATTTTATTGATTTATTTATTCAAGAGTGTTATATAGAATTTGTTCACGTACCATTTCATTTTGCAGCCAGGTGATATTTATTTATTATGCAGTGTTTTGTAGGGAAACAATTTTAAATCAGCTATTTTGATGGTAATATTGTTTCTCTACAAAACACTGTATAATAAATAAATAGAACATAGGTATGTATGCCTGAATGGGAAGTCCGATTCTAATGAATCAAAAATATTCTCCTTGTACCAATAAACTACTAACATGATTATGAAGTGTTTTATTTGGATTGAAATTATAAACAATAATAAATTGTGACTCGACAACTTGGTTTACAACCCCTGAAGTCTGCTAATTTACGAAATTACTTCAAACGAACCCTGTGGGCATGATATGGGTGACAAATAAAGACACTTTTATTTACGGGACTCTTTTGACAAATGTCGTTTTAGCCGAGATTTTTATGTTTTAGTTTTGTATCCTCTCGGGCACCATACGCCATACGCAATAGATTTACATGGTGCCTGTGCGGCACCATCCGCACGGAATCAGTTAATATCAGCATTGCACCCATGTGAAGCTGGGGCGGTTCACTAGTATTATATATTATAGCCTTTTTCAGAATACATAATATACATTTAAAACTATGTTAACAATTTTTTAGCCCTTAATCTCATTCTGTGTGCTTTTAGCAAAGACCTCCTCCAAAACCTTCCAATCCTCTCTCTTCTGTGCCAGTCTATTCCAGGTTTTTCCGGCTGTTTTTACTAAATCATCCTCCCATCTCCTAAATGGTTTTCCTTTCTTTCTCTTGAGTACCACATAGTAACCACCTTGTTCCACTTATCTTCTCTAATAACATGGCCAGTTCATAGTTTATTCCTTTTTATTTCATATGTTATTCATTCATGTTAGGCCTAAACTTATCACTATAAAATTTAAAAACTAACCAAGTATTTTGTATTTTGCACGGTCATCACACCCCCTATATGACAGCCATTGAATATAATTGAAGTGTGTGTTTGAAGACCATTGTTGACGGGACTCAGGTACAGCATATGTTACAAGCAGTAACTTAGGCTACTCTGCATTTTACTTACTTTTCATTTTAGGACCCACCCTTTCAGAAGCTCTACTGAACCTACCGTAGTGACAGCCATGACTACTATGCCGTCGTCAAACCGCAGGTGAGTGATGTACTCGCCATTGACATTAATGCCTAGACCATTCTACTCCAGAACCTTGAAGACTTAGGTATCTGACAGACTGCATCCATTGCGGCCGTGAACAGTTTCGGAGAAATACATCTCCCTGCCTCACACCTCGCTGGGGACTTCAACGCGAAACTGGGCAAACAAGATGGTGACGTACTGTGAGTGTGGCAATTTGGATTCGGACGTCGGAACCATCGAGGACACCTACTGGTTTTATGGAGGAGGGCCTATATTATGATGAATTCCTTCTTCAAATAAATCGGCCAAGAGCGTGTCGGGTTCCGTAGTTTTCTGTCCGTCACACTCACAATGTAACAGAACCCAGTAGCCCGTATGGCGCTGTACCCGGTGGTAATTTAAATTTACGTTACGCAATTTTAATGTTTTTGTATTTTTATTTAAAAGAAGATACGACCCTCGAGCTCATCAGGAAGAGGCGTGAAATGGTTCTGCAGGTTTACGATACGTGCGGCGCAATAGAGAGATCTCGAAATCTCTGAAACGCGACTTTCGCCGCTTTAATAATTTAATGGAATAAGGGCTTGTAAAGTTTTTGCACGAGATCTTGCTATTGGGCAAAGCCAGCTCACGAAACTGAAGACCGACGATAGCAGAGTCATATCCGCCAGTTCGGAGCTTTTAAAAGGATCGAGGCCTTTTATGGACAGTAATACTAACTTTTATGGACAGTAAATACACGTCCATTACTAAACCCGCCGCAAATCTAGCAAATGACCCAAGAGCTAGATTGATTCGACCGACATAATACCGAAGATATCCCGGACGTCATCGGGCTGCGGATGGAATGAAAGAGCACGAATTTAAATCGACTGTTTATTTACATACAAAAACGATTGCACCTTAATCGAAAAACAATTAAAAATATAGCGAAACGATAGATAGGTATAGAGTGTCTCGGTCACCGGCCGATGATCCACAGCATGTTGAGGCCGGCGCGGCCCAAGTGCAGGCGCCGCAGCGCCGGCGGCTCCTCGCGCGCCGCCGCCGCCAGGAACAGCAGCAGCGTGTGCAGCAGGTTGTTGCGGCCGCGCGACAGCTCCACCGTCTCGTCGCCCAGCACCAGCACGTAGTGCGGCGGCCGCGCGCTCACGCGGTGCACGCACAGCGCGGCCGGCCCGCGCGGCGGGGCGCCCGGCGCCGCCGACACGTGCGCCGCCGAGAACGGCCGCGCGCTGGCCGCCGCCGGCAGCGTGGCGTCCAGGTACGTGGCCAGCAGGTGCAGCACCAGCTCCGCGTCCGTCGGCTTGCTGTCCTCCCACTCCGAGCCGCCGCCGTTCCAGCGGTAACCGCTCAGGCAGCCGCCGTGCGCCAGCTCTGTGCCACGAGACGTCCGGGTTAGCTCTACGAGTGACCGATGGACACTAGGGTCACAGAATAAATATCGAACAGTAAAGAAACTAGGCCTTGTTTATAAAATAAATACCTACACTCCATAAAAGCAATAGGGTTGTCACTATTACTTAATGTTTTTGATATTGTTTGTTTTTATGAAAAAAAAAAACAAATATGTTCCGTAGTGATCAACAAACTGAATAGATATTTATATAGGTAACTAGATTATAAATAAAATTTAAATGGTAATCTCGTGACGTCGCCGTCGTAGCGTCGGTTAACCTGAGCAAAATAGTTTAAAAATATGGAAGATATTTTAATATTGATACAACAAGTTTTAGATCTTAAACTCGTCAATATGGTGTAACCTTTTACGGGTTTTGGCGGGAACGTACGCGAGCCACGGTTGGACAATCATTTTAAAAATAAATATATACGTGTGTCCACAAGTAAATTCCATGATTGTTCCTCTGGCCAAAAATACTTGTAGGTACCTACATAAACTTATATAGCTACTTCAACATTAAACAATCAAGTATTCATTTCTTTTTTTGGCATTCCAATACCTTTCATATACTTAACTAAGACAGTATCATCGGAGACATCTGAATCACCATCATTTAAATTATAATACTTCTGCTGAAATACAAAGTGTTAAGATTCAAAAGTCGAACGTGTATTTTGTTTTTTGGACTGTTAGTACACACCATCGCGACAGATGGTGTTGTACATTTCGCTGCATCGCGCAGTTAAGATTTTCCGCTAATACATGACCTCTCGTGGAGGACATGAATAAATTCATTCGTTCTGAGCTTGGAGTTTAATTTACATAGCTGCCTTGCAGGCTCCTAATACTTTTTGAAGGGAAATGTACATGGTCCTTACGAGTCGGACGACAAATAGTTGATCGAAGTTGATCCACACAGCGGCATATTCCATACAAGAATAGTATCGGACGGAATTTTGGACCCTATTACAGGGAAGTATAAAGTTGGAAAAACTGTGAGTACTTTGCATTATTGACTTAGAGAAAACTCGAGCAAATTAGAGAAGTGCCAAACACTTAGAAAATTTTCATGAAAACTTTTACGGACTTGTAATTTTTTCGAGAATTGGGCATTCAAGTTAACTGAAAACTTAAACTACTTAATTGAATTAAATACTACATTCATTTCAACAACACTTGTACAAGATGGAAACGTACTTTGCAATTCAAGAAGATACAACCACTAAGATAACCAAAGCCGGAGTTAATTTCAAAAAATCTCCAAAGGAAAGGCTAACACAATCCTATTTAGAAACTCGGCTTGAAACTTTGGAAAATTACACTGGTCAACACTGGTTTTGCCACACGAACTTTGGTAGCTAATTTTGTTTTATCTATTTACCCTCATTATTAAATCACAGTTGCCATATGTCAATTAGCCTCCTATTTGTTGTGATACGGTAATACTCATAACTAGTACTACGGCAGTATATTAACAGAAACGCTTACAAGTAAATCGTTATAAAAATATTTATCGTTGAATTTGAACACTTTTTTTGGATTTATTAACCCTGTGAGCATGTCAAGGAAGTGTATTAATGATCCTAACTCTTTTTGTTATGTCTGCGGAGAACTTATATTCAAAAAACAACGACGAAATTTTACAAATCTTGTGATGGAGTGTTATCACCAATGTTTTAGTTTTTCTGTCGCCCATCAAGACAAATCCTGGGCCCCCATGTCTGTTGCATAACGTGTGTGAAAAATTTAACTGACTGGAAAAAAGGTGCACGACCTATGCCGTTTGCTGTACCCATGATATGGACTGAACAGCGAGATCACGTTTCAGATTGCTATTTTTGTCTCACTGACGTAAAAGTTATAAATTACAAGAAAAAAAACACAGTTATTTACCCTAACTTATCTTCGGCTATAAGACCAGTCTCTCATTGTAAAAAAATGCCAGAACTAATACCAGTTGCAACTACATCTTTTTGAAAACGACAATTCACAACCGTCTACTTCAAGTGTATGTGTTGACGAGGATGATGACTTTAAATTTGAAGAAATTGCAAAGGAACCACATTTGATAACTCAAGGAGACCTAAATGATTTGGTTCGAGATTTAAATTTGTCAAAAAAACAGTCAGAACTATTAGGATCTCGTCTAAAAGAATGGAATTTGCTACATCATAATACAAAAGTTAGCTATTTCCAAAACAGCTACAGAGAGTTGGTTAGCGAGCTGTTATTGTCATATCAAGCATTAGGTTGCAACATGTCACTTAAGATCTATTTTTTAGACTCTCACCTGGAATTTTTTCGTGACAATTTAGGGGCTGTCAGTGACGAGCACGGCGAAAGGTTCCATCAGGATATTTCTGATATGGAAAAGCGGTACCAGGGCAAATGGAGCCCAAATATGTTAGCAGATTACTGCTGGACAATTAAAAGGGACCAACCAGAAACTAAATATTCAAGAAAATCTTAGATTTTCTAAGTCATTTATAAAAAAATAAACTTTTGATTTACGAGATCCGTATTTTTTCTTAATATTTTAAATTACTCAATAGAATAAAATCTTTGTCTAGCAAATTTTTTTTAACTGTTTATTTTTTATTACAATCACCAATTAAAGTAAAAAATATCAAAAAAGTCCGTGTGGCACGACAAAGTTGAAATTTTGTTGACCAGTGTTATTGGACTTCGTATCGCGACACACATCGAGTCATCGTTTCGGAATTTAACCCCAAGGATTTGGTTAAGTCCAGCTATTGCACAACCGATACATACGGCGTGACCGAAGATCTATACACGGATTATAAAACAGAGTTAAAGGATTGCTTAATTAAGTTTAAGTTAGATTCTAGTACTGTTGCATTGTCTAGTTCTAAGGTTATGGAGTCAAACGTCGGTCAATCCTTTAGTGTTAGGTTACCCAAAATTTCTATTCCTAGTTTTAGTGGTAAATACACCGAATGGACAAGTTTTCGCGATTTATTCATGTCGTTAATACATAACAACAAAGCATTGGACGATGTTCAACGACTACACTATCTCAAGGGCTACTTAACTGGTGAGGCCGAACAGCTTTTACGCCATATTCCTGTAACGGCCAGTAATTACAAAGTCTGTTGGGATCAATTGGAACACCGTTATAATAACAAATTACACCTTGCTAATTGTATTTTAAAACGTTTCATGAATCAAAAGAACATAACTTCTGAGTCATCTAGTGCTATTAAAGAATTGCTTGATACAACAAATGAATGTTTAAACGCCCTTAAAAATTTAAATATTGACATTTCTTCTTGGGATATTATTGTAATTTATATTATTAGTTTAAAGCTTGATACTGATTCTAGGAAATTGTGGGAAGCTCAAATCTGTAAATTCATTGATGAATTACCTAAAATTAGCAATTTACAAGATTTTCTAGAGCAGCGATTCAGGTCTCTTGAATTTTTAGATTCTAAAGTCAGTTACAGGTCCAACAATAGTACTCACACGACTAAGGCTATGCATGTTACCTCAAACGTAACTTGCGAGTTTTGTGATGAAAGTCATAGACTAATAAATAGGGTATTACAGTCTAATTCAAAAAGTGTTTTAATTTAATCTGTTATTGATAAAATACCACAAAAAAATATAAATACATTTTTTTTATTCCAATTATTTCATAAAAACGTGTTTTAATTTTACAATTCAAATTTGGGCGCGAAAACGCCAATTCTCAGGCCGCCATGTCTGTGACGTCACGGGCATTGTAAACATTACGCTTCGCTGAAAGAAATAAACATATTTTCGAAATAAATAATGAGTTCTAGTGGCTATAGTCCTTATCATTGGTGTCTTGTGTCTGAATGTAAGAATACAAGTGTTAAAACACCGGAAAAGTTATGGATACAAGTGCCAACAGATTTAAAAATGAGAAATACGTGGTTGAAATTAGCACGAAGAGATCCAAAGTCATTGTCCACAAAAACGAAATACTATTTTTGTGAGGATCATTTCGATGTAAGTATGCAGTTTAATAGCTCATATAAACATGTGAAAATAAATTCTTGTCATTACAAAACTAATATTTTATAGGTTATGTTTTATAGTGTTTCATGTAATTTATTTCATGTTGTAGCTGGAAAATGACATGGAGAACTATACACAATTGAAAATAATGGGCTCGGTCAAACGAATTCGCATGAGACCGAATTGTATTCCATCGAGATTCGATTGTCAGCCAGGGAGAAAACGAACCTTCACTGAAAGTGAACCTCGCGCTGCCTTTATGAAACGGCAAAGACTATCTATAATTAAGGAGATTGAAGAGACCACTATTAATGAGACATGTGATACACCATTGTCGTCGTCCAGTGGCCAAGGTGAGTTATTTTAACTGGTCTCCTATACTTACCAGTCTCTTGAATGTTGATCAATAGGAAGCTCAGACCAAAAACACAAAGTTTTGCCTAACTGGGAGAAGTAAACATCTTAGATAAAAATAGATAGCTGTATTATGTACACACATAGCTGATCAGTTTAAAAATTAAATTGGTAGAAATCATTATTAATACCATTTTATTATAATTTCAGATATTCTGACTATTGAACATAAGTGTGGTAATGATAAAGCGATCCAAGTAATACCACCACAGGAACATAAGGCAATTCAAGTTAGTCATGTGGCACACTACCGAAGTAAATTTGTACAAATTAGTACAAGAAGAAAAAATAGCACAACATCCCCTTTCAAGACAACAGTGTGCACGGCAACTTCACCATTCAAAATGAATATATCCCAAGCAAGCACAAGCAAACTATCAGCAAAAAGAAAACTGAACTTTTTTGAAGAAGAGAGTGATGACTCTTTTACACCAGCAACAGAAGGTTCTACAGTTGATTATGAGTCTTCTCCATACAAAATAAGTAGTCAATCGAAGACTACTTCTGATGGGAGTACTTCTCAAGAAGAATTTATAAAACAAAAAATTAACCTGGTAGCTACTTTAGCTAAAGTGAAAAATAAGCCACGATCTTATATTGGAGTACCAAAGGACCTGTATTTTTTATTAGATTTGATTAAAAAACATACCAATATTTCTGAACAAAATATTATATTATGTTTAATGAGAATAAAATTAAACAGAACATTTTCTCAATTGGCTGACGATTTTGATCTATCTGTGACTCAAGCAAGCAGTTTATTTTTTAACAAGATGCCAAGAATTGTAGAGGTGCTCTCACCATTCATTCAACAATTTCCAACAAAAAGTATTAAGCAAAATCTTCCCATTGCTTTTAGACATAAATTTAATAAAGTCACTTGCATAATAGATTGCTTGGAAATTGAAATCCAAAAACCGAAAAAGGCTATGTATCAAGCACTAACCTGGTCTGAGTATAAAAAAACAAATACAATTAAATACTTGATAGCTTGTACCCCAGACGGTGAGGTAAGTTTTGTATCAAAAGGATATGCAGGAAGGATAAGCGATGTTAACATAGTTGAGAATAGCAAGTTCTTAGATAGCTTGCCACCTAATGCTTGCATTTTAGCTGATAGAGGGTTCAAAAATATTGCACATTACTTGTCATTGAAAGGGTTTACTTTGATGAGGCCTCCTAGTGTTAGCAGTGGTTGTAAATTATCTAAAGCAGAAGCTCGGTTAACAAAACAAATAGCCAGTCTTCGTATTCATGTAGAACGGGTGATCCGAAGAGTTAGAGAGTTTGGTATGCTGAAGATGCATTCAGTCGTCAACTCTAATCTTATTGGTATGTTGGATCTTTGTATCACTACAGCTTGTGCTCTTATTAATTTACAAGATTCTTTGATCAAATAATTAATTATTAAACATTAGTGGTAATTTCATCAATAAAAAAGCTAGTATTCAAAATGCTATATTTGAGTTTCTAACTGCAGCCAGCTGTGTACTAAATGTCATAAAAGGTATAATATTCTAACACTACCGCCTTTCCCTATATGATGGAAAAAGCATCATTTAGTAAAAAATAATTCTTATTTATTTTCTAATTCATCTGATTTATTAACAAGAAATAGACAAATATACATTTATTGCAATAACTTGTCTGTATTCATCCTAAACAGTGATACTGCATTAAAGTGTAGTATGTATGGCACAAAAAATATATAAATTTGCCTTTTTTAACAAAACAGTTACTTATTATCCTATGTATCTTATTATTATCAGTAACTAATTTTCTAAGTTTAGAAAATAAGTTTAGATTTTTCTTACTTATAGGATTATTGACTGATATTTTATGTACATACTAAGGATGTAAATAGTCATTTGTAGTAGTATATATAATACTTAGAATATAGAAGATTGTATAGTAATATGATTTGATAGATGTTCAAGTAATTTGCACACTGCACATTTGTGATGATAATCAAGATGTGACAAAACTTGTACTTAAATATCTTGTATGTAACATTTTTTTTATGTAAATGGATAAATTTTAACTTCAAGATTGGTAATTTGTTAAATAAAACACTTTTGAATCAACATGGTTATTTTTATTACAACACACACAGCATTTAACATATAAATAAATAAAGTTGAATCCCTGTAAAGGGTCTCCCATATGGATTTTTTTAAGAATCCAACATCACACTTTTATGTAAAATTGGAAATATATTATTTTTCCAAAAAGAAACTACATTATCCAATAACTCGGTAACATAATCATGATCGTAATCAATGTTTATTATAGAGACTTCATTATTTTTTTCAAAATCACTGCTTGCTACACAAAAATAACATTTATTTCTATTGGCACAATACATTTGTATCTGGACTTGTGCATAATATCGAGCTGTAATTACACCATCCTTATCAATATAGTTTAAATGGGTTTTTTCTGTTGACGGGCATTTTATTTCAAATGTGGTCTTATCATTAATACCGTCTGGGGAGCCAGCAATCATTGGAAATTGCTCTGAAATGTATAGACCACATATGTCTATTTTATTTCCTATAATCTTTTCAACTGTTTTTCTAACTTTATCTTCCAGTTTTTTCCCCCTCAATATGGCTGAAGTTTCAGGAATTCTTGCACCCAGTATTATGGCTATCAAAGTCCCATCCACAGTTTTACACCGACTAACTTCATAGCATTTTGATGCTGTGATCCTGCCATATCTTAGTTCGTGCCACATGCTACTTTTATCTTGGCCTCGTGTTTGTTTTTCCATGGCTGAGATATTGTTTTTATTGAAAAATATTGATATATTTTTCAGGAAATCGTCACAGTTTTCATGCCCATTATTAATCATAAGGTGGTGAAGGGATAAAATTGCATTGTGATTAAAGTCCTGCTCATGTCTCAAGAACTGGCATGTTTTAATTTTTCTTTTTTTACAAACTTGCACAAATTCCTTTAACACACTATTATCCGGGATGATGTTCCTCACTTTTCTCTTGGAAATTTCACTTGCTGTGAGTACTTTTATAGAAGATCCTACTTTAGCAAGATTTGATTTACGCCAGTAACATTCCACTGAAGTACATGATGGATCTTCAGTTCGACGATGTAACCACATCAAAAATGCGACACCGTGCTTGCAGCCACCTTCGGATGCGGGGCAGTCATGGCACTGAACACTGGTTACACTCTCTTCTGCTTCGTTAACAACAACACTCACTGCATATGGTTTAGAGCGCACTTTGTGTTCAGGGCATATAGTGCACTTGACAATGCAAGTATTTTGATCCCTCTTGAGTTGCACGTAGCCAACGGCGTCATCTCCGTAAGATTCTCTACCAGATCTGAAAGGAAATTTTAGGTTATAATACCTATGATCGCAAAATAAAGCATAATCGTAAAGTTTTGTTGTTATTAAAGGAAAGTTTGTAGTAGGTATATTAATACTTACATAGATGTTTTGACATTTCTTAATTCCGCAGAACAGAAGTCGGGATTGCAAGCGAAGAATTTCGCCACCATCAATGCATTTATTCGTGGAAGATTAGTACTTTCTGCTTTTACAAAGCCGTCTTCCATGGTCAATATATATAGTATAGGTGCAGAATATCAAGAAACGTGATAGTAATAACTGAGAAACTTCGTTAATCTAATAAATTACACAGTAGACATGTACAACAAAAACCGAGGTTGTTCATTTACAAGTCCAGTGACGTCACAGCGAATGCAAACATGGCGTACAGCGTTTTTGACATTCGAAGCAAAGATAAAAAAACTTGTATTTTCAAATTGAAATATTTAATTTATTTTGCAGTTTTATGAATAGAAATTAATATTTTTCGTTTGTTTTTTCATAAATGAACTATAAAAACATAAATTTAGATTTTATTTTTGATAGTGCGTAATACCCTATTGCAAGAAGTTTTCTAAGGAAAATGTTGATTCACGTCGTGAGTTTGTCCAAACCAATAAGTTGTGTTTTAACTGTCTCGGTCCAAATCATTCGGTATTTTCATGTCGTCTTTCAACCAGTTGTCGTATTTGTAGGAAGAGACACCACTCTCTTCTGCATCCGAAATCATTCCCTAAAGGTAGTGATAAAGAGGATGATGGTACAGATCAAGCCATACCATCCACTTCACAGAGCGAATCACCACATAACGTAGTATCTTGTTTCTCCAACGTGAACAGCCAAGTGTTATTGGCCACTGCCTTAGTAAAGGTAGAAGTGAGAACAGGTACTTTCGTTTTAAGATCTCTCTTAGACCAAGGATCTCAAGCATCGTTTATTACCGAATCTTCGGTACAAATGCTTGGTTTAAAGAAGATAAAAAACAAGAGTCTTATTTCAGGACTTGGCAGTGACCAGAGTGCAACATTGCACTCTAAATGGTTCGTAACCGTAAGGCTTCAATCATGCCATGATCCCAACTTCAAGGTTGTTGTAAAGGCTCATGTTCTTAAGAACATAACATCACTTCTTCCTGAAAGGAAGATTGTTTTGACATCGTTGTCATCTCAAATGTCGGATTTGAAATTAGCTGATCCTTCATTTAATACTCCAAACAAAATTGATATTTTGCTAGGAGCAGAAGTATATGGCCAGATATTAATGGATGGTGTTATCAAGGGTCTACCTGGGTTTCCCATGGCTCAGAATACCAAACTTGGATGGATCCTGTCTGGCTGTATAAACTCACAAAGTAACCAAGGTTCTCCAAGTAATAAAATCGTGAACACGCACACTGCAATAGTGACAGATAACCTGTTAAAGAAGTTATCAGAGGAAGAGCAAGCATGTGAGGACTCCTTTACAGAAGCAGTTCCAAAGGACTCTTCAGGTCGCTATGTAGTGAGATTGCCATTCAAGTCAGATCCACTTTGTAAGTTTGGCAACTCTTTCGAAATTGCTCGAAAACGATTTTATTTACACGAGAAAAGGTTGCTAAAGAATTTTAAATTTCGTACTAAATATTCTGATCTAATTGAAGAATGTTTAACTTTGGGTCATATAGATATGGTTCCAGAATCACAACTAGATAATCCTAGTTCTGTCTATAACCTGGTAGCTTCCAAATCAAGGATTGCACCTGTAAAACAGGTTTCAACACCTCGTTTGAAACTTAATGACCCTACATGGCTACAAGCAAATCCAGTCCATTATAGAAAGGGAAAGATTAAGAAAACTGATTAGAAAAAAACCGATAAGGTCTTATGTCACATATCAACTGAAGGCATTGAGATAATTTCAAGTTTAAGTAAGTTAGTTAGGGTGATTCTATCTACAAACAAAAGAATCTGACACTAGATCTTTTACTACACGTTGGTTAACTTCTAAGGAATTGAATGAGTCGTTACTTATTTGTATACGGTTATGTCAAAGGGAAGGATTCCAGAAAGAAATAAGAGAGTTTACAGATATTAGGTACGGTAAACAAACGCAGTAAACTCGCTTAACCCATTTCTGGATGACAAAAACATCCTTAGAGTTGGTGGTCAATTACAGCAAGCTAACGTAGTAGAAGGCATGAAACATCCTATCTTACTACCATATAATTCACATCTAGCAAAGTTAATTTTTGCAGATGCCCATACATGTACTATGCATGGGAGCCCTCAGTTAATGCTGACTCACATAAGAATTCAGTATTGGATTTGAACGCAAAGAGTCTCGTCAGAGAGCATGTTCGTAATTGTGTCGTTTGCGTTCGTTATGCGGCTCAAACAAACCAACAATTGATGGGTCAGTTACCATCAGCTCGTGTCACTGCTTGCTGACCTTTTCATCAAAGTGGTGTGGGTTAAGGCCCTATCGCCGTCAGAACCACAAAAGACGTGGTTATCGCTCCACCAAGGGTTACATTTGTCTATTCGTCTGCATGGCTACTCGAGTGATACATCTCGAAGTAGCGAGTGATCTGACCTCAGATGCATTTCTTGCTGCATTTAAGCGTTTTGTTGCTCATAGAGGGCATTGTGCAGACTTGTGGAGTGATAACACGAGAAACTTAGTTGGACTTTGGGAAGCTGGAGTGAAGTCCACAAAACATCACCTAAAACGCGTGATTGGCAACAGCACACTCACATTCGAGGAGATGACGACTCTTCTGTGCCAAATAGAGGCATGTCTTAACTCACGACCGATAGCACAAATTAGTTCCAATCCAGAAGATTCATATCCACTTATCCCGGGACATTTTCTTGTGGGTGAGCCTTTAGTGCTGGTACCGGATACTAATTATGAACATGTCAACATGAGTACTCTCAAAAGATGGCATTTTACTCAACGGCTTATGCAAGACTTTTGGCGTCGATAGTCGCATAAATATCTCACACAATTACAACACCGTTATAAACGGTCACACATAACTCCGGAACCTAAAGTAGGAGATATTGTGTTGGTCAAAGCGGATGATCTGCCACCGGCAAGATGGTTATATGGAATAATAACTGATAAGCATATTGGTATGGACAATCTTACGCGCTTTGTTTCTTTAAAATGTAAGGATTATATCATAAAGAGACCAGTGTCCAAGCTCATTATTTTACCTGTTACCATCTAGATTTAAGTTTTGAAAATTGTTTGCATTATATTCAAAGGCTACTTGCCACATACAAGTGAAGTGTGATTTAAGTTTATATTTTTGTTGTTTTTGGTAGTAGCTGTATTATTGTCTTGGTGCGCGGATCAATTGTATATATATAGTTTTGTATTGTGTTATTTTATGGACACCGTCCATGGTGGGCGGAATGTTAAGATTCAAAAGTCGAACGTGTATTTTGTTTTTTGGACTGTTAGTACACACCATCGCGACAGATGGTGTCGCTGCATCGCGCAGTTAAGATTTTCCGCTAATACATGACCTCTCGTGGAGGACATGAATAAATTCATTCGTTCTGAGCTTGGAGTTTAATTCACGTAGCTGCCTTACAGGCTCCTAATACTTTTTGAAGGGAAATGTACACAAAGCCTGATATTTCATTTGATACAAGATTATCTTATTACAATTATGATTTTGGTACAAACTTTATGGTGATACATATTTTAATACCATAAAAATCGACAGCCATTCCCAGTTGCTGCATTTTCTAAAGATTACTATTACGAGATATTCATTTTTCTAAAGATTGCTCAAAGTAAACTTAAACGTGACCACTCGTCTTGACGCGACACGCATTACTCATGCACTGCGAGAATAGCTTATCGATCTCGTAGATGCGTATGTGTGTGTGCCGTTTCCGAGCGTTTGTAGGCAGTTTCCGTACTGTTCGTTTACTTCTACTGTGCTAGGGTGGTGTGGGCGACGTACCTCTGATGCGCTGCACGACGTAGCGCTGGTCGGCGAAGGGCTCGAGGTAGGCGAGCAGCGCGGGCAGCGAGTGCAGCAGGCCGTGCGCGCCCGCCTGCGCCGCCTGCCGCAGCCGCTCCGCGCTGGCGGCGCCCACGCGCGCCTCCAGCCCGCTGGCCGCCAGCGCCTCGTCCGCGGCCGCCAGCTCGCGCACCAGGCGCTGCAGGATCGTCACGTGCAGCCACAGGCGCAGGTTCAGGTTCCACTGCTCTAGGCGCGTGGGGTCCAGGTGCAGGCGCCGCCACACCTGCGGCGAGCGCGCGGCCGGCGCGTCGTCGGCGCCCGCCGCCGCCGCCGGCGCCGACAGCTGGTAGTGCGCCGCGCTGGCCGCGCCCGAGCCCAGCGCCCAGCCCGCCGGCGCCGGCTCCGCGGCCCCGCGCGCCGCCGCAGCGCGCAGGTAGGCGGCCAGGCTGTGCGCGTCGGCGATGAAGTGGTCGGGCGCGGCGCGGTCCGGGCGCGGGGACGCGGGCGACGGCGGCGAGGGCGGCGGCGACGCGTCCGAGCGCCAGGCGCGGCGCGGCGACAGCGACGCGTCGGGGTCGTCGGGAGGGGTGGCGGGCGAGCGGGCGGGCGGCGCGGGCGGGGAGGCGGGCGCGCGCAGGCCGAGCAGGCGCTGCTGGCGCGGCGTGAGCGCGGGCGGCGCGCGGCGCGGCGCGGCCAGGCGCGCGGCGTGCTGCAGCACGTTGGCGGCCAGCACGCCGGCCACGCACATCTCCACGTAGTGCAGCACAGATGTGTACCCTGGACACTTACAGCACCTGAAGTCACACCGTAATAATTCAGCCTTATCCTACATCGATAGGTACCTAATCCCTAGATTTTTTTATATGAATAATTATATTAGGAAATACCACTCACTGTTTAATCAAATCGAAATCTCAGAAACTATAACACCTACAAATTAAAAAATTTGACAGGTAGGTTCCTTAAAGGGTGTAGACGTCCGTTAAGACCGCCTTAAAAATAGTCGCGCGACATCTGCGCTGTTGTAGAGAGACAGCGGCACGTTGCGGGTGCGGCTAATTTGAAGGCGCCCTAAGAACGGATTGTACGAAACTCCACCCCTAAAGTGGTAAACCGCCTTGCACGCGGCCGAAGCGCTGACAGAAGCTAGTAATCTATAAATACTTAGACATTAGAAAAGATGAAAGAAAAGGAAAAATTCTGTTTGTTTGTTTTTTTTTTTATGGTAGGTATATCGTCCAAGGACGAAGCCAACAGATAACAGACAAAACAGTGTCAGATTCTTACTGACTAAACAATCTATCTCGTTCCAATGTTGCCATATATACCAGGGCCAGAGCTTTCTTTTCAAATGCGAACCCACGGCCCCAGTTGGCTTCGACCCTTCTGCAGGGTCCCTGCAGTTTGCTGATAACTCCTAACTCCTTGAGGCGCAGGACCATTAAAAAGGATAATGATGATGAGGTGTGCAAATGCCGGCGTTCATTTGGGGTTTAATGAATTAAAATCGGTTTACATACAAGAATTCCTGACATTGTCCATGAAAAGCTTTTTTTGTTTGAAAATAATTAAGAACCCAATTTCAGCACCAGCCGCACTGGGTTCTATTCTATGGCCAGCAGGTCTTCCAAGGGGTACAATTTTATATTGAAACCATCCACAGATCCACTTAAATATATACACAAAATTTCATTCTCAGCGATCTAGCACATGTACAGAAAAAATATATAATATAAATATATAAAGATCCTGTATTGCCAAGGAACTTGTGATCCCTGTAACTGCTTGTGCTGGATGGGTCTGACGCAGTGATTCTTAACCGGTGGTCCGCGGACCACTGATGGTCCTTGGAGGCATTCCAAGTGGTCCGCGAAGCGATCGTAAACAAGTGACGTGACGTTTCGTGTACCGTATATTATACCAATAAACCAAATGAGTGGTCCCTGGGATAACAAGAATTTAGTAAAATGGTCCCTCATGCCTACGAGGTTAAGAACCACTGGTCTGACGAGTGTTTCTTTGTCCTGTTCACCAAGATCCTGTGTTAGCGACTAGGCACTCCACCTCGCTGAGCTCGTCATCCCCCACCGGTGACAGAAGGGCTGACACGATGGAGTGGTCGTGGATGTGCGACCCTGGTGCACGAGACGCGAGTTTGTCGGATATCTCACTTAGGCGCTTACAGACTATAACTATGTTTTTGTGAACTTACAAATCGTACGCGAACAATAAGAACAACACTATGTTGACGACGATCCATTTCAGTGAGCTCGAACGCTTCTTATTGGCGTAGTTGAGATCAATCGTGTGTTGAACTAGACTTGCGTTGGGACTTGGAGACCTATAAATAAAACCACTCATATATTATAAATATTTTCTCTCCAAGAGAGGCCCGAGGCTCAGCAGTGATAACATAATAAAGGCTGATTGTATTTATGTGGTGTCATTCGCATAACATGCATGCGTAATAACTAAAGAAGAATAACTTACATATCGATTTTAAACGTACAAATAATTTACACTATATTCATTAGGAGTACATTATATATACAGCATATTTTCATTCAAATTCTAAAAACAATAACATAACCTATAACCAATACCCAACGGCACAAAACCACAGACTGCCACAGAGCACAGATAAGATAACTATATTATTATTATATACTAGTCAGTCGAACCAAACCACAGAGCTGCGTTCAAAAACTGTGTTGCCAGTTGAGTCTTGTCAGAAATTACCTGAAATATTAAAAAATGTAACCTTTTTGTTTAAAAAGTAACCTTTCATATTTTTTTTACTGTAAAAGTACGTTTCGAATACTGAGTAAGTAAGAGTAATATTGAGTAAAATACGGAATTTCGACGCACAAAATATCGATGAACGCTAATACGATGCTACAACATCGCGATGCACGTTACGGCGAAAGACTGTCTCTCTCTGCGAAGCCACTACACTTCGATGCACGTTACCGTGATAGATCTTCACTGCGATACTACTTGACTTCGATGCATGTTACCACGAAAGATTTTCACTGCGATACTACTTAAACTCCGATGCACTGACGTGCATCGAAGTTTAAATTACGTTTAATTTATGCAAAATTATTGGGGGAAAATTAGATTTACTACTTTTTTTTTATAGCTTAATAAATTATGCAAAATCATCTAAATACCTACGTTAAAATATCCATAGTCTTTCATGTTGAGATGGTTTTGTAGTTTGATTCGTCTGTATTGATTTGATATGTGTGCAATAAATAAAAATGTTATTTATTTATTTCTTTCTTTCTTTCTACATAAAGAAATAAACTAAATATGCTACAAACCATTATGGAATACCTACTTATTATTTCATCTATCACTATGCGTTTTGGTTTATATTTTTTAGGCACATGCAAATCTTTTTTTTTTTGTTCTGATCAGCGATAATATAATAAATAACTAAAATAAACGTAGATAGCCAATTTGACAAACTTCTCAGTAAGGTTAAGGGTCCCGTAAAATAACTTTTTGATAATGTTAATACACTTCTCATCAAAAAAATCGAAACACTTCCGTTTTCATTGTTTCTGTCCGAATTTAACACAAAAAAGAATTCATACGATGAAAAAAAATACATATATTATAGCTGGCAGTTTGGCCATTACAGTAATAAGCGAAAATTCTAAATTCAAAATTAGAATTTCATTTGTTTATCTTATAAACGAAATGAATCACTGTTTTGAGACAAATGTGTGTTTAGGGTTGGAGTACATTTAGCGTTTAAAAACTAAAAATTGGCGCCTATCCTTAAACTTTTCGTTTTTTATTTCAATACTGTGACTTTGGGACGTCTGAAAAAAGGTTTTTTTTCTAAAACGTATGGATACTTCGCCCACAGAAGCCGCCCAAGTTGTGGCATTGCTGGATTCTGGCCTTAGTCAGCGTGTTGTGGCTGCAAGACTGCATCTAAGCCTGTCATCTGTTCATAGAGTCTATAAACGTTATCGGGAGACTGGTTTGTTCACGCGCCGTTCAGGATCTGGCAGGAATCGGGTCACTTCTGAGCGAGATGATCGATTTATTGTAACAACTTCTTTAAGAAATCGACGCCTTAACGCTTTTCAACTGCAGCAGCGGCTTCGTGTTGTACGAAGGGTGGCTGTAAGTGACTCTACAATTAGAAGAAGGTTGAAGGATCGTGGACTGGTACCGCATAAGCCAGCAAATGGGCCGAAATTAACTGCAGACCATCGAAGAGCGCGCCTTAACTTTGCACGTGAGCACCTAAATTGGTCATACCTACAGTGGAGCAAAGTTCTCTTTTCTGATGAGTGTAAAATTATGCTGTATGGTAACGACGGAAGGAACAAGGTCTACAGAAGAGACGGAGAACGCTATGCACAATGCTGCATTGAAGAAAAGGTCAGCTATGGTGGCGGTTCGTGGACGGTTTGGGGAGGAATCAGCGCCGACGGTAAGACAGAGCTTGCTTTCGTGTCTGGGCCACGTCTGCCTGCACTAAACTGTCATCGGTACGTCGAAGAGTGTCTCGAGCCTCATGTGATGCCCTATGCACATTTTATTGGCAACGGCTTCATATTCATGCACGACAATGCTAGGGCTCACACCGCGGGCGTCGTACGAGATTATCTTAACGAAGTCGATATCTCTATTATGGAATGGCCAGCAAGAAGCCCGGACATGAATCCCATTGAACATCTATGGGATGAATTAAAGAGACGAATTCGAGCAAGAGATCCTGCCCCAGAAACACTTAGCCAGCTGCAAGATGCAATCCAAGAGGAATGGGACAATATACCACAGCATGTGATCGTGACTCTCATCCGATCGATGAAGAACCGTATGGAAGCAGTAATTAGAGCTCGGGGAGGGAATACAAGTTATTAAATAAACGTTTTTTAGCTTTTTTTTTCATTTACGTGTGTTGTTTTATCCATTTCCTTTATACTCCATACGGAATAAAAATGACTCATTTAACAAAATACGAAACCTATGAAAAATTCATTTAAATTTAGAACATTAACATTAAGATTTGATAAGCTCATATTACTCACTATTAAACGACATTTAACATTTATTCCTAAATGTACACATTTTTCTGATAATCCTGACAAAACGTAAACTTGCAAGGTGTTTCGATTTTTTTGATGAGAAGTGTATTTTCGGAAATAATCGCTCCAAAAGTAAAAAACAAGGCGTCCCCCTCCTCTAACTTTTGAACCATAAGTTTAGAAAATATGAAGAAAAATAAAAAAAATTGAACTTTTTTTTTTCGGTAGCCCTCTGCTCAGCCGGATGTGGCATCTGCAGTGCCGATGCCACTCGCTCGATCTCCCTGTCCCTCAGTGCGGGATGTGGTAACCCTCTCTTGGCCTCATACAGTGAGGCCACCTCTCGGATTCGGAAGTCGAGAGGGAGTATCCCCGCCAGCACCAGAGCAGAGTTTAGAGAGACCGTGCGATAGGCTCGGCACAGCTTCTGTGCGAAGCTCCTCTGGACGGCGTTCAGCTTCTTTTGGACTCCAATTTTGGATGCGGCCAGCGACCACGCGCTCGCTGCGTACAGGTTTTTTTTTTGTGGTGGCGGTAATGGAAAATCCATCATGGACACCCAGACCACCCTACAATGAAGGCAGCCTGCAAGGGCGTGGAGGGCTTCGGGGTTCACGACTGCTTAGAGAGTTGCCATGGAGTCGCTGTAGATAGCGAACGCCGTCTCGGCCCTTCGAAGGACTTCTTCCGTTGCTTTGCAGAGGGCCAGAAGCTCCGCCTGGTAGACGGTACTGTAGGACGGCAAAGCCAGTTTGAGGGCCTTTGTCTCCGCGTCGCCAGTCCACATCGACAGTGCGGCGCCGACTTTGCCCTCAATCTTGCTGCCGTCCGTGAAAATACGCACCGCGTAATTTCGGTGCTCGTTGTAATGTTCCTCGTCTACCAGGCGTCGCAGTGCAATAGCCCTCCGCTCCGCTGGATGTGGCATCTGCAGTGCCGACACCACTCGCTCGATCTCCCGGTCTCCTAGCACTGGATGGGGCATCCCCTTCTTGGCCTCATAAAGCGAGGCTGCCTCCTGTATTCGGAGGTCAAGAGGGAGCACCCCAGCCAGCACCAAAGCTGAGTGTAACGAGACCGTGCGATAGGCTCGGCACAGCTTCTGCGCGAAGCTCCTCTGGACGGCGTTCAGCTTCTTCTGCACCCCGACTTTCTTAGCGGCCGGCGACCAAGCGCTCGCTACGTACATGATGATGGGCTCCACTGCAGCTGTATAAATACAGCGGATGACCTCTGGATGGAGACCCCAACTAACCCTAGCAGCCCGCGACAGCTGCTTGTATATGCCGACGCCTCGGGAACAGACGTTTGCGACGTGGGTGTTAAAAGTCAACTTGTGGTCGATGGTGAGTCCGAGCAGCTTGATTTCGTCCGACATGCCAATGTCTACCCCGCCCATCTTAAGACATGGGGTATCATACTTCAGTTTGCGCGTGACTAGCATTGCTTTCGTCTTGTGCGGCGCAAACCGAAGCCTGTTCGTGACACCCCATGCCCGCACGTACTCGAGGGCGACATTGGCATCTCTCTGGACTTCAAGTGCTGTCTCACCATCGAACACAAGGACGATGTCGTCAGCAAAGGCCTGGCAGTAGACCCCCATTGACTCTAGACTCTGCAGCAGAGGTTCCAGCAGAAGGTTCCAAACTATGGGACCACCGATAGACCCCTGGACACATCCCTTCTCGGTCCTGGATTCGTACTCCACTCCCGCATACCTGACCTTCACCACCCTCTCGGTCAAGAGGCTGTCCATGACCCGTCTCAAGTTTACAGGACACTTTCCTCAGCCAGTCGGACTCTTATGGCCGGCCACCACGCGCTGTCGAAGGCTCCTCTATAGCCAGGGACACAACCGTGACAATCCTTTTTTCATTAAGTTTACCACGAATGCGCCCCACCAGCGTATGTGGCATAAATCCGTACTGACGAGTACTCATCCTGGGGAGTACTCGTCAGTACGGAGAACACCGCGACGAACGAGCGAAGCAAGTGACATCGCATAGGGTGGGGTAGAATGCCCAATAACATCCTACTATGGATTTTAATAAAATTCAACGTTTTTGCAGTTCTATGTGAGTTAGATGCGCGTGCGTGTTGTCAAGAGACGCGTCTTGCCGTGAGCAAGCCCACAGGCGTCATCACCATCGTTATAATCATCGTCATCTCCATCATCATCGTCATCGTCATCGTCATCTTCATCGTCATCGTCATCGTCATCGTCATCGTCATCGTCATCGTCATCGTCATCGTCATCGTCATCGTCATCATCATCATCGTCATAGTCGACGGCGTCGTCATAATAGGCGTCAGCGTCATCATCATAGGCGTCGGCGTCGCCACAATAGGCGTGGGCGTTGTCATAATAGTCATCAGCGTCACCACCATTGTCATCGCCACAACAGGCGTCGGCGTCGTCATAGTAGTCATTAGCGTCACCACCATTGTCATCAGCGTCGTCATAATAGGTGTCGGCGTCATCGTCATATTCGTCGGCGTCGTCATCATAGGTGTCGGCGTCGTCATCATTGGCGTCAGCGTCATCATAATAGGCGTTGGCGTCGTCCTCATAGTCGTCAGCGACGTCATAGTAGTCATCAGCGTCACCACCATTGTCATCAGCGTCGTCATAATAGGTGTCGGCGTCATCGTCATAGGCGTCGGCGTCGTCATCATAGGTGTCGGCGTCGTCATCATTGGCGTCAGCGTCATCATAATAGGCGTTGGCGTCGTCCTCATAGTCGTCAGCGACGTCATAATAGTCATCAGCGTCATGACCATAGTCATCAGCGTCGTTATAATAGGCGTCGGCGTCATCATCATTGGCGTCGGCGTGATCATAATAGGCGTCGGCGTCATCATCATAGACGTCGGCGTCGCCATCATAGTCGTCGGCGTCGTCATAATAGGCGTCGGCGTCGCCCTCATAGTTGTCGGCGTTTTCATAATAATCATCAGCGTCATCATCATTGGCGTCGGCGTCGTCATAATAGGCGTCGGCGTCATTATCATAGGCATCGGCGTCGTCATCATAGGCGTCGGCGTCGTCGTCGTCGTAAAAAATATGTTAGTCAAAATATCTATATAGTCAAAATATATTAATACTACTATAATGAGAATATTATATTTCTGTACTGTTGTTCTGACTGTAAGCTTTCTAAGAAATAAATTAAAGAAATAATTTACAACCATATCTATTATTTTTACCAAAGTAATTCTAAAAACATTTCTGTAGGTTTACCCGCGGCGAGACGCATCTCTTGACACCACGCACGCGCATCTAACTCAAATAGGTACAACTGAAAACTTTCAATTTTGTTAAAATCCATGACGATATCTGCGACTCGAAATTAGCATTTTTGTAGCAGTTTTCGACTGATAGTTTTGCTAAGTAGGCCTCCGCTACACATAGGACACAAAATTTATGATTTTCCTTTATGAGTGGTTTTGTTTAAGGTACTTACACTCATTTTCAAAATTTTGACATTTACAAAAAAAAAAAAATACATAACTTCGTTGTTTCTAATTAGGTTTTCATTTTTTCTTCGGAATTGGGTCTTCGCCATACTAAATTAGGTTTCTGGCGCTGAGCGCAAACTGAAATCGTTCGCTCAAAAAACTTGAAAATCTACATTTTTAAAGTGGCACAGTGGCATTGCGCAAAAATACAGTATGCAGTCGAGGCAAGCAAAAAAAATATGTTGGAATAGACTCTGAACCAATGTTTTCAAAATATGCTATTAAGCATTCTATCCCACCGCGACGAACGAGCGAAGCAAGTGACATCGCATAGGGTGGGATAGAATGCCCAATAACATCCTTTTTTTTTTTTTTTTTAATTTGCAATAAACTAGTGCTTGACTGCGATCCCACCTGATGGATTTTATTAAAATTCAACGTTTTTGCAGTTCTATGTGAGTTAGATGCGCGTGCGTGTTGTCAAGAGACGCGTCTTGCCGTGAGCAAGCCCACAGGCGTCATCACCATCGTTATAATCATCGTCATCGTCATCGTCATCGTCATCGTCATCGTCATCGTCATCGTCATCGCCATCGCCATCGTCATCGTCATCGTCATCGTCATCGTCATCGTCATCGTCATCGTCATCGTCGTTATAATAGGCGTCGGCGTCATCATCATTGGCGTCGGCGTGATCATAATAGGCGTCGGCGTCATCATCATAGACGTCGACGTCGCCATCATAGTCGTCGGCGTCGTCATAATAGGCGTTGGCGTCGTCTTCATAGTAGTCGGCGTCGTAATAATAGTCATCAGCGTCACCACCATAGTCATCAGCGTCATCACCATAGTCATTAGCGTCGTCATAATAGGCGTCGGAGTCATCATCATTTGCGTCGGCGTGATCATAAAAGGCGTCGGCGTCATCATCACAGACGCCGGCGTCGCCATCATAGTCGTCGGCATCGTCATAATAGGCGTTGGCGTCGTCCTCATAGTTGTCGGCGTCGTAATAATAGTCATCAGCGTCACCACCATAGTCATCAGCGTCATCACCATAGTCATTAACGTCGTCATAATAGGCGTCGGTGTCATCATCATAGGTTTAAGCGTCGTCATAATAGGCGTCGGCGTCACCAGCATTGTCATCAGCGTCGTCATAATATGTGTCGGCGTCATTATCATAGGCGTCGGCGTCGCCACAATAGGCGTCGGCGTCATCCTTAGAGGCGTCGGCGACATTATCATAGTCGACGGTGTCGTCATCATAGTCGTCAGCATCGTCATAATAGGCGTTGGCGTCGTCCTCATAGTCGTCGGCGTCGTCATTATAGTCATCAGCGTCACACCCATTGTCGTCAGCGTCGTCATAATAGACGTCGGCGTCATCATAATAGGCGTCGGCGTCATCATCATTGGCGTCGGCGTGGTCATAACAGGCGTTGGCGTCGTCTTTATGGTAGTCGGCGTCGTAATAATAGTCATCAGCGTCACCACCATAGTCATCAGCGTCATCACCATAGTCATTAGCGTCGTCATAATAGGCGTCGGTGTCATCATCATTTGCGTCGGCGTGATCATAAAAGGCGTCGGCGCCATCATCATAGACGTCGGCGTCGCCATCATAGTCGTCGGCATCGTCATAATAGGCGTTGGCGTCGTCCTCATAGTCGTCGGCGTCGTAATAATAGTCATCAGCGTCACCACCATAGTCATCAGCGTCATCACCATAGTCATTAACGTCGTCATAATAGGCGTCGGTGTCATCATCATAGGGTTAAGCGTCGTCATAATAGGCGTCGGCGTCACCAGCATTGTCATCAGCGTCGTCATAATAGGTGTCGGCGTCATCATCATAGGCGTCGGCGTCGCCACAATAGGCGTCGGCGTCATCCTAAGAGGCGTCGGCGACATTATCATAGTCGACGGCGTCGCCATCTTAGTCGTCAGCATCGTCATAATAGGCGTTGGCGTCGTCCTCATAGTCGTCGGCGTCGTCATTATAGTCATCAGCGTCACCACCATTGTGTTCAGCGTCGTCATAATAGACGTCAGCGTCAACATAATAGGCGTCGGCGTCATCATCATTGGCGTCGGCGTGGTCATAATAGGCGTCGGCGTCATCATCATAGACGTCGGCGTCGCCATAATAGTTGTCGGCGTCGTCATAATAGGCGTTGGCGTCGTCCTCATAGTCGTCGGCGTTTTCATAATAGTCATCAGCGTCATCATCATTTGCGTCGGCGTCGTCATAATAGGCGTCGGCGTCATCATCATAGGCATCGGCGTCGTCATCATAGGCGTCGGCGTCGTCAGAAATTTGGGTAAGTTAAAGGACATTGACCGGTTCTGGGCCATATGCTGCCCATACATGGGAGTGCTTCCAAATGATTACTGGCATTAACATATAAATTAAAAAAAAATTAAAAAAAAATCGGTTCCAGAGTTTTTTTTAAATTTTGTTTTTAAGATTTTTGCAGCGATTTTAGTTAACTATTATTTTAATAAAATGTTTTTACACGAAAATAATAACTCAATTACAATCAGATGCCATCAAACGTAATCTCGCTCGACTCGAAAATCAGTTCTAATTAATGCTTACGGGCTTGTTTTTGTAGGTAAAAATCATTAAATCACAAATCTCACACTTGGGCGGTGACGGCTACGGCGAGTGCGCCGTTGCCTTATGCGGTCGGCCTCCTCCTTCACTAGCATTAATGCCTCGCAGAAGGAGGCGACCGTCTGCCACTCCTCCTCGCTGCGGACCAGAGCCTGAACCTTGGGCCGCCGCCGATCGCCCCCACGAGGGCACGGCGATGCTCTTCCCAAGCGGGGCTTGATAGATTATGTGGACGAAAAAAGATTAAACCGAAACCGAAATAGAGCCCATTTCAAAAATATTACTGTTGAGCAGAATAATATTACCGCATTTCCAATATTGACCGCTAAAGAATTTATCATTTTCGCTGTAGGCACCTACCAAATAAAACTTACACCTAGTTATTACAGTGAACAAGTACGCAGCAGTGGATTATTTCTTATCCAACAATATAATGGAGATCTTAACGATTTGTCAGCATTTACTATGCCTTCCAGTAATGTCCAACTCATACGGGTAGACATAAAAAGTAGACAAATGTCGTCGAAAATCTACCACTGCTACATACGCCGGGGCGAAACTCCGCTGCCTCAACAAGTCGAGGTGTGGCGGAAAGAGCTCCGGTGGGATCTCATGGTGAAATGGAAACAGCGACTGTCGCAACCCAGCGCTGAGCACGCCATAATCTCGGCGGCAAGTCCCCTCTTTGAGGTGTGGCTGGATAGACCTCACGGCGTCCTCACCTTCCGCGTGACGCAGGTTCTCACCGGACATAGGAAGTTCGGGAGATTCCTGCACCGGATTCGTGTGGAAGAGACGGAGGAGCACACGGTAGAGGTGTGCCCCGCTTGGGAAGATCATCGCCGTGTCCTCGTGGGGGTGATTGGCGGCAGCGATCTTTTGCGCCGGGCCTTGGTTCAGGCCATGGGCCGCAGCGAAGAGGAATGGCAGGCGGTCGGTTTATCGCGCAGCGCCGCGACCACCAGCTCGCCGAAAGACCTGCGCGCCTCTTCAGCGGAGTCCGCCCCAGCGTCCGGCGCTCCACCGAACTGACGCGGCGCGCGCTCCCCAGCGCTGACCGCACCAGGGTAGCGCCCTTCCGCGGTAAGCTTTGCAGCTCGCTGAGCGGACTCCTGCGGAGTGAGCCCCCTGCCCATACCTCGGCTTTGGCCCCCACCGTGATTCCCGGTGGGAATTTTTGGGGCCGAGCCCTTCCCATCATCGGAGGACGACTGCCCGTCCCCCGATTTGGTGCGCTTCCCGAAGGAACGCGAGTCCCTTCCGGAGTTGCCCA